>CM046298.1:12570248-13863046 GCA_025267735.1 Mactra quadrangularis
CCGGCCTATACACAACAATGTGCATTTACAAATGTAACATGGTACATATGATAAATATAGAAGTAATAAATATAATATGAAAGTACATTATAATCAAACAATACAGCAGTGATATCAGTAATAGACAGAGAAATCACAAACACGTTCGACTATCAATTCTAAAAAAAAACATATTATAACAAAGTTTAAAGTATTGATGGTTTGGCAATGACAATAAACGTATCCAATACTTGACAAAGGGTGGTTAAGACATGTGAATATTTATTTAATACAAATTAGTAGCATTTATATAAACCCATTACTTATTACCGTCTTGAAAAGTATATGCCCTACAGAAGAGAGCAGCAATACTAATATTATATAAACCTATTCGTACACATGCTTCCGATCTCTTTAAGCAATTGAAATGGCTTACTTTTACTGGCAGATGCAAATACTACAGTGCTTTACTTGTATTCAAAACTTAATATAATATGACCCTGTCATATATGTCAGTGTCTTATATAATAAATTATGCTTAAAATGAACACTACTGTACACAACGATGTTATAATGAAAAGAAAACACAATATCTAAAGTATTCTTTTTTACTATATAATGACTGTGTGGAATGAAATACCTTACGAGATAAGAAATATATCAAACATTTATTCATTCAAGTCTTCATAGAAATCAAAGTACTGAAAGTACTGTTGGAAGGGATTTTTGAAAGATTTAAGAGTTCATAGTTACTATTTTGATATCCATCATTATCTCTTTATCATTCATTGTCAACTGTGTTTCATATTCCATTTCACATGCACAATTACTCTACTGATCGAGGGGTTGTAGGTTCGATTCCCACGCGGGTCATATTTTCGTGGAGCTTAGGTATGAAATAATTTCTTCTGTCATTCTTCCTTCCTACCACTGATTCTAATCATGTAGGGCAGTAGTCAGTCACTGACAGCTAAATCCATAGGTTTAGCCTTTTCAGGAACAGTAGGCTATGTGGACTCTACACTGTGATATAATCTATACAATGTTTTGCTATGGCGTTAAGGCCACAACAAATTGTTCATAATTATGTTTTATGAATTTTGTCTAAAAATGTTGGAGCGAGTGAGCAAAAAAAAAATGTTTTCCCAATTCCTTGCATTTTGAGAAGCGAGCGAAAGGCGGAGAATAAATTTGTGATATTGCCATGAACATTTATGTTCCAAATGTAAAAAAAATAAATATGGACTTTTCACAGAAAAAAAACATCATAATATGTAATTCAGAAAAGCATTATAAGTAACTTTTGAGTTTTAAGTCATACTGGTCATTTATTCATTATATTGATGTGAAACAATTAATCATGCACATTTAAAGATAAAATATGTCAAAGTCTTTCTTCCGTGGACTTTATTGTTTCTTTCTTGGGTTACAAGGTATATAGCTCTGATTATCTTGCAGGTTGTTTTTACATAATTACTTTTTGTTAGCATGCTTAAATGCTTTTAATATGTAACATACATCATAAATGACTGTAGTTCCAATTGCGTTTACTTCCAATATTATTATGCTGCATAGCTAATACATTTAGTGAATGAATTCAATATTAACCTTCAATTAAATACTTCCAATATTTCTGATAAATTTAGAATCAGATCTGCTTACATCATCGCTCTAGGTTCTCACAGTAAACTCCAGCTGTGAAAGTAGTATATATTATATACAAGCGTGTGGCAGACAATAATGTGCAGTAGTACAAAATAAATATTCTCCGTATACAGAATGAATAATGATTGATTAATTTGAAGAAACATTAAACATAATAATTTTAAGTTTTTTTTTTAATTATTTCTTTTTCAATTCATCTACGTTTTATAGAAATCATATTTTTCTACTGCTCTATTTTCTTGGGCGTATTACTCATTGTTAGGTGTTGTTCGTTCTGTTTCAAATTTCGCCTAGCGCTGACATAAAAAGGATTTTTTTGAAAAAAAAAATCCTTCCAAAAACTTCATTGTCATAAAATTAGATTTTCTGTTCAACATATATGCCTACACGACGATAAAGGGACGTAACTCTTATGTGAGATATTTTTGGGTTATGCTCCTTTGAACTAGTTGGTGTTGTATATGAATGATTTCCACGTATGCATATTCATAAATGTAGTCTGGGTTGTTGTGATTATCATATAAATTCTGGTATTTTTTTAAATTTTAGCTCGAAATACGAGTACATTATTGTGAGTGTCTGTCTGTATAAATAGTTTTGTATTGTTTATGTCTATACATGTCTGTCTTTGTGTCTTGCCTTCGTTAATGTATGTCTGTGTGCAAGAATTTTTTTATACTTTTAGTTTTTACTTTTTGTTTTTTGAAATTTCATATTTTGGTACATGCCATTTAATTTCTGTTAAAAATTGCACATAGGCAGATCTGGCGTGGGTGGGGGGGGGGTAAGGGGTCTGAAATTTCCAAAATGTACCTATCCATTTGTGTATTTCTTGACTGTAAGTCATTTTTAAGTAGCGTAAGCAATTTTTCTCGGTGCTTGATATATATTTAATGGTAATGTTGTTTTTCATTATAAATATGTTAATATTCAGCAAAAGTGTGAATAATGTAGTTGTGGTTCGAAAGTTTGGAACCTCCCCCTAGAAAAAAATCCTGGATCCACCCCTGTTGCATAACCAAGTGGTTAGTGTCTCTATCTCATTTCAAAGTTCATTTGAGATATTAAACCACGGGTTGATGAACGGATAGTTCATAATAACGCTTTATACTACCGCTACAGGTTAACTTCGAAATCACCAAGAAAGTGTAACTAAGTGATACAAACGAATATCAAAATGGCTTCCGGGGGGAGTTTGAGTTTCTTGTATAAAATGTCCGAGGAGGCATTTGATTTTATATGTACAGCATGTGATAAAAACAATAGGACGTTAGAAGCTGTAAGATATTGTGTAGAATGTTTGGGATATTGTTGTCAAGAATGTACAGATTTACATTCAAGATTTCCGGCTTTGAAAAATCACAAACTACTGGGCGTAGGTCAGGGGAATCAGGCTGGCACTCAACAGCCAAAACTTCCTGAATTCCCTACTGAAAGATGTATCATTCATCAAGGAGAAGTGTTGGATATGTATTGTGAACACCACGACGTTGTAGGATGTAGTACATGCATTTCAAAAGACCACAGGTATGAACATGTTCTTAAGATAACTTGTTTAAAGGTTTATTATCAGTTATAACTATTTGACAATTTGTATAATTCGAATAATGCTTAGAAACACTTCAAAAGGCGTATTATTTGACAAAACAAACGACTCTAATAATGTTAGAAAACTTTCAAAAACTTAACTTAAACAAATTTATGTAAATGTACCGCGTACGTTAACTTAACCATACATAGCAATGTCTTTCAATACATAATAACAAGTAAAAACTTGCTGCGAAATGCAGCAAGGTGATTGTCACGGCAAACAAAACAACAGTTTCAAAGTATAATCTTAAGGTAAATCAAAATTGAGGGTTTTCAGTACGTGTACTATAATGCAACTTTTTATAAAACGTCTTCCTGATCATATGTAAAGGAAACTAAAACTTTTGCTCACAACAATGATATATGAATTCTAAACGAAGTTTGATGTTGTGTTAAACAGTAACCTACGGACCAAATTATCGTACAAACACCTGATCTCGTTCCTCACCTGATTTCGGTCCTTTCATAAAAAAGTTGTTAACTTTGCTATTTTATTGCGTATGACGTCATCAATTCGTGTGCACAATGTCAAGTAAACAATCAACGCAACTACAACTGTCAAACGAGTATAATGCGCAAGAAACAGGTTTTTAGAATGAAAATTTTGTGATGGTGAATATTTTTCAGTAAATCCTTATTACCTTTTTCTGCTCTGTCAGTACAATCCATTAAATATTGTTTAAAAGAATGTTATAATAAAAAAAGCACATGGCAGGTAGCCCTTGCTCATAAAGTCACGTGACAGTCATGTGGCAGCTAATTATGACGTCACAAAGAGCCAAATACGGTAGAAGTGCGAAATTAGGTCATCTATTTTTAGCCGCCATGACAGTTTTCAGAAAATGGTCGTGGTTTTTTTTGAAGAAGTTGGATTTGTTTTAAATATAAAATATCAGCAAGTATATGATAAACAAATGGAATATAGATTAAAAGGTTCGTTTTTAATGTATTTTTCTGAAAGTATTGTTGCATTAATTAGAAATGGTTCATTGAGTCCTTAGAGGTGCGAGAACCCGTGTGTCCACCATAAATTATTGTACAAACTGGCATGGTGAATGTTAATTTTTTAGAGTAACGCACAGTGAAAACCAAATCTCATGTCAGAGAAAAAATGTATTATTGCACTAGAAATTAAAATTATACTAATAACTTCACCGTTTGGGCTCTACAGGGGTTCGAACCCACTTTTAAACGTTTAAAGTACATATAATAAATTATTATATGGCTAATTTGAGGTCAAGCCCCTGCTTTCAGCCCCATAATAGACTTGTATGGAGGGGCTCATTCGAATGGTATTAGCATAAAATACGTCTGTATACCCGGTCTTCCAGGGTCAAACTTCGCCGTTTGGGCTGTACTGGGGTTCGAACCAACTTTAAAACGTTTAAAGTACATATGTTGTATAACTTATTTGAGGTCACATCCCTCCTTTCAACCCCAAGATGGACTTGTTGCTGTTGATGTTGCTCATTCGTTTGGTATTAACATAATATACGTCTGTATACCCGGTCTTCCAGAGTCACACTTCACCGTTAGGGTTCTACATTGGTTTGAACCTAACTGCATTGTTCGCATATAACAGTTCTATGTTTTTATACAGATTTAAAGTCGTACCTAATGAAATATGAATCCTTTCAAGACAAAAATGTTATGAATTAGTATTACCCTGCGAAGAAATAACGTTTTTTCAGCAATATCTATGTACATGTTTAATTTTTCCGCCTGTTATGTTGATGTTCGCTTGAAAATTTAGTGGTGTGTAGCCTGCCTTAACGTCCGCTACACTAACGTACGCTACTTATTGTCCGCCAGCTTGATTTCGGTATACTTTAAATTACTTTTACCATTCTGTACACAAACGGTCTTACTGACGTGATATCTTCACCGTCTATTTATTATCAACGCACCTGTGCGTTGATATAAACAATTATCAAGATTTGAGCATTTTGTAGTCGACACCGGTTGTCTTAAGCCAATCAAAACTATGCATTTGAGGTCACATGATAAGAAAATGGCCGTCAAAACGTAAAAAAGGGGGTGTGATAATGGACTCGTCTAGTTGATGACTATAATCAAGCTAGCGAATAGTCAATAGCGGGCATTAGCGGATGTTTAGGAAGGCTGCACACTACTAAATATTTTAGCGGACGGCGGAACGATTTACCACATACTCCCCATACTTATTGTATGTTTAGGAAGGCTACACGCCACTAAATATTTTAGTGGACATAAACATTTTCACGCAAGTATTTTTGATCGGAAATAAGTAAAATTTACAAAGATAACTAATGAATAGTAAATAGAATTGTTCATCGAAATCAATATGTATTTTATAGTCATAACATCCGCCCCGTTAGCAAATGAATATTTAACCACAAAATATATACATCTATGGAGACGAAATCAAACACGGCTGAGCGTTGATTTCAAGCATTTTTGGAAATGCTAATACTTGTAGAATGTACCTTTACTTGTTACGGTAGACTTTTGTTGCGCGTTACTCGAAAGGATTTAACACTTATCTCAATTCCGAAAAGATGCGCCTAAATACAAAAGGCAGGCTATTTCGAATACAAATCATAATTTCATAAGAAAGAAAAAAATAACATGCCAGCAAGTATAGAAACTTAAAAATGTAAGGTTCAAAGGACATGTGAAAATATTTACTCGGACACGCGAAAACATAATCCATTTGAACAAATTTAAAACTGGCGAGCTTTTCAAGTGAGTCAAAAGGATTTTCGGAAAAGTGTTAATATAAAACGCTGATATTTAGTGTGTTGATAAAAATATTGTGTCTACGGTTTTGAAAAAAATAATGCTTTTTCTATGTAACTTTTAACGGAAACGGAATGGGCTGTACAATGTTTGCATTAAAAACCCAATAAAATGTCGGCAGTAGAAATCGAAAGGATTTTGTCACGTGACTTTTGCTCATTGCTACCAAAAACTACCCACCACAATATCACGGCGTTGAGACGCCGTGAAATAAGATTCTGCTCCGTTTAATGTAAGCATGTACAGTTTGATTTTTGCGTGTGACGTTGTATTGCAACTGTAGATCTAGTTTTTTTTTCAACAAAACAAAAACATTGTACCGGATGAACTCGTGTGGGACAAGTCGAAGTACATAAAACAATAGGATGTACATGCGTTCTGCACTGCATACTCTTCAGACATAAACATTCAAAATAATGTCGTTCTGCACGGACGTTTCCGCTTTAAACAAACATTATTCGGCTGGAAACTCCTATAAATTCTTGTTCCGAATATGAACTACATGTAGTTTTCTTTTTTACATTAACTATACATTTTTTAGATAATCATGGTCCTGTATAGACGGTAAAAATATATTTACAAAATACAATTGTTTACATACAATCATTGTTTTTTGTGTCGAAACTGACAGTCTGAAGTTTTAATTCAATCAATGCAGTATCAAAGTAGCAAGTGTCTAATAAGATTTCTATGAAATGCAACATATAATATGTACCAAAACGAAGCATACATTCGAGTCATCTTATTCAAAGATGTAACTTTGTACATTTTACATTCACTTCAGGGCTTGTCCAGTCAACCAGATTCATTCCATACCAGATATGATCGGTTCATTATTCAATAAATCTAGAAGTAAAGAAGTACAGGAAGACCTAAAAGAACTGATGGTATCATTGACAACACAAGGTGGCTCTAAAGATGACCAATTAGCTACTCTAAAAGATTCAAGAGATAAAGCTTTAGAAAAAGTAACAGATTTTCAACATGCCCTTGAAACTGTTGTCAAGACACTTGCTGAGATGTCAAGAAACGAAGTGGAGGAGATGTACAACAATATTGAAAAGGAAATACTTCAAGAGAAGACAGATTTAATGAAGATCAATGATGTCTTACAGGAAACACTTAACAAGTTAGACAAGTCGGATGGAAATAGAGCACAACAGTTTGCCTGTACAAAAATAGCAGAAAAAACGATAAAAGAAACAAATATGGCCGGAAAGAAAAGTAATTGCAACACCGACGTAAAGTTATCGTTTACACCGAACCAATCGTTGATGGATTGTATCAATGGTTTAAAAGGTATTGGCGAAGTAAGTGGACCATCAAGAATCAAGACAGACCTGTATAAAGTTAAAGAAAGTAAAGAGGTCAGGATCAAGATGTCTGGTGATCCTTACTCATGTGATGCTGAAGGTTGTTGTCTCATCCTTGATAATCACTTTCTGGTTACAGATTACTACAATATGAAACTTAAACTAATTGATCTACAAACACTGGCTGTAGTCGATGCTTGTTGTTTAAGCAGTAAACCACGACAGATCTGCACTGTTAATGGAAATGAGGCTGTTGTTACAACTGATTTCAAGATCCAGTTTGTTTTGATTGATGGAAACAAGATGAAGCTTACAAGACAAATTAAGATGCCCCATGACTGTTTTGGAATTAGTACTAAGGATGAAAAGTTATATGTAACAGATAACGGATCTTCACTTTATATCTATAATATGAATGGTAGTTTGTTGGAAACTATATCACAAGACACAGCTGGAAACGAACTATTTTCTAATAGCAGACATATAACTTTCACAGAGAATGGTAACAAAATGTTTGTAAGTGACTGGCAAAAGGGTATCGCATATTTTGATGAATTGAACATTTATCAGTCTACTTTCAATGATAGTGATTTGAGCGGAGTATGTAGTGCAGCTAGCGATGGTAGAGGCAACATATTCGCTGTTGGCTACAATTCCCACAATGTTGTGCAGTTCAATGAAGCTGGTGAGAAGATTGGTGTTGTTATTAAGCAACAGGATGGATTACAGTATCCACAGTCAGTATGTTTTGACGAGAAGCTTAGCAGGTTGTTTGTAACCATGTATAGCAGCAACGAAGTGAAAATATATGAATTAGAATAAATCAATAGTTTGCTGAGAACTGTTGTTCCAGCATGATGAACTCTTCTAAACAGACATGTATGTTGTTTTGTTGTTGTTTTTTTAATTAATGATAGATTATCACACACTGCCATTCATCAAAGGAGTTTAGGACTAGAGCCCTTCCTTCTCACCATTAACTCCAAATTATAGTGTGTGCTTAGTTTTAATTTTAAATTTGTATAAACTATTCTTTTATTGGACTTGAGCAGTTTTATCAAGGGTATGAAACACTCCAGCATCAGGATCGATTAACTACGCTTGGAAGAAGACGAAGACAAAGAAAAATTACTACACACCTGATTATGTTTGGGAAAAATATCTACACTAGTTTCAGTATGCTTTCAACAAACAGCTACTATGTCTGGCTCTGAATTAAACAAATTTACAACGTTGTGTTTTAGCATAACTTGGTGAAATTGTTCGAATATTTTCAGAGAACTTATGGAGACATATACATACTCGTCGTATAGGTACTGCTAACAGTGTCTTAGTACTTGAGAAAGAAATTTATTCATTTAATATCTTATAATTGATGTGTCTTTTATTTACTTATAAAGTAGAAATATTAAACAAGTAAAGTGAAAATTATTCTTAAATTTATAGAACAGTTGTTGATTTCCTGGTAAAAATGAATTATATTTAGATATGATCATTACTTTGAGGCTAAATGAGATTCCGTTGCTTCATAGGGATACATTAGAAACTCTGTGTTCATATTTGCGACAGATACTGTGGATTTATAAAAAAAATAATTATATGAAATTACCAACATTGACTTTTGTTACCTAGATAGTTAACAAATGCTGATTCATTATGTTGATAAGACACATTTTTTCTATCTTTGTGTTCAACAGTTTACTGAATTCACATGACTGAGCATCATGTAATATTTAATTAAGTTTAGCCTTTGTAGATAGACGTATTATATTATACAAGTTTTACCACATTGTTTTCACATTTTTATTTAGATATGTTTACTCACTGTGAGACTTTTATTGGCGCGATATGACCTTTTTGTGTTGGTGCGCCGTAAAACCCAAACAAAAAAACAAACAAACTGTGAGACTTTAAAACACTCACCACATGGCTGATAATGATTGTATATATTATATTGTAACTTTCAAATTGTTCATACATATAACAAGGAATGCTTACATTATCTGATAATAATTTTTTATCTGATTACACACTATAATTAAATAAAATTAATTTACAATTATGTATACTATGTACGCAATCTTGGTAAATATACAACCTAACCCAATCTGTACAACATGGCTATTATGATTATACTTTGTTTTTCATTTCTACATCTTAGAACCTGTAATTAGGATGTTTAATATATTTTTTCACTGAAACCAAATTCCCGATGAATGATGACAATTATAATCGTTGGTCTTTCATTTTGATCTTTTGTAACTTGTAATAAGTATATGTGTGGATTGGTTACACTATTTGATTCTGTATCATGATTTTTGTAAAAAGCCTATTGTGTAACTTTGTTGAAAATGAAATACAACGAATGAGACTACTTTATAATAATAATCAATTGGGTATTGTTGTTCATGAACATCCCTCAAGCTGGCCCATTGTATATTGTAAAGAACGTCAAGGTTACCGACTATCAACATTTATTAATATTTATTTATTGGAGTTAACGCCGTATTAACACAATTTAGGTCATTTCACGGCGTCCAGCGCACCTAACCTAGCTTTCCTGGACCATTGTCTATAACCAGTACTCACCTACCCTTCCACAAGGCCGGAAACTTCTTCATATTATCTAATCAATGGAGGAAATCGACATTATTGTCAAATTTTCATGGAAGGGTATAACATCCTCGGGCGGGATTCGAACCCGCACCCCATCGGGCACGAGTATCCAAATCCCGGCGCGCTACCAACTGCGCTATCGGCCCGGGTTCGACTATCAACATAAAAATACACCATTTGTGCAGATTTGTTATCATTACCGTTAACAAACAATCCGAGTATCAGATGAATTAAATTTGATCAATGCAATTCTTGCTTTCACTTTATGCTGACGACACATTGATTTCACAAGATATAGTACTGAAAACTCATTTAGTAACACTGCATTAATCGTTAAGTTTTTATGCTAATATTTAAGGATTGTGTCTGAAAATTCACACAACTAAGGTAGGACACTGGCAGAGCTAGTGATTAGATTATATGTCAGGAATTTAATTCAAATTTTGATGAACAATTAAATATCTAATGTTTTAAAGATTTTCCAATTCTAAATTATGACATCATGGGTGGCTCCGTTACAAAGTGTATGCTTTGATTACATTTGACATGCAGATATTATGTTAAAAGAACATGTGTCTCATAATCTCACAAAAGGGTGATAACTGATAAAAAATGTAAGGTAATAATTTTGTCAGGTTTTTATAAATGGATTAGAAGCATCATGTCTACAAACACAAAATACAGTGATGTCGTTTTTTTCTTAGTACCATTTTGATCGGATGCATTTGCATATGATGAAGTGTTTTTTTTTAAATTCTTTAGTTTGTTTTATATTTATTGAAATATGAAACATAAGCTCTCAACTTATGTTATTTTAACAATCTCCGTAAACAGAGATCCTGTTCTACTCGCGTTGTCGTACTGGATCTCTACTTAGTCAATGCAAGGTCACGTCGAGATGAACTTTGTGTCGACCAATCAATGCGTAGCTTTCATTTAGACGAAAACACTATTAATCACATTTTGATTTCGTAATTTCTATTTTTAGACCAAGGTTTGCATGCAAATTTAACAGCGGTATTATTCACAGTTCGCGATTGGGTGGCTCATTTCAAATTGCGTGACGTAGACGATGTAAACAAGTTACGTATCATAACAATTTCGTCATGAATATTATGAATGAGAAAAGGTCACCTGAACGTGACCTTCGTTTGGAAAAGGCCAGATCTAAATTAGCGAGTATGCGAGTGGTAAAATTTTAGATCGGGTTTTAATCAGATTGTTATTTTAATAAACGAACATAGACGAAGTATTTTCAGTTGTTACCATTTCTAAAATATACACATGTTATATGTAATAATAAAATATCACTTCGAAAACTATTTTTCTAGACCTCTTTATACTGAATATATATCGTTTACTTTGTTTGTCTATCGTTTTCTTTTGACTCAATGTTTAAGTTAAATAGCTTAGGTTTATGCAACTTACAAAAGTACATGTACATGTATATGTATTAATGCTGATTTCGATAATTGTAAACCATTTGTTCAAAATACTTTGAAAAAGTTCACTTATGGGCGATTTTAAATGGGTGAATACAGACTAAAACAATTTAAAAACAATTTTAAAGGGAGAGAATAGCTTTCATAGTTTTAATATTTAACGTAATTGGTTATTAACAATAGTTATAGTTAATAGTTAAACTATTGCATAGGCATTTGCTTATAGTTAAAAGTGTACAAAAACATCATTATAGTATTTAGATTTTATTAAAACTTTTAGTGTTAAAGTCAAAACTAGAATTGACATTAAGGCATTATATGCGTTTTTATCATAATGCAAAAAGTACCAAAACGCAATATGATGTATTTTTTAGAAACTTGCATTAGAAAAAATGTGTACAGAAACATATATACCTATTGCTGTGCAATTCAATATGTATTTAAATTGTAATTGCTTTGTGTAATTCATACATCTACTAATTTAAGATTATTATTTCAATATGTATATTTTATCATAGTGTGTGTCACATGCCATACAATTATTTAGAAATAAATATTTACACAATATATACATATATGTGTTTATTTTAACTAAACAAAACATTTATCTAGTAGATATGTTAATCAACAATCTGTCAATAGTATTGCCAAAGAGTCAATGAGAGTATTTTGATATTCTTCATTATATCGACCAGGTTCAGTTCATTAATAAGATCTAGCAACACAAATGCAATTGTCAATAAGCCTTAGCCTACTTGGTAAAATATTATCAAGTGTATAGAGTGTGGCTAGGATGTTTTATCGACATCGTGCATGCCTTTGTCACAGTGTATCATAATAACCCAAACTAATATACATAGGTAAAATCCTAATCTACATGTATGTGAAATTTTATGGACGGTGTAGCAAGCTCGCATTACCCACAGAACAAATGCATTGGTACACTTTAAGAAGTTATATATTCTGAAAACTATTAATCTATCAAGTAAAAAATTGCTGCGAAATGCAGCAATTTGATTGTCACGGCAAAGAAAAAAACAGTTAAGTATAATCTAAAGGTAACTGAAAAAAATTGTCATGTTAACTGTTAAGGTTTTTCAGTAATAAAAAGGTAACTTGGTTTTTCTGTTCATATGTAACATTCTCGTTCCCAGAGCCTAGTAAGATTCTCGATACTAGTTAGATCGAGAATCTTGATAACCTCGGGGTACGAGAATGGTCTGGATCTAGACATCATCTTTATGCCGACAGGATGTTTGGTTTCAGTTGGATTTATTTTCAGTAATTCATATTTGCATGACGCTTAAAAAGATCGGCAAAAGGGAAAGCATACTCTTTCAGAACTGAAGCTATTTTCATGACATATCGCTTCTGTTCAATCAAGTGTTCTTTACATTGCGGATCTGTCCTTACCAATCCGTGTGACTCTTGGTTCCCAGAAGTGATCTGTATAATAAGGGGCGCTTGTTGGTCTCCGTGCAAATTGAAAATCAAAGTACATAAAAAGAGACATTCGAACCGCAACAGCTACTTCCCAAGAACAAAACATGACTTAACCGGTTTAAGACGTTTGCGTAAAGGTGTGTCATAATATTACATTCGGAACACCTCGACCTTTCATGAATGAATCGGAAGGATTCGTGGGGGGTCTTCCCTGGGTTTTGGGGATTTTACTACCTACGCGAGGCGAAGCACGTAACGGTTACGCAAAATAGTTCTTGCAGTTTACACACAGACCTTTGTCTAAAAATATTTCTTTGTTATAAATTGAATCAAATATTGTTCATCGATATCATTTGACCTGTGTAATTTCAAATTTACGGACTAAAAACGAAACTTCAATCATCGCCAAAACGATCGTGTATTTGTTTACTTCAACACCGGTTTTTCCAAATGGCGTCTAAATATGTCCGAGGTTATTCGTAGCGAACGGCCGAGGAGTTCTGAATGATAATATTAGATAGTTCGTCCTCAGATAAGCCCATACCGAACTGTCCAGAAGCAGTAGGATGTTGATTTGGCTATAAAAAATATTTTATCTCTGTATACTGCCAACCCCTCTCTCGAGTGTAACAGGTAGGATTAAGTGCACGTCGGAAAATGATAAAGAAAAAGTTAAAAGATACTGACAAATAGTTTTGGCAGAGGAGTGAGTAACAGATATCAACCGATTTGCAGGCCATGATTTTTTTGTTTGTATTATACAAAAGTTTAACTTTCATTGATCGATATTTTGTTCGATACGGAAACGATCGATCCGATATATTTATCGAACCTACAATACCGGTATTCGATATATAGCCCTTGTACTAGGTAATACCTTACGCTCCCCTCGCAGCTCAGTGAATACATTACATTCACCCGCTGCTTTAAAACATGTGGAATTACAAGTATTAGCATTTCCAAAAATGCCTGAAATCACCGTTTAGCCGTGTATATACTTCTTAGAGTAAAAACATTCAAGCAATATGTGCTAGCGTTTTATACCGTCTCAAGTCTATTTTCAGAATACAATAATTAGCGAGTCCAGCAGCTTGTTCAGTTACCTTGAACGTTCCGTAACGGAAGAATCGGAACAAGTCAACCAATAGACAGCTCAACCCGAGACAACTTAATCTCCTACTAACGGATTGAGTTGTCCCAACTTTGTGTTGAGTATTGCACGGGTTGAGTTGTCTTCGGGTTGAGTTCTCCCGTATCCGCAACGTTAGCTAACAGTAGTTACTGAACACGGGGCTGGTAAAGATATGTAAAACCAGTGAGTCTATCCCGACAAAACATGGCTTCGTCGAGTCCATTCACGCACCCCTAATTTGACTTTTCGAGGTCCATTTTTTCATCATGTGACCTCAAATGCATCGTTTTGATTGGCTTTAGGCAACCGGTGTTGACTATAAAATGTTCAAATTTTGATAATTGTCTATATCGCCGGTCAAAGGACCGGCGATAATGATATTGACCTTTACTAGTACCTTTAAACGGCCAATGAAAGTTTGCCAAATTCCAATTTAGCTGAAAAACTTATTACGCATTTGAATTGGTTGAACGTGTTAACAACGCCTTATTAAAAATCAATGGTTACTTTCATTTTTGTTAATTTTCCGTTATCTAACTAATGCAAAACTGTCCAACATCTTTGAATTTCGACATTTTGATATTACAGGCGTGAGAATTTGTTGCATCTATTATTGCTTTTAAAAAATCACGTGACAGTCATGCAATTTAAATGTTTGTGTCTCTGCCTAAAAATAGAAATATTAGTTTGCACGTAATTTTAGCAGAAGTAGAAAGTGAACGAGTGAATTTTTCGAACCGGTGCATTGGAGAGTAGTCATAGACCAGTTCACGGGTGACGTCACAAGCACCTGCTACCTATATTTTGGTTGATCTACTGGTTGGCAGAAAGAAACCAATGTTTACATAAAATTGATAGCAGCAGAATTTTTAAATCACGATAACTTTTTTATTTATAGGCCGATTTTTATGATATTAATGTTGATAGAAAGCTTTTAAAATTCATATTTTTAAAATTAAAGAAAATTGCCATAATTTTGATTCAAAAAAATATATGAGGTGATTTAAACCTGTCTTTTGAACTATCTTCTTGCCGGTTTGAAGCGCTAGGTTTAAAAACTCGCCAATAAAAAACAATTCTTTTTTGACAAATAATTTTTAAATATTCAAAATATGAATTTCAAGACCTATCTAGTGATATAAAATACTAAATTGTTTGTTGAAAAATGATTTAGTAATTGCAATTTTAAAATTACTGTGTTTTAATTGTATTTACTCGCTATCATTTCTTGCCAACCAGCGGAACGGTTACCTGTAGTCTTTATCAGCTCCTTGTTACTATTTATAGACATCATAACAATAACAATGAACTGGTCTATACCTTTACTTGTTACGGAAGAATTTTGTTGCTGGATACACGAAAGGATTTAAAACAAACTTATATCAATTCCGCAAAGATGCGCCTAAACACAAAAGGCAATCTATTTCGAATAGAAATCATAATTAAAAAAAATAACATGCCTGCAAATATAGAAACTTAGAAATGTAAGGTTCAAAAGACATTTTAGACGTGAAAATATTAACTCGAACACGAGAAAACATAATCCATTCGAACAAATTAAAAACTGGCGAGCTTTTCAAGTGGGTCGAAAGGATTTGCGGAAATGTGTCAATATAAAACGCTGATTTATCGTGTGTTGCACTGTTGGTAGAAATATTGTTTATATGGTTTACAAAAAAAATGCTTTTTTCTATGTAACTTTTAACGGAAATGGGCTGTACAATGATTGCATTAAAAAATAATAGAAATCGAAAGGATTTACATGTATGTCACGTGACTTTTGCTCATTGCTACCAAAATCTACCCATCACAATATCACGCCGTTGAGACGCTGGGAAATAACATACTTCTGGAGTGATGTGTTAAGGTGCTTTAGAAAAGAGCTAACAGTTACTATGTAAGGTAACCTTATAGAAAACTATATTGCTGCACTGTACAATAAAAACTCTAAAAACCGGACCCTCTGAAAACCGGACCCTCTGAAAACCGGAATCCTCTGAAAACCGGACGATTTTTAATGTCCCATTTTTTTCTCTATTAAATACATTGAAAAATATCCTCTGAAAACCGGAAACTCTAAATTCCGAATACCGGACCTTTTGCCATGGCTTCTAATGATAAATATGCATAAAAAATCCTCTGAAAACCGGACACCAAGTGTCAAATTTCTGTGTATTGTAACAGCTAGTTATTCATAATCCCAGGCAGATGTCAATCGTTAATTAAATATCCAAGCATTTTAAAGATAAAAAACCACTTGTCTGCTATTGTTTAGGATTCTTGTAATGTAAACTTGTTTTGTATAAACATGTATTGTTGTACAGATATGATTTGTGAAAATATTTTTAATTTCAAATATTGTTTTTATACACTACTATGATATTTATGATATAAGGCTATACATGCTTGTATTCAAAATTACCAAAGTTTGTTAATTGTAAGGAAATAATAATGACTATCTTTTTTATCTTGAGTAAGATATTGGAAAAACATTACATGTTTATATGACGTTGTTATTGTTGTTATGTGTTTATATGCATTCATTTAAAATGAGAATAACATTCGTATTTATCAATTATTTATTTGAATGCATTTTAAGTCCATTGATAACATGTACATGTATCTAAAGAAAAGTTATTATTTCAATTTTCTCAGTTAATTTATACTTACCAAACCAAAATTGACCCAACTTTAATGAAAAATAAATTAAGATATAGCTGAACCATCCATTTAATGTAGGAAAATGTCCCACCAACCCCATAGCTATGTTTAATTAGTGATTCTGTATAAACCTCTAAAAACCGGAATCGTCTGAAAACCGGACTTTTTAGTCAGTCCGGACCAAGTCCGGTATTCAGAGTTTTTACTGTATTATGATTGATGTCTTAATTTTCTCACAAATACCAATATGTGTCATTATTGTTCCCCAGCCTGTTGAGGAAGTGTTACCTTATATCTGAGCCACATTCGCCTGTATCCTCCTCATGTACGCTGTTTGTGTTTTTGTACCTTTTAGAATCGTCACTGATAACAATACAAATTATATTACATGTAGGTCCTGCATAGCAATCAAAACAATGATTCATGAATTTGTTGTCACATGTGCAAACCAACGTGGTGCATTCTTCATTATAAACAAATACTCTATACAAACTGTATAAAAGGTCTATGCTATAAGTAACATTTACAGTTGCACACGGTCAATAATCGTCCTTGTATTATTAATACAATAATCGTCAAGCAAAAGTTGAATGTATGTCTATACATGTAGCTTAAGTTGAGAGTACATCTACACCTAAAGTTAAGAGTATGTCTATAGCTAAAGTTGAATGTATGTCTATAGCTTAAGTTGAGAGTACATCTACACCTAAAGTTAAGAGTATGTCTATAGCTAAAGTTGAATGTATGTCTATAGCTTAAGTTGAGAGTACATCTACACCAAAAGTTGAGAGTATGTCTATAGCTAAAGTTGAATGTATGTCTATAGCTTAAGTTGAGAGTACATCTACACCAAAAGTTGAGAGTATGTCTATAGCTAAAGTTGAATGTATGTCTATAGCTTAAGTTGAGAGTACATCTACACCAAAAGTTGAGAGTATGTCTATAGCTAAAGTTGAATGTATGTCTATAGCTTAAGTTGAGAGTACATCTACACCAAAAGTTGAGAGTATGTCTATAGCTAAAGTTGAATGTATGTCTATAGCTTAAGTTGAGAGTACATCTACACCAAAAGTTGAGAGTATATCTATAGCTAAAGTTGAATTTATTTATAAAGCTTAAGTCGAATGTAAGTCTTTAGCTAAAGTTGAATGTATGTCTATAGCTAAAGTTGAGAGTATATCTTTAGCTAAAGTTGAATGTATTTATAAAGCTTAAGTCGAATGTAAGTCTATAGCTAAAGTTGAATGTATTTCTATCACTAAAGTTGAATGTACAGTACCCTACAAAAGTTTGGACACAAGATACTACAATTCTTGAATTTTAAAAATTATTATTGTAGGATCTTTTTATTAGATATATTTAAACATTGTTTGTGTAAAATGAAAACAAATTTCATAAACACAACTTATTTATAAGATTCGGCATCTGATATCCTTAAGCCTCCCAAACCATGTTTATTGTAAATGTTTTCCACAACATAGCTTTTATGCTATTTTTGAAGACTCGGTTATAATCATAATAACTAAATCAAAGCACCAAAGGCACTGGAGTAGTTCGACATTGAAATCATGTTGTGCTTCGGTCACTTAGTGTGCTAAAAATGTAAAAAAAATAAGTGGAATAAAATTTTGTTTCTTGAAACATAGACTGCAGAGCTTTCGTTGTATGAAATGTACAAATTGAATGTGCCTACAAATTATTTGTATATACTACTAAAAGGTAACAGAACCACCTGTTTACATTCAATAGTGTCACACACAGCGTAAGATCTACAACTTTTGTTAATATTTATTCCATAAAACATATAATGAGTAATTATCAAGTAATGATATCTTTTTTAATTTGCAAAATAATTTTTTACTTCAATTCATTACCATATCAGAGCTATGAGAAAAATACTATGCGGAACTATTTGACCAATAATCCTAATTATCTATTTCATTTCTCATCTATTGATCTATATTACAGTTCAACAATAGCTTACAAACTAACTGGTCCGTACGATACTACGCTAAGTATCATGGGTAAAAATGTCTAAATACCCGAATCCACGCGACAATTTTTACAAAAACTAAATAAATTCAGTATGTTTTTGTGACTTCGCAATTTAATTTTACTATCCAAAATAAAGTATGCACTTTATATGAAACTTTTATGTATGGATTGGTATTCCTGTAGTTATAAGCCAGCATTTTCTTACAATTTTATCATAATTTAAAAAAAAACATACAACGATTTTTTTATGTTCTTGCATACACCGCACTACTTTCTGTGAGTAGCCCATTTGTGCGATGAGTGAAGGGTCTTAGCCAAGATATGTTTTATCGTTTACGTATAGGTTGGGATAAATGCATCACGTCTTCCAAATTGGGGTTCACCACAGGGAATCTTCACTGTTGCATATATGTCAGTGTTTGATTTTATGTGATTATTACGATATTCCTATACATAGTTTTTTTCTCAGTAATACACATGCTTGAAGAGTTGAGTTCCTTCATGTACCTCAAAAAGTAGTTTTTGTAGTTCAGCTATACTGATTTCTCAAAAGTGGTATATGTAATTGTCTGACAAAGTCGAACAATTAAAAATAAAGCAAAACTAAATGCATTTTAAAATAAACAGTTATCAAATTTTAGATAAAAGCTATTCAATAGGTTGACAAAGTAAAAATGTCTCCAAACTTTTGGTGGGTACTGTATGTCTACAGCTAAAATTGAATGTTTATTGCCACCTGGGCTGACTGAGCCAGAACTCTAATAAAACATGACAACAAAAAGTCATTTGAAAAAAAACCTTTAATTATTTTGCAGTATAATTTTCAACAAATTCAATATACATGACATGTATTATCAAAAAACAGTAATTATTGATGAAATATAAATTATTGTCAAATCTAATAAAAGCGAGGTAATAAAAAACACTAAACTTTATATCAGTTATAACACATTCAAAAGTACATACTTAGATTTATGTTTTTTTCCAGTCAAATAGTTTTGTTAGTACCTAATGTACAAGCATGAAACAAAGCTATTATACATTTTATAGCTAAAAAGTACACAAAACAGATTAAATCCACAATTCCACACAAAAAACTTTATCTACAAATCAAGTCACCGGCACTCAGTGACAATGCTTAATTTGGTGTATCAGACAGAAAATTGGTTCTTAGTGAATTGAACACAAAAAACTGGGAAAGTGGCACAACCAATACAATAAGTAAACATTGTAATAAAATATTATTCAACTGTCAGTGGCACATAGATTAACTCTGATGATTTGTTGAATAAAATTCAGTCTACAAATTAGTTGGGTGTCTGATTGCCTGGGACAACCACTTCTTAAATCAGGCAGCCGAAAATTTCTTTTGGGCAATCCAAATTCTGTAAACAAGAAATAGTGATTGATGCTAAATCGACCTGTTTGGGCAACCACTTTCATATACTAATTTTGTAGACTGAAAATTTATCAATACAGAGCACTAATGTAGTTTGATATCATGCAGACCTTCCATCTGGCTTTTCATAGAAATAAGTGGGTTTTTTTAATGTAAAGGTCCTTGTGTGTTAATCTTCTTAGAATTTTCATAAATATCAAATTGTGGACTTGCAACATTTGAAAGTTTATTAAAAAGGGGCCCACAGTGTGTCTGAAATAGTTGCAAACCCCATATGGCTGCTTCCACTGTTTGTTGAATATATCAGCACTCTAAAACACTCTAGAATGATTCTACTGAGACAGTTTATAAACACATCCACAACTAACGAATACATACAAATAGTAACAATAGGTTTGATATGGTAAAAAAATGACCCTCACATTTTGAAGAAAAAAGCTTCTATGCTTAAAAAACCAAGTTTCTTCTCAATTTAAAGACTCTGAGGTAAAAACCTAGATTTTTAAGAATGATCAACCAAAGGTTTTTAAAGATTTCCCTAGATTTTTTTTCAACCATGTGAATTAAAAAGCAGACATTTTAAAAATAAAAGTTCTTTATTCCGCATTCATTAGAATTTGAGACAAATAAATTTCTGTACATTTTGAAATTTATGTAGCACAACATGTCAGCTATAGATTTATACACTTTCAAGTGAATTCTACCAAGCTATATGACACTAATGCACTAAGCACTAATGTGGTTTTGTATAACAGCTCAAATTTACAATAAAATGCACATCATAAAAACTGCTACAAAAGAAGGGATCATACTGCGCTTGCGTCAGGCTCCCCTGTATTACATTTAATTAGTAAATTTACACTGTAGTACTAGAGTTCCTAGTAAACAATTTCCTGTTTACAACATTACTACATTTCAGACATAAAACTAAATGGAGATTACTAAGTAAGATATGAACAATTATAAATACCAGTAGCATAATTAGGGACTTTTGTCAGTTATCTTCCCCTGATAAAATCTGAAACAATCCACACGGTAAGTAGGTCCTTACAGTTGGAATCCTTGGATTTTATTATTGAAGTCCTATGTAAGGGTAACAAAATATTTCATCTTATATCTTTCTTGTTGATGAAGATATTAACAGAAGTGGTGAAATTTAGATACAATGTAGTTCTTTACCCTAAAATATTTAGCTTGAATTTCAAACAAGTTAAATGATTTGCAAAAAAAGTTATTAAAGATTAATTTTGGCAAATTGACATTGAAAAGTAACGGTAAAATTTGAATAATCGAACTGACTGGACCTACCTATTTAAGGAGTACACAAGGGGAAATAACTGACTAAAGTCCCTTATTGAAAAATATAGCTCCCAATAAATGGCAGTCAACTCTCACTAGTTGGAAGGATAGCAATGGGGTGAACAGAAACAAGCAGATTACTAACTTTTTAAACCCTGTACCTACAAATATGTTTTTGTATAGTTTTACAGCACATATCAATAAAGCTTAAAATATAAATATTTTGATTCATTGTACAAACCTAACACACTAATCTACATAAATTTGAACTATTGGTGATTCATTTTGATTAAGATTTGTCTTCTTTAATTATCTAAACCTAACTTTCATACCATATTGTTAAATTCTATTCAATTGTCAGTGGAGCAAACATAAATCCTGCTGATTTAAATACTTGATATTTATATAATAATCTTGATATCACGGGTTTAGTGGAAAACGGTCATAACTCGATATAAGAAAAGAGTTACAACCGTTTTGCACTAAACCCGTGATAAATAAATACAGACATCGATTTTTATTGATCATAAGTACTAAAATACAGAAGTGAGTAAGTATTTGAATCAGCAGGGATAATGGATATTTTTTTTATTGGATTTAACGCCGTGTCAACACAATTTAGGTCATTTTACGGCGTCCAGTGCACCTAATCTAGCTTTCCTGGACCCTTGTCTATAACCAGTACTCACCTACCCTTCCACAAGGCCGGAAACTTCTCCATATTATCTAACCAATGGAGGAAAATTGACATTACTGTCAAATTTTCATGGAAGGGTATAACCTCCCCGGGTGGGATTCGAACCCGCACCCCCTCAGGCACGAGATTCCAAATCCCGGCCCTCTACCAACTGCGCTATCGACCCGGTTGAAGGGGTAATGGAGGCCCTACTGATAGTTAAATTCAACTATAGGACATTCACTTAACTTTAGTACAGAACAGTACAGTACAGTGCAATGCTCACCAGTGAGCTACAGCACAGAGCAAATCAATGCTATATAGAAAATACATCACAACCTCTATTTCTCTGAACTGATTCTCAGTCAATTAAGGTAGAAGTTCCCTAATACAAAAACAAAACAATGTTTATGGCCTCAGAAATTTTCAAAGAAAATACACTATATTTCTAACATGTTTACCATGTTAGATTTTCTAACGCTAAAGTTTCTAAATTTTTATTATTATTATTATAATAATATTAACTATTTTTTGACAACTAAAAACTACGCCGTTTTTATATCGAAGGGAGGTTATAACTCACTTTCATAAATTCATAATCATATTTCATAGAAAAATTCACAAACAGAATGTATTTTAAATCTAATCAAAGCAAAATGATAAACACGTTGTAATGAACAAAATACATCATGTCTTGTTATCATTTATCATGGATTTTTTTAATGTTTAAAGGTACTAGTTCACAGATTTGATTAATTTTTCTATAATTTCAAAATACTATTCAGTGTCTATAATTGTATCCATAAATTTAATTCTTATTTTTTTAAGACAAAATGACCAATATGTTACAAGAAATATACAATAAAAGTCACAAAAATGCACTAAATTTGTCTATACCGTAACATACAGGGTAGTTTTTTACTACATAAAACACCATCATTGGTAGTTGCATGTCAATTTGCACTAAAATTGTCATTATCAGAACACTACTTTCCTGCTTCCCAAAATATTTCCATACAATTTGATAGGTTAAAAAAAGTTGATACTTAAGTTGAAATCTGTGAATGAGCACCTTTAAATAATTGTAAATTTGCATCATGGGAAGCTTACCTTGAAACATGTATGTACTAACATGTGAAACATTTATAATCAATTCATAATCCCCTAGACTAATGACAGAAGGAAATTTAGCAGAAAAATATGATAGCTATTGAGCTTTTCAGTATTGCATTAAAGCTACTGTTCACAAATTTGTTTATTCTTTTTGATGTTCTAAAACTACTCATTAGTGTATGTAATTCTATTAGGAAAACTAATCCTAATATCTAAAGGCAACCTGGTTGATGAATAGTATCACCTATCACCAATTAAATCATCTATTCTGTCGCGCTGGAGTATGTTTCATACATAAAATAATCATAAACTTTAACAGCTGTATGTTATTTTGCAGTAAGCCATTTAACTGTATACAAAAATGATTCTTTTCAGATTTTGTGAGATTTTAAAAAAGTTGACATTAAGTCGAAAAAAGTGGAGTTAAAATACATGACATAAAACCTACATGTACCAAGAAGATATTAATCTGTGTAAATACAACAAGGACAAAAAAGAACAAATCATGAAAAACATACATGTACAAGAAAACGGCCTAAAAAACTCAAATGTTTTATAAAGATATATATCCAAAAAGACATGGTATTGTACATTAAGAAATTAAGTATGTAATTCCAATAGATATGGTTATATAAACATGAAACAAGAAAACAATAACAACAAAATTCCAATCTATCAATATTATAGAATAAACAGAATCCAAAACATAGATTGTATAAACAAACATAACAAAAAAGTAATACAGTATAACCTGCATTAAGAAGCCAGTGAAGGGAGGTGACTAGATTGGCTGCTTACAGCAGGTGACCACTTAATCCAGGTTCAGATAAAAATGCTTTAATTAGTGCAGCAGCAGTGAGTGATTATTCATACTCACTTTAGCCATAAAATTTACGTAAATACTAATTTAAAATAATCGTAATTAGGTAAACAACAATTTAATTAATTTAAAATTTATTGAAAATTTAAACAAATATTTAAATATAATCTATACATTATATATTTGATTTGTCCAACCTTATTTAAGATAATTATTTATGCAGTTTCTTATTAAATGATATTCAAAAAGGACATATATTGTATATTGGAAGTCTTAATTTATGTGATGACACTTTGTTGATAAATTTTGATTGTTTAAAGACTTAACTGGTTGGGTTTTTACACATCTGGACCATTATACAATGATGGTGACACTTTATTAATTCTAAAATTTAATTGACCGTGACCACTTAATACAGGTAAACTGATGAATTTGTAATGCCTCAGTCCCATAAAATCGTGGCTTGTTACGGAACCGTACGTGCAGATAGCCGTAAGTCGTGGAAAGCCTTGCGTGTTAAGGTGACGGTACGTACATGGCACAAAACAACACACACGTACGGAGCCGTAGCTGGAAGATATGCATGTTTAATCCTTACTCGGCCACGATTTTGTTCATGAATTGACTCTGAAACTGATACGTGTATCCTGGGCTTATCTCAGGGACCCTGGTAAAAACGTAACAGTCCGTACGGGTACGCAAGAGTTCGTACGGGTCCCTTCGGAGCTTGATCGCACGGCGCCCGTACGGTGCCCTTACGGCTATTTTTATGCTTATGGGACTGTAGCTTAAGGAAATGGGTAACCACTGGCCACAGACAGCAGGTGGCTGCTTATAACAGGTGCAAAATAGAGTGATTTTCATTGGGAGGAAGCCAGATTGGCTGCTTACAGCAGGTAACCGCTTATTACTGGTGGCTGTTAATGCAGGTTATACTGTATATAGTTCCTACAAAAAAACAAAACACTGTTTATATAAACAATACAATGAACTAATCCATGACAGGGGATGCTCAGGATGACATTAACACATATAATTGTATATGTTTTATGAGTGTCTTGTTGATGCAATGGTAAAGGGGTCTACCATTACAAGCATGATTGACCAAGGGGTGGTGGTTTATCTGCCGTGTTAATTTTGTTAAAATGAATGATACAACTTTTATTTTCAATACTGCCTACCTCTGAAATGGATTGTTTAATTTTTAATGTTTACCCAAACATGTTTTGTTATTTTGTACAAACTATAGGTTGTTTAGGACAACATAAGTCACTTTGTCTCATGTTATCCTAAACGAGCAATACTATACAGAACAAAATATACAAACAAAGTTATCAACAATAAAAAAACTGATATGGCAACATTCCAAAACTAAAATTGTTGTCAGTAAATGTAAACCTACATCAAATGAAAGTTTATTAGAGGTTCTTGTCTACATTTTCAGATTCTTAGACATCATAACATATGTTTTGTTTGTTTGTTTTTGTTTTGTTTTAAATGTCGTATTCAACACATATTTAGGTCATATATACGACAACCAGCTCTTCCTACTATAGGTTTCCTGGACACTTTTCTATCACCTATACTAACTTACCCTACCACGAGGCCGACAACTCATGTATAGGGTATGACCTACCGTGAGCGAGCTCGAACCCGCGATTTCCGGATTCGAAGTCAGACATGCTAACCACTACGCCATGGTCGCGGCAACATAATATTTGTACAACAGTGTAAAACAGACATGAGGTGGACTAGAACATTAACACTGTTATTTTTATATACATAGTACATATAATTCTAAACATTTCACAACCATTCTCGTTCACATCAGATCTTATGTACATTACTATCATACAATGGTTT
Organism: Mactra quadrangularis; assembly: GCA_025267735.1. NCBI lineage: Eukaryota > Metazoa > Mollusca > Bivalvia > Venerida > Mactridae > Mactra > Mactra quadrangularis. Next base: position 12,596,033 of record CM046298.1, read on the forward strand.
TGTAAGAGTAGTGGTCCACGGGTAGGATCTAGTTTGGTACAGATCTGAAAAAAATGTTTCAATTAGAAGCGGAAATAACATTTAACTAGCCAGCTAACATGGCTGGCAAAATATTACACAACTAGATCAGTCTACTATGTGTTAAAAAAATTATATAACTATACATACACATGTACAAATATGTAAATATTATCCATTAATGTAAACCAAGAAAAATTTCCCTTTTTTAAATGACTAGCGATTACGAGACAAAAAACATTGGCTTATTTAAGCCAGCCTGAAAATAGCAAAAAATAATCACTACTTGCTACTTGGTGCATTGCTTTAATCAAACTGTCAATTTGACATTATACAAGGATGTAGTAATTCAATCTGATTATAAGTTAAACCTGATCTAAAATTCTCGGCTCCAAAACCAATCATTCAAGATTTGACTACTTCTTAATGAGGGTCTTTATTGGAGCAACTATAAGAGATTCTATACAACAGCAGTCTATATGATACCTGTTTACAGAGATTTGAAGAAATTAGGTTGCTTCATTAAATGTTTACTGACAAGTTTTAGTCAAACCGTTTGTTTACATTATTTTTGTACGTTTGTTGGACATTTACTTCTAAAACAAATCACCAGTGAGAACAAAGAAATCATTGTTATGGGTGACATTAACATCAATCTATAACTCTTATTGTATATTGTTGTAAGTATCTATTATCATTTGTCATATGTGTTGTTGTTTTTTAACCTTGCTTGTTGTATATATTATGTAAATACTGTTGTCAAGAGGCTCACAGGGAAGATTGGGCTTTGCCTAACTGCGTTGCCTCTATAAATAAAGTCTTTATTATAATTATCATTATTGTAATTTATTATAACTTTGTGAAAATAATTTCATAACTTTTTCAACAAACAGATACAATTTTCATATTATCATTATAATATATTTGCCAATATTATAGTCTATACCTTTATGAACATGTAATATAAAAATAACAGCTTGATACAAAGATAGAATGTGACAATATGATTTTATGGAAATTCTACAACTGCAAAAGTTGCTAATAAAAATTGCGTAACAGTTAGTTTTTTCATTATATATTTTAACATTCATCAATTCATAATTTACATAAACATACAGTACCCACCAAAAGTTTGGAGACATTTTAACTTTGTAGGCCTACTATATAGCTTTTATCCAAACATTTGATAACTGTTCATTTTGAAATGCTTGTTACTTTTGCTTTTTTTTGGTTTTTATTATAATTATAACAGAGACAACAAAAATGGCATAAAATCTATGGAATAAAAAATATTTACAATAAACATGGTTTTGGAGGCTTTAGGATGTCAGATGCTAATTCTTATAAATGTGTTGCATTTTTGAAATTTTATCACAAACCATACTTATATATACCAGGTATTAAAAATAATGATTCAATTTCTTTGGTCTCCTAACTTTTGGTGGGTACTGTACTTATATAAACATGATTCATACATGATTTGAGGTTTGTACTAAAAATCAAACATCATGGACTGTATCAACATTCAATAATTTTATACATAATTTGAGACTCAAGTTTAAAAAAAATAATCAATCAACAAACATCAGGTTATAACAATAGAAAACATAGTAACCTTAGAAATCTGAACTCTTAAAATACAGAAATCTTCTGAATTCTTTAAAACTTGTGTCAGTTCTATTAGAATAACAAAATGCATAGAAAGAGAATCTATAAGAACCTGAAAATGGAAGCATTTTTGTATGGAACACATAAAATTCAGAGACCAATTAAATTCAATGTTTGCATTTGGTTCCAAAGTGAATCAGATTTCTTTTGTTTGTTTATACAGTGTACAGTTAAAATGAATAAATATTCTGTACAAGTACATTAAACTATAGGCAGTCTGCATGGTTCCAAAACAAAAACACTATGTTCTGGTAAATTTAACAAATAAAACATGGGCCTAACAGCAACATGCAAGTTTACAGACTTGTATGAATTATCTCAAACCCTAGTCTGATATTTTATTAATTTCAAGTAATGCAGCAAAAAATCATGCTCTACTTTTCATATTTCATTCTTGTTACTCAAATTAAATACTTAATGTTACTAAGCAAAAACCCAGACTTTAAGAATTTCACAAACTGTATAAATAAAATTCAAAGAGGTGAACTGCTTAGTAGCCACTCTGTATGCGGTTTATGGACTGGATGACGTCATATTAAAGACAAAAGGGTGTATGCTAATGTGGTATAATAATATAAGGTATATTACTCAGAAGATGGTGGATTTTTTACCTAGTTCAATTGGTGGCCAGTTCCTCCATTATAAAGTATTCTATTTCACAGATTAATATGGACATGCATAGCAAAAGCTTTGCCTTTTTGAAGGACACCAAAATCGCAGCTACATGTGTATGCATACATGAACAAGTCTGTGAAAGAGCATAATTCATAATGAAGAAACTGGGCACTACTTAAACTTGGGTAACAATCCACCATTTTCTGAGTAATGAACCTTACACACACACATATACAGCTTGCTAGATTGGAAATTCTGACTGTTAGAACAGAGAGAGCCCCAATCGAGTGCGTCTGAACTGTGTTCTGGCAGCATTCTACCCATTCCATGAAAATAGATGGTGTGAATGGAATCGGTCCCGGTTTATTCATACCCATGATGGCGGCAGCATCACTGCAAACATGTGTGTTTAGTGTTTGAAAGCGAATGTTGTTAATAATATACTATTGCCAGATTGCTATCGACAACAATTTAACTATTTGCTATAGAGTAGGAGCGAGTATATTTGCTAGGGATATTGCCTTTTGATTCAGTTCCAACATCCAATTTCACTTGTTTGGCTGATTCTGTGTAAGAGTTGGAATTTGATTCTGGCACAGTTCCCACAGCCCAATCGAGCAGGTCCAGTGTTTTTGTCTTAGAACCATGCTGACTACCTACATGTATGTGTTAAACCATGACATATTAACATTATAACACAATATACTTAGAAATAGATTGGTCAATAGACACCTATACAAATACTGGTATTATAACATAATTGGAAACATCTTCTTTATCACACTTTACCATCAGAGGTCCATAGTATACAGTTTATCATTAAGTTACAACAACATTCATCATAAATATTGAACAATGTAATCATATCAGCAGATTAACTGACAATTATCATTAAAGTAGATATAAAAAACAACACAATATTTATAAAATATGACAAGTTTCTCCCTCATCACAATTTTGACATTGCTTTTTGTAAATCTATAAATGGTTTAGCTAATGGGTACAAGGCCATGTCTCTCTTGAATGCATTTACATCCTCAATAATGATTGGCTGAAAATAAATAAAAACAAAGTCTGATTGGATGACAAAACAATACAACAACAACATAAAAATATTTAATGTAAACATTGATATAATACTGGATATAGTCAGTCAAAGTCATATGGCTGACTTTAAATAATCAAACTATGCTGCTAAGTCTGGACAAACCAGCAGTAGTAGGTCACAAGCCTGGATGAGAAATGATGAAGGACATCAATACTGCTGAGTTCCTGAGAATACCAGCAGAGAAAGAAGTTTGTTCCTACTGCTGAGTTCCTAAGAACAGCAGCAGAAAAGAAGTTTGTTCCTACTGCTGAGTTCCTTAGAACATCAGCAGAGAAAGAAGTTTGTTCCTACTGCTAAGTTCCTTAGAACATCAGCAGAAAAAGAAGTTTGTTCCTACTGCTGAGTTCATTAGAACATCAGCAGAAAAAGAAGTTTGTTCCTACTGCTGAGTTCCTTAGAACATCAGCAGAAAAAGAAGTTTGTTCCTACTGCTAAGTTCATAGGAACATCAGCAGAAAAAGAAGTTTGTTCCTACTGCTAAGTTCATAGGAACATCAGCAGAAAAAGAAGTTTGTTCCTACTACTGAGTTCCTTAGAACATCAGCAGAAAAAGAAGTTTGTTCCTACTACTGAGTTCCTTAGAACATCAGCAGAAAAAGAAGTTTGTTCCTACTGTTGAGTTCATTGGAACATCAGCAGAAAAAGAAGTTTGTTCCTACTGTTGAGTTCCTTAGAACATCAGCAGAGAAAGAAGTTTGTTCCTACTGCTGAGTTCCTTAGAACATCAGCAGAAAAAGAAGTTTGTTCCTACTGCTGAGTTCCTTAGAACATCAGCAGAAAAAGAAGTTTGTTCCTACTGCGGAGTTCCTTAGAACATAAGCAGAAAAAGAAGTTTGTTCCTACTGCGGAGTTCCTTAGAACATAAGCAGAGAAAGAAGTTTGTTCCTACAGAATTTCTTTCAAGACACTTAAGTTTTGCTAATGTTTTTAACTAGGGTCAGCACATAATGCACCTTTATGAGCGGACAAACCCTGGTGAAAGACTAAACCCATAACACAACAATATAATACTGGATCAGAACAACCATAGCTGATCGCCTAGTCCCTAATAAAGTCAAATAGAGAGGACAAGAGGAGTAATTACTGTATGATAAAAGGTCTGGAGATGAATGATATTTTCCAAGGTTATTTTAATGCAAATCCTCTTTATAAAGATAACATCTGGAAACTATTACATCAACATACAGACTGAATGATGAAATGACTGACTAGCTTATTTCCATGTATTTGCTTTGTTTGTGAGGGTAAAACAAAATATTATATAAACTAGCTAGAGCATGGCCATGAGTACAGAGAAAAGTTTCTTACATAAAATAATAACAAAACACACATTTTAACCTTTGCTTTTATCATCATTTTTTTCAGTTGTTTTTCTTCTGAAAAAGCTCTTCAGTCTAGTTAAGAACAAAGAGCCTCACTTTGGTAAATGGTCATTGCATGAACACAAACATGGTCAAAATGTTCCAAATGTCAGACAGCTTGAGAATTGGTAATAAAGTACAAATTTAGAACATTCTTTTATAAAATAAGAAAATAAAATACTGGTGAAAAATTGATTAACCCTTTACTGGTTGCAACATGTGTGAAAAGTAGCCATTTTTTCACCTTAACACACTAGGGCTATTTCAATTTCTATAATTTCATTACTAATTTACAGACAGATATGCAACTTTGTCAAGTTATTCCCTGGGTGACTGCCTTTCAAAACAACCAAGTTGAGTCCTGATTCCAGTTACTATGGCAATGCTTGGGCAGAACAAAGGCAAAAAATGCAATTCCCCCCCTTTTCAACTCCAACTTTTCATTTCATTCAGTAATATATTCAAAAATTGAGGTCTAAAGCACCTTTTCTTTTTAGATACTGAAAAGGTGTTTTCTTATGGGCATTTTGCGCCATTTCTTTGCACTAAATGACCCTGATTTTTTTCTGAAGATGAGGGGCGCTCCGCGCCTTTCAAACCCTAGCATACAAAGGGGGCACATCCCCCCTTCGGAACCCCTCTGAGACATCTCTTGATGGGGGTAGGCCTGCAAAAAAAGGTCTTTTTTTGGGACAACTTTCCTTAAATGAAATTCACCAAATCCAGTTAAAAACACCAACATCAAGGCTGTGGCGGCCATTTTGAAGGGGGGGTCCAGATTTGTAAAAGCGGGATTGACCAGTTTAGGGTTAAAACTTTCTCCTTAATCTGAATTGTCAATTATTTCATTTGCATTTTAACCTGTCACTTGATTGAATTTTTATTAGACTTCCTATGGTGAACCACTTACATAACTTATGTTTTTTATAAAAACAAGGTTCAGTATGTATTGCAGGCAATAGTTAAGTCTCCTACCCATTATCAGATCTTTGTTTAAGTTAACATGTTTAAACCTCTGCAATAATATTTGTACATTGTATTTTGTAGCTTGCAATCATTAAATAAAACTCATAATAATATTAATGACAAGAACATCAATCATTATTATAGAAAGTCAGTTACTTTGGATTTCATGAACAATCCAGGGACTTAAACTATTGTAGCTGGTAGTAGTTGATTGGGTAAACAGCAAAAAGAAACATTCCCAAAGCTTACCCTAGGTGGCTTAAAGAGTAAGTTTGGTTTCAAATCTAGAAAATTAAATAGTATTTTTAATTCAAAAAAAGTATTTTTCAAAATCCTAAAAATGTTTAAAAAATAAAAAAATATAAATGAAGATACTTTTCAAGGCTGTTGAATTCAGAATATTACAAAGTACTGGTAACTGTGACTATAAGATAGAATAAAACCTCATATAATAGTACATTTTTCTTTTTCGTGAATGTTTTTCATGTATTTATGTTTAAATAGTATTATATACTTGTATATATGCTTTGTGTCAAAGACATGTAAATGTTGATATTTCACAAATAAACTGTAGTTGTAGAACGTCTGTACTATAGTGTAAAGTACAGAAAGACACAATTTCAATGCCCTTTATAAATGCACTCTGTAACATTTGCAAACTTATGACTCATATTACTCAAGTATGTACTCTGCATTCAACAAACAATATATCGTAGCTTGGTTTGGTTTTTCTTTCTATAATTTCAAAATACCTTTCAGTGTCTGTACTTGTGTCAAAAATTAATTCTTATAATTCAAGACAAAGTGACCTATATGTTGCAAGAAATATACAATAAAAGTCACAAAAATGCACTACAAGTGTCTATACCGTGACATACAGGGTAGATATTTAGTATTATTTACTACACAAAAAACCATCAAATGTATTTGTATGTCAATTTGCACTAAAATTGTCATTATCAGAACACTAATTTCCTGCTTCCAAATATGTCCATACAATTTTGATAGTTTTAGAAAAAGTTGATATTTAATTTGAAATCTGTGAATGAGCACCTTTAAACAAGGAAAACAGTGCAAATAAAACTGTGCGGTGGCTGTTTTATATTCAGAGCTCCACTAGCTTTCCTGCTACCACTATCTATTCTTTACCCACTCCACTATATTTACCGCTTCCCATACATCAATTCTTTACCCACACAAGTTCAAACATTAGTAGCTGTTCTTGGCAGCTAATCAGCTAAACCCCATGTTGAAACATGTGGCCAGTTTTCTAAACATATTGCTTCACCCCCTGTTACCCACATTTTGACATCATATACATATTACTTTTGGTGTAAGAAGGGTACCAGAGGACGAAGTGCTAGGGAGGGGTTTCCTTAGGAAATCATCGACTGATCTCTAATTTGTTTATAATTATATAATAGGGGGTCACCAGTATTAAGCAATATCTAGAATTAAGCAGCCCAGAGAAATGTCTCAACACATGCATTTGTCAAAAAGGATGTGATACAGATATTAGGAAGTGGGCCTGGCTTAGAGGTTATAACATTGAACTAGTAATCAATGGATAGCCAATTCCCAGTTGGTTCAAATCCCATCCAAAACCTACCCTGTTGTTTCCTTAAGCAAGAAACTTTACCCTACTAGCTCAGTACTGGGACACCAGAAAGCGGACTTGAAAGTGATTTATTTAACTTGTAAGAAATTGTTTATCAATAAAGCTAAAATAAGTTAGTTCAGACCTTAGGAAGTTCAAAATTCATTCCCTGAGTCTCAACTTGGCCTTCTGTGGTATCAACTTTTTCAGGACTAGTAACTTCAGGTTTAGGAGCTGTTGACAATATATGAACAGATAGTTTGTGTCTTTTAGGCGCATCAAAAGCCATCGTGTCCTGCAATAGAATAGCACAGTATTTAAAGATATTGAAAAATACACTAGCAAACCCCTATAAAATAATAAGGTGCATATTTTTGTGACCTTCAAATACAATGCATTTGAAGGGTATACATACATGTATATATTCCTGTCGTGGTCTACGAAATTATTTGGTGTCTGGTTGCCCCGGACAACCACTACTTAGATCAGGCAAACCAAAAATTTCTTTTTGGTTACCAAATTTCTACAAACAAGCGATAGTGGTTGATGCTAAATTGACCTGTTTGGGCAACCACTTTCATAACCTAATTTTGACTGCTTTCAGAATATGCCATATAAATTTTAAATTGTATAAATCTGTTTTAATTTCACACTACAATGATCAGAGCAGAGCATAAAGAGATTTTGTAAAAATATATTTCAATGATTTAATAGACACATTTGGTCAAAATATAAAAATAGACATTGGCAAAAAAAAATGCTATGGAGAGAATGATCTAAAGTATGCTAAATGTTTAAATTGACTGTGAAGTGAAATAGCCTTGAACTGAGTGTGACTTGATTAACTCCTAGTGAAATATTGCTTATCATGGCCATGTGTTTTTTTTGCCATATATATATATATAAACATATGTGTATTAGCTATAACCTTGGTTTTTTGCCATATATATATAATGTGTGTTTTAGCTATAGGTTAAGTATACCCTGACATATGCAACAATCTGGCAAAAAATGGCCATGATAAGCATTATTTCACAGTAACTGGCGTCAGACACAATTTAATATTCACCTAGAATGCTGTTTTTACATTTATAGCTGGGAAAACAGGTATACATGAAATATACTATAAGAAGATCAATGATCAAGCTGTAAATGCTTAAAATATAGGAATCAAAAGGACTTTGTATGCAAATATTCTTTGATAAATGAAATAACAAACATGTTTTGTTGAAGCAACAGCTCTGATATATATCTATATATAGATATGTCTATCAAAACACTAATAATTTGAACTGGTAAAACATGTCTTATTTCATTGAATAATTAAAGAATATATACAAATTCATATACAAGTAAAATAGGTGTATAATTTTTTTTTAAATATACTGTAAAAGTTCCCGGATTTGGAAATAAATACTAAAAATAAGCAAAAGTGACTGCACATGCAACTTTACTTTATTTAACATTTAATAAAAAACAAACATGTTTGGTGAAGACAGATTATATTATAGTATTACTGTTTATAGATATTTCTATAGGAACATACTGATGAGCTGTGCAGGCAAAACATGTGTGTAATTGTGTTAAATAAATAAAAACATGTTGCATGTAAAGTCACTTTCACGTTTTATTTCAAAATCTGTTTTTTTTTCAGTATATTTAATTTATTTCTACAATTGTTACTTATAAATACATATACATGTATATTGTTGCCACATTATACACTTTCAATGTACTCTTATCATACATACCTTATAAAAGTTCATAAGGTCATCTTTAGTTAATGTTCTCAAAAATCCAACCTCAACATTATCTGCAACAAAGAAAAAAACAAACATAACCATATTTGGACAAACATTTCAGCTTGCACTCATTGACCACATCAAGGTGGTCAGTATAATGTACCTCTTCAACTTACAGTTCATTTACAGTTTATTTACATATGATAACCAATCTACAGTTTGTATTCCAATATTGAAGTACAAACTGTCAACTGACTCAGTCAAGTGATACCCGGGATTTACGCAATCCCCAAGTTTTCTAGTACACCAACTGGACAATGACTTTTCAACACTAAAAGGTCAACTTACAATTCATCACACATTCTGTGAGTAAAATGTCAAAACTATTCCATGACAAATGATAGTGTAATGGAACAATCCTTATTATTACCTGATTGCTTATATACCGGTAAGTGTAATTCAATATTTTTAACTGTTTTCTGAGTGAACTGTTGACCGGTCAATAGTTTTGACTGTTTCCTGCGCGTGCTCAGACGCCACACAATGTTATCTGTATTGTTACTGTACCGATATAAGGGAAAGTATCTGCTAAGGGATTTTAGGCTTTACCAGATGCTTTCGAATGCATCAAGTGTCCATCTATCTTGATTCATCAGACGTAAACATGTCAACCAGGGAGGAAAAACAGTTTTTGGAAGTGTTGGACGAAGAACTGTTAAAATAGTAATTGATCAGGTAATATAACAGTTATTTCATGTGCGATTTGGGAACAGTCAAACTGTCAGGAATAGTGTGTTTAAACTGTTAACCAAGGCCATAGGCCTCATGAAACAGTTCAAAACACTATTCCCTCCACCTTAGGCCAACAGTTTGACTGTTTCCCAAATCACATATGAAATAACTGTACAATAAAATTCACTTCAGATGTCACACAAATTCTGGAGTCAACTTAAATTTGTATAACAGGCAACTTAACCAAGTTATTGCAAATATCTACATGTATTTGGGCTTAGGGAACTTTATATAATTAGTTGGCTGGTCAGCTGGTCATTTCATTGGTCAGTAGATCAGTCTGTCAATCAACCAATCTTTCTTCTGTCACTCTACTCTGCTCCTATTGGGTCTCTAAGTACAAACAAGTTACATAGAAACCTTAATCCCACTGATTAAACACCTTCCCTTTTTTCTTTCCTAGCTTTTCAAGTTCTCTAAAACCATTATTAATTATTCATAATACAGTCAAATTAAATTCATACACTTATATTAATTTTGTACAGTATAACCTGGTAAAGTGGCCAATGGTTGGAAGTGGGCATAATTGGCCACTTTGGAAGTGGCGTAATTGGCCACTCAGCAGGTGAGTGGTTAAACCAGGTTCAAAAATTCTTCACTGATTAGATCATTCTGACATTCTAAACTTCGTCATTTTTGTAGAACATTGATTTGTCAACACAGCAATGTTGACGGACAGTCCTTTATATAATAATTGTGGTCAAATGTCAATTAACATTAGGTATATCACTTCTCTTTATGTTTTAAACATCTTAAAATTAAAAGTAGCTTACACTGCAATAATTTCTTATATTTTGGTAAAATATTTCATCTAAAAGCAATAGAGAAACAAGCAGGCATTTTTCTCAAAAGAGATGCTATAAACTTATACATCTATTTCAGTCCTTTTTCGATATTTTCATGAACAAAATCTACTTAGGTACGACTTTGCAGACAAACTTATTTCAATATGTCAATCATTACACAAGTTAATGTACAAATAATTACCTCTATCAAGCCTATGTGGCCATGGCGTAGTGGTTAGCATGTCTGACTTCAAATTTGAAGATCGCAGGTTTGAGCCTAGTTGCAGTAGGTTATACCCTTTACAGGAGTTGTCGGCCTCTTTGTAGGGTAAGTTAGTACTGGTGATAGAAGTGTCTAGGAAACCTATAGTAGGAAGAGCAGGCCGTCGTATATATGACCTAAATATGTGTTGAAACGACGTTAAAAAAAATAATTACCTCTATCAAAGTTATAATGTTCAGATACAATTTCAGACCAGAATCTTGATGACTCAGCAGACATTTTCTTAGGTTTCTCCAGACGTTTAGTTGCCAGTGCAGAAACATGCTTCTGAAATTCTTCTTCTGTCATCTTTTCTATTAAGTCCTGAAAACAATTAGTTACATAGCTTTTATATTACAAGTGTTTATGGACTAAGACAATGTACTGCATTAAGTAACTTCTCAGACTTACTTTGGTCTCGGGTAAAACTAACTACTTGAATGGATGCCATGATTGTATAGTCAGTAATACAGTTCATATGTTTCTGAGTATGAATTCAGGTGTCATGAGTTCAATTTCTGAAAGGATCCTACCTACCTTAGTGGAGCTTGGTCATGAACTATTTTCTACAGCCATTCTTTTGCCTACATCTATAACAAGTAAGGCAGTTGTCAGCCATTGGCAAGGGTATGTGCTTATATTAAGGTTAAAACCCTGGGTCAAGTGATCTAGGTCTATCCAAGCTATTGAGTAGGGTGACTGACCTATGCAATATGACCAAAACTGTTGAATGCATTGAAAATCACCATACTTTAAAACAGTCATTAAGCAAACCATTTATGGCAGATTTTGTTATAATACTTAAATCCTGCCTGGATAGCTCAGTCAGTCCACTGATCTAGGGGTCCTAGGTTTGATTCAAGGGCGGGACATACTTTCTTAAAGCTTCGTCATGAATTAATTACTACGGCCATTCTCCCTTCTACCACTGATTCAGAATCATGAAGGGCAGTTGTCAGTCACTAATGGAAGTATGCCCTTGTTTAACAGTTAAAACCAGAGATTTAGACTTCCCAGGAACAGTGACTTGGTGAGTAGATTGACTGACCATGTTAATATTACCTTATAGAGTATGGTGCTTCGGCATTAAACCCCCCCCCCCAAAAAAAAACAACAACAAGAAATGTAATGAGGAAACCACATTAAAGCTGGATTTAAAAATTTTAATGCTAAAATTACAAAGAGAAATAATCCATGATAAAGGCAGGTAGAGTTGTGGTTACTGTCTTATTCTGTTCATCACGTGGTATGTTATCTTTGTATGAAGTTTCATCAAGGTCTGACCATAAATGGCAGAAATATATGGTAAAGAAAAACTTTAACGTAATTGTTAACAACATCGGATTCTCGACCAACCGCCCTCCAGCCTGCTTGGGTTTCCCAAAACTATAGGCCAAATTTTGTTGTTGAAAAATCCGACTAAAAATTCTATTTTTTACATACCTTGGTACCACTTAGGAATGCTTCAATTCTACTTTCTACATATTCTGGTGTTCTATCAGACTGCACAATAATTCTAAGACCTTGTACACCACTTTGTCTTCTTATACCACTAAATACAATATAACCTGAAAGTCATACATATAGGTTAAGCTTGCATACTCGCAAAATGTGAGTGGATTTTGAAAATTGCTAGTAACTTTTACTTTAACTTGCAAATTTTTGCGAGTTGAAATCGCTGCAAAAATATTTCTGACCAAACTAACAAGGCTCAAATCAGCATTGAGGCAGTCAAATAGATCGATAGCATTAGTTAACGATTCACAGTACAAACATGATTGATATTCTTTGTCTATCCCAAAATAAAGCCCTTGTTCTATCTGTAGTCAATTTAGTAGTATGATGTTGTTTTTTTTGCATATTATATGAAAATTACTATGTATGCCATTAAAATTTGGAGATAAAAATGCGAGCAATTTTCTTCATTTTTGCGAGTCGAAATAAAATCAACTCGCAAAAAATGCAAGTCCAAATTTTTGTTAAATTCGAGCCCTGGTTATTATACATTTTACAGTACAGTATACAATAAGCAATATATATTTGGACTCGTACACTGCTTGGAAAGCCAAATTAGACGAGCCAATAGGCGAGTCCAATATGACTTTTCAAGCTGTGTACGAGTCCAAATATATTCGATATTGTACAGTAAAATGTATAATATCCTTTTATATCATACATGTATATCTTTCGTTTACTTTACAATAATCATCATTACCATCATCCCAAACAAACAATCATAGCCATTCTTATCACCACCACCATCAACATCATTAATGCCCAACCGTCCAATACGATAATATATATTTTTTGGATCCAATATGGGATTATATAGGACGGTCACATGGTACAGATTGTCAATTGGTTAGACTTATTAGATATATATATATAATAAATATCAATATTGTCAACAGCAGCGTCAATAGAGGGCATTGCTGAGTGGTTACCACATAGCACTAGTAATAATTTGATAGTCAGCTCAATGTGTGTTTGAATCTCATCCAAAACCTACAACGATGTTTCTTTGATTAAGAAACTTTATCCTACTAGCTCAATACTGGAGGGACTAGGAAGCAGACTTGAAAATGATTAATGAAGTTGTAAGAACTTGTTTCACAATCAAGCTAAAATCAGAAAGTATAAATTAATCTATATAATCAAGAGAACAGAACAGTACTTTGTTTATGCTACTTTAGGACTGTGGACACACAAGACTTAGTTAACAACAGACTATGAACAATCTGCTTTACTTTTTAAGGACAAAATCAATCATTGATATTCAAGTGCATTGAAAGTTTTCATGTGCCTTCTTTGGTGTGGAAAAAAAACTTTAACCTCACAAGCAATGCCAATACCAAATGCAATAGTGACTACATAATGTCTTATTTACATTTTTTTATAAGACTTTGTAGGATAAAATAACAGCAACTTTGTAACAATTCATTTCAGTGTAATTAAATGTTTACCTGATGAAGATGTAATATTTGAAACATTGTAATTAAATACAAAAAAAAATATGCTGAAGTGTGGATTCTTTTTATTACTTTAATTTGGATAACTATATAAAGCATGAGAAAGAGCTTGAGTTGACAGTTGATATTAAAAAGATGATAGTTAGACAATTATTCCACTCAAGAAAAATGACATTTTACCATGAAACAAATATACATGTACACAATCAACTATACCAGTAATGTTACTATTTTCACTCAAGCACAACCCACAAACAATTAGTCATCTTACAGTTCATGACATGGAACTATAACAACCAAATAAACCAGTAACAAAGATGTGTCAAATATACACATAGACATCATTATCTTTTCCTTATTAAATCCATAGAGAATTTTTATTTAGAAGATTTGGCCTTACCAACTAATCAGAAATGATAAAAAATAGATGGGAATAATTTATCTATATTATTATTGTCCATTATCTTGTCTACGCTGACTTGTAAATAACCTTTTGCGGGTCAGGACGTGGGTGAAAATTTGCCATTTTTTACCTTAACAGAATAAGACTATTTTAAGATGCTCTTATCTCATTACTACTTGACTGACAGATATGACACTAGGACAAATTATTCCCTGAAAATCTTTTAGCTAAAGCCATTTGAACACCTAATTCCAGTTATCAAGGCAATGCTGGAGTAGAGCAAAAGGTGCAAACAATTAATGCAATTTCTGCTCTTTTTCAAACCTTAATTTACATCTCATTCAAGTGCTTGTACATATCAAAGAAAAAATCTTGTCTCAATGTTGTGCCATTTGTCAGCACTCAATGACCCCAATTTTTTTGTGGTATTATAATATGATGCCAAGTGTATCACATTTCCCAGTTTATACGCAATGTATACCTTGTGTGATTAAATCAACTATAATAAGATCTAGGGTAAAGATATTTTAATGAAGTTTCAAAATTGTCCTTTAAATGAGATTTCAAGCTGATTAAAACCCGATCTAAAATTTTCCGCTCGCCAACTCGCTAATTTAGATCTGGCTGTTTTCAAACCAGGGTCACGTTCAGGTGACCTTTTCTCATTTTAATATTCATGACAAGATTGTTACGATTAGTAACTTGTTTACATCGTCTACATCACCCAATTTGAATCGCAGACTGTGAATAATACCGCTGTTTAATTAGCTTGCAAACCTTGGTCTTAAAATAGAAATTAAGAAATCAAAATGTTATTAATAGTGTTTCGTCTAGATGAAAGCTACACATTGATTGGTTGACATAAAGGTCATCTGAACGTGACCCTCCATTGAGATCTTAGAGATCCTGTACGACAACGCTCTACAGGATATCAGTTTACGGAGATTGATGAGATCTGTATATATACAAAGTTTAGCCATATGATCACTCAAGGGTATGATTTATATAAGGTAATACTATCATTTATTTAAAAAACCACCATAATTATAATAATGAGTTTAGGTTAAAAAGAATTGCAACACAAAGTAAATTTACAGACAAATTTAAATGATATTCTATGTAAATAATGTGTCATGTTACTCTAAATGAGCTATATAACACAGATGTTTTAGTAAAAAACTAGGAAATATTTAACTGCATTTAAAACCTTTAGACTTAATGATGTTAATGGTATTATATAGAGCAAAGTCCCAATTATGTCATGTTAGAAGCAACATTATTAGTACAATTAAAGTTCCACTATTATGACCATCAAAATCCATGGTCTGAATAGCAGAAAGGTCTTAATATATATTATTATACCTCACTGGAATTTCCCTATGCTAAAGCCCTATACCGGAGCGGGTGATATTTTGTTCGATCACATGGTAATATTACCCGCTATCTAAGGGAGACCACTTATTAACGATTAGTAGACGTAAATAGCCACGACCGTGGCGTAGTGGTTAGCATGTCTGACTTCGAATCCGGAGATCGCGGGTTCCAATCCCGGTCGCGGCAGGGTATATTAGTGATATATTTCAGTTTTTTTTATTGTACTGATTGTTTTCTTTACTGTGTTGTTATTTGTTGTTAAATATTTACATGTTACAGTTTTGTTCGGTATAATAAAACAAATAACACATGGCAGTGAGGGTGACAGTACAGATTATCAACCCTTGAAAATTAATATCAACCTCGGCTAGCGCCTCGGTTGATATTATTTTCCTCGGGTTGATAATCTGTACTGTCACCCTCACTGCCATGTGTTATTTATATAATATATATATATAGGGATCTTTTATTTCTAAAATTAAAAAAGGGACAACAATATTTTTATAAAATAACAGGACTTTGTAATAACAAAGGTAGTCTTTATAGAAGAACTGTACTATATAACAGTAGATTCCTCAAGATATGTATTTTCTGCCAGTTAAGCGAAGCGCATAAGGCGGAAAATATTTTCCTTTGATATGTTAAGATTGTTGATTGGTCAATTCAAAGTTGTTGTGAAGATGTTCAACCAATGAAACAATGTGTTTCATCGCACAAGTTATCGTGCGATTTGATGTTATTGAAAGGACATTCAGCTTTGGGCGGCTATACTGACCAGTCACAAAAAAATATGTATAAAATTTTGTTAAGAAACAACTTTAAGATTTAATATTTTATTTGAACAGTTTACCATATGTATTATCATTGTAAGTTAATATGTATGAATACTAAATACACTAACTGAATATGCATTGCCATGGAATTGTTAGCTTACGTTATAGTTGTCATACGAATGTACATGTATGTTAATAGTATAGACACTTGCCCAAGTGCTAAAATACATGTTATACAAAAGTGTTGTTTTGTTGTTTATAGATCATTATTCAATGATCTGGTTAGTTCAAAGGAAGTTAAGTTATCCAATCCTGGACAACAAGAACATAAGGAGTGATTTCAATGTCATACTGTGACTGTGTTTAACTACTAACAATGACATTATAAAATTGTCAAGCCGCCCCACTAGCTCACTTGGTAGCACGCAAGTTGACTGATCGAGGGGTCATGAGTTTGATTCCATAATTTTTGTGGAGCTTGGTCATGAAATTATTTCTACGACCATTCTCCCTCCTACCAATCATTCTTAATAATGTAGGGTAGTTGTCAGTCATTAACGATAGTATGTGCCTAGTAACTAAAATCCAGAGATATAGCCAACTTCATCCTGAATGGTAAGGAAGCATCAGCATGAATATTACAGAGGTGGTGATCATTGTATTGTTTTTATACACTCGGTTCTTTATTGACTATAATAAACAACTACCTAAAGATGCATTATTTTCAGACAACTATATTTCGGAATCGATTTCGTGTTTACCAATCAATTACGGTCAACATGTGTTTTACGGCACCTATGTGAACATTTCTTCTAGTTATTCAACACGTAAAGAGTCGACATTGTATTCTTTTCATCAACATAAACGTTTTCTTCATATAGCTTTATTATTATGTGGAGACATTCATCCATGTCCAGGCCCTGTGACCTGTGAGCAAGGAGATTCCAACAAGAACTCTAGCGCTTATAAAGTCTTTCAACAGCGTGGTTTGCACTTTCTTCACGTCAACGTCCAAAGTCTACTCCCAAAACTTCATGAGATTAAATCTTTAGCTCAAATTTCAAAAGCAGCATGCATTTGTATTTCTGAAAGTTGGCTTGATGACTCGGTAACTGATGCAGAAATTTATATTGATAATTATTCTACAGTACGCAATGATCGAAATAGGCATGGTGTCGGAGTGTGGTTATACATACGAAGTGACCTTTCATTCAACACTCGCAGCGACTTACTTCACAATGATCTTGAAGCTGTATGGGTAGACATTTTTCTTCCGAAGTCCAAACCTATTCTTTGTGGAGCTGTATACAGACCCCCAACTCAACAGAACTTTTATTCTTTACTTAATGATGTTTGCTCTAGAAGCAGTGACTTTTTATCACATGAGACTCTTATACTTGGTGATTTTAATACAGATGTTACCGGTAAACATACACTTCCTATTTTACAAAATTTTAAATCTTTTATCCAAATGTTTCATTTTAGTCAGCTTATATGTAACCCAACTAGAATTAGTGCTTCATCTTCTACAACCATTGATTTGATACTTGTATCTGAGAAAGATAAGATTTCACAGTCTGGTGTAATACATACATCTTTCAGTGATCATTGTTTAATATTTTGCACCAGGAAAAATTGTAAAAGCTTTTTTGGTTGTCACAATCATGTTAAATACAGATCCACTAAAAGTTATAATAAAGAAGATTTTCAAAATCATCTTTTAAACACAGATTGGAGCCAAGTATTATTATGTGATGATGTAAACATTGGCTGGGATTGTTTTAAAACTTTATTTTTATCAGTTTTGGATAGCATTTCTCCTGTCAGACACATAAGGCTCAAACAAAGATCAGAACCATGGATAGACGGTGAAATTCTTCAAACTATTGAAGACAGAAATAAAGCCTTTAAATTGTATGTAAGAGAAAAAACTGATGAGAATTTTAATGCTTTTAAGTTGCTAAGAAATAAAGTTCAATATCTTGTACACAGTGCTAAAACTAATTATTTTTCAAGCGTTATTGAAGAAAATAAAAATGATTCTAAATCTTTATGGCAGTGTTTAAAAACACTTGGCTTACCCTCAAAGAAAAACAATAATGTATCTTCTTGTAATATAGCATTATCTGTTGATGGAGAGGTGTGTTTTGAGAAGTCCACTATTGCTAAGACTTTCAATGATTTTTTCACCACTATTGCATGTAAACTTGTATATAAACTTCCCAACAGTGTTGGTCAATATGGCGAAACTTTCGTGACTAACTTTTATTCTAAACTCGGTGTCCGATCAAACAGTTTTGCTTTCTCTCTAATGTCTGAGGCTAAAGTGTTAAAATATATCAACGGTTTAAGCCCAAATAAAGCCACTGGCCTTGACGGGCTACCTTCTCGTTTTATCAGGGATGGGGCTCCCATTATTGTTGGCCCCCTGACACATATTATAAATTTGTCTCTTATACAAGGGAGAGTACCTGAAGAATTGAAAAATGCAAGAGTAGTTCCCCTTTTTAAGAAGAACAACCGTCTATCTGTTGGTAACTACAGACCGGTGTCTATTTTAAATATTTTTTCGAAAATTCTTGAAAAAGTTGTTTATGATCAAATTGATTCTTATCTAAAGGAGAAACATTTAATTTACAATTTTCAGTCAGGTTTTAGGGGTGGTTTCTCCACTGATACATGTCTAATTCATTTAATAGATTACATCCGTCTTGAAAATGACAAAGGAAATGTTGTAGGCATGGTGTTGCTGGACCTGCAGAAAGCTTTTGACACTGTCAATCATGCCATTCTTATAACCAAACTTAAAGCATGTGGCTTGGGTAATGGGATTTGTCGGTGGTTTGAGTCTTATCTATCTGAATGACAACAATTAGTAGATGTGTCTGGAACTTTTTCAGGTAATTCAACTGTTACATGTGGGGTTCCACAAGGTTCGATCCTTGGTCCTTTATTATTTCTTTTATATGTTAATGATATGCCCAGTGTAGTAAAAAACAAATTATTATTATATGCTGATGATTCTGCCATCCTTGTATCTGGAAAGAACACATCTTATGTTGAACAAGCTTTGTCTCATGATCTTCTTTTAGTAAGTCAGTGGTTAACTGATAATAAATTGTCTTTACATCTTGGTAAAACTGAAACAATACTTTTTGGTTCTAAACAAAAACTTAAATCACAAACAAACCTCAATATCTCATGTAATGGTACAAACATTAATGCTACAAGTTCTGTCAAATACCTTGGTGTAACCATTGATCAGTTTTTGTCTTTCCAATCTATGGCTGAGTCAGTTCTTAAGAAAGCCAATGCTCGACTTAAATTTCTGTATCGTAAAAAAGATTTTCTTAATTTTCATACAAGAAAACAACTTGTGACAGCGTTAGTTCAATGCCACTTTGATTACGCTTGCTCTGTGTGGTACAATGGCATATCGCAAAACTTGAAAAACAGGTTACAAACCACACAAAATAAACTAATTAGATTTATATTTAATTTTGATTCCCTGGCGCACATCGGACCGGAACATTTCATTAAGCTAAATTGGTTACCGGTACAGAGTAGAGTTGAACAAATAATGTTGTGCCATGTTCATAAAATTAACCATGGCATTGCACCAGAGTACCTGAAACAACATTTTTTATCTCAAACTTCTGTACACTCTTACAGCACAAGATTAAGTACCAAGGGCGGATACTGTATTCCTAGAGTAAAAAATTCAGGAACTAAATCTTTCTGTTACATTGGCTCCAAGCTGTGGAATAACTTGCCTGCAAATATTTCTAATTTAACAAAATATAAACCTTTTAAAGATTCTGTAAAAAACTTTTTGCTTTCTAAAGTAGTTTAAATAATGTGTTCCTGCAAATTTCATAAAATATTTATATAATTTCACATCAACTTTTTATTATTTTCTACATAAGTAATGTGTTTTTTATTTAAGATCTCTGTCTTTGTACATTTGTGATAAACTTTACTGTGTAACATGTGCAACTATTAAATAGTTTCAATTTTCTGTGATATGATACCTTAGTATTACTGTGAACATGTTTTTATTGTTAACATTAATTTCACCTCTCCGAGTCATACTACCACATGAGGGTCCACAATGGAAACAAGAGTTCACTCTTTTTTGTGATAACCCTGGTGCTGGTATTTTATGACATGGTTTAATATATACAATGTATATATGTATGTATATCTAACTTTAATATTTATGTAATTTTTACTATTGTATCATATTGTATTGTTAAATTACATATGTCATGTTGTATTATGCTAATACCTAAATAAATCTATCTATCTAGCCTTTCCAGGAACAGTGAGTAGGTTGACTGACCACCATTATATGACCTATAAAATGTGTAGCTACAGCGTTAAACTCAACAAAAAAATACATAAAAATAATAAAAATCTCATAAGCAGAAAACAACTGTAACAGAAATAGATTCAGTAAATTTGTCATTTTCACTTTATATAAATAAAGTAAACCCATACGTAGAATTCAACCATTACGAAAATAGGTGCAGTGTATTTTCTTTACAAAATATGTAAATAAAGAATACCTAATTGCTCCTTAGTACGTAGAATATCAAAACAAGGTTCACTAATGACTTGAACAAACAACTCTAACAACATGTTGGTATTTGTAGCTTGTTGTCCACACTGATAATATATCTCTATACTGGAACTCTTGTGAACTTTGTTGGTCTTCTGATAAACATAATAACAACCTAAATATAGAACAATATTACATTTTACTAAATATCAAGACAACATAAACAACAACATATAAATGTCAAACTTTGAAAAAACATCTTTAATTGCAATTTCCAGAACCAATTTTGTATTTGTATTTCAGTGTCATTCAAAGTATCGCCTTCTCTTTGTATATCAAATGTATGTTATTATGTGTGCCATGTTGTAACATTGTATGTCAAATTAAATCTAAATCTAATCTAATTTGGTATAAATACTAATGATTATATAAAATTATGCTTTTTATATATAAAAAAAGATGGGATGTAAATATATTTTTTTCAGTTGGCTATTTTAAAGGGTCAATTAAGGGGCAGCTACCAAACTTGCTGTGTATTCTATATTTAACATCATTAAAGGTGTAACATTTTCTAAGAGGTTCATAAAAACGTGTAGGCATATCTACTAAAATACTTGTTGAGTTGCTTATTTTCTTTTCCCCAGGTTGAAATTGAAAATTGTTTAGGTAAGATGTTCTTTTTCAAAGAAAATGAGGAGGTGGCATTTAAAAAAGGGAAGGGGCATTTAATAAAGATGTAAATTATATGGTAATTTATCTTTCAGAACGAATATTTTTTATTTAAAACTGACAATCATAACTAACCAATGTAACCTTGAAAGTTCAAATTTTTGAAACCACGAAACAAATAAATATGAAGAAGTCAAATAATTTGGACTCGTCTTATACGAGGATCCACATAAAAATTCCCCTGTGACCAGCCTCAAAGTTGGGGGTGCGTCTTACAGGCGAGAGCGCCTTACAACTAAGTATATACCTATACAAAAAAAAACTAACGGTAACATTGCTATGTCTCAAAATGCCCACATTATATTGTGAGTAATAATAGTTTACTATGAATACTCTGCACAAACCATTTTTGAGACATGACCTAGTTTCTGCTGAATTCAATTTTGGTGCGGAGGATTTGGAGCTAACTATCAAACCACACATTATCCATTGAGGTTTTTCATGGAAAGAAAGGTAGAAGTAATTTTATGCCCAATTTGGAGTCATTCAAGTTCTTGTCTGAGAAGAGAATTTTACCCAAAAAAAACCATCAAATATTTGTTTACAACAATACTTGATTAGACCCTGAAACTTTTTATATTCAATCTGTTTTTATATAAAAAGCTGGTTACATTTAGCACATGTAGATTCCTGCAAACAACAATGTATAGACTGACTGTTTTGTGGTTTAAATCATTTTTTTTCTTGAAATTTTGAATGCTAAAATTTAAGACAATAGACTTAAATTTTGGCTGCAGAACAACAGATTTAAAGAAATAAGTAATACATGTACTCAATTATAAACAAGACTTAGTGATCTTCATCTCTGTGTTATGCTAATTTACATTTTCAAAATATACTTATTTGTTGGGACAAAAGAAATGGTTACCAAGAAATTGTTTGCCCATAGATTTCCAAGAAAAAATCTGAAGGTCAAGTTTGTCTTCACTTCCTCATAGTGCTAATGAAAATGCAAAATAACATCAATCCAGGGGGAATAAATACTGGGGAAAAAAATTATCACCAACAACAATGACGAACATATTGACATATACAAATGATTCATATAAATTTGATGCTAATTTAATAAACGCAAAAAATAATCAGTCAGTCAAACATCCTTAATTGGTGAAAATTGATTACGGTGTTTTGACAATAGAAAAGCAACTGTACATGTATTTTTTGGACTATCCTAGTAAAGACAAATTTCTCAAATTAAATTGGCAACATTTATCAAGTTTTGGCTAACTGATATATTTCTGCAATCATCAACATGCTAATTAAATTTAGTTTCTTTATAGCAAAGACTCAGAACACTCCTAGTGTGTAAGCATCATACAAATGTATATAACAAGAGCAGTCCAAGGACAGGGTGCTCGACTTTTCGGGTGTTTTGTTCATGGCAAGGCTTATCATTAAACAAAAATGATTTCAAGACAGGACTTTATTTTTGAAAGGAAATTAATCAGTCAAACAATAATTACCAATTCATATTTTTAAAATATAAAAGGGGCATAACTCCTAAAACATTCACCCATAGTAATATCCTTTTAAAGTTAAGTAGACATAGTATCAATGAATAAGCATACCTACTTTCATTTAATTATCTTTATAAGGAACTATTAATATTTCAATTTAAACAAATTTTAACATTTAAGTAAAGGGTAATTACTCCAAAAATAACAAAGAGTTATGTCCCTTTGTAGTCGTGTAGATGTAGTACTGATGAATAAACATACTAACTGTCATTTAAATATCTTGATGAGTATTAAAAATATTTCAGTTGAAAAGGGGCACAACTCCAAAAATAATTCTTCAAGAGTTACCTCCAGTACGAGAGGTGTTCAACTTATATTTGAACAGATCTGAACTCTGATTCTGAAGCCTATGACCGGATTGTTTCCTCTAAAAATTGCTTTTTATATGTATTGTTATGTAAATAATCATGTTCTATGAAACAAAATTATTTAAACTTATTTTATCAAACATATTTAAAGCATGTTAGTTGACCACCCCAAAACATCATTGTGAGTTTTCCCACATTTTTTGCTCTTAGATATGGCCTGTTGGATGTATTATAAATGTTATAATTACCTTTTTGTATCCCAATAGCATGTGTAATTTGATAAAACAAAATTACGTCTTTTAACAAAAAAATATGCATTTTGTCATTTTAGACTTTAGTCCGAAATCAGTGTTTGAGAGCATATATCATACATTCATTAATTTCACATAATAGATTTTGAAATTATTTAATTAAACATATCCTTATTAAAACTTTAATGTCCAAAGTGTGTAAATTGAAAGGAATGCAATAATCAATGATGTTTTAAGGGGTCAAAAAGTGATCCTTTATAGGGTAATTCAAAGACAAGTAAGAGAAAGTCGTCACGCTTTGGTCAAATTTAGTAACGTATAAAACACTATATTTTCACTTTTTATAATTGAAGTTGCTAAATGATATAGTCATACACCAATTTCATAGACATGATTTGCTTAACAGTTGTAGTTACTTTGATATGACCATGTTTAGAAGTATTTACTTTAGCTTTCATTGCTTGATATGACGTCACATAACATAAATATAAAAGCCTCATTTAAAGCCTGTGTAGAGGTTTCGAAGTAGAACTTTGGGAATGTGTGTCTTTAATACATCAACTAAACATATACATATATCAAATGAATTAGTAGTTGCAGAAACATTCATAAATAATGTTATTTATCATGACTGTACTTGATCCAGCTCAACGTTCATTTAGATAATGTTGTTGTCAGACAAATAAAATGCAATTTCACGCACATTTCGAACTGCAAAGAACACGAAGAAGTAGAAATATACATGAACAAATTGTGAAAGAGAAGATTTTGCAAAATCTTATGGGATAAAGATGAATAACAACTTCTAAAGTGACCGTTTACTTTAGATTTCGCTATGTTCAAAACGCCAAAACTACGGTCCCTTCATTAATGTTAAATAACAACCTTATGTTGATTCAAAATTTTAATTGTTATATGCCAGTCGATTATAGACAATCCACTTGTAACATATTCAAGTAAAATGTGGATATTTATTGTCAGAAATTGATTTTTATCCCATCAAAAAAGTGTTCAAATGTAAGTTGAACACCTCTCGTAGTAGTTGAGTAGATGTAGTACTGATGAAAAAGCATACTAACTTTCTATCAAACAAAATATATTCAGTTTGAGCAAACTTTAATCTTAAATATTTAAGTATAAAGGGTAATAACTAAATAATCCCACTAAATAAGTATACCAACTTTCAATAAAATAACTTGGATAGTGTTGAGATATAAGAGTTTCAAAAAACTTTAACCTGAAAACCAACGCCAACGCCGACGCAAAAGTGATAGCAATAGCTCTTATTTTCTTCGAAAAGTCAAGCTAAAAATGTATCAATGTCAGCATCATCAAGTTTCTCCTTGGAGATCACTTAAATTGTCAATTATCTAAGTTATGTTAAAGTGAATCAATGAAATCACCTTCAGACTGGTGAATTTTTACTGTATCGATATACATCTGTGTGGGGTGGAACAACTGCAGGTAAACTTTTTGCTCAAGGAAACTAGTAATGCCCCTAGTAGCATTCCATCAAGGAACCTTTCAATCCATATTTTGGGGTTCTACCACTGGACTTCTGCTCTAGTTTGTCTAAAAATTGTTCAAATCTTTTGTCATGATTTATTGATGAAGTATTTCTTTTTAATGTAAGACTAATTGGAATGCAACACCAAAAAGAAGAGTAGATGAGAAAATGCCAACTAGTGAAGCTAAAATTACTTTATGAAAACTGAATTAGATACAAATTGTTTAACCTTTCAATCAAGACCTATATTTTCTAGGGCTGTGGATCGTTGAGCAAGTGGCGATCCGATCAGAACCACCATTCATGAGTAGTGATTCACGAATTGAACCACGAATCACTTGTTAATGGAGAAGCATACAGAATTCATGTTATAAAAACAGTTAGGGAAGAATTACAAGAGTTTTTACTATTAGGAAAACCATGTGCTCCCAACTTGTTAATGGAGAAGCATACAGAATTTTGTTTGAATGTGAATAAATCAAATTTTTTAATCAAGATTGTTCGGTCCCTACATAAATTTAAGTTTACATTAGAAGTGTGACTCGTTTTCAGTTGTAATTAAACTGAAAATGTTTATTAATTTAAAAAAAAAAATTAGATCGTGATCCGACTATTTCGGACGTGACGAATATTCGTACTCAATTTTCTGGTCGGAATCGCGAATATCCGAGTACTTGGATACTCGCCGCAGCCTTAATATTTTCCTTTTGCTAGCCAAACTGAACTAAAATTGGTTGGACCATATCCACTGAAGAAAACATCTAATACCATGTATGTTATATATAAGGTAGTGTACATGTACACTGGATTCTATAAGAACCATGCTTGGTCCAAAATATAGAAGTATGAGAATAAATTAGGGACTATAGTCAGTTATCTTCCCCTGATAAAATCTGAAGCAATCCAATTGGTAAGTAGGTCCTTACAGTTGCATTTCTTGGATTTTATCATTGAAGTCCTATGTAAGGATAACAAAATATTTCATCTAATATTTTTCTTGTTAATGAAGATATTAACATAAATGGTGAAAATATGAGGGTTCTTTACCCTAAAAATACTTAGCTTGAATTTCAAACATTAAAATGATTAACAAAAAAGTTATTTAAGAATAATTTTGACAAATTGACATTGAAAAGTAAGGATAAAATCCGAGTAATCCAACTAATTGGACCTACCTATTTGAAGAGTATACAAGGGGAAATAACTGACTAAAGTCCCTAATTGTTTACCATATTATTATAGTTCCGGGGCTATCAACACTTTATTTTTCTAATGAAAAGTACCAACTCTAAAACTATAAAATCACTTGCAAAATTTATTTACTAGGCTAACTAAAAGCTTAACTTACAAAGAGAAAAATAAAATAATTATTTATAAACTATTATCCATGTACGAGGGGTTATCCAAAAATTTGTGGACTTTCTAAATATCTTTTGAACGCCAGCGTGCATTGTAATGAAATTTCATAAGCATACATTTTAGAATAATATCAACACATTTTGAAAGGAACATGTAACTACAATTTGTATGTTGATCAATGTTGATTTAATATTGCTTTTAAATAGGCTCATACTCTGTACCAGGCACACGGTAGAAAATCTCAGTTAGTCATCGTATATTTGTTGCTGAAAAAACTAATAATTAACATAAAAACTGCTAAACATAGCATGTTTCTTTCATGATAGCATTTTCATGGTTTTTTTTTATCATTGGTGGCATCATTTCTGATTTTTTTGTGTTGATATTGCTAGAAACGCTACACGCAGGTATTATTAATACCAGAAAAATGGACACAAACAAATTAGAAAATCGCGCAATTATAAAGTTTTTTGTAACTTGGGAATGACACAAACAAAAACAACATTTGGAAAGATTAGCAGGCGAACAGAGCTAGTAAAGTTTCAAATCCATTCAAGTTTAAGTGGCATAAGAGATTCAGTGAAAACACAAAACAAAGACAGGAAAACATTTAGGATGAAAAAAGTTGTGGACCATGTACCTTTATCAACGCAAGACTGAAGACGTCAAAGCGTGCCTCGATACGAATAGGCTAATCCAGAGGTAGCATTGACTTGTTTTAAACATTTAAAGAACAGTAAATGCAACTTTAAGTCTACTCTGTTTTAAGTAAATAAAACAAGACTAAACAAAGACAAACAAAAATAAATAACAAATAATATGTTTTATTTACATTTAATTGGTACTTTCCGATCGAATGAAACCTAGGTAATTTACTAAAACTTCATGCCTAAAGCAGAGTTTATTCATATAACTTTCTAATTGCATTTTTTTGCAAAATTCCTTAATTACAACCATTCAGAAGATAAATTTAATAGCTCTGTACTGTTTGTAAACATCGATCGTTGTTTTGGAGCACAATTAGTAAATTGGCTATATACTAATTACAGGTCAAGGGACAACTGTGGGGTTGACGGTTCTAGGCCATTGCAAATCTACTGAACATAACACAGCGTATTTCGTGTCCGTTAGATACAGTCTGGCTTTTGGCTGTGTACCATCAATGGTTTCATTGTCATGAACGATGTATGCAGGTTGGAGAGCAATACTTTGAGAAGCAGTAATGGGCATTGACTGTGTTATGTTGAAGTACAAGTTGTATGTTATCATGAAGTTGACGTCATTTATTTTTTGGAGTGGTCAGCTGTCGCTGACATGTGTTTAATTAAAATGTTATAATACTGCAAAAAAAACAAGCTACTAACTTGATTTTGTCTATGTTTGTTTGTTAATATTTCTTCCAAACAGAGTATGAATTTCAAATCAATATCTCAATTATATTATATGCAACAAAGGAAGTCCACGAATTGTTGGATAACATCTCGTAAATCACTTTTCTCCTATATTCAATAAGTACATGTGTCTTTTCCTTTTCTTTTTTTTCTCTCTCTATGTCCCTTTATTATGTATGAATGCATGTTTGTTTTTTTCTTCCATTGTTTTTTTTTTCAAACTGTACATATTGTATTGGCAAAAAAACTACTATGTTTGTGCTAAATAAAAGTATTGACCTTGTACTTGGTAACCTTGGTATTTTCATAACATGTAAGAACCGTGAGTTTCTGACAAAGTATGGGGACATGTTAATTTATGATCATGGCAATATTTTTGTTATTGAATAGTATGTATCTTAAAAATTTACATAAGTGTGGTACCAGTGATCTAAAATACAAAGTTATTTCTACATACCATCAGGTAATTGTAGTTCTCGTAATCGTTTACGTTGACTAGGTAACAACTCTTTAGTTAACATTTCCTTCTTTAATACATCTTCTACTACTGATGTCATATCAAATGCTTTCTGAAATTTATAGTTGCAGAAATTTTCATGATTTTCTGTACATATCAATTAATATCTTCACATTCTTACTAATTAATTTACCTTAAAGGGTATATGTCTACATATTTTATTTTTGAATTGACAAAGTTTATAATCCAGTTAATGTGCATCTTGTTGCAAATGACTTATGTAGATCTAAATTTTTTTACAAAAAAGAAATGCAATAAATTCTGTTTGATTCATCATAAAACATAAAAACATATCGCTTTATAATGAAGCACTAGCTAGTAATTTTTTGTTTTTAGCTAAATACATTCAAAATAGACATTTTATGATTTATGAAGAACGCATCTTACTTTTGCTACATAAAACTGCCGAAAAGGACTTGGCTAACACAAGAAAGTTCTTTTAAAAACACCAGAAAAAAATACCCTTAAACAACAGATTTAACCTAACCCATTAAAAATCCAATGTCCAGACGGAGATTCGAACCCACGACCTCTCGTGTCGTAAGTGGACACTCTACCACAGTGCCATAAAAGCTAGCTTGAAGGCAGGGGAGTATGAGTGCCATATTATACCTTTGCTACATACACCCCCCTCCACATCAGAATTTGTTCTCGAATTCTTGGAGCTTGTTTGTCTGTGGGACTATCTAAGGGTGACTTCTAACACAATTTTTAGTGGGTTATTTACGTTGGGCTCCATATGTAACCCGATAAAAATCCAAGGTCTGAAAGGAGATTCGAACCCACAACCTCTCGAGTCATAAGCGGACACATTGCCATAAAAGCTAGCTGTAAGGCAAGGAAGTACAAGTGCCATATTATACCTTTGCTAATAAATAACTAACCTGTTTGGTGACATTACCATACACTAAACCTTCTATATACATTCTTGAGAATAATTGAGGTAAAAATGCATTTAACTTGTCTAAGGTAACCTCTGAAATGTAGATAAATAGTTTATTGACATAGGTTGTTTAGCAACTTTTGAACCATTTAACAAAATTGTTGCATAAATTACATTCCATCATGCACAGTTAAATTATTATATAGTATTGCAACAATACAATTAACTATAGAAGTAAAGCCCATATAGATCCCACACCACATGCACTCATTCTATTGTTATCACCAGATTTTGCCAAGTTAAACCCATGGCAGTGCTTTAATGTTATATCATTTTAATACAATCATATAGGTCTGTATCCAGAGTGGATCACTAGTATTTTCTACTAGGAAACTTAACTTCAAACATTTAAAAGGCCAGGTGGGGACTACACTTTGTCTTTGGTTCTGAAAAGAACCCTGTCTAATTTCTAGACATTCTAGACTTAAGACAAGACCTGAAAACTTATGCAATGTGCAAAATAATTGAGTAATGCTTCACCAGCAAAATTCGTCTATAAAAACCACTCAAGTCATAGCAAAATCAAGCAATTTTGGATGATTTTTTAAGTCCCAAATGCTTAATTTGAGAAGAACAAGGCTACTTTATTAAAATCATTCTGCTATTAAGACCATTGACCTCAATTGTCCTGAAACAGGGCTCGAATTTAAGCTAGCATACTCGCAAAATGAGAGTGGAATTTGAAAACTGTGAGTAACTTTTATTTCAACTTGCAATTGTTTAGGAAAAATATAACTTTCTAAGCTAATGAGGCTAAACTCGGCATGGAAACAGCCAGATAGTCAGACAGTAAGGAGAGTTGGGTCAAGAAATATGTTTTACAGTCATTCTCTTTCCAACCACTGAATCAAGTACTGGAGTTGTCAACCAAGGTGGAAGGTATAACTAATTAAATATTTTGGTTCAGCATTCTAGGCATATTCAAGGCAAGGTTTTTGTTTTGGTTGTATTTAACTCTGTATATTTTATAGTATTGTATACGTCATACCCCAGCGGTCAGTCAACCTACTCACCTTTCCTTGAAGGCTAACTCTCTGGATTAGCTGTTAACCAGTTAGTTAGTGCATACTTCCATGACTGACAGACATCTGCCATGCATGGTTTAAAATCAGTGGCAGGAGGGATTTAGAGAATTGGCAGAACATTGTCAAAATGCAGTATAAACCCCAATTATTCATGTTACATACCTTCAAGGCTGTCCAATAATTCCTCTTGAGTCCATAATAATTCACTCATGACAACAGAGGTAAAATACACAGCATGTTGATGAGGTTGTTCAGCATGAAAATTCTTCAATGATCTACAATACTAGAAGACAAAGGGAGATAACCATAATAAAATATCTTCAATGATCTACAATGCTAGAAGACAAAGGGAGATAACCATTATAAAATATCTTCAATGATCTACAATACTAGAAGACAAAGGGAGATAACCATTATAAAATATCTTCAATGATCTACAATACTAGAAGACAAAGGGAGATAACCATTATAAAATATCTTCAATGATTTACAATACTAGAAGACAAAGGGAGATAACCATTATAAAATATCTTCAATGATTTACAATACTAGAAGACAAAGGGAGATAACCATAATAAAATATTTTCAATGATCTACAATACTAGAAGACAAAGGGAGATAACCATTATAAAATATCTTCAATGATGTACAATACTAGAAGACAAAGGGAGATAACCATTATAAAATATCTTCAATGATGTACAATACTAGAAGACAAAGGGAGATAACTATTATAAAATATCTTCAATGATCTACAATGCTAGAAGACAAAGGGAGATAACCATTATAAAATATCTTCAATGATCTACAATACTAGAAGACAAAGGGAGATAACCATTATAAAATATCTTCAATGATCTACAATACTAGAAGACAAAGGGAGATAACCATTATAAAATATTTAAAGATAATACATTTGAAAGAGCCCGGTCTTCTCCATTGAAAACTAAAAAAGACTATGGGGCAGCTTTGTTTGTTTGTGCTAGAACTGTTCTGGTGTCAGCTATGTGGTCAGAGAATGGGGACATACAAATGAATCAAGTAATCCAGCAAAACAAAACTTCATTAAACTTTTATAATTAAACTAACTTTCAACAAAGTTCTCAAAATATTAAGCCATTAGGAGCTAATCAACACAAGTGACTGTTTAAATTTACATATAAACAGGCAATAAAATTGATTGCAAGGTTTCACAAGGCATTATTGGTCAAATTTTCTAAGCATTCCTGTGTTACTTCACAGACTAAATGGGATCATTAACTGCGTAATATGTACAAGGCCATTGAATATGTAATATAGAAATAGGCGTTTAATCAAATGAGGAAGTTTAAGTTTAAGAATACTAAGACCAAAAAGAAAAAAAGATATCTACCATTTCTTTGAGAATTTCAAAACGTTTGGGATCAATTTTAAATGAAACCATTTTTTCAACAATCTTTTTTAGAAGAACATCAAGTTTATCACTGTAACCTTTGACAGAGAGCTGAAAAATAATACATACATGTATGTTTATATGATTACAATACTTTTCAGTTTTATATTAATTTTTTTTAGCTTGATTGAGAAACAAGTTCTAACAACTTAGTTAAATCATTTTCTAATCAACTTCTTGATCCCCCCGTACAGAGTTAGCAGTACTAACTAAGAGGATAAAGTTTCTTGCTCTAGGAAAAACCCAGGTAAGTTTTAGATGGGATTTCGAACCAATTCAG
Organism: Mactra quadrangularis; assembly: GCA_025267735.1. Lineage (NCBI taxonomy): Eukaryota > Metazoa > Mollusca > Bivalvia > Venerida > Mactridae > Mactra > Mactra quadrangularis. The sequence goes on from CM046298.1 coordinate 12,628,286, forward strand.
GGCTTGCTATCCAATAAATACCAGGCCAACATCAAAACCACTCAGCCATGCCTGCTCCTTACTTAAGTGTCAATCATTCTTTAGTAATTTTAGCCAGACATCATGTTTTCTTTGATCTCTTCAGACCATTCACCAATGATAAACAACAAAACATATCCCTGCATTACTTTGTATCACAGCTAACAAACATTTAAGTATATAATTATTCACATTCACAAACCACCCGGGTTGGTAGCCCAGTTAGCAGCGCAGTTGGAATCTCATGTCCCGAAGGGGGTACAGGTTAGAATCCCCCTCCGGGTGGTTATACTCTTCCATGAAAATTTGACAATAAAGTCAATTTTCCTCCAATGATAAGATATATGGAGAAGTTTCTGGAAGGGTAGGTGAGTACTGGTTATAGACAAGTAGGGCTGTCACGATACGCCAGAAGCATACCGCAATATATTGCGATACGCTAGCTCCGTATCGCGACTGCACAGTTGAATTCCATAACACTACACTACACTACAAATACACAATGTATACATGCATACATGGCTAAGGCTTTGCTCTTTTAAATCAGACCAACTTCTTTTGCATACGCAAAAAAATAAATTGTTGATTTTAAACACCACAATCAATGCAGGTTTTGCTAGGACAACACTGAAGTCACAAAATTAGTAAAGGCAGATTCAGAGATACTGGGCGTGCTCGATTGGAAATTCAGACTCTTAAAAAGGGGAGAACTCCAATCGAGTGCGTCGGAACTGTGTTCTGGCAGTGTTCTACCCATTTCATTAAAATAGGTGGTGTGAATAGAATTGATTGTGCTTTATTCATACCCAAGATGGCGGCAGCATCACTGCAAACATGTGAGTTTGGTGTTTTGAAAGCAAATGTTGTTAAAATTATACTTTTGACCGATTGTTTACGATAACAGTTTAACTATTTGCAATAAAAAAAGTAATAAGAGAGTATATTTGCTACGGATATTGCCTTTTGATTCATCCAATTTCACTCGTTTGGCAGATTCTGTGGGAGAGTCGTAATTTGATTCTGGCAAAGTTCCGACAGCCCAATCGAGCACGCCCAGTAAAAAAGACTGACATTCAAATAGGAATTGAGACCAATTAAGTTTCAGATTAAACTGAAGCAAGGACGATCACCTGTTTTAGTTAGAATAAATGTGTGACATACTTACATTGATACCATAGTTACTGCTACTTAATGTATATTTTAACCCTGCTAGCTCAGCATCATATGCATATTCATTAAGTGCATCTTTAAATAAGTGTACAAATAACACAGACATATTAGCATGTAGAGGATCTATATACACCAATGGACTGAAATAATAAATGTAAGTAAATATATAGAGGATATTTGTTTATTTCAGTGTAAGATTGATTTTTATTTCACGAATGAGCTAAGGAGTCAATATTTTCATGAATGGCATATCCACAAGTGAAAATATAGTATCATAAGCTCTCCAGTGAAATAAATAGATCATACACTGAAATAAACAAACTTTCTGTTAAATATACTGAAAGGATAAAGAAACGCAGGGTAACATTTCTTCCGATATTTTGAAAAGGCGTTCTCCAAATAAAGTGAAATTTTGTGGATTGAGTAATTAGGTCATATTACACCCTGCCATGTATTGAAAATTTAGTCACGGTTCAGTGCACAGTTCTGGTAAATGGAGGAAGGAAAAAACAAGAATCTCGTGCACTGTGTTGTTCTGGTCTCATGCAGCGTTGGTCAAGTCACTCAGCGTTAGTCTTTATAAGGACCAACTGCTTTCCTAAAATTAATTGAGAATTTGATTCGTTTTAAGAATGGCACGACCCACAGAAGTTCAAAGGGGTCAGGTCATTCAGATGCTGTTGCAAGGACAGCTACAAAATTAGGTTGCTAGGCAATTTGATGTTAATGTTTCCACCATAGAACATCTTGTAAGAAGTCTACGGGAAACTGGCGATTGGCCGATCGACCTAGGTCAGAACCTCCGCGCGTAACGTCACGACGTCAGGATCAATATATCGTCGTCTTTCATGTGTGTAATCAGCGCCTTACTGCCGTTGAGAGTGCACTTAATGTTCGTCGAAATCATGGGTGTCCTATAAGTTCAAAAACTGTAAGGAATCGATTACGAGAAGTTGGTGTAAGAGCACGTCGCCCCTACGTAGATCCACAATTTACCCCTACTCTACGTCAGCGTCGTAAGACCTGGGTCGCAGCACATGCTCCACGACGGTTTCCACTGAGGCAGATTTGCCAAGTCTTTCTGGTTAATAACAACATTCAACCAGTTGAAGTCCTGGACAAGTGAAAATTGATTCAAGTGACTTAAAATTACTCACTTTTGATGTCCTAGGCTTTGGACTAGTCAGTTAAAGCAATGACAGCTAAGGGCATAACATAAAATATTGACAATCTTTGTTTTGCACCCAGCCCAGGTACATCTATGAATACATATCTAGAGCTATAATTATGGCACAATCTTCAAATTAGCTTTTAATAAAACACAATGAAAACATGTACATGGGTATTTGACCACATTGGAAAATTTAAATATCATAAGTACATATTAATACTAACAGTCAGTGCATGTTTTTTACACTTAGTGGGAAACTTTGGTAATTAGTTATTAAGTACTAATTCTAACAGTAATTACATCGTTCTGCCCGTAATAAATTTTCGTTTTACATTGTCATTCTAAAGAACTCACTATCTTTATTTTATTACTCTATGTTAACACTATATGAAACTTCATTATAATCAATAATCAAAATCATATATTCACCTTGTAAGTTCATAAAAAGCAAAAGCTTTTGGAAGTAGAAACTTTGTATCTTGTTTAAACCATAATCTTGTCATACCAGAGTCCTGTAATATAAAATAAGTATTCATCTTTCACTTTTTACTCTTTTTTATGAACATTTAAAGCAATTTATTACCACTTTTGTATTTTACTTTTTTTGAAGGCCTGCTCACTTTATCTATTTTTTTGGACAAATTTCTTTCTTTCTTTCTTTATTTATATTGGGTTTAATGCCATGTCAACACACTTTTTGGTGGTTTTCTGGCATCAAGCACACCTAACCTAGCTTTACTGGATCCTTGTCTATAACCAGTACATTCCTACCCTTCCAAAAGGTCGGAAACTTCTCCTTAGACTTTATTAATGGAGGAAAATTGACATAATTGTCAAATTTTCATGGAAGGGTATAACCTCCACAGTTGGGATTCAAACCCATACCCCCTTTGGGACACAAGATTCCAAAATCCCGGCTTCCTTCCCACAAGGAGTCAGTGTTTAAACTTACACAATTTTACAATCACAGGGTTCAATCACTGATGACAACCTATATTTGAGTTCAAGAAACTTGTTGCTATTGGTAAACATTTGGTTTAGGTAAGTGAAACATATAGCTAGTAAGTCAACCAGGCAAACTAGTATAAAAATATTATTCCATAATTATGCAAACTAATTAAACCAGATTATAAATTCACTTAGATCAATTATCTTTAAACTTAACAAGTTTTAATTAAGATTAAGTAAACCCTAATATATTGAAATAAACATCATACCTTCACAACCATAGGTAATGCAGACTGCTGAAAATAGAAACAAACAAGTAAATCTGTGAGCTAATGCTCACTAGTGATACCCCCGCAAAAATCTAAAAATATGCGACAAACAGGAAGTAGATGAGCAAGGAGCATGAAATCGCTTTACACCACATGGGACTATGGGATGAAGCAATATGCAAAGTATTAGGCTGCTGCATGTTATAGTTGCTGAGAAAACTGCGGCGGAAATTTTGTAGGGGATGGACGGACGCACGCACGCACGGACAAGGGTAAAACAGTATACCCCCCTCTTCTTCGAAGCGGGGGTACATGTATAATAAACATAAAACTTCACTTGTTCACGTATGCATGAATAAAGTATGTGTCCCTTGTATTGGTAAATTTAATGCAACAGTCAGTGACATATACATTTCACCCCATTGATTTAGATACTCGAGATTTGATAGATTATTCCTGTACATAAATATAGATAATAAATACATATCACTGAGTTTGTTTAAGCAAAACATTTACCATTAATCCAAATTCCTGGTAGTGAGATGGGAACAATGAAAATACATTCACAATATACACAGTATCAAAAGGCTGAATAAAGATTTGACCCCAAACAATCCTACTGTAAGTATATCAGAAAATAATCAGCAGTTCATCACATTATGGTTATGTATTATAAATGCCATCATGTTCTTTCCTAAGAAAGTCAGTACTGTATAACCTCAGTAATTTTAATCCCGAGTAACCTTTACTCCCTGAATTCATAGTGAACTTCTCAGTCTCATTTTAGATGTACAGTATAACCTCACTCAACAGTCACCTCCCTACAACAAGTTAGTTTAAAAGTTAGTCCAGACTGGCTAGTTGCTGCTAAATGCCTAAAATCAAGTATAGTATGACAATATTAACCTGATCTAGAACTATCCTATTATAATAATGACACATTAAATCGTGAGTCTCCGTATGAATGTATACCATTATACATGTGTTTTATACATGTTACAACCTATATGACTATAAATCAATTTTGTAAATATGACATGTTATTGAACTTTTAATTTTGGAAGCATTTGTATAGGGAAAAACGGAAGTCCTTAATGATGTGGCTCAGTTTTAAAGTATTTTTTATTCTTATGAAAACAAAATTAAACATTTAGTATGTTTTTTGCCAAAAGCTCCCGATAAAGCGCAATTTACAAACAAAGACAAATAAGGACAGTAGATCAAAAAGATCAAGCTCAGGTTCATATTGTCGGACTGTAACATCCAGAGATTTCTAAAATCAAATATTTTCTTTTGTCACAAAAGTACATGTTATGTCATGTATGTCACTTTCCCAGGTAACAATAAACATGTGTTTCTTTTAAATACATAAAAGTGAAATATAAAGTATTACCCTTACCTCAGTTTCTCTAGCAACAAGATCAAAATCTGTAGGAATGAAAACATTCTTCTCTGGTAAACTTAATTTGTCATTAAACCCACATAATGCCCATGTCTGTAAATAAAATACATACAGTAATGCCTCAGTCCCATAAAATCGTGGCTAGTTACGGACCCGTACGTGCAGACAGTCATAGACCGTGGGAAGCCTTGCGTATCAAGGTGACCGTACGCACATGGTACAAAACAACACACCTGTACGGAGCCGTAGCTGGAAGATATGCATGTTTAATTCATACTTGGCCGCGATTTTGCTCACGATTTGACTCTGAAACTGATATGTGTATCCTGGACTCATCTCACGGACACTGGTAAAGACGTAACAGTCTGTACAGGTATGCAAGAGTTCGTACGGGTCCTTGCGAAGCTTGATCGCACAGCGCCCGTACAATGCCCTCATGGCTATTTTTATGTTTATGGGACTGTAGCTTTACAGCTACACTTCTTTACAATGTAAATAAGGCACAACATAACTACAGAGTAAGAAAGACGTAGACTAGTTTTATGCAGACTCATACATGCAGTGTGTCATTTATCTACATTTTTATTGGGTAATAGGGACTTTTGCCAGTTAATTTTCTCTGATAAAATCTGAAGCAATTCAATTGGTAAGTAGGTCCTTCGAGTTGGAATTCTCGGATTTTATCATTGAAGTCCTATGTAAGGATAACAAAATATTTCATCTAATATCTTTCTTGTAAATGAAAATATTAACACAAATGATGAAATTTAGATGTGTATTATTATTGATATTTTTATTGAATTGATTGAAATGTATGTATGTTTTAAGCATTATGAATAAAATATCTTAACCATACGCTCTTTTGCTTGTTTATTTACATTAATTTTACCATTTTTTACCATTTTTTTTACTTTGACATGTATTACGGATGGTCATTTAACATAACAGTCATCAAGTATGCACACTTGATTATATGATGTTTCTTTATAATCTTTTTCAACGGATGAAAAACATGTACTGGTATTATAATAATTTTTCAGCCAATAATCACTAGGAATACTATTTGATTGTTTTATAATTACACAACTAGAGACTTTTAAATGTAGCAACAAGTTCTAAACAAGGTATAAACATCTGAATCATTGATTACATCAATTAATTTTGAGAAATCTTAGATATCATCTTCGAAGTCCTCCGATATCCCCTTTATCCGAAATCATGGATTATTCTAATTATTTTTTGATCCCTATGAATTTCCGGATTTTTCAGATTTTTCTTCTCAAGTACTTAGAACTTAAAAGTTGTGAAAAAAGTTATGATTTTGCAATAATCAAGGGGGTCTTAATAGCAGAACTTAACTGTGATAATGGTCACAAAAACAAACCTTTAATTTTTCAACAGGTATTTGTTCTAGTTTATATTCAGTACCATACCATTCTTCTGTTTTATCTGTTTGTCCATTAAACTTCTTAGATACCACAGCTACCCTGATAGTTATAAAATGAGCATTGATAAATTTTGAAGTAACTCCAATATTTATTTCACAGAATAAAGTAGATGACATATATGTTAAAATATCATAGTCACAAGAAAAGAGAAAATATCATTTTCTGGTCTCATGGCCAGTCTTTGCTGCATATTTTCTGAAGTAACTTAAGGCCACAACAAATTGATTATGAGTTCTATGGACTTTTCTGGAACATAATGGGGCAAGCAAGCAAAGAAAAAAATCTTAATTCAGTTGCTTTATATAGCAGTTTGAACAAATTTTATGAGCGAGTAAGGAAATAAAAATTATTTTTTGTAAAAACCACCAAAATCAGGGTTCGTACAGACTTGCTGACCTAAAATTCCATGATTTTTCCATGACTTTTCCATGATAAATTTCAATTTTCCATGAAATCAAATTTTATCTGTTTAACAACACCAGTCCTCAATATGGTAAAAAAACATATAAAAATGATTTCATTCATTAATTATTTAGTAGAATGCATTTAAATGAATTCTCTTTTAAATTAATACTTAAATGCACTTTTAATTTTTTCATCAATTTTTATTTCAAGCAAATAATACTCTGCAAATTAAATAATTCAAGGGTATTTATTAGAAATTCCATGATTATTTTGTGAAATTCCATGATAATTCCCTGATAAATTACCAAATTTCAGAATTCCCTGAGTTTTCCATGATTTCTTAAAAAAAACGATTTTTCATGACTTTTCCAGGTCTGTACGAACCCTGAAAATTAAGGTGCGAACTAATCCATAGAACACATGATCAATTTGTTGTGGCCTTACTCTGAAAGGCAAAATTATCAACAAGCCTAACCATATGAAATTGAAAATATTCACTAGCCTAAATCAATTTTCACTAGTCCCAGGCTTCAGGCTGGTGAGCAATGGAGATGACTGATCATCACTTCATAGATGAACTTATTCCAAAATTAACTATTTATACTGGGGCCCGTATTATCAATGGTCGTACAACCGATTTTAGTCTTTAATCTTTCTATATCGTATTGCTAATTATCGTAAGATTTTTTTTATATGCTGCCCTGGTTCATATCATAGAGCCAATGTTTTATATTATGCAATAATAATTTGGAAATCAAACCAAATGTGATAAGTTTGAATGTGAACAAGCTACAGATCAAATCAGAATTGTACTGCAACTTCCAGGTCAATGTGAACAAACTACCAGGAGAACAATATTATGTAATAATATAGCCTCCAGTATCGTTGGCATAAGATACCGTTAATAGCTGGATATAATATGGGCCAATGAGAGTGTGCCTGATCAACATGTGATCAAGTTATAGTCTGGTAACTTGCAGGTGAGTGATTTCAGAAAGAGACTTGTTTTCTAGCTTTCATAGAGGAAAGACTTATGCAACCTGTAATGTAACTTGGTTATATATGTTTAATATTAATTTATTGAATTATACATTACCCTCAATAGTTGACCATTCTGTGTGTGACCCTTTTTAATTAAATAACAATACATTGACCCACAAATATAATCATGTGCTCTTTTCTTAACACCTTGTGCATGGGACAAAATGTAACTGTAAAACTTATAATATCTATGATAAAATTACCTCATATTATCAGGTACTAGTTTTTCTAGAACCATATCAACTAGTTCAGGTTTATATTCTGTCATTAGATACTGTGAACTCAACGCTTCTTTTAAAGGTACATCCTGAAATTATTTTATAAAGAAATACATGTATATAATTTGATCTCAAAGTATAAGAATAGTCAGTTTACAAGTTGAGTTTTTTGGAGTTTCAATAAAAAAGCTTGATTTGAAAATAGTTTGTTTGTTTGTTTGATGGGTTTAACGCCATTGCAACAGATTCTATAGGTCATATCACGGCGGTCAGTCAACCTTCTCACTACTCTTGGAAAGGCTAAATCTCTGGATTTAGCTGTTAGCCAATTTCTAAGCGCATACTTTCGTCAGTGACTGACAACTGCCCTACATAATTAAAAATTATTGGTAGGAGGGAGAATGGCCATAGAAATAATTTCATAAGCTCCACGAAAGTATGTCCTGTCCGGGAATTGAACCCACCACCCCTTGATCAGTAGACTTGCCTGCTACCAACTGAGCTAGCCAGGCGGCTTTGATTTGAAGCTAGTTTTGTTAACTTATAGTGCTCGTTTACAGCACAATACCAGAACACATATCCCAGCCCCTTTTTCTCCTACCTGGATTTTTTCACATTATGTACAGAAAATATTAATGTTGGGCATTGAACTTTTTTTCTCCCAGGAATTTTCTACCTCCAGTACATTTCCTGAGTCTAGAAAACATTATAAACTTAATCCCTGTCTAGTCTCCATCTTGATTTCCTAGTTCAAACCATAATTCACAGGCTAACATGGGCATTTCCTGTCATAGAAACTTAATAGTTTTTGTATGCACTATTTAAATCTTTTCTTTATTTTAGCTGCTTCAAAAATTTGACAAAATTAGAAGTTTGTTTACATTCTGGAGATCACTGGTTTATAATGCTCCCTATTGACATAAATGCTCATCCAATTCAAGGTGTTACTTAGTTTACACTAATTTAGTTTAGCTCAATTGCCAAACAAGTTCTTACAACTTAGATTAATCACTTTCGAGTCCCCTTTCTGGTCCCCCAGTACTGAGCTAGTTGGATACGGTTTCTTGCGCAAGGAAATAACAGGGTAGGTTTTGAATGGGATTCGAACCAATGCAGAGCGAGCTATCCAAGATTACCAGTCCAACATCGTAACAGCTAGGCCATGCCCACTCCTAAGGTGTTACTTACATGTAATGTACCAGCCAATGAAGATGTGAAATTACGTGGTCTTTCTTTATCTTTAAATCTATAATGCATAGCTCCTAAATCCTGAAAATAACCAATGAACTGAGTTAATTTACTGTTATATAATAATGATGGTATGCATCAGTCACTAAAACTTTTTGAGACTACATAGCTGATAACACATGACTACTTCTGTGGTCTAAAATAATTCAGTGACTGTTCTTTCCATTCACTAAATTCCTTGGTTCCATTCTTTATATCTATAAAAGAGCAAACTCTAGAGCACATGTGATCAACATTTTTTCAAAAGATATATCAGATAGCTACAGATCAAAATTTGTAATACCATTGCATTTTCGTTAAACAATATATAACTCCTATATTTTTTAAAGTTTTGAAAGACAAGATGATTTATATTATTTTAATTAAATTTCTCCACCTCTTTGATAAATATACTTTATAATGACTTACATGTAGTTACTTACTATCACTCATATATACACAAATGTATACTGTTATGTAAGATATTAATGTACACTTTATGTGTAATACTTACACTCTTATTCAAGTAGTGACAAGTCAATAAAACAAGACTATACTTACGGCACACTCATTAAAGATCCATTCCTGTGTTCCTTCTTTATTTAACATATGTAAATATTGATATACTAATGTTATAATATCATCTACATGTTCTGAAATATTTAAATATACATGTGTATTGTATGACCTATCTATAAATAGTGCTCAACAAAAATTACCTTACTATATATAGTAAAAAAAATGACATTACTATAAATATAATTAGTAACAAAAATGACCTTTCTATAAATAGTAACAAAATGACAGACATATTGTAACTAGGGTATATTAGTCACCTCAAATATTGACAGTTATTTACTGGACAGTAGGTACTGTGAAGATCAAAATTTTACAGAACCTAACCAAGTCTTACAGGACCAGAGATATTTTACATATTTTGACAAATTGAAAACTGAGTAGATGAGATCTGATTATTTGCAGGATAGTTGGTCCTGTAAACTTGCAGATCTAGACAGACCTTCTATTTTTTACAGGATTTGTCTGTCAGTCCGCCATGTTAAATGTTATATCATTACTTTACATCAGAGATATATACAATACAATGTACAATACAATATAATTTATTGCATTAAAACAATTTACAATGATAATAGTAAAATAACAAGAATAAACATATATTAGAAACATGGTATAAAACAGTGGTTAAAGTCCGACAATATTAACCTGAGCTTGACCTTTATGCAAGAATATATTAATCTCAGTATTTACAGTTTATTTTTGTCTGTGCTTGTAAATCATGCTTTATCGGAAGCTTTCGGCAAAATACACATACTGAACAATTAATTTTGTTTTCATAAGAATAAATACTTTGAAACTGTGCCACAGTATTGCGGAATTATGTGTTTCCCCCAAAACTAATGTGTCCAAAATTATAAATACAATAGCATGCCACTTTACAAAATTGATTTATAGTCAGGTAGGTTGTTTTAAATAGGTGTATAACGGTATACACTTGTATGAAAACTCACGATTTAATGTAACTGAAGTGTGTAATTATTATAAATAGGTAGTTCAAGCTCAGATAAATGTTGTCGCACCATACATGTACTTGTGTGAGTATTATTTATTTAAATTTAACAAGAGCAATATAGTTCTACATTATATACAATGTACATACCAAGACCTTCCTCTGTTAAATCAACATTTACAATAAAGAACATAAAGCCTCTAGCACCTTGTTGTTGACCACCACATAATGTATTCACCCAACCTATAGAGGAAATATCACAGGTAAGAACAGACATTATGAAAAGTTTGCTGGTTTGTTTTGTTGGGTTTTATGCTGTAGCAACACACACAGGTGACAGACTCAATTTTTCCTTATTATAGTGTATATTTTCTATATATACTATAATAGGGGAAAATTGAGTCTGTCACCTGTGGCAACACATTGTATAAGTCATTTAACGGTGGCCACTCTACCTACTCACTGTTCCTGGAAAGGCTAAATCTCTGGATTTAGCTGTTATCCAACTACTAGGTGCCTACTTTAGTCAGTGACTGACTACTGCCCTACATTATTTTGAATCAGTGGTAGAAGGGAAAATGGCCGTAGAATTTTTGCCATGGCCAAGCTCCACTTTGACATTCCTGGACATTCGGTCCAGTGATCTTGAAAGAACCCCTGGAGAGAATCAGGTTTCACTGGACTGGAAGAAATCATCAAAGTGACAGATTTTTACATCTTTATTAACAACAATTTTTTATTACTAATTGGAATACTAAGGGGAAGTCAAAACATCATAACTTATCAATACTTTTTTCTAGTAGCTACTCAGTCAATATTTAAATTTTAAAAGAAGACAAACATCAGAATTAGTTCAATACTAACAGAGAAATACAATAAAAAGCGGACAGTTGTCCTCATTTTAATTAAAGAAATGAAATTTTACCGGACATTCGGACGAGCTACGACAGACTTTTCACTGGACCGACTGGAATTACCGGTCAGATCCGTTGGACCCCCACTTTTAGGAATGTCTGGGTAAGAAAGCTATAACCCACAGATTATGCAAAACATTTCAAAATGTTAAAACTTTATTGGTATCACATTCATTTAGGTAAAAGTTCAAAGTTTCTAAAATCCTGAAATCAGTGATATTCACGACTTCAGCAGCTTTCTTACATAGGAAAAAAACACTTTCTCAGGACCAAAAAACCTGCTGATCTTCAGGTAATTTCCTTAAGACTTTTACCCATGCATTCAAATGGCCACAGCATAAAGAAAGTTTGTACAATACACATCAGTGATTTTATAGACACAACAAGTAAATCTGTGAGCTAATGCTCACTAGTGATACCCCCGCAAAAATCTAAAAATATGCGACAAACAGGAAGTAGATGAGCAAGTAGCATGAAATCACTTAACACCACATGGGACTATGGGATGAAGCAATATGCAAAGTATTAGGCTGCTGCATGTTATAGTTGCTGAGAAAACTGCGACGGAAATTTTGTAACAGACGGACGGACGGATGGACGGACGCACGCACGCACAGACAAGGGTAAAACAGTATACCCCCCTCTTCTTCGAAGCGGGGGTATAATTAATCATGGCTTAAAAATAAACACTCTCTAGATAAAATTTCATGAAGAAAACAAAATTTAATATACGCTACAGGTTTAAAATGGTTGTGAAGTAAAGTTGGGATACAAGTTGTGTTTAAAAATAACTTCCCTTGATTTTGGTCTTTTGAAATGATTTCTACCAAAGCTGAAATAATTATTCAGCTTTAATGATGTGGCATTGGTAATGTATTTTGAAAGCATATCCCTTTGAAATAATTAGATTTATGATGTAAGGGCAGTGGTCCAGTGGTGAATGCATACTTAGGGATTGAGAGGTCCCGGTGTAACAGGCCATCTGAAGTTGACTGAACATGTATATGTAAGCAGACTTTAAACTGCCCCACACTTTACGTGAATTTTGTTTCCAGTTCTTTATTAAAATTCATGTGAACATCAAAATATGCATTGATTGCTACTTTAATAATCATTGATCATAAATGCATTAAATAAAGTAGATAATAATATTGTACTTAAACGAACCTCTTGATTTTAATTCTGACAATAAACTTCCCTTTCCTTCATGTCCAATCAAATGCCCAAGATAATGCCCAGGCTGTAAATACATAAATAGAATATTTACTATAAACCAAGTATTAACTGATGGATCAATGTAAAACTAACAACAGAAAATACAGAAACATGTAGATTATGTTTGGTCTTCATCATAACCAATAATAATGTTTGTTTGTTGGGGTTAATGCCGTAGCAACACATTGTATATGTCATATAATAGCGGTCAGTCAACCTACTCATTCCTCCTGGAAAGGCTAAATCTCTGGATTTAGCTGTTAACCAACCACTAAGCACATACTTTCGTCAGTGACTTACAACTGCCCTGCATAATAAAAATCATTGGTAAGAGGGAGAATAGCGGTAGAAATAATTTCATGACCAAGCTCCACTAAAGTATGCCTCGCCCAGGAATCAAACCCACGACCCCTCGATCAGTAGACTTGCCTGCTACCAACTGAGCTAGCTGGGCGGCTGCAATAATAATGTACTATGTCAAAAATTACACAATAACTAATTATTGGTTTTATGCAGAGAGTGGAATTAAAAAATGCTCTTCTTTCTTCACTATTTTTGTGCATAGAATGTAACTTGACCAGAGTGTTCTCAGGAAAATTGTCTTTCAGAATAAACAGAGGATGAGTGATGGTATAAATCAGGTTTTCAAGATTTGGTGGGGAAAAACAACAAGGAAACAAGTCTAAATATTTAGTCACCTTGAAATCAAACAAGCCATGGCAGTAGAGAAAAAAAAACAGGCTCTAAACACTAGTAATTGTACATTTAACACATTATACATTTATACAGTAGTTAGCAAAATAGGTTTCATCCTAATTTTTGTGAACACAGTTTGTCTTCTGATAATTGATATCAATCATCAACCTTCAGAAAAACATGTTTTTATACGACTAAACACTATCCTTTAAAAAACATATAAGTACATTGCACCATGGAGCTTTTCCATTGGAAAATACTACCCACTCAGCACTACAGCCATGTGATGTAAGCCTACAAAATTAATGATTATGAGTTGCCAGGGACAACCAGTTACTATTTATTTATTTACTGGATTTAATGCTGTATTAACACAACACAATTTAGGTCATTTTACAACATACAACGCACCTAACCAAGCTTTCCTGGACCCTTGTCTGTAACCAGTACTCACCTACCCTTCCACAAGGCTGGAAACTTCTTCATATATCTTATTAATGGAGGAAAATTGACATTATTGTCAAATTTTCATGGAAGGGTATAACCTCCTCTGGTGGGATTCGAACCCGTACTCCCTTCAGGACACAAGATAACCAGTTACTTCCACAAGACTAAAAAACTTTGCTAAGACACATGTAGAGTCCATAGACAGCAAACCCACAAACAGAGGTATAGAATAACATATGCAAAGCGGCCCCTTACAGAACAAAGAGCAAATCTTCCACTCAACAACAGCTTTGATATTTCTCTTAGGTGTAATTTTAATTGAATTTAACCTCTGCTGAGTAACTACCTCTAAACAGCAACATACTTTATTCTCTCCCAGTGGGTGTTGTTCAAGATAGGTTGTACAAAGAAATAATCTTTGAATTGGTAAGTCTACAAAAAAATTCCAGAGCATCGTTCAAAAACCTTCCCATTAAAGATACACATACACACTTTTGGTATTCTGAGATTCTAGATTGGAGGGTTAATCCACTAGTAGATTTAGGACCGTGAGAATGGTTCAGTATAGTATGGATTTCAGTTTTCTGATGTTCTGGCTTTTGAAGGTTCAACTTTACTTACATTTGTTTTATAATAATCATGTAGATCAGGTATAGACCAACTAAGTGCTAAGTTACGTATATCCTTCACAGGGTTGATATAACAGATTTTTTGTAATTCTTGTGGTCCAAACGGATGATCTTGCCATTCCATGATTTTTAATTTTTTATTTTCAACACCAGAAAACAAAGGTACAACCATCTCTGTCAGCTCATCTAAACTCTCTGTAATAAGTATACATATTTATATTAGTTCCTACTCAGAACTCAAATTCATGGCGTTTTTTTCCCCAGCTGAACAAGGTTTGTTTGTACTGGATGCATACATGCAGAATGAAGTTCTTTTACATATTTTTGCTGAAAAATATGCAATTGCATTTTATAGTCAAAGTTTCATGCTCATGCACGTTCACCAACTTTACAGCTATAACCCCTGGTCATCTGGCTACTGATATCTATCTATCAATCCCCTGGGGAGTCTTTTTACTCCACTTATTGCAGCCGACACTTTGGCGCAACGGAATTATACCACCCTCGCAGGTACCCATTTACACCTGGATGAACTGAAGCAATCGCAGGTAAATTTCTTGCTCAAGGAAATTAGCAGTGCATATGATAGGGTTCAAACCCGGGACCTCTCGATCCCTAAGCACGCGTCCCACCACTGGACCACTGCTCCTACTATATAAAATATGCAACACTGGTTAAATTCTATAGTTCTGTGTACAAACATTTGTTTTTAAACATCGTCCAGCACAGGTACATCCAGTATGAATAAAGTTTTTCAACTGGAAAAACCCAAAAGCTTGAGTTCCGAATCAAGTTTATTGATAACTTATGACATTGACTACATACCAACTTCTAAATAAAGATAATAGGCAACTGTTACAAGATTAGCCCCTAGCTCCAGGCAATGACTGTAATGGTTAAAGGCTGCCTCTATGCTATTTGCCAAAGATTTTGGAACATAACTTTATCATGTCGTTGCCTCACTCTAACAATGCTGTAACTACCGAATTTTTATTTTTGGGAAATCGACTTCAGAAGTTCAAAAAGTCATACCTTTATTGTTTCAATCTGTGTAGACATGAAACTTGGCAAGCACATTAACAATGTATAGAGTCAAGAAACCTTTTTAGAAGATAGAACAAAGTCGTACCAATCGCTAGGGATGTTTATCTCATTTTTTTCAAAAATGGAGATAGGACATTGTTAGATTGAGGCGACAATGTGTTTTGTTAAACAAACTTGTATGATCTGAAATCACTTGTTTGACTTTATATTTGTATTTAAATAACTCATAGTATGACAAACATCTGCATGATTTCCGTGTTTGGACTCAACACAAGTAAAATTGGGTGACATGCATTACTATTATGGGTAACATAATTAAGACCGTCTTAAAAATTCTTATACACAAACCTTTTCCTAATACAGAAAGTCCCATTATATTTGATGAGTAATAGGTATCATGAAATTTAAGTAATTCATCTCTGACTTCATATCCAAGTTCTTTAGATCTTTTCTCCAGGGTATATTTATTACCTATAAAACGAAGAACAAACTTTAGAAAAGTTAAAGTGTAGTTTCAAGTCTGTTTCCAAATACATGTGCAGCCGACTTTACAATTATGTACAATAACCCCTGATCATTGAAATCACCTCCAGGCATGTCACAGGCCCCATGTGATCCCTCACTGTACCCTTTTACACCTTTGGGAGTGGGACAAGTGTGGGTAAATTTCTTGCTCAATGAAAATAGCAGTAACACTAGACTGAGTCGTGAAGTTCAAAACCAGGACCTCTGTATCCCTAAGCGCATGTCCCACCGCTGGCTTACTGTTCAGGTATAACCTCTGCAGAGCGACATCCGGCTGAGTTTGAAAAAAGCGTCACTCTGCAGAGGTGTCGTTCATTAGAGGTAAAACATGGATAAACAAGAGCTCCGCTGGGCGGGGCATTATACGCCCGTGTGCAGTCCATGCTGTGTTCTATCTCATATGAAGTCCCTGTGACCTTGACCAATGACCCTGGGATCTCAGAATAGGTCCCATCCTTAACTGGAGGGCTATCCAAAGCAAAGATTTTGAGAACCTAGGTACAGCCATGGTTGAGTTATCACCGACACAAAGTTTTCCCATACAAACTTCCAGTGATCTTGACCCAGGGGCCTCAGAACCAAAAGTTCTCGCCCTTGACCCAAAGAGTATTGATAAATAAAATTTGGTGATCTTAGGTAAAGTTGGTTGTTGGACAAGGTTTTTGCTCATGATTTTTCTTGTGACTTTGACCTTTAACCCAGGGACCTAAAACCAAAGGGGCATATGCTAGACATTAAGGCTCCCCTTAAATAAAATTTGGAAAACCTACAATGTAGGTACAATCATTATTGAGTTACTGTCCCGAAAATGTTTCAATATGAATTAAGTCCCTGTGACCTTGACTTTTGACCCTGGGGTCTCCAAATCAAAAGAGAACATCCAATACCAAAGAGCTATCAACACATAACATATTAAGTTATTGTCTGGACAAGGATTGTCCACATGATGCCCCTGTGACCTCAATCTTTGACCCAGTTTTGACCCAAAACCAATTGGGAACATCCTTGACACATGGGCTACCCTCACATAAAATTTGGTGAACTAAATTCATGTTACTTATTAAATATAGCATTATTTCCATGGTTTGCCATTTTGACTTTGTTAACATATTGATTGAACATTTGAAGTCACTGCTTGGTAATTTGATATCTTCTGGATGATGGTTTAAACTTGACCTAGGGGTCCCAAAACCAATAGAGAACATTCTTGACACATGGGCTACTCTCACATGAAATTTGGTGAACTTAGGTGCAGTCATTGTTGATTTACTACACGGACAATGTTTTTCAATATGATGCCCCTGTGACCTTGACCTTTGACCCAGGGGCCCCAAAACCAATAGGACATAACCATGACACATGGGCTACTCTCACATAAAATTTAGTGAACCTAGGTACATTGGTTGTTCAGTTATTGTCTGGACAAGTGTTTCATTGTTTGCCATTTTGACTTTATTAACATATTGATAGAACATTTGAAGTCACTGCTTGGTAATTTGATATCTTCTGGTTGAAGGTTTAAACTTGACCCTGATTCCCAAAAACTGATAAGGCACATCCTTGACACATGGGCTACTCTCACATGAAATTTGGTGAACCTAGGTACAGTCATTGTTGAGTAATTACCCGGACAATGTTTTTCAATATGATGCCCCTGTGACCTTGACCTTTGACCCAGGGGCCCCAAAACCAATAGAGCATAACCTTGACACTTCCGCTACTCTCACGTAAAATTTAGTGAACCTAGGTACATTGGTTGTTCAGTTATTGTCTGGACAAGGTTTTTCCATATGATACCTCAGTGACCTTGACCTTTGGGTCTGGGGCCCCAAAACCTATTGGGAACATCCTTGACACAAGGGCTACATTCACATAAAATTTTGTGAACCTAGGTACAGTCGTTGATGAGTAATTGTCCAAACAAGGTTTTTCAATATGATGCCCCTGTGACCTTGACCTTTGACCCAGGAGCCCCAAAACCAATAGGGCATATCCTTGACACAAGGGCTACCCTGACATAGAATTTGATGAACCTAGGTACATTGGTGGTTCAGTAATTGTCTGGACAAGTGTTTCATTGTTTGCCATTTTGACTTTATTAACATATTGATAGAACATTTGAAGTCACTGCTTGGTAATTTGATATATTCTGGTTGAAGGTTTAAACTTGACCCTGTTTCCCAAAAACTGATAAGACACATCCTTGACACATGGGCTACTCTCACATGAAATTTGGTGAACTCAGGTGCAGTCATTGTTGATTTACTACATGGACAATGTTTTTCAATATGATGCCCCTGTGACCTTGACCTTTGACCCAGGGGCCCCAAAACCAATAGGGCATAACTTTGACACATGGGCTACTCTCACATAAAATTTAGTTAACCTAGGTACATTGGTGGTTCAGTTATTGTCTGGACAAGGTTTTTCCATATGATGTCTTTGTGACCTTGACCTTTGACCCAGGGGCCCAGAAACCTATTGGGAACATCCTTGACACGAGGGCTACATTCACATAAAATTCTGTGAACTTAGGTACAGTCGTTGATGAGTTATTGTCCAAACAAGGTTTTTCAATATGATGCCCCTGTGACCTTGAACTTTGACCCAGGAGCCCCAAAACCGATAGGGCATAACCTTTACCCAAGGGCTACCCTCACATAAAATTTGGAGAACCTAGGTACATTGGTGGTTCAGTTATTGTCTGGACAAGTGTTTCATTGTTTGCCATTTTGACTTTATAAACATATTGATAGAACATTTGAAGTCACAGCTTGGTAATTTGATATCTTCTGGTTTAAGATTTAAATTTAACCCTGTTTTCCCAAAACTGATAAGGTACATCCTTGACACATGGGCTACTCTCACATGAAATTTGGTGAACCTAGGTACAGTCATTAATGAGTTATTACCCGGACAATGTTTTTCAATATGATGCCACTGTGACCTTGACCTTTGACCCAGGGGCCCCAAAATCAATAATGCATATCCTTGACACATGGGCTACTCTCACATGAAATTTGGTGAACCTAGGTACATTGATGTTTCATTTATTGTCCGGACAAAGTTTTTCCATATAATGCCCCTGTGACCTTGACCTTTGAACCTGGGGCCCCATAAACCTACAGGGCGCATCTTTGACACATGGGCTACTCTTACATAAAATTTGGTGAACCTAGGTACAGGCGTTGTTGAGTTATGGTCCGGACAAGGTTTTTCAATTTGATGTCCCTGTGACCTTGACCTTTGACCCAGGGGCCCCAAAACCTGGGAACATCCTTGACACATGGGCTTCTCTCACATAAAATTTGGTGATCCTAGGTAGATTGGTTGTTAAGTTATTGTCAGGACAAGTTTTTTTCCCATATGATGCCACTGTGACCTTGACCTTTGACGCAGGGGCCCCAAAACCGATAGGGAACATCTTTGACACATGGGCTACTCTTACATTAAATTTGGTGAACTTAGGTACATTGGTGGTTCAGATATTGTCCGGACAAGTTTTACCTATTTTAAGTCCCAGTGACCTTGACCTTTAACCCTGGGGTCTCAAAATCAATAAGGAACCTCCTCCACCCAAGGGCTATTAACACATAAAATTTGAGGAACCTAAGTTCATCCTTTCTTGAGTTATCATCCGGACAAGCAATTGTCCACGGACGGACAGACGGACAGACGGACAACAGCATAACATAATACGACCGTTTTTTCAAAACGGGCGTATAAAAATGACAGGGTGAATTCAAATATGCCCCTCTGCAGAGGTTGCCACTCGAGGTGCTGTCAGGAGAGATCATACTGTATGATCCTACTCAATAATGAAAAGTACATATATAAACTATTTTCAAGATTCTAGGACATTTGCCCCCCCCCGGACATTTGCCCCCGGACATTTGCCCCCTTTTTTCGACAGGGCGGACATTTGCCCCCCTGAGTTTTTTGAAGGGCGGACATTTGCCCCCTCGTGTGTTTTGACAGGGCGGACATTTGCCCCCCTAAGTTTTTTGGAGGGCGGACATTTGCCCCCCTAACATTGAGAACAGGTTTTCTACTCGAAGCAATGCTTTTGAAATAATTGGTAAGCAGAACAATTTGTACAAATTTTGAATATTCTCATAAAAATCGACCTTTTCTATTTCAAACCATAATAAAAAGTGTTAATTAAAATCATATATTATGAACCCTGTTTGCAGTAAGGATGATTGTTTAACACGAACAAATTAGGTCATGGCTATGACCCCCAATTATCTGTCCATAATTAGAAAATAAATAGACGATGAAAGTACCGTTGTTCACAGTTTGCAAATTTAAGTGTTGTATAGCACATGTCAATTAATTTAGACCTCTAATTAAATGTCAAAACATGGATAATAATCTGTGTTAATAGGCTGTACCTTTCTTCACAGTTTGCACATTGATTGTGAAGTAACGCCGTAGTCGGCGCTCTCTGTCTCGGAACACAATTAACTGATAATTGCAGTTAATCATTGTGAAGAAAAGAAAATGTAAACACCAGACTCGAGTTATAGGAAATAATTAATCAAAATGTACCCATGTGTTAGCATTGAAACTCCGTATATTGTTCATTCAACATAAACCTAAGTAGCATAGTATTCGGATAGACATATTCGGACACGAAAATCGAAACATATGATATTAACATACCTCGAATATTGGTTTGAATTTATAAAAACTAATATAAAAGTTAGTACTGGCTCCAAAATTTGCCTGATAACATTTTATTTACTCATTTTAGTTCAAAGGGGGGCAAATGTCCACCCTCCAAAAAACTTAGGGGGGCAAATGTCCGCCCTGTCGATAACCATAAGGGGGCAAATGTCCGCCCTTCAAAAAACTCAGGGGGGCAAATGTCCGCCCTGTCAAAAAAAGGGGGCAAATGTCGGGGGGGGGGCAAATGTCCGGGGGGCAAATGTCCGGATACCATTTTCAATGGTCCGTAACAAAAGTAAACCTAGCCACATTTCCAGAAGATGTTTGCCTTTCATAAGTTTTAAATTAATTGTAGAAAGAACTAAAAACATTTACATGTATTAAAATTTACAGAATAACAGGCAAAGAATTAAACTGAAATTTCTAAATTTGAAATTAAGTTATACATGTACATGTAGTTTCTTTAAATGAACTAATTATAGGCACACATCTTGCTCAAGGAAATTAACAATGACTCTGACACGGTTCTATAAGTGATAAGAATTATATTAGAAACTTTTCAAAATTCCATTTAATTTAGACTTAAAATCAATCTTTTAAGGATGAAGTGTCACATCTTGGGGTCTGCACATAATGCACTCATAGGAGGGGACAGAACCTCATTTAAATGATCCATAACAACAAAAAATGTAAAAATTTGTAGGTAAATTTACCAGTTCCAAATTTATTATAATCATGTTGAGGGTTGGCTAATGATTTCTCTAGTTGATGAAATCTCCATGAATCATTCTGAAGGTTTTTATCATTTTCTGAGTTTACAGCATTTATTTCACGACCCGTAGCAGATGCTGTAAATAATGGATCATGGAAAAACTGTGCAAATCTGAAATATTAACATTTATTGGAGGTCATTGAGAATCTTCTACAGATACATTTAACAGTAGCAGTTACAAAATAAAAACAACTATATTACATGTACATACGTACACTGTAAAATGTGATTCCCTCATTATTTTTAAAAATTCATTGTTTTAGTTTTGTCAAACAGGCACTTCCTAGACTCCTAGTTGCAGATGACAAATTGATGAAACATTCAAGGCAAGGGAGACAACTTTATATTATAAAAATACAGTAAATTACATACCTATCTAAAGCACCACTCAAATGTTCTGGAGCAACATCAAAGAAATAATTAGTGTGTTCATTTGATGTGAACGCATTAGAACTTCCACCATGTTGACTTAAAAACTATAAATATATGATAAAGTCATAGATTAACAAGAGCATTACATAGAAAGTATCAACACTTTTTCAAAGAGTTTGATAGAAAGTTCTAACATTGTCAAAATACCAGAAGTACATTAAATGTTGAATATTATTCCAAGAGAGAAATAAAGACACTGTCAGATACTATCTGTAATGAATCAAAATCAAAATCCATTATATCACACTATATTTTGTGGTGGAATTAAGTATAGATGCTACTTTGAATGCATCTATCAAATCATTGTTGGATACCCACGGCCAAACCATCAACATGACATTTATTTACCGCCGGCCTGAAGGCCGGTGGTATATTGGAGTTGTCAGAATCTGATGTCCATGGTACAGTCTTCGAAATTAGCACTCGCCCGTTCGCCCAGGCGAGTAAAATTAAATTCAGGCGACAAAAAAATCATTTTCTGATCGCCCAACGGGCGAGTAAAAAATTTAGTGGCGTTTAACCACGTATTTCACGACGTGTAATCAGTTGCCGTGCGTAAATTGTGTATAACCAGAGACTAATTCCCTGGTATAACATATTAATTTCTAGTTGTTATCTTGACTTACAGGCCCGGATTTACCGGGGGGGCACAGGGGGCACGTGCCCCCCCACCTGGCCCCACAGATATTGACTCTCATACAAAGAAAAGGGCACAAAATCGGCACCATCAAAGCAATATCAACTCGACTTTTAGATTAATTTTAATATGCAATCATCCATCCGAGCTATTAAAAAAGATAATGATCTAAATTGATACATTCAAGCATCTCAGGGTACCCAGATCGAGCCTTATCAAGCGTTCAAATCATTAATCGTGCAAGTGTATGGTCTCTCTATACAGACACATAGATACCAATTGTTTATTGTCTATATTACACATACCTCAACAGTATATTTAACACCGTCACCAGTGAAATTACCATGGTAACTAGCTTACGAGGCCTAAATTTGGTTATTGTGCACTCTCTAATCTTATTTACTAGTAGATATCATCGGCGTTTTCATAGCAAGTTAGACAGAGAAAAGACGAGGACAGCTAGTCAAGTGCTTTTTATACGTCACTACTATGACCCTCGAACTTAGTTTATTTCGAAAACATGCACCATCGTGTGATGATTTTTTATGGTATTAAAATTCCGAATAACTTTTAAAAAAAGACCGAGCCTAAACATAAATTAAGTATTTATGGAGAACATCGGCGTTTTGCATATCAAGTAATAGACTGAAAAAAGCCGAGAAGGCCTATAGTCGAATAAAATGAGTTAATTTAAAGTTAGTTAAAATCGGAAAAAAGCGAGCGTTTTATGTTGTTGTTTTTTTTTTAGAAAATGTAGGTAAATGAATTAAACTTTCAAGTTACTTACTTTTCAAGAGTGACCTACCCTACAACAAGTTTTCTAACGAAAAAGAAGACAAAAATTAATCAGTGATTAAACATTTTTTTCATCCAATCATACATTAATAGGCTTGTGTTTCGTTAATTTTTAAATCGTTGATTTTATTTTATATCATTTTACATGTTTAAAATACTCGTATTGCTAATGATTTTTTCCAAAGGAATCGAAAAATGTGATTCTTCGAAGGATATTCAAGTTTTGGATCGTCCCAACAACCATTCTTGTAAATCCACTGAAACGTCCGAAAAACTCATAACAGCGCTGAATTTCAACACAATAAACTAAGCCTCTTATTAAAAAAAACGTATCATAAACCGGCTTTTTGGATGTTAAATCGGAGAATTTTCTCATTGCATTCAGTGATTTTATACAAGTTACCAAGTGTATTTTTTATCAATTCTCGGTATTTACATGATGAAATTGCTGATTTTTTTTGTAAATCAGCATTTTATCCATTCTCGTTCCTTGAAAACTTCGGGGTACGAGAATGGGATTTAATATGCCAACAAATTAAATCTAAACGAACAAAACGGGCACATGCATGAAGGATACCTCAATTATAGCGCTCAATATTTCCTAGGTAGTGCCCAAAAGTGCTTAAAATGTAATGATAATTTACCAAATTTTAGCTTCATTTTATCCTTTTAAAGTGTGATCAAAAGTGCTCAGATTTACACCTTTGACATGCAAAAATTCAAAATTTTTCCACATCTTTGGGAGGGGATACCCCTCACGTACCCACCCCAACCGTACTCCCCAATAACAACTCCTCTGTATCAGGCCCTGTGATCTAACTCACATGAATGCATTTTCTTTATTTATGAATATTTATAAAAAGCTAATCAATCACATGAATCTGAATTGTTACGCATTGCATCACTTTTCTACAGAAAAAAAAATGTAACTAACCTAGTTTTAGCTTCATTCAATTTGTTTAAAAGAGCATTTTAAAGTGCTCAGATTTGCACCTTTGACATGTGAAAAACTCAAAAATTTCTATACCGTCGGGAGGGGGTACCCCTCCCGAACCCACCACCTGTGCCCTTCCACTTACGACCCTTCTGGATCAGGCCCTGACTTATTACGTATTAAATCGGCATGTACACCGGGAGTCTATAATTTGTTTGCAGCAATTAAAATCTGTATTTATCCTTTGTTTGATGACAAACATGTGTTTGCAATTGTTAAAGAAAATTGGTGTAATCAATTTAAGATAAGATGTGTGTCGTCATTTTTTCGCACTTCGTTGATGTTTGTAACAAGTTATAATTGCAATGTCTCACATCACATAATCTTATTTAATAGTTATTTAAAACAAATTCTTAAAACAAGCGTGACCTAGTTTTTTAATTGTTGACTTAAATAATGGCCGGTTTTGAAAATACACGATATCGGCGATCGCTAGAAATCAAATATTTTTCTACGACTCCCGTTAGGTTATCATTTTTAAAATTTTAATTTTCATAAAAATTTAAACATAACTCTTTCCGTTCATATTTTTATAAAGAAAAAAAAACTATTTTACATCGAATTTACGTTTTTTATGATGTGCGTAATAATGATAAGCACAATGTCGTTTGCAAATCGCGAAGGAAAGATAGCATGATATTGATGTATGAAAACGGGATATCGTCTACTTTACAATGTTTTTAGCATGGGCGATTGTGCAATTTACTCTTATATTTCATTAATCCAGGGATGAGCCGAGGGGGCGATTCAGGCGAATTATTCGTTCTTTCCGTTAAAACATCGCATAACAAAGCGAAATCGAAGTCGCCGACATTTTCGGAAAATCAATAAAACAAATTATGAGTCCTCGAGCACTCGATTTAACGACGGATGGAGCGTATGTTACATCCGCATTTCTTATGTAATCTACCAATCAACTTCGCGGGAGTTATGCTGTTAGTATACACGCTTCAAAAGCCGATAATTAGTGACTCGTTTGTTTATTGATGGCCCCTGTGTATATTGTCGCCTTTCAGACCAACCAGCGTCCTCTTAAAAATCAATAGTGCTATATGTCGGCCCGATAAGATTGATATCGTATTAAAACGGTTGCAATTAACAAACACGTGTCAAACTGCGATACTACAATAATAAAAGTAGATAAAGCTTTTTAATGCTTGCCGTTAAATTGATAATTGTATTAAATAATGAGCATGTTGTGAGGCAGTTAGAATAGACGTAATTAGCAGTTTGTCAATGATTGCAATTATTTGTTTTTTAAGCGTGATGTCATATGTTTTCGCGACCAACGCTATCGCCAATCAAATGAAACAATGTTAAATCTACGTTAGTAATTTATTAATCTAAGGGGAAATTCCCTTAATTTTTCGATTTCAAGAATAAACACAGGTTGGTTCAATTGAATTTATGAAAATTGTCAAAGTATTCGTGTCATAATCTACCAGCTAAAGTCGTGTTGCAGACTTTGAAAAATCAATAATAAGCATATATTGCTACATAATATGTTATATTTAAGAAAAGGTATGTTATTTACAGCAGAACTAATTAAATAAAGAATATTTAAACAAAGAAGGGGCAAAAACGAGGACACTTATAACATATTTTCCAAAAATGACCTTTTATGCATTTTTAATCTCTTTTGATAAACATATACTACCAAGTAAAAATGCTAAACCAAAAAGAATTTTTCTTTGAAATGAAAATTAGATAATTTAAGTTTACAATTCGATAGCTACAAAATAAATGTGTTCTGTGAATTATGTGTAAAACATAGAACATATAACTCAGTAACCAAACATCCAGGGAGTATTTAATACTCACACTACTTGTGAGTTACAGCAGACATATTATTTACTAAATGTAATAGTAAATTAGTAATTACATGTATTTAAAGGATAGAAGTTCTAGAAAAGTTTGCATTTGAGAAGTTTGTGAATACTGTTCAAAATATTCCATTCGGCTCATCGACATTTTCCCGCTTGTCTATCCTCCCAACTTCTCCCTCACATCACTGCACTTCTCCCTAAATTACTGGGAGGGAGAAGTCACTTCTCCCCAACTTTGGAACACAGGCTCAGCCCTGTAATTGCGCAATTTTCGGCACATACGTGCGAAAATTCCTCTCTCAATATCTTATCAATCATAAACAAAACTGTAAAATTCCATAAAAATAATCAACAGAACGAACTGTATTGTCATCTTTTTACAAATAAATAGTGTTATTGTTAATAATTAATTAGTATTCTTTTTGAAAGAAATCATCTGTAAACATAAATGTATAAATAATTAAGTCAAAAGCTCTTAAATTCTTGTCTTTTATTCATGACTTATGCCAAAACCTATCAACTTTAGATTTGTTATTCGGGCGAGTAAAAACTAATCCGGGCCACCTACTTTTGCAAAGTTACTGGCCCGAATGGCGAGTAAATTCAAAATGTAAATTTCAAAGACTGATGGTAGGAGCAGGTCGTGATTTCTTTTACTTGCGTCCTCCTTTTTTATTTACTAATGTTGACAGAGCTAAATTGTATTAATTTTTAGTTTTATAGAACTGCAATAAAATTTTGTGCTTTTGGGGGCATTTTAAAGAACATTTTATCCTTAACTTATATTTTAAGACATTGTAAAATATCTGCTCCCCTAAATCGAGGTTCAGGCTAAAATCATGTACCGTACGTATTTCACGCACGTCTCCGTGAACAGATTTGCTACAGACTCGCGTTTATCATATACGAAGCGCTAAATTCATGATGAAATTAATATGAGTTAATTATTAATTTTGTACTGTCTGTAGTAAGTTTTGATACTGTCTCTGCATGCTGAACTTTTCGGCTGTTACTGTATAATAATAACTGTCTAACTCACTTTCTCATTGAGGCCGCCGTTAAGTCAAAATAGGTTTGAAAAAACGGCAGGACAAGAAGTAATAGATTACTGAATTGTTAAATCTGGCGTGTTTTAGTATACATTTTATTTATTTTGTAAAGCATTTATATATCATGTTTAAAAGGAGTTTCTCCAAGAAATTACTAATTATCGTCTCTTCTAAACCCTGCAGCGTGTTCAGTAACGACTGTTCGCAAACGTAATGGGTACGGGACAACTAAATCCGAAGACAACTCAACCCGTGCTTAACTCAACTCAAAGTTGGGACAACTCAACCCATTAAATCTTTAGCATATTCTGGACCAAAAATCTGGAACATTATACCCCTCCATGTACGCCAATCAAATAGCCTCCGTTCTTTTAAAAGAGCATACCTAACTTGGTTCTACTCTGGTGGGAATACTCTAAGCATGTGATAATTATTTTTGTTCTTTGTCTTCTTTGTTCTTATTTGTTTTCTTGCATATGTACCTGTTTTAATATGTTATATAATATTTGTTCATTTCTTTCATTTTTATTATTGCTCATTTCTTTCAATTTCATCATTATATCATACTGTCATCATCATTGTAAATATTGTGGAGGCTCTCAGGGAAGACTGGGCTTGCCCAACTGAGTTGCCTCATTAAATAAAGTTATTATTATTATTATTATTATTATTAGTAGTAGTAGGGGATTGAGTTGGCTCGGGTTGAGTTGTCTTTGGATTGTGTTGTTCCGACACTTCCGTAACGGAACGTTTTGGAACGTTCGGGATAATTGAACAGGCTACTGCTTTAGACTAAAACACGTAGACATGCAAGTACATTTTTAAAAAAACAGTCTGTAAGTCTATTTACGGACCGTTTGATAATAACAGAATAACTATGAGGAACGGTCTAAAATAGTGACACTAAAACTGACGATATAAAGAGAAGAATTATCAGACCATGATTGATTATAATTTAATAATATGATAGGTGCTTATATTTTAGTAAACATAAATATATTGATGAAATTGATGGCCAATAAGCAATGTTTTTTTTGTAAAAGTTTATAAAAAGAAATAATGTAGTATCTATATAGATTTATAAACTGCGCCTTTTGCCGCATGTATCTTTGTTTTCTCTTTTTTGTATGTACACATATATAATGTTATCACTATATGTATACACTAATCGGCGGTATTTAATGCTTTGCATTAATCTTTTCTTGTCCACCATGGGTTTGTGATGATGCTATCAAATTAGACTGATGCTACAGTAAAAACAGTAAAACAAATCCCATATAGATAGACAGTCACACCCGTTACTCAATTAGGAGGGTAGTAGATGTCAAGTCAGGGACTGTGCATTAACATGAAACTTAGGACTATAAACTGAAATTACTTTAATAAAAAACCTATCACAAACATACCTTATTGTACTCATTCTCTTCTGGGTACTGAAATGTAAGAATAAAAATAGTATGTACATGTACAATATAAAGCCAAACAAACAATGAAATGAAAAACAAAACAAGAGCAGTCCACTGACACAGGCTGTTAGACTATTCAGGGTACTCATCTAGTAAACAAAATCAATATTGATGTGAAAAACAATTATGACAAGTAAAATTTCTAGTGATTATAACAATCACAATAGCATAAAGTACCATTTCTCTTTTTACAGTGGCTACAATTTATTTTATTATACCTCACTTGATTTGTTTACTAAAAAGCCTAATGTGACGTCACCGGGTCACCCTCTGGACATCACTTATCGGCTCGCTTAAAGCAATTTGTGACTACAGCTATTTGCTTTTGCTAATACCCGGACTCCAGTTTTTAGCCATTTAATTTGAGTGACCTCCCCTAGTGCAGATGCTTACTTTTTACGAAACAACAAACTTAACAGTGTAAAAATGTCTTCAAATTCAGAAGTAAATAAAACAAATAAAATCAAATGTTTTGTGCCTACTGAATTGGTAACAAATTCTGATTTGTGTTGTTCGGTATACATCCTACAGAGGGTGATAGAACAGAATATTCACCCTTGACAAGTAATGTCAACTGAGGCTAAATCACCCTCTGTAGGATGCGATTTTTATATAATAACTATCCTGATGCCCAAGTACATGAGAAATATTATTTAAGTATTATAATAAAAATCTGCCTTTTTACAAGTGTCAAGGTAATTTTAGGTGGCACTGTATAAAGAACTATATTACAGTAACAAAATAACGAATTTGTTTGAAATCATTAAGTTTTGGTAGATTGTCATTGATTGTGATTTATTCTTATGACAGAGTAAGTACAGGAATAAAGAGATATTATTGGATATTATTGACAACATGATCAACATAGCATTTTAATGTGTTTTTTTTAAGTATAAACTTTTTTCATTTTTTCTGCTTACAATTTTGATCTTATGCATGCCAGTACTAAAGTATTCTAAGCTACCACACTGGAAGTGTTTACTAAAAAAGTTCAGTATAAAATGATGTAACTTACCTTTTTTGTACCAAGAAACAACATGTGTTCACAGAAATGTGCCAGTCCTGGTATATCTTTAGGATCTTTCATATGACCTGAAACAAATATTTATGACAGTAAAATATCATACTAACTATGATGGTTTTAGTCACTAATACATTCAAATAAATGTCTTTTTTACGATATAAAATGACAAATTATGAATAATAACTTCATTTAGAGTAAATTACGTTAAAAAGTTTGCTTTCACGTTTCTTTTTTAGTTGAATTTAACAATTTTGTTAATAATCTTATCAGAGAGTATTGATATTTTCACTTTTAATTCTCTTTTAAAAAATCAACCCATTACGCTTCAAAACATTACGCTTCTACCTTAGTGGCAGGCATCAAAAAAGTTTTATCTATTTTAATCAATGCAATACCACAGTTTGACACATGTGTTTGTTAATTGCAACAGTTTGATTATGTAAACAATCTTATCCAGCTCACATGTAAGGCTATTGACTTTTTAGGGGATGCTGATTGGCTGAGAAGTGTACACTCCTACTTTTTATTGAACATAACTTTAGCTTTACATTTAATTGTTAATTATTGTTAAATGCTTGGTCGAAAATTTTACACGTATCAGGGACTCGTGTCTGGATATTTTTTGCGTCCAAAAGCAAAAGCATGCATCCAAATATGTGGAATTAAGCGTTTCAGAAAACATTGCTCACAGTACCCATTTACACCTGGGTGAAGTGGAACAATTCTAGGTTATTCTTGCTCAAGGAAATTAGCAGTACCCCTAGTGGGGATTGAATGCGGATCCTCTTGATCCCTTAGCATCCAACCACTTGACCACTGCTTTTGCAATATAGATATAGATTTATATAATTAAAAGTTAAGGTTTTAAAGTTATTACCAACGTATACATCCATAGCAGCTGAAGACTTGTCAGTGTTAGAGTCACTAATAAGCATTACTCTCATGCCATTGTTTAATTCTAATGCTCGATATAGTCTGTCATCTCCTGCAGATTTTATAAGCTCTGTATCATTGAGACAATACTTGATGTGAGAAGCTGTCATTGTAGATAGCAACCTATTAAATCTGTATAATGAAGAAGAAAAAAGATTAAAGTTTAAAACAAACCATAGTTATTGCCTTAACCTAGTAGGGCCTGTAGGGGTGTCTATTAAATCGTCAAATGACCAAACTGTCAAATTTAATACAATTTCAAAAGAGCATTTTGAAGCATTAGCTATGCATGCATGTTTAATGAGTTATAATGTAGAAATGGGCCCCTAATTGAACCAAGGAAAAAACATTTTCATAATATACCTTCAATGTATATATAGTTTTTGACTCCGAACCATACAGGCCACCTACATGTTTGGTTTTTTAAGATTTTAATGAGGTTCCGTCCGCTCCATATGGATGCATTATGTGCAGACCCCGGGCCACCTACATGTATGTTCAGGTTTCTTTTTATTGGTACATGGTGGCCATTTTAGATCAATGTCAAATTGTCAATGAGCAACTTTAGCAAGTCTCTTTCTTCCTTTACTCAACATCTTCATACCCAAAAATTGTTGTACATTGATAAAAAAACATTACATAGGGAACTAGGGCTGCAACGATTCGATTCGATACATCGAAACTCGATTGCAAAGGTGCCGATTCAATTTCGGTTCGGGACCCGCGAGTTTCAATTCTATACTGACTTCTAAAAGTGTCTACTAAGTTATAACGATAAAAGCAAAGGCGCGCCTAAAAGTCAAAGTATACGTAGACAGTGAAACTGGGTTTCACTTTGTTACATTTCTGTTAAATTTCTATCACGATTTTATGTAGCATGATTGGAAACTCTGTTCCAAGTATACATTCTACAGCATATGCCCTATTCCTCCACCAATAGGGTCTGTGTGATTGAATCTTACTTGTTTTGACAAACTGGAAGATTTTAATTTTTAGGTTCCGCATAAGCAAGCCAAGTTTTGTATTAGTTTATTAAAATTTAGTTTTGCATGCACATTGTATGTTTTACTAATATGTTCAATAGTATACCAAGAACTGCATCTTTTTACAATTTATGATCCATGCTGTCTTTACTTTTTAAGTCGTATTACAATAATAATACATTTTCGCGACCTTAACATTCGTACCCAAGCCATTTCGTACTTGAATAAAGCAAATATAATTTTTTCGAGTTTCGTGTTAGTCCTATTTTAGTAACACTTTTATTTAAATAATATTATTTAGTTTTAAGCACAAATATGTGTATAAATGCACATTTGTAGTAAATTGTATTAATAAAAGAATCGAATCGAAAAAAATCGAATTGAAAAAAAAAGTATCGAATTGCATCGAATCGACTTTCCGGTGAATCGTTGCAGCACTATAGGGAACAACATATTAAGTTAAAATAATAAAAACAATTAAAATTTTATATGACATTTATACAGGTAGTGTACAGTCATTAATTCACTGCCAGGCTGGGAGGTCTAGTCATGGGGCGCTAATTTACAAGAGATGATTATATTTTTATCCTGTTTTTTTTTTTTAATTTTGCTTTTGCTTAAATACGCCGCACAACACTTTTGTTCATACACACTGTATGTTAGTGCCCCAGTGAGGGTTATGAACAGTATTGGAAGAGGCTTCCTTTGTTGAAGACTTCTATTAGTCTATGCATAGATGCTATGGCTAGCTTCTACATCTACATATTACTTCTGAGCAATCAATACTGGAGTTTCTTGTGGAGCTTAATCCACTGATGTATTGCAGAGGGAAAGAAGAAGCGGAGCAGGCAATCTGTAGGTCAGTATTGTACTATATTATAATAGTATATTTAATGTTTCTATATACATCTAGCAGAATGCCCTTTGGAGCAAGATATCAATGGTTGGAGGTACAGCCAGGCAGGCAATGGCAGGGGTTTGTGTGTAGAGTGACATTACCAATGCTCGGTCACTTTTATATCAAATTTGATTTGGGTAAACAGATTTCTAATAATTAAGGTCAAGTTCCTACAGTAAAAGCATCTTTATGTTAGTTAACTTTCGTTTCCAAAAACAAGGATCTAAAGAAACTGGATGTTGGATAAAAATCGGAGTATCATAAGTAAAACATGGCATATTAAAAAAAATCAGACCAGTGCTAGGTCACCTTGTTTTTAAGTCAAATGGAAGTAAATTTGTGAACATTTTGTTGTAAACAAGTAAATTATGGATTAAGTATTAGAGATTTAAGTAAATAAATTAAATAATGATAAGTCTTGAATTATTTTACTAATTATTAGTGAATACGATGGAGCTGGTCAAACACGATTTTCTAGCGAAAACAGGAGGTGATATCACTATCAGGCCCCATATTTCGTCTGCAAAAACAGTCAAGCATTAAGATGATCATGATTTTGGGTTTTCAGGGAGCATTTGAAAGATAGCCCTAAAAATGGCACAAGTCACAGGGTTTCCTTGGGCTTGAGATATAACAATGACTTTCTGTTTCTAAGCTTACAGGGCTGAGATCATTATTTCCCTAGTACAAAACGATTTGATCAGCTGATTTATGTCAAAAATGACCTAAATTTGTGACAACTTTCATCATTTCATCATTCATGTCATCATGATCAACGTTGTTACGAAATGTTTGGAACCAAAAAAGTCGTCTAAGTAGACTTTTCTTTGTCAACATGAATTAAATATTGTCAAAATTAAATCAAATACCGTTTGTAAAACTGGATGACAGGGTGTTGTCGATGAATTATCACAGATGGGACGTTTCTGAGAACTTTTTGTATGATCATTTATACGGTCATACAAACGCTTTATTTACCGAATGCTTGATCAGATTCGGTATAAAACTTAATAAGACCGTTCCTATATCAAAGAACTGGATGCACCGATTTTATACTTACCTCGCATGTAACTGAATTATCGAATGTAAAAGATATTCAAATCGTATTTTGAATCAGGTCTATTTTCGCAAGGTGTTTAGGGGTTTTAACTTGGTGTGTCAATTTAACAAAAGGCGAGTAAAACTTTTAAATTAATGAGGAATGAATATAATATATTCAGAAACATCGTAATATTAGCCACAGTTTTATTTACTTCACACGTACTGAACAAAAACTTTGTAACATCGCGGACTGACGTGTTTCCACATAAAAGGATGAGTCAAAATTTCAAAGTACAAAAAACATGCAATTTTCATAAAATTAATTTATAAATACACATTTATTTCGTTGACACTTCGCAAAGTCGTCTGGGTAAATAAGAAATATACTCTAATATTAGCAAGCTTTTCGCCATACATTTGTACCTAGAAGCTAGAGCTGTCATCAATTCTTTCGATATCGATATCGCCGATACGCTTTGAGCCCAATCAATGACAGCTCTAACCCAAGCTTCAGGAAATGATTAAAACAAAACAAAAAGTAATAAAAATAAAACCAATCAAAGTAAGTGTCATGATAGCGGAACTTCAGATGTCAGAAGTAAAAACACCAGAGTCCTTAAATTCGTTAAAAAAAGTCTGAATATGATCTTATAATAATAGTTTGTCAACAAACCCCATTATTATAAACGGTCCTGTACCCTATATCCATTCATTCTCTTTCCCTGACGTTATCAAGATTCTAGTATCTAGAATATACTACTAGACTCTGATTATGAGAATGCCTATGTCGCGTGACTACACTTTCTTTATGGTATACTTAACCAGTTAACGAAACTTCTAAGTACCCCGATTTCAATGTTGTTGGAAATTTTTATTTTTCATCATTTATGTCGGATCTTTAATGAAAAGTTGTATATGACTATACTGTCGACTGCTTGTATGGTTTTCATGCTTCTTAATTGATGCAAAATTTGTTTTGTCGTGCATGTGCTGAAAAGCGCAAATGAGCACGTGCTTCTCGTGCAAAAATCCCACATGGTCAGTTTTGGTGAAAATCGCTAAGTGTGTTGATCTGTACAACGAAAAAAAAACAAATGATAAGATTTCTAATTGCTATTTTTCTGCTAAATCTAAGCAATTAGAAATCTTCCCATATCAACGCATGCGCGGCAAAATCGGGTTTGCATCGATAAAGTAGCATAAAATTAAAATCATGCAAGCAGACGACAGTATGGTCCTGTACAGATTTCCGTTGTCGATCTACCCAAATGTTGAAAAATAAACATTTCCTACAATATTGAAATCGGAGTACTTAGAAGTTTCGCCAGAGACATAGATAACTTGTTATATTATACATGTATATATAAAGCAGTAGCATACATAATTATACGGCCGACTAAACGAGGATAAAGTGACACGTTATTTCATTATCACACTTTACGGACTCTAGCTGGTGCCAGTGATAAAACATATTTAAAACATTCAATCCTTTAACTTAGAGTAATATAAGTTACACTCGATTTCTAACTGTATTATGACTTAAATATATTGCCCTGATCACGGACTTAGCTTCAGTTGCCGAAGTAGATAAACATCTATCGCCAAGTTCAACAATTTCTAAGGTTAAATTGCACTGTAAGCAATACTAGTAGATAATGAACATATATAAATGTGGTTAAATTACTGAAACTGGATAAATGTGTGATACAATGCATGTATCGCGCTGATGGAAGATCGCAAATTGCTCATCAACTTGATAAATGTGTGATACAATGCATGTATGGCGCTGATGGAAGATCGCAAATTGCTCATCAACTTGATTAATGTGTGATCTATATGTATCAGGCCCGGAATTACCGGGGCACGTGCCCCCCTCCCACCTGGTCCCAAAGATATTGACACTGATACAAAGAAAAGGTCGCCAATTCGGCACCATCAAGGCAATATCAGCTCGACGTTCAAATTAATTTTCAGATCGGGCCTTATCAAGCGTTCAAATCATTGATCGTGCAAGTGCATGCATGCTCTTTCTTTACAGACACATATATATCAATAGCTATGTATATTGTCTATATTACACATACATCAACGGTTTATTTCAGACCGTCGCCAATGAAATTACCATGGTAACTAGCTTACGAGGCCTAAATCATTTGGTTATTGTGCACTCTGTTATATTGTTTACTAGGGGAAGTGTTCGGCGTTTTTCATAGCAAGTTAGACGGAGAAAAGACAAATGCATTTTTACGCTACTATATCATGACACTCGAACTTTGTTAATTTTGAAAAAAATCTCGATTGTCTGATGTTTTGTTATTATAAAAATGAAGGTATTAAAACTCCAAGTATTGAGAATCCTACTAGACTCTGGAAACGAGAATGTTAAAGAGTGGCCGAGCCTACAAAATATTAAATAAATTATTTACGGGAGACATCGGCGTTTTTTTCCATAGGAAGTTAGACGGTAAAAAGGTGAGTACAGCCGAATGTATTTTTTCGTCATTAAAATGGTATACATCAACTTTCACTTTTTTCATTGGAAAAAGGTGAACGTT
Organism: Mactra quadrangularis; assembly: GCA_025267735.1. NCBI lineage: Eukaryota > Metazoa > Mollusca > Bivalvia > Venerida > Mactridae > Mactra > Mactra quadrangularis. The sequence continues at coordinate 12,664,677 of CM046298.1, forward strand.
GGTGTTTTTTTACAAATTGAAGGTAAATGAACAAAAAATTTTTAATATTTTTCAAGAGTGACCTACCATACAACAAGTTTTCTTACAAAAAATAAAGACTAAAATTAATCAGTGGTTAAACGGTATTTTTCATTAAATGGTAAATTCATAGGCTTTTGTTTTATTTTATATCAATTTGAGTTTTGAATACTTGTATTCCTTGTGATTTTCCGAAGCAATCCAAAAAATGTGATTCTTCAGTGGATCGGTGGATTTTCACGTTTTGAATCGTCCCAGCAACCATTCTTGTAAATTTCCGGTTAAAAACGTCCGAAAAAGAACTCACAATAGATTAAGCCTCTTTATTTGCAACAACTTATCTAAAACCTGGGATTTTTGGACGTAAAATCGGCGAATTTTCTCATTGCATTCGGTGATTTTATACAAATTACCAAGTGTACTTTTTTTAAATTCTCGGCATTTTATATGACGGGCAGGTATTGACTTTTTCGTTAGAATGTAATAAAAATTTACCGAGTTTTAGAATCCTTTTAAAGAGTTGTTAAAAGTGCTCAGATTTTCACCTGTGACGGGCAAAAATCAAATTTTTTCTACACTTTTGGGAGAGGATACCACTCCCGAACCCACCCCAACCGTGCCACCACTAACGACCCCCCGGGATCCGGCCCTGTGTATGTATTCATTTTCGTAACCCCCGCGCCCCCAGGGTTAAACCTCCATTCTAACAATGATTGTATAAAAAAAACGAAATTATCCAACGATTTTGTCTTCATGCGCTGCACTATATTCTGTTGCGTACCAAATCGCCGAATTCTGCGATGCGTTGTGCGTCTTAGTATAGAGGTAATTTTTCCCCTTCTATGAATAGAATGTACAAATTTATGCATCAAGTTGTTCACTTGTTTAGTGGAAGTTCGTTGAAGTACATATTAATTATTATACTTAACGAAGCTTCAAGTACCCCAATTCCCATATTGAAGCAAATTCTTATTGTTCAACATTTATCCGATTCTTTCCTCGGGGCAGTCATATTGGCCCTTGTCCTTTGGCCCCGGGCCAATGCCTTGCCCTAGAAGAATAACAAGGCCTTTATCAAATCAATTATTTGATTACATAATTATATTGAAAGGTTATATCTACGTCCTTATCAACATCCATTTATCATTATTTTTTTCGCGTCCTCCTTTTAACCAGGGATTCTGTATAAAATCCCTGTTAAAACATTTCATTTCCCAATCATATGTGTGACGACAACGATGCTTCATTGAGTCGTAGTCTTTTTTACTCTTTTTACGCATGCGCACTTAGCCAACAGTACACGTGAACTCGAGTGTTGACTTTCGTCAAGTGTCTTACATTTTATTAAATAGTTGCATATTTTGCTTATATTTGCAGGTACGTATGTTTTGTTATTGTTCACATATGTCTATTGTTCATTTTGCATTTCTTCATTACTGTTGTCATTCGTTGTTTTACGTACATTTTTTCATTGAAATGTTGGAGCGCATTGGCATCATGGCCGCAGTCACTGAGTTTACTTTTATCTTGTCTCACGTTTTATTAAATGTGGGCGTCTTTTGTCTATATTTACAGACTATTATCTCAACACGACCTCCACCTAGCATAGAAATGGTGGATTTCAAGCTTCAGAACCAGCGAAAATTGGCACTACGTGCTTCTAGTCCTAAATATAAGACCCTACGTATGTTATTTATCATTTGGACATTTCTCTGTTACGTAGGGTCATAACGGATAGCTTCAAAAACGCATAGCAAAAATTTTAGCGTACAGACATCGATTCAGGTCTGAACGTTCTACTCATTTTAATTCGAAAAATTTGCAATAAAACGATACACCACTGGAAAGATAAACGAAAAATACACATGATGAAAGTGAAATTATTTCAAATTCTAACCTTAGATAGTCAAATAATCCATTTAAACTCCTTAATTGACGAGCACTTTCAGTTTGTCACAATAACCATGCAATAATAGCCAAGGCAATCCGAATTCAAATTGGATCACGTGATTTGTAAGAATTGATTTTGAACGAATTTATAAGGTATGCTATTGAGGGCAAGAACGACAACTCTGGTAAAAAATTTCGTTTAACCGAAGCGACACTTTATTTACCGGCAAGAATTCAGTTCAAAATGGCGGCGAACGGCGACAACCCTGGATAGCAGTGAAAGTAATTAGTGTTTCTGTAAGCGAAAACCCTGATTATTATCTTTTGATTTATGGAAAGAATTAAAGTAAACTTTTATCTATCGTTTGGTGCTAATTTGACCCACATTCATTCACTTTTTGAAAAAAATATTTTGCTATGCGTTTTTGAAGCAATCCGTTAAGACCCTACATAACATAATAACGTCCGTATAATAAAATAGTTATGTAGGGTCTTATATTTAGGACTATACGTGCTTCGGGAGTGTTTTCCGTGATACGGAATGAAACCGGTTTGTATGGTTTATATATTGTCGTGACGTCACAAGAGTAGCCCTAGCTGTATCAGCCAATCAGACTGTATGAATGTGGGAAACCTGATTGAGAAATTGCGCGAAATTCTGTGATGTACAGGTGGTTTGTTTACATACATGTAGTTTTGAAGTTTAATACTAATTTATTAAAGTTGGGTTATAAAAGTTTTTACATCTTTATTAATCACTTATGAGTCCACTTTCCTGTTACCCATTTCTGAGCCTGAGGATAAAGTTTCTTGCTCAAGGAAACAATGGGGTAAGTCAAGGTCATTGGCTTGGGAAGGTTTTAGATGTGATTCCAACCAATGAGGAGATGAATATCCAAAGGTAATGATTATAAGTCCAACTATGTAACCACTTGGCCTGTTGTCCGCTTTCGATTGAACATGATATATTCAAGTTATTTCTGAAAGGTTTAGACTGGTAACTGGTGTGGTTCTGGCTGTCAAAACTTTATAAGCCACTCTTTTAACATTTTGCTTTTTATCTGATTGATTATGCCCCATTTGCACTTGATCATTTAAGATCAAAATTTGTTTAAGTGGGATATTTTTAGTACTTTCAAATATTATTAAAAGGAAAGTTGGGATGCTTTTTCATCAGTTCTTCATCTATCGGACTATAAAGGGACATAACTCTGGATGAATTACTTTCCGAGTTATTTCCCTTTATACTTTAATATTTAAGATTCAAGTTTGCTCAAACTGAATATATTTTGTTTGATAGAAAGTTAGTATGCTTTTTCATCAGTACTACATCTACTCGACTACAAAGGGATGTATCTCTTGATGAATTATTTTTGGAGTTTGCCCCTTTTCAACTTTTAAATTATGGTTAAAGTACTTAAAACTAGGGCTCTACACCGGTATACAATATATATCGAATACAGATATTGTAGGTTCGATAAATATATCGGATCGAACGTAACCGTATCGAACAAAATATCGATCAATGACAGTCATACAAAAAAATCTATGGCCTGTAAATCGGTGGATATTTTGTATCGCCTAATCAGCATCCTACTGCTTCCGTTTCGATGTGGACTTAACAGTAGACGAACAATCACATAATATGACACTCCTTTACGCAAACATCTTACACCGGTTACGTCATGTATTGTTCTTTTTCAAAGGGAAGTAACTGTTGCAGTTATAATGTCCTAAATATGTACTTTAGTTTTCAATTAGTCTGGGAACCAACAATCAGTATTTAGCATTCGGAACTCCTGTGTCATTCACTAGGAATAATCTCGGACATGTTTAGACGCCATTTTGGAACTACCTTTGTGTCACATGCCCATACGAAATACTTCAACAGGTGTTGAAGTAGATAAATCCACGGATAAATTTCTCTTTTTTTTAGTCCATAATTTGAAATTTTATGCACGATTAAATGATAGCTGCTGAACAATAGTCACACATATAGTAAAAGAAATTTATTTACAAAGCTTTATGTCTTGACGACAAGAGCTATTTTGCATCACTGTTACGTGCTTCGCCTCGCGTATGTAGAATAAACCCAGTAATATTAGTGGACCCCCACGAATCCTTCCGAAATTATTCATTCAATTAATAGTCGAGATGTTCCGAATGCTGAATTTAGTAAACAGATCAATTCAGGGAACTATTGACACTCGGATTTGTTCGGGCAGATCCTCAATGTAAAGAGAATTTGCTTGTACATGAACGATACAGAGAAATGCCAAAATATCCTTTTCCTTTGCTTTTTACAAAGGAAACCGATACAGACTCCCACATTTGTACACATTAGCTGCTAAATAGTTAATTGCTGAGGCCACTTCAGTAGCTTCTGAATAGATATTTTCAACCTCAGGAGACAACCAGTCAACAGAAAGATCATGCCTAGTCCCAGACTCACTGCATGGATGCAATGATGTTTGTTTAAAAAATGTAAACGTCAAAGACTTAAACATTTAAAATGTTAATAAGACAATGCATTTAGTAGTGTGGTGCTACTTCAATTAAAATAAATGAATAAAACAACAATGTTTTGCTGTTTTATAAAAAATCTATATCAATAAAAGTATCATATGATATATCAAATATCGATCATTTTGTATCGATACGAATATCGTATCGATCATTCTGATCGATATAGAGCCCTACTTAAAACTGATATATTTTCAATACTAACCAAGATATTTAAATGACAGTTAGTATGCTTGCTACATCTACATGACTACAAAGGGACATAAATCTTGATTATGTTTTGGAGTTATTCGATCCCCTTTACTTAAATGATGAAATTTGTTTAAATTGAAATATTAATAGTTCTTTATAAAGAATTATAAATGAAAGTAGGTATGCTTATTCATTGATACTATGTCTACTTAACTTTGAGGGATGTTACTCTGGATGAATGTATTAGCAGTTATGCCCTTTTTATATTTTACAAATATGAATTGGTAATTATTGTTTGACTGATTTATTTCTTTTAACAAATTAAGTCCTGTCTTGAAATCATTTTTGTTGAAAGATAAGCCTTGCCATGAACAAAACACCCGAAAAGTCGAGCGCGCTGTCCTTGGACTGCTCTTGTTGAATTTGTTCAATGATGTCACTCATGGTTTGAGCTCAGTTGTATGTCAGCATAACTCTTTGTGTTAACATGTTAATATTTTTCATATCTTCGAATTTAGTTTCCCAAACAGGATTTGAATCCTACATGAACCCTTCCCTGAAAATTTGACTATTGTTAATTTTAAATTAATTGTTAAAACTTGCATGTCTATCTGTCCGTCCGTCTGTTAGCCACATCATGTCCGCTCAATATCTTAAAAAAGTTTCTGAGTGACAGTCATGGTACTCGGTAGGAAGATTGGTCATATTCAGTAGATGACTCCTATACATTTTGAGGTCACTAGGTCAAAGGTCAAGGTCACTGGGACTTAAAATATGAAAACCTTGTCCGGACGATAACTCAACGACTGTACCTAGGTTCACCAAATTTTATGTGAGAATAGCCCATGTGTCAAGGAAGTGCCCTATTGGTTTTGGGGCCCCTGGGTCAAAGGTCAAGGTCACATGGGGCATCATATGGAAAAACCTTGTTCAGACAATAACTTAACAAGCACAGTACCTAGGTGCACCAAATTTGATGCGAGAGAAGCCCATGTGTCATGGATGTGCCCTATTGGTTTTAGGGCCCCAGGGCCAAAGGTCAAGGTCATTGGGACATCATATGGAAAAACCTTGTCCAGACGATAACTCAACAACCACTTTTCCTAGGTTCACCATATTTTTGGTGTTGATAGCTCTTTGTAAGAGTATGTTCCCTTTTGATTTTGAGACCCAAGGGTCAAAGTCACTGGGACTAAATTTATAATAAAACATTATCCGGACAATTACTCAATAATGACTGTACCTAGGTTCACCAAATTTTATATAAGGGTAGCCTAAATGTCTAGCATATGCCCCTTTGGTTTTGAGGTCCCTGGGTTAAAGGTCAAGGTCGCAAGGACATCATAAGGAAAAACTTGTCCAGAGAATAACTCAACAACCACTTTATTTAGGTTCACCAAATTTTATGTATCAATTAATACTCTTTGGGTCAAGGGTGTGAACTTATGGTTCTGAGGCCCCAGGGTCAAGGTCACTGGAAGTTCATAATTATGGGAAAACTTTGTGCCTGTGATAACTCAACTATAGCTGTACCTAGGTTCTCAAAATCTTTGCTTTGGATAGCCCTCCAGTTAAGGATTGTGATCTATTCTGAGGTCCCGGGGTCATTGGTTAAGGTCACAGGGACTTCATATGAGATAGAACACAGCATGGACTGCACATGAGCGTATAATGCCCCGCCCAGCGGAGTTCTTGTTGCATTTAAGTTTTCAATTTGTTGGATAATGAAATTGCATTCAATGAAAGCATACCATGTGTTTAACAGAATTAGAAAGTATACTTTTCTGTACCTGGCTTAATGATGAATTATTTTCCTTTGTAAGTTTTGCATTAAAGTTTTCAATTTGATTGATACCTCTACCATTTAGGGTCAGATTCTTGATAAAAGTTCATACAATGATTACATTATTTACATATCATGTATCAATAGTTTAGCTTGTCTTATGCTTTTTAATCGAATATTTTGTGGATTAAAAACACTCTTTTGTCCTTCATGATGAATTATTGCCCACATATTGGTATACCATTCATAAGCAAATAATAAATATGACTTTTGGGGGATGTATTAAGGGCCTTTTAAAGGTGATGTTTCGACACCTTTATATTAGGGAATTGTCTGGTTAACAGTCGCGTTATGTTACACTGTTCAGGACAAGTTCGGTTAACAGTAGCATCATGTTATACTGTTCAGGACAACAACTTTCAATATCAAATTAATCAAAACAAATATAAACTAAAATAAAGTAGAATCATGAACTAATGTAGGCCTACGTCCCATAAACTTGATATATGAAAAACAAAATGCACAATCACACTATGTAACATCATATGTGATAAATTTTATTTTGTTTTGTGTAATTGTATATATTTATGGTGGAGGGTTTTTACTTATTTATTAATGTTTTTATTAATATTTTTGTACAACGCCATTGAATATATAATATAGAAATAGGTGTTTAATCAAATGAAGAAGATTAAGTTTAACATTAACTTGATCTAACTTTTCCCCCATCTGCGGAAAAATCTGGCTTAAATGTGGTTTCCACATTATATTTCTTGTCAGTAATTTATACCTGTTGGCCTAACTAAGACTTCAGTTTTCCGGGACTTAGATTTGTTCATGCCAGTAGAAGTACAAATCACGGTACCAGTCTGCTTAGATTTCCACTGCGACAAATACAGAAATGTTTTTTGCTTTGATCACAATTGTTTGAGTCTTTATTTTCTTATATTATTATTAGCTGCACGTTCTCATGTTTTTATTTTCTATTTTAGGCTCTCCAATCAAAGGATTAGTAGAATTTTTACCATGAGCTACAGTTACTGTTGCTGTTTTGTCTTGTATAGCATGTTTTGGTTGTCATAGAAATCAGTTATTCAGGTATAAACCATTATTATGTTGTATATAAATTGATATTTAGGCCTACTTTTAAAGCTATTTATAGATTGGCCCAAACACATACCCTATCAGGGCTTAAAGGGAGATGTGGGCAAATGACCATAACTCGACCATTCTGTGAATAGTTGGGCTATCCTACTCAGTTGTGGTGGCGTGGGCGTTGCCGTAACCCTTCTTAAAATAATTTTAACCCGAATAATCAATTGTATATGATAAGGGTTAAATTGTCTAAAGGTTGGGACCATTCCTACAGGTTGAGTTATCCTGGGTTTAGTTGTCTTCAGGTTGAGTTGTCCTGATCCCGTTATAATATTTTTAGTTTTATTTTAAGTATTTTAGATTATCAAGGTATATTTAATCAAAATACCTCTTTTTAACTTACAGATTCATCCAATTTGTCAAGCTGGTCGATGTTACAATATGTTTTTGACAGAAAACGAGGAAGAATTAACAGAATATGAAATTTCTTGTTCATGATATTGTTCTGGCCTGCTCCTATTTAACAAGTCGTCTCGGACATTTTGTCCTTGAGATGTTTGTTGCCCAATTACATGTCTAAAATTGTTGACTTTTTATTCAAGTGGGTACGACCAGGGATTTTATATAACAGGGATTTGTAACGATAAGTAAATGTAATAGATTTTCATCAAATTTCACTGTTGTCGCTATTATTTCGGCCAATACGGAAAACAAGTTTAAATAAAGATATTACCGTGTTATTTTCGGTCATAATTGCAACAATGTTTTGCCAAAAACTTGAGAAACATTCACAAGTTGCATGGTAGACATGTACACAAACATAAATCAAGTTTTTAAACTCTGTCATAGTTTGTATTTAATTTGACTGACGACCGAGAAAATTAAAAAAATCGTTACAAATCGTTAGAATCCTTGGTACGACTAGAGGCAAATCGGAATGTTTACATTTAATTTGGTACGAAATTTGTGAGGACGAATGGTAATATTTTGTTCATTTTTACGGGCCCTAATTGGGAACCAACTTTTGTATCAACTAACATTGGGTGCAAAATTTCTATGAGCGAATCGAAATATTCCCATTCGTCCTCGTAACTTTCGAACCTTATTTATTTAGAACAATTTCGATTCGTCCCCTATTTTAGAACCCATAGTGAGGAGGAACGAAGTATACAGGAGCGAAATGAAATTCATTCGTCCTGGAACATTTCGAACCAATTTATTGGGTACAGAAATTAAATGGGCAAATCGGAATTTTCTCTTTCTGTCCTCAGTCTTTTGAACCCATATTAAGATGCTCGAATGACTCTTCCGTGGTATGCACATACATCATTAAGTATGGTATTTAAGAGAAGTTAGTAAAAATATTTTATGGCATTTAGTATTTAACATATGGACGAATAAAAATATTTCGATTCGTCAAAACTTTCGTACCCTAATAATTGGGTAAATAATTTCTATATATGGGCGATTCAAATTCGTTCTCTTATTGTTTGCTCCTTAATTAGGCGGAAACAATTTTTATGGACGAATGGAAATATCGCCATTCGGTCGCAAAATTCTCGAACCCCATTGCTTTGGTACGTAATTTCTATTGGCGAATCGAAATGTCTCCATTCGTCCACTAGTTTTTTACACATTCATTACGAAGTTTCTGAGGACGACAAATCGCCATTTGTTTACAAATCGTTCGAACTCATATCTGTTATCTAATAAATACATTATAATGGGCTACTCGAGTCTTAGTGTGTTTTAGCTTAAAATTATTAAGCCCCTTTATTGCTTGTATGAGCTACCTGAATACACAGCTAGTTTAAGCTCGATCATTAATCTTTTTATTGTTTGAATCAGCTGACTGGATACTTAGAGCTCAATAATGCCGATTAATTGTGTTCCTCAGCTTCGTCATAGATCTATTCATAAATTAAAAATATCAAATGAGCTAAGCAAATAATAAATTAAATGGAATGAAACACATTTTTGAAAATCTAAACACGCAAAACTTAATAATGTCAGTTCAATGTCAGTTGATTCAACCCTACTTAAAATAGGTTTGTTTTTGTTGGGTTAAACGCCGTAGCAACACATTATGTACGTCATATAACGGCGGTCGGTCAACCTACTCACTCCTCCTGGAAAGGCTAAATCTCTGGATTTAGCTGTTAACCAACTACTAAGCGCATACTTTCGACAGTGACTATCATCTGCCCTACATAATTAAAAATCATTGGTAGACGGGACAATGACCAAGCTCCACGAAAGTATGCCCCGCCCGGGAATCAAACCCACGACCCCACGATCAGTAGACTTCCTTGCTACCAACTGAGCTAGCCGGGCGGCTAAAAAATGAAATAAAAATAGACCTGTACGCTAATAACACAATGCATAAATAACATTCATTATAAATAGGTTCAAGGATCTTTGTTTCCATTAAATGTTGATTGATAAACACATGTCCCAATATGTATTCAAACCAAAGAGTTTTATCTAGAATTCCATAAATTTAGCGTTTTACAAACAATATAGCACACAAAAACGAAACATGAGTAAAAATATATATGTACCCAACATCTGATACATTTACATAAACAGATGCAATGCCATTTGAACCAGATTGTTGTATTATTCTCTTGTAATCCGAGAGACATATAACTCTACTGCTTGCATCCACTTGTATCTCATTGTTAGGATTTATAAATGGTTCAGACACATTATATATCTCATCAGATAATCCTAATCTCTCTAGCTTACTGAGTATATCTGACGTCATTAATATAGATGAACAATGATATTTCTGCCATAGTTCAATGTCCGAGGGGCATTCAGTGTCTGTGGGCATCGATAAAATAATTTTCTTCTCAAACGTTGCATTGAAGGCAGTGAAACCGTGCACTTCGAATTCCTTCTGCCTTAGAAATGTATATTCTAATTCTTGAAATACAGATATCAATCTAGTGATATTACATTCTTTGTTAAGAGTGAAAGTCCCATAAAATGAGCACAAACTATCAAAGCATCTTGAGTTTAAACAAAAGTTGCACTCTCCCTTCCGAAATTGATTTTCAGTCCATTTATATAGGTGATCTCGGTGTAATAAAGATGGTTGAAATAATCTAAATGTCAGTGGGAAATATATGGTCGTTCCTCCTAAAAGCGTACCTTCATTCTCACATATGCCATTTATTGAAATATGGCCTATAGGGCATGTAACATTAATGCAGCCACCCTGTAATATAAAACAATATGATATGAAGTAATACATCGATGTGTCATGGGAATTATGGCGTTGTTCTAACAAGTAATAGCTAGTGGTTAGTACTTTATTTCAGCTAAATTCAGCATTGGTTCTTAAACAGCTATTTGAGTAAGTTTCGAACGTTACCGATTATATATGTATAGGTTATTAAACAGGGCAAGTGTGCCTTAAGGAAGATATATATGTTTATGGAAAAGATATAATTACAAACAGACATACGTGTCTGCTATTTAGAAATGCTTAGGCAACCATCACGTGCAACTGGTGCAAACTGTCATATGATGCATCATGCAACCAAATGACCAAGTAAAACCCTTTTTTACCGAACTCGAACTAAAGCGTGCCAATATTGCACAATTATTGAAAACTGACAAGAAGGGGAAATATTCTATTTTACAAACATGCTGAATCACGTTTATGACCAATATATGACTTTCCAAAGTAGGTAAGCTAACAGTCTGATACTTCGAGTTTGTATTAGTGATGTTCCGATTATCGCCGACGTCGCCGAAATCGGTTAGAAAAATTTGAGCGACGATTAATCGATTACGATTTCTCTGGACGTCGACGTCGCGAAAAACTAGCCCGTACCCAAGGGAGATAATTTATTTTCGTGTGCGCGCTGTAATGGCGGATTCGACAGAAAATGTGTTCATGAACAACTTCTCTTCGATTTAACCCACGTGCCCGACGCCCAAGACGAGTGAAATCGTCGATGGGCGAGCGAAAACCACTGTCAGTAGCCCGATCGGGCGAGTCCTGTTTTCGTATCCGAATCAAGTTTGTATCCGAAAAAGATGTACTCGAACGCACTTTTACGTTAACTTGTATAACTTTTATCTGAGAGTTTTGCGTAATCACTCTTTTACACATTCATTGTTTCGTTTTGCAATCAAATTAAAGGTGATAAATTAATTGTTGACAAACAAACTTTTTTGTCTTACCGCTTCTAAATGATAAAGCTTAACTTTTGGTCAAGGTCATTAGTCATTGCATTAACGAATTTCTCATGGACCGCGATTTTACCATTTTAATAAAACTAGAGCTCTGCCATAAAGCATAGAGAATGAAAGCTGTTCATTTCATGATGATTTCTTAATAATGATGTTATGGTTGAGAACATACAACAGTATTTTGAAGTATTAAAAACGTCATAGTAAATGTAAAACATTCGTCCCCAATAATTTTCGTACACGGCACGTTATGGATTTTTTCAAATATTTTTTTCATTGTAGGAAAATGGGCCTATTTAAACGAATTTATAAACATTGTTTAGTAAAATATGTTATTTGATTAAATTGATTAGAACAGATCTTTAGTGACTAAGACCCTGAAATACTAGTATTCTCCTCATTTGTGAATTATGTAAAGCCCTATTAGTTGATTTCATTATATCATAAGTTGCGGATTACTTTGAACAGTGAACACAATTGCATAAAGCTATAGTAGATAAAGTGACTAAAATTTGGAATGACATTTCCCAGAAATATGAAAAAAAAAAACAGATTAAATATATTGTTTGATTCCTTAGATGTACAAAAATAAGATACTAAGGACATTTCTCTTTTCAAAATCGAGCTAGTGAGAATAGCTACCTGGTAGCCTAACTGAGCTAGTGCTGTAAAGCAACTAAAGCAAAGATTGCATGATGATATCCTTCTGGGACAATCCATTGACACAAATAAACTTAAAGACATGTAAAATACAGTTTATTTTGTTAGTTTTTTCACTCAGATGAGTTAACTGGTGCCATAATGTTTACATTAAGCTAAGAAGCAAGGCAATTAAATATTAAATAATGATAGACAATATCAAATCATTGAAATAGATGTATATTTTGCATGGTTATGTAAGACAATGACCAGAATTTAGCTATGTAGATTTTGGCATCCAACCGATTATAATCGGAAAGTCAGTCGGTTGCGCCCAACCAATTTCTCCGATTAATCGATTGTGGATTTTCCAACCGATTGCCATCACTAGTTTGTATCAGCCTGACATTTAGATCAACTCAGCATCCTTTGTGCAACCATTTTTGGCAAGTTATTTGCACCTTGACAATTCACGTATACCGTAGTACCTCTGATCGACATGATAAAAAAAGTACTTAATGGTGAATAGTTTGGCACAAGCGATATTCAAATATTGATTAGAACTATTTAAAATGGTCAAAATTGAGACAAAAAGAAATTTTAACACATTGTTTACTTCAAATTCACATTTAAACGACTAGCATAGTTCATGCCATTCTCTATAAAAAATATTTAACATTCGGAACAGCCTCGGTGATCTTCTACGTGTATATCTTCAAAAATGATCGCCGAGGTTGTTCCGAATGTACATTTAATTAACTGTTTGTGTCACAGGCAGCCGGCATGGTCTTAAAGCAAAACACTTGAAAGACTGCTTTTGAACCGCGCCATCCGCCGGTGGTTTGTGTTGCAAAGTAGGAGTGAGTGAATCTCCGTAAACAGATATCATGTAGAGCATTGTCGTACATGTACAGGATCTCTACTGCCTCCGTATCCAAGGTCACGTCGAAATGAACGTTGTGTCGACCAACAAATGCGTAGCTTTCATCTAGACGAAACACTATTAATAACATTTTGATTTCGTAATTTCTATTTTTAGACCAAGGTTTGCAAGGTAATTTAACAGCGATATTATTCACTGTCTGCGATTGGACGGCTCATTTTAAATTGCGTGACGTAGACGATGTAAACAAGTTACGTATCATATCAATTTCTTCATGAATATTATAATGAGAGAAGGTCACCTGAACGTGACCTTCGTTTTAAAAAGGGCAGATCTAAAAGGCGAGCGGATAATTTTAGATCGGGTTTTAATCAGATTGGGAGTGAGTGTACGATCTGTAGTTCATGAGTTTTTTTCTCAAACGTAAGTATCGGTGCAAACTGAATGGAATATTTTTTACTTGCCTTACTATCTTGCCTATTTGGAAATCATGGACACTAAACAGATCAACGTCTAATTACATCTCTAGGCAGTGATATATTCAAAGTATACATGAACTTGCCATAATGGCTAGCCACTTGTTCATATTAAAAATAAATAACGCGTGTTAATAAAAATCGTAAAATATAATTACAAACATTAAAAAAAACCCAAAAAAGTGTTAGAAAATAAAAGAGTCTTGGGGTTTTCAGAACTTACTTGAAATGGGTCAACAACTTGATTGTTTCTACATGCATGAACACTTTCATCTCTTCCTCTGTTTTTGAAGCTTGCCACTAAGTTATCGTCCCATTGTAATAATCTCAGAATATTCGGTGCACGCGGGTTAAATCTCTCGACAGGGGTCATACAATAATCGATTTGATTACATAAGATACAATAAACGTTTCTGTAGTTGGTGCCCTTGAAAGACATTGAAGGGAATTTAGATGAACCACACAACTTGACTAAATTAATATCATATTTGACCCAATCTCCAGTAACATTACATAGTTTTATATCTTCTTCTCCACAAACGTTGGTGAAGTCCGGATATCCATGGGGTGGAATTGAAAAAGAATACATTTCTATCATATGCGTTATAAGTTCAGGTTTTGTGTTTACTTGACTTATTATAGACATTAAATAATCTTCACTAACGCCGATAGTTTTTGTCCAATTGACATAATTGTTTTCACCATTACATTGTGCACAATATTTATTTTTATAAATTCTATATGTTAACACACTTGATACGTACAGCTTGTCTTCAGTGTTATTCTTAGATTCACAGTCTGCTTTAAGTTCTTTATCAGCATCAGGGGGACATCTAACCACTACAAAATAAGATGTATGTAAATCTTCAGGCAACTTGTATTGACTTAAATCCCATTCGTTAAGAAAACTCAACTGATGTCGGCATTCTTCATAACTGGCATCAATACTGTCAAACTCAGGACAAACGGTTTCTGTTGAACATTCTCCTGAACAAAAACACGGCTTGCAGACATGAGAATAATATGCATATTCATGAGCTATAGTCTCATTACAGATTATATCCGCATTGCAATAATTAGTTGCGCTCACTTCAATTTGTCTTCCAATATGTGTCATAAAAATGAAAAATATATATACTAATACTTTAATTTTCTTCATGGTGGAATCAACTAAGTAATGTAACAGTGTACCAATGTAACTTATCTCGTGAAAAATAATGGCATGTGAATAATGCTGATTAATTCTACGTTTTTGGTTATATACACATGGGAGCGTATTCAATAGATTAGAAAAAAAAACCTGTGAATACAGCAATCAACTTTGATATTTTCAATGTACAAACATTTGGATGGTATCTTATTAAAAGTGAAATAAGACGCTTTTCTTCAGTGTAGTTTTTTTCTATAAAAACATATTTTTTTCGAAGTAAAAGCTACTCGTTTATAAGCTTGCTGTTTTAAATACATTGTACATTGTACCTGATAGAGTTCTGTAATTGTGTTAAGAAAATGAATGTAATCTATGTTACAATCTCCGTAAACAGATATCCTATAGACCGCTGTCGTATAGGGTCGCTCCGAGGGTCACGTCAAGGTGACCTTTATGTCGACAAATCAATTCGTAGCTTTCAAACGAAACACTATTAATAGCATTTTGATTTCGTAATTTCTATTTTTAGATCGAGATTTGCTAGCTAATGCACATGACTGTGGTGTCATTACAGGCTTTGATTGGACGACTTATTTCAAATTGCGTGACGTAGACAATGTTATCAGTTACTAAACATAACGATTGCGTCAAGAATATTTTAATGAGGAAAGGTCACCTGAAAGTTACCCTCATCACGAAACAGCTGGATCTAAATTAGCTAGTAGGCCAGCGGAGAATTTCAGATCGGGTTTTAATCAGAGTGCTCATGTTAGGGCATATGGACGGAACAGTTAGTAATGGGTAGGTATATATACACAAAATCATCGTCTTGTACAGTTTACCAGTATTTTGCACATTCGGAACAACCTCGGCGATCATCTTCGAAGATGTACTGCGTTTATCTGCGTAGAAGATCACCGAGGTAGCTCCGAATGCATTTTGATCTTACTTTTGCCATTACAAGAACATTGCTTTCATAATGTGTTAAACAGTTTTGAGAGAAGTTTCTTTTTTAAGTTGATATCTGTGTACAACCCTCTTTAACTGTCTGTTTTGTTATATAAAACATGACCATATGTACGTTTCTTTGTACAAGTCTAAAAAATGTGTAATCTGTTTTTTATAAAAAAAACAAAACATTACATAAATATCGTTTATGGTTTACGAGTCTCCCTTATTTTGTTATTTCTCTTTGAATACTAATAAAAATAAAGAGGAAAAAATAATAATTTGTCAAACAGTCTTTCAAAGATGTATGTATTTTTGCTATGAATAATACGTCACATCATTACTCTTTACAATTGATTTACGACTCCATTTCTTATTTTTATCAAAGCGTACATCAGGTAACTCCTGTATACTCAGATTTCCAAACTGAAACCGGCAAACCACTTCAACTAAAGCGAGTTAATACGATATTACGATCAGCGATTTTCTCGAAGTGAAATCGGCAAACTAGTAAAAATACCTATTCTTTTTGCGCGCAGGCTGGAGCCTGCGCTCTTATATGGAATGCGTTTTGAATATGTCTGTGCATGCGGAACTTTTCGGCTGTTACTGCCTAATTACTGTCCACACACTTTTCTCAGATAACCATGGGACCGCCATTGAACATTAACATCAAAATCTTGATTTTCATTACAAACTAACGGAAGTCATTTATTCATTCGTGAAAGACGTGATTGTAATAGAAAATCTATGTTATTATATAGATTACAGTTGTTTGTAACTTAAGAATCGATCGGATTTTCTTATCAAACCAAATCAGTGAAGTGGTTATGTATTCTGACAAAAAATGTCTGTTATGACTGAACAGGATTTTCGGACAAAACGAGGTTAATAAAGATAAGACTAAAACTCGTACGTCTTCTTTGTAATCATACAGCTGGATCAGAGACATGGCTAAATACCAAGCTTTAGGTTTGTGAATTTTTCACAAAATTGTTATATCTGACAAGTTTTTTGTAAATATGTAATTAATTTGGTTATATATTTTCTATTATTTATATTTTCTCTGTGGTTTAAACTAAACATGTACACTTGACTCTTATGGTCTCCATCGTCTATTTATACAAAGCACGCTCGTAACTATGCTTAATTGCTTTCATTAGCGGTTATTAAGCATTAAACCACAGCTGTGACGTCATTCCATTGTATTCACAGTACCGTATATCTAATAATGTACAGGTAGCCGTCCAATATTAAGATTACTCGTCCAATATCTGATGTGTTAGGACAATATCTAACGTGTAAGTCTAATATTGTACTACACGCTAGATATTGTCCAACACATCAGATAATGTACGCATAACCTTAATAGTGAACGATTACCTGTTCAATGAAAAAACCAAACGAACGAGTGAAGTTATTTATTGATTCATTTATAGAACAAAAAATGACAAATAAAATCAAAATTGTAAATTCTGTACTCATTCTCCTTCGAAATGAAGACGTTAATAATAATAATGTTATTCCTGTTCACATTTAGTCGACGTGGCACTGTCGTTCTGAAAATGAAAAAAATAAATAAAAAGATATGTTTAAGTATAGCAAATACCAAGACCCTAAGTAGATTTTAAGCACATTTTAACTCATACTCTGCCAAAAACTGTTAACCATTTCTTGCGTACGGTTAATAAGATAAAAATAAAAGAGCGTTCTTTAGAATTAGTTGCAGAACGGAACATGTCATTCGTCATCAACGTAAAGAAGATTTATTTTAAATAAAAGTGACTGTGCATTTAGCATGCTGTGACCTTGGCGTCCAGTGAGTGTTTTATTGAGCAATGGCACAGGCAATATTACAACAGAAATAATATATTCATGCACTGGGCAACATATATAAACTTTGAAAATATTTCATTAACACTCAGCGTAACCAAAATGATATAGAAACATCGCTAGAACTATATTTATTTGAAAAATATGACCAATAGACAATATCAAATACAAAAGGTACAGATTTTAGTTAAAAATTAGATCTTATGCACAACGGCCTCTCTCCGTGATCAAATAATCATAGGTTTGAGCCTTGAAGCGACTATAGATTAGAATGTAAAAAGAAGGGCAGACATTATGCTTACGAAAGATGTATGTAATATACTTATATCATTAACTGGGACTTGGAACGTTTTGTCAGTGAAACATTTTTACGGGGTATTTTGGTGCACACGGGGCTCAGGTTCAGGTCTCCATGTGACCATTGTTTACATAATATATTTTGCAAATATAAACTTACCAATGACCTGTTGCTCCAATATAAGCTTTTCATCAAGCTTATAAGAAATCAGCATTGTTTTTCAGGCTGTGACTGACATCGCTTCTTAGACATGACTGGAATCAGTTGATAATCCACGTTTTCTATGCCTGTCAAGCGTTGTAATGAATACATATCCAACAGAAAGATTTCCGAAGTTTATCCATGAGAAAAATACACTTTAATTCCATTGATCAATTAGGTCTATCAAAAATTGTTAAACTTGTATAATGTACCCGACTAAATGAAGAACAGAAACGAAATGAAAAACTACAGTCATAACTACACAAAAGTTTACATGTGAAAAGATCTGCACGAAAATCTCGCGAACAGAAAATTCATTAAATTGTCGGACTTAAGGGGCACCATACGGGAAACAATAAATAGTTTCTATATTTATTTAAATTCTATAAATAAATGATTTAAAAGTATAATTTTTAAATCGTTATTTGTATAGGTGTAAATTATAATTGAGTTTGTATCATAATAATAATAATCTGTAGGTAAGCTGTGGTTTAAGTAAGATATACCCCTCGAGCTGCCCAATATGTTTGACATTGGATACGCTTCGGCGCTAACGCGCCTCAGCTATCCAATATCTAACATATTGTACAGCTCTCGTGGTATATCCCTTACATATCTTAATTTTAACGTCTCACTTATAGAGAATCACAGGCTTAAGGAGTTCTTTCGTGTTATTCATTATTTGCGCTCTTTGATGCTTTGCATCAATATTTTCTTGTGCTAATCTGGACTATAGTCCGATTTTATTCGGTGAGCCGTGACAGGTTGGGCGAGTCTAATCATAACCATGACGATACGTATAACCAGTAAATACTACACTGAAAATCAATACAAACTATAATATCACAAGTATAAAGCCACATAGTGCTTTAAGAATCAGTGTTCAAAATAGCACAGACGGTAAAGAAGGCGTAAAATAAATCACATGCACCAATATTACTACAGGGGTTTGAACCTCACCGCCTCAATATTTTTTTTATTCTTGAATTATTATATACATGTAGTTGTATCATATCATAGATTTTGTGTCATGTTTAATTACTTTTTATTTTATAAATATTATTCTTTCTTTATTTTTTTTTCAATCCAGCCATATATCAAATAATAATAATGATATATTATCTATTCGGCTTAACTTGCAGTGACTGTATAGAAATCGGAATAGAATCCTATTTAAGGTTCAAGTAAAGTCTTTGTTTGCATTCATAATAGTAAAATGAAAAATGCTCTAACTCTTTCATACTTCCACCAAGAGCAGTGTATTATACATCAAAATGTTCCTTATGAAACATACAATGTGATGCAGGTAATCAAGTCAGATGAAAACCTGTACCGAAAGATGCATTTGCAAAATAGATGCTGTAAAACTGAAAATACTAAAAGACATTAAGATTTTTTTACAAACTAATTTAACATTAAATCATCTATAGAACATTATAGTTCATATTCCAATTACGGTACTGCAGGTACCTGAAAAACATTTTGACAGATACAAGTGTAATGGGTTTTCACGACCCTGTTTCTACTTTCACTTTAGTTTTTCAACTGCCTTAGTTTTGTTTTAATATTTATTGAGGTTATAAATATTGCAATACCTTCATTTTAATATGTACTGTAAGGTTCTGTAAAGGAATTAATGTTTAATTTTGTTGTAAGAAAATTTTAATGTAATTTAGTATTTTTATTTATGCAACAATAATTTTGCAAATACATCTTTTGCTAAATATTTTTATCGTAATTGATGACCAGCATCACTTTGTATGTTTCATAAGAAACATTTTGATGTATAAAACAATACTGTTAGTGGAAATATGACAGAACTAGAGCTATTTCTGTTTAACTATTTTTTTAGCAAACCAAGACTTTACATGCACCTTAACGAACGTGCCAAAGTTATCTGCATCTCCTTCTGCTTCGCTTTCTCATGTACATTCTGTACAATTACTTAAGAATCATTACTATCAGAAACAGTCTAAAGTGTAGTGTAAGACATCGGAGCAAGAACTAAGCACAAACGAAGACTTATGTGCATATTCTATTTTTATTTACATTTGGCTGCATGCAGCACAGAGATTTCGACGAATGTATCCATGATGTCAAATACAATAATAAAAAAATAAGTGGTATCAGGCAGGGTTCGAACCCGAAGTAACAAAAGCAATGCACCTCAATCCAAGTGTATTACCGTCACGACCACAGAGACATTTAAATAATTCCAGTTTTATTGAATAAAACAGTTATCAGTTGGTTGGTTAAATTAGCTGAGTAACCTTTTTGCAGGAATGTTCCAAAAATATATTAATACAAAAGTGCAGTCACGGCTCACCGGATAAAATCTGACTATACCTGCACCTAAATGTCGAGAACCAAGCTAGCATTGGGCCGACTTGATTTGCCAGGGTGCCGATTCCTAAACGGGCACCGGCAAATCACTTTATTTGTTCCGAGATTAAGCCGGAATCACAAGCCGGTGTACGCCGATTACGTTTGAGCGGCGAACGACTAGCGTGTGAGAAATATAGCTGAAAAATGGCAACAAGTGAAACCATTATTATAAAAATTTACTAATTTTATGGGTTAAATACTAATTGATGTTGTGTGTAACTACCGTTACGCGTCATTTGTGTAAGAGTAATATTATAAGTACACATTTTTTACATGTATATACATACACTGAGCTGGAAATGCGACTGTCTGCAACAGCAATTCCTCGTTATCCTCGTCATTACTCCGCTAATTATTTTTGACACACTCAGTCGTAGCTTTTGACACCATTTTAGTTAGCCGGAATGCTTGGTTCATATGTCACATCGGGAATCAAGTCGGCCCATTGTTAATTAAAGAACGGTGTGCACTCTCCGTGGTTCATCACTAAAGAAAGCCCCAAGGTCAATTCTAACCAGCAACCCGATTAATTTAAATTTGCTGTAGCAGATTTAAGAGGGCACTATTCTAAAATGTGAAGCACTGACATGTGTACTTGTCGCTGCTTATTTAAACAGGGAATTCACTTTCTGCACACCCACTTTGCTTAAAATCGAAACACTTTGTTTCTGTAGACTGCGTTTGTACTGCATGTTTAATCGGGATTGAAATCTATTTTTATCGTATCAGCGAACATCTCTTGGAAACATAAAAAATGGTCATAAAATGAAGTCGTGCACCTTGTGGGAAAGACATGATAAACAGATCATTTTTAACCCCCCCCCCATCAACCATGTTCTAATCAATAAGGTGTACGAGTTATTTTATGACATAACAGGCTTAATGTACGACAAATACAATGTATAATTTTTACGTTTTTATTGTTTTAAGTAGAATCTAAACATGAAAATTCAAGAACTAGATACAGTAACAATCATTTTAAAGACCCCATCTTTGTATAAGTTCTTCAGCCATTTCTACAGCAGAGACTTGTCGATTCTGTGTACGATATCTGTAATTACTGCGATATCTAACCATACCATTTGGCGTCATTGCTGTGACGTAAACATTTCCAAATGACATTGAAGAGGCTTGGAAATCATTGGGACTGTATTCAATCTGAAAATATACACAATGCGTTTTTTAATTCAGTAAAGATGAGGTATTTGACCATGCTTATGTCAGTGGAGAAAATATTACTAAATATTGCAATGCTATCAATGATATTGTTCGTTTTTTTTAACTGTCAAAACATGAATAATTTCACGGTGACTTCGAGCTCTTTGTCTAACACTCGTGATATTGAGATAGTGTGTAATCATCCACCGTGAAATTATTCAAACTGACAGTTGAGAAAAAACGAACAATAAGAGGACGCTTCTTGTCTTTTCATTTTATATCACAGAAATCTATCAAGAGCGAGCGACAACTGCTATGATAAAGAAAAACAGTAGAATACCAGAATAGAAAAATGTTCAATGATCAAATAATTTTAGGATTAAAATAAATCTATCAGTCTTGTGCACCAAATTTAATTACGATTCTTTTCTAATGGAGTGTAAACTTAATTAGACCTTGTGTGAATCACAAAATACACATTTAAAAGAAAATGCAAGTTGTACTCTACATAAATATTGAAATACGTACCTTAGATACAATTGGTGTTGTTCCTAATTGTGGATGACCATTAACTTTATGTAGATTTTCCATGTCTAAAAGAACGCTCCTCATATTGGCTTGGTCAAGCATGACTTGATCTCCACAAACTGAAATGATTAAGTACAAAATGTACATTGAATTAAAAGTACCGATCATATTCTTTCAATGCAGGCATGATTTTGGCGGGTATGCTTGCTTGGGTCTGTGGCTTCAAATGACCACATTTTGTTGGCTTCCATCAGCTCTCATTGGCTCAACTTAGTACATGTAATGCAATTAAGTAATCACTTATTCGTATGTTAATTAAGCCAAAATCACCATTTGGGTCAAGTCGAACTAGCTTTTTAGTAGTAATAATTACTTGCAAATGGGAGAGTAAGACATGAATTATCAAGTTGAAAAAAGTTATACTTATCCCAAGTACTCCTGAAAATGTATCTTGGAAAAATGTAATTACAAAAAACAACAAAGTAGCTACAATGACTACTTCTATGTGTAAGATAATAACCTCCAGCAATGATGGCTGTTTGATCTCCAAGGAATGGTGTACATGTTGAGCATCTCTCCATACATTGTCTAGCTTCTGGACTGATTTGTTCCATACGTTTTGACATGTATTTCTCTCTCATAAGTGAGAACTTTCTTGCAGACATGTTCAATGTATTTTTCACATCACGACGCTTTCTTCCGAAAAGACCTAAAATATGTTATGATTTTTGTAATGTTAAGCAAAATCATTCTTTAGCAAACATACGAAAGAGAACAATTTATAGCAGTACAAAGTATCACAAGTAGAAGATAAACATTCAAATTTTGAAAAGTAATGAAGAGGAATTGGGATTTTAATCATTAGTTTTTTTAATAGAACTATGAGTTGAGCAAATGTTGACGCTGAAAGAGCTTAAACATATAATCTGCTTCTTTGAATAAAGCAATATTAGATCTTTTACCTCCAAAGAAATTTCCAACATCATTGACAGCACTACCAATACCACTTCCAATATCTCCCATGAAGTTTGAGAAACCATTCCATGTTGATGAGAAAGCATTGCCAATATCACTAAATGTATTACTGAATGTATCTGGCATACCACCAAAGAAATCTGAAATGAAGAAAAGTAATACATTTACTATATGTACAGCTACTAAAGCCAAGTGCGTGTTGTTTTGCAAGATTACAGCTGTGATGCGTAGCTAAATATGCTTTCTTCAAAGTAAAATGTTTCTTACAACATACTTTGTAATTTCCATACATTTTAAACAAAAAGCGTTAATTTTAGGTTCACGTAAAAAATAGAAATTTCATAAAAAAAAGTTGATTAGCGACTCAGTCTCAATAAATGGTTCGTATAAAACAAAGTGCTGTACGAATTAACAAGGATGCAAAATTGAAATAAGAACAATTAATAAAAACGTAGAGCCCTGGAGATATGTGACTATAAATCAATTATAGTGCGTACAAAAAAAACCCAAAACACTGTTTATAATAACAATACAATGAACTAACCCACGACGAGGGATGCCCAGGATGACTTTAAAATAAACAATTGTGATATGTTTTACGGTGACTTAGTAGTTGGTGTAATGGAAAGCGTTCTACCATAACAAGCATGATTTACCAAGTGGTGTTGGTTTATCAACCATGCTAATTTTGTTAAAATGAATTACACAAATTTTATTTTCATTACTGCCTACCCCTGAAATGAATAGTCTCATTTCTAATGTTTACCAAAACACGTTTTGTTTTTTTGTACGCAGTTGGTAGTGCGCCGGGATTTGGATACTCGTGCCCGAGGGGGTGCGGGTTGCATGAAAATTTGACAATAATGTCGATTTTCCTCCATTGATTAGATAATATGGAGAAGTTTCCGGCCTTGTGGAAGGGTAGGTGAGTACTGGTTATAGACAATGGTCAAGGAAAGCTAGGTTAGGTGCGCTGGACGCCGTGAACTGACCTAAATTGTGTTGATACGGCGTTAACTCCAATAAATAAATAAAATAAATGAATAATTTCACGGTGACTGAATGCAAATGTCTTTGTACTGGCGCTCTATTTGTTATAAAAAATATCTTGACTAAAACATCATACGGCATAAAAAACTTTGCTCAATCATAATACACACTTTCGGAAACTTATGTGTGTATTACAGCAATAATTTTAACAAACTCATTCACCGTGAAATTATTCATGTTTTGACAGTTAAGAAAAAACGAACAATACGTGTATTTTGCCAAAAGCTTCCGATAAAGCGCGATTTACAAACGAAGACAAAAATAGACTGTAAATACTGAGTTTAATATATTCTTGCATAAAGGTCAAGCTCAGGTTAATTCTGTTGGACTATACCTGTAACTCCTGATCCAATTGAGGAAAATGATCCAGAGAACCAATCACCAACATCTTCAAAGAATCCTCCAACTTCTTGCCATCCTTGCCAATCAACAAGTGAGTTGCCAGCATTACCGAACCATGAAGTTAAACCACCCAATGCACTTCCAACTAAACTACTTGATCTCCTGAAAAGACAAAATACATACAGTTGCATCTCCGTATCGCATAGTGAATTGTTAATCTGTTGTAAATTGACTGGATAAGTAATTATAATTGTTAGTTTACTAGTTAAATTGACAATCCTAGTTTTAGACTTTGTAAAGAGTATTGGCAGTAACAAGTTTGCTTTGAAATTACATACAATTAGGATGTAATATTGCATGTATTTTAGATTTGCCAGGGGCAATACTTTTCCATGGTCATCTTGGCATTGTTTAATTAAAATGGTCTCCTAAACAAACACAGCATAGTTTAACACCGTCTAACAAAACAAGCATTTACCCGTCACAATGAATAACTATTACATACAAAACATTTACAGCACTTACCCGTCACAACTACTTCTGGCACATGTTGTACATTGTTCTTCTCTCACGGTAATTTGTCGTTTACATTCTTCCATTGTCTGATTCTGTCTTTGTAAAGCTGGTTGTAACAACTGCATCTCAGCCTGTAGATGTTTGCCAATAGTTTGGTAGAACACACCCTGGAATCCTGAAACAAAATTTGAATGTTTCCATAAAACTATTTTGAAAGTGATCTCTATTTTAAAGATATCAAAATACAATGAAGTGCAGGCTGGATTGATATGGTGACAACAAACATATTTATCAATGACATTTAAACAAACTCATTTACTAAGAGTCATTGCAGCAAAATGAACACGATAGTATCAATAATCATTAATTATGCCTAATGTCTTGGACGAGTGGTATCCCCATTGTAGCATGTAGTAGAGCATAAACAAACAATGCCTTCGTGTACATGTATTTTGAAATAACACGTAGAACTGATGACACGTGGAGCTAATGTTCAATAATAGTTAAGACCGTTTATAAATCGTAACTTCATTACCTTGTAAAGTCTGAGCATTCAATTCTTCACTAAAGACAGGAGACGCCACCAAGATAAGACAAGCCGTAAGGAGCAACATCTGTAAAATGAAAAATGAAATAAAATAGTTCGAAAGTAAAGGAACATGTATCGTAATATGCATGAAAGATGACGCGTACTCTAAAAAGTATTTAATGCTGCGACGTCTTACGCATATAGTCAGACTAATTAGTAGGATAAGACTAGCCTGGACGACAACCCCAGTAAATGAACAAATCAGTCTCGAGTTATGAAAAGAATTATAAAAATACACCAGAGTTACAAAAATGGATAGAAGAGCACAATCACAATTTCAAGATTAAAAACAAAATATTCATTGATACGACTTCTAAGCTAAGCATTAAACAATTTAACAAAATTAAATATAAAATGAATTTTTAGTTTCCTACCTTTGAAACTACAGAAATAAAATACCACAGACACTTAATAAATTTAAAAACATTACACAATTATATAGTTAATAGTTTCTTACCTTTGAAATATGCAGAATAGTCCTCGTCAACAATTTTCAACTCAATGGATGACATACAAGTATTGCGCTAGGTTTATATAGAGAACAGCCACGTGGTACGCACGGACAACACAAAATACCCGTGCATCAGTAAATACTCAAGATTTTACCAATCGTACGATGGAGTTGAAATAATTACATGGTAAGGTAGTATAGCAATCGTCACGTTTTGTTTGATGTACACATATTGAGAACGATATTTTGTTTTATGGAGAGGCCAAGAAAAAATGTTGGGTTTATTTTAAAAAGAAAAGTTAAAAACAAACAAACATGTATACATTGATAAGTTAATCGATATCGAAATGGGACTGTATGAGATTTTTTAAATACAACGGGTCAGAAAGTTATTTGTCCGCATTATTTGGAGGACATTTCGCTTGGCAATATTGCTGTGACAAACACTAAAGAAACTTTTCTTTTAGAATCAGACATACAATTTTGAAGAATGCCGGCAAATAATACCTTAACTCACCTATAGTTTGCTAGTTGAACTACCGAGTCCTATAATTTTCTATTTCTTTTAATAGAATCCATGATGACCGCCTCATCACCTTAAAATATTGTGTTAGTCGGTCAAAGTCCGTCTTTTTGAACTGCTGGGGCTCATCCGTTTTTACCTCACACCTTTTACCCTACTTACAATCTACCGACTTCGTATAGTAAGAAATGCACATTCATGTACATGTATATAATATAGCCAATTCTAGAGTTCTATTCTAAACCTTATGCATGCAGCGTTTGTAACGAAAATGGCATGCGGAATATTACCATGTAATGGACTCCCGCTTGTCACGACCCCTGGTCAAGACTGATATATCATGGACAAGCACCTACGCCCCAGCATCCTCCAAATAATATAGAACAAGACCAGTAGCGTGTTCAGTTACCGCGAACGTTACATTCGGAACTCCTCGGTCATTCGCTGCGAATAACCTAATCTAATACACAAATATGAGATCGTTAAGGCAATGAGTGTTGTTTCAAAATTTACGGACTAAAAACGAAAAATCACTCAATGCCTAAACGATGATATATTTGTTTACTTTAACACCGGTAGTTTCAAAATAGCGTCTAAATATGTCCGAGATTATTCGCAGTAAATGGCCGAGGAGTTCCGAATGTATTGTTACGGAACGTTTTGTAACGTTCGCAGTAACTGAACGAAGGGTGTACACATAGTAACGATTTCCTATCTAACGGTTTGTTACTTTGTAGCATTAGCTAGCAATTTTTGCAAGCTGAATACACTTGGAACATTTAGACATTTTTAGAGGCCGCAATTTTTATTTAACTGTCAGTTGTGTAAATATAAACCCTGCTGATTTAAATAGATAATGAGTGCAGATGTACTGCAGTGTATATTTAAATCAGTGGGGTTAATGTATTTTCCACTAACACTTGAATAAAACTTTACACTAACTTGAAGCAAGCCGTTGCAAAGTTATTGGCTTACACAAAAAGTGCTTGGCAAGGACTTAATTACATTATTATGCAAATGAATCGGGTACACAAATATTTGTTTTGAATATGGTTTCATCGCGGTGTGTACTAAAAATGTTCCAGTTGACCTATTATTATTTTTAAAGTTTGCTAAAAATCATGCTTCAACTCATGAATTCCTGTGCGCACAAAATTCACTACAATCACGTGAAACCGGTGTTTCTTGTATACAAGTTACAAGAATTTAAGGCAAGTATTGAAGGATGCGTTTTCTGCACAAGAATTAGTTTATAGTAAACAGAATTGGGAAATATTTCAAAAGAAAATGATAAAATTTGAATGATGTCCGCCTTTTAAGTATACATAATTACAACCCGAATGAAGTTTCTATTCATTCATTCCTTAATTAAAAGGGAAATAATCCAAAAGCAAAAAATTAAATCTGAATTATTGCCTTGTTATGCACAACTAGGCAGCAATATATGTATCAGTGGGACTTCAAAGAACATAGGTTTAGGGCTTCCGCGAGTATCCGAGTACTCGGATATTCGCGATCTCGACCAGAAAATCGAGTACGAATATTCGTCACTTCCGAAATCGGACCGCGATCTATTTTTTTAAAAAGTGAAGGAATATTTTCAGCTGATTTACCACTGAAAACGAGTAGCACTTCTTATGTTAACTTAAATTTAATGTAGGGACCGAATAACCTTGTGTCAAAATTTCGTTTGATACACATTTAGGCAAATTGTTATCACTTAAAATGCCCATAAAACGTCTGGTAATAAATAGTTTGGACTACATGGTTTTCCAAACAGTAAACAATTCTGTAATTCTTCACTTACCTTTTTATCACATGAATTATGTAAGCTTTTCCATTAACAAGTGATTCGTTGTTCGATTCGTGAATCGCTTCACACGAATCGTGGTTCGAATCGGATCGCTACTTGCTCAACGATCCACAGCCCTACATAGGTTATATAATGAAGGAGGAAATAATTCAAAAGCAAATGATTAAATTCAAATTGTGTTCGCTGTATGCACAACTAGACATCAATATCTATCACCAGTGGGACTTCTAAGAACATACATGTAGGTCATTTAATGCAGGAGGAGTTGTCCACACAAAAATTTGCTTATAAGTATATATAAAAGGGAAATAATCCAAAAGTAAATGATGAAATTTAAATTATGTCCCCTCTATGCACAACTAGACATCAATATCAATCACCAGTGAGTTTCAAAAAATAGGTCAGTAAAAGTAAGGACATATATGCCATGCATAAACAAAAAAATAATGTTTATAAGTTATATGCAAATCATCTGATCATGCTGAAGGCTGTATCATATGATAGCTAGACCCTACAAACTTGGTGCAGACACATATTTTAAAATTTTATCATAATTAGTTATAGTGTTAGTAGCGAAAAACGGAATTTTGGTAATGGCGAACTTAATTTGCATATTATGCAAATTGCTCAAGGCGGACAGGATGTCATCGCTAAGTTTCTTACTTAGTTTGTTCAAAGGTGCAAAAACTGAATAAAAAATAAACTGGCCTCAACAGAGCATAATATTTAGTTAGCATAATATAAAACCCGGGTCGATAGCGCAGTTGGTAGCGCGCCGGGATTTGGATACTCGTGCCTGAGGGGGTGCGGGTTCGAATCCCACCCGGGGAGGTTATACCCTTCCATGAAAATTTGACAATAATGTCGATTTTCCTCCATTGATTAGATAATATGGAGAAGTTTCCGGCCTTGTGGAAGGGTAGGTGAGTACTGGTTATAGACAATGGTCCAGGAAAGCTAGGTTAGGTGCGCTGGACGCCGTGAAATGACCTAAATTGTGTTGATACGGCGTTAACTCCAATAAATAAATAAATAATATAACCATATTTTACTCAAATTATCAAATGAATGTAAAAATCAAGGACTTTGATTTGTATAGAAAGACCGAATATTGTATTGCTTAAAATACCTTATTTGCATAAATTTGCAGATCTAAATGATCAGATCCAGCTGTAATTAGTTCCATGTGATAGACGTTGGTTGTTTTGTTATTAGTGAAAACGGAATTTTGATAATGGCGGACTTAATTTGCATATTATGCAAATTGCTCAAGGATGACAGGGTGTCAACACTCAGATTTCTTTTCAGCACCTTTCAAAGATATAGAACCCATAGAAAAACGTAGTGGGAACTCAATTGCACGGTTCATCTCATATACTGCAGGACTATACATCATAAGTATAGTGCGACAAAATTAACCTGAGCTTGAACTACCTTATTATAATAATTACACACTTCACTTACATTAAATCGTGAGTTTCCGTATGCGTGTATACGGTTATACACGTGTTTATAACAACCTAATATTTGAATATAAATCAATTTTGTAAACATGGCATATTCAGGGTGGAGAATCAAAACTGTTTACTGATAATGGATTATATCGAGTTACATTTACGCTTATATTTCGGGGTGTACATGTACGTGTGAATGTGACACAGTTGACTACTGTAATGAACAAGCATTGTATTGCAAGCTACAACATGGCTTCAGGTTACGCCTCACACAAACAGCTGAATGGAATACCAGCTTTATTATCATGTTCATGCTGGTGATAAGTTTATCAGAAAAAACCCATTAGATACAATGTACACATATATCTAATATCCGTTATTAATAACAAGTTTATTCCGAATGTTATAACCCCTGTATTATTATAACAAACAACAGTCAGTTCAACAGAATGAGTCTGCATCTTTAAGGTCATCCAAATTAGATTTTATGTTTGTGGATTTTCGACGTTTCAAAACAAAAATAAATATTTAAATAGCTCCCTAAAAACTCGAGAGCACGTAAGTTCATTCTTACATCAATGATGCTCACGACAAGATCAGTTTTTGTTTATTCAAAGGCACTGACACATCAGCCCTGCGTTCAGTTACCGCGAACGTTACAAAACGTTCCGTAATCGCGGACATATTTAGACGCTATTTTGAAACTACCGGTGTTAAAGTAAACAAATATGATCGTTTAGGTATTGAGTGATGTTTCGTTTTAGGTCCGTAAATTTTGAAACATCACTCATTGCCTTAACGATCTCATATTTGTGTATTAAATAGGTTATTCGCAGCGAATGGCCGAGGAGTTCCGAATGTATCGTTATGTAACGTTCTGTAACGTTTTGTGTAATTGAACACGCTAATGGGCATAACATTAACCCTCTTACGACCCTCCATCGGGAGTAAACTTTTGCCGGAACTGACGATCAAAGAATTAATTATAATGATGACTCAGATAGCGAAAGAATATGAGACTTCATATTTATATAGATGTTTGTTGAATGACTTTCAGATCAGATACCTGGGATCGTGCAAACAAGACACATTGACCATTGAAAAATACGCGCATTATGGTTTTAGCATTAAAATATTTAAGTAATGTTACATGCATCATTTTAATGGGTCAAACAATTTTTACCTCGAGTTGAACTAGTGTCGAGGTACTAGTGAGCATTTTCTCTGGCCAGCCGAAATTTGAACGATAGAGTTTCCAGTGGCGACCATGAAAATATTCATGATATGAAAAAATAGTAAATTGTAATTTGAGACGGATATGACGTCTTACCTCCTTCCTGGGTATCTCGTATTGAAAATTCGTGATCGGGGATGGGCTTGAACCCATAACTTTATACCAGTTTGCACTAAGAACCGTAGTTGAATAACAACATTGTAAAAATACATCTTACTATAAAGCTTGATTGTCGATAGCCAATAATTGATTAAATATATTAAATATATTGATAATTAAGGTACTAGTTCAGGGATTTGAGATTTGGGTTTTTTTTCTATAATTTCAAAATACCATTCAGTGTCTGTAGTTGAGGGTGAAAAATTACTCTTACTATTTTAAGAAAAATTGACCTATATTTTGCCAGAAATATACAATAAAAGTCACAAAATGCACTAAAAGTGTCTGTAGATATTTACTACATGAAACACCATCATTTGTAGTTGTGTGTCAATTTGCATAAAAATTGTCATTATCAGAACACTACTTTCCTGCTTCCAAAAAATGTTTCCATACAGTTTTGATAGTTTTAGAAAAAGTTGATATTAAAGTTGAAATCTGTGAATACCTTTACCTATAAGATGAATCGAGCTAACAATGTTTATCGAGTTTTTTTTCTGCTGGTGATACGGTTTGATTTTTTTACCAAATACTAAACAATGATCAATTTGGTATGGCCTAATATATACATGTACTAGCAGTTAATGGATATTGGTACAAGATATAGTTGATGATAATTCATTTTTTCCTGATGTTTGATTCACCTCCCATATCGGAAAAATCAGCATACAGCGGATTACTGTCATTGTTTATGTTTAAAAGTCACAACGATTAACTTGGGAAGAAAAGGCACAGTTGGAGACACGTCCTTCCGGATGAGACTAAAAGTGTTGAGGGATTGGGGAGAACCATCGCATAAAAGATAAAACGGATTAGATTAAAGCGCAGTAAAAAGTTATGTTAATCTAGCAGACTTCCAAATTTGTGGACTGTACTTTATTATGGTGTAGCAAATATGGAAAACGAAACAACATTTACGACAGACTTACCTTTTTACAATGTTTCATTACAAAATTACACTGACCATTTAAAAAATACTAAAAACCCTACTCAACAATGGGTGAATGTATTTTTAGAATGGGGACTAACAGTTGGTGTGGTGTTGGCATTATTCGGAAATATTATAATCATCATTGTTATGACGAACAAAAGGAACAGGCATTCACCATCTTCGATGTTCTTCACAGCTCTCAGCATCTCTGATCTATCCATGTTTATTGTAGGATCATCTGACAAGTTTCTGGCAAAGTTTATTGGCAAAGCTGCGTTTGCTAACAAAAATTTTG
Source organism: Mactra quadrangularis (assembly GCA_025267735.1). Lineage (NCBI taxonomy): Eukaryota > Metazoa > Mollusca > Bivalvia > Venerida > Mactridae > Mactra > Mactra quadrangularis. Next base: position 12,697,215 of record CM046298.1, read on the forward strand.
TTATATTTAAAGCGACAACCTGGTTAACAACCGTTTATACTTCATCTTGGTTTATCGTCTGCATTGCAATGGAGAGAGCTATCAGTGTCAACTTCCCGTGCAGATATTCTTACATGTGTACAAAGAAAATCAAAATAAGCGTACTGATAACAATAGTCATAATGTTCTTGACGATGAATGCGTCATTCAATCTTTTGTTTTGGACAGTTCATTTTGAAGGCGGCAAAGTCGTTCGCATAGAGAATATTCCAAATATTTCAAGACAAGTGAAATGGTTTGATGCCGTTATGGTGTTTTTTGTTCCAGCATGTTTACTTACTACAGGATCGATTTGTATCATACGAGGAATCACTAAGTCTGTTTCAAAACTAAAATCAACTGGTTCAAGTACCAACCTTAATGGTAGGAAAAACAGAAATAACTCAGTTATATGGAACTTGCTAGGATCAGTTCTTCTATTCCTGCTGACGATGACTCCATTCTATATTCTGTTCGTGCTCGACGATCAAGGTCTAGTTTCTGATTCAGAAGTTATCGGCATTGTGGATCGTATATTCAGATTTTTGAAGGACATGAATGCCGCATTGAACTGTTATGTGTATTTTCTCACTGGTTCGAAATTCAGATCTGATTTTAAAGAATTGTTTTGTAAATGTCAACCACAAACAAATTCCAGATCGAATCGTTCATAATTCGTAAGCTTCTTAATATACATTCATAAACGTGTATATCAGCTACTATATTCATTATTGCAATACGCATTGTTTTGTGTGTCGATAAGCAAAGTGGGAATTGACGCACGCGTATTTATAAATATAATTACATGTATAGTCTGAAATGGATCATCATCATAAATTATATGTACATGTGCATTTTCTAATGATCTTAAAAACAAATGTATGAATGATGAATAGAAAATGAAGTATATAGAAGAAAAATTTACTTACAATGCATTTTGAATTTTGTTTTGCAACAATTACTTGTATAAAAGTTAAATGTAAAACAAACTTGAAATTCCTGAATGTGTTTTATTTCAGCTAAGTTTCAGTAGTTTACATACATCATTTGCCAGTTTCTTAGATTTAAGAATATGTTTTCTTCAAAACAGTCAAACAAATTTTCTCATCAAAAAATACAAAATTATCTATTAAAGTTCTTACGACTAATTTTGGTCTTAAATCCTTCTATAATATATATATCTAAATTATCACAAGATGTTTGATGATATGCTGCCCAGAATCGAAGTGTTCACAACTAATACGACCTTGGGTTTACGACTTAGAGTAAGTACGTTGATAATACAATGTACGACATATTCCCTGATGTATATTACTTGCGTTCCTTCAGGGTAAAACTGAACCCGGATCAAATGGGGCCTCAGTCTAATCGTCTAATCTAGGCAAGTGAATAAATATACCAAAACTGGTGCACAAGGCCCTTTCGGGGCTTTTTGTCATAAGTGCATTATCACATGGTGTATTGTTTCACAGCAACGAAGCTGATATCTAACTGTCAGAATGTTAGTCCTGACAGTAAGGTTATACGTGGTTGCTCCGCGATATTGTAAATATCATAAGTTTTATTTTGTATTTTTGATACACTAACTGTCCTCTTTCTTTGTTCATTATCACATACTGTCATTATGATTATTCATTGTGAAGTATAATGTAAAATGTATAATTATTTTTTGTATTTGTTTTCATTGTAATTCATACAAGTATTATGAAATTCCATGTACATGTATTGTGTACTTGTTTTATTCATTGTTAATTTGTAAAATGTATACTTTGAAGTGTGTATACTATATTATCGTAATTTACATGAAAACATTTCTTCTGAAATAAACAAGAAATGTAATGTGGAAACCTCATTAAAGCCGGATTTAAAAACTTTAACGCAAAAATTACAAAGGTAAATAATCCATAATAAAGCCACGTCTAGTTGTGATTACTTTCTAATTCTGTTAAATCACATGGTATGTTATCATTGTATGAAGTTTCATAAATATCTGACAATAAATGGCAGAGATATATGCTAAATTGAAAAAATAACGAAATTGTTAACGACACCGGACGCCCGCTCGCCCGCCCGTGTTTTGCCAAACTATAAGCCGATTTTTTTCGTTGAAAAATCCGGCAAATAAAATGTATATTTGTTGTCTACTCAATGTCATATTCATATTTGTATATTTCTTTTATAGGTACTATCTAAATACATAGACATAATATACATATACATAGATACATTGTACTTATTTTCATTTGTTTTGGGCTACCAGCCCAAACAATTAAATATATTCACCATAATTTTAGCCTCTATTAATCCTTAGATACAAAATCCGCAACTAGTTTTGTCAATATATAGATAGCAATTCAAGCCGATTGCCTGCTATGACAGGCGAAATAATTAGGGTCTAAGATGCGCCGTCTTCTACTTATGGTAGTGTTCTTTTTCTATTTTCGGAATAAGCTTTTTAATCGAACAGACCGAGAAGAAATCCAAGATGGCAGCTGTCATAAATTATGCATACAAGAGCTGCATTACTATTAACAATGTAGGTACGTCCTATTCTAATAAAAATACTAGTTTTGGAGGCCTACTCAGTCATTTTCGTTCATTTTCATGTAGTTGTAATAATTTGCTTTCCACTGGCCGCCATGATTGTTTAGCGAATCTCACCTGAGTCTTCCACGTTCTGTCAAATATAGAGCGGAATGCTCGGAAGATCTTCTAACATCTGCTAAAAACGGAAAGTCGTCAAATCGAACGGACATTGTAGAGTATTCCAAACTTAGCAAACATTCCGTTGCGCAAATTGAAGACCCTAAATGTCTCATCTCCTTACAGACACCTGAAAACCCAATTAATTCCAGCGTGGAGCCAAACCGACTGTGAGTACGATAAGGTGTGTGTCTCAGTATAGAGATGTTTACATTATCTATTTTGTAGAAACGATTCACCCATATCTATAAGTATCAGACAGTAAACATCTGAGTCAGACTTTATGCCTTTGATTGGCATCTAAATAAAGGTGTTTTGTTCGTTATTTTATGCCATCATACAGTTGAAATAGAATAAATGTGCATGAAAGGTAACTTTAAAACTAGGGTCACTGGTACTTAGAATGACTCCTTTAGCTTAAATGTACATGTATAATACATGTACTTGTATCATAAAAAGAATAGCTAATCTCTCCCATCCACCATAGACAAAACTAACTCCAATTCACCATAGTAAAGACTCTTCAGGCTTTCCAATCCACCATAGAAAATACTCTCTCTAATTCAAAGCACAGGAGCTTGACATTCTGTATAGCAGTTTGAAAAATTCCCTCATTATAATAAAAACTTTTTATTAAGGAGGGAATATTTTAAACCACGATACAGAATGTCAATCTTTAGTGTCCAAAAAACAAACCTTACAACTTTGGTTTGAATGGATGTTTGTTAATTAGTGGTTATAATACACTCAAATACAGTACCCACCAAAAGTTTGGAGACAAAGGAAATTTGATATTTTTAAAAAAAAATCTTATTGGTAGTCTCAACTACAAATAGCACCATAACGAAAAATAAGCAAAACTAAAAATCATTTCAAAATAAATGGTAATCATTCTTTTTATAAAACCCATGTAGTAGGCTTACAATGTAGAAATGTCTCCAAACTTTTGATGGATACTGTATATGATCACTGTGAACTACGCATCATTATTACAAATATCACACAGTATCATATTAAGTGTTGTAATGTCTTTCTGGTCATGTTATATTGGGATTTATTTATCTTAATATACTCATTAGTATAAACTAATTAATCACACTTATACTGGATATTTGTTAATTTGTGAATGTACCTTTATTTATATGTATATCACTTTTATTATATGTAATGTGATTAAATAAACAAGTATTGGCGCCTTATGCTATTTTTATCTTAATTAAAAGGTTGAAGTGTGAAGTTGTGACTGTTACTGGTCGTATCATAGGCCATGTGTGATTATGTACTTCTGTACAAAGGCGAGGTTGACTCGAAGTAAACAGGCATTTAACAGCTAATAAAACGGCTTATTGTGACAGAATAAGAATTTGCAAATGAATGTTTGGCATCAGTAAATTTATGCGAACATTTATTATTTTCATATGGCAACACTCTTTTAGAGATATTCATTACATTTAACTAAATAGTATATATAATTCAATTTGGCTAAGTCGTATGGCGACCATTTTGAATGGGTGGGGGTAAGATACATGACGTAAAACTCAAGACAAAGCACCAGACTTCTGGCTGACACAGTAAGAATCTTCTATGGTCTAATGTTTATAGCTCTGTCTTTGAAACTATAAGATCTATATAACTTTTCTGTTTATGACAAGGGTTAGTTGTTATTATAGTTAGTTTTTTCTCAACTGTCAAAACATGAACAATTTCATGGTGAATGTGTTTGTTAAAATTATCTTCGTGATACATTCATGAGTTTCCGAAAGTGTGTGTAATGATAGAGTAAAGCTGCTTATGCTGTATTTGTTTTAGTCAAGATATATTTATTAGCAAATAGGCCACCAGTACAAAAACAATGCATTCAGTCAACATGAAATTATTTAAGCTTTGACAGTTGAGAAAAACGGACAATATGTAGGTAAAAAATGCATGTATATTATAGACATGTCTGTCGGTAAATAGAGTGAATCTGAGCACTTTGAGGTTCATTAAAGTGATAACATTTAATACCCAAGTCTGCTGAATATCTCTGACCATTATCTGAAAAATGTTTTAATCGTCAACAGTGCAAATACATGCATAAGAATTTTGTGCTCAAAAAATATAAAGAGATACATCCACTCTACATCATAGTTTGTGTCTTTATTACAAGACAAGTCGTAACAAATAACATTTGCTGTTTACTTTTACATAGCTTTACAGAAAGAGCTACCATGACAATAGTGTTCAATATACACGACATCTAGGTAGTAAATCAAGATTTTTTTTACCAAACATATCTACTTAGTACACAATTAGAACCCTGGACTTGGAATCAAGGTACATGCATTGGTACAATATCTGATAGCAACTTGAAATACTCTTCTATAAATATTCAAATACAATGAACACTGAACTAAAGTCTTTATATAATAGGAGAATAGTGATTTTGGGTTTCAAACCGTAGCAACACATTGTATTGGTTGTATCACAGTGGTCAGTCAACTCATTCACCATTTCTGGACAGGATAAATCTCTGGATACAGCGGTTAACCAGTCACTAGGCACAAACTTCCGTCAGTGACCTACAATTGCCCTACATGATTTAGAATCAGTGGTGGGAGGGAGAAAGGCCCTAGAAATTCATTCATAATCAAACTCCATGACAGTATGTCCCCACCAGGAATCAAACCCAGGACCCCTCAACCAGTAGATTTGCATGCTACCAACTGAGCTAGCTGAGTGGCTTATATACTGGTACATGTATGTAAAACATCAAAAGATATGTATTTATAATATTTATTCAGTATTTTAACAGGCATAAATATATCACAGAAAAATAATTAAAAGCATAAAAAAGAATGAATCAGAGATTTAATCAATTTTCATAAAAATAGAAAATCATATAAAGACACAAATAATTATATATAATGATTCAACAACTATCAAGAAATTATCCTTTAATTTCATTTTACTATGATCAATCTAAGATTAAATACAGTCAAGCCCCTATATTAAGACCATCAAAATTCATGGGCTTGATAGACTATATCCGAAATTCAAATATTTGGGCTTTTCTTTGTGGTAAAATCAAACTTTCACCATTACAAAGAAAATATGTGTACCAAAAAATAAAAACAATAGGATTTAATCTATGTTTGGTGCTTTTCAGCAATAATGTGTGACAAACTGTTCATACCACCTGTGCATGGATAATAAAAACAATAAATTGGAGTTCACTGTTCTGAATAAGGTCTATTGTGCAATGGTTTTAATATGGGGACCTTAGTATTTGAACTTGGAATCATTATTTTTTAACAGTAACCACAGTGGTCTTAATAGTGGAACTTTACTGTATAGGAATTTAAGAATGAAATACAGAAGAACCTCTCTTAGCTGTCATCACACATCAATAACGGCCTAAAAAGTTTTCAACTATTTTCATATGTAAATGACTCGCCCTATGGCAGTCATCTTTATATATATATAGTTAATGTAGCACACTCACATTTGTACATGTATTCCTAGTCACTCAACATTATAATGTATACTAGACAAACCAAAACAGACAATGAGTTGAGACATTTTTTTTGCTCAGAATTGGCTAAGACAGAGTCTGTAGTCATGTAATCAACAACAAAAAGGTAAACACACCATTGCTTCTTGCTAATTCCTCTTTCAAATAATTGAATTTCATTGAGAAGCACAAACTACCTACTACTTTCCTTCATTCAAAAAACCCCAATTAGTCCTGTAAATTTTGATTGTAAAGTCTTAGTCTTCAAAACAAAAACTGAGATAATAGGTAAACTGGGTCATTTGCAAAAAAATGGTTTGTGCAGAGGATTCATCATTTCATTTTTCACGTTAATGCGAACATTTTTGGAAAAAATGTATCAGTAACTTTAGGTGCTATAAGATTCTTTTCTATGCTTTGGCTGATGCAAGAATTTGACAATAACAAGTGATTGTTTACATTTTGAAGACCACAAGACTATAGACCCAGTACAAGTATGGGAAAATTACATACATCATACAAAATTAACTTTCACACCAATATTGCATAACATCAACATATAATACTACAACAATCAGTAGTGTTATTGTGCATAAAGTTTGACCCCAACCTGACCTTTATGCAAGAATATTCATTACATTGAATACGAATGTAGTATTAATGTTCAATTACACTGTAGCGGTGAGGATTGTGTTGAAATTAAACACATGTACATACTTCTATAATTTGACAATTCCTGCCGAAGTGTAGAATGGGCATGGTACTGATTTTCGTCGGGATATGTGTAGATAGTTATTAGATGCAGACGTAAAAGGTCAGATCGGGGTCAAACTTTACGCACGATACACAGATAATAAAAGACATGTCTCTTCTAATCAATGTAACTTTTATCTTAAATTTAATACCACAAGATTGTCTTTGTTTAGAACACTGTTTCAGCCATTTTTTCAATTTAATAAACTTAGCAAAATACACATAATGAGACTACTGATAGTTGATTCATTATCATAAACATGTTGTTCAAATATACAGAGCCATTTCAAATAACCTTTAGACCAGTAAAAGGATGAGGTTTTTTCATTTATACAATTAAATTTTATTACAGATGTATTTACACATTATCATACCTACATTGTAAAATAGATCCTAACATTTGAAAGGGGAGTAATGGTACCTTATTTAAAAGGGGAGTAATGGTACCTTATTTAAAAGGGGAGTAATGGTACCTTATTTAAAAGGGGAGTAATGGTATGTATCTTAACATTGAAATACATAATTTTTCTCAAGGATAGGTAAAATTGTAAAAACTAATAGCACATTTACAAAAGTGTAAAGGTAATTATGGATGACTCTATACACAAAATAAACTGACAGGTCAGTACAAAACTAGTCAAGGCCACAACAAGTTGATCATATGTTCTATGGAATGGCTCGCACCTTAATTTTGATAGATTAATTTTTTTTGTTTCCTCGCTCGCTCATAAAGATTTGGTTAAACTGCTATATAAAGCAAATTAATTAAGATTTTTATAAATTTTTTTCTTCGCTCACTCACCCCATTTTTTCCCAGAAAAATCCGTAGAACACATGATCAACTTGTTGTGACCCAAACTATATGTAAATACAGAAGAATGTAGGATAGTTTTGGGCTAGCTCAATGAAACACAAGCCATTTGATATAAGATGACTTCAATCATCAACAGTAATAGATAAAGCTCTCATTTCATTTAATGTTTGATTTATTCTAGCTTTTCTTTCCTGTTCAGAAAGTTTGGAATGTTGAAATAAATCCGAGGACACTTCTGCATATGTTTTAAATGCTTCAGTATTATATGTTAACTGGGATCTAATTAAAGCATCAAATGATGGTTTAAAGTAATCTATTCTACCATCTATAAACTGTGGCAAATCTTGTCTAAGAGATATATTCTGATTCTCAAATTCTTCTTTGGCTGACTCTAACGCTTTCTTATTCTGAAAAACAGGAATAATCAATTTACAATTAAAGGTAAATGTGACATAATAAAAACCTATGGTCTGAGCTGGTATCAAACCACAACCTTCTTAGTTAAAGTGGACATTAAAAGCTATAGTTAAATTTCATTCATTGTCAGGGGCACATACATAAACTCCATTATTTCAAATATTTACTGCAGTACTTTTGTACTCATCATGGATTTGAATCAGTTGGGTTAATGTATGCATAATAATAATAATAAATAATAATAATAAAAATAATAATAATTATAATATAATAATAATAATAATAATAATAATAATAATAATAATAATAATATAATAATAATAATAATAATAATAATAATAATAATAATAAAGACTTTATTTTAAGAGGCTACACATTTGAATAAATCCAATCTTCCATGTGGGCCTCTATCAAACATATTACTTTGTATATACAATATTTACATAATGATGAATGCATTATAGACTTGAGAAAAACATGTTATATACATAAGAAAATCAAAATTAAGAGCAAAGTAACCTGAAAAGAAAGGAACAATAACAGGAACAATATGCATGAGATGAGTTTTAGGTGGACAAAGAACATTTCAATCTTATTGCATTTTCCATTTCATGTACTGCTTTTTGAATGAGCCATGGCTGTTAGCAAGACAAATGTTTAGGGGTATTTCATTCCAAATGACAGGTCCTGAGTATGTTAAAGATTTTCTAAAGAATTCAAGTCTAGGTTTTGGAACATTCAGTTTTTTTGTAGAACTTGTTCTTAATTGGTGATTACTACTTAAGACAAATCTGTTATTTAGATATTCAGGACTTGTGTTATTAAGGGATTTGTAGACAATAATAGCCTTTTTATAGTTAACACGGTCTGGAAATTTCATCCAATTTAGTTGCTTGAATAACTCCTCCGACGGGGCATCAAAAGGTTTGTTAAGAATTATTCTGGCAGCCCTTTTTTGAAATTGTCAATGACAATTGTTAATAAAAGATTTAACAGTAGCTTGAAGGCAAGAGAGTAAAATTGCCATATTATACCTTTGCCACATTAATATATAACATAATGAATATTTTGTAATATAAGGAAAAACAAGGACGACAAAAAAGTAAAATATTTCTATCATGTTGTATAATCACATTCTCCTATTCAAAAGACATCAAGATTCTCAATTGAGAACCTAGAGAGAATCCACTCTCCGTAAACAGATATCCTGTAGAGCGTTGTCGTACAGGCTCTCTACTTTCTCCGTGGAAGGTCACGTCGAGATGAACTTTGTGTCGACCAATCAATGCGTAGCTTTCATCTAGACGAAAACACTATTAAACACATTTTGATTTCGTAATTTCTATCTTTAGACCAAGGTTTGCAAGCTAATTTAACAGCGGTATTATTCACAGTCTGCGATTGGGCGGCTCATTCTAAATTGCTTGACGTAGACGATGTAAACAAGTTACGTATCATAACAATTTCGTCATGAATATTCTGATGAGAAAAGGTCACCTGAACGTGACTTTCGTTTGGAAAAGGCCAGATCTAAATTAGCGAGTGTAAAATTTTAGATTGGGTTTTAATCAGATTGGAGAGAATCGTGATATACTCTGGGTACAAGAATCATGCAAGTGTTATTGTTAACATATGTGACAAAGAGAAAAATCCCTATATGTTATTTAATATTGGGTCATTTTTTGTATATAGCTAAGATTTTATCTATCTGAAGAGTCAGTCTGTCTAGCTGTCTGTATGTCCATCTGTGGGTCCGTCTGTCCATCTGTGGGTCCGTCTGTCCATGTGTGGGTCTGTCTGTTCATCTGCGGGTCCGTCTGTCCAAGTGTGGGTCTCTCTGTCCATGTGTGGGTCTGTCTGTTTATCTGTGGGTCTGTCTGTTCATTTGTGGGTCTGTCTGTCCATGTGTGGATCTGTCTGTCCATGTGTGGGTCCATCTGTCCATGTGTAGGTCCGTCTGTTCATCTCTGGGTCTGTCTGTCCATGTGTGGGTCCGTCTGTCCATGTGTGGGTCTGTCTGTTCATCTGTGGGTCCGTCTGTCCATGTGTGGGTCCGTCTGTCCATGTGTAGGTCCGTCTGTCCATGTGTGGGTCTGTCTGTCCATGTGTGGGTCTCTCTGTTTATCTGAGGGAACAATACAATGTCAATAGAAAATTTCAGAGAATTATAAGCTGAATAGTAAATTTAAAAGCATGTTACAATTGCAGTTAGATGATAACATGTTTGCAGGTTTTCTTAACATAATGTAAAATTTAAACAAACAAAAATCACATACAGGAAACATCAGTAAAATGTAAAGTCAAAATTGCTATTTGCATTGTATGTATTGAAATTACTTTCACTAGAAACAAGTTCTGAAGAGGATTACAAACAAAATAATTTTATTGTTTAACAGCTCTAGGCAAAGTTTGTTCACATGTGTATTTGTCATTTTATTTTCTTTAGAAAAACAATGTTCTTTTATGTTACTAATGAATATCAAATGATCCTAACAAAAAAATGATAGCTTGCTATAAAGTGACTTTAATTATGTTATTAGATATGATTAGACCCGGCTTTAGAATTTGAATCTCACTACCTGCACCGCAATTTCCTGAATAAATGGTCCTCACAAATTCAACCAAGTGTGAATAGGAACCTTTGTTGGTGATAAAATTTAATTTGCTATTTGTTGGCTATACAATTTTATTATGTACCAATCAAAAGATTCATTAGGTATACAGAAAGGTCAAATGACAAGGAGTAATACATGTAGTTGTAAAGTCAGTAATCATGCAGTATCATGAAACATATAATACAAATGTTATTACTTATTTAAGTTATTTTATACTATAGTAACATGTCAGATGTATATATACTTAACGAAACTTCTAAGTACTCCGATTTCAGTATTGTAGAAAGTCTTATTTTTCAACATTAAAGTCTGATTGATGATGGAAATGTGTTTTGGACCATACTGACCTTTGCTTTCATGGTTTTCATGCTACTTTTTCAATGCAAAACCATTTTTGTTGCACATGCGCTGATATGGGAAGATTTTCTAATTGTTTTGATTGAACAGAATATTAGCAATTACAAGTCTTATTCTGCAGGTGACGCACCGTCTGGCAAAAACCCTATGGCAATTCCTTGTTCTTGAGGCAACATTCGATCAATTTCTTGATTTTTCGTTGTGCATATTAACACACTAATGATTTTCACTAAAACTGACAATGTGCAATTTTTGCGCGATAAGCAAGTGCCCATTTCCTCTTTTCTGCACATGCACGACAAAACCAATTTTGCATCAATTAAGAAGCATGAAAACCATGCAAGCCGACGGCAGTATAGTCCTGTACACATTTTCATTAACGATCGGACATAAATATTGAAAAATTGAAATTCCTGACAACATTGAAATCGGTGTACTTAGAAGTTTCGTTAAGTATATCATAAGAGTTAAGACATATAGATCTATAACTAATGGATACAGTGATAAATTTTTTATATCTATAGATTTTTATTGTTCTTAAATTGAAATTACCACAATGTAAATAATTTTTGTAAAAAAAATATGTCTCTTTGATATAAAAGACACAGTTGATCAAGGACATATAATAAAACATAGGTATATTTTTTTGTTGGGTTTAACACAGTAGCTCACATTATATAGGTCAAACAATGGCGGTCAGTCAACCAATTCACCGTTCCTGGAAAGGCTAAATCTCTGGATTTAGATGTTAACCAACCACTAGGCGCATACTTTCGTCAGAGACTGACAACTGCTTTACATGATTAAGAATCATTGGTAGAAGGGAGAATGGCTGTAAAAATAATTTCATGACCAAGTTCAACCAAAGTAGGCCCCCCAAGAATCCAACACAAAACCTCTCAATCAGTAGACTAGCGTGCTATTAATTGAGGTATAAATTAAATTTAGCAATGTATAGAATGACATAAAATATGCTCAATCTGCGTAAACACATATCCAGTAGACCACTGTCGTACTGGATCTGTACTTTTTCCCTTTGAGGTCACGTCGAGGTGAACTTTGTGTCGACCAATCAATGCGTAGCTTTCATCCAGACGAAAACACTATTAATCACATTTTGATTTCGTAATTTCTATTTTTAGACCAAGTTTTGCTTGCTAATTTAACCGCGGTAATATTCACAGGCTGCGATTGGGCGGCTCGTTTCAAATTTCGTGACGTAGACGATGTAAACAAGTTACGTATCATAACAATTTTGTCATGAATATTATGATGAGAAAAGGTCACCTGAACGTGACCTTCGTTTGGAAAAGGCCAGATCTACATTAGCGAGTATGCGAGCGGTAAAATTGTAGATCGGGTTTTAATCAGATTGAAAATATGCTACTCATTCAAAATATTTGCGTAGTTAACTCAATGAACACAGTGGGTTAACATATTTAATTACTTTGTCTTAATTTAGGTATTTTGAAATGATTCAAATTATAAATATCTATTGTCTTAAATAATATACTGTACCAATAGGTAAAGATTTATACATTTTAACAACAAGTAAAGTATCAATACAAATAATAGTAGAACAAAACAGAGAGAACACAATCAACTTATTCATCTTACCTTTTCCGTTCTATCCTTATAATGAAAAATAATTTCCATACAATACCAAAAATCTCATGATTATCTAAACAAGTGAAGTGCATATATACACATGTATGATGTATACATGTATATTATATTTTTGAGGACTATTCATAAACAATCATGGCGATTGATTTGTCCTTTAATTACTGTATTTCACTCTCATCCCGTAACTCTCTAGCCCAAAGCCACGATTAGAGAAAATTGGTTCGGAATTGTTATAATGAATTACTTTATATATTTGGGCTAAGCAATTATTTTGCCTTCTACTAATATAACATAATAATAAATTATAGCTCAACCAGAGCTTGAAAAAATTCAAGGCAATGAATGTATACATTATTGTTCTTGCTTAGTTTAGCACAGGAGGATCAGGAATTGAACTTTACAGTGATTAATCATAGTTGTTAATCCAAGTAGGAAAAAAACAAACTTGTTCTACTGTCAATCTAATACAACTTACAATAAACAAAACTCTCTCTAATTATACTTACTGTGTCTAATTTAACAATATTTTGTCCAGTCCTTTCTCTATCTTGGTATTTATTATATTTAGCTTGTGTTTTATTGTAGTCTTGTAAACTTTGATCACGTTTCTTTATTGCACTTTGTACACTAGGAAATACACTACTATATCTACAAGAGAGATAAAAGTTTACATTTATATAATCATACCCACATTATAGACTAGTAGACTAATGCTTTAATATATCTGTAGGATTCTAAGTCTTAGGTTCAACAAAAATCTATCTATGCTACAGAACGCTATCTTAAAATTAGCTCTAGTACATACAATATATGCTTTATATTGCATAATAGAGAATTCAACAAAAATGTAGCACTTTTATTAACCGGATTAAAATCGGCTTATAGTTTGGTGAAACCCAAGCGGGCGGTCAGATAACATATCATGTGATGAACAGAATTAGAAAGTAACCACAACTCTACCTGGCTTTATAATGGATTGTTTCCCTTTGTAATTTTTGCATTAAAGTTTTTAATATGTTGGATATCTCTGTAATTTAATGTCAGATCTTGATGAAAATCTGGCTTTAATGTGGTTTCCAGATTACATTTCTTGTTGAGTATTTGATCATGACAGTTCAAATCCTGAGGACATATTAAAGACAGATTTACGATTACATTATAACTATGTACTTACTTTTTCATGGGTTCTATAACTGTTTTCTGTATATTAGTATTCTGAAAGCGAAAACACAATATAACTCCAGTAATAATAATAATTACAACGATAAATTAAAAGCATAAATACAATTTTGCATCAGTTTGCACGAACTATTTCTAAAAAAGCAATATAGTACATGTAATATGGTCCAACATACTTAATTTTTGAAAAATGAAAATCTCAGGGGCATTTTTTATTGAAATAAAACTGTAAAATGAAATGTATTTTGCTTTATGCTGCATTTTTACAGTGATATTGCAGCAGTATGTCATCCAACTCAGACATAGTGTTTTGTATCATGTTAAGCTCCCCCACTTAATAAACAAATATTACTTACTTACTACTCATAGTACCTAGTTAGACATAGATTTCTGGAACCAAATTTTAAACCTAGCTCCCTTGTTAGTAAATGACAACAACCTTTCTTGATACAGGTGATGTTGGGAGAATGGAAGTAGAAGATATTTGATGATCAAACAACTCAAACGCCTGAGAATTGCATCCAAGATCACTAGAATTTGGTAGTTAGAATTGCCACTTGATGAAGAAACCATGCAGTCTTAACAAAAATCACTAAAGAACCAGCAAACAAACCTATGAGTGCAAACAAAGATCCTGTCACACAATTACTTTTAAAGTCATAACATAAAATAAATCCCATAGCTTTTGTACACAGATTTTCATTGTTAGGGTATCTTTTGAATAGGCTTGTATTACATGACAACCCCATATACTTAAGTTCTGAGTATTGCCTATTGTAACTGATATAAACTTACCATTTCTTGTCTGTTCTTATCAAGTTCATCCAGAGATTTCTCCCAGGATTCAACATTGGCATAAAATTGTTTGTCTGACTCACATATACCACTTGACTTTAAATCTTGAACAATTTTGTGTTCAGCCTTTGACAAACCTGAAGAAGAATTTAACTTTAATATGGTTAAAGTTGCAAAAGCGTCAAAAAGTAACACATGGTTAGATACATATGAAGACAGTGTTGCTTGAGAAATCTAATGAGACAAATCACTAATCCCCTTGATGACTAACAGAATACAGGATCTAACTAACTTCTTGTTGTTCCAAATTCAGATACTCGTAGAAAAATTCTGCGCCCTGCTTTTTTGGGGTCTGATGCCATGGTGGATAATAACAAAGTGTGAAAGACTAATTACATGAGCTTTACGTAATGTTACTATTTATAGCAATGTAAAATACCTCCACGTGACGGACATGTTTTCTTTTGTTTCTATTTATAGACTAGAAATTCCATTGAGAAAAATCAACTTTTTCATTTTGTAATTTTTCCTTATGTGACTTTGAGAATACCACTTAAGGTACCACTTAAGAAATTTTCCTTAGCTAAGGAGAAAATGTCGAGGATGAGGAAATACTTAAATAAAACTTTGTAAGGATGGGAATACAGCCCCAGGAATCTAGCTAACTTCTTGTTATTCTATGTTCAAAATGAGATAACTATAAATAAATACTTGGGATTCCTAAGGACTTGTATGATCAGGTACAGCAAATTAATAACTTTCAGTAAATTATAACTGCAGCTGCTTAGAAGTAGTAGAAACAATGATCCAGTGGTCAAAGTCAAGCATTAGGGAATGACATGCTCACAATATAGTAAAATAATTTCTCACATCTAATAGATGTATCCCTTTATTCAGTTTCAAAGTACTATATAATTATGTCAGATTTTGTAATACATTGATAATTTTAATTATATATTTATTTTATAATCAAGACAAAGTCACAAAAATATACCATTGTTAGCCTCTACATATCTTTTACCATCTTTATATAGCTTACGCGATACTTCATCTAATCTGAAATAAAAGTAACAATCAGTCATAAGTATGTACATTTATAATGCTATCAAATCCTCTGTATTAGTCATTAAAAACCAGAGCATAGTTAATGTTACTAAATACCATGATTTCTTATTGATTGGATAGTGTTACATGTATTTTCAATGAAGATGACAGTTTTATTGGTTTATGTATTAGATTGCACAAAATACAGGTCAAATAAAATGCCTAATAATTAATATAAATCTTACTTCATAGCAGAATGTTCTTTTTTTCTACAATTCATTGATAATATTTTGTACAGTACTTAATACCTTGGCACTCTGTCCCAGGTTTACTGGCGCAGTAGTTCAGTGGTAGGATGCCCACTTAGTGATCTAGAGATCCTGGGTTCGAATCCTACAAGGGACACTGCTAATTTCCTTAAGCAAGAAATTTACCTGCATTTGCTTCACTCCACCCAGGTGTAAATGAGTACCTGTAAGGGTCATGCACTTTATGCTGTGGCTGCAATCTGCGCCGTATGTAAACAGTTGCTGTGTGACTCGATGATCGGGGAAGTTAATGTCAAGAGTCTACTGAATAGTGATACTAGAAGTAGACTTCAAAAACATTGCTTTAACTTTAAGCTTTCATTCTGAGGATCCAAAACCTTAGAAGGAACCCCTGTGATTTTATCAGGGGATTCCTTTAGGATTCCTGAAAAATTGCCATGTGCTTAAGTGAATTTGAATTTCGATTAATTGTTTTTGCAATTTGCAATTGAAAACCTGTATCCATTATGCAGTGTATTTAACTACTTGACCAATGGTCATGTGGATTTAAGTTAAACTCCACCCACCTCATTATAGAATCTTAGAGAGTTTCAGATTAGAGTATAGTCTAGTATATGATAGTATTCAAGAGTACATGTTAACATCTTTAGATTAATAATAGATTATAGAAACTTTATTTGTGTGTTGTCCATTATTTTACCTTCAAGATATTCTTCCCATATTACACAGTAATTATACAAATATTACACATTATTTTTCTTATGTCAGAGGAATCTCTAATGCTAAGGAGGAATCTCTGAATAACTGACTAGAGATTCTTGCGGGATTCCATATTAAAACAGAAAGTGTCAAACACTGTCTCCATGATGGCCTTTTGAAATGGCATTAGAAATTTGTACAAATGTTCAATTAATTTTTTTTTAAATTTTAATTTTTATAAATGTTATGTGCAAACAGTATAGTACATACTCTTCTAGTTTTTTCACTTCTCTTTCAAGTTCTCTCTCAGACTGACGAGATACAACTCTTTGTTTAGCACCACCATGTCTGTTGAATGGTCTCCTGTAAAACATAAACCATATCTTTACAAGCAAATAATTATCAGTTATAGTATCTATAATTTATTACTTATGCCACAAGTTCTTCTGCTCAATCATTAATGACAATAGAAACTGAATTTGAAAGAATATGTTTTGGCTTTTACTCAATGGGAAATAGAATGGGCAATAAATTGTGTTTGCAAATAGGTCCTCTAACACAGATAAAGTTTATCATAAAATGAGTCTTGGCATCAATTGCAGGTCAGTATATTCTTAACCCTTAACCGCTCAATCTCGCATTTTTACGTGTCTGGACCCCCCTCCAAAATGGCTGCCACAGCCTTGAAAATGGTGTTTTTTAACTGGAATAAGTGAATTTGTCTTTAGGATAGTTGTCCCCGAGAAATGAGCTTTTTTTCGCGCACCTCCCCCACAATAAGATGTCTCAGGGGGGTTCCGAAGGGGGGATGTGCCTCCCTTTGTTGCTGGGGTTTGAAGGGGGCGCAGCGCCCCTCATCGCCAGAAAAAAAATCGGGGTCATTGAGTGCAGAGAAATGGCGCCAAATGCTGATAAGAAAACATGTTTTCAGTATCTGAAAAGACCTGACACTCTAGACCTCAATTTTGGATAATATTACTGTTTGAAGTGCAAATGTGGGGTGGAAAAAGAGCGAAAATTGCATTTTTTGCCGTTTTTGCTCCACCCCAGCGTTGCCATGGTAATGGGGATCAGGGCTCAATTTGGTTTTTCTGAAAGACATTCACCCAGGTAATAACTTGGCCAAGTTGCATATCTGTATGATTATTAGTAATGAAACTAGAGCATCTTGAAATAGCCCTTGCACGTAATGGTGAAAAAATGGCTACTTTTCACACATGTCGCAACCAGTAAAGGGTTAATATGTACAATAACTTGAATAAGAACCACCTGTGGCATCAGATGATCTACAACTTTTTAACTATTTCATCGCAAATTTGTTACATTCTTTATATGTACATAGTTAAAACAGATGCGAGACAACTCTATATACTAATTATACTATATAATCAGTTTGACCAGTTGCTCTATTAGTTGTGCAATAAATTAAGTTTGACGATTCGGATGTTAGACTTTAAACACTTTAAACTAACTAATTACATCATAACATGTAGTATGTAATCTAATTTTCTTAATCTAATCTACGTATCAGTACCAAAATATTTAGTCAATCTAAAATTGTTTGGTTCTAATAGACGCTTTTAAATTTTGAGCAACTATAATATAATCCAATAAGTGAAATAATATCCGAAACTTTTTGTATCCGAAAAGTCATCACTTACGATAATATTACGGTGTGAATGGAGGCAAAATCGATATAACTGACAAAATACATACCAACTCATTGCAGAGTTTTCAAGATGAAAAAGTGCTACAATGTGAAATAATCTTCATGAGAAATAACTATTTAGTAATTCAGTTTCATTATTTCTAAATTGCTGAACTTCCGGGTAAATAAATGACTAAATCACGAAATTGAGAATTTGGGCGAAATGTATGTAATGAAGCAGACGAACAATTTTGATGACTTGCAAACAAGAAATTTGATTTTATTAAAATCTATATTATAGCAGTAAAAGTACAAATTAAGTTTATTGATGATGAAAAATGGTATAGTAAACTTCAATTCATTTTATTAAATTTCAATTTAGTAGGATATATTACGAAATTCCTAATACATGTACTTATCAACCTTGATAATGGCAGGGAATTAGATATCCTGATCTATGTCTCTGATAATAGCAATTTCTTTCTATTGTCAAATCACAAGTAGGGACATTAAGTGTAGTTCTACACTAAAATTCATTTGCTTAATGTATCAACTATATTTCCCGTATTCTCAACTAGTCAGGAAGATAGAACTATGCTGTGGTTACAGCTTTTATTTAATAATGATATTTCCATGTTTTTCTATATAACATGTATGTATACGACTTTCCAGGTAGGCCTATAAATCATTAAAACTGTACATGTATTATTGTATTATATCATATATTGATGTTTCGGTTTCATATAGGGAAAGTTGGTTTCATATATTGTTAACTTCGTTTCATATTTATGAAATGTACATCAGTATATTGTTAGTTGGATTCATATAAATGATAATTGTATACATTCGTACATTTAAATTCTAACTCATGTGTAAAGGGTTGGCCTTGACCGTCACATGTGTTTTGGTACCAGTTGGAAAATCCGTAAATATCACACTTACGTTAAAATTTCATGTTTTGTTTTGTTTCAAAATGCTTGACAAAGAAGGACACACCAAGTACAAAACTGGTCAAAATCAAGCTATTGACTCCTTTAGTATATTGTAGAAATATATCAGTAACAGCAACAATGAAAACACAGACTTACCATACAGCCAAAAAAGACCAGAGTTTCGTGTGCATGTAAAACTTTGGTCTGCATTTTGATCAAGTCGTCTCGGACTTTTTTTGTCCCTTAGACGTCTGTAACAGTCCAAGTATATAAACAAAATTGTTTTATATTGTTGATAAAGAGAATCATCCGTTGTTGTTGCTGTTGTTAATAATGATTGATTGTAGCATTGATTCGATCATCGTACCTGTTGTTTATTATGATGAGGATAGTTTTGATTCGTTGTTACTGTTGTTTATTATAACTATGGTACAGTACAAACTCTCTTCTGAGTAACTTCTACTGGTAGAGACTAAATTAAGTGTGTTGCTGTTCAGAGGTTGTTGCTCTTCAGAGATTAAATTCAAATAAAATTGCGCCTTAAGAAAGTATCCAAAGATGTTGTTGTGCAGAGTACTTGTTCAGTAGAAGGTCGATCTTAAGAGGTTATACTGTAGTTCTATTAGATGTAGTAGTTGTTGTTTATAATCATTGCTACTGTTGTTTAAAATGATGATGATGATGGTGGAGGAATTTGTTGTTTCTGAAATTTATCATATTGATGATGGTATTTATTTCTTTATTGCTGATGTTATATATAATGAGTGTTGGTGTTCGCGTGTTATGTTGTTAGTTTTGGACGATGAGTCTCTGGTTTGCAGATTTTAAATGTTGAGTTTAAATAGTTTCGATGTTTTGCTTGTAAAACACTAATAAATGATTAGCCCCAAAATTGTGTACTATGTTTTGGTGTTTGAAAAGTGTTGGGATAAATATCTAAATCTCGGTAATTTATAAGTGAATAAACTCGCCCCAGAATGATCGTATTAGTATAAGATTGGTTATATCAGGGACAAACGATCTACATGTGTTTCAATTATGTGACTTGAACGTTCGGTTTTTTTTTTTTTCGAAATCAAAGTTATCCAACCATTGCTCTATTTGATCGATAAACTTTTATATATAAATTAATTTATTTTAGCTCAATTGTGAAACAAGTTTAAACTTCAATTAATCACTTCAGAGTCAGCTTCCTGGTCCCCCAGTACTGAGCTAACAGAATAATGTTTCTTGCTCAATGAAACAATTACGGGACAGGTTTTTGATAGGTTTCAAACCAACGCGGAGCTGGCTATCCAATGATTACCAGTCCAACGTTTATACTACTCGGCCACGCCCGCACATTTGTTACGAAACGATTATGAATGATGTGATTTACTGGGGCATATACTATTGGTTTGTTCCAATGTATTGATCAGAAGAAATCCCCTTCGATACCAAACTGAGGGGGCACTTCAGAGAACCTGAGACAAACGGTGCAGTTCATCAATGCATCGGAGCTTCAAGTATAACCACCATACAGAAGATGGAACGCAGAAGAAGAAGTTCCAATACTTTTTTAAACAAACATAAAAGTCACATTTGTCAACTGGGCCATTTAATACCAACGTGTCAATATACTGGAGAAATACTGAGGAAAGTGAAACTATCATTATGCAATGAAATGTTGCCGACATAGATAACAAGCACCTGTAACAAGTCAATATCATTTTATTATGTTAGATTATTCAAAACATGTAATACTTAAAACAATAACAGTAAATAGAAATTTAATAAAAATAAAAACAACAGTCTATCTAATGAATACACTTTCATACAAAAGTAAAAAAAAATAACATAACAAAAAACCCCAACAGTTTATCTAATAAGTACTGTACTCTTTCGTACAAAACATTCTCGTACCCCGAGGTTATCAAGATTCACGATCTAAAGCTAGTATTGAGGATCCTACTAGACCCTGGGAACGAGAATGCCATACGTTTACAAAAAAGTAAAAGTAAAAAAAAATAAAAAAACCAACAGTTTATCTAATAAGTACTGTACACTTTCATACAAAAGTAAAAAAATATTATCAGTCTAATTTAATTCACCCCTGGTTATCCTGTTATACATCTATATCAACCTTCACTGAAATTAGGGACTTTAGTCAGTTATCTTTATCTGATAAAATCTGAAGCAATCTAATTGATAAGTAGGTCCTAACAGTTGGAATCCTCGGATTATATCATTAAATTCCTATGTAAGGATAACAAAATATTTCATCTAATATCATTCTTGTTAATGAAGATATTTACAGAAGTGATAAAATTTAGATAGTTCTTTACTCTAAAAATACGATTAATCGATTTACAAAAAAGTTATTTAAGGTTAATTTTGACAAATCTGCATTGAACAGTAAGGGTAAAATCCGAGTAATCCAACTTAAAGGACCTACCTATTTGAAGAGTACACAAGGAGAAATAACTGACTTAAGTCCCTTACTCTATTACTTGGTTTATATCATGCGGGAAATCCAAGTAAAAAGTAAGAGATTTGGGGTTATAAGTAGGCATCTACTGCAGTTGATATTCCTTGTTAACTTAGTAATATACAAAGCTGCTGACAAAATATGAAATATAAATGTACATCCAAAATTATATTTTTAGAATAGATATTAGATGGTTTATGCCTTGATGCAGAGAATGGTCTGTACTAAAACAACATGCAAGCAAGCAGTGCTTGTCATCCATGAAGTTACTGTACACATTAAGTGAGTGTTACTAAAATATGGTAGACTATAAGGGACTTTCAGGTTTTCTGCATAGACTAATTTTTAAAGGAACTAATTCACAGATTTCAACTTAAATATCAACTTTTTCTGAAACTATCAAAATTGTTTGGAAACATTTTTTAGAGCAGGAAATTAGTGATTTGATAATGACATTTAAGTGCAAATTTAAAACAACTACAAATGATGGTGTCTCAAGTAGTAAAAATCTTCCTCGTATGTCACAGTATAGACAATTTTAGTGCATTTGTGTGACTTTTATTGTACATTTCCTGCAATCTATGGGTCAATTTGTCCTAAAATATTAAGTATTATTTTTTTGACACAATTATTGACACTGAATGGTATTTTGAAAATATAGAAAAATCTTAACAAAATCTGTGAACTAGTACCTTTAAGTACTTGTGCAAATCTGATTAAAACTCTATCTAAATTTATCCACTCACATTTTGACAGTGGTCTAAATAGGATATAAATTTATGGAGATTGGAACTATAGTACTTATAATTATCACATTCAAATATGTCAAATCATTCTAAATTAAAACAAAATGTACATTGAAACAATAACAAATCTATTCTGAGTAGTCATTTCCAGTTAAGATATTTACTAAACACAAATAGTGACAAAATAATGACAAAACAAAACAATGATAATGATAATAATAATAAATCAAGAGGCTGGAAGCACATTAAATGCAAACATACAGTTTCTATAACGATGGACCAGAGCAGAACTATTCCTATTTTATTTACACGTCATCAGGCTAGTTATTACTGGCTATGCAATGACCCATCAATATACTGTTTGGATTTCAGCATATTTTAATAATCATAAAAAACATGTCTCACTCTGCTAGTGATAGTCAGGGATTTTATATAACAGGGATTTGTAACGATAAGTAATTGTAATAGATTTTCATCGAATTTCACTGTCGTCGCTACTATTTTGGCCCATACGGAAAACAAGTATAACAAGTTTAAATAAAGATAATCACATGAAGTTGTGTACCAGTACCATTTAAATTGACATAAATATTAGGAAAAATAATTCTAGTTGATTTTTAGGTAAATTACGCTCACAGACTGTATCACAAAATAATACATTTCCCTGCCTATCTGTCATTTTTAGCTCCATTTTACATCACCTAAAGTCATATTTTCGGTCATAATTACAACAATATTTTTGTCAAAAACTTAAGAAACATTCACAAGTTGCATTGAAGACATGTACAAAAACATAAATCAAGTTTTTAAACTCTGAAATAGTTTGTACAGCCTGCTTTAGCCAGTTATAGACAGTGACAACCGTGAAAATTCAAAAAAGCACTTTGTTACAAATCCCTGTTATGTAGAATCCCTGTGATAGTCTATAATGTCATGGAACAAAAAAACACAAAAAACAAAACAACTATAAAACATACACTGTATAAAATATATTATGCATACATGATTTAGACAATACTACATAATTATGGATTTACAACCCAATAAAACAAGTAATCCAGGAATGAGGGTTCAGGACAATCAGCAGATATCTTCCATGGTCCTTCGGAAAAGACCATTTCAAAATTCTTAAACAATACATCATAACATTAATGCATTTTTCGGCGCAGCTGTCTAAGCCAACTTTTGACCTATATTTTTAACCAATGCAATTTGCTCTACTATTCCTGTTTGTCCAATGAAATTCTCCTCGGTAAAGAGAAGTGAATAAAATATTTGATATTATTCGTCGTCCCAAAGTAAAGTTTAGTAATAGGGATCCCAAATGTTCAATATGCGGTCTCGAATTAAACGTTTAGTTTATTGCACGATTACTTCCCTTTGGAACATTGAAGTCGCAAAACATATAAATACTTCAATTTACCCACTTATCCTTGCAAATGATAAGATAAATATTTATGTTAATAGTCCAAATCCATATGAAATGTGTTTGTTCATGTGTATTTAATATCGAACAGGAAAATGTTCAGTTTTAGGTCACACTTTGACCGGCATTTGGGTCAAAAGGTCACCAAGGGCAAAAATCAACTTGATTCCTACGTATACATATTTTGTTTTAATTTCTTCCTAAATTCGAGCTATGTATCAATTATATTAATTTTACAATGTATTTATTCTTCGAATTAGTAATATATGACTGTTTGGTTGCTTGGTTACCGTCCTTTGTTGCATTTTGGTCGCGAAAACATTGTGAAAAATTCAAAAATTCCGCAACGCATTATTTATTTTTCAATATGCAGTCCCGAAAAAGTTAGATTTACGGCCCCTACGGTCCCAAATCAATATGCGGGCTCAATCATTATATAGGTTAAACGTTTTCGATATGCAGGTCCCAATAAGAAGGTTTAGTGCACGGATTCAAATTTTCAATATGCAGACCCGAAAAGAACGTTCAGTATACGGTTACAAATTTTCAATATGCGGGTCTAGAAAAAGTTTAAGGTCCCAAAATTTCAATATGTGGATCTCGAAAAAAATAGTTTACTTATTTGGAAACTAAAATAAATTAAGATAATACCATACACATTTATACTTCAAACAAAATGAATCCTTCACAGCGCCGAATATCTTTTTTAAAGATGTTTTTTTTTTGTTTATGTTTATTTTATATCACTCAGACACAAATTTAATCATTTTTGACACCGGCATTGGCGTTCGAAGCACCTCGACCATTCATTGAATGAATACTTATTCGTAGTAAATGGCCGAGGAGTTCCTAATGCGCCATTGGATGTGTTTTTTGTCAAGTTCACATAATTTTTAACTACTGAGTCCGAATTCTGTCGTAAATTATCATGTACATTTATAGGTCAATAAATACATAGATCTATTTTTTTTTAATTCATTGTATTAAACACATATTAAATCAAACGTCAAAAACAGCACTGTTCTTGAATGTCTAAAGTAAAGTCAATCTACGTTAGAATCGTAATTAAATAATAAGAGACAGTTCACATACACATATAAATATGTTAGAAACGTGTAATTATACACAAAGCTAGTACATTTACCCACTATACACAGTAGCATACACCATGTACATTTGTAGTTATATACATGCAGATTTGAGATTACTTTTCCTGATCATATACATGTACATGTAATTGAATTGCCAGGATTTACATTTAACAACGCATCCGTGTTAGTTAATACTATAGCTTACATTGTAAGCAAAAAAAGCTAACTATGTTAATTACTAAACGATATAGTAGCTCACTGTTATACGAAACAGTATACGAAACAGTAAAACTCAAAATTCCTTAGCCGTGTTAAAGCCCGGTTGAGAAATGGTGAAGGTGTCCACTGCTGTCAAAGTATCTAGTGGCAAAAGAAGATTTTCTCACAAATGTTACAATAGACACTTAAGAACTGCTTAAGTTCTCGTGAAAAACTAAACTCGTAGTACAGCAACACTTCTCAATATATCAATACTGTTGTCATGAATACTTACACACAATACCTCCCACATTCATTTGTAAGTAGTAGCCGCCAACAGACAGTTCAATTGAAATACTAAAACCCAGCACAACAATAACTGCTTAATTAAACATAATTATCGATATTGGACTGATCAAGAAAGGTCGTTAGTCGCGTCAGTGTGTCGCTAAATACAGGGACTTTGTATAGGCATTTATGTTGGGCGGTCTTAAATACGGTCACATAAGACAGGGAGTCGTTGAATTCAGTGGGTCGCTTTTAGGCAGTTTTTACTGTTACAGTAAACCTGTTTATAGCAGCACTGAATAGGAGGAACTAAAGTGTATTGCTGTTCAGAGGTTGTTGCTCTGCTGAGGTTAAATTCAATTGAAATTTTACCTACGGGAAATATCAAAAGCTGTTGTTGAGCGGAGGATTTGCTCTGTAGAGGGCTGCTCTGCAGAGGTTAGTTATACTGTATTCTAAATATTTACCCATACTGTAATCATGACCACTTACACACAATACTTCCCAAATTAATTAGCATATGGAATCGACTAACAGACCGTTCAATAAACAAGTATATGTTTACTGGTGATATAGTTATCCTAGCATGTAGCCATTGCTTCTCGGACAAAAGGTGTACTTTGTCAATGCTGAATACAGCTCTGAAACACATGTACTTAATGTTTATCATAATTTGTTTATGACAAATTTACTTTAATAATTTAGATAAAGTATGCAGTCATCTATGATAAAACTAGTTATAAGGAAAAACGAGATTCTATAATTGAATGTTTGGTGAACACAAAGTTTGGTTCACATAAATATGTCCTCCTTAAGGAACGACTCGATGCTTGTCTTTTATTTTTTCCAAGATCTAGGTGGCAGAGCCGGCATGTCGTCTGGCATGGAAACATTACCATATATGGGAGCATCAGCTAATTCCTCCCCATTCACATAACTAACAAGAGCTTCAGGTTCTGGGTTTATAATACTTTCAATAGTCTTATGAATAACAAAGAAATTTGGTCTTTCCTCGACGTTGTCTAAATGACACTGTAGAATGACATTAAACCTAGAAGTATAGAAAATATAATTAATATCCAAAACTTTGGTGTAGCATGAAGTGGTCAAGTCATATTCAGCAGCTCTATATGTATCCAGATTATAACAAAATAATTGTTGGTGGAGTTTTTTGCAGTAGCAACACATTGTATAGATCATATCACAGCGGTCAGTCAACTTACTCACTGTTTCTGGTATGGCTAAATATCTGAATTTAGCTTTTAATCCATGATTTAGAATCAATCGTAAAAATCATTTCATGACAAAACTCAACTAAAGTATGCCCCATACGGAAATCGAACCGACGCCTCCTCCATCAGTAGACTTGTGTGTTAACGACTGAGTGAGTCCGTCGGGCGGGATACGAGAATATTGTATGCTGGTACAATGCTGTGGTCTGGTAAAAATACATCCGCTTTGGTTCAATTATGGCTACGTAGAACAAAGTTTTGTTTGATGCATTTTTTGTCTAATACTTTAATATTGGGTGGTTCAAAACACTTTATACAATCGACCTATAAATACAACAGGTAAGCTGGACAGACGAGCACACTACTGATTTTTTTCACACAATCACCACAAGTCAAAGGGGTCATTCTTAAAACAATTCAATAACTGCGGCAGTGCCGCTTATAAGTTATCATTCATGCACATTTATTCTACTGCATCTGTGTGTAAAATAAATGAAGTCCACTATTCAGACATTATTCAAAGTCATTTACTACGATCTTTGAACTTTTCCTATAGAACCATTATATTACATAAGATGATGTAACATCTCTACTGACAACTGGCACAAACGACGGGTTGTGACTGAATAGTTGATATAATAATACGACGTAAAGAGCTCAAGTAAGACTCTTAACTCATAAGCTATAATACATGCGCTTCAGTATAAACCGATTTACAAGTGTATTTCAGGAATTATTGTGCCTGTCATAACAGACGATCAATTTGAATTGCTCTATACATATATACGGAGGGACTACTTCTGGATTCGGTAAATTTTCAAAGTGGGAAAGGGTCTGAAATACGGTATATATATTTGTTCAGGACTGACGTCCCGAACAAATAAAAAAATATGATATTCGTATTTTCTTACATTTTATCAGAACAATCGTAAGGCTTCCCTAGCCTATAATGTTCACGTGTAACTTTATTCTTCACTTCTTCATGACGTGTGATATCATAATAAGGGAGATAACCATTGGTGTATACTTCCCAGACAACAACTCCATACGCCCACTGAAATTAAGTATTACCAACAAGGTTAGTGTATATCAAACGCATTTCAAGACCCTGTAAAAACAGTGTCAGTGGAGTAAAATAAAGAACCTTAGTCAGTTAACACAACCATCAACGCATATTTTGTTACTTTGTTTAGTCTACATAGAAGTTGCAAAATCAATAAACAATGGCAAGAACAAAACGAAAATTTAGTCTTGTAACTTAGACCAGACACTAGTAATAGATTAGAGTGGTTCTCAACTCAATTAAATGCTTGTTCATATAACATCATGAAAGTTATGCAACTACAAAATTCAAAACATCATGGTGTTGACGTTATATAAACACCAACGCATGAATTCATTTAGTTCTGGCTTCAAACTACTTATCAGCCGCTTTCGTAACATTTCACTGTCATCTGATGCATTAATTAACATACGATACGCTGAAGACATTAAGCTAGAATTCATGGTACTTACTACATCAGATTTTAAGTCATAAAAACCTTGTCTTAAACATTCAGGGGCCATCCAACGTATCGGTTGATATCTTCCATTGTTATGGAGGTATTCATCTTTATATAGGTCATGAGCAAATGATGAGTCACCTATCTTAATGACGAGATTGGCATCAACCCTTAAATTATAAAAAGATATCACTAAGTCTTGTATAGTGAAACCCAGAAGTGCTGAACATTTTCTTATTGCAGTATTACATTGTACTTTCATGTAGTTCGTTATTTAGGACTTTCGAACAAAAAACAACATTTCAGCGACACAGAAACTGTGAATAAAGTAATTGTATTTTATAGCAAAGTTTAATGCTAATGCACATTCACTGACTTAACAGTCAATATGTCCGATTATCGGGCTACATTTGCTGGTATATATTTATTAACTTCCCCAGAGGGTCTTTTGCTCGGCAAAGTGCAGCCGACACATTAACGCAACGAAATTATAACATCATCGCAGGTACTTATTAACGCTTGGGTGAAGTGAAGCAATGGCAGGAAAATTTCTAGCTCAAGAAAAAGCAGTGCTCCTGATCGGATTTGAACCCGGGTCCTCTCGATCCCTCAGCGTGCGCCCTACCACTGGGCTACAAATAGATTTAATTGGTCTGTCAGCCATTATATGAATATGATATAAATCTATTTAAAACATTAAAGTTTAAATGATTGGAAACACATCTTACCAACAATTTCTAGCAGCTAAATCTTTATGTGTAACACTTTGAGCACTTAAGAAATCCATACCCAAGGCTACTTGCAAACATATATTCATCTTTAAATCATTGGATAAAGGCTACAATATAAGATACACAGATTGATTTTGATGAATTATGAGACAGCATCATAAAACATAGTTACAAGTATAGTGTGTAAATATTGACCCCGATCTCACCTTTCACATTTGAATCTAATAATTATCTACACATATCCCAACGAAAATCAGTACTACGCCTATTCTACACAAAGTGTTTTTTCGGTTAAATTTTAGCTTATAATCCTCACGGCCACGGACACGGTGTAATCGAAGATTAATACTACATTCGTATTCAATGTAATGAATATTCTTGCATAAAGGTCAAGTCGGGGTTAATATTTACGCATTATAACAACCAGAAAAAATGTATTTATTAATGCAAAAACATGTCAAACAAAGATGACACAGATAAGAGTAAAAATAAACGTGCATTTTCACTTTAGTTCGTATAAGAATACTATGACATGTATTACGATAACCACTATATATAGACTTATTATTTGCAATATTGATGGCAACAACTTTCGTTGAGAGACACTTTCCAATACCAGCAACCCTCCAAAAACGACCATGATGGAATTAGTAATTATTTTACGTTTTCACAAAAATGGCTAACTTGCAAAAATAGTCAATGAAGTAAATATTTTATATATTAGAGCTATTGCTCATTTCATTGACCGTTCACAATAATTGAAGATAATTTCTTTCTACTTGTCCAGCCATTGTAAGAAGGTAACATTGTTTCCCCTATGTAACTTGAGATTAATAAATAATATTGTTCCACTTACATCCTTTGTGTATAGTAAATAATCTTTTAAGCTTCTGTTCGACATCTCAGGATACAATAAATATACTTGTTTCGCGTCAACAGTAATTCCCATCATTCTGTGTAAAATATGATTAGATTTTTACATAATCATGCATGGAACTATGATTATAGAATTGGACAACAATTTTCATGGTAAAGAATTGCATTCGATATTTACTTTTGGCTTATCCTAAAATAGTACGTAAGAAACTATCTTCTAGGAATGTTTCAAATATATTAAAAGAAAAAAGAGAAAGGTTCAATGTTATCAAGCTTTATATAACTCCTAAATCTTTATATTGTTATACATGTGTAATTGTAATATATTAGTTCAACATCAATCTCCGTAAACAGATATCCTGTAGAGCGTTGTCGTACAGAATCTCTACTGTCTCCGTGGAAGGTCACGTCGAGATGAACTTTGTTTCGACCAATCAATGCGTAGCTTTCATCTAGACGAAAACACTATTAATCACATTTTGATTCCGTAATTTCTATTTTTAGACCAAGGTTTGCATGCTAATTTAACATCGGTTTATTCACAGTCTGCGATTGGGCGGCTCATTTCAAATTGCGTGACGTAGACGATGTAAACAAATTACGTATCATAACAATTTCGTCATGAATATTATAATGAGAAAAGGTCACCTGAATGTGACCTTCGTTTAAAAAAGGCCAGATCTAAATTAGCGAGTAGGCGAGCGGAAAATTTTAGATCGGGTTTTAATCAGATTGGTTCAACATATGTTGTAGTTAAATCAAATAAATATTGCATAAACCAACAGGATTTAATTTGTGTTTTTATCACAGTGACTAGGAATGCAGACAGGACCTTCCAAGGAAAAAGTTTTGAATCCGCCTATTAAAAATATGAAACATATGTTGATGTACCTCATTACATTCTCATTGTTAAAATCTTGAAGTCTTGTATATTCAGCCAATCCTTTATTTAACCAATCAGGGAGAGGACCCTCGTCTGGAATATAAATACATCTAGTGTTATCATTTCCATTTAAATTGGATCTTCTGTTAACATAGTCGTGGTTGTGGCGCAAGGTAACAAGTAGCGTTACACATTCGACTTATAATTAAGTAAACCGGCTTTGATTCCTAAACTTTCCGTAAAATGCGACACTGGTGTGGATTTGTTTAATACAAACTTGTCTAGTTATACTTGATAGGTCAATTAACAAGTTGACAAAAAATCGACTTAAATATCAACTGAGCTCTCAAACATTGTATAAACGCATGTGGAAGGAGTAAATCAGTGTTCTAATAATGACAGATTAAGCAGTGTTCTGATAATGATAAAAATATTGCAAATTATCGTACAAATGTTAAAGATGACGATTTTATTAATAAAAACCACACCATTGTTAACTGTTCAGATAATTTTATTACGTTTTAGTGTGACGTTTTTTTATATTTCTCATCATCTAATAGTAAATGTTATTAAATTAAAAACAACCTAGATATTAAATTAAGGAATACATCTTTAAAACAATACCTAGTACTAAGAGTTAATAAAGTTAACTCACTTAAAGAACTTTTTGAGTCTGTACCATCATATGCGATACTTAACTTTTTGAAGGAAATAAATGTATATAATAAAATATAGAGCTTTACATCAATAATATCGTTTGAAATAATAGTATCATTGATTGCATTCGGCGCGATATGACCTTTATGTGTTGGTGCGCCGTAAAACCCAAACAAACAAACAAACTAAGAGTTAATTCTTAAATACCAAAACAATATTTAAATCAACGAAATTGTAGCTGTAAACATAAACATTTAATGACGCATAATAACAATTTACAATTAAAACTTAAAAAACATATAAAATAAATAAAGAAAATACCTGGGTATGAATCAATCAATGCTTTAATAGTGAGCTTTGAACCTGAGTTAGGTGATGACGATGCTGCATTGTATGTTCCATTTACAATTCTTATTTTGTCACCTATAATATAAATGTATATGTCATAAACGAGGGACGATTTGTAAAAACTATGACATTTGCTATAAAATAAATACAATATAATATGTATATCTTCCTTGTCTGAAAATGATATACTATATTTTTTACTGATAAATGTATAAAGGTTGGTCTATTTTGACTTGGACGTAGACTATTAATTAATAATACTTGATTGCCAAATAAAACAGCAACAGTATACACGTGTAACAATAGCACATGTTTTGTACAAACTACGCGGCATCGTTGTATATACAGTTAAACAGCCACTGTGGTAAAGTTGTTAAAGTGGCTGACTTAACTGTAACTGCTATTTTTAAAAGTAAGTAGTGAGCTAAAGCCAAGCGACCAACCAATGGAATTTACGCGACTTTTGTTAACAGATGAGGTGGGACTAGTACTGATAGTTCCACGGACAATTTAGAAAACAAAATATTTGAAAACTTTAGGGATAGTTGAATTGCAAGGCTCATTTAATTTTCTTCTTTTAAAACATGTTATATCTGATACCAACAGAGACAACTATGCTGTAACCAACTTGCAGCTACGGCACAAACAACTGAGGATACTGTCCTTTGAGTACAATCATTCTCATTCCCCTATCTACAACATTTGTACATAAAAAAGAAAGCAATTTGTTTATGACTTCATGTACCATCAGCCATTTTCACACAACACTGCTTTGTAAACACACATTGAAAGATTTCGAAAATTCTAACGGAAATTTAAACAGAAATCAAAAAGCAAACCTCAAACCGTACCTTTACGAGTGCAAACTTTGCCTATCTCAATATGTGACCGATCAATAGTAGAGTTTTTAACAATTTTACCAATACTTCTGTCAAGACGTTTACAGAATTCACTAACTATGTCAGCAGATGATCTATTTATTACATTCGGTGTGACATCATTACTTATTGGAGAAATCACAGCAATTTGACTTGTCTCATATGGATTGCTGGCCCTATGTTCTGGTCCTAGAATGTTCATGATTTAAACCCATAAATATACTTCTATAAGAAACCATGCCAAATTGATCCAATGTTTAGTCAAAACTTTCAAACCTTACGTAGAAAAGACAGGATTCGAGTTTAAAATAGGAATTACTGTAGTTTATTTCATTTTTATTGTAATGGGAATCCAATCGAAGACATATTATCCTTACATCAGTTTTATCGGTTTAATAATAAGCAGTAACTTTTAGAATACTCTTTCGATTAGCGACGATATAAACAACATAAGTTCTTGGCCAACACTTGTAGGCTAAAACATACCTTTGCCTTTTCTTCAAATGTTCGTGGTGTTAATTATGGTATTAAAGCATGTTATTGCATATTGTTTATGTTTCAAAGACATATAGCAAATGTATTTCAAACTAAAATAGGGAAACATATGTACATGTACATTGTATATTAATGTAACCATTTTAGCCATAGTGGAATGTAACAAAAATACCATGCCCATACTCGTAATATGATTTTATTATATTATGATCGTACCACATACAATGTATATGAAAACACAGAACTTTTCCTCATGGGGTGCAAATCCTTTATTACTTCATTTCACGTACCGTGTAACGATATGGTACATATATCACTATAAACATCAACATCGACAGAGAAGGTATTGTGCGTAAAGTTTGACTCCGACCTGACCTTTATGCAAGAATATTCATTACATTGAATACGAATGTAGTATTAAAGCTCGATTACACCATAGCCGTGGGGATTATGTGTTGAAATTTAACACATTAACATATACTTCTATAATTTTACAATCGCTACCGAAGTGTAGAATTGGCGTAGTACTGATTTTCGTCGGGATATGTGTAGATAATGATTAGTTGCAAATGTGAAAGGTCAGATTGGGGTCAAACTGTACGCACTATACATGTACTATGAATAAACTTTAGTGTTTAATCAAATAAATTGTCTGACTGTTCATATTTTCATTGTTATACATTTGTAAAGACTTACTTTCTTCCAGTTCATGGAAGTCTGTCTGGCGTTTCTGTTTTTGTGCCATTCGGTATCGAAATATGACGATGCTGCATCCACCAATCAGAAGTAGAAAGAAAGCAATGGCACCAACAAGAATGTAAATAAACTCACTCAGGCTCCAGAAAGACTTGATGTTTAAATGACCCCAGACAGCCACCCAATTACCAATTTTGACCTGATTTACATCGCAAAAAACAACTTAAATACAGTGTTTTTATTCCAGAAAATGATATCATAAGCAAAATATTAAACTAAAGCAAAATTGAGCAAAAACCAGAGTTTCGACAGCATACCCGAAAATGATACAAAAATGTTTACAGCATTTCTCAAATCAGCAAGCCCTTCAAATTGATAGGCGTCATCTTGTCAAACCCGAATATTTCTTTTTAAACATCATTTGTCTGCCCTTTCATGATAAACAGGGACATTTCTTCTCAGGGCTTTGCAGTTATATTTTACAAGTAGGTTAATTTTATTTCAATTAGAATATAATCACGCCTATATTTGTAAAAAAAAAATTAAGTGATTCCTCAACACACAGAATGAATTCATAAAATAAGCCGTTCTTTACAGAAGACTATTGTGTAGAGGACATATGTGAGTAAATCATGACGAAATAATGTTTGTGTCAGCTAACTGTAATTGGGATGTTACAGAAATAGCAGTCGCTACTGTGAAAATGTCATTTGGTGAACTTCGCAGTAAAGGAAAACATTAAAATGTTGATTGAACACGTAATAAACTTTACAAACAATTTCTTACTTTGACTTCGACTTTCCTTGATGTTCCAGGAAATGTTTCTTTTGGATCACAAGTGATAGAGTCATTAGAACGATGTAACAATAGACATATCTCATCATCAAAATATATAGATACGTCTTCACTATGACAAGCACTATCCAGATTGGATCCCTGAAATACAATATTCAACTTAAAACATACTAATTATCATTACTATCATCATATTGTACAGACATCACGTTAAGTAAACTACAGTAAATTCAAATAACATTTTTGGTGAAATTCAAACAAAAGACATTATGGTGTTTTCAAAAAACTTTCAGAATAAATTTATACACAGACATGTTTTATTGGTATCGATATAAACAATTTTCAAAAAATTGCCGACATTTAGCGGAACAATTTAACTTGATCGATGGTACAGTGTATCTTGATTATGATCTTTTTTAAATTTCAATATTTTTTTTGATGTTCTGCCTAGAGTATATACAGTACCCACCAAAAGTTTCGAGACAAAAACATTACTACATTTTTTGTATTTCGATGATTTTTTTGCAGAATCATTATTTTTAGTATATTTAAGTATGGTCTGTGATAAAATGAAAACAAATTTCAAGAATGCAACACATTTATAACATTCAGCCTCTGACATCCTAAAGCTACCGAAACCATGTTTATTGTAATTATCTTCCACAACATAGCTATAATGCTATTTATGTAGTCTCCATTATAATTATTAATGATAAGCAAAACATAAAGCAAAACTAAAAAGCATTTCAAAATAAACAGTGATCAAATTTTAACTAAAAGCTATTCAGTAGGCCTACAAAGTGAAATTGTCTCCAAACTTTGGTGGGTACTGTATGATTCTATTACTTCATTTATAATTTTACTGAATTTCTTAGTCTCAGTTGGGATTTCGATTTGCAAATAATTACTTTATTTAATAATAAATGTTGTTCTCTGAGTGGGTTTATAAATGTCAAGACTAGAACTTAAACAATACTGAAATGCAAGCAGAATATCTAGTTTTGATTCTCGAGTCAGCCTAAATTTACTTATCATATTAGAGACTTGCTTTTATCAAAGATGACACCAATAGCACCGAAGACGATCGAATCTATTATCTGAATTTTTTAATGTCGTTCCGTATTATTAGCAATGACTACGAAGTTCGCCAATTAAAGTTCAATTCAACATGTTCCATAAATGAAAACCACTTAAGACTTAAAGAAGCCTAGGCATAATAGGGCATAAAGTAGACTGATTGCTTATGATATTAATGCGTGTATAGTAGTGAGATGATCAACGTTGATAATCTTACCGTTATTTTAAATACATCATCAAATGTATTTCTAAACACTTCATCATTGCCAGTGCTTATACTTGGATCATCTAAGATTTTAATCGTTGATGCATTAGTAAATTTTGTTACACCATCCAAATAGAAACCATAAGATACTTCATTATTAGTACCATGTTCTGTTAGGTTTGGAGCTATACATGTCAGAAGATTTGTTTCTCCTGTACATGGCTGTATATAGAAATTAAATACAAACTCAATGTCATTTTGATGTTCTACAGAAATTACAACAATATGTTGGTTCGTCAATTGCATAAAACTGCTTTTATTCTTCTATTGTCATGTAACAAAAGTCGATTTCGACGGTATAGGTAATAAGAATAAACGTCTACATTTACAAAACAACATATAAAATTAGACTTTCTCATTGCAAAAACATTGATCCCAGCAATGTTTTAATTAAATATTATTAGTATATGTAACTATTTGCCTATCACTTCCCTGATCGTTATTTTATACATATCAGTGTCCCATTACACAGTTTTCAAGCCAAAACGATGTGTTAGGGCATTGTGTCTTTGTTTTATGTATATATTCCACTTAAATTCTGTTGTATGTCATGCATAATGTTTCTATTTTAAGTATATATCAACATTTGTCTATTTTAACATGACTTAATCTACTTACTGATTCAATTGTTGGCAAAGAACTATAGACTAGTAGTTTGGGATAAGCCACACTGTTCAGATAGTTGCCTCCAAATCTCATTTTACAACCACCACTAGAACATATAGAATCTATAATTAGTTCATCGTTTTAAACCAACATGATTACCATTTACGTAGTAGCTACTTTACTTTTAGGACCAAAAAAATATAATTAGCCCTTTATTCTGTGTCTCGTATTATTGATGTGGCGGCGTCGTCATGATAAACAGCTTATCATATCAATAAATGGCCAATGAGTTCTGAAAGCCTATTATATTTACATGCAAGTGATGTCATACCATAACGATTTGTTATGTGTTCTCTATCTTTTAATATCATTTGATTGTTTTTAATGTTTTACCTAGTACATTTCTATGAGAGACATATTAAAACTATGCATCTAAGAGACAAAGGCATAGCGCATGGCACTTTATGTGTGCACAATTTGGGCTAAACAATCTAATTACAATGTATTTTCAACGCAAGGAAATGGCTATCGATTACCTAGCGTATGATTTTGTTGGTACTTGGGACGCTTCTGCTACAATGGGATCTTCTCTATACTCGAATGTATACTCTTGATTAAATACACCCACATATCTATGACTATTTCCATCAATCCAATATAACTCTATTGTTTTCTTTCCTTTTGAACTTGAAGGTAGAGTTTCAATGAAAATGTGGGTATTGTTTCTAAAAAATATAATATCACATGCCTTAAACATTGGACTTGATACAATAATACCATTACAAAATGGCTAAATATTAAAGAGAGCATAGAGGTTTAAGAATAATGTTTGTACGTGTATTAAATATATAATTGATACATGGTATCAATGTCGATATACCTTTGACTTTCACGTAGCAACATGTTATCTTAAAAGTTATCATGGTATTATTTTAAGTATATGCACTAATGTAGCATAATTTCTTCTCTTAAATCGGTTATCCATTGAACTTTTTTTAAAATTTCATATGATAAAAGATAGATCTGATTTTTTTAAAGCATACTTTCAATACCTCCCCTAAAAGGAGTACAACCCTGTTGAAGAAATTACAATGACTTACCTTGTAGTTACACTGTGTGCAACATCACCAATATTAAATGATACTTCAACGTCTGAGTCACCTAAATCATGACCTTTTATTGTAAGTTTAGTTCTTCCATTCATTGGTCCATATGTAGGGTCTAGTGTTAAATTTGTTGGCGACTGAAATATAAATATTACATTTTTGATATTGCAAGTGTTAATAAAGATAAAGTAGGATAAAGTTTCTTGCTTAAAGAAACAACGGGGTAGGTTTTGGATGGGGTTCGAACCAACGCGGAGCTGGCTATCCAATAATTACCAGTCCGTCGCCGTAACTGCTCGGTCACACTCGCTCCTATAATGGTCTGAAAGATCACAATGCTATTCACTATAATAAGACTTTAATGTGTGAAGGACTTTTAATATGACAGTAAAATCCTCAAAATGTTAGACTAATCACTTACACAATCACGTTTACTTAATCCTTCAACACGTTCCATTTTACATTCACATAATCCTGTATCTTTGTCACAGAAAGTATTTTCTTTTGTTCCAACTGTATTACATTCACATTTTAGGCATCCTGTTATAGCATTACTACTGGACAAATCATAGTTTCCGTCTTTACAAACGTCACATTGCCGACCTGATTGTTATAAAACATAATATCTGTATAATATCAGTACATGTATAAGATTTGAAAAAAATATTTACATGACTTGTTATTAAGAAGTTCTGTGGCAGCTTTGAGGGTTTTCTTATAGCTGTAACACCGTGCATGATCAGTTGTTTTCAGCTGATTTTTTCTCTGTTTTCGATTAGCAACTCGACATAACTGTATTCGATAGGCTAGTTTCATTTAAGATGTTTTCTTACACGTAAGTAGTATAGTTTAAGGGAAAATAACACTGCCACATTTTTGAGAAGGCCACCTTTTTGAGACAAGTCGATATAGAGTGCAGCGAGGCGTTACGTTTATTTACACATTATATTATTCAACGCCCGAGCAGTAACGGTGACAATCGGTTGTAAATATTTGTTAAATCGGTGGTAAAACGAGCTATCGCAAATCGCGACTGGTGTAATTGTATACAATAGAGTATCGTTTCAAT
Source organism: Mactra quadrangularis (assembly GCA_025267735.1). Lineage (NCBI taxonomy): Eukaryota > Metazoa > Mollusca > Bivalvia > Venerida > Mactridae > Mactra > Mactra quadrangularis. The sequence goes on from CM046298.1 coordinate 12,736,009, forward strand.
TAAGAGATATAACAAGAAATAGCGCATTTTTGCACTATCATTATCTAGCGTAAAATAGTTCTGAATATATAAAGTAAACGCTAAAACGTTTCACTCTCAAACCAGTGCTCTTGTAGAACGAACGTAAAATAACTATATATTCGAGATTTTAACTTTATTAAAATGTCTTTGAAACGATTTGCAGAAAATATACAGGACGATGTTCAAAATAAAGTGTTGAAAAAAATGGAGGAGAATGACAATAATGTGGATAATGATATACAGTAGATAGACACTAAAATCCACACATTCACGACTAGGCGCTCGGTTAAAACGGACTTAAATTAGTTATTTCATCGACGCTAGCAAAATGTCTTTGAAACGATTTGCAGAAAATCAACTGGAAGATGTTCAAAATAAGCGCCATCTATAAACGCAAATAAGTTACCTGTACATTGTTGCCTATACGATTGGTAATGCAGGCAAACCCGAACATAAGTCGTTTCTGCACAGACGTTTACTTATACTGTATTAAAGTTACCTGTACATTATCGTATATACAACAGGTAATATAACTAAAACCGGATATAAATTATTTTTACAACGACGTTATGTGTACATCGTATATATTTGTATAACACTATCAACTCGTTCTGATTTATTTTGCAACAATATTTAAATGTCTCACTGTGTGCTCATGTTGCTCGTAGTTTGCTCATCCTTGCCCAAACTATCCTCTAGCTGGCTCATACCTGCTCGTAGATTGCTCATTAGCGGGAAGTGTGTGGTCCTGGACTTCTCGATGATGAACCTGGTCAACGGTTTCTGCCTTCATACAGATAGCCAATGCAACAATATTTAAATGTCTCACTTTGTGCTCATGTTGCTCGTAGTTTGTTCATTCAATCCCAACATGTCCTCTAGCCCACACATTACAGCTTGTAGATTGCTCATTCGTTCCCGAAATACCCTCTAGCCTGATCGTACCTACTCAATAGAAGTAGTAGTAGTTGTTGTATTAATGATAGTAGTTTGTTTTGTTGCTATGGGACTTTAATAGACTCAAATATCGTTGTAACTGTCTCATTATGAGCTCAAGTCTGATCCTAGATTGCTCGCTAATCCCAAAATGTCCTCTAGCCAGCTCATACCTGCTCGTAGTTTGCTCATTTATTACAAAAGGCTTTATAGCCAGCTTATACTTGCTCGTAGTTTGCTCATTCATTCCCAAAAGGTCCTCTAGCCGGCTCATAGATTGCTCATTCATTCCTAAAATGTTCTCTAGCCAGCTCATACCTGCTCGTAAATTGCTCATTCATTCCCAAACTGTCATTTAGCCTGCTGCTCGACAATAGTATATTTACCTCTAGCGTTGAACGTTTGAGTCATTTATCGTTCGCAACTCGAACTACACAGAGGTTTTATCAGTGAGTGCATTCAACTTAAAATTATGTTTGCCTGCAGCGATTGTGACAAAAACTTTGCAAAGAAATACAATTTGCTTAGACATAAGAAATCCGTTCACGAAGAGGACACCCGTTCGAAAGAGAATGAGGAATCAGAAATCAGTGACAGCGATGATACAGAGGAATCGGATTTGGAAAGTAAGTCGGATGAAGAACTAGCTGAAGAAACAATTGACCCTTGGTGGGATATAGTCAAATATGGTTATGATGAACATCAGGAAGAAGTGAACGCGTTAGCTTCCGAGATAATGGAAGATGATAATGACATAAGCGAAAAGGATGCTAGCAAAAAAGCTTACCACAAGCTACTTCCGGTGATCAGAAAGGCAGTGATGAAAAAGTATCTGTTCAGGATTATGTGGTTTGAATCGATAAAAAAGGATCGCTTTCACAGAGCTGTCAAACAAACTATGAGAAGGCTTCAAGACGAAGATGACTTTGAATCAGAAGAAGCATGGAAGGCAGCCGTTAGTAAAAGGAAATATCTGTTCGATAAACTATTGAAAAAATATCAACCGATGATAAATTACAAATAAACATGCGGTTACTAAAGTGAACTGACGCCAAAATGTTTTGTTTTTGTATTACAAAAATTACAATTCCAATAGTGTCTTTGTTTCTGCATTTATAAAACATGTTTATGGAATAAATAAAATGAAAAAGAAAATACCGTTATTAGTTTTGTTTTACTTTACCTACGAAAATGATATTGCATCACTTAATATAACAAACGAAGACAACATATTGGAAAATCAACTCTTATTGTCTTATATAACTTACAGCACAACACTTCTGCATGTCTCACCTAGAGAAAATTGTCAAACAGTTTGAATTAATGTATTAGTTTGTATGGTTTGCTCAGCTTCTTTTTGTCTTTTGTCAGATCCCTCCTCCATACAAGCGGTAAATACAGTTCCGATAAGCTCCGGTTTTTTGAGGTCGGTGATTTAAATTTGTAATGTTGGAACCTGCGTGTTGTATGTCGTGCCTTGACTAAGTTTTACGTGTTGGTTGATTTGTTAAACAGTAATCGACAAATGACCTGTCACCTTGCGTTAGGTAAGGAATGAAACAAAGCTCATACCTGTCGGTATTTTTTTTTCAATAGCAGCTATGCTTTTTGAACGTTTGATGGTATGAGTTTACTAAGCGCATACAGGCTACAAAAATGACACATTTACTTAATAGATGGCACCAGACGCGCGACATATACGACAACGATTGAGCAATTGTATTCCGGTTAATGTACATTAGACGCATACTCGACCGAAATTTAAATTAGTATTGTCAAAAGCGTCATATTGCACGTCGAATTCTCATAGATCGGAGATGTCTCGACAATTTTCGTTTTTGAATTAGATTGACCGTTGAATTACAAAGTTTTAATTAAATCAACGTATTGTTTTTAGGATACACGACTCTCAAAAAGTAAATATAATGACCCAAGCTCAAATAAAATCCGTCACGCCTGATGATGGTGATCATATTAAGATAATTTCAATCCGACGAGAAAGACAATAGGAAGGTTTATTTGTTTTTAGGAAAACAGCAATATATTTCAGTCTTTAAAAATGAACAGAACGAAAGACACTATACTTACCTGTTGTTCGTTCGCTTAAAAATGAACAACAGGTAAGTATAGTCTCTTTATGATCGTATACTTGACCGAGAAAGTCTCGACTTATAGCTACAGAGCGTGTACCTTGCCTAAAGTTTAGTACCGTTTCGTTCTGTTCATTTTTAAAGACTGAAATATATTGCTGTTTTCCTAAACACAAATAAACCTTCCTATTGTCTTTCTCGTCGGATTGAAATTATCTGAATATGATCACCATCATCAGGCGTGACGGATTTTATTTGAGCTTGGGTCATTATATTTACTTTTTGAGAGTTGTGTATCCTAAAAACAATACGTTGATTTAATTAAACTTTGTAAATAAACGGTCACTCTAATTCAAAAACGAAAATTGTCGAGACATCTCCGATCTATGAGAATTCGACGTACAATATGACGCTTTTGACAATACTAATTTAAATTTCGGTCGAGTATGTGTCTAATGTACATTAACCGGAATACAATTGCTCAATCGTTGTCGTATATGTCGCGCGTCTGGTGTCATCTATTAAGTAAATGTGTCATTTTTGTAGCCTGTATGCGCTTAGTAAACTCATACCATCAAACTTTCAAAAGGCATAGATGCTATTGAAAAAAAAAATGCCGACAGGTATGAGCTTAGTTTCATTCCTTACCTAGCGCAAGGTGACAGGTCATTTGTCGATTACTGTTTAACAAATCAACCAACACGTAAAACTTAGTCAAGGCACGACATACAACACGCAGGTTCCAACATTACAAATTTAAATCACCGACCTCAAAAAAACGGAGCTTATCAGAACTGTAATTACCGCTTGTATGGAGGAGGGATCTGACAAAAGACAAAAAGAAGCTGAGCAAACCATATACATTAATTCAAACTGTTTGACAATTTTCTGTAGGTGAGACATGCAGAAGTGTTGTGCTGTAAGTTATATAAGACAATAAGAGTTGATTTTCCAATATGTTGTCTTCGTTTGTTATATTAAGTGATGCAATATCATTTTCGTAGGTAAAGTAAAACAAAACTAATAACGGTATTTTCTTTTTTCATTTTATTTATTCCATAAACATATTTTATAAATGCAGAACCAAAGACACTATTGGAATTGTAATTTTTGTAATACAAAAACAAAACATTTTGGCGTCACTTCACTTTAGTAACCGCATGTTTATTTGTAATTTATCATCGGTTGATATTTTTTCAATAGTTTATCGAACAGATATTTCCTTTTACTAACGGCTGCCTTCCATGCTTCTTCTGATTCAAAGTCATCTTCGTCTTGAAGCCTTCTCATAGTTTGTTTGACAGCTCTGTGAAAGCGATCCTTTTTTATCGATTCAAACCACATGATCCTGAACAGATACTTTTTCATCACTGCCTTTCTGATCACCGGAAGTAGCTTGTGGTAAGCTTTTTTGCTAGCATCCTTTTCGCTTATGTCATTATCATCTTCCATTATCTCGGAAGCTAACGCGTTCACTTCTTCCTGATGTTCGTCATAACCATATTTGACGATATCCCACCAAGGGTCAATTGTTTCTTCAGCTAGTTCTTCGTCCGACTTACTTTCCAAATCCGATTCCTCTGTATCGTCGCTGTCACTGATTTCTGATTCCTCATTCTCTTTCGAACGGGTGTCCTCTTCGTGAACGGATTTCTTATGTCTAAGCAAATTGTATTTCTTTGCAAAGTTTTTGTCACAATCGCTGCAGGCAAACATAATTTTAAGTTGAATGCACTCACTGATAAAACCTCTGTGTAGTTCGAGTTGCGAACGATAAATGACTCAAACGTTCAACGCTAGAGGTAAGTATACTATTGTCGAGCAGCAGGCTAAATGACAGTTTGGGAATGAATGAGCAATTTACGAGCAGATATGAGCTGGCTAGAGCACATTTTAGGAATGAATGAGCAATCTATGAGCCGGCTAGAGGACCTTTTGAGAATGAATGAGCAAACTACGAGCAAGTATAAGCTGGCTATAGAGCCTTTTGTAATAAATGAGCAAACTACGAGCAGGTATGAGCTGGCTAGAGGACATTTTGGGATTAGCGAGCAATCTAGGATCAGACTTGAGCTCATAATGAGACAGTTACAACGATATTTGAGTCTATTAAAGTCCCATAGCAACAAAACAAACTACTATCATTAATACAACAACTACTACTACTTCTATTGAGTAGGTACGATCAGGCTAGAGGATATTTCGGGAACGAATGAGCAATCTACAAGCTGTAATGTGTGGGCTAGAGGACATGTTGGGACTGAATGAGCAAACTACGAGCAACATGAGCACACAGTGAGACATTTAAATATTGCTGCATTGACTATCTGTATGAAGGCAGAAACCGTTGACCAGGTTCATCATCGAGAAGTCCAGGACCACACACTTCCCGCTAATGAGCAATCTACGAGCAGGTATGAGCCGGCTAAAGAATATTTTGGGCAAGGATGAGCAATTTACGAGCAGGTATGAACAGGCTAGAGGACATGTTAGGATTGAATGAGCAAACTACGAGCAACATGAGCACACAGTGAGACATTTAAATATTGTTGCAAAATAAATCAGAACGAGTTGATAGTGTTATACAAGTATATACGATGTACACATAACGTCGTTGTAAAAATAATTTATATCCGGTTTTAGTTATATTACCTGTTGTATATACGGTAATGTACAGGTAACTTTAATACAGTATAAGTAAACGTCTGTGCAGAAACGACTTAAGTTCGGGTTTGCCTGCATTACCAATCGTATAGGCAACTATGTACAGGTAACTTATTTGCGTTTATAGATGGCGTTTATTTTGAACATCGTCCTGTATACTTTCTGCAAATCGTTTCAAAGACATTTTAATAAAGTTAAAATCTCGAATATATAGTTATTTTACGTTCGTTCTACAAGAGCACTGGTTTGAGAGTGAAACGTTTTAGCGTTTACTTTATATATTCAGAACTATTTTACGCCAGATAATGATAGTGCAAAAATGCGCTATTTCTTGTTATATCTCTTAATTGAAACGATACTCTATTGTATACAATTACACCAGTCGCGATTTGCGATAGCGCGTTTTACCACCGACTTAACAAATATTTACATTCTATTGTCACCCATACTGCTCGGGCGTTGAATAATATAATGTGTAAATAAACGTAACGCCTCGCTGCACTCTATATCGACTTGTCTCAAAAAGGTGGCCTTCTCAAAAATGTGGCAGTGTTATTTTCCCTTAAACTATACTACTCACGTATTGCATTTTTACCTTAATTAATACTTAGTTGGTCTTGTAAAACTGATTTTGGAAATTAGAGCCAAGTGTGTTCATGAATATTGGTAACAAAATAAAAAAATATGCACTTTAACTATAGTTTCCTATGAAACAAAGAATGCGACGGAAAATTGCCCTGTTTTTCATTTTATTCAAAATTTGATTGATTTAATCGACTAAATGAAATAATTAGCTACAGGCCGTAAAAATATTTGTGTTTATATAATGCCTATACAATGTGACGGTTGAAATCAGTGGGAGACAAACTACCAGAACAATCGCACCATCAAAGTTGTTTTTTCCTTCACTGTTGAGCTATTTAACAATTTGATAAAATAACATGGGGTGTCCGCTCCTTCTAATAAGTATATGTCAGAGAGTGCATATTGGGAAAAATTACTACTTTTAAGAAAAGTGATACTGAGTTCTGAACCAGTAGAAAACACAGACGACCGGAAACGTCCCGAATAAAAAAAACATAAATATATTTACATATAAAGTACATGTATATTACTAAAAATGTTAATAAGTTCAATAAGGGGCCAGTTCCTCAATTACAATATATCATATTTAACAGATTTATACATGCTCGCATAGCTAAGCATTTGCTCTTCGAATAACACCAATATCTTTTCTCGTATACGTAGTGTTTTCGATTAAAGACCGTGCCGGCAGCCTGTGGGAGAAAGAAAACCGTCGTTTCACTTAACAAAAGATGCAAACGCTCGTTAGATATTAGCCAATCAAGATTTGCGTATTGAATTAAAGTCAGTACTAAATTTGTATAAATATCATAACCGATAAATTTTCCATTTTGCAACTTTCATTACATTATGGCCATGTTGTGTTTGCTTTTACCAGAGACTGATTAGGTTTAGCAAAGACATGCAAAGCCAATTAAGCTTCATTGAATCAAATGACAATCACTAAGAGATAATTTGAATCAGATTAAAAGATGGAATGAACAGAAGAAGACATGAAAAAATTTAATGACTTAAAAAGTAAAAAAATCCATGCACCTTCAACAAGAGATTTGCATTTGCATTGTCCAGTCTCTTCATTGCAGGTATTCAATGTACTGGCATTAGTCCCAACTGGGAAGCAATCACATGGCAAACAACCATCGGGATGAGATATATCATAGAAGTTTGATAGACATTTACTGCATTTCCCAGAATCACTTTCAACATTTTTCTTGCAATTACAAATAAGACCATTCATGCAGGAAACAATTCCTTTAGGGTTACAAGCACATTCTTTACAGCCAGTAGAGGTAAAATCAGCTGTGTTGTGAGAACATTTATCACACTTCTCTCCGATAACATTTTTCTTACATGAACACTCTCCACTGGGCTGAAAATATAAACAGACATAATAAAAACCAAGTTTTAGAGGATGTTGTTCCAAACATGCACGTATCATGTTAAACATGATAGTTGTTGTCAAGCTGTCATTTCTTTGAAACTCGCCGAAAACTCTTCTTGTATATCAGAGGAAGAAAACTCCATCTATATTTTAGTACTGGGCGACCGTGAGAAGTGGTTACCATACTGTTCCCGATTCAACTATCTTTGCAAATTTGGAATTGTAAACTAACTCATAACATGTGGGTTCTATTCAAATGAAATTGTCTTTGCTGGAAACGCGAAACAATGGACTGATAGCCTATTATTATACCTAACATTCTATTTCTTGCCACAATTGACTTTTGAAAATTAAACTCGAATCTTACATTTGTAATCGAGGGTGTAAACATACATACAAACTGATTTTGACATCAAAAGGCCTTATATTAGCGTGGGGTTGTAGAATTGCCACGACGGGGCCCACAGAAAGGGTCACATTAAGCACGACTTAATTTATATCATCAGGCATAAACAAGTTTGTAAAAAATTCATAGATAAATGCATGTATGTTAAATACATGTACTGTTACATTATGACAGAGAATCCTGATATCACTGGTTCGATTCTCAGATGAAGCATACATACGATTGTAGAGTTTAGTCATGAAGTACATACAGCCCATCCAAAACTCTCCTGTGAGATAGTTTCTTATTTCTTACAAAACGTCCAGTTACACAGATGTAGGCCATTCCAGGAAAAGTCAGAAGTGCTTTTCACAAAAATTCTTACGAAAAAAGTTATCGTTAATAAATTTCATAAATTTCGCATTTCAAAGTCTGAGGGATAATAAACGTAACTATGATAATGATGTTCAAAAAGTAAACACTTTTTCAGATAATTCAATAGTATTTGGAAATGATTGGCCAGTATGTGAAAAGCGCCAAAGTGACCCGTATTATCAACGGTCTTACGACTTACTTTAGTCGTATATCCTTTTATATTGTATTGCTAAATTATCGTAAGATTTTTGATAATTGACTGATCAGGTGCGCAAATGCTCAGTGTTTGCTGTCATAACTACTGAAAAGGAAATCAAAATTCGAAACAGGTTTGAACCGATTGTTCCATTGACATGATACAGTATGCCTATATTTTATAGTGTCATAAATATTAATTGGTAAATATGTACGCCTAGGTACAGAAAAGCACTAATACCGTTTTGCAAGTATTATTGATACTTCCGGTGGCGTCACAGTTACATGGAATGTCACATTTCAGGTCTGATGTAGCCCTGTAATACGAATCTTTGCAGTTTTCACAGTTCACTCCATTGGTATTTGATGCTAAGTCACAGTTGCATGTGAAGTTGTTTCCATTTATTTCACAGTTTTTATCATTACCATTGCAATCACATCTGCAAATACCAGAATAGAAGAAGCACAATTTATTTTTTTACTTCCTTTAGAAAATTCAGAGAGAATGATGCTTGATATGAAGGTCATTGCAATAAAGCACCGCTGTCTTATATAGGAGACTGCCCTTTACTTAGTTGTGAGAACTTATGAGCAAACCGCTTAGACAGTTAGTATTATAGGTGTTTACACCAAATCTAAACTGGACTAAAACGTTGCAGTTGATTACTAGCAAATACGGTCGAATTTCAAACGGAAAAATGGGTTACAAAAACAACCACTTTGAAATGAGAAAAACATTTCTAATTGTGCTTATGTTGCGTAACAACTTGCCAACATATGTATATCTGTGTAAAAAGGGAATAGGTAGATCTTTCAGCCTATATATGGTTTGGGGTATCTAACACCCCTGGGTCATACTGTAATTTGACATTGAAAATGAGACTTTTTATATACAACAAAGAAGGATTTTATTTAGTGGTATGTAACCTTTAACATAGAATCATAAACTTAATAAAAATGTGTTTTAAGGACGCTAACCGACATTGTATGAATTACAACAAACCATAGATATTGACACAACGAACCATGTAAAAATGCTATAAAAAGATTAGTTACCACGAAACTTCTGCATATTTATCATAGATGAATTATGCGTACATCTGTACGTAGATAAATCATGCGTACATTAATAGTGCCTTCAGAAGAGTCTTGGACAAATGAAATTTGCCTACACAAGATTATTTGTTATATTTACACCTTATTTATGTACGTACAACATGCCACATTGTGATAACCAAAATAATTCTGATTTTGAAATTTGCTCCGATGACTCTTTTGTCATGGTAAAATGTGTATCGGTCAATCTTTTAGCATAAGTTTGCCATAGGACTTTTGGAAGACCTGTCAATTATGTCATGTCATGCCATATCATATTTTATTATTTCATATTATATTGCATTACATTACATTATAATTACATTGCATTGCATTTTTTACGTTACGTTACATTGCGTTTCATTACGTTGCGTTGTGTTGTGTTGCGTTGCGTTGGATTGCATTACATTACATTACATATTATTATATAACATAACATTGCATTACATATTATAATATAACATAACATAACATTGCCTAACAATGCATATCATTGCGTAGCGTAGGGTAGCATAGCATAGCATATCATAGCATAGTATCGCATCGTATCACATCGCATCACATCGCATCACATCACATCACATTATTATTGTAATTATACATTATTATACTATATTTACCTGACGAATAGGTTGATCTCACTAGTTGTAAAATGATCCTTAGTCTTTACAACAATATCAATCTTGTCTGTTACAGTCTTCTCATACTGTTCCCTTGTTGGTGAGGTCAACATTGAATCGCCAAACGTAAAAGTAAATCTGGTACCACTGAAAATATAGCTGCGTCATAAAATCTACTGATATGAACGACGGATAAGTGATACAAACAATTCATTTGATTCTATACGACAGCGCTCTACGGGATATCTGTTTACGGAGTGCTTACATATCATTGAGTGTGTAGTACTAGTGTTGTTAAACACTTCAATAAATTTTTAACAGAACGTAATGAGTTGGGAAATAAGCACCGTTGTGAAATACCCATAAAACAAAACATACAACTTGAACTTACGTTATTTGTTTTATATAAACAAGACAATTGTTGTCTCCTGGCGCACATGTCTCTTTAAATACTCTGACTTGGTTTCCATTGTAGATAATCTTTAATTCAGCTATATCTTTAGTTACATTTGTGAGTAATATATGATGTAGCTGAAATCAAAACAGAAAATGCAACTGTATTATATCAGTTTAAAGTAATAAAACCCGGTGAAAAGCTGGTTGAATAGTTAAAAATCAGTGTAATTGAACAGGCTACAAAGCAAACAAATCTCGAACTATGTCCCTTAAGTCATTGACGGTTATTGTGTTTTTGAAAAAAACAACATTAAAACTATGCTAAAGTGTGGATTCTATTTATTGATTACTTCTCTTTGTGTATGAGATGGTGTTTTTCTTGATTTAGAAAAAATATTGGAATAATTCGTTACATGTATAATACGAGTAATAAAATGTCATATCATATGATATATAAGTAAATATTATACATGTATGCTGTAGCATTATACAATTTAAAGGCATAATAAAATATGTCAAACAATGTTGCTGTGACATTGATACATACCTGGAATGGTTTCTTCAAATCTATGCTTATACTGACGTTGTTAGTAGAACCAGAGTTCCATGAGGTAGTTTCATCGCCATCATTTAGAAACTCCACCATTTTATCATCACTGTTGAATCTGGATACTTGGTTAGTACCATCTGTACATTTCATATATTGTTTGGGAAATGTATCCCGTACTAATGTTCCATGTGTGGAAGGACATCTGTAATCAAGTTACAAATTGTATTCAAGTTTTGGATGACTTGATAAACGGTAATGATCTAAGGGGAGAATTTATACATGACGGTGTGTATAGGATCAAATAATATATAAAACTTAAACTTCTTCATTCAATTAATCGCCTATTTCTGTATTTAATATTCAATGACGTTGTACACGATTAATAATAACAATAATTGATAAGTAAAAACCCTCCACCATAAATATATATGTTACAGGGAATGTGTGTAACCAGGGATTTCATATTTGTTTTTGTGCATGTGCTTATGAACGTTCGTGTCCAGAACAGTATAACATGATGCTACTATTAACCGGACTTGTCCTGAACAGTGTAACATAACGCCTTTGTTAACCAGATATTTCCCTAATAATATTCTTTTAAATTATAAGATACACTCTAAGTGCTATCCGCACACCCGCTGAAATTTAAATATCTTATGATAACATAAACAATGGTCATTTAAAGTAGAGTCAAAGACGTTTACATGTTTTATGTAAGCTCGTCTAACTTGCTACCTTGACCTTTTCCACTGTCGCTGACGTAAACATGTACCTAACGTAGCCAAATTGCCTAAATTGACTCTTTATGCTAGTGTAACACCCCCGCCTGGGACATGCATTATGCAACATTGCAATATGGAACACTAGCCCCCACTCACACCAAAACGAATAAGTAAAAATAAAAACATATGGAATAGCGTTATCTATATAATATATACAATGATAAAGAAAATTGTACTTGTAGTTAGAATTGCATTTTGTTGTTTATTTTTTTTTACTTGCTGACAATGCATTATATTTCCCCACCCCTCGATGGCAAACAATTGTAATACATAACCTGAGAATAGTACTTACCTACAATCGGTCCACAATGGGAGTTTCAGTAATGTTCCAGTGTATAAAGATTCCATTTCTCTGAATAAAAAGATACATTTTGTACAGATATAAGACTGTAAATATGTATACATGTAGTTCATTTTTTCTCAACTGTCAAAATTTAAATAATTTTATAGTAATTGAATACAAATTATCACAATATCACAAGTGTTAGACAAAGAACACGAAATCGTCGTAATATTATTCATGTTTGACAGTTAACAAAAAAGAACTATGCATGTACATGTGTATTTGAGAATGTCAACAGTTTACAATGTCTAGCGTTTGTTCATGAACTAGATTGGTATTCCTGTAGATAAAAATCTGGTCGAACATGGTTTGATCAATATTTACAGTAACACTTGTTCCTTCATTGTTTTACTGCAACGTATTGTTCGTTTTTTCTCAACTGTCAAAGCTTGAATAATTACACGGTGACTGAATGCATTGTTTTTGTACTGTTGGCCTAATTGTTATTAAAAATATCTTGACTAAAACATATCATACGGCATAAACAGCTTTACTCGATCATAATACACACTTTTGGAAACTCATGGATGTATTACAACAATAATTTTAATAAACGCATTCACCGTGAAATTATTCACGTTTTGACATTTGAAAAAAAAACGAACAATAGTATTGTAAAATGACACCAGACCTGTCAATTCCGATTTCTTTAACATCTTCCCCGAAACCCTACTGATTATAGACAAGGGTCCAGAAGAGTTAGGTTAGGTGCACAGGACGCTGTAAAATAACTTAAAGAATAAGGGACTTTAGTCAGTTATTTCCCCTTGTATACTCTTCAAATAGGTTGGTCCTATAAATTGGATTACTTGGATTTTACCCTTATTTTTTAATGTTAATTTGTCAAAATTAATCTTAAATAACTTTTTTTGTAAATCATTTAATATGTTTGAAATTCATGCTAAGTATTTTAAGGGTAAAGAACTATCTTAATTCCATCACTTCTGTTAATATCTTAATTAACAAGAAAGATATTAGATAAAATATTTTGTTATTCTTTCATAGAAATTCAATAATAAAATCCGAGTATTCCAACTGTAAGGACCTACTTACCAATTGGATTGCTTCAGATTTTATCAAGGAAAGATAACTCACTAACGTCCCTAATTGTGTTGACACGGCGTTAAACCCAGTATGAATGAATGAAATTAGCAAATAATTAAGTCTTAGAGTGAATTAAACACCTCATAAGTCAGTCAATCATGTTTTGTTAAGTGAAACACTCACCTTGTCGTAAGTGCATCCTGATATACACGTAAATCAGCTATTTTTATAGTTTCCACGGTGTTCATCGCTAGAGAGAAATATAAATGTATGCACATAGGTTATTATTTGAGTTGTTTAAGGTTTTCAGTGCATTAACTCAATTGACCAAACAACTTTTTAATTTGAATATTGCGGCTAATGCCACTTGGGAAAATATGTTTTTTTTTAGCTCACTCGATGGAATAATCAAAGCGCTGATAGCGCTGTCAGACACGGGGTTTTGATAGAATATATAAACACAGTGTTATATAACAAACGGAAGCGATACAAGGGAATTTTCCCTTACATAAGCTAGATTTGATATACTTCAATTGAACAAACATCATATCTTCTGCTTGTTAAAGGCAAAATGCGAACTACATTAATTGAAGTAGTAATAATCCCTTGAAAATGCGTACGCCTAGTGTAATCGTCCGCGGCAAATTTTCATTAGGATTTGCTACGGTCAGCTACTAAACATGTGGAAACCCCATGTAAAAAATCAAGCTTGACAAATATATCCTCTATATCTCTATATCACAGTCATAACGTGATACCTTTAAGACGCCAGAAGGTAAAAATATTGAACATATAACCGATACTGCAACAAACAATCAAAATTTAGGACTTACATACAAATGTTAAAATTAATTGATAAACATACTTTTGTTCGGTCCAATTATAAGATTGACTGGACTTGATAATGCCGACAGAGGTTGTAGTTTTGAGTCTATATTGTTTACACGCCATCTTAAATCTTTGCCGTTCTGAAATTGTTAAAAAAAACAACAGAAATTAGCATTGGTATTATTGATATTAGAAGACAAGGTTGTGTATAAAGGATGTATGAAAAGTTTAAACGATATAGTCTATGTTTTTTTTTCGTTGTATGTTGTTTACAGTCATTCATTATTATCTATATTGTTTAATCTACCTGGCTAACTCAGTCGGTAACAAACATATCTACTGTTTTGGGATCGTGGGTTTGATTCCCAGGCGGTGCATACTTTCGTGGAGTTTAGTCATGAATTGATTTGTACGGTCATTCTCCCTCTTACTACTGATTCTAAATCATGTAGGGCAGCTGTCAGCTTCTGACGAAAGTGTGTGCCTAGTAACTGGCCAACAGCTCAATCCAGAGAATTAGCCTTTCTAGAAATGGTGAGTAGGTTGATTGACCGTCGTGATATACCATTACAATGTGTTACTACGGTGTTAAACCCACCAAAACTAATAATATTGTTCAATCTTCAAGTTAGTAAACCAGGAGCTATATTGACACTGTCTGGACTCTGGATATTTCAAGAGGTTGTTGTAGTCATGAACTATTTCAACCTCTATATCATGTTAGACATCAATGTTTACTTGGTGAAATGTCTTACTGATGAGGACGTTGTGATCTCAGTGGGTAAGATTGCTATGATTGCATACCTGGCAAAGGTCTCAGTATAACGAAGTATTTTTTGGCCAACAGTACTTCATTGTTGCAAGACCTAAGATGATAACAATAGCCTCGATAGACAGCGCTGTAATTAGACGACGGACTTTCTCAATGACTGACAATTGGTTTATAAAAAGTTTAAACTTTAAGTGTTACATAATAAACAATCGTATTAGATTTCTTAGCCGAAGTTTACAATTGATTTACTGACTGGTAAAAAGAACATTATAAGAAAATACGTATTTACCCTGATAATGACCAGCGCCCATGTGCTCCTGCCTATATTCAATTTCTCTCCATTCAGTTGGATCGACCCGTCCGTTTGTGTATCTAGTTTAATGTTATTATCAATACTTAAGATATTGCTGAAAACAGAAAAAAAATCACCAATACAAGAAGGATCTAACATAAAAAATAATAAAGATAACTAAATTGATCATCCATATTCAACATTCTATCCTGTCCGTAAGCTCGTACTATTTGGTTATGAAATATTTTCGTCGATAATTCTCTCTTCTGTTTCTATATCAAATAGAACAGCCAGCTAACGAAGAATGCATTACTTTTTACTTGTTATAAGCTCATGTCTTGAGATCTAGGTCAGCCAAAAGTCCAACTATTGAAGGAAATTGTTTTTTATCAATGCTAAAATATATCTTTATTAATATTGAATTCGTGGTAATGTGCGACATCAAAGTTAAATATAATTGCTATTCTTGCATAAAGATCAGATTGCGGTCAAACTTAATGCACAATATATATTCACGAGATCTTTGGAGTGCAATCAAGCACTTGCTTTCTGTCACATCCTAGCAGCATTCATAAGTAGAAAAACATTCTCATAGGCTATAAAAACAACTGTTACATTACATGCTACGAAAGGAAATCGGAACTAGAATGTTGTTTTCGGGTCGTTTATAATTACTGCATATGCTGCGGGCATAAATTAGTAATAAAAGCATGAAAAATATGTAAAAAACAACATATGTACCAGCCATCACATTGTACGTTTATCCACAAGGAAACTGTGAAATATTTGTCAAAACTGATTTGTTTCTGAGGGAAAGTAGAACATGACGTGTTTCTAAATAGAACTCCACCATTTGAGACGTCTGCTTTGTCTGGAACAGTCGTATCGCTTGATAAATCAACACATGGTGATGAGACCACTTTTAATGGTGTTTCCATATTAGGAAAATCTGTTCTAGTCGGACATGTTGAGTTACATGCAACACTATCTAAGCCAGGTGTACATGTCTTCGTCGCTGTGATTGTTGTATACTTCGCTATATCATAATTGTGAATGGGAAGCTCGAACGCATTCACCACTAAGAACGCTTGGTGAATGAGCGCTATGGTTAAACACGCTGTACTCTTCAGTAAAACGTTCATCGTGTTACACTTCTTTTATATGTCTATAACATCATCAGATGACACTGTAAATAGAAGAAGAAATTCATTGTTGAATAAGGGCGGGGGGTCGACACTAATATTGTTCCAGGATTTCGTGGACCCAAAAACTTGGGAGGAATCCCAATGATGCTTTCTTCTGGATCGCTTAAAAATGCCCTGCTCTTACGTGAATTTGAGTTTCCATAAATTGTGACTGCAAGTATCTAATGTTTTGTGTATTATTGGGAGAAATCCCTTACGTCAAGGCAGTATATCAGAATAACTGACCGGGGATTTTCTTTGATCCCTGGTTAGAACAGTAAGTGTCGGACCCTGTTGCCGTAGCTTTCGGGCTATTATTCATTCAAGCGGACCGGTAATTGCTACCAGGCCCTCCACTGCCGTGTATCAACCTCCAAGTATTGTCAGTTTACAAGATTACGAACATTTTAAGAAGGGGCTGCCGAGATTGACTTTTTTAGTCATTGATATGAGTTTGAAGTTGTAAAATGACATCGTTGACATAGCCAATGGCTAAAATGACACTAGACAAAATCGCCCAACCACCACCACCATATATCTATCTAATGGGTGAATAAAGATTGTGAATGATGGTCAAACCATGATTACAACTGAGACTCGGTGTTTTAGTTAACTTCATTGTTAAAATATACCACAAGCATTTTGGCCCATGAGAACAACTTACACACTATTATATATACATAAAACAATATATGGAAATACATATAAGTAGGGTACATGGCGGAGAAGTTACATGATATGTTAAAGTTGTACACAATAATTTATTCAAATTATAAAATGTATGGTTCTGTATTATAATCTAATCGAACAAAAGTCGGACAATGCATCACTGAAAGATAAAATTGTTTGATGTTAATCAGTAAATGGGTAGTTTAACTTATAAGCGTAAGTTAAACTCTAACATTCTGACTAAGAAATAATTTGTGACATCACAGAGGAAGTGATAATAAGTATGTGACAGCATACCAACTTGGTTTGTGATAATGCATTGTTAAATATTTCTTATGTAGTACTAATTATAGAACTAAGGTAAATTATCAAGACAAACAAACCTTTGTTTTCCACAATTTTTTGCAGCAGCCAAATGCAAAACAAAAATATTTAAATAGCGCACAAATAACCATTTATCATTTCTTTGTCAGATAATACCCACACTAAACTGATTAAAACCCGATCTAAAATTTTACACTCGCATACTCGCTAATTTAGATCTGTCTTTTTTCAAACAAGGGTCACGTTCAGGTGACCTTTCCTCATCACTATATTCATGACGAAATTGTTATGATACGTAAGTTGTTTACATCGCCTACGTCACGCAATTTGAAATGAGCCGCCCAATCGCAGACTGTGAATAATACTGCTGTTAAATAAGCATGCAAACCTTGGTCTAAAAATAGGAATTACGAAATCAAAATGTGTTTAATAGTGTTTTCATCTAGATGAAAGCTACGCATTGATTGGTCGACACAAAGTTCATCTCGACGTGACCTTCCACGGAGAAAGTAGAGAGCCTGTTCGACAACGCTCTACCGTGAGGATATCTGTTTACGGAGCGTGTACCCACACTAGCAGTTGAATTGTATTTGTTAACTCTGAATTCTCTGCACAAAATAGTTTTACTTACGACTTAGTATTATTATTTATAATCATTTAAACACGCAATTCATAATCTATAGACATTATTAAAGCATAAAAGAAAATGATATTATTTTATAATTTAATATTTCATTCCCCTGTAAGCTTATACAAAATGATGTATAAAACGTAATTTGATATGGTGTAACATTGTATGATACAAAATTTCTTTTTTCACTATAGATATAAATCACGTACTGTAACGCTTTATTTGACTAAACATGCAAAAAATGCAACCATATAAATGTAAATTGTAATAAAATAACATAATTTTGTTTGGAAAGAACTTAATACAGAAAATAATGTCTATACCGGACTTGCTTGGTGCCAAAAAATGATTCCAGTTTAGTGAGGGGTTCGGAATAAAGAGAATGCATACATTTTGAATCTTAGGTTTAACGGGGAAAACGTTTTGACCATACAGTTCAATACTAGAATATGGAAAATCCTTGAAACTACATTTTGTATCTATCTCTTTACACTGCATCACCCAAACTCCTCACAGCGGTTACGTCACGCGTTGCTACTTTTTTTATTGATTTGATAAAGGGAGATAACCACTGCGGGGAGTTTGTGCATCACCCTCTTTCGAGTATTATGTGCATGGCAAGAACTGGTGCGTTCTCCGCGTGAGCTCTTGATACAATATAGCTGAAAAGCGTCCATTGACTACAATTTCAATGCAACACAGACACAGCCAAGCACTTCTCATTCTCCAACAAACCGAGGTTTGTCTTTACAGAATATGGCTTGGACAGAAGTCCAAACTCAAGCTTGTTTGCTTAGGTTTTGACCATGGTTATATTGCATGTTAAAAGGAAATGAGACATAAACCAAATATTGTAGTTATATATCCTGATGTAATTTACTAAAGAAATCTCATTCAAGAAATTGGCAAAATAAGAAATACTACGAAATTATAAACTAGTGTCGTTCAGACATGTACGGAGCCCCTAAAAGGACATTTTGAAATACTTTTTTTATTTTCACAACTATTTCGTTTAAACGTAATATTATTTCGTTTTAAAGAAATATTATTTCGTTTATTCGAAATATTATTTCGATTAAACGAAATAATATAACGTTTAAACGAAATAATTATTTCGTTCTTTCGAAATAATATTATTTCGTTTTTTCGAAAAAATTATTTCGTTTTTTCGAAATAATTATTTCGTTTTTTTCGAAATATTATTTCGTTTTTTCGAAATAATTATTTCGTTTATTCGAAATATTATTTCGTTTATACGAAATATTATTTCGTTTAAACGTAATAATATTTCGTTAAATCGAAATAATTATTTCGAAAAAACGAAATAATTATTTCGAAAAAACGAAATAATTATTTCGATTAAACGAAATAATATTTCGTTAAAACGAAATAATATTACGTTTAAACGAAATAATATTTCGAAAAAACGAAATAATTATTTCGTTTTTTCGAAATAATATTATTTCGTTTTTTCGAAATAATTATTTCGTTTTTTCGAAATAATTATTTTGATTAAACGAAATATTATTTCGTTAAAACGAAATAATATTACGTTTAAACGAAATAATTATTTCGAAAAAACGAAATAATTGTTTCGAAAAAAGGAAATAATATTATTTCGAAAAAAACGAAATAATTATTTCGAAAAAAACGTAATATTATTTCGTTTAATCGAAATAATATTTCGAATTAACGAAATAATATTTCGTTAAAACGAAATAATATTACGTTTAAACGAAATAGTTGTGAAAATAAAAAAGTATTTCAAAATGTCCTTTTAGGGGCTCCGTAGGACATGTTATACAGTTAGTTTATTTATTGTACCTAGGTAAAGGTACTGTATGAGACAAGTCATTATGTCATATCAATTGCTTTAAATACGTATTTGTAAGCGACTTCATACACGTTAACGTACTGAACGTTCATGTGAAAGGCCGGTTATAGGTTATAATATAATTTTAAGTTGTAATTAGATACTTAAAATGATAAAAAAAACCTGTATTAAAATTTTATAATTATAAGCAAAGAATGGGGAACTCAGTTTTCCCCGATTTTGTTAAATTGTATCTAGTCAGACTAGAGCAGGGTACTTTTTTCAAACAGTCACATGTCTGATTATTGCAGTACGATTATTTACTGTTTTTACCTGTTTAGTAACTGGACCAGAGTAACTTTCTTTTTCATTAAGCCACCTGTGTGGCTATATAATAGAGGCTGAATAAATTACATTATAATTTTAGTATAATGATACTGTATGAATTACATAAGTGTACTACATTGAGGTGGGGTATGGTCTCATGTATTCTTTAATTACCAAAACCTAGCTAAAATAAATAGCGTGCTGTTGTATCACGAATAAACGTTAGGTGCGAAACGCAATCGCATCGATTGTGGCCGATTTCTTTGCCCATTGCTGTGTTAAATAATACATAATATAGTTTAACTCATTTTTTCTAGAATTGTTTATCACATGTGTTGCATATCATGTATTGTTTGTGATTTTATGTATGGTTTCATCATTTGATACATGTATAGCATAATTGTGTCTTATTCTTTGTTTATTATTATGTCTTAAGATAAAAATCAAAGCGTTGAAAAGACCGAATGAAAGATTTATTGCTAGGTCTATTGTAATTATGGCGATCTCCATACGTAAATATCATATTAACCTATCCCAAATGTGCAATAATCACTCTTTTAATTTTACTTTTACATTTTTAAGTGACTACGTATATAAAGCTGTTCATTAGATCCCTTTAACACACTCTTTTATTATTTATACAATGCCCTCCAGAAGTTTCTTCACACTTTAACAATTTACAATGTACTACATGCAGTTCCAAAATTTGTAACAGCAGTTTATTGTTAAATGGTCTTCAATTGTGCTTTTTCTTATCATTACATTTGTCTTATAACAAAAATATCCCTAACTTGATAATTGTTCATTGAGATACATTGACCATAGTTTCGGAAGCTGATAGATAACTTTAGCTGCAACTCAAAAACTAAAAGCTATCAATAGAAATTCCAGTTCCATTGCATGAATAATGAATAAAGTAAACAATAGTACAATAATTCTTTAAATTTGAACATAGAAATTGTGGCAATTATAATGTGAAGAAACTTTTAGAGGGCAGTGTACACTGATACAGTTTTAGTATATAACATTAGATGTGTTTATGAACATTGCCGAACATATCAAGATGCATGTTCGCAAATTTTTTTATCAGTGGTAAACTATCAGACATCATTGTCATTGTCATATTGCCATTGTTGTTTATCATGCACATTATGCTTATATTACAACTAAATAAAATTGATAGGGGTAGGTGACCTGGGGCCCGTAGTATCAAGCGTCGCACGACTGATTTTAGTCGTAAATCTTTCTATAATATTGTTAAATTGTCGTAAGAGTTTTGATAATATGCTGCCCTGATACTTAATAATCATGTTGTTGTAGTTGTTTTTACGTGCCATTTTGAAAGGATTATAAACGAAGCACGACAAAAAGTTGAACTGTGATATGAAGTCATTTTTCATATGATAAGTTTTGAATATAAATCTTTCAACCAGCATACAAATACCTTCAATGTCATGGAATAGTGATCGATATTATACTATTATGTTACTTAACTACTGACCTATTGTGTATACGACCATAGTGAAAATCGGGCACCACGATGGAAATAAAAGATTGGTCTCTTTTTTGAGTCATCCCCTGTATTGATGGGCATATGACGTATGGAATCTTACATACAGTGGTTTTCACCATTTGTATGCCATGTGTCATGTCATTGTTACCGAACTAAAATCATCATTATTATTATTATAGACCGACTATTTAAGAAACAATCACTCTGCTATTGTTTAGTTCATGTTGAATCAAACCATGTATTATTTCCGCAACAAAAACAATACCCTGAGTAATCTGTACAGGAAATATATAGAGCAATAAATAAGATGAAAAGTGATACACTTTGAATACATGTACATGTACAGTAACCCAACGATAATGTATCTTCCGCTTTATATGTAAAACTTTCCTTATCTGGTTCCCAGTCGTATACATGTACTTTGACAGGTAAAAGTACGTCAGGCAAAGCATGATAATAGTCGCGCTCGATGTAATGAATTAGGTATTGGATAATTATGTTTTCAAACGAACATTTCTCACTACATAGGCTTAAATAAAAGGATCGTTGTACAAGAATTACAGTGGATACCTTTTTTGGTTGTTCGGTTACATTTTTGTTAAATAAAGTATCCGAAATTCTGACGAGACTTATCCACGTCCGAATTGTGTTCACTTGAGACGTTTTTGTTAATCGTTCGCTAAATATACGTGTTATCAGAAAAATCGAAATCGAATGACCAATATCGTACCGAACTCCTACTAAAGTATTTATCGTCAGTAAATGATCATGCAAGATTAAGAAAACGTAATACCTGAATAACAACTGAGGAGGCCGCCATTATTACGGTTTGCCTGACCCGATAACGATAGTAGTAAGGGGAAGGTAATCCAGAATAAAACTTTCCTTGTTTTTTAAAGATAAAATATGATAGACCCGACTAATATTACGTTAATTTCACTTTGATACAGTGACTGCCATAAAAACATGTTGATTTTAGAGAGTGACATAGCAAGTTGTAAACCAATAACATATTTACTTCGAAATTTAAATGAATGCAACAGTATCAGCGGACACTTTGCACTTATTCATTGGCTATATCTAATACTCAAGGCTCAAGTGTATTTACATTGTGTAATATAATCTTAAGTGTCATTCCTTCATATTTCCTCGGGTCAGCGAGTTGTTTCACTGAAAACATTTAATTTCCTCTTCAATTCAAGAAAAACTTTCACAGAGAGTCAGTGGAAATTAATTATCAAATTGTATTTAGATTCATCCAGCTACATACAATGTATATACATGTTAATAGATTCGAAGGGCTATTCTCTTTGGAGATACTAGAGAGTTGAGAATGAGACCACTACATGAAGCTTAACACCGTATTAACATGGCCAAAACACGATTTTTAGGGAAGGGGGCCTCAGCCTTTTTTTTCTTGGGCAAAAATATGGCGGTTTTTCTGCGCAGCTGTCTAAGCCAACTTTTGACCTATATTTCAACCAATACAATTTGCTCTACCATAGATGTCTGTCCAATGAAAATCCTTTACGGTATAACGAAATGGATAAAACGCATGACACCATTGGCTATTTGTGATAAACTGGTGCGTAGCACGTACAGAAGCTGCTGACTATTTACTCTGTGTATAATGAGTGACTCACTATGCTAATTGACCACACATTCGTCGTAGTACGCCCCTTGCGGTTTAACTAAACGGCGAATCTGACTCAGCGCACGCTCGGAATGGGTTTTCATTTTGTCATATGTAGGCCGCCATTGAGCATTTCTATCAAATTGTTTTATGTTCGCCAGAAAAGTAACATAAATCGTTTGGTCATTCTTGAAAGAAGTGATTTTAAATCGAAAATCCTTGGCATTGTTATTAAAGAATTATTAGAATCGGACAGATTTTCCAAATTGACAAATCAGCGAAGTGGCAATATATTCGGACAAAAATGGTCAGTTGAGACTGAATTGCAATTACGGACAAACTACATTTGACCTATAGTTAATACATGTACGCCGTGTATGACCAACATTTATACTTCAAACCGTTGAAAATGAATCCAGCAGAGCGCCGAATATATTTTTTTAAAGATATTTCTTGTTACTTATTTGGGGACAATGGACCCACTTCATTGCAAGTGAAAAGGAATAAATCCATTAAATTTTACATAATGGAATAATCCAGTAATATATTTGATAAAAGAAACAACCAACAAAGACAGTAACTGCATTGTACAATGTGAAGAAATCAAGATTTTCCCACTTGTTTAATGGGATTAAGGAGTTGGAGGACCAAACTAGGGAAAAGTGTAAGTTTTGTATGGGGAAGCAGTCTGTATTTGGCTTCTTCTGAGGCAAGTGTTTTGGACCAGCCAGACCTCAGCAATAAAATGCCTTCGTGCATAATGTAGAGTTCGTGGTCTAGCCCAATCTGATTAAAACCCGATCTAAAATTTTCCGCTCGCCAACTCGCTAATTTAGATCTGGCCTTTTACAAACAAGGGTCACGTTCAGGTGACCTTTTCTCATCATAATATTAATGACGAAATTGTTATAATACGTAACTTGTTCACATCGTCTACGTCACGCAATTGAAATGAGCCGTCCAATCGCAGACTGAATAATACCGCCGTTAAATTAGCTTGCAACCTTGGTCTAAATATAGAAATTACGAAATCAAAATGTTAATGATAGTGTTTCGTCTAGATGAAAGCTACGCATTGATTAGTCCATATAAAGGTCATCTCGACGTGACCCTCCATTGAGAAAGTAGAGATCCTGTACGACAATGCTTTACAGGATATCTGTTTACGGAGATTGGGTATAGCTTGACCAGTATTCAGAATCTAACATATAGTTAAATTTATACATAATTTTATTTGTAAGTAGAAAGAATTTATTCCTGTTTAACATACAATAAAAGTTGTTCATAATTCTTTGTATTTATTGATTTTATTCATTAATGGTTAACCCTTTATAAAACTTATGTAATTCTATTTTCATTTATCAATTAAATTTATTCACGTTTGTTTGCTCCTTGTAAATATGTATTTATCTATGTATGATCATGGTCAGAAGTCTAATGTATAGGTTTAATGCCATTCTCGTACCCAGAGGTTTTCATGATTCCAGATCGAGAATGGCGTAATTCTTAACTTTATTTGTATTGTACGTGTATGTAATGATTGGCCTACTGGCTAACCCTTCCAATTCTTCCTGTACTGAAGAAAATAATTTTTACCAGACCTAGTTCCATGAAATGAGTTATCAGTTATCGGTTTGCTATTCAATATATTGTTTGAAAATACACAAACGTATATTTTGACATTAATCAAAAATCTATCCGTGAAAACTTTTATCATATTGAATATGATAATAAATGCATTGAAACGTTTATTAAAAAATCTAATGGTAAAATAGCGAATAAACAGACTGATTTGCAGCCATATTCAAACCAAATTATAGGTCGTTTGCGGTAAAGCTGGGCCCCTAAAATCATAATATATCTAAATAATTATTGGATGGAATTAACTCAAATTTTGTATGTGATCATAACTAGCATTTTCATAACAGTATTATACAAACTCAAATATAATCATCACTGTCGTCTGCATCGTCAACATCTATACAAATTCTACACATATGATTTTAATACGGGCCTCTGCTTTACAATTCAGTAGACCGTCGAGTGTTTATTTAAGCGACAAATTTACAGTAAACGCACGGGACTTGGTATAAATACACTGGAAGTATGAAAATGTTATAATCAGAACAGCTTATTTTACCTCCCGCCGGAATTTTGATAAAAAAATCCAAATATGTTGCATTGTATCTTATGGAAAACTCTTTTATTTATCTATTAAAAATTCTGAAAATTTTAATCATAGAAGGAAAAATTGAAATAAGATTGTATTAAAATTTTTAACAAAATCGCTGTTATAGTTTAAAAGATATTTACGGTAAATAGGGGTCCAGCAATAACGCAGACGACCTATAATTGTGTGAATGTATTACATGTATATGTAAACCTTTACATATTACTGATGTATATAGCAAAACTTTAGAACTATTTGTCAAATAGTGGAATGGGCTTAAGGAAATCGATGTCTGGATCCAACCTTACTGATTGACGCTTCTTTTTTATTTGAACAATATATATACCTGTGATTTCTTTACTTCGTTTCATTCAGGAGCAAACAGAAACAGTGAGAGTCAACTGCATGAATTATCTTAGAGCATGGCAGCCGGCGCGGTCCCGAAGCAAAAACACTATAAATACATATAAGGTATATAACTCAATAATGCATAGGCGGATCCAGCGGGGGGTCAGGCGGGTCTGGACCCCCCTAGAATTTGGAAAATGTACCTGTCCATTAGTGTATTTCTTGTCTGTAAGTCATTTTTAAGTAGCATGCAGCAATTTTTCTCGGTGCTTAACATAGATTTAATGGTAATGTAGTTTTTATTATCAATATGTTGCATTTTTTCTGCAAAATGTGTATAATGTGACTGAGTTTCGAGGTTTGGACCCCCCCCCCCCTACAAAAGTTCGGACCCCCCTCCAAAAGTTTGGACATCCCTTGAAAAAATCCTGGATTCGCCCCTGTAATGGTAGTTTTTAACCAAGTTCAAATAATGACTAGTTTCTCCATTATGAATGATTTTGTTTTATAGATTTATACATGCATGCGTAGCCAAGGCTTTCGATCAAAACAGATTTGGTTTACTCGGTACAGAAGTCGCAAGAACAAATACACTATTTACGGCTAATTTGACGTTTTGAGTAATATACCTTATATGTTTATATAGTGTTTTTGCTTTGGGACCGTTCCAGCCACCTGTGTCTTAGAGTATTGCAAAGTCAGCGTGAATGTATATAGAAACATACTTTAAATTGTACTTTAACACTCACTAAAAACGATACTTTATAAAATGAATGTTTTTGATAACCTAATAAGAGAATGATCAATGTGGAGTGGTCTAGAGTTAGTATGGATTCACAAATATGTTAATACGAACGTAATACATGTTTATTTATTTTGTGATAAGGTCTTGTCTGTCTTCTATGGTGGCATATTTTTGCCATCAGATAACCACATAACTAACTAGTTAATTAAGAGGTTAACTAGTTAGTTATGTAGTTATCTGATGGCAGAAATATACCACCATAGTCTTCTTTAACAGCAAGGGATATATGACAACTTTTGCAATCATGTATTTCATTGATGCTTTACCCTGTGAAACAAAACATATTGTTGCATACATCTCAAATAAGTTGATATTTAATTGTATGATGTTAAAGCCCTATTATAATAAGTAACACTGTTTTTGGACTGCAAGGAAAGTAGACATTTATCTTTTTTGAACACCTCCAAGGATTTTTAATTAAATGCAAATATTGCTTAAATATGTTTATGTTATTTATTGCATTTCAAAGTGGGGGTAGATCGAAACCGAAAGTAGAATTTGGTTGTCCATACTTGAAACAATAGTTTCGATCACAGTATGTTAAAGATGAAGTCTTGTTATAGAACTTACATAATTAAGCTCTAATACTATTTTGGATCAGGTATATTAAACATTGGTGTATTAATGAATAAAGTGTGCTCTTATAAAAGTACCCCACTTTTTTAAGAAACGAACGCATAGTCAAATTCAACTTTATAAAGCAGAGTGGTTTGACCTGTTTATTAAGTCTCTCATGCATGTTTTATTCTGATTACTTCATGATGGTAGAAACAGTTTTCAAGGCTACTGTTATTGAATATATCTTCACATAGTGGCTTTGATTCAAATAGTGAATCATATATATTAGAACTATACAAGGACTTCAGCATTTCACCCAAATTACTACCATGTTATAACCATAGGCGACCGGATCGGTTCCGAGTGAAAAAACACTGTACATGTATATAGTATTTATGACTCATAACCCTACAAATTGCGTTTTGCATCAGAACCGTGCCGGTCGCCTATGCTCATAACAATAGAGAAATTAACAATGCACATTGTAATGAACTTATAATGACGTCATCGTGGTGACATAATCAATTTGAGAACAATCAATTATAATTTCCGTAATATATTATCCTGATATATCCTCATAGTCGTACATGTAGTACTTTTTTAGTTTTCACGTTATAAGCGGTCTGTTAAAAAGTTAAAAAGAGTGCGGTTAAATACCTAATTCCATATACATGTTTAGCTCACTTGACAATTTTGTTAGATAATCCCTGAGCTTTGAAAATCCTTACAGGAAAGTGATCCCTCACAGTACTTATTTTCACTTGGATAGAGTGGTACAACTGAAATTCCATGTATATTTCTTGCTCAAGGAGTAAGCTGAGTAGTGTTGGACCATCCGATCACTTAGAGCACGAACTACCACCGTACCAATGGTCCTATACATTCTGTACAGTAACCTTAAAACATCTCGTTTAGTTTTAAATATGTCAATGCATTGTTTTACACCATTTTACTTTGTGTTGATATCAAATCAAGTCAAGTTTTGGTAATGCAGAATCAATTAAAGGCGTTTTCCATAGTCTAACATGCAAAATTTATCAAGTGCGATCGTTGAATATTAAGACCACCACTTCTCTCTCTGTTTCGGTTTCAATTTTTACATAACTTCGTTTAGAGCTGCATTGATTGAAAGAAGGAAAAAAAGGAAAGTGATTAATGCACCTTACACCGTACATACGTTATGGGTTTTTTTAGGGGAATTTTTTGTTTTAAATCGTAGTTTAGAAAAGTACATGTATTAATATAGGTAAATGTATTATACATGTAAACATGTATAAGTTATAAAGTTACTTCGTGTCGCTTGACTGAACGCATTCTCGTACCCAGAGGTTATTAAGATTCTCGACCGAGTATAAAAGTACTGTGGTGAGTCAATGACCCTATATATACATAGGGTCCTTTGGTAAGTATTTACTCTAGCGGGGTTAATGTATGCGCCACTGACAGTTGAATAAAATATGACAATAAAATCTCATAGTGTTTTATCGCTAAAAACAAATAAAGTCATATCAGTATCGTCACTCCCTATATAGGGTTTTATAATGTTTCGAAATGTCTGAATGATCATAGCTTGTGAATGTTGACCAAAGACTAGTGATTCATTGAAATTAAATCTTCATAATAGCATACATTTAGACAGCTGTAGTCTAGTAACTGAAACAACCAGGGTCTGTAGTGAAGTTGAAGGCGCATCGGAATTTCGAAGGTGGTACGGGTTCGAATACATCCAAGGAGGTTATACCCTTCCATGAAAATTCGACAATAGTGTCAATTGTCCTGAATTATTAAGGTATATGGAGACGTTGCCGGTTATGAGAAAGGGTATGTGCACATATTTTAAGCGCTTTTGAACATAGTTTCAATATGTAAAGAGCGCTACACAAATGTGAGTACTGGTTATAGACCAGGGTCGAGGAAAGTAAGGGTTAGGTGCGCTGTACGCTGTAAACCTAAATTGTATTGACACGGCGTTAAAAATAGTTACTTAAGTGAGCAAAATATCAAAAGAGCCCAGGTGAATTTGTATAACCTATTTTAAATGATCGAGTAATCATATTTACTTAATGATTATATATTGATTATTTTGATATCTATTTTGTTAAACACTAAACGTATGTGTAACAGTATTTGTATCATACCAGTAGTCCAGTTATAGTTTAGATCTGAGAGAATAAACATCATATTGAAGCATCCGGTCTTAGTCTAATATGTATTATTGTTCGATTACTATATACAGTCTATTTTTCTATACTTTCACGGTAATTGAATAGAAAAGAACAGAATTTTATTTGGTAAATGTGTACATACTACATAGTATATTTTATAGTTATGATATCATACATATAAATTGCCCGTTTTTTTCTCAACTGTCAAAGCTTTAATAATTTCACGGTGACTGAATGCATTGTTTTTGTACTGGTGGCCTAATTGTCATTAGATATATCTTGACTAAAATATACCATTCGGCATAAGCAGATCTACTCGATCATATTACACACTTTTGGAAACTCATGAATGTACCATGGCGATGATTTTAACAAACGCATTCACCGTGAAATTATTCATGTTTTGACAGTTGAGTAAAAAACGAACTATACATTTAAATATAAAGTACATTGTCAATGCTTCTATAATCGGGAATACACTATCACAATATTAAGACAAAGAACGTTGAGTTACCGTGAAATTATTAAAGTTTTGACTGTTGAAAAAAAACGTACTATACCGTATATAGCGTATTCAATATAACAAGCTACATTCAACATCTATTTTCATAGATTTTGTCTTAAATATTCAGTATGTGTGCATGCCCCAACCACAAAATGAAATATAAAAAAAAAACAATTAACATAATTACGTGAAGACTTCTGCAGTATTTTGAATAATACATGTATAAGCAAAATAGTATTACATAAATTTCACTTACCGAATAAAGAAGATTTTCGTTTCGTTGTATATTTTGAAATCAAATCCAAATAACAATTATACCTTTATGTGCAAATCTAGCTAAAATTACATACATTTAATTTTTATACAGTCGAATAGTTAACGATATGTATTTTTATAAAATACATTTAGACGCGGTACACATCAAAGAATTTTCATCCGTGGAATTCAATCACGTCATTGTTAACACACTTAATACTTAATAAAGTTAGCTTTAAACTTCATAAAAATCAACTTCAAAATGTGAATTTATCATAAAGTAGTTCACTTTGTTTTAAAACCCTGACCTAACCAATACATCCGCTTTTCAAACTGCGATCTTGACTTGACAGTAGAAAATTTAATCCACTGACTCGATTTGTTTAAATCTTCCGGGTTTAAAATATCCATACATGAATGATTGTATTCATATGTAGGCATTCTTTGTGCTATCCAAATAACTTAAAATATACCATTCAAATACATACAACATTCATTGTCGCTACTTCACAGCTGAAGGTATATACGTTTATGTTAAAGAAAACTGTTTAGTAGATAAATCAGTAACGTACCCATTTATATCATAGATGACATTGATATGAGTTTTTATAATTGATTTTTTTTCGTTGCTTATTAAGACGTAAGTGGTTATATTCTTAGTGGTTATATATTTTAATAGTTAAACTTCAAGTATGAACAAATAATGATCATTTTACGGCGACCAGCTCACCTAACCTAGCTTTTCTAGACCTAAGCCTGTAATCAAGTACCGACCTACATACCCTTCCACACGGTCGACAACTTCTCCATATACTTTAATAATGGAGGGGAAAGTCGACATTATTGTGATTGTTTTATGTAAGGGTATAAACATCCCTGGTATGACTCGAACCAGCCACTCATTCGGAACGTTAATTTCGAAATTCTGTTCGTAGTTTGCTGTGTCACCAATCTGAATAAAACCCGATCTAAAAGTTTACACTCGCATACTCGCTAATTTAGATCTGGCCTTTTCCAAACGAAGGTCACGTTCAGGTGACCTTTTCTCATCATAATATTCATGACGAAATTGTTATGATACTTAAGTTGTTTACATCGTCTACGTCACGCAATTTGAACTGAGCAGTCCAATCGCAGACTGTGAATGATACTGCTGTTTAATTAGCTTGCAAACCTTGGTCTAAAAATAGAAATTACGAAATCAAAATGTGTTTAATAGTGTTTCGTCTAGATGAAAGCTACGCATTGATTGGTCGATACAAAGTTCATCTCGACGTGACCTTCCACGGAGAAAGTAGAGAGCCTGTACGACAACGCTCTACAGGATATCTGTTTACGGAGAGTGCTGTGTCACAGAACCGGATAATTATTCTGTAAATATGTTATATAAAATGGCGGAACCACCAACTAGTAACCATTTTCGTTCCCTGAGGCTATCAAGATAATCGATTTTAGCTCGAGAATCTTGATAGCCTCAGGGCAAGAGAATTACTAGTAACCCCTTATCGTGGACCTTTCTTTATAGTGCCACCATGTTAGTGTATGAACTTAAGCTGTCTAAATTGGAACCTACAACCAAATTACTTACCGAGTCATTTCAAAATGTCAAAAATGTACCAATAATTGGGTAATCGATAAAGCCATATATAATTATACATACACAGGATCGAGTGTGCGGGGTATTTGTCAATAGTTACGCATTTTGTAAGACGAAGAGTTTAGTACCAAATGCCAATATTGTATTTTAATAAAATACACTGTGTTTAAATATATCAATTACATAGTTATTACGTATACCTCGTACAATTTATATATAAAATATTATACAAATTAAACCATATAAAACTTAAGTTTAAATAAAGTGCATGCATATTAAATCAAAGCACTGAAGGCACTGAATTTGTTCGGGTTTGGAAAGTGGAATTCAATTTCCGGCTCCAACAAAACATTCGTTCACAAAGAACAGTTCAGTGATATTAGTTTGATAGGTAGACCAACACTGTTCCGGTTCAAAACACTTTATACAATCGACCTTTAAATACAACAGGTAAACCGGACAGGCGAACTCACTACTGATTTTTTTCACACAATCACCGCAAGTCAAAGGGGTCATTCTTAAAACAATTCAATAACTGCCGCTTATAAGTTATCATTCAAACACATTTATTCTACTGCATCTGTATGTAAAATAAATTAAATGAAGTCCTCTATTCAGACATCATTCAAAGTCATTTACTACGATCTTTAAACTTTTCCTTAAGAACCTTTCTATTACATAAGATGATGTAACATCTCTACTGACAACTGGCACAAACAACAGGTCGTGACTGAATAGTTGATACCATTCTATAACATAATACGACGTAAAGAGCTCTACTGAGACGCTTAACTCATAAGCTATTATACATACGCTTCAGTATAGACCGATTAACAGGTGTATTTCAGGAATTATTGCGCCTGCCATAGCAGACGATCATTTTTGGAAGGAATTCTTTTTCAAAGAATTCCTTTCTATGTCAGCGCTCTTGGAAATTTGAAAAAGAACGACAACACATAATTGAACTCTGTTGCGACCCAGAAAATAGAGCAACAGAAAAATGTGTATACTATCAATTGCAGACGAGTTGAAAAAAATACAAATTTAAACAAATACTTAAAATTATGATATTCAATGTTTTTTCACATTAATCAAACTTCATTCTATCTGTGTACGGAGAAAAGTTATTTTGTATTATTCCGCATTTTCTATCTCTGCCACGCACTTGTATATGTATATAAATTTAGCACCAGTCATTACTGTCGCGGCAGTGGCGTAGTGGTTAGCATGACAGACTACGAATCATGAGTTTGCGGGTTGAATCCTGATCGTGTAAAGTCATTACATGTTTTTGATTTTTTTTTTTTTTGGTTTAGGGTACGAAAATTTGATCACGTTCGTCAGATTTACGTACTTAAAATTCAGAAAATGAAAAAAAAATTGCTTTAGTTACTTTTCACTTATAAAATGAATACACCAATTTATAAATGCAATGCACGTTTACCATAAACTTTATTTTAACACATGATCATCAGTTGAACACTGACGTAAACTTGATGTTTTCATCAACTCTACACAGCTCTGGTTATATGACGTCATATGTCCCCCTGCTGTGTAAAAATAATTCAAAATGCTATTTACGACGAGCAGATAAGACGGGGTAGAATATTTAACATTATAATTGTTAATGCCCCAAAATACTCAACCGACTTATTTTGAAATAAAGTTGTATTTTGCATAACTACGTACCCCAAGACTATATTTATATACCTAAAGGTTTAGTCAATTTTTATTTTAGAAGGGTTCTGGTGTAATTGTTTTCTTCCACATAATTTAGGTATTTTTACATGTTGCAGTTGTTTCTTGTTAAGTCTATAGCATGGTTGGCATAAATGACAAGCCTGTATTTATTCACTTTAAAGTTTACCAGTTTGGTCCATTTTTATTTTATAGGGATGCTGACTCTTAAATCCTCATACATGATGGCTTAAGTAATCTTAGTAGTTGTTTGTTGTTAAGTCATTCCCATATTATCCAAATAATAAAACTTTATTTATACTCAAAAAGTCAACAAGACTCGTCCATGTATATTTACGGGGGTGCTCAGCTGGTACTCGTCCTGGATTACTTAATTTTATCGAGCAGTTGTATGTTGTTGAGTCAATCTCTTATTTACCCAATAACATTAAGACTTTACTTAAACACCAAAATCAACAGCGTTGATCTATCATGATGGTAGCCAAGCTGATTCTAAATTATACAGAAATATTGGAAGTATTTAATCAAAGGTTAATATTGAATGAATTCACTTAATGTATTAGCTATGCAGTATAGTAAATGCAAATGGAACAAAATACAGTCATTTATGATGTATGTACCCTTTTAAAAGCATTTACATGTACGCATGTTAACAGCAAATAATCTTTCTCACAACAACCTGCAAAATAATCAAAACTATATAATATGCCCTGTACCCCAATATCAAAATAATAAAGTTCAAGTGAGAAAGATTTTGACATATTTTATCTTTTAATGTACATGATTGTATCACATTAATATGCTGAATAAATGACCAACTGGTATAAACACTAAATGTTACTTATTATGCTTTTCTGAACTACATGTTATAATGTGGTTTTCTGTATAAAGTTCATATTTAACATGTATTTTTCCATTTGTATAAAAATGCTCATGAAAATATTACACATTTATTCCTCGCCTTTCGCTCTCTTCTCAAAATTGAAATTTTTTTTCCGCTGGCTCGCTCTATTTATTGAGACAAAATTCATAGAACATATGATTAATTTGTTGTGCCGTAGCCATAGCAACACATATTGTATAGGTTATATCATGGAGATCAGTCCATCAACTCACTGTTCCTGAAAAGGCAAAATCTCTGGATCTAGCTGTTAACCAAAAACAAATCGCATCGGTGACTGAGTGGTAGGAGGGAGAATTACCGTAGAAATTATTTCATAACTATATTATAAACTCCACAAAAGTATGCCCCG
Organism: Mactra quadrangularis; assembly: GCA_025267735.1. Taxonomy (NCBI): domain Eukaryota; kingdom Metazoa; phylum Mollusca; class Bivalvia; order Venerida; family Mactridae; genus Mactra; species Mactra quadrangularis. The sequence goes on from CM046298.1 coordinate 12,770,811, forward strand.
CCCGTGAATCAAACCTACGACCCCTCGATCAGTAGAATAATGGGCCTGTAAAATGAAATATGAAACACAGTTGACTATGAATGATAAGATGGTAATGAGTGATATCAAAATAGTATTTTTGAACTCTAAAATGACAAAATCCTTCAAAAATTCCTTCCGACAGTACTTTCAGTACTTTGATTTGAATTGCTCTATACATATATACTGAGGGACTACTTCTGGATTCGGTAAATTTTCAAAGTGGGAAAGGGTCTGAATTATGGTACATATATTTGTCCAGGACTGACGTCCCGAACAAATAAAAACTTCTTTCAAGTGTATAAATATGTACAGTGAATCTACATATTAGTATGTTTGAATTATGAACGATATAACAACTTACATTCTCTGATTAAATTATTATCGTCGCCCGACCAAACATAAAATATTCAAATAGACAAATTAATTACATTTTGCCATGTTAATATAAAGATTTCGACAGAAAAACAGAATGTAATATTTTATTGCAAACGAGTTATTACAAAAGTGGTTGAACATACATGTACCAACCCGTTTTGTAATAAAAACCCGGAGTGTATTAAAGTGTCTAGTTGTAATATGTTTAGTATAAAAAATAGGTAGATATCTAAATGATTGGTATTGAAAGAAAATATTGTTAACAAGCAAAAGTTAAATGTCCAAATAGACAAATTATTTACAATTCGCAATGTTTAATTGAAGGTTTATACAGAATAAAAATGTACTATTTCATTGCAAAACTGGTTATTACTAAAGTGGTTGAACATACCAACCCGTTAATAATAAATTATTATTACAATTCAGGTTTTTATTACAAAACGGGTTGTAACAAACGTTGAAACAAATTCGTGCGTAATTTTCACAGGTTGTGAAAAACACGTTTTGTGAAAAATGAGGTTAAACGTTGAAAATTAAACTGTTGCTAAGTGTGCTTGAGCAGCTGCTATGGACCTCGAGGCGGTTGCTTTGGATGCGAAACTTGTTAATACGGACATTATAACAGTACTATGGGACCTGTGTGCTTACTATGTACCTTAAGATGGCTTCTCTATGTGCTAGTGTGGTTGCTCGTACCTTAAGTTGGTTAAATAAGGCACAGTATTGGCTTGTTGAAGACCTTAGGGTGGTTGCGACATATTGCGTCCATGTTGCGATGTTAAGCATCTAAATAAAATATTTGAAAATAAATGAAACATTAGTTTTGTTTATCATACACTTTAAGATATACTATGATATTGACCCTTGTTGTGAAAATTGCGTTAGGACTAAAAATCGAAAACTATATGTCTAACGTAATTTTCACAAGTTGTGAAAACACGGGTTGTGAAAAATGAGGTTCAACAGGGCACCATGCTAATCATGGTTTTCTATAAAAAGACTTGGGACGGTTTAAAACGCTGACGCATATTGCTTAATTGTATTTACTCTTAGGAGAATACACGGCTAAACGGCGATTTCAATCATTTTTGGAAATGCTTATACTTGTTTCCTTACACGCTTTCATAGACTCAATCTGATTAAAACCCGATCTTAAATTTTCCGCTCGCATACTCGCTAATCGGTCTACAGGATATGTGTTTACGGAGATTGTCATAGACTCGACCAAATGCCAGGACCAAAATATCACTTTTGCGTCAAGAACATTCTCGTTCCAAGAGGCTATTAAGATTCTCGATACTAGTTTGATTGAGGATCTTAATAACCTCTGGTTAGGCCCCTACAAGAATGCGTCGAGAGTGTCTGATACTGTGGGTTGAAATTGTTTGTTTTGTATTCACGATATACTGAGATAAATATTTTAAATATTTTATTAATAAAGCATTTTCACTCATTGTGTTTATATATTTGAAATTGTACTGGACACTTAACAATGAATCATCAATTACGTTAATAGTGAACACCAAACTTAAATACAGAAAAACATTTACTAACATTTTAATTAAGGTAACAAACGCAACACAGTAAATATTTCAAGTTGATCATCATGCAGACAGCGGAGGTTCCGATAACTTCTTACAACAAGTAAACAATTGCTGGGAAATGCAGCAATGAGATTGTCACGGCGAAAAACAAAACAAAAACCTGTTAAGTATAATCTTAAGGTAACTCAAAATAGCATTTTGTTGAATTGTCATGTTAACTGTTAAGGATTTTCAGTATTGTAATGTAACTTGTTATAAAACATTTTCCTGTTTATATCTAAACTGAAACTAAACCTTATAGATCAAAGAATAGATAACATTAGATTTAGGATTATATTTATTGATACTAATCAATTTGATATTTCAAGAGATTGTATCGCAGATGTAACTCTAGTATTATGATGATTTCAGCTAAAAATCTGAAGTTGTTTACTTCAAGACTAATTAAATCTTAATGGCAGTTTCGATATCTTAATGTCCGCTTCGATATTCAAGTGGTTGATGCTTGATCAGATTTAATGTGATTAGACACATTACACTCTTGGCAGAGTTTTAACCTAATTTGATTCTTTTAAGTGTGTTATGAAGTGCTAAGATTTGCACAACGAATTTTACAATTTTTCCCTATAGAATTTCATTTCATTGTAATGACAGAAATGAGACCGTGTACTGCCTTTGATTCTACATGTATTGTTTTCTGTGCCTTGCTGCAACCTCCAAGAACCTTTTACAATAAAGAATTTGATTTTCTGTGGTGAAATTAGGCATTGTACTGTTTTGAAGTACAACGAAACAATATGTATGATTTCCTTTTAGCCAGATTTTTCAACGAAAACATTCCGCTACTTACGGTCCACCAGCTTGATTTCAGTATACCTTTAGGTTACTTACCACTAAATAAAATCCTTCTGGCTGTGTATAAAAAGTATCATTTTCAATGTCAAATTACAGTATGACCCAGGGGTGTTAGATATCCAAAACCATTTATAGGCTGAAAGATCTATCTATACCCCACAAAATGATCAGAATTAGAGAAAAGTTACGTTACTTATAAGGAAATAAATTTCGATTGAAAGTTCCCACCATGAAAACATCCATGTTTTTCATTCTTCACGAGCCACACAGAGTTATCTACCCTTTTAACCACTATTCGCGAGCAAACAAAGTAGATCATTGCTTTTTGCAAAGTTTCATAGGAAAAGCATTGCCAAAGACATACATACTCATCAATATAAAAACACCCCAAATGAGGACACCAGGTACTCTCAAATAATGAATATGCTGCATGTCACACTTTCTTTTTCCGGCAAATTACCACTCCCGGTGATCATTTAGTGGTGTGTAACCTTTACATGTTGTGGAAGACTTTTTTGCGGGATACTCGAAAGGAATAAACACTTAGCTCAATCCCGAAAAGTTGCGCCTAAACACAAATTGCAAGCTATTTAGAATAGAAATCAGAATTTTATAAGATACAAAATAACATGTCAGCAAATATAGAAACTTAGAAATGTAAGGTTCAAAAGACATTTTTACATGTAAAAAAATTTACTCGGACACGAGAAAACATAATCCATTCGAACAAATTAAAAACTGGCGACCTCTTCAAGTGTGTCGAAAGGATTTGCGCAAATGTGTTAATATAAAACGCTGATATTTCGTGTGTTGATAAAAATACTGTTTTGAAAAAAATGCTTTTTCTATATAACTTTTCACTGAAATGGGCTGTACAATGATTGCATAAAAACCAATAAAATGTCGGCAGTAGAAATCAAAAGGCATTTTGTTACGTGACTTTTGCCCATTGCTACTGAAAACTACCCATCACAATATCACGGCGTTGAGACGCCGTGAAATAATAACTATACGACAATTTCCAATAATGAATTATCGAGGTGTTCCGAATGTGAACAAACCTGCAGCGTGTTCAGTTACCCTGAACGTTTCAAAACGCTCTGTAACAGAAGTGACGGAACAACTCAACCCGATACAACTCAATACCCTACTAACGGATTGAGTTGTCCCAACTTTGAGTTGAGTTATGCACGGGTTGAGTTGTCTTCGGTTTGAGTTGTCCTGCACCCGTAACGTTAGCTAACATTAGTTACTGAACTCGCAGCAGGTCGAGTTCATATTGTATTTCTTCGGAGCGCCTAAAGTGACATTTTGAAATACTCTTTTTATTTTTACAACTATTTCGTTCAAACGTAATATTATTACTTTTAAACAGAATAATTGTGCAAATAACAAATTTACTTCAAAATTTCATTTTAGGGGCTCCGTATTTTTCTGACAAAACCGCAGTTATTTCCGTAACTTGATTTTTTTACACTAGACTAACTATATTGAGTCCAGAAGAATGTCGTCTGAACCTTTGTTTGCTGTCTGTATATTTCATTTTTATTCAGACGATTTTAAAATGTTTCTCAGTAATACGGCCCATGATCTACTGCAGAAAACTTAATAAATTATGCATAACTATTAACAATGTAATATTTTGATGAATATACCAACAGATATATCAAATTACACACCGTATGATACATGATACTTCCTTTATATGGTTACTTATCGCTTTGTAATCGTTGTTTACTTGCCAACTAATTATCGTTATTTAAATTCAGATCATTTAAACACGTCACTGAAGGCCTGCTGAAAGATTTTTTGCCGTAGCGTCTATAGAATTATATATTTTAGCCCACTCGGTGTATAAAATATATTATATTCTTCACAAAGGATAACGTCTTGTCAATACAGGTTATGGAAACTAACTTTCCTGGCCCATTGTCTATAACCAGTACTCACACACCATTCCACAAGGCCGACAATTTCTCTATATACCATATGAATGGGAGAAAATTGACAATTTGGCGAGTTTTTTTATGAACGAGTAAACAATCCGAATGAGGCTTGAATCAGAACCTTTTCGTTAAACCAGATTCGAAATACTGCGCTGTGCCGTGGAGCATGATTATCAGACAAAATAGAAGATTTGTACGCGTTAATCCGTCCCGTGTTTAGTAACTACTGTTAGCTAACGTTATGGGTACGGGAGAACTCAACCCGAAGACAACTCAACCCGTGCAATACTCAACTCAAAGTTAGGACAACTCAATCCGTTAGTAGGAGATTGAGTTGTATCGGGTTGGGTTGTCTATGGGTTGAGTTGTTCCGACACTTCCGGTACGGAACGTTTTGGAACGATCAAGGTAACTGAACACGCTGCTGCTCTCATATCATTCGTTGTCATAGCAATGCGTTTCAATGTAAACAACCCCCGAAGACATGCACGTGTTGAAGATTACGTTAAGATACGCTTACAATGCATGACATTGACTATTCATCATAAATTATGCATATATTATGTTCCATGTATTCGTAACCTTCACAATAAACTAATATGTATTAGATGTATAGAACGAGTTTAATTCCAACGTGATTAAGTAATACTTTGATACATTTCAATGATTGACATGTAACAATAGACTAACAAAATAGATTTCAGTGTTACCCACAAAAGTGGGGCCTGTTGTCAATGATTACTTGAGACCAATTGAAGATAACCTATGTAAACAGTGTCTCATGATATCCCAAACGAGCTATACGTGATTGATGGTGTGTATGGAATCCTTATGAATTTTACGTGGAAATACGGAAATGCTTAGTATTTTAAATGTCGCAAATTTTTGATAATGTATTGACCCCCAAGCGATGGACTATTCTCTTTAATCTTAAAGATGAACAGTCTCAATAACATCCGGGAGCAATTCTCTCTTACAATTGTATTAACTCACACAAAGTGAATTTTGTTCATGTCCCGTATGGACAAAATGTAAAAAGCTGAGATAATTTAAATGAATCTATGCAATTAATTGCGACTACTTTCTTGATTAAGATAGGCCCACTTAAAGCCACTATATGAAGATATATTCATTAACATTAGGCTTAAAAACTGTTTCACAACCGTGAAGATAGAACATGTCTTAGAGGCACAATAAACTGTTCCTGCTTTCTGAATGTGACTTTAATCAAGTGTCCATTTCTTAAAAAAGTGGGGTACTTTAAATCCAATAAATAGCATTAACATATTTCAGCAATATTTGCATTTATTAAAAAAAACCTTGTTAATTAGAGATGTTTGAAATAGATAAATGTCAATTTTCTTTGCAGTCCAAAAACCGTGTTACTTTTGATATTGGGACTTTAATGTACGTATATAGTACAAACCAGGTGATGTTAAACACGTTGTTAAGTCACATGACTATGTCGCAGCGACTAGATTTCCTCGTCACTTTGTATAACTAAGAACTATGTACGTGTACCACATGGACTTGATGTGTCGTAGTTTTAAAACAATCCCTCCTTCTTATAATAAGAGGATCCTGAGGACCCTGGACCGCTCACCTGAGAACTAGATGCTTAGGGCATCTGAAAAAATATTGTTTAACAAATTCAGCCGATGAAAACAGTGATCCCTGGGGCTGGTCCAATTATGAACCCACACACATGATTCGAACAATCTTTGTAGAAGAACTCAAGATAATACCACATATCAAATATGAAAGCTCTATGCCTTGTCATTTGTTAGATGAAGAATGTATAACTCTTTAAAAATCTTGTGGCCCCTGAGGTGGTGCTATCTTTGACCCCAGGGGCATAATTTGAACAATCTTTGTATAGAACATAATAGTTTGTATAATGTTTCATGCCAAATATCAAAGCTCTAGGCCATAACATTTTTGAGAAGAAGATTTTTTGTTATCTTACCTCGTACAGAATACTCGTTTTTCATTGGCCGAGAGCGGTCACGTGCTGACCATGTATTATCCCATATTAGGTCAGTAGATTCTAATATCCAGTCAGTAACAAAATTTATAAATGATAGCGCTGACGAAACCTTATTTTTCTACTCAGATGGGGGTACTCGGTAAGATAAATTCGTTACACAGTCAGTTACTGACCGGATACGGTGTGATACCGGGTCAGTGAATAAATATTGGGCTCGAGCTACGCTCTCACCCAATATTAATTTACTGACCCGGTATCACACCGTATCCGGTCAGTAACTGACTGTGTAACTAATAATATTTCCTAATATAACTGTATATGTAAAATTTGTGACCCCTGAGGCGGGCCAATTTTGACCCCAGGCACCTTCTTGTGATGCTACATGCAAAATTTAATAATTGTAGACCTTATGGTTTTTTACAAGAATATTTTTTTAAGAAATTGTTGACGACGGACTGACGCACGCACACACCCCCCTACCCCACGCACGCACACACGCTACAATGCACACCGGCCAGACTCCCCTACAATAGCTCACATTGAGCACTTTGTGCTCGGGTGAGCTAATAATCAAAGCGCTAATAGCGCTGTCGGACACGGGGTTTTGATATAAAATATAAAAACACTGGGTTATATAACAAACAGAAGCGATACAAGGAAACTTTCCCTTACATAAGCCGCATTTGATATATTTAAATTGCACGAACATTATATCGTCTGCTTGTTACCGTGCAATGCAAACTATATTAATTGAAGAAGTAATTTTCCCTTGAATTGCGCACGCGCGGCATCATGTAATCGTCCGCGATAAATTTTAATGAGGATTTGCTACAGTTCGCTACTAAACAGGAGTAATCCCATTTTAAACTACATTGTATAAGAAGGAGGACTTTTTTCAAACTTCCATTCAGAATCTCAAGCTCCGGTGCATGTTTATAGACTTCCTTTAGTTTACTAATGATATGTAGGCTATAAACATGTATAATTATAATAAGTTATTATACTCGAACAATTGTAATATATAATAATATGGTCGTTTACCCTACATTTACATTGACGCATTATCTTTCGGCTTAAACTTAAATCATAATTGTTAAGAAAACTCTCGCGTGATCTCCACGTCACGTTTTTCTCTATTTAATATTTCAATTCAAGTACGAGCATGAATTGAGTGTGCACTTCAAGCACATATTGGATCACTTCCTGGAATAATGGAAATCTACTTAACACTAAAGTCATCTGCCAAAAAGTAGTAAATGGATTTTCACGATAAGGAAAATATAACCGATTCTGTGTTGAGGTCACGTGTTGTTGCAATCTACATACAATGTTGCATCTTCTCTGTACCAGGGTTGTGGAATTCCTTTGCCCGACTTTTCCTACTCGTACATTTATGTCAGCGGACATGTTAATATTTCCAGCCTATACTTGCCCGTGGAAAAGTAATAGTTTTAGCTGTAAATGCACTAACATAGTACTTAATATTTAATACTGTAAATGTTTCAAAAATATTCAGCATTAAACTATTTCATTTAATTTTTATTATAACTTAAAAAATATGCATCTTTTATCATAGTTCACTTTATTTCTTTTTGAGTATTGAACCTCTGGACAAGTGCATTTTGATCCCGGATAAGTTGATTTGCTGAATTCCTTTGTCCGAGAAAACAACCCACAATCCTTATTGTACTAAACATGATTTTGAATTAGACTAGCAAATTGTATTTCAACACTTATTTTGCCATTGGCCTAAACTTTCTATATAACATGCTGAAATCGGACATGAAACTTAAAAAATTAAAGTCAACTTCGATCTACTTTTTAAGCCTACGAGCTTAACTACAATGTATATATTGCTAGCCGGGTGACACATGCCTGATGATAGGCGGCGATAATAACAATTATCAAGATTTGAGCAAATTTGTGTCGACACCGGTTGCCTTAAGCCAATCAAAACGATGCATTTCAGGTCACATGATGAAAAAATGGACGTCGAACAGTGAAAAAAGGGGTGCGTGTATGGACTCGTCGCCATGTTTTGTCGGGTTACCTGTTCGTATTTCCAGAAAATACCATTATCAATGTATGAACTAGTACCAGTTTCAAGAATGTTGCAAAATTACACCAAAAAAAATGCATAGGTAATTTTCCTTTTTTTTTCTTTTTAAAACTCGCATTTGTTGAAAAAATGCAGACCTATATTCCCTACTGCGGGGCGAATCTAAATCAATGGTTTTACATATCGTTACCAGGGCGCGCTAATTCCTGGTATTCTATAAAAAGACTCAATGTTTTTTAGGTATGTGAAGTTGGCGTGTAGATTGTACATTGTAATTCAACTCGTAGTTCGCGAATTACTAGCTAGCTAGTAGATGGGTATTCAACTTGTAGTTCGCGAATTAAGAGCTGGCTAGTAGTTGGGTATTAAACTTGTAGTTCGACCCGGACACACCAGCATAGGTATCTTTTGAATTACTAGCTAGTAGTTGGGTATTCAACTTGTAGTTCATATAAAATACATCAACATACGTTATACTTGAATTACTAGCTAGTAATTGGGTATACAACTTGTAGTTCGGCCCGGACACACCAGCATATGTATTTTTTGAACTACTAGCTAGTAGATGGGTATTCAACTTGTAGTTCGACACAGATACACCAGCAAATGTATCTTTTGAATTACTAGCTAGTAGTTGGGTACACAAGTTGTAGTTTGGCCCGGACACACCAGCATAGGTATTTTTTGAATTACTAGCTAGTAGTTGGGTACATGTATTCAAGTTGTAGTTCGACCCGGACTCACCAGCATAAGTATTTTTTGAATTACTAGCAAGTAGTTTGGTATACAAGTTGTAGTTCGGCCCGGACACACCAGCATAGATATTTTTTGAATTACTAGCTAGTAATTGGGTATTCAACTTGGAGTTCGACCCGGACTCACTAGCATAGGTATCGTTTGAATTAATAGCTAGTAATTGAGTATTCAACTTGTAGTTCGGCCCGGACACAGCAGCATATGTATTTTATGAACTACTAGCTAGTAGTTTGGTATTCAACTTGTAGTTCGACCCAGACTCACCAGCATAGGCATTTTTTGAATTACTAGCAAGTAGTTGGGTATACAAGTTGTAGTTCGGTCCGGACACACCAGCATAGGTATCTTTTGAATTACTAGCTAGTAGTTGGGTATTCAACTTGTAGTTCACATAAAATACATCAACATACGTTATACTTGAATTACTAGCTAGTAATTGGGTATACAACTTGTAGTTCGGCCCGGACACACCAGCATATGTATTTTTTGAACTACTAGCTAGTAGATGGGTATTCAACTTGTTGTTCGACACAGATACACCAGCAAATGTATCTTTTGAATTACTAGCTAGTAGTTGGGTATAAAAGTTGTAGTTTGGCCCGGACACACCAGCATAGATATTTTTTGAATAACTAGCTAGTAGTTGGGTATTCAACTTGGAGTTCACATAAAATACATCAACATACGTTATACTTGAATTACTAGCTAGTGATTGGGTATATAACTTGTAGTTCGGCCCAGACACACCAGCATATGTATTTTTTGAACTACTAGCTAGTAGATGGGTATTCAACTTGTAGTTCGACACAGATACACCAGCAAATGTATCTCTTGATTTACTAGCTAGTAGTTGGGTATTCAAGTTGTAGTTCGGCCCGGACACACCAGCATAGGTATTTTTTGAATTACTAGCTAGTAGTTGGGTATTCAAGTTGTAGTTCGACCCGGACTCTCCAGCATAAGTATTTTTTTAATTACTAGCAAGTAGTTGGGTATATATGTTGTAGTTCGGCCCGGACACACCAGCATAGATATTTTTGAATTACTAGCTAGTAGTTGGGTATTCAACTTGGAGTTCGACCCGGACTCACTAGCATAGGTATTTTTTGAATTACTAGCTAGTAGTTGGGTATTCAAGTTGTAGTTCGACCCGGACTCACTAGCATAGGTTTTTTTTTGAATTACTAGCTAGAAGTTGGGTATTCAACTTGTAGTTCGACCCGGACACACCAGCATAGGTATCGTTTGAATTAATAGCTAGTAATTGGGTATTCAACTTGTAGTTCGGCCCGGACACACCAGTATAGGTATTTTCTGAACTACTAGCTAGTAGTTGGGTATTAAACTTGTAGTTCGATCCGGACTCACCAGCATAGGTATTTTTTAAATTACTAGCTAGTAGTTGGGTATACAAGTTGTAGTTCACATAAAATACATCAACATATGTTATACTTGAATTACTAGCTAGTAATTGGGTATACAACTTGTAGTTCGGCCCGGACACACCAGCATATGTATTCTTTAAACAACTAGCTAGTAGATGGGTATTCAACTTGTAGTTCGACACAGATACACCAGCAAATGTATCTTTTGAATTACTAGCTAGTAGTTGGGTATTCAACTTGTAGTTCGGCCCGGACACACCAGCATATGTATTTTTTGAACTACTAGCTAATAGATGGGTATTCAACTTGTAGTTCGACACAGATACACCAGCAAATGTATCTTTTGAATTACTAGCTAGTAGTTGGGTATACAAGTTGTAGTTTGGCCCGGACACACCAGCATAGGTATTTTTTGAATTACTAGCTAGTAGTTGGGTACATGTATTCAAGTTGTAGTTCGACCCGGACTCACCAGCATAAGTATTTTTTGAATTACTAGCAAGTAGTTTGGTATACAAGTTGTAGTTCGGCCCGGACACACCAGCATAGATATTTTTTGAATTACTAGCTAGTAATTGGGTATTCAACTTGGAGTTCGACCCGGACTCACTAGCATAGGTATCGTTTGAATTAATAGCTAGTAATTGAGTATTCAACTTGTAGTTCGGCCCGGACACACCAGCATATGTATTTTCTGAACTACTAGCTAGTAGTTGGGTATTCAACTTGTAGTTCGACCCAGACTCACCAGCATAGGTATTTTTTGAATTACTAGCTAGTAGATGGGTATTCAACTTGTAGTTCGACCCGGACTCAGCAGCATAGGTATTTTTTGAATTACTAGCAAGTAGTTGGGTATACAAGTTGTAGTTCGGTCCGGACCCACCAGCACAGATATTTTTTGAATAACTAGCTAGTAGTTGGGTATTCAACTTGGAGTTCACATAAAATACATCAACATACGTTATACTTGAATTACTAGCTAGTGATTGGGTATATAACTTGTAGTTCGGCCCAGACACACCAGCATATGTATTTTTTGAACTACTAGCTAGTAGATGGGTATTCAACTTGTAGTTCGACACAGATACACCAGCAAATGTATCTCTTGATTTACTAGCTAGTAGTTGGGTATTCAAGTTGTAGTTCGACCCGGACTCTCCAGCATAAGTATTTTTTGAATTACTAGCAAGTAGTTGGGTATACATGTTGTAGTTCGGCCCGGACACACCAGCATAGATATTTTTTTAATTACTAGCTAGTAGTTGGGTATTCAACTTGGAGTTCGACCCGGACTCACTAGCATAGGTATTTTTTGAATTACTAGCTAGTAGTTGGGTATTCAAGTTGTAGTTCGACCCGGACTCACTAGCATAGGTATTTTTTGAATTACTAGCTTGTAGTTGGGTATTCAACTTGTAATTCGACCCGGACACACCAGCATAGGTATCGTTTGAATTAATAGCTAGTAATTGGGTATTCAACTTGTAGTTCGGCCCGGACACACCATTATAGGTATTTTCTGAACTACTAGCTAGTAGTTGGGTATTTAACTTGTAGTTCGATCCGGAGTCACCAGCATAGGTATTTTTTGAATTACTAGCTAGTCGTTGGGTATACAAGTTGTAGTTCACATAAAATACATCAACATATGTTATACTTGAATTACTAGCTAGTAATTGGGTATACAACTTGTAGTTCGGCCCGGACACACCAGCATATGTAATCTTTAAACAACAAGCTAGTAGATGGGTATTCAACTTGTAGTTCGACACAGATACACCAGCAAATGTATCTTTTGAATTACTAGCTAGTAGTTGGGTATTCAACTTGTAGTTCGGCCCGGACACACCAGCATATGTATTTTTTAAACAACTAGCTAGTAGATGGGTATTCAACTTGTAGTTCGACACAGATACACCAGCAAATGTATCTTTTGAATTACTAGCTAGTAGTTGGGTATTCAACTTGGAGTTCGACCCGGACTCACCTGCATAGGTATGTCATTTGACACTTAAATATGTCATTCCGCAAACTCTTAAAGCTAAATAGTCAACACTTTAGCAGTATTATTTTTTTAATGTGAAGATTTTCGTCTTTTCAAACTGCTCTTAGAATTCACCTTTTTGCTGAAAATTCCAATTTCTTAGCCTGAAAACTGGTTTGACCTCAAAAATAACTATGTAAACATCATAACTTTTCATTTTCTTAGTTCAAGTTGTTGATTAAATTATTTTTAAAATAATTTACAACAATTAGTGTTAATACTACAAAACGGGTTGTGTCGAAATGTTACAATTGTTTACATCGTAACCCACTTTGTTTCAATTTACTACAATTCGGGTTATTACTACAAAACGGGTTGTGTGGAAATGTTACAATATTTGACATCGTAACCCACTTTGTAACAATTTACTACAATTCGGGTTTCTATTACAAAACGGGTTGTAACAAAGCTCCATTGAGAGGTAATTATATTAATGACCAATCGACCAATCTATTAGTCTGGAAAAAAGTAAAAATGAGATTGACCATATAACCAATTAACCATTGTTCCTGTTAAACTCCAATACAAAGCTTATATTATGTTTGGTATATCTTTCTTTGGCAAAATATACATTTGTATTTGCCACATATCTATGTAAACATTTACATAGTTAATAAGTATGGTGGCATATTTCTGCCATCAGATAACCACATAACTAACTAGTTTAAATAACAGGTTAACTAGTTACGGTAACTAGATAACCACTTAACTAACTAGTAAGTTATGTGGTTAGCTGATGGCAGAAATACAATACGCCCCATAGATAAGTATACTAATACATATAAATTTTTAGAGTGCTGTATCTTTTTTGACATGAAACAGTTATTAAGACGCATAAACAACACGATGAGTAAAATGTATACAGCATTTAAGACAGGTGCGTTTCTACAAGTTCGTGCTTCCTTAGTATAAAATAAAAACAGTTTTACGTACTCTATAGACTGAATTAACAAAATAAATAAATTGTCGAATCTTATTTTAATTTATGTAGATATACTAAACAGAGTAACCAATACTGGTTTGTTTGTTTGTTTGTTTGTTTGTTTGTTAGCTTGTTTTGGGTTTAACGCCGTAGCAACACACTGTATAGGTCATATAACGGCGGTCAGTCAACCTACTCACTGTTTCTGGAAAGGCTAAATCTCTGGATTTAGCTGTTAACCAACTATTAGGCACACACTTTCGTCAGTGACTAAAACTGCCCTACATGAAAAAAACTGGAACTAGGGTATTAAATACCAAAAGATAATTGTAACAAAGTATTCAATATAAAGTGTAAAGTAACAGAGTATATCTAGATTATAATTACTTGTCTATGAAGATATATTACTGATTCTAGTAAACGCCATGTACCACCTTGTCTGTCAACATGTAACATACGTAATATTTGTAAAAATCTGAAAACATAAACAACTTGTAGTTCGACCGGACACACCAGCAAGTGTATTATGTAACCTACTAAGTAGGTTAACTTATAGTTCAGTTGTTCACCCATTGCTAGTAGTTCAAAAAATACCTATACTGGTGTGTCCGGACCGAACTTCAAGATGAATACCCAATTACTAGCTAGTAATTCAAAAGAAATCTATGCTGGTGTGTCCGGGCCAAACTACAAGTTGTATACCCAATTACTAGCTAGTAATTCAAATATAACGAATGTGGATGTATTTTATGTGAATTACAAGTTAAATACCCAACTACTAGTAAGTAATTCAAACGATACCTACACTTAACAAAAGTTCTAACCGATCACTTTTCAAATTTAGATTATTTTATAACGGGCCAATAGATCCTTATCAAATTTTGCAGAAACATTTTTTGTGTCATTTCTTACCGATTTGTGGGAAAAAATTAATTTTATACGGTCCGATGCACTCAAGCGGGACACAGGGCGTGGTTTACACATTTTGGCACGAAATGTTTGTGCAAAGCGTGATGAGCATTAAATTTCACTTTGCAAAAATCTTTGTTAACTTTATAAGTGAAAAAACATAAAACATGGCACGAATGTCGATGCAGGATCGTGGCGTAGCCAATGGAATGTTGGATGCTGGAGCCTTTATCAGACATGTGACTGGCTGTTCATGGAAATATCCATAAAAATATCGATAAAGTATTGTTTGAATAGAAAAATGCTATAATTTTATTATTATCAATGTGTTCATTCCTATTTCAAGTTGCATGATACTTCAATCGGGCTTTTTCGGCGATCGGGACTTTGGACGAAGTATCAAGGGACCGAAAACGTTTCTGACTGACGCCAAAGACCAAGAACAAAGGTTACAACTCGCCGACAGGATCGACATTTGTGCAATGTTTTATGTTTTTTCCCTCATAAAGTCACCAAATATTGATGCAAAGTGAAATTAAATACTCACCACGCTCTGCACAAACATTTCGTGCTAAAATGTGTAAATCACACCCTGTGTCCCGCTTGAGTGCATCGGATCGTATCAAATTATTTTGCTTTCCACAAATCGGTACAAAATGACACTAAAATCACCTCTGCAAAATCTAATAAAGATCCATTGGCCCGTTATTAAATAATTAAAATTTGAAAAGTGATCGGTTAGAACTTTTGTTAAGTGTATGCTGGTGTGTCCGGGTCGAACTACAAGTTGAATACCCATCTACTAGCTAGTAGTTCAAAAAATACATTTGCTGGAGTGTCCGGGCCGAACTACAAGATGAATACCCAATTACTAGCTAGTAATTCATAAGATATCTATGCTGGTGTGTCCGGGCCAAACTTCAAGTTGTATACCCAATTACTAGCTAGTAATTCAAGTATAACGTATGTTAATGTATTTTATGTGAACTACAAGTTGATTACCCAACTACTAGCTAGTAATTCAAACAATACCTATGCTGGTGTGTCCGGGCCGAGCTATAAGTTGAAAACCCATCTACTAGCTAGTAGTTCAAACAGTACTTTTGCTGGTGTGTCCGGGCCGAACTACAAGTTGAATACCCATCTACTAGCTAGTAGTTCAAAAAATACATTTGCTGGTGTGTCCGGGCCGAACTACAAGTTGTATACCCAATTACTAGCTAGTAATTCCAGTAAAACGTATGTTAATGTATTTTATGTGAACTACAAGTTGAATACCCATCTACTAGCTAGTAGTTCAAAAAATACATTTGCTGGTGTGTCCGGGCCGAACTAGAAGTTGAAAACCCATCTACTAGCTAGTAGTTCAAACAGTACTTTTGCTGGTGTGTCCGGGTCGAACTATAAAGTGAATACCCATCTACTAGCTAGTAGTTCAAAGAATACATATGCTGGTGTGTCCAGGCCGAACTACAAGTTGAATACACATCTACTAGCTAGTATTTCAAACGATACCTATGCTGGTGTGTCAGGGTCGAACTACAAGTTGAATACATAACTACTAGCTAGTAATTCAAACGATACCTATGCCGGTGTGTCCGGGTCGAACTACAAGTTGAATACCCAACTACTAGCTAGAATCCAAATGATACCTATGCTGGTTTGTCCGGGTCGAACTACAACTTGAATACCCAACTACTAGCTAGTAATTAAAAAAATACCTATGCTGGTGTGTCCAGGTCGAACTACAAGTTGAATACCCAACTACTAGCTAGTGGTTCAATAAATACATTTGCTGGAGTGTCCGGGCCTAACTACAAGTTGAATACCCAACTACTAGCTTGTAATTCAAAAAATACCTATGCTGATGTGTCCGGGCCAACCTACAATTTGAAAGCCCAACTACTTGCTAATAGTTCAATATATACATTTGCTGGCGTGTCCAGGTCGAATATAAGTTGAATACCTAACTACTAGCTAGTAATTCAAAAAGTATATTTGGTGGGGTGTCTGGGTGGAACTACAACGTGAATACCCAATTACTAGCTAGTAATTCAAAAGATACCTATGCTGGTGTGTCCAGGTTGAACTACAAGTTGAAAGCCCAACTACTAGCTAGTAGTTCAATAAATACATTTGCTGCTGTATCCAGGTCGAACTTCAACTTGTATACCCAACTACTAGCTAGTAATTCAAAAATTTGCTGGGGTGTCTGGGTCGAACTACAAGGTAAATACCCAATTACTAGCTATTTATTCAAAAAATACATATACTGGTGTGTCCGGGTCAAACTATAAGTTGAATACCCAACTACTAGCTAGTAGTTTAATAAATACTTTTGCTGGTGTGTCCGGGCCAAACTACAAGTTGAATACCCAATAACTAGCTAGTAATTCAATCGATACCTATGCTGGTGTGTCCGGGTCGAACTACAAGTTAAATACCCAACTACTAGCTAGTAATTCAAACGATACCTATGCTGGTGTGTCCGGGTCGAACTACAAGTTGAATACCCAACTACTAGCTAGTAATTCAAACGTTACCTATGCTGGTGTGTCGGGTCGAACTACAAGTTGAATACCCAACTACTAGCTAATAGTTCAATAAATACATTTGCTGGTGTGTCCGAGCCGAACTACAAGTTGAATACCCAACTACTAGCTAGTAATTCTAAAAATACCTATGCTGCCGTGTCCAGGTTGAACTAAAAGTTGAATACTCAACTACTAGCTAGTAATTCAAAACATACTATGCAGGTGTGTCCGGGCCGAACTACAACTTGTATACCCAACTACTAGCTAGTAATTCTAAAAATACCTATGCTGGTAAGTCCGGGTCGAACTACAACTTGAATACCCAACTACTAGCTAGTAATTCAAAAAATATCTATGCTGGTGTGTCCGGGCCGAACTACAAGTTGAATACCCAATTACTAGCTAGTAATTCAAACGATACCTATGCTGGTGTGTCCGGGTCGAACTACAAGTTGAATACTCCACTACTAGCTAGTAATTCAAACGATGCCTATGCTGGTGTGTCCGGGCTGAACTACAATTTGAATACCCAACTACTAGCTAGTAATTCAAAAGATACATTTGCTGGTGTATCTGTGTCGAACTACAAGTTGAATACCCATCTATTAGCTAGTAGTTCAAAAAATACATATGCTGGTGTTTCCGGGCCCAACTACAAATTATATACCCAATTACTAGCTAGTAATTCAAGTATAACGTATGTTGATGTATTTTATGTGACATTCAAGTTGAATACCCAACTACTAGCTAGTAGTTCAAATAATACATTTGCTTGTGTGTCCGCGTCGAACTACAAGTTGAAAGCCCAACTACTAGCTAGTAGTTTAATAAATACATTTGCTGGTGTGTCCGGGTCGACATGTTTTTTACATATCTTTATATACCACGTTGTGTACATTTACATCTAGCTGGAATGAAAACAGTCACAAAATATCTCAAACAGTACGTTCGCGTTTAAGTCTAACTTTCATGGAGACTCCTATAATAATTTGTGAGTAGAGCATTAAAAACCGAAGAGTTCTACAGGCAGTGAACGAATCAAAGACCATTCCAAAAAAGAGCGCACATTTCTGTGTATAGAGAAAAATTATTGTGGACATATAAGTAGCTATATAGGGTCTTTTGTGGGATTTAAACCAGAGACTTTCGATTTCTTATCTGGAGCGGATAACACCACTGAATTTCTGCTGTTACTGCTATTCACCTATGACTATGTATAAAACCTCCCACAGCTGAATTGTACAGATCGGCCTAAAAAAGGATCCTATATAAACCATATATAGGGTCCTTGGTCAATATTTAATTCATGTATACCTAGACAGTAGCAAAAGCGGTTGGCATGGAATCTCTCAACCAAAGACTATAGTGCCTTAGTTGGATATAGACCGTGTCGGTCGCCCTGGCAAATATGTATATAAAATATAAATGTTGACTTATAAATGCGCTGACAGTGTCTCGAGACATTTTAAGTATATAACGTACGATGTTTACCTTTAGTAATATGATACGTAAGATCAATTCAATGTAGTTTTGAACCGTTTTTAGCACGTTCATACATGTACATTGTATTTCTAAAATGAATAGTTCTTCCGCATTCCATATTTCATTCATAATGATCATACTGGGTATACACAATGTATTTTATTGACTATACAGAAAGACTACGTTATAAAGAATTATTTAATTGGATACAGCATGTATGCTGTTCAAACACTCCCCACAGCGGTTATTTCCCTTTATTGAATTAAGTTACTATGCGTGACGCATCTGGATGTGAGGAGTCTGAACATGATAATTTGTGACTATTTAAAAACTTTCTCGATAAACCTGCTGACGATTGACTCAAAACAGCTGCCTGTGTCCCCTATCACTATATTCTTCTTCCAAGAACATTGCAGTCAATAGTCTGAATGCTTCACAAGTGAAATTTGACAGCTGGGATGTACATAAAAAATTTACGGGGACCTATGGCCGCTAGGGTCCCTGGTGTGTCGTTGGCAACGATGTGGACGAGAGTTCAAGAGACCGGCGGCTCCCAAAAGCTCCTGAAATATAGCTATGTAGACCCTTTGAATCTAAACACACACATATGTCTATTAATTATTGCACAGTTACCGGGCACTTACCTTTGGCAACCGTAGTTTCAGTCATGCGGCGCCAAACCTGCGGAATGTCCTTGCGGGGTCACTCAAGTGTGCACAGTCTCTAAATATTTTCTAAGAAAAAAAACTTACTTGTTTATTAAACAGAACAGTTCTGTTCTGTTTATTAACCACTATGGTCACTTCATCAATCACAGATGTTTTATTCAACAGTATTTATTTTATTAATATTGTATTCCTTAAAATGTCTTTTAAATATTTTTTATCATTTATTCATATATATTAATATGCATTATAACTGTGTAGCGCTATTGAATAGTTTAATATGAAAAGAGCGTTATACAACTGTGGTATATAATAATAATAATAATAACTAAATAAGAACGTAGATGTTAGTTTACGTCACTGAAACATTCGATTTTTTGCAAAGTGGGAACGGTAATGGTCTTTCTATGGTTATTATTACAAGTTTTGTAGTAAATGGAAAAAGGGCAGGAACTCATCCTAGACCTAATTACAAATTTTGTAGTATTTAACTGGAAAGAAGGTAGTAAATAATCCTGGCCCTATACGAACTCCTATGACGGGAAATTGAGTTTTGGATAAAACAAAATTAGAGTTCAAGAGTAAATTTTGACAGGTCATTAAATAGTCTATCCATACGCTGGTAAGTTTAAGAATGCTATTTCTGAATATTTGTTAAGTATGCATTTGTAAAGTGCTCTGATTTGATTAGACCATTTAAATTCACACATCATTGGCAATGTGCTAAATGAAATAACTGGTACTTATAAATCTCCTTGAGTTATCTAATGTATGTCTCTTTAGATAGGTCTACGTACCCTACCTTAGAACTATACTTACAGGCATAGGTCTTACTCTAAACTAGTTCCCTAGATCATGCTTAACTTTTTTCACGATCATGTTTTGTTTTTTGACAGTTTTACTTGATTATAGAAAATTAGCATTTTATACTTATCATCATATTGTACTATGCTTCCATCGACATGTAGGCTATAATTTAAAGGCATATTAGGCGAGCTAGGCCTACTCATGGACCCTATATAGCCTACATACATAGGGTCCTTGGTCAACTCAATGTTTTTTTTTAATGAATTTCAAGTATTTCTTGTCTGTGATGATATTATTAAATCAATTGTTGTAAATTGTAATGTAAAAGCTTTACTTATCTCTTTTCTTTGAAAAAAATGTTTATAATTTTCAATATCTAGAATCTTATAATCTATAAGTGCACCATGCAGGTTTCAAAATTTTTGAAAGTAGGTGCCTATTCATATTTTTTTGAAATTTCGTAGTATTTATCTTAAATGGAAACTTTAAAAGTTTTTTATCGACGTTTTCCTACCGTGAGACATCAATTTTATTTCAAAATATCATTTCTTTTATAATTTACATTCAAACTATGGAATAAAATGAGGCCTTACCTAACTCATTTTTAAGCTAAAATGTGACATTTAAAATACGTTAAATATTAATAGCTCTCTAAGGGCAAAATGCACGTGCTCTACGTACGCCCCCCCCCTATAATTATGGTAGCCTATAGGCCTATGACGCCACGACGTCAAAATAATAACGTTACGCTTTTATTCATTCTTTATAAAAAATCTTCAAAATTTCATTCAATTTGGCTCACTTTCACTTTTTGTGAGGAAAGTGTCAGGTCAGAAATAAATCGTAAATAATCTTCAATTATTTTCTTTCTTATGGCCTACCAGAATTATATTGAATGGACACTATCGAACGAGCGCATATTGGTCAGAAATACACGTTTGGCGGTCACCCTAATGTAGCATTAAATTTTGCAGCATATTTATAAATATGTATACATGCAGACCTATCTGTATAATTATATACATAAAAATGTTGTACATGTACGTTAAGGAAACATTGCTTGTGTCTGTCAGTCTTTTGGGAACTCGCCTTTATTTTATAATATATTAAATAAGTTTATTAGATATAATATATCTGTAACTATATTTCCATTCAAAAGCTCCCCTTTTCGTCTCACGAAACTCACAAATATTTCTATCTTCTTTTGACCTTCGATTGCTTCAGGGCGAATAAATTTGAGTACGAATCGCTTTCGGAACGACCTCGTAAACATGGCTGCCAGTCGTAGGATTATTTCGAAGTTAACAGGTATTCTAAAATTGCGTAATGTCGGTTATTATTTCTGTTCCTATACTTAATGAAGATGACATTTATGTGTTTTAGTATGTCTTCGATGTTTTGATGAACAGTTTAAAGATCAGCCAGTAAATGTCACCAGTTTTCGCGACGTGGTTGACCCTTGACTCAAGTCTCAACTTTTGCAAATTGCAGTATTTTTCTCGTCGTAGTTGTAGAATTTTCCCCTTTACATTCACATTGAGTAACAATCCCTATATAATTCTATGAAATGCAATTGACCTCAAATCATCGAATGTATAGATCTGCGTGAAATAAACTTGTATGTAATAGTGAAGCCCAAAATTATATATGCCCAAGAAAATTAAATGTGTTGACTGCTATGCTGTGCTAAATTTGTTTATCTATACATAGTCATATTCTCTGTTAAGTCATACCACCAGAAGCTTATGTCAAATTTTAATGGAAGAGTGACTGTTTAAACTGTAACCTCTCTTGGTAGGAATCCTGTACACCTTTCGGGTCATAAGAGTAGATTTGGAATCCCTTTGCGCTTCAAGGTGTGCTACAGACCTGAGTTTTTCCATTACTTCTAAATATGAGAAAATTGACCGAGACTTGAAAACATTATAAGGCTAAAAATGCTGCCATGATATATTTTGATTATATAATGAATGTGATCACTGAAACAATCTTTATTGTAGATGTGGCTTGTGGAGTTGGTCGTAGGTCAATGTACACTGGTACACGACCAAATTTGATGCTAACAAAACAGACGAAAGTGATTTGTCAGGGGTTTACAGGCAAACAGGTATGTATTTAGAAATCAATTAAGACAATACATGGCATGATAGATAATCAGACTGCTTATGTTGTCAATGCCAAAATAGCTTTAGCTCAAGGACATTATCCATACTCTTTACTAGGACTTTCGTTGACTACTTACACTATAAATGTTTGTATGTATGTGATTAAACTTGAATTATCATACGAGGCAAAGCATAACAGATCCAAATGCATCTTTTTTTTCAATTTTATTGGCATTGTATTTGTATGCATTTATGTGTGAAGCAGGGCGTTATTTTCATTGCCCGATTAGCTCAGTTGGAAGAGAGTCTGACATGCAAGCAAGATGTCATTGGTTTGATCCCTGCATTGTACTTGACTTTCCTCTCAATACTTGCTCTTTGAAGTTAATTAATATATTAAACTGTTAACATATAATTACTACTACTAGATTTAAATTCAGAATTTAGATTTGAAAAAAATAGATTTTAATTATAAACTTCATTTTAATATCCCATTTATGTATTATTTTATTTACAGGGAACATTTCACAGTCAGCAAGCTATTGAATATGGTACTAAAATGGTTGGAGGTGTCTCACCTGGCAAAGGTGGTCAGACTCATTTAGGATTACCAGTGTTCAATTCTGTCTTGGAGGTATGTTCAATATTATGTAGGAGCAGTGGTCCAGTGGTAGGACATGTGCTTAGGGATCGAGAGGTCCCGAGTTCGATCCCCACTAGGGAAACTGCTAATTTCATTGAGTGAGAAATTAACCCACAATTGTTCCTTTCCACCCAAGTGTAAATGGGTACTGTGAGGGATTGCCTGCCTGAGGGTGATTTCAGTGATAAGGAGTTATCGTTCAAGATTGTAAAGTCGACTGAACATGTATATGGAAGCAGACTTTAAACTGCACTTTAACTTTTAACTTTATGTACAGAGGTATAATTAATACAATAGCAGGGTTTGACAGTAAGTGTTTTTTACCTGGAATCGCAAAGAAACCCCTAGTCAGTTATTTAGAAGTTTCTTCTAAACGATAGGGATTCTTCTGATAAAAGACAAAAATTTTGGTTTCATATTAGCTGTCAAAAATTGTAATAAAGAATTTAAGGCAATTTTCAGGGATCCTGATGGCTAAGGATCACTTGGATTCCTCCTAAGAATTTGGAATCCCAGGACATCATTTCATTGAAGGGTATAACAACCTGATTAAGGCTGAACCCTAGACCCTTGATTCTGTCCCAGATAGAATTGGAATCTGTACTCTGTCTGGAAACTAGATTTTCTACCAATTGCCCCACAGACCCAGGTCCATGTTACACTAACAGGGTTTGATACTGCTTTTACCAGAGATCCCGAAGGAATAACTAGTCAGTCAACCAGAGTTTCCTCCCTTGCATTTGGGATCCCTCTAATAAAAGAGAGAAAATGAATACAGGTTTGTGGTTGCAAGTTGGGATAAATAATGCATACATAAACAAATTGCCGTAAGCTCAGGAGAATTTTCAGGAATACTGACGGGTCCCTAGGTAAAATCACAGGGGTTCCTCCCATTTTAAGGGGATCCATGGAATTCTGGGACACTAGGGGAAAACCCTGCATTTATGATGTTTATTTATAGTAAATTACTTGTGAAAGTTTGATCACATTGATCTTTTTTCCCAAAATTCCATGTTGAAGATGTCACCATTAAACTTTGCAGCTTACAAAATGTATTACTGGACAGTAGGTCATGTGATTAAAATTTTACCAGACCAAACCAAGTCTCACAGAACCGAAGACATTTTAGTGATTTTACATATTTTGATAAATTGAGAACTGTGAATGAGATCAAATTCTTTGCCTGACGGTAGGTCCTGTAAACCTACAGATCAAGATGGACCTTCTATTTTTTTGACAGGATTTGTCATATTTGGCTGTGACTGTGTTGTAGAACTTTGGGTGGGTAATATATCTTGATTATGATATATCTTTTCTAGGCTAAACAACAAACAGATTGTGATGCTACAGCTATATATGTTATATATATTTTCTAGGCTAAACAACAAACAGATTGTGATGCTACAGCTATATATGTTATATATATTTTCTAGGCTAAACAACAAACAGATTGTGATGCTACGGCTATATATAATATATATTTTCTAGGCTAACCAACAAACAGATTGTGATGCTACGGCTATATATAATATATCTTTTCTAGGCTAAACAACAAACAGATTGTGATGCTACAGCTATATATGTTATATATTTTCTAGGCAAAACAACAAACAGATTGTGATGCTACAGCTATATATGTTCCACCCAAATTTGCTGCTGCTGCCATTGAAGATGCTATTGATGCTGAAATACCTCTTATTGTTGTTATCACTGAAGGTATTGTTTATTGTTGTTATTACTGAAGGTATTGTTTATTGTTGTTATTACTGAAGGTATTGTTTATTGTTGTTATTACTGAAGGTATTGTTTATTGTTGTTATCACTGAAGGTATTGTTTATTGTTGTTATTACTGAAGGTATTGTTTATTGTTGTTATTACTGAAGGTATTGTTTATTGTTGTTATTACTGAAGGTATTGTTTATTGTTGTTATCACTGAAGGTATTGTTTATTGTTGTTATTACTGAAGGTATTGTTTATTGTTGTTATCACTGAAGGTATTGTTTATTGTTGTTATTACTGAAGGTATTGTTTATTGTTGTTATTACTGAAGGTATTGTTTATTGTTGTTATTACTGAAGGTATTGTTTATTGTTGTTATTACTGAAGGTATTGTTTATTGTTGTTATCACTGAAGGTATTGTTTATTGTTGTTATTACTGAAGGTATTGTTTATTGTTGTTATTACTGAAGGTATTGTTTATTGTTGTTATTACTGAAGGTATTGTTTATTGTTGTTATTACTGAAGGTATTGTTTATTGTTGTTATTACTGAAGGTATTGTTTATTGTTGTTATCACTGAAGGTATTGTTTATTGTTGTTATTACTGAAGGTATTGTTTATTGTTGTTATCACTGAAGGTATTGCAAATGCATTGTGACGTCACGTCCGGTAACGTAAACAACAACTTTTTTACGCTTAAAGAAAAAATATTTAAAAAAATAGTTTTTACTTAGTATTTTGATGAAAATTTGTGTAAAGTTAGTTGAAGATTTGCCAACATGTCGGATATTAGTAAAAATGACATATTCATCAAACCTAGTGACAGTGATACGGAAATCCAGTTCAATATTCCTAGTCAAACCAGTCGTGAACATAAAAGATATCATCTAAATGAACAACGAGCGTTACAGAAAAAACTTTCAGAAACGAAACGATGTAAGCGTAGTATCCACTGACGGTGGCATTAAACTGGTTCTCAATACAGGTACATATGAACTTTTTAAGCAATCAATAGAACATTTTTACTACAATGAGTCAACTGTATTCTGTCAAAAAATACCTGTGTATGACAAAACTGACCGGCTTGTAGAAACGATATACAAGGTCCGTATGAATGAAAATACAAGATATACAGTAAATCTGTATCACACAACCAGTTCTGCTCTAATAAATGGGAAAACATCAGATTTATTTCTCCATGAACATCTTCCTTCCATATTGGAATATATTGAAAATCAGCTAGCGAAAGATGACTTAAGTGTTCGCAAAATTAATGAATCATTAAGGATGATGATAAGTTGCTGCTTGCAAACCCTAACACAAGATCGCCGGGATATTTCTAAAGATTGTGAGTACACCGCTACAGAATTGATATTACCCACAGATACTCATGCGGGTACTGATCCACAATCGACGAGTACAAATGACGGCAAGGATGATCAAAACATTTGTAAAGAGGGCTATTCGTCTGTAATGGACTTGCTTACTGATATTCAAAGGAATATTTTTGAACTAAAAGAATCACTATCTGATCATATCAAGCATTCACAGATGCAGATCTCACAAATACGAGATGAGATGGTTTGTGTGAAAAAACATGTTACAGTTATGACGGCCGACATGAACAAGACCGTAGATGAAATTTCAGAAAAAACCCAAGTTATAAAGTCAAATATATTACAACATGCAGAAACATCTCAAAAGAGTCTTGCAGAAGTTTCTTATTCAATAAAATCCTTGCATGCTACGGAATTGTGCACAAAAAACGCTCAACAGATAAAACAAAGTGAAAAAATACCAACTACACTAAAGTTACCACAACGTCTAGAATCGCCTAAAATTGAAGAACAAAAACGCAAGACGCTTATTTTAGGTGATTCAATATTGAAGGGTGTTAACAAAAATGGACTGAAAGAGGACATTGACCCTGTATCTATTCCAGGAGGAAAGGTGCAAAACGTTAGACTCAACCTTCAAAATAGGGATTTGAGGAGGTACGCAAACGTGATTGTATATATTGGCGGTAATGACGTTGCAAGCAAACTGCCCGTAACGTCAACTTTGGCGGAAATAAAATCCACGGTGACGGAGCTGAAGGATAAACAATGCAACGTTTACCTGTGTACAGTGTGCCCTCGTACAGATGTAGATGTCGATGAACTGAATCAGGGAATTCGTCGGATTTGCCAGGATACTTCAGCAAACCTTGTTGACATTAACAAAAGATTTATATATGGAGATGGCAGTGCTGTTCAACATTTTTTCATGCATGATGGAATTCATTTAAATGATCGTGGCTCAAGAACACTGGTGTCAGCAATGAATAAACACTTTGAAATAGTTAGACCACGTGACCAACATAACAATAATTACACGGAAAAACGCTTCCGTCAGATCAACTACCGACCACGCGGTAATTACCAAAGAATCTTTCCATACAGAAGTGACTACCAGACTCATTTATGGAATAAAAACACCCCTAGATTTGGAACAACATATGATCAATAGGACAATGTAGACAGACACTTATCAAAAAATCAATTTTCATGTTTGAATGATATTTGTTGTGAATGTAATCAGGTAATATGTAACTGTATTTCTACTAACAAACAAGATCATAACGAATTAAATTCTAAGTTAAATGGGGATTCCAAGTCAAGTCAATTAATAACTTGTTTAAATATACAACATTTACTTCCTAAAATAAATGAGATTAAAGGACATTTATCTAGCAATAATGCTCCTAGAATCCTAGGAATCTGTGAAACTTTTTTAAGTGATAGTATTTCTGATAATATGTTACAAATAGAAAATTATACATTCGAAAGGAAAGATCGTCAAGGAAAGAAGGGCGGGGGTATAATTGTTTATATATCTAATAATCAGGGACCAGGAAATTCGCCGAAGTCAATCGGTCCAAAGCCGTCCGAGTACCGGATACGGGTTTTAACGTGTACCGTACGGACCCGACCGTTTACTGTACTTCATTCACGACCATGTTAGTACTTATTTTTTGCTCCCTTTTATTTGGAAGGCATACGATACATTGGCATTGTTTGTTTAATTTTTACAAAACTTACCTTCTATCTAGCATAAAAGCGTGGTTTCCGAAATAACTCCCCACAATCGTCGGTCGTTCAATAAACAGAACTTAAACAAGAAATGTCTTTAAAAAAGACAAACGGCGTCGATTTAAAAACAAGAGGGCCCAAAGGGCCCTGGGTGCTCACCTGAGGAAAAGGTCAAAGGTCACAGAAGAGCCATTTACATAGGACCACTAATGTTAAAACCTATTTTTTGACGTGGTGATGGATTGCCAGATTCCGTTAGTATTTGCTCATACAAGTTGTGACCACGCATCATCACTTCATCAACAACATTTGCAGACCAGTTTCGCAGACTTGGCACATGATTGTCTACCGTAAACAATATGACAGCCAATGCAATTGCCGTACACTGATAACCACAGGGAATTATCAAGTTACCTCCCTTTGATTTTTCCAACATACCTTTAATATACTTATATACAAGGGGTACAACTGCGTTTACTAGACCGATTCATCTAGATTTCTTATTTTGTGGCTCACAAAAAATACTGATACCCTAGTAGCACTTTAACCGCACGATTAAATTGATTAAACATAACTCTTCGAGCTATGAATATTAAATGTTTCATAGGGCAGATCATTAAAACACTCGCCAACAAAAACCAATTCTTTTTGACAAATAATTTTTAGATATTCAAAATATGAATTTCAAGACCTTTCTAGTGATATAAAATGCAAAATTGTTTGATGAAAAATGACTTAGTAATTGCAATTTTAAAATTACTGTGTTTTCATTGTATTTACTCGCTATCATTTCTTGCCAACCAGCGAACGGTTACCTGTATAGTGAGATTTCTTTCACCAGCTCCTTGTTACTATTTATAGACATCATAACAATAACAATGAACTGAGCTGTGACTCTCAAAGTGTAAACCCCGGAAACTGGACGTAGTGAGGCTAATTTAATAATTGTTGGGTAATATGTCAGACTTTTTACTAGAAACCGGTTCACATCTGGAGACGTAATTCATTTTACCCATAAAATATTGTGTTTGACACGTAACTTTTTATTGTTACAAAATAAAAAAACACTTTGGAAAGCAATAGAAGTCTACCAAAAAAAAAAATCTACGAACGAAGCAAAATTTTGTAAAACACTGCATTACAATAGTGTGGTCTTTATTTTTTCGCGCGTGTCAGGGCCATCCAATCGAAGAGGGGGTTTTCTCTGTTTCCCCCGTACGTCATTCTCAGTGCTTATAAAATCATCCAATAGAACGGCGGATTTCCGAAATCCCAGAGACGTCATTATACAGAAATGTAGATCAAAATCCAGCTTAGACAGCTACGCCGAAAAAAGGCTGTTTCATCTAGTTCTAATGTTGTTGGAAAACTCTGTCATGTGGGGAAATTATTTTAACTGCGCATGCGCAGAAAAACGGGTCCAAAGTAAATGTCTCGCATTTAAGCGTCGTTCGCTAAATTAAGAAAGAAAACGTAAAATAATGATAAGCTTTTTTAATTACACACATAGATTTAAACATTTCTCATACGAAGTGACGATCTAGCGTGGGTCTCGAAAATGTATGACATCTCATCACAATGGTTCAAGTGGTTTCTTTTAACACAAAAGATTATCAAATCGTGCATAGTACACCATTTATAGATAGTTTAATGACAAAACTGTTCGTTTTGAAAATTATTTTCGTTGAATTTGGAATTTAATAGTAATCATTAATTTTGTTCACCAAAGAAGGGAGAAGAGAGGGTTGAATTTTGATCATCAACAGCTGTACCTTTGATTAATAAGAATTTGCGTAGATACATGTCCTAAGATAATTTCTTATTATTCACACCTCAATTTAAGACGTAAAAATAAATCATGAATCAAGTCAAACAAATTAAAGATTAAACGAATACATCAATCAGGAATTGACAACAAAAGCAGTTAAATTGTTTTCTTTAATTATTCATAAAACATTCTTTATAAAAGATTATTGTTTTTTACAAGTTTACAGGTTTCAAACAGACCGATTGAAAAACGTAATCGGTTCAATGGACACGATTAAGTAAGAACATATTCTTCTGCTGTTCTTCAAATTAATCGAGTGCAAATCAAGCGTACCTTGCTGTGCTCGATCAAAAAAAATATCACTGCCTCAACTCCACACGTTATACAGGGTCCTTGATGTGTAACCTGTGGACAATTAAGCAGGATATTACATCAGTAAACAGTGGGTTTTAGCAACTGATAGTTGTTTGATAATATTTTATCGATACGTTTTCTTGAAAATTATGGAAATTAATGGTTTGAGGTCAAAATTAGCGAACTTTTCCCGGACCGATTTTTTTAAGGATTTTGAAATCTCAATCGGTCCAAACTGAAAAAATCGGTCCGAAAACCGAAAAACCGGCGATTTCCTGGTCCCTGGTTATTAAGTATCGTTCTTTTAATAAATTTGATGAACGGAAATTTCGAAATGATTTATGGAGTTCTGGTTTTGAAAATATTGAAACTGTATTTGATCCTAATGATGCTTTAGATTTATTTTATTACATTTTAAACGGTATATTATCAAAACATGCGCCTATTAAAGAAAAACGCGTTAAACGTATACACCAGCCAGACTGGTTCAACGGAGAAATAAAATACTTAATACGTGAAAGAGATCTCTTAAAACAAAAAGGTGACCACGACAGATACAAAATTAAAAGGAACTTAGTTGCTTCTCGTATAAAACAAGCTAAAAAAGATTTCTACAACAAATCCATTAAAGACAAAAAAGATTCTAAATATCTATGGAAACATATTAAGGAGGTATCTTGCATGAATAACTACAAAAATGTGGAATTACCATATCAGTTAAAAACATCTAATGGCATTATGCAAGGAAATTTAAATATAATAAACGAACTTAATAGGCACTTTATAAACATTTCAAGTATTGTCGAAACAATCGAATTTCTGCAGGAAAATTTCTCATCTTTAAAATTAAGGTTAGACTCAGAGCTTAGTGGTCAAAAGTTTGATATAAAATTTATAACTCCCTTAGAAGTGAAGAAAATAATTGACAATTTAGACATAAAAAAATCTACAGGCTTAGATAATGTAGGACCAAAAATTTTAAAGTACTGTGGAGATACAATAACTATATGTCTAGCATCTATTATAAATAATAGTATTAGTTCTGGTGTTTTCCCAGATAAACTAAAAGAAGCCAGTATTATACCTATCTTTAAATCTGGAATGAAAGACCTTGCAGAAAATTATCGACCAATTTCTATCTTGCCTACGATATCCAAAATTTATGAGCGACACATAGCGACACAAATACATGAATATTTTAAGTCAACAAATATAATACATGATAACCAATCAGGTTTTAGAAAACAACATTCATGTCAGACATCTTTGACAAGATTAGTCGAAACCTGGATTCAAGATATCGACAGCGGAAAATTTATTGGAACTGTGTTTCTTGATTTAAGAAAAGCTTTTGATTTAGTAGATCATCAGATTTTATTATACAAGCTAAAATTATATCATTTTTCCCCGAAGTCCATTTCACTATTTAAATCCTACCTTTCTAATAGAAAACAACTGGTAAAAGTTGGAAATTTTCAATCCGAGTATATGGAAATAAAATCAGGTGTGCCACAGGGATCCATTCTTGGGCCGCTGTTATTCTTGATATATATCAATGACATAGCCTATTCTTGTCGGGATTTAAACATTGATTTATATGCCGATGATTCGACTTTGTTTAAATCAGATAGTTCGACAACCTGGACAATATTATGAAGTGGTGCAAATACAACAATATGGCATTGCATCCAATAAAGACCAAGTGCATGGTTATTGGTTCTAAACACAAACTTAAAGGTGGTAAACATCTAACATTGAAAATAAATGAAAATTTCTTAGAAAATGTCACTTCCCATAAAGTATTGGGTGTATACATTGACGACAATCTTAATTGGCATACACATATGATCGATTTTATTTGTAAAAAGCTTAAAAGTAAAATTTCATTGCTAAAACGCATTTTGTATTACCTGAAGGTATTGTTTATTGTTGTTATTACTGAAGGTATTGTTTATTGTTGTTATCACTGAAGGTATTGTTTATTGTTGTTATTACTGAAGGTATTGTTTATTGTTGTTATCACTGAAGGTATTGTTTATTGTTGTTACAACTGAGGGTATTATGTAGGGCTCTCATCAAAAATTGCGATATCGATGTATCACAGAACCTTGACAGACTATCTAATATAGATTGGCAATTAAGAATAACGATACTATCGAGCATTTTATAAAGCTATAAACTAAATAAAGATGATATTTAATTTAACATCCCTGCGTTGTATTTATCTTCTTTCACATTTCTGAGTTTCCATATTTTATTTTTTTCTGTTAATTATTAAAACAAGAAAATACTGTTTGTTTTATGTTTGGAACAACTTTTAACATCATGCATAACATTATGTAGCCATTATATGGCATATATATATGTATTACACTCCTTGTCTGACTTGATATATCGATATATCACCGATACTTGCCTTTCGATATATCAATACAAAATGTTCTTTCAATAACATCCCTGGTATTATCTCGTTTACCTCATATGTATTGTTTATTTGTTATTACTGTCCCACTTAGGACCATTTTTTTTAATGGCCCTAATTGTGGAACTTTACTGTAGATAACTGCATTTTAAAATATTTTATAGGTATTCCTCAACAAGATATGGTTAGAGTAAAACAAAAACTGTTACGTCAGAATAAATCTAGAATGTTAGGACCTAACTGTCCAGGAATCATCAAGGTAAACATTTACACTTTTATATTATTTGGAACTCCTTCGCCATACAATAGAAATAATTTTAGACATATTCAGACATTATTTTGGAACCTCCTTTGTGTCACATGCCCAAACTAATTGATTTAATTGGTATTTAAGTCAACATTTAAACAGATCCACAATTGTTTAGATGATAATGTCTCTTTTTTTCATTCATGAATGTGAAATACATGATTTAATAGAGGGTTGCCAGAAAGACAGTACTTACTTAGTTACTCGATCTTTAAAGCAATGCACTTACTACAGTCTTGCGGGCAACTCTGGTAATGATACTATTTTAGTCACATAAAATATATTACATAAAAATTTTTTTTTTGCAAAGCCTTTAGTATTTATGACAAGAGTTACTTTGCATATCCAATATGTGGTTTGCCATACATATGTAGCATATATCTGCCAAGCATATTTAGTTTTTGCTACATCCAAGTATTCTTGTGACTACAGTATGATCATTATTTTTTCAGCCTGGTGAATGTAAGATTGGTATCATGCCTGGACATATTCACCAGAAGGGTAGAATTGGTAAGTTAATTTGTAGTAATAGATTAACATCGTTGGTCGCTGTGAAATATGACTAACTGAAGAAAGAATCATGTAAAAAATCAGAGGATTCATTCAGATTGTGCGATTTATAGGGCCAACTGTATGGCAAAATAATAGATCTAAATTGCCTTTGAAAACTTTATTCAGGCCTAAGAAGAAAGTTATGTTTAGGGTTTTTGCCAAAACTGTGAAACACATGTCAAACATGTGAAAAAATCTTCTCAAAAAACATCTTATGAACAGGATATCACAAAATAAGTACATGGTTATGAAGATGAAGTCTAATAATATAATACTCAAGCTCTTGGTTCTGACATAAACTATCTTGTTCTACTGCCTAGAAATCATATCGGGAAAATAATCTCTGGCTGTTGATTCTGATAAACTTATCAATAATGCCATTTAAAAGCTCACTGGAGCTTATGTTATTTATTGTATTTTTCCAACTTAAAATAAGAATTATTCTTTTCTATTCTTATCATGTTTTTTTTTTGTTGGGTTTGAAGCCACAGCAACACATAGTATAGGTTATATCATGGGGGTCATTCCATCTACTCACTGTTCCTGGAAAGGCTAAATTTCTGGATTTAGCTGTTAACCATCTATTAAGCGCATACTTCCATTCAAGACTGACTACTGCCCTTCATGATTTAGAATCAGTGGTGGAAGGGAGAATGACTGTAAAAATTATTTTATTACCAAGCTCCACGGAAGTATGTCCTGCCTGGGAATCGAACCTATGACCCCTCGATCAGTTGACTTGTGTGCTACCAACTGAGCTAGTTGTGCATATTCTAATCATGTATATAAATGATATTGTAGGTATAGTATCAAGATCTGGTACATTAACATATGAAGCTGTACATCAGACAACATTGGCTGGTTTAGGTCAAACATTATGTGTTGGTATTGGTGGTGATCCATTTAATGGTACAAACTTTATTGATTGTTTAGAAGTTTTCTTAGCTGATGACAAAACTGAAGGTATGTGTATTATTTATTTATTTATTGACAGTATGAGTGAACATTTTCAAAGTGAATACTGCTTTCAATATTAAGAGAATAAAGAACTGTCTGTTAAAATACTCCAAGCCAAGTTGATAAACTTTATAAGGGACCTTAGTCAGTTATTTCCCCTTGTATACTCTTCAAATGGGTTGATCTAATTAGTTGGATTACTCGGATTTTATCCTTACTTTTCAATGTCAATTTTCCAAAATTAATCTTAAATTACTTTTTTGTAAATCTTTTTTTTTGTTGAAATTCAAGCTAAGTATTTTTAGGGTAAAGAACTATCTAAATTTCATTACCTCTGTAAATATCCTTATTGACAAGAAGATATTAGATGAAATATTTTGTTATCCTTATATAGGAATTCAATGATAAAATCCAAGGATTCCAACTGTAAGGACCTACTTATCAATTGGATTGCTTCAGATTTTATCAGGAAAGATCACTGACTAAAGTCCCTAATTAACTCAAAATTGTATAATCTATGTATAACATCACAAGAGAAAAATGAAAGGGACTCTTAACTTTGAAACATTTAATTGTAGAAAATGAGTAGCACTATTATTGAATTGCTGTTTTATATGACTATGCTTACTTTGTGGAAAATGTGATATTGCTTTAAAATTCATTTGGGGGAGAAAGTCGAGCCCCTCCTCTACTTCACCCTCCTATGTTTGAATATGTTTATATATCATATGATTACTATGGTTACAGGTATCGTTCTTATTGGTGAAATTGGTGGACAGGCTGAAGAGAAAGCATCTGAATATCTTAGAAATAACAATAGGGTAAGTGCTTGTTCATTTATTTTTTATTTATTGACTTCTGTCCTTTGATTAGTGCAATAGACTTGGAATTATAAGGAAACTGTAGGTCCATCTCACAGCTTCCATGTAATCTCTGAGAGAACAGAAGGTTTTGCTGTTAGTTAAGAAATATTCTTTGTACATCAGCTGACAGAACGATGGTAAACAATGTGTAAAATGTTATCAAATACATGATTATTGATCTATCTTTGGAAATTATGATAAATTTTGTAAGGTTGATGTGAAAGAAGTTAAGTCAGCAACAATGCTTATTTTCTTGTTGTTGCTGGTTTATTTTGTGTCTACTCAATAAAATTTAACTATCCAACCAACTATCCTCATTAAATTAAACATTTTAACCGGTAGTTAAACCTTCATCATAACTTGACATTTATGATTATCTTATTAAAATGGTTTATTATTAATTATATGTTTATAGGGTCCAAGTGCCAAGCCTGTTGTATCATTTATTGCTGGTATAACAGCCCCACCAGGAAGACGTATGGGTCATGCTGGAGCTATTATTGCTGGGGGTAAAGGTGGGGCTGAAGAGAAAATTGAAGCATTGAAATCAGCTGATGTTAGGGTTACATTGTCACCTGCTCAACTTGGATCTACTATGCTTGAGGTATTTACATTTTTGTTTTTGTGTGGTTTAGCACCATTGCAACACATTGTATAGGTCATATCACAGTGGTCAGTCAACCTAATCATTGTTTTTGGAAAGATTAATCTGACTCTCTGGATTTAGATGTTAACCAGTCAAATGACTGCACATACTATTCTCAGTGACTGACAACTACCCTACATGATTTAAAATCCGTAGTAGAAACTATTTCATGACCAAACTATATAAAAAAGATGCCCTGGCCGGGAATCAAACCCAAGACCCCTTAATATTTGGAGTCAATTATATGACAAGGATTCATCAACTTACCTACGAGCAGTTTAGTTGTTATTAAAGACTACATGTTCCAATTATTGTCTACTATTGTTTTTGTTGGTTTTAACGCTGTAGCAACATATTGTGTAGGTCAAATAACGGAGCGCAGCGCTCCTAACCTAGCTTTTTTTTACTTTCATCTATAACCAGTACTCGCCTACCTTTCCACAAGGCCGGAAACTTTCCTTATTAATGGAGGAAAATTGACATAATTGTTAAATTTTCATGGAAGGGTATAACCTTCCCGGGTTGGATTCGAACCCATACCCCCTTCGGGACATGAGATTCTGAATCCTGGCACGCTACCAACTGTGCTATCGACCTGGGTTTTCTTTGTTAAAACTCTTGAAATCTAAAAAACTCTGGAAATTTAGGATTGTAGACTTTCTAAACTTTCACCCATTGAGCATGAATATTTTTGATACATGTATTACTTTTAACCGTCAAAATAAGTAAAAACATTTTGTTTCCTCTTTATTTCAGGCAATGAAAGCAAAAAGATAAACCTAATAGTTAAGATATATTTATAGACAACTTTAAAGTACTTTAATTTGTTTTATTTTATCTTGGTTCTCTTATATTGGTTAGATACCCTGTATTTAGTAGACTTTATTATATTAAGTTAACTTACATGTGTCATTATTAGTGTTGAATATATGAATAATTGTTGATTGAAAATATAGCTGAAAGAATATGAATATAAACACTTAACATGCAGGTCTGTTGTGTCACCTCCTGCTTGCAGGTTTGCTGTGTCGCCTCCTGCTTGGTAAGGGTTTAAAGTAAGTTCAGAGCTCAGAATAGAGGATGCTAACAGAAAGTTAAATAGCATATTTTAAAAAGATACCATAGTGAATTCATCTCTTATTATCTACCTTGAGCCACATATTGTTCTATCACAGACAAATTTAGGACCATGGTTCTATGTTTACACTTACTACACAGTATATAATATATAATGGTACATTTAGTTTTGATTATGAATTATTTGATTTGGTTCATGTGCACTATAGGTATGGGATTCTTAAATCATTGCTAAGTACTTCTTGTAATGTCAACAGACTCACTTCAACTTCAAAAATTGACAACTTTAGGCATTAGGAAAATCAATTTTTCAGCAATTTTGAGTTAACTTAAGTTTATCAATGTTACTTTGAGTATTTTCACAGAAATTATGGATATTGTTCCATAATGGTAAACAGTTGGTTGTTTATTCAATATTCAGATTTGTAGCTTATATTAAAAAATAATACAATTTCTATGTGGACTAATGCACTTGTATGATAATTATGATTTGATGATATTTAATGAATAGGTATAAATGTATAATGTATGATTAAATTGTTCTTGTGATTTTGTTGATTTTTACCAATTAAAGGGAATGATTGACATTGGTTTTGTTATTTGTTGTTTTCATTAAATTATTTACTTACTTATTGAGTCAAAAAATTGTGATAAATATTTCGGAAGAGCAGCATTCCTTACATAGCTTCCTAGACCCTTGTCTATGACCAGTACTCAACTCCACTTCCACAAGGCAGACAACTTCTCTATATACATGTACCTTATTACTGAAGGAAAATTGACATTTTGTCAAATGGGACTTGACTCATTTTGTAGAACCAGTGTTTAGCAGTGCTCTAGTGAGGGTTCACATTCCAAAGATATTAAAAGGTTTGGAATTCTTATCCCTCATGTAACACTGCTAAATTTCTACAATCTAGAAATTAACATGAGATTACTTCACCCAAGTCTAAAAGCATTTATGAAGTTTGAGATTTTCACATGCATTCAGTTTCGTACAAATTGTCATGTAATTGTTAATTTGCTTGCTAGTACATATCGCTGGCTTAGCGCAGAACAGTCATAACTTAATTTAAATAATGATGAGTGTTACAACCGTTTTGTGCTAAGCCTGTGAAATGTATATCATGTGGACTGCCAATATTTGTATTGTCGGCCATATTTTTAATCATCCAATTTCCAATAGTCTGGTTAAATCTTGTGGCAGCAGTAATCTAATGGTATGGTAGCAGATTATCTGCCCAGCAGTTTATTTTCAATACATTGTATTGCTTTGTCCTCTACATTCGACAGATGATGGACAAATTGCTGAAATAGGATTGAAGAAGAGGATGATATATACTTATTATTTCTGGCTTCCAATATTCTTGGGTTGCTAGTTTTGAGTCAAATTTTACTGAGTGGTTTCTTACGGAAAGAAGTTGATAAATAGCCACCTGAAACAAACTATTTAAGCTTGCTTGTGATGCCAATTAGTGTAGTATTAAAGAAACAGCCTTATCATTGAAATGCATTACTTAATTATTGCAAATGTAAACATCATAGGTGGATCTAGCGGGGGTCAGGGGGTCCAGGACCCCCCCCCCCCTAGAATTTCCAAAATGTACCTTTCCATTAGTGTATTTATTGACAGTAAGTCATATTTAAGTAGCATGAAGCAATTTTTCTCGGTGCTTAACTTAGATTTAATGGTTGTGTAGTTTTTATTATTAATATGTTGCATAATTCTGAAAAATGTGTATAATGTAGCTGTGGTTCAAAAGTTTGGACCCCCCTAGAAAAAATTCGAACCCCCCTGGAAAAAAAATTCTGGATCCGCCTTGAACATGCTTGCACATTTTAAGGGTTGGCCCATGACCAGAGTTGAACCATGTTATTGGGTCACCATAAATTTCGGTTATCATATTAAATCTTAATTGGTCATCTCTTACTTATGTCATGGTTAATAGCCCAAGGACTTAAACTGTTTTTATTGAAATAAACACAGTAATATATTTTTATACACAACTTACCTACTTCTTACCGAATTGTCGATAATATAACAACTTGTAAATGAAATTACGTCAGATCTATATCACAGGGCATCTACAAATTAAAGAAACACCTAGGAGCGGGCGTGGTCGAGCGGTTACGACGTTGGACTGGCAATCATAGAATAGCGAGTTCCGCTTTGGTTCGAATCCCATTCAACACCCACCCCGTTGTTTCTGTGAGCAATAAACTTTATTATATTTGCTGAGTGCAGGGGAACCAGGACGCGGATTCGAAAGTGATTAATCTAAGTTGTAAGAACTAGTTTCACAATCGAGCTTTAAAAAATAATATAAACTAAAGAAAATTCAAACTTGAAGTAATGTACATATTCTATTACATGAGCACGTGATAGCTGCTGCGCGCGCATGCAGATGAACGACGTGATTACAATACTTAAGTTTTCTAGTAAATAACCTGTTTTGAGATAAACATTAAATTGTGACGTCATGGCATCAGAAGAATCATTACCTCTCATTGGCTAAAGGATATTAAAATAACCAATCATTACTCGACCTTGGGTTTCATAATACTTGCCTAAAACAAAAACAAAAAACACTGTTTCATCGGTATTGTTAATATATGGTTATTGATAAATTATTTAAAAAAAGAACAATTAAACTTCGTATTTTGTAAATACTGTATTATAGATTGACGTTTTTGTTTGGAAATATATTTTTACTGGATATAATATAGAACGGATACGAATTGGTTAATAAACCTACCGATATTTTACAAAGAAATTACATTTGATATTTTACGTGAACATTTTTAAATGATTTTTATTCGGAAGCCTCTTAAAACGTTTTATTGTATTATAACATTAAGCGTTGTCATATATATATTTCTTAATGAGAGAAATACACAACATTGCTGTCAACTCGAGGTGAGATATGCTTGTACTCAGTTTTGTAGTTGTTTCATTAACTATTTGTTAAACTATTTGTTTTAGCCACCCGTCTAACTCAGTAAGTAGCACACGTCGGCTAATCGAGGGGTCGTAGATTCTATTGCCGGACGGGCATGCATACTTTTATGGAGCTTGGTCATGAAATAAATTCTACGACAATTTTCCCTTCTAACACTGATTCTACATCATATAGGGCAGTTGTCAGTCATTGACGATAGTATGCGCCTAGTTATTGGTTAACAACTAAATCATGAGATTTAGCCTTTCCAAGACCGACGAGTAGTTTGTCTGACCGCCGACAGTGTGTTTCTACTCATTTATTCAATTGTTGAAAACATTTATTCCGATGCGTTTTACAATGATTTTTGGTGAGTAGTAATAAATGTTGTTCTATAAAATGATTTGAACATCGTGTATAAAGAACTTCATTCACCCGCTGACATAACATCGTTTTAGGGAAATTATTAACATGAATATAGATTGCAAGGATGTGGAATGTACATGTATATTTATGACTTTTTCAGAGGGAAGCAAAAAACACAAATATCTTATGGAAAATTCAAGGACCAAATGTAATTGTAAAACACTATGAATATCGTGTTAATAACAAATCACTGTCACACGGCATTACTAGCGATGTTATGGTGAATACAAATGGGACTTTTGATGACAAAAACGACGCTGGTGTTGACGAAAACGATGTAGAAGATGACAAAAACAACTCTGATGTTGACGAAAACGATGTAGAAGATGACAAAAACAACGCTGATGTTGACAAGAAACATGTGGTAGTCCGAAACAGTATCGGTAGTGCAAGAGAAAAGAAACACTCGGAGAAAAATGCAAATAACATATCAAGTGAACATACAGGAGTAGATTATAATTATCTTCAAACTTTGATGAATAAATATAGAGATTTGTATCAACATAAAGTTGTCCATAGTGTCAAAGATAGGTTTATGTTTTATATAACCGCTGTGGTATCATATAACGATATAGTAGGAACATTAGTAACGCTGAACGGTTGGAAAGAAAACAAGGGTGATAATGACGGAGAAGAAGATGTTTATTGTTGTCTACGGGCACAGGGTTATACTAAAGTATTCAAGGTTTCCAAAATTAACATTCTTGACCTTTCTAAAATTAAGGTTTTGGCTGCAACTCAGTTCATGTGTATCGTGAATTCAACCATCTCAGAATCCCCTGGTCTTAAAGTTGCTCTTGCGATGTCAAAATCGTCTTGTAAAGCTGCTAGTTACATCAAAGCTGAACGTGAAGAACTTCCTAAATCCAATGCTCCTTCAATGGCAATATGTGGAAAGATTCTATACGGTGACTTTCCTGCAGAGAGGGTATTAGAATGGCTTGAACTTAACAGAATAAATGGTGTGGATAAAATTGTATTGTTTACATCAAACGTTACCAAGGATACACAACGTGTTTTACAGTACTATGTTAAAGAAGGATTTCTCATCGTGAAAGATTTTGATTTTCCTCTTAAATGTGAGTATATGTACAACGTTTTCTTGGTTGTAGGTGTAATTTATTTGCAATATTTCATGAAAATATCTTAAAAAAATATAACGTATATTATCAAAATACAATGTTCGACTTAGCCGAGTACATACATGCGCATATAAACGATGTTTGACGGAGTTGGCCGAGTACATATATTTGTGAATGAACGATGTTTGACGGACTTGGTCGAGTTCATAAATTTGTACATAAACGATATTTGACGAACTTGACCGAGTTGTTACGATGCTCAAATCAATATGGTTCATTGTACGAGTAGATCGGTAGCAAGTTTTTATGAATAACTACCGCCTAAAAGTCTCTTGAAGTTGCTTAAAACTATAAATATTACACTAGTTGCTTTTAGACATAGGCCTAGAAGTTTTTATATACCTTCCATGTACTGGGTAGCATTTAACTAGCATGCCCTTTAAAAATACATGCATTATTATGTGCATTGCTAATTAGCAGTTTTTTTATGATATTGCTCCAGGAATAATTACTCTAAAGCCTATTAATAAAAACTGTAGATTTTTAACAAGAAGTCATTTTATTATAGATCATTATCTTCCTACAGATTGTTAGAATGAGAATTGTAAATGGACAAAGGCATACGTAAATGCCGTTATTTGCCAATAAGAATGTATTTATGTATGTTAAAAATGTTAACATTGCCATAGGGAATATTATAACTTATACTTAATTTTCCTGTGGTTGATAATTTTGTTTTATTGTGTTACATTACAAGTATATTAAGTGTTAATTTTGTGTTTTATTTGTCTAATTAAAGTATTAGCCGCCCGGCTAGCTCAGTTGGTTGCACGCAAGTCTACTGATCGAGGGGATCGTGGGTTCGATTCCCGAGCTTAGTCATGAAATTATTTCTACGGCCATTCTCCCTCTTACCAATGATTTTTAATTATGTAGGGCAGTTGTTAATCACTGACGAAAGTATGCGCTTAGTATTTGGTTAACAGCTAAATCCAGAGATTTAGCCTTCCTTTCCACGAGGAAAGAGTAGGTTGACTGACCGCCGTTATAAGACCTATACAATGTGTTACTACGGCGTTAAACCCAACAAAAACAAACAATTACAGTATTACAATAAACTTTCGCGTTTAGGACTATCAAAATGACTGGGATTAACACAGAGACATTTTTTCTAATCAAATTAAGCTTTTAGGACTTAAAATGCGCCCAAATCGCATAAGTTTGGAATAAACAAATAAGTATAAATAGCGCAATGTTACAGTACATGTACTTTAATCATTATTTCAGATAAATATCCTCGGTATTTAGGACAAAAGTATAGTCTATCATATATGGATGAACAAGTTGTCGTATATGACTGTGTATCAAGGTTTAGAAAGTTTACATATTTCTCTGTATTAGATGTCGATGAATTCTTAATGTCTAGAATACATGTTAATCATGGTTATAAATTTTTAATGGTAAGTGACATGTTAAATGTTTGTTCTTTAATATAATGGTTAGTACTTCATGCCTTATTTCAACATTTTTAGATGGGGTTTTCCCATGCTTAGTAGCGGACTGTATCAACTCCTCATTAAAATTTGTCGCGCATGATTACATTAGGTCGTGCGTGCGCAATTCAGGGGATGATTACGACTTTAATTAATATAGTTCGCTCTACGAGTAAACAAGCGATATGCAGTTTGTGCAATTGAAGCATATCAAATCCAGCTTATGTAAGGGAAAATTCCCTTGTATCGCTTCCGTTTGTTATATAATACCGTGTTTATATATTCTATCAAAACCCCATGTCCGACAGCGCTATAAGCATTGCGGCATTCAAATGTCATACTCACAGTTCCTTGATAGGCTTTGATGTCTGAACCTACGAAAATATTTTGTGAACAATATATTTTCTTTTACACTAGTATATAAGGAAAGAATGTAATTATCAGATAAAGGGTAGTGAGGTATTAATGACACGTATTTCCTAATTTACTTAGACTATTTAAGTTTTCTTAGTTCCAAGAAGAAAATTTAAAGTTCTTATATCGTAGATCTTTGGCCAGTTCCCTTAACATATCGCTAGCTAGCGCCTCGCCCCTCTGGTACCCTCGATTTGATATATAATACTTTTTACTTTTTGTGTAAAAAGGATACCAGAAGACAAAGCGCTAGGTAGCGATTTGCTTAGGAAACTGGTAAATGCATGCATACAAACCTTCAAGAACACATTTATCTAATTTATTTGTCACCTGTTTACTACAGAAAAAACTTCAAAAAGATTACCCGCTAGCCGGAGGCTTCAAGTTTCAAACATGTTTATTTGTCACTGACTGGAATAAAACAGTAGATGTTTCAGATATCATTGTCGACCAATATACAATAAGGACACAACCAATATGGGACCGGTCAAAGAACGTCATAATTCTTGACAATGCTGTCCTTTCATCTATATGGACACATGGGTTTACTCCTAAACTCAAAAATTATAGGTAAGTGTAGTTTTTTTTTTCTCAACTATTAAAACATGAATAATTTCACCGTGATTTCGTGCTCTTTGTCTAACACTCGCGATATTGTGATACTCTAAATTCAATCACCGTGAAATTATTCATAACTTTGTCAGTTGAGAGAGAAATAGACTATATACATGTATACCCATGTGTATATATATTTATTGACTACATGTAATTGGTAC
Source organism: Mactra quadrangularis (assembly GCA_025267735.1). NCBI lineage: Eukaryota > Metazoa > Mollusca > Bivalvia > Venerida > Mactridae > Mactra > Mactra quadrangularis. The sequence goes on from CM046298.1 coordinate 12,814,722, forward strand.
TGGTTGCAAAAGGTTTGAACCATATCCGTATTATACCCAGGAATAAATGATTTACAGTAACGTGACAACCTCTCTTAAACAACATTCACTGGGAGGGACTTAAGTATGTTGCTATACATATGGACGTTGTTGCTCTGCTGATGTTAAATTTAAATAAAATTATGCCTAAGGGGATAAGGGAAATATCAAAAGATGTTGTTGTGCAGAGGATTTGTTCTATAGAGGGCCGCTCAGCAGAGGTTATACTCATTCTGTATAGACTACGTAAATATAAAAGCGGTTCTTCGTGTATCGTCTGTACATGTAGCAATGCTGAACATCGCCATTGACGATAAACGATGCAGTTGACACTAAGCGTCGCTATACTAACATCGAACGTCGCAATGCAAACGCTAAACATCACAAAAAATCTTCTTCATAAATTATTTGTCCCAGTTTTTTCTCTAAATTTCAATAAATCGCTCATTCAGTGCTTTCAGCGCTTTGATATCTCTAAAACATTGTGCACCTTTTCACTAAAGTTCTTACGAAAAAAGTTATCGTAAGTCCATTTTATAATTGTTGCAGTTCTAAGTAAGAAGGATAATAAACATATCTATGATATGACATTTAAAATGTTCAAAGTATTTTACATAATTCAAAAATATTTGGAAATGATTGACCAAAAATAACTGAATTATGAATGTTTCTTGCTTTTGATTTAAGATGATTTTATATCGTAAGATTTTTGTGTAAAGTATCACTGATTTATTCCAGGAGACAGATTACCAGAAATGTTGCTGTGATCAACCATTACAGAGAATGTAGAAAAGAATGGAAGAAAAATGGTATATGTCTACCAAATCTACCAACTTATCGTGATACTGCAATGAAGATGGTAATAGCTATGCATGGTGATAAAATCCGTCACGTCCGGAATATAACAATTCCGAGCCGACGGTAAAGTTGATCTCAAATCCACAAAGACACGATCTTGTTCAAAAAAAAAAATGACTTTAAAATGACATAAAATATTTAATCAAATGTACGTATGCTTGACGAGGGTTTCCCGCTAGACTGTAATTAGTGCATTTCATACGCGAGCGAATTATTACCGTCTTGCGGGCAATCCTCGATGTAAATTTTATTGTATAATGTTATATCTAATGACAAAATGTGACAAAACATATTAATAAAATAAATTGTATTAAATTTTGTTTTGATCTTTTATAATGATAGCCATTCTTGCAACCTTATTTATTAAAACCCGATCTTAAACTATCCGTTTGCACACTCGTTTATTTGGATCTGACTACTTCATATTACAGGTCACGTTCGTCTGACCTTTACTTTCATAATATTCATGACACAAACATCGTTTTTTCGGGGGGATGTTTACGCCGTAGCAACACATTGTATAGGTTATATAACGGCGTTCAGCGCACCTATCCTAGCTTTCCCGGACCCTATAACCAGTTCTCACCTACCCTTCCACAAGGCCGGAAACTTCTTCATTTATCTTATTAATGGAAGAAAATTTACATAATTGTCAAATTTCATGGAAGGGTATATCATCCCCGAATGTGATTTAAACCCGTACCCCTTCGGGACACGAGATTCCAAATCCCGGCGCGCTACCAACCACGCTATCGACCCGGGTTCGAAATCATCGTGCTCAGTTAAATGATTTCATCGTCTATAAATAGATGTGACATAATTTGAAAAGGACTTTCCAATCACAGCCTGTGAATAATATTAGCGTCAAAATAGCAAAAACTGGGTCTAAAAATGGAAATTACGAAATAGCGATACTGTTTATAAAGTTTTGACTAGATGAAAGCTACGCATTGATTGGTCGTCACAAAGGTCATCTCGACGCGACCCCTGTGGGATGTCAGAAGATCATATAGTAAATCTGAGATTTCAGTTCTCGTAACCCAGGTACGTCCAAATGACAATAATTTATATGACACTAATAGTAATTCCATTAATTTAAACTTTGCGGGGATAACTATATCTAACTGTAGCACATTCCGGTGCCTTAATTATGATTATTCAATGTAAAAGTTATTGCTCAAAAGAACAACAAATTTGGTCTCCCTTCAATGTGATTCGAACCAAATTCCAGTGAAAATAATTTATGAAATGGGTATTTTATAGAAGCTAATGACATTGAAGCCAGTCTTGTCAAAAACTTTTCAATGAAATTCTTCAATTAGGTATATATTAAAAGCTTGGATTTGATGTATACAAGTATAAGTTGTATAACTTTTTTAATAAGGGAGATAAATCTTACTGTTTTACTTGACTAAATACGTACATGTATATGTACTGATTTTTACCAATTCACCTTCTACTCGTAGGTTACTTATTAGAATCAGGGTATCAGTTTTACTTGTTTCTCCAAACTTTTAGAAGTATAAGAATAAATTGTTTACCACATTATTATTATATCTGGCCAACTATCAACAAAATATTTTTTCTAAAGAAAACTACTAACTCTTAAACTATAAAATCCCTTCGAAAATTTATTTACTTTTCTAACTTACAAAGAGAAAAATATAAATACATTGTATTGTTAAATTGTAAACTTTACTCCATGTATATCAATTGTATCCTTTAGTTAACATATACTTGTCTTTTCCTTTCTTCTGTTTTCTCCATTATTATGTGGTTTTTTTTCAAAACTGTATAGATTATTACATGTACATTTGTATATTGTATTTGAAAAACTTATCATGTTTGTGCTGAAAATGTATTGAACTTGAATAAATATCGTAGAAAATGTCGAAACATTATAAGTGTTATGAAAGATGATGTACAAATCTGATCACATCATGTCACTTGGTATAGGCACCGAGAACAAAACGAGTATGTTTATACAGAGCATCAAAACTAAGCAACCAGGTTGATAACCTGTAGGTTCAGCAGTAGAATGAACTTAAAGTATGAAGACCCATTGCTAGCCCGGCTAGCCTAGGCGGTAACACACGTCTACTGATCGAAGGAGAGTAGGTTCGATTCCAGGGCGGGGCATACTTTCGTTGAGTTTGTCTACCGCTTTTCCCCCTCCTACTACTGATTCTAAATCATGTAGGAGGGCAGCTGTCAGCCACTGCCTAGTAACTGGTTAACATTAAACCTACCTAAAAGATAAGACCCTTTAGTGATGTGAAAACCTTTACAGATGCGAACATATTACACAAAGTTAAAACTATTTTACTGAAAACTATATACAAACTGTACTTAAGAAAACCAGTTGTTTGCACACGACACCACTACCTCGACACTAGTGTATATATTAAGTGTATGTACACGATATAAAATATCTCATATCGATATAAACTGCTTCAGTGTTGGTGTGGTTGATATAACTATAAAGTAATTTGTTAGTGGTTTTAACACCATACATTCATCATGCCTAAGTGCCCTAAATGTACTAAGGAAGTATACTTTGGTAAGTATATATGTTAATTATTTGTTAATTGTAAATGCATTTATTATTTCTTAACATTTGGATTAATACATGTAGTTCTTTGATGAGTATTCTTATTGCATGCATTATTATCCTTATTTTTGTGGATGTTTATTATCACATTTAATTTATGTAAGCTAGGGTCAGTAGTTTTAGGATGGTGCAACCTGGAGCTTTGAAAAATTGTTACCCAAGTTCTATGCAACGAGCTTCTTCTTCTTCCTGTATATGGTCAGAAGTCGTTCCCGACTGTAGCTTTGACCATCTTACTTCAAGCTATTTGAAGCAAGACTGAGAACGCGTTACGGATGACAGAGTATTCCGAATGCATTCAGCTTGCAAGAAAATATGCTAGCTTACGCTTTATTGTAGAAAAACGTTGCATAGGAAACTGCTTTATCCTAATCTATATTGCTATATAGCGATATCCTAAGGCAACTAATCCCATACGAGGCTTTTTATCGTCATTAGGCACCAGTTTCGACAAAATTTAATATCAAATACACATTTCTAGCCTATGTTGATACCATTCTCCGCTTTCACAAGCTCAACGGGTTGTAGCAAACTTAAATGAGATTGATCTGAATGAAATGAATTTTGAGGGATTAATTTATACATTCAAGTGCAAAATTATGTTTTACGAGCTAACGCTGGATGTGGTTAACAGTTTTTGTATTTCTTTTATTAATATTTTGAGATACTATCAATGTACTGTATATAACCTGTGAGGCTGTGAAATCAGATGTGCGACAGCTTGTTCTCACATGTATGAGTGTAATGCAAACGATAGGCATATATGTTTTGTATTGTAATGTGATCTTATCAATGTTGATGTGCTATGTCTTTTGCTTATTTTGAAGAAGTGATGCAGTGTTTGTCTATGATGTACTAGTAGTTGATGGATTGAACTGGTAACCATTGGTATCACAAGTTAGTGATTCATCTTTCATTCTCGTACCCAGAGTCTAGTAGGATTCTCAATACTAGGATTGAGAATCCTACTAGACTCTGGGTACGAGAATGTCATCTTTGTAATCAATTGGTTTTTCTTATACTTACTGTTATTACAGTGAATCGTGTGTTTAGAGAACATCGTAAATTAAATGCGTCCATTAATATTAAGACCTGCAATCAGTATTTGTCTATAGATTAAGAACAATCATTGTCTTGAGTGACTATTGCATTGGACATTGAGTCAACAGTTCTTAATGATACAGTTTACTTGGTTATCATGTTTGTTGAATTGTACTTCTTCTCCAAGCATTTAGAGTCGTACTTACAAAGCGTACAGTTGTTGCTGTAGTTGGTTGTTTCTTAAACGGGGTCGGTCCGCTCCTAATGATGTATTTGAATTAACTCCAGTTAATACTTAACTGCATACTTGCAAATAGGTCTGGAAAGACTTTCGTCGGAGGAACTTCTTCATTTGCTGATCTTCGTTCTGTCTTACCTTCTCTATTTCTCAACCGGGCTTGTGGCCGGCTACGGCTAGATTATAGCGGACAATTCACTTAACCTTTCCTTACATCAACTAGCTTAAGACTGCAGTATTTGAGTTCGTAATTTTGACACAAGGATTTTTAAAATATCCATTTCATATATTTCATGCATACATTCAGTCGAGTTAGTTTCCGCATAGACTATACTTTACAATAAATCTTTTGTTTGTTACTCAGCGAACAATACTTAAAATTTGTAGCATATTTACTTAAGATATTTACGACGGAAATTAAAGTGTGTAAAATTATAAACAACGTACATAGTTTAACTTGGATAAAAACTTTAATGTTACGATATTGAGTGGGCGAGAAGTTTGGTTCAGAGATAACGGTATTGTTCACAATATAATGTGAGTGATTCAAAAATAAAATAATTTAATGTTGACTTAAGTGATAAATTTGACATATAGGAAGTTACAAGTCTATGTATATAAATTATGTTTAAACCATCTTCAGTATAGCTTTTCGAAATCGAATTTAGGCTAGTTAATAGTAATACTAGTTAATACATAGTAGTGTGAAATTTTATTCCACTGTCGCTGTCGCATACACTAACCCCACTGATTTAAATCCTCACTACAGTACTTCTTTACTCATTTATACGATTTTAATCAGCGGGGTAATGTATGCGTCACCGACAGTTGAATAAAATTTAATAATACTATTCAGTTACTACGCTTATTCTGGATAACTGTTTTTATTACAAAAGTAATATAAATTTTGAAAATTAAGTTTTGTGAACAAACTACGTGTGCGTTACAACAGTGGCAATGAATGATTACATATTTTTTTCTTGGAGAGCTTGTTAGGTGAGCCGATGGAAGGATATAACCAGGGGTCAATTTCGTAAGGAAGTTGCTACCTAGCGTTTTGTCCACTGGTACCCTTCTTACACTAAAAGAAACAAGTAATTGATATCAAACCAAACGGGTACCAGGTTGCAAGACGCTAGCTAGCGATATGCTTAGGAAAATGGCAACAAAGTGTATGTAATAAATACGAGAGTGTTGATAAAACGGCGTGTAAAACTTAACAAAATGAATAATATTTCGTTGGCTGCGGTATATTCAATTATGTTTCTACAGAAGCATATCAGGGCCTCCGCTTATCAAAAAGTTTTACGTCATGTCAACTTGTTTTTTCTTGATTTGACCAAAAAATCCCATAAAGACATAATGCTTAATGCGTTATACATAGGTTTTTTTATTTACTCTGCAAAGCATCTTGTCAATGCGAATAGAAATAAGTCGACTTAGCGCAAAACATTCCATCAACTTCAGGCCCTGAAACGTTTCCGTAATGTTTCATAGGCAAAAACTTACAAAATAATTTATCGTAATATTTGCTGTTTACAAACCAATAAATTTTTTACTTCGTTTTTTTTCGTATATTCAATTGAAATGATCAAGTTACGTCATTTGTTATGGTTCGTTGTCATAGTGTTTTACATTATAAACTTAATACAAGTTTTACAAGTATATTCAATACATATAAATCTTCAAGTTTAATATATCATGGGTTTAATGTCGGTTAGTTTGCATTTCTATAAGGTAGGCAGTTAATGTAACCACTCTTATGTATTAATTCATTATTTGTTTTTAAGGTGGTGCTCTCTCAAAAGTTATTGGTACTTCGAGTACTGGTGTATATCACGTAACTCCCTCCTATGACTCTTAATTTTTGCATAGGGGTTTTTAAGTCAAACACTTTGTACAAATTGGCAAACTGATTACCTCATGTGACTTAATTGTTTCAAAGTGGGAAATAAAATCGAACTACAAGTTTTACGCAAATTGATCACCTCAAATGATTCTTAATTGCTATTCGGGCAACAACAACAACAACAACAACAACAACAACAACAACAACAACAACAACAATCACAACAACAACAACAACAACAACAACAACAACAACAACAACAACGACAACAACAACAACAACAACAACAACAACAGCAGCAGCAACAACAACAACAACAACAACAACAACAACAACAACAACAACAACAACAACAACAACAACAACAACAACAACAACAACAACAGCAACAACAACAACAACAACAACAACAAACAGCAAGTATTCTCTCTCACTATATTGTACTCAGTACATAGAAGGTTTCTCATTTCTATACATTTAATCTCTGTAATTGAATAGGCATATCATAATCACCGTCCTTTTTATTGATTTTAATTAAAAAATAACAGATAACGTTAGTTATGAATATTACTGCAGTATTGACCCCTGTGTGCCCTGTCTCATCATATCTTCACTTTATATTATTGTGTTTTAGTTGCCATGGAGATATGTAAATATGGACGTTGTTAAGATAATAGGTCTAGTGTGCTATATGATATGTTTAATAGAATTGTACATGTATAGGTTTTAACAGAGATCATGCTACTCATTGCTTGACAATCGCTTAATATGATAGTTGACTGTTGAAATGTTATATATCATATTAAAGGGATATACAGGCAAATGACTGTGCTAAAAGTATCGAACCGAGTTTAGTCTTTAAAACAGTATTAGGACGTAAGAAATCACTTATTAATAATATTTGTCACTTATAACATTCAACTGGACGAATTAAAACATGCGGCATACACATTGTTGAAAACAAAAGTATGATACTGAGGGAATCACCAAGCTATTTATAGATTTGTCATATGTCGTAGACTTGCTGAAATTAAACATTTCATTGGTCGCTTCTTGTCTTTTCAACATTCTTAGGCGGTTAGGATATCCTTTTAATAGAATTATACATATATGTTGCACAATAACAAGCTCTAGTATCTTCTCATCAGTTAATGCATATTTTTAGACTTATCTATTTTTAGCTAACCTGACCCACATGGGTCTAGTTAGGAAACACCCCAAATATAAAGAGAAAATATAGAAATATTTTGCCAAGTAATATATCAGTTTGTCTGTTTTAATCACAATTACAAAAATATAATGCAAAACCAGGAAAATTGGAACTGAAAATTTTGCCTACTAATCCCTTTAAACAAAGCAAACATAACTAAAAAAGATCAGAACATTAGATTTGCTCAATGATTGATTTTCTCGTAAGCGTGCGTATTTGAGTATTTCCCCCAAAGTGTTCATATTTATAATTTAACCTTACATGTATATTTTCTACTTGATGATCAAGTATGTGAAGTGTGATGTCAATAACCACTCGATATATATACATATTATGTTGATAAAGTGAACACTAGACTACTTATAAATGAGGATAATATTTCTCTATATTTTCAATTATATATACCACGATGAGGGCGGGGTGCAAATATATGAGAAATTGGAAGAAATACAGTTATAACTTTATATGAGTGGGAGTTTGAGGTCAAATCCGGGAAATTTTGATATCATAGTACAAGTACAAGAAGATTTTTCAGCATTAAGCCTAATCACCGGGCTTTTGGTCATGAACATACATAGTGAAAAATGGCGTGTCTATGGTACATGCGTATGATACCATTTGTTTCTTATACTAAATAATACAAACAAGAAATAAACTTTATTTTTTATCTTATCTCCATCCTTAGCTCATTAACTCATATAGCTTTTATTATTCTATCGTGTTTATCCCTATCCACATTTTTGGTTTCATTTTTCATAGCAACTTTTCGAAACTTTTGCTTTTCGACATTTTTTGTTTGTTTGTCATATTTCGATCTCACTCATAATATGATTTCATACTTGATAATGCTTAACTACGTCACTGAATGTTAAAGTTGGTTTATACTAAACCATAGGCGGATCTAGAGGGGGGTCAGGGGGGTCCGGACCTCTCCTTGATTTTCCAAAATGTACCTGTCTATTAGTGTATTTCTTGACTGTAAGTCATTTTTACGTAGCATGAATAAGTTTTTCTTGGTGCTTAACATATATTTTTTTGTTATGTAGTTTTTATTATTTATTTGTTGCATTATTCTGCAAAATGTGTTTTATGTGGTTCGAAAGTTTGGACCCCCCCCATGAAAAGTTTGGACCCCCCTTGAAAAAATTTTTGGATCCACCCCTGTTAAAACGTTCACTGACCTCAACACTGTATGATTGATAGTATTTTTATTCACATATTTGTTGAATGTCCGCACCATACATCACCTTAATATTTGTGATGTTACTTAACCAGCATCATTATATAGATTTTCGCCACTTTTTTTACTTTTCCCCCATTTTAATTCAACTGAGCGTAAAATCTTATTTCACGTCTGAATTATTTTATACTTGAATTAAATTTAAGCTGTTTACTTGAAATAAGTTCATGAAATGTTAATCCTTGAACTTATTCAGTACTTTTAATTAATGGCCTTTTACAAAAATGATTTTTTTTTAAATTTTCATTGAAAATGATGACACCATATGCTTTTGTTGTAGAGATACACGCCGATTTAAAGAAGGGTAAATGAAATTGTCAATACATGTTCTTACTTATTATTCCATTTTCTTACATTTAGTGAGGCAAAAGCATCACCCTCATATTATTGAGTCACATTATGATCATGTTTTCGAAGCGCTTTTTTCATAAATTGCTTTCTCCAACCAAATATTATTTTATTAAAAGCGACTGGTAGATTATTTAAAGAAATTGGATTCATACATTTTAATGATTATTTACAAATCATGTTGAAATTAGATCGATCTGAGTACGCTATTACGAAACAATCTGCAGATCAATCAATGAAATATGTTACTGTAAGCAAGTTTTGCATTTTGCATAGCTTTAAAATATTAATTATTTCATATTAATGTGCAATCGTATATAAATTGTAGCTAAGCATTTTAATGTCATTATAAGAACACGAAATGTTGAAACTAAGAACACAAAAAAAACAACAACAACAACGTGTGTTTATAATTTATATAGATCTAGTTAATGCCCCGATGAGAATATGAATCGTTGAAATTTGATAAAAAAAAACCAACATTTATAATCTATATTGTTAAGTCAACTGTGACAATGCATGTTCATAGCAAATTTTTGTCTGAATGAGTTATTGTGGGTGTGTAAAAAACATCAGGATGATTTATTTGTTAAAATATGATACAACCCCCATTAAACTTTCAATCTCTAGTAATGTTCAAACACATTTATAACTTCGTGTGTTATTTAATTCAGGATCCCGACATTATAATAAAATGACTCATCAACGTACATTTATACCAGCTAGCGAAGTGTGAAATTAACGTTTTAAATTCATAGAAAGCTAAGACGCCAGTAATAATTTATTATGAAGTGCTCAGATTTGGACAAGTGTTAGCAATTTATGTAAGTTGCAACATAACCCGAATTTACAAACATTCAGAAAATGAAAATGTTCTTGCCCAAAGTTTTACTGACGTGGCAGATTCATTAACAGGTAATTTCCCTGAGCATGAAATTAATCCGCGATCGCTTCACTCCATTAAGGTGTTAGTGGGTACCTTCGAGGTTGGTATAGTTCAGTCGCTACAATATGTCGGCTGCACTATAGGCGGAGTAAAATACTTTCTAGGAAGACAAATAGATACCAGTAGCCCGATGACAAAGGATAATAGCTGAAAAATCGTTGAACGTGCATGATTCTTCAACTACCAATGCAGTTATGTTTTACTCCAATTAAGGTCACCTCCTTTTAATTAGGGCAATGTAGGAGGGATGCCTAGAACTATCTTCAGAGTCAAATATGAATTTTCGTTTTGATGCAAAACGCAATTCACTATTTTAGTCACAGTCGTTGCTTATTGGTAAAAGTGCACTGGTAATAGTGCTCAGGAAAGCAGATTTGGTTATTCGATCGCTCCTAACATAACCTTGAAAGTATTGATAAGCGGCGTAAACAACTATAACACAGTTGCAAAAGTTTGTTTAGAAAATGATTGCTATGCAATATATTCATTGTGTTGAAATAATCGCACTTTTTAGTTATTAAGTTTACGTGTAAAAAAGATACAAATATATATACCTAAGATTAACCGCTTTGTTAGCTTATATATAAATATAAAAGACCATCAAAATGGATATTTGCACCCACGCAGGTGTCAACCTTTGAAATATTCATTGATATCTTGACATTGACTCTATCTTTTCGATGCATGTGTACTGCAAAGATTCGGTTGCTAGTTATCTGAAATATTCTTGGAGGAGAGTCTTTCTCTATGACATCTCCCTCAGATCCGCCATTGGACCGACTGTATTGATGCAATTTTTACCTGTTTTCTATTCAAACATGGTTTGGGCGTTCACTTTAATCTTGCCACTTACTGATAACAAATCTAATAAAATGTATGAAGTCAAGATGTGACATCTTCTTATGTTTACACCAATGTTGCTACGTATGATGAGGTATTTTTGCCTACAGATAAATACATAATTAACAAATGAATTAAAGACTTAACTAGTTTTGTAACATGTTGATCACTGATCTAAAATCGTTAACTGGTACATGTAAACTAGTTACGCGACTTGATTTCAGATTAACTCGCTTGTTGATTATATACTGTTGGATTTTACTCACCTGTCAGATGTGCATACTTTAACCCCGCGTATTTAAATACTTAAAACAATACTACATGTACTCACTATCGATAAAATAGTTATCCGTATTTATGTAAATTGGCGGGGTTAATGTATGCGGCACTTTGTTAATTAGCGAGGTTTACATGACATAGTATGTATGTGCCACTTTGTAAATGAGCGAGGTTTACATGACATTGTATGTATGTGCCACTTTGTAAATAAGCGAGGTTTACATGACATTGTATGTATGTGCCACTTTGTAAATGAGCGAGGTTTACATGACATTGTATGTATGTGCCACTTTGTAAATGAGCGAGGTTTACACGACATTGTATGTATGTGCCACTTTGTAAATGAGCGAGGTTTACATGACATTGTATGTATGTGCCACTTTTTGTGTAAATGAGCGGGGTTTATGTATACGCCACTGACAGTTGAACGAAATTTAACATTATTTGTCTGGTGGCGAATATATGCCACCATAGTTCGTCTCTAAAAGTTTACATAACATGTCGTACACGATGTAAAATTAGCTTTGCAACTTGCAAGCAATGAGTCATCTAGAGTGACATGCATCTTACATGTATTTGTGTAAAACACTGATTTGTTGTGCAAATATGGAATTATTGTATAACTAGCGTGGGTGTACATATATATAATTGCAGAGATTCACTCAGTAGGTCGCTTGTAAACATATGTACGTAACAGTATATTATTATATGTTATATATATATTATTATTATTATTATATTATATGCAATAAGAATTCTCTATTAGGACTAACAAACTCGACTGTCTTAATAGCGAGTGGTCTTCATATCGGGATCGAAGCAATTGGGCAAATTGGACTTAATTCGTCAAAATCGCATGATGATGCAAGTACCATGGTCGCAAACAATGCCACAATGTGACAAAAAATATTTAACTAGAATATTATCAATTTGGTATGATAAGGACGACATGCATACTTACTGTAGTCAATATATGACCGAAGGGTACAATGGGTGAACTGGGAATTATTATCTATGTTGTCGGCTGAATGAAGAGAGTTCAGTTTAACGTGTAATTAAGAACTTTATCTTTTATATTTTTTTCAGCTGAGAAAGTAACTTCACTAGGAAAGGATTGGCATAGACCATGTTTGAGATGTGAAAAATGTAATAAAACATTGACTGCTGGAAGTCACGCAGAGGTAAATACATTGTATTATGTTTTTATAACATAATATAACTTTATTCCACCAAATGACAATGTATTCAAAGCAATACTATTGAACACAATATAAATACAAATGCATATATTAATTATAAAACTCTTTTATCATGGACTAAAAATTGAATCAATCTATGATGCTTAGATCTACATTTTCAACTATAATCCAATCATGTCAGAGAGGCCAGTCGAATCACTCACTGTTTATGGAAAGACATAAGTCTCTGAAACTTAATTTCTATCTAGTATTACACATAAGCTTCGCCCATATATACCTCTAGGGAAAAAATGTCCGTACAATTGACTTCGTGACAAACAAGTGACCAGTCACAAGTATGCTATAGCCACTTAAGAACTTTAGTTCGTTATCTTTCCCTGATAAAATCTGAAGCAGTCCAATTGGTAAGTAGGTCCTTACAGTTGGAATCCTCGGATTTTATCAATGAAGTCCTATGTAAGGATAACAATGATTTTCATCTAATATCTTTCTTGTTAATAAAGATTTTGACAGAAGTGATGAAATTGAGATAGTTCTTTACTCTTAGAATACTTAACTAGAATTTCAAACAAATTGCATGATTTATAAAAACACTTATGTTAGATTAATTTTTGCAAATTGACATTGAAAAGTAAGGGTAAAATACGAGTAATTCAACTAATTGAACCTACTTATTTGAAGAGTTTACAAGGGAAAATAACTGACTGAAGTCCCTTCTTGCCTCTGCAACAATATCATACAATCTGTTCGTAGATTAGTCTTTAACAATGGTTTGTATTTATTTTCAGCATGAAGGTAAACCTTACTGCAATAACCCCTGTTATAGTGCTTTATTTGGACCAGGAGGTAGGTTACTTTCTTGTTTTGTGTTATATAAGTACATAATTGTCCGTAAAGTTGTTTTAACTGTAAAATACATGAACCAATATGACAATAAATCTTAGCGTGGTTTTTTCTGTAGAATACATTCAACGAGAGCTATTCTAAAACTTTTCTACAATATTTAAAATACATCCACATTCGATCTCAGTGTGATTTGCAAAGTTGAAACTAGACTGTACTAATTTGCAACAAACTAAGTTTGCAAGTCAACATTTTTTTTCTTTATTTTTTGGCTCATTACAACTGTTTGTTATATTGGCATGAATGTGAGGTTGGGTGTTAAATAAAAACGTCACTGTGCTCCCAAACTTGTCTATGTGACCCTACCCTTAGCATCATGAGAAAAATAGTTTTTTAACCTGAAACCACGAGGCAATATTGTTATTCTACAAGTTTAGCGGTTCCGCTGTATTGATCAAATTAAAAACCTTTTGGCGACAACTCAATATGATATTGCTATCCAACAAAATGTGCAGGTCAGTGGAGTCCGGACGCGTGCCCCTCTAAATTTCCAAAATGTACACGTCCATGAGTGTATTTTTAACTGTAAGCCAATTTTATGTAGCATGAGCAATTTTTCTTGGCCTCACTTCGCTCCCCTATGTGCTTAACATGGATATAATGGTTATGTAGTTTATATTTTTGGAACGATGTCCTAAGACATCGTTCCAATGGTAACAAGAAAGTATAAGATTACTCTTTTCACGCTTCAACAATTTTCAACATAGACAAAGAGGCGTAGTTCAAGCGTGAAACTCATTAACATCTCATTTAAATGTAATACAACGCTGGCTTGTGTTGTCGTTCTTGAAACTCTTCAGGAAAAGGGAGGTTACTCTCAGGACATACAAATCTTGCAATGGAGACGGGACAACTCAACCCGTAGACAACTCAACCCGTGACAACTGCTATGATTACTTGTTGGAGTAAAAAGGGCCTACGATGTTTTTGACAATGCATGTTATATGCGTAGCATAATTACATCATTCGATAGTAATAAACAATATAGACCAGTTCATTGTTATTGTTATGAAGTCTATAAATAGTAACAAGTAGCTGATAAAAAATACACTTAACCGTTCGCTGGTTGGCAAGAAATGATAGCGAGTAGGTACGATGAAAACACAGTAATTTTAAAATTGCAATTACTGAGTCATTTTTTAATCAGACAATTTAGTATCTTATATCACTAGAAAGGCATTGAAATTAATATTTTGAATATTTAAAAATTATTTGTCATAACAGAATCGTTTTTTATAGGCGAGTGTTTAAACCTAGTGCTTCAAACCGGCAAGAAGATTGTTTAAAAGACAGGTTTAAATCTCCTTATATTTCATTTTCAAATCAAAATTTTGGCTATCTCCATATATTTTAAAAATATGAATTTCAAAAGCTTTGTATCAATATAAATATAAAAATAATCGGCCGACAAATAAATAGTTATCATTATTTAAAAATTCTGCTGCTATCAAATGACTTTGTATGTAAACATTGGTTTCTTTCTGCCAACCAGTAAATCAGCTAAAATATTGGTAGCAGGTGTTTGTGACGTCATCCGTGAACTGGTCTATTAAAATGATCGTATTATATTGTGGTACTTATGTCAATACATTAAGGACGATTTTGGTAGTTTTTGTGCGCACCGTTCTGTGCATATCTAAAACACGACGTCAACGTTGAAATAATATTTATATTTTGACAAAATTATATATTCTTTAATCAAAAAATAAGTTCAGGACATCGTTCCTCCAGCACTCCAGTGCTTTGATTTATTTGTTGCGTTACTCTGAAAACAGTGTTTATGTTGTTGTGGTTCGAAAGTTTTGACCCACCCTGAAAAAGTTTGGACTCCCTTCCCCATAGAAAACAATCCTGGATCCGCCCCTTTTGATGTTAACTAAAACGCATAAAGCGATAATATTATCTCTTTGTAATTTATGCGCACGTGTATTTATCTTTCATTAGTAAATTCACTTTTAATAAACAATGTATTCTTTGTATAGAATAAGAGAAACACGTTTTACAATAAATAGTGAGCTAGGAATTTTTCCTGTTCAGAAAGTGCCTTTTACCATATGATTTAACGTTGATTATTTTTCTTGTATTTCAGGATTTGGACGTGGAGGGGCTGAGAGCTACAAATTCGATAAAAAATAATACTGATCTGTATCTTCATTTCATACATACATCGTTGTACCATTGTATTCTTGTAGTTAATAATTATGTAAAATTTTGAATAAATCTTTTGTATAACAAACTAGTGTGGTTTTATTGTTTAAGATTGTTTTGATCGTTTGATCAATATTGTTTGTTAGCTCAGGTGACTTGTCCGCTTCTTTTTTTAAGTAATGTATATTTGGAAGGTGTATTATACAACATCGTCGGTTATCTCATACATACATTACTCCGCTGTGCTATTATTAAACTTAATTTCCTCCTTCAATTGGAGAGCATATTTATTGAAACACATACAAATTATACAACTTTACGAAAATCACAAAAATACATGCACTATACATTATGTATTGCTAAATATATCAGATTACATAATACTTATAATATAATAATAACTTTCTCATAATTAGAACATTCTCGTATGGAATGTAACGGAAGAAAGAACTGTGGTTGCCGACGATGATTATATGATTATATACAAATTTATGTAATACTTTATACATGTTAGGATCAAATAAAAATGTTCATCTGTAGTTCAGATTTTGTAAATTCTACATAACGGTGCATATGCCAAGCGGCATTTTGTGGTCATAGTAAATTATAATATTCATAACGCATTTTTAAGGTAGGTCTTTTTCTGCGATAATGTTTTTGTTTAATATGTCACCGTATTTTATTTTTAAGGTATAATATGGAGTGCCCCCCCCCTTCTAATAAGTAACATTTACGTGGGAAGTCCATTGGAATAGATATGTATATTTTTGTATAGAACTGTTAAAACACGCCACTCAACACTATTAGAATTTGTAAGTATTGTGAGACTCTATTCAATATAAAGGCAAGTAAAGGAAGATAACTGCGGTAACTGATAGATTTTGACACTGTAGAACAATGTATAAAAGTTAGCTCCCTTGAATACTTTGTCGGCGGCAGCTATCGCATATTTACTATCTGACGGTGGCAATACCTCATGAGTCTAACAATAAAACTACAAAAATGCTTATAGAAAAGAATAATTACAATCTAAACGAAACAATACTTTAATGCCTTTATGCAAATTAGCTATCACCAAAAGTGACATTTATTTTTCGGTGAAAGTCAGTTTCTATGAATTCATTCCTTAATAGATGCATAATATTATGTTAGGTATAAAAACCAATATAATATTAAGTTGGAATATACCATTCTATAAATAGAAGGTGAAGATATCACCTCTATACTAAGACGCGCAACCGTCTCAAATTTCGGCGTTTGGTACGCAACAGAATAAAGTGCGGCGGATGAAGACAAAATCGTTGCATTTTTTCGTTTTTTGACAGACTCGTTGTTGAAATGTAAAATAAATGATCAATCATAGCTACAGGATCATAAATCTATCTATACAAAGTACTTTTAAACCTCTGTAGGTATAGGTGCATAGTTAAACCGTGTAACCTAGTTTCGATTTCAAATTATTGTGTAAAGAATGACAGACGTAAACACGTTATGACGAAGGTTTAACAACCGGTATAAAAGTTTAATTTTATGAGGTAAGTTGGTAGGATAGTCAAATTTTATTGAGTAGACACAAACTTCATACTATTTTTGTTCAGTATACATTGCCACGTGTTTTCAGGTATATAAACAGTTTACCCGTGATGCGCGGCGTCTCCGTACAAAGGTCAGTCAGACCGTTTGTGTACAGAATGGGAATATACAAGCAAAGTGGGAAATAGAAAAGGAGTACTGATGTGTAAAGTCAAATGTTTAACAATTTTGTGCAAATCACTTGCTTAAGTTTATAGATTTTTTTGCACACGACACCAATAGCTAAGTAAAAACATAATTATATAATGTGCATTTGCATGACATGAAAAATCTCATATCGACATTAAATGCTTTGAACAGTGTGTGTTTGGTTGATTAAACTGTTTTAATTTGCTAGCGGTTTTAACATTTTCCATCCAACATGTCCAAGTATGCAAATTGTGGAGAAAAAGTTTCACCAGGTAACTGACCGTAAGTTCACATGTTAATGTTTTTTTTTCACTTCGGATTGCATTCATTCTTTTATATTAACTTGGTTTTATTTCTGTATGACGATTATACAAGTTAAAATTCTGGACGTAGCTTTTTCATGTTTTCTTTAAAGTACGATTTTATTATACAAACTACGAAGGAAGTGCATACATGTATCTATAATTGTAGATTTTGAAAGTCGCTAACACGTCCGCGTAAAAGTGCGCCATAACATAAACATGCGAAGTAGATATATATAACCAGAATATTATCAAAATGATTGAAGTTACATACTTACTGTCAACATCAACCAACATAGATATCTTACAAACTTCATGACTCTGAAACGCATGATTGAAATGTGGTATTGATATCATATTGTGGCACTGATATCATATGCAATGAATAATGGTAGTTAACCTCATCTCTTTAAGAAATTATTTTCCTTCATTATCTATACTTAACGAAACTTGTAAGTACCCTGATTACCATACTCAGTAGGAAATTTTTATTTTCAACATTGAAGGTACTATGACATGGATGGTGAAAATGACAAAATTTTGAAAAATTGAAAAATAATCTAAATACGACTTATGTCTCGTATTTAAGGTTATGAAAGCTTTCAGGTGACAAGGTGTCAAAGTATGTAAGTTATCTAGTGTGTCTTAGAATCCTGGAATTCCCTCCAGGATCCAAAACCGTAGCATGCTACGCGTTTGGTACTATTAATAAACGCAGTGCCTACAGTCAGCTGACAAGTCACGTGGTGCATGGTTTTACGATTTTTTCTAAATGAAGAATAAATCTTGTTTTATTAATATAGTATTTATTCAGTATGGATTGAAAATTATATTTAACATTCTATTTAAAGAAAATTAACAATAAAATAATTTATCTTTTAAAATACATTCGGATTGACACGGCTATTTTCGTTATCCCATACAAACTGTCAACATGTCTACTGACAGTTAGACTGTGCTGTCACTGATTAGATAATACTACATGATCAGCTAATTATGAGAGTGTTAACCTACAACCAGAAATATTTTAACAATAGTGTGATCGATTGGTGAAGAATGGGTAAAATCGTTTAATTTCTGAAGTAAAAAAGACTGGTCGGAGGTGGTACCAAGTTCAACGTCAACAACTCGAGGCCACGAATCTCTATAGAGTATGTTTATTTCGGCTCATTGTTTGTTTTCATACTGCTTAAACATTTATTATTAATGTAAAGTTGTATGTGCACGAATCGTTTGTTTCTGTAGCGGTTCATGTCGTCCTCAACCATTTCGACCCATAAAGAAGTGAATTTTTAATCAAACTCATTATCTCATCATTAGTAATATAATCTAGTCTTGCAATGAACTTATTCACACAAGTGATGCACATGTGCACACATCCTTAATGCAAAATAAATAGAAATTGAAAGACTGAGAACCCAGACCAATTGCGATCTACTTTCAAGTATAGGCTGGGCAGAAAGCTGCTTGAATATAGAGTTGGGGAACTATGGTAAATATGGCAAGTTCCGATTCAATGTATACTAAGACACAAGCATCAAATTTGCATTTGCTTTTCGTTGGCTATAAGTTTAAGATGACAATTTTCATTTTGATTTTTTTTCTTACTACTAGTCTACTGGCAGGCAGGGTCTTTCAATTAGAATGTTTATTTGAAAGACCCTGTCGCAGGAGAGAAGCATCGAGTATCTTAACTTATCCTGTTTATTTTCGAGGCATCACCATCAAATTTTTTTTACATTATTATTTACAGATGAGTAGCTGGAATAACCTCATGCACAGCGACAGGATGTTCAATTACTAGTGCTGACACAAGGTTAGTCTTATATTTTTATTATCAGTTTATATCATGTCTTGTGCAAATTGAATGAGACAATAAATGCTATGTGCATGGCATTCTCATTTATTTAGTCAGTTAGTCATTGTGTGTTTACTGAAGTATTTGTTGATATGGTGTTGATGTAACCGCAACATAATTTTTTGTTTGTAACTTTTATTTCAGGTTAATACATTTGCGATTTTGTTGATGTAGTAAGTGATGGTAAGAGTTACTGGGGTGCGAGAATCTAAAAGTTCACTTCTTACTTACAGATAATTGTGAACTATCAATCCTCTTTTCTAAAGTTAAGGTAACTTGTTTTAAGTTTTAGTTTTACTTTAAACCTTAAATATTATACATGTACATCAATTCTACTTTTTTGAGCATGAGCACTGGTCTAGTATGTGATTGGACAAATACTTAGGGGTCAAATGGTCCCAGATAATAATCTCACCATGGGTACAACATAATATTTCCTACATCAAGAAATAAGCCTTATGATAGATTCACTTGCCCCAGGTGTAAATTAATAGTCTAAATCACCTGCTTAAAGATAATTTCAAGCCTGCCAGGCTAGTTCAGTCAGTAGTGAACAAATTTATTGATCGAGTGGAGGTAGGTTCAATTCTTGGGCGGGGCATACTTTCAAGAAGCTAAGTCATTAAATAATTTCTATGGCCATTCTCCCTCTTACCACTGATACTAAATCATGTAGGGCAGTTGTCAGTCACTGACAGAAATATGCACCTAGTAGGCATTGAACAGCAAAATCCAGAGATTTGGTTTTTCCAGGAACTTTGAGTGGGTTGACTGACCACCGTGATATAAACAATACAGTGTGTTACTATGGCGTTAAACTCAATAAAAGGGGAAAAAACGAAGAGATTTCTGTGATCAGAGATTATGGTGCAAGACTAGAAGTAAACTAAACATATGCATTATGTATTATGAAAGCAAATTTTAGCCTAACTTGGCTCATTGGTACTTTCAATGTAAGCTTCCATTATCTTGTAGGACATGGGACTGTAGATGGACAGCATATTACTTACATTGTCATTATGCAACACTGTTCTTCATCTACTACTGAATACTTACATTGTCATTATGCAACACTGTTCTTCATCTACTACTGAAACCAAACCTGAATTGAAGCTTTAGGGTCTATTGAGCACTTTTCTCAAACTTAAAATCAGGCAGCGTACAGTTCATTTCATAGACATCCTCTAATTTTTGATGAACTGACAACGTGTAATATTTTATTTTCAAGTCTGATTTTTTGTAATCTTATTTGAAGTTATATTTGTAGGATTATGATTTGGTTGAATGTCATAAAAATCCAATATTAATTATTTCAGATGATGATACACAGATTTTGAAGCTGCTTGTAGAAAACTTGTATGTTTGTCCCAGCAAGATCTCAAGGTTGATTTAGACTAAGTCACTGAGTGAAATGGTTTTGTTACTCCAGTGCTGTGAACAAAGGTGGCTGATAGATATCTAACTGCTGTTGCTCTATATTTCCGGTCACTCACAAATCATTGACAGATGCTTGTTTAAATCTATTTAATTTATTCAATGGATAACCAGAGGACAGTGTTTGTAGAGGGCAATATAATATTTTTGTATTTTTTCACTATATAAGGGACAATTATAAGTATTAAAGTGTAAAGAACAAGAGCTCCAACTTAATAATAATAATATGAGAAAGACTGTATAGTCCATCTATTTTTTTATTATTTCTGTCATACCAAGCTAGTGATTATGTAGCCAATACAGAAATTAAATATGCTATCTTTCAGTGTTTTGTCTAAACATTAAAAAATTAAATTCTGTACATGGTTTTCTTCTTTTTGAAACTTCAGTTACTACTAAAATTCATAAGAAATATAATCTGTTTAACACAAGTACTGATTCATAAAGCATACTAATACTGCATCTTTCGATAACTTACAATTATTCTCACCACAAAATTGAAACACAAGTTATAAATCCTAATGCAGGGTTTATACAGATTTTAAATTCCAGAATTCAATAATTTCCCCAAAATTTGTCCATGATTCCTCAGTTCCATGTTACAACAGAAGCACCTTATTGATTACTTGTATTTCTTCTTTTTACTGTTGCAGATTATTATTATTGTTTGTAAAATTCTCAGTTTCTTATCCAAGCATGATTTGCACCAAGGGCAACATTTAAAGTTGCAATTTATATTTAAATTTATATTTCATTCATTTCTTTTGGGTTGATATTGAAATACAGTAAAACTCGGATAACCTACTCACTGGGCAGTAGAAAAAAGATATGTTAAAGGCTTTAGAATATTTTTTTTGAATGCATTGATTACAGCAGCGAATATTCACGTCAGCAGAGTTAATATAAGGGTCACTGACAGTTGAATAAAATACAATAATAATAAAACCCAAATGGTTTCATCAAATTTACTACTGTATTTTTACTAATTGATTCAAATCAGTACTTGTTTTTGATCATACATGTGTGTCCAATTATAAGTATTGTTTATTTATTCAACATGTTAATAACTGGGTGTCATGAGGTAATGCTGAATAGGCCTAAATGCTTTCCTGGACTCTTCTGCCCAGCTGCCAGTTCAGTAATGACTGTTAGCAAATGTTACGGGTACAGGACAACTCAACCCAAAGACAATTCAACATGAGGGTAACTCAATTTGAAGCTAGACAACTCAATATGTTGAGAGTTTGGGTAGAGTTGTTCCATCCCTAACATAAGGAAGTGTTATGGAATGTTCGGGGAAATTGAACACGTGCCAGCACTTGCTTATACATTCACATTTTAAAGGAATGGTGTAATCTCCAGATAAGACTAAACTACTTGATGCACATCTTTCAATAGAGTCCAAGCTATGGGCTATTGAAATGAAAATGTAACCTAAATGGTATAAGTTGGAAGAGTCTTCATAATGGTTAGGTCAAGCTTAAAGTACACTGAAAACCCAAAACAGTATGGTGGTGTGGAATTTCAAGTTTTTCTACTATCTGTGGATGATAAATCTAAAAATGAACAAGTCCGGGAACAAAACGCACATGCCCAGATGTTCAATACAAAACTAAATATTATAAACTGTGAAATATAAAACATATTGTAAGTAATGATAAATAATTTACCAAGAGGTAGTTAATTGTTGAAGATTTTTTAAGCATTTAGACATCTGTATTATTAAGTTTTCCTACGTTACATGAACAATGTAGTGTATTGTAGCTGAAAAAAATATTACTTGCTCATAAACAAGTGGGATGGAAATATGGACATGTGTGAATCCAAAATGTTAGGCATGGAATTCTGCACCCCTGAAGTACATACTATACTTTGAGTTCGGGGTCCGACAAAATTAGATACAATTAGTGCCCGACCAAACCTGCATATAATATAACATTTCGATACATCAGCAGAAGAATTATAAGGCTTATAAAACTGTTCAATCTTTTATTCATTCAATTATCAATAGGCGGAAAAATTAACCACACTGATATAAATACATGCTCCAATAATTCTGCACTAATTTATATACATGTACTCAATTTAGTAATTCTGTATTGACTATAAATTAAAGAAGATATCAGTTTTTATGAACAAGATACTCATATTACATTCGGAACTCCTTTGCCATTCGCTATAAATAACTTTGGACATATTAAGACGCCATTTTGGAAAAAGCGGCGTTGAAGTAAACAAATACACCATTGTTAAGGCAATGACTGAAGTTTTGTTTTTAGTCTACAAATTTGAAATTACACATTTCAATAATTACCAAAGAACAATATCTGGTTCAATTTAAAACAAAAACAAATATGTTTAGACAAAAATCTGTGTGAATACAACAAGAACTATTTTGTGTAACAGTTACGTGCTTCGCCTCCCTTAGGTAGTAAAATACAAAAATCTAGGGAAGACCCCCCCATGAATCCTTCCGAAATTATTCATTCATGAAAGGTCTAAGTGTTCCGAATGATAAATATTTATGTTAATGCATTCTCTAACAAATATCAAGTATTCAAATCAGCAGGGTAATGATGGGTCTTTGACGGTAGAATAATCAATGAATTGAAGTACAGAAAGACTTGTGTGCACATTGAAACCTAAAAAATCCTTAATATTGTTACTCCTAACACACTACATTCAAGTACAAATCAAGCAGGGCAAACATGCCAGCAAAGTATTTATTCTATCCTGTATAACTGGCAAATACTACTGCTTAGTGTATAAAGAGATTTGTTTCTGCCCATTCACAAGTTATAGATATAAGTATATACCTGTCACTGACACTGAATCAAGTCATGTCAGTTGATTGACAGAACTACTTTCATTGCCTAAAATAAACTGCAAAATAAATCAGAGATTCAAGTATTACTACGCAGGTTAAACTGGTAAAACATTTGAATTGTCGATAAGTTTTTGACTAGTGGTAAAACTTAAGCTTTTCGGCGATTTTGCCGTAAGTCTAAAAATTACAAATACAGTATACTGAACGGTAAACATTGATACTTAAGAAGCAGAACCAGATACATGTATATCTGATTAAAAGTATTGATGCAGAGTGATAGCTCTACACAAATCATTATCAAATAATAGTTTTGGGTAAACCATAAGTTATAGAGTCAGGCACTAATGTTTATTAATAATATATAAAAAAGTCACGAAACTTGATAGAAAATAGAAGATAAAAATCTTTAACAGTTCAGTCTTATTCTCTACTCATTAGCCTTAGGTTAACTCATTTAATTTGACATTTTTAATCATTGTTTCATTATTTAAAGTATTAAAAAACAACAATGAGAAATCGGCATTTTACTTCAAGTAAAAAGCTACTCATTATTTCTTGACATATTATTACAACTCATCAACATTAATTGTCTAGTCATTCAGTGGTGATACATATTTAAAGAGAATTTTAATCACAACAAAAGCTTCACAGTGTTTGTACACATGTTAATTCATCAGGCAAATTGATGTACAACAAACAGTGACTATCATAAATTATTAGGGGTGTAACAATACGGTAAAAGCGTATTGCAATATACTGCAATATGCAGAACCCGTATTGCAATATATTGCAATATGAACCAGTTTTTCGCTTAGACATGGAAAGCATTAATCAATGCAGGTACACTGTCCTAATTGGATCAGCATAGCACACATATGAGTATTTTCAAATGATCTCTTATCCAAATGTTTGAATTACAAAAGTAAAAATGCATGGTTTGAAACAGACTCTTGAAGATATTTTTCTGTCAATTGACTAAATGTAAAACGTTTAAAAGCACAATAAGAGTATTGCGAGTATTTGGTTCATTTTTAACATTTAACTATCAGATTCTGATAAAAACAAGCAGTATGACACTTAACTACAAAAACCGGTTCAAGGAAAAAGAACCGGTTAAAAACCGTCAGAACTCTCATGCAATATTAACCAGTATATCGGTTAACCATAACACCCCTATAAATTATAAAGATTGCATGTAGTGCTCAATCAACAGGTTGAATTTATAAATTTACAAAGGCTGACAATTTAAAGAGTAAAATGCTTTATCTGTTATACCTTGTAAACTTAATTGTCTCACATTCTCAAAAAGCAAAACCCTTAGTAAAAATCAGGCTCTGCAATTAAATTCATATCGATATGGAATCCAATAGGGTAACCTTATATTTTTATAGTCTTTACTGACATTGATCGTAAAGTGTATGCATGATATTGCCCATTATGTTTACTTTTTGAAATGGTTGTATTGTGCCAACAATCAATGAGAGACTTTTGTTAATTATCTTTCCTTTATTAAATCTAAAGCAATCCAATTGGTAAGTAGGTCCTATTAGATGCAATCCTTGGATTTTATCATAGACGTCCTATGTTGGGATTTTAATTTATTTCATCTAATATCTTTCTTGTTAATTAAGCTATTAACAGTAGTGATAAAATTTAGACAGTTCTTTACCCAATCACTATTAATTTACAAAAAGTTATTACTGTATTATCATGGCTAATTGGACAATGAAAAAAGTAAAATCTGAGCTATCTAAATAATTAGAACTACCTATTTGAAGAGTATACCAAGGGTGATAACTGACTAATGTCCCTTTTTAAACTTTTTACAACAAAATATCTAAAATATTTTAACTACACAAAGACTTTTTCAATACATCATTGTTATACAATATGACATCACAACATTATTGAAATTTCTTGGCTGAGCATATCATTGCCAATGTAATAATGCTCTACAATGCAACTACCAAATTTTTATAAAAAGATAGCTAACTAGGTTTTCAATATTTTGGCCGAAGCCTTTATCAAGAAATTATTTACTTATATATTATTATTATTTTATCAAGGAATTACATTGGACAGAATACCTAATTTTTATTTTTGGGAAATTGACTTCAGAAGTTTGAAATGCTATATCTTGGTTGTTTCAGTCTGTATAGACATGAGACTTGGTAGGCCCACTAACAATGATATTCAACACATATCTGAAGAATACGATTGAAATATTATGAATAAAAATGCTGAAAATTGCAAAATTGTGTTTGGAGATGGACCAAAATTCACTTATTCTGGTTAATGCATCTCGTTCTAACATTGCGCTATCTCCATGGAGACAATATAATGGTATTTGTGCACATTTTCTATAATGTTGAGTTTTATAACACTGCCTATGTTGCAGCATACATATTCATTTTGGTATACACTGAAACTAAGATGTCACTGGAGAGCAAAACATTAATCAAATTGTGTACTCTGACTGGACAAAAGGAGATAGAGCAATGTTCGAACGAGCTTCTATGGACTTAGAGCATTGTTATTGTGAATTATGGCATAACATGAGTGACCAAGACTTCAGTTTGATCGGAAAACAGTTTTTTCAGCCCAAACATTGGTCTATGTCCTGGATATGAATATCAATTGTAATTTTTGCTTCCAATCACTCAAGGTTGTAATAAGCATCTGTGTCATAGAAAGCACTATGTACATCATCACAATTTTAAATATGTAGGTACAGGAATGGTGGCATTTCTTCAGACAAAACTTGTTGCTTCTTGACAGCAGTCTAAAAATGAAGAATTCACTCTGAGAGTCACATAAAAAGTCCTTTTGATGCATTCTGTTCTCTTCTATCAGTATTCTCTTTTTATACCTGTAAAAAGAAACGAATGACACTTTTAATTAAAAATTATAATAATCAGGAGCACATATATACAGGTGTATTATCAGTATTAAGAAATGACAAAAACAAATGTCATGTCCGTCTATCAATCAAAAGTAGTCTCTAAAAATTTCAGGCAACCAGAATATTACTGAAAAAATGTAGCAAAAGGCGCCTGTAGTGGACAACCACATCGAGCTTAGTGTCATGCTTAGCCCATCTTTCTGTTTCTGTTTTACTAAGGTGTTTAATTGTTTTACATGCTGACCCAGGACAGGTATACATGTATATCTAGGGACATAAGGTTGTAACATGTACTAAGCACAAATCCTTGTCAGAGGCCACAACTTCCCACTTGATAGGTGGTGGGAGTAGATAATAGGTCATGGTTAAACTTAACTCTGCAAAGGTATGTATATCCTATCAGGGAATTGCTGTGAGATGCTCTATTAACCAAGCCAGTCTGGCAGATCAATCTCTTTAACGAATTTTAAAAGTAAGTTTACCTCTAACTATGTTATATGTACTTCATCATCAGAATCTGACCACTCTTGTCTCAACCTTTAGACTGACAGTGACCAAAAACTGAAACATATTAATAACAATATTAATTTATGTATAATAATCAATTTAATATGCATATATGCTCTAATTCTCTTTTTGTCATATGACAATCAAGGGTTGGTCAGTTTAACTTCTTGGTGGGACTTTCATACATCTGTAGTTGGTCATTTTTTTCTGACGCCATTCTTCCTCCAGCCTCTGTATCAAGTAGGCCAGTTTGAGCCACTGCTCAGTAAATCACCATACATTACTTACCATTCCTTTATGATGCCCTTTAATCCTGCAGTTAAGTCTAAAGAGCTGAGCATGCAAAATTTTCACCTAGGCAAATGACCTAGGGCACAAAAAATAATAACTTCAAACATAAAAGATCAAGTCAACCTAAGAACATTACAAAGGTTCTGTTTAGAAAAATCAGATGACCTCTGATTTGTGGCCCAAAAATCAATATCACCATTGATCTATTGGTGCTTGAAAAGAAAAAAATGGTAAGTCCAGAGTCAAAGACTGGCAATTCATCATCAGAAAATGGTGTTTCATTTCAAGCCTCAATGAACTTTGATTCAAATTCACCCTTGGTCATCAATGACACTTTAATTTGATAAGTGGCAATGTTTCAAAGTTATCATCTGGACAAGCAATTGTCATAGGACAGTTGGGCATAGTCATGACATAACACAATTTAAACCATTCTAAAACTGATACATAAACATTAAAACTTCATTATCATCATATTGAACTTAGATTGAAAATCTAAAATCTTTAAATTTGTAGAATAAACTTACTATAAATGTTGTGACCTATATGTTCAAATAGTCTTAACAAAATTAGCGCAATAACATTGAATTAGACCAACAACCAATATCATATATGCAATTGTAGCACTGAAATTCATTTAAAAAATCATACCTTCCAGACTGAAAAGATTAAAACCCCTCAAAAGTACATTTTTGTCACGTCTTTTGCACATTCATTTTAACATTCTAAGCCCAACTAAGATCTGAAAAAAATTATACATGAAAGACACATAAAGCTAAAATATTGCTTATATCTAATGTTTTGCTCCAAGTTCAAACATAATTTCAAAAATTAAAATGCAATAAAAATACCACTTCACAGCCCTTCAATTGGGATCCTTAAACAGAACCTAAACTTGCCGTGAAAGTTTTTCAGGGAAACTGGAAAGGCCCTTCAGGTCCAACTTAAATAATAGAGATCTCAAAAATTCTCCACAGGCATATTATTTCAACCAAGTGAGTGAGTTAAGAAATAAAGTGAAGTACTGTACATATTCAGCAGACGTAACAATATTTGTACAACAACTCCTGATCATTTATATATCCTTCAACCAAGTTCAGGCAGCTTATTCCTAACACTCACAGTACCCATTTACAGTGACAAATTTACACCTGGCCCTGGGTGGTGGAGAGGAAAATTGTAAGTAAGTTTCTTGCTCGAGGAAACTAGCAGTGCCCCTAGAGGGTTTCGAACCAGGGACTGCTCAACTCTAAGCATGTATCTAACCACTAGACCACAGCTCCTGCATTTGAGCCTCCCTCCCTGGAACCCTCTTGGAGTCTTGCCTTCAAGATAAATCTATTGAAAATTCATTATGATATTATCCAATAAAAATCCATGGTCCAAACTGTGATTTGAACCAACAAGCTCTTGATTCATAAGCGGACTCTCTACCACGTGGCCATGAAAGCTAGCTTGAAGGCAAAGGAGTACAAGTTCTGTATACTCCTTTGCTACAAATTACAATGATTCATTGCATGGGTTCAAACCTCTAATTTCTATGATTGTTTACTGCATTACATAAGACCTGCAGATGCTCCAATTTAAACTAAAAGTTGTGTTGTATGGTAATGAATTGATGCTCTTTACAGAACCAAAGCATTTTCTCTTTCCATTGAATGGTAACACAATTAATTAAAAATCAAATACAACCTCGGGACAAAATTGGCAAAAATACATAATGCCTCGGGCCGAGTCGGGGCGAAACTTCTAAGGTCGTGGTCGGTCGGTTACTCAAATAGAAGACAACTCATTCCTATTTTCAAGCAAAACCAAACCTTATTAACATTATAATCATCTTTAAAAATTAAAATAATCAAACTTGATTCTGCACAAACAATCAGAATACTTACGATTAGTTTCGTTTCGTCAACCTGCTTGTATGAATGCACGGATAAGGATATAGCGGAGAAAGACCGAATAC
This sequence comes from Mactra quadrangularis, assembly GCA_025267735.1. Taxonomy (NCBI): domain Eukaryota; kingdom Metazoa; phylum Mollusca; class Bivalvia; order Venerida; family Mactridae; genus Mactra; species Mactra quadrangularis. Next base: position 12,844,256 of record CM046298.1, read on the forward strand.
TTTTGATACTCTTTACTGAAGAGTTTATCATGTGACTGGAGTGGCATACATTCCCGCCAAATCTATTTTTAATCAGGTATTTCCCGGCGCACCAAAATTTTTTACCGTAATTTGGCCATATTTTTGCAAATTTCTCATTTATTGCGAAAAATATCACTGTGTAATGCTTCAAAACACTTACTCATCAAAAGCTGAGTAAAAATAAGCACATAGATTGTTTACAATGAGTCAAACGTGAAATGGGACCTTTAATGTCAGATTGATAATGGAAATGTGTATGTAACCATACTGGCATCTGCTTGCATGGTTTTCATGCTTATTTATTGAGGAAAACCGGTTTTGTCGTGCATGTTTGAAAAGCGGAAATGTGCACGTGCTTCTCAAGCAAAATTCCCACATGTTCATGTTTTGTGAAAATTATTAGAGTGATGATATGCACAACGAAAAATCAAGATATTACTCGAATGTCGCTACAAGAACATAGAACTGCCATATGTCTTTAGCAATAGCGAACGTCTCCTGTAGGAATAAGACATTCTAATTGCTATTTTTCGGTAAAACCATAGCTATTAAAACCTACCTATTTCAACACATATATTTCAGCTGAGAAAGTGACTTCACTAGGGAAGGACTGGCATAAACCATGTTTAAAATGCAAGAAATGCAATAAAGCCGTGACGCCTGGAGATCACGCTGATGTAAATATATGGTCTTTATAAAAACTTAAGTTTTCGTTCAAGGAGTAAACAACAATGATGCTTTACTTGACATTTTTCACTGTTACCAAGTCTCGTCACAAAGGCCAGTAATACTCACTACCTCTGCGCAGACATAGATAAGTGAATCCTAATTTGTATCCAGTATTCTTCGCCACTACTAGAAATCAATGACTGTGCACATGATTTCGAGCTGCAAGTATGCATTAGCCACTTGACTTTGAAACGTTACCATACAAATTGCACGTAGATGCAAGATGATTTTACTATTCGTAAAAATATTCGTCTACTTGACCATTCGGAACTCCTCGGCCATCCGCTACAAATGATTATTCATTCATGAAAGGTCGAGGTGTTCCGAATGCTACTTGACAAGTCTTCATCAGAAGGTTTATAACTTCGAGTTATCAGTTATCCGGATCGGTCTATAGTCTAAAAATATCGTGTGGTCGTTTATATATTTCATTTATCTGATATTTCTACTAATTGATGTATTAGACCTAGGATGGCTGTCACTTACTTCTAACTCTTCTATATTATTAAATTTGCGAGTTTCCTGTTTTGTGGAAGAAACTGCGCAGCTTTGAATAAATCTTTTGTTTGTCGCTGGAGCACATATATACCGGCATATCAAGTTGACAATTCTTTTTTGACAAAGCCTCTTGATATTTGCAAAAACTGCCAAAAATCAACAAAAAATGGTTTTTTTGTGTCTAAAAATAGATAAAACTAAAAATAGACACGTCAAACCAAACTCCCCGCAGCAGTTATCTCCCTTTATCAAATCAAGAATTAAGTAGCAAAGCGTGACTTAAGCACTGTGAGGAGTTTGCTAAAGCCCGTGCTTGCACGGGCTCCCATCTAGTATCCATTATATATGGAATATATCTTCTGTATGATAGGTAAGGACGAGGGGCGATGAGTTTATCATTGATATGCATGTATTTGCGTCAGACTCACATAATTCTTGTTTTTGTTCCAACTTTAATACTTTTTTGCATTACACTCAAACTATATTAAAAAAGTATAACTTTCTTCCTGATCGGGAAACAATGTTTCAAAATATGGAAGCATAATTTTTCTTTAATATTAATATATTTCACTGAATTTAATATCAAATCATTTTAATTGTAGGCATTTTAAAAGAAAAACGACTCGGTAGGATTTTTGATACACATATTCTATACCATATTTTTGTTGGTTGAATACTATTATGCATCGGCAATTGTTCGTAAGGTACGTCAAAAAAGCCGATAAACTTCCCGATCGGAAAAGATTTTGGCACTTGCTGTTCCATTGGATAGCATTGAAGGGGATTCTCCTTTCTTCCCGAACGAGAAGTATTCCCATACTGACTGTGTTAATCATGTATATTCACATTTGTGACACGTCAAATTTATGTATTGTATTTGTCGCTTACAAGTGCTTAAGGCCATCCGGTATGTATTGAAATTAACTTTGAAACTTTATTTTCAGCATGAAGGTAAACCATACTGTAACAACTCCTGTTATAGTTCTTTATTTGGACCCGGAGGTATGGCACTATGTTATTTCATGTAAAAATAGCTTGGGTTTTACTGCGAAATATACCATTTTGATAATGATTGTTTTTGTAGGAAAATTTATCAGATATATTTTTAAAATTATTTCAACATATGTATGTAGTTTTAAAAGATACATTAGCAAATCCATTGATGTCCGTTCATTTTTGCTTTATATTTGCAAATCGACAATCTTTTTCGGCGCAGCTGTCTAAGCCAACTTTTGACCTATATCTTAACCAATATAATTTGCTCCAATAAAATGCTCTTCCTAAAAAATGAATGAAAGATATGGTACCATTAATTATTTGATAAGCAGATGCGTAGCACGGACGGTAGTTGCTGACTATTTACTCTGTGAATTGTGGGAGTAACAACATGGTTACATCGTCTATATTTAGAATATGAGAAACACCTTTTGTCATAAAATGATGCGTTAGCAAATTTATTAGTCTGAAAGTGACTTGTTTTTACATTAGTATACATGCACGTAGATAATTTTTTGTATTTCAGGATTTGGCCATGGAGGGACTGAGAGTTATGAGTACAATAAATAGGGTTGATAAATAAATCATTGTAACATTATATTCTAGTAGTTGATATTTAAAGGTAGTAGTTCACTGATTTGGAAGAGATTTTCTATATTTTCAAAATACTATTCAGCGTCTGTAATTGTGTCATAAATTCATCAAAACATAAATTCTTATATATTTATATATCTAAGACAAACTGACCCGTAGATTTCAAGAAATATACAATAAAGTCACAAAAATGCACTAAAATTGTCTATATCGTGACTTACGGTGTAGATGTCTACTACATGTACTTAAAACACCATCATTTGTAGTTGTTAGTCCATTTGCACTAAAATTTTCAATATCAAAACCCTAATTTCCTGCATCAAAAATATTTTCATACATTTTAATTTCAGAAAAAGTTGATATTTAAGTTGAAATCTGTGAATGAGTACCTTTGATTAAATTGATTAAAATTGTATAACAAACTACTGTTTTATTTTTTTTTATTTTTATTTTTTTTTATTAATTAACAACGTTTATTAGCTTCTCCTTGTAATAAATAGTATATATGTATTAGGTTTTTTTTTCCGAAAAAAAATCCCCAACATAATCGTTTCAGTAATGAAGAGCGATGTGAATTTTTGAATTTTTACTATTTTTACAATATAAACCTTTTAAACATGGGCTATTTATTTGAAGGAGCGGGAAACACCTTATGAAAAATGGAAAAAACCAAAGCAATGAAGATGTATTGTTGAATGGTATGATCCACACAGAGCAGCAAAAGTCACATAGTATAGGCATCGAGAAAACGCCAATTAGCCGCGGTCGTGGCGTAGTGGTTAGCATGTCTGACTTCGAATCTGGAGATCGCGGGTTCGAGCCCGGTCGCGGTAGGTCATATCCTATACATGAGTTGTCGGCCTCGTGGTAGGGTTAGTTAGTACTGATAAAAAAGTGTCCAGGAATCCTATAGTAGGAAGAGCTGGCCGCCGTATATATAACCTAAATATGTGTTGAATACAACGGTAAAATCAATTAAAAAAACGCCAATTATTAAGACACCGATAAAACATGATTTCCTTTTTCATTAGAAGAACTGCAATTTCTTTTAATTTATGTAACCTCATCGTAGAATTATCTCATTGTACAAAAGCCAATACCTAGAGGGTTTTTTTTTCATTTCCAAATCTAGGTACATGTACATGTTGTTTGTATTTACATTGTATTACTATTAAACGCTACTATTGTTGCAAAGGGCGCATGAATTTTAAATACAGTTTATTTAGATAAGAAACATAGCTACTTCCATTTAGTGTTATCGTTATTTGAACGTTGATTTCTTAAAGACTCTATCTATGCTTTTATTTTCTCTAAGTTGAAGAATATACCATGTATCAAAAATGGAGATACAAATGAAAACAAAATCAAAAGACACATTAGTTACATAAGCTGCAAGATATTCACAGATTTTAAAGCAATATTGTTTTGATATGTATCATTGTTTTCAGTAAAGTTAATGGTTAGAATAGTAACTTCGTCAGTTATTGTTTCACAAAAAGGTCATAACTAAAATTTCAAAATGACATCAAACGGTTAATTACATTAACTGAGGTATAACAAAATTCTTTAACAGTAAACACCGGATTATTGGCCATATGTGTTAATGTATTTTAAACAGTGGACTTCGTAATATAATCACTGGTCACTTGGTGCAAGTAAATGTTGTATGTATTTCTCAATTACTCAATAACTAGTCCCACTGCTTATCCAGATAGGCGATTACTATAATCTAGGGCTCTATATCGGTCAGAATGATCGATACGATATTCGTATCGATATAAAATGATCGATATTCGATATACATGTTGTATCATATGATATTTTAATTTTTTTTTATAAAACGACAAAACAGTGTTGTTTTATTCATATATTTCAATTGTAGTAGCACCATACTATTGAATGCACTGTCTTATTAACACTTTATACTTTAATGTTAAAATATATGATGTTTGTACGTATTTAAGAAATATCATTGCATCCAGTGAGTCTGGGTCTGGACATGATCTTTCAGCTGACAGGATGTCTCCTGAGATTGAAACTATCCGTGCAGAAGCTTAAAAAGTGGCATGAGCAACCAAATTTTAATAGCTAATTGACGTTCACACATGTGGGAGTCTAAATCAGTTTTCTTTTTAAAAAACTAATCATTAGGATGTTTTGGAATGTCTCTGTAAACTTTCAATTCTTTATTGGCCATTTATTGAAAGCTTCTACTGTTGACGGAATAAACGGAATGGTCACAATTTTCACTTAAAAAAGCCTCCATCAGTATTTAAGCTCTCTCATGTGATGGTTCATCAATTTTTCTTTAGTCTATCACTTAAATACTGATTGTTGGTTGTCAGAGTAACTTAAAACAAAAGTACATGTAAAGGACATTCTAACAGCAACAGTTACTTGCCTTTGATTTGCAGGCCATGAATTTATTTTATTCGTATGGCCGTCATTGATCGATATTTTGTTCGATACGGAAACGTTCGATCCGATATATCTATCGAACCTTCAATACCGGTATTCGATATATATCATATACCGGTGTAGAGCCCTACTATAATCACCAGCAAAAATGTTTGCCACAGTCTAGTCCAAGATGAGTAAGCTGTTCTGCCACTTCAATGAAGTCCGAGCCTAAAAAAAACCTTGTCTGTTCTTTTTTTTGAAAATCGGCGACTGACTGACGCATTTACTACGACATTTGCACTTTTCTCTAGGTTGTACAAAGCATTTTCTGTGATGTTTGTACTGCCGTTGTTGGATATTGTGTTCAATATTTTGCAGTTCCTATGCTAATTGCCAAAAGCGGCAATATAAAATGGGCCTAATTATTAAGATAGATAGATAGATCTTTTATTGACGTATACCAATATGTACATAGTCATTTACAACATGAAATATACAATATATGAGAATACAGTGACGTTAAGGCGTAACCAGTGTAGACATAACTAATTCATTATTATTTTTAGCTCGATTGTGAAACAAGTTCTTACAGCTTAAATTAATCGCTGTCGAATCCGCTTCCTGGTCCCCAAGTACTGAGCTTATAGGATAAAGTTTCTTGCTCAAGGAAACAACAGGGTAGGGTTTGGATGGGATTCAAACCAATGCGGAGCTGGCTATCCAATGATTACCAGTCCACCGCGTAACCGCTCCGCCACGCCTGTTCTTAAAACATATGAATTATATGGTCAATATATTTAACATAGTAAATAATAATTAAAGGGTAATGTAACACAATTGTCAATAATAAAATATATATAACTGTTTCCACTATTCTATTTACATAATTACAGTTAAAAGTTTTTTTAAAAAGTCAAATAATAATTCATAAAACCCGTTTCAATATACAAAACAGTATTCACAAATTGCAAGCAGCACATTCTAACATACATATATTTCAATCAAAACAACAACATTTGTTACGGCAACTGGTGACTGACCTCATTTTGTTGCTGTTGTAATTAAAACAGTTTGCATTAATATACGAGGTATTAAATATACAAGTATAATGTCTTAATAGGAGATTTATAAATGTTATTTCACATCTGGTTTCGTACACATAGGTGTATATTGCACAATTTTCTCTGGTAATAAAGCAGGAACTTTATCAGGTTCACTAAATTCTGATACTTTTCTTTTGAGTTGTTCATAAAATACAAACATTATAATGTTCCAGGAGCCGAATCTTATAAATGACGGCACAAATCTGAAAGAACGAAAAATAAGGTACTGACTTAATTACGTGTGAGGAAATTACCTCAAACAATATTCTGCAATGAAATACGAAGACAGATCGAATAATATTTTTTGAAATGTTGGAATAAATCTATGTTCGCCCGTAGTTTAGATTTTTGTACGAACTAGATCAGGGCGCATATATCACACGCATTTTTTGATAATATTAAAAACGCATCCCCAAGGTAGGTTGTATCTTCGATAACTTTTTAGTAGGTCACATTTTAGACATAACATGGAGTGTCATTATTTTTATTAATCAATTCTTATGTAGAAGGCTTATTGGAAAGGTAAGTTCCATTTTAGCAAAGAACAACGGTGAGTAATAAATGTAAAAAGCACACTGTTTCGCTTGACTAAAATACTCTTAGATTTTGTAAGGACTGTAAAAATTGAGTCTACTCAACGTAAACTGTACATGCCAGAAAAGGGAGATAACTACTGGTAGGTTTTGTCACTATGAAACAACATCGAATACAGCATTACTTCCCTTGATTAATTAGACATTGAGAAACCACAGCGTACTTTCACTCTAGGGCTTAAAAGCGCATGTATTGTGTGACGAAAACTCATATTTTTTATAAAATTAGCTACTAAAAGCATAAAAGAATAAAGTTCGTCAGCTGACTAGATAATTGTATGACTACGAACTTAGAGATGTAGCAATTGCACGCGACACAAAATATAAGGCGTTTTATCTCGCAAACTATATAGACAAGTTCAACATATCGTGATAATTATAATGATAAACATATTAAAGATAGAAAAATCTGGTAGATCTAAGCAACGTTTCCATCTACACTCAAACTTCAACTTTATTCTTCCAAAACGATTTGTATGCTACATTTCAGCAAAAATACGGAGTACACATGTTTAACACTAGCCTTATACTTAATGATTTCATTGCATGCATCGAACAGTAATCCGCAATGAAATACAACTGTAGTGTATTTTGTATGGATCCGGCTCAGCTCAACATGATCAAGCTATCCTTATAACTCATCGACTAGAACATTGGACATGTTTATGAATTCTAAATCTCAAAATAGTCAATATAGGACAAAACATTGTCTCTGGTGATTATCTTCAGTACAAAGTTACATCAAATATCTGCCAAAAATCAATTGTTAAACTCTAAAAGTAGAAACTGTTTAAGATCTGAATTTGTGCTAAAATCAACTCGTTATTTCTAAACTTATCAACTGTGGAGTATTTTTACTGTTCATACTCACCCTTTATATAAACCTCTAAACCCGTTTTCTGAAACAATTTGTTTGGCACAATCAATGGCTCCTTTATATTGACCAGGATATGAGCTCATGTATCGTGTTTTTAAAACATCTACTGGTGAAGCTATCACAGTTGCTACGAAACCAGCACTAAATCCACAAACCACGTGACATGGGAAGTTATCGGTCATGTGACCATGATGTAAGATGTATTCTTTGATCATGTCATAGCTGACTATCTCTGACATGTTTGTTATACTGTTTCTTGTTACGTTGGGGATGTAACCTGAAAAAGTTCAAGTATAATTACTAGACTTCAGTAACTATGACAATAATTATAAGAATTGTCAAAACAGTATCTGATTTCGAAATAAACACTATCACGTTTCGTAGTATAGTATAGTTTATTTCAACATATTTCATATATTTGTATGTTATGTGGATTAAAACTTATGATTCAAATTGAGATTTGAACACACGACCCCTCGAGTCATAAGCGGACACTCTACAGAGTCGCCATAAAAGCTGGCTTGAAGGCAAGGGAGTACAAGTGCCGTATTATGCCTCACCTGCATGCACCCCCTTCTCAACAGAAATTTCCACGAATTCTTGAAGTTTGGTTGTCTGTGGGGCACTAAGGGTGTAATCTTACAATTGCTAGTGGATTATTTACGTTGGACAACAAATGTAAACCGATGCAAATCCACTGACCACTCGAGTCGTAAGCTGATACAATGCAATAGAGTAAAAGAGCCATATTATACCTCTGCTACATATAAACGTAAGATACTTGGCAAAACTTTGTTGAACAATCACAAAGACAAAATATATATAAGCGAAAATGTCATTTGAAATATTGTCAAATTCCACCTTGGAATTCAGACTAGTTTTCGGAAGGCCAACTATCAATAAAATTTTGATGTTCACCTATTTGTTTTTCTGATTCACAATGATGTATTTTTACAAATTTCCTTTCCTGTAGTCGTACTGTTTTTACATTAAAGGGCAGGTAATCCAAACTAGTTGTTAGGATGCATGCCCAATGAATTTAATCATTCTGTTTGAAGTGCGTATGACTTAATCTGTGAAATAGAGAGGTATAATATACTATTTAGGACTCACCTTTCCACAATCCCCTGAGTCCTTCTTTTTTGTAAATACTTGCGTATGCGTTAAATACACCAGTGTATGGTTTAGGTCCAGGCTGGGCCCCAGCTGCTTGCATTCTTATCTTTACAACGTCTGTAGGCTGGGCAACAGTAACACACATAGCTCCAGTGGTAAACCCAGAGAGTAACCGAATGAATACATTAGGTGATGATTTACTATCTGTAATACAAACACCATGAATAAAATCAATTTAAGGTGTGAAGTAGAGAAAGGGCCAGTAATTTCAAAACCGGAGGTTCTGGGATCAAGCCTTGCCAATGTAGGTTTTACTCTTCCATAATAATCCAGCATTTAGTATCACCTTTTTCCGAAAATATCGAATCTTTGTAGAGACGTTAGAGAGTGCTTGTCAGGGAAAATTGGGAAGTGGTTCGTTATACTACTTCATGAATTAAAAAAAATCTTTGTCCATGTGCGTAAATGTCATCAGTAGTTTTCAACAATGAGTTGAAATTCATATGCGATAATATTTCCATGTCCAAATCGATTAAGACAATTTGGTTGATAGGTTATACTTGACTCGTATAAGTTTCAAATGGTTATTGTTTGAATAATGTTCTCGGTGGAAACGATTTCGGTAACAAAAGAAAATACAAAGTATAATGTATATTGCAAGTTATTGTTTATGAATATTATGATATCATTTATAAATGTGCAAAAACTCTGCATTATTTTAGTCTCTGAAAACATGAATAATTATAACAGTACATGTTTATTCAATTTGAGTTATACTTTTACAACATTTTGTCGTTATATGCTAATTGTTCAATATAACGACCGGTGGTTTTGCCAAATATAGCGATGGTTGCACAATAAATTCGAGGCGACATTTATCGGGGACATATAACGTTGCTTCTAAGGCAAAGTCTTCAAAATGAATCTTACCTGCTGCAAATATTTTTTGATAGCGAGCTTTAACGTCATCATAGAACCCAAGTCTTATTGAAGAGAAACACATTTGTCTCTGTAGACCAGCAAACAAGCCAGAGTACATTGCTCTTGGTCCTTCATTTTTACAGATTGACGACAATGTACCGAGCGTACCTGGGACTTTACTAAAATATGAAGATTGTTTGATGTAGTCACCATTCACTAGGAGTTTCATTGTTTCTGTTATACTACCTTTGCTGGAGTTACGTATCTGTAATGAGAACAAATCATTTAGGTTCAATATTTTATTTTAGCACACACATTTCAGGTTATGCCAATCCGTTCTTGGAAAGGCTAAATATCTGGCTGTTAACCAGTTACTAGGTGCACACTTTAATCAGTGACTGACAACAGTTCTACATGATTTAGAATCAGTGGTAGAAGAAAGAAAAGTAGTAGAAATAATTTGATGACCAAACTCCACGAAAGTATGTCCCCCCTGGGAATTAAACCCACAACCCCACGACCAGAATACTTGCTTATTACGGACTTAGCTAGCTAGGCGGGCACATGAGACTGTGATAAACAGGAAAATTCTAAAATTGTGCGACTACATGAATTATATAAATACGCTTTCAACTTTAAGCCAATGCGCATAGCGTGATAAGTTTCGTGGACTTCATGAATTTCGTCTGATAGTTCTGCTTGAACCTTCATATAAGTGTCTCATAAGAGTACTGTCATTGATGACGTCAATAACTCAACTGACTTTGATTGTTCTGCTGGTCGATAGGATCGAAGTCTGCTGTCCGGCTAGCTAATATGTAACGCACTCGTCTACTGATCGAGGATTTAGAGATTAGATTCCCGGGCGGGGCATTGTCATGAAAACAAATTGAGACCATTCTCCCTCCAACTACCGGTTCTAGATTATATAGGGCAGTTGTCAGTCACTAAAGGAAGTATGCGTCTAGTATAACTGGTTAACAGCTAAATCCAGGCATTTAGCCTTTCCAGGAAGGGTAAGTAGATTGACTGAATGCCCTTAAATGATCTATATAATGTGTTGGTAAGGGATTAAATGCAACCAAAATGCAGTTGAGGTCATTACAATTAGCAGATAAAATAAGCTAATGATCGTATTCTCCGTACATGTAAAATAAGTACCGATGTATGCTCATGTATGCTCTGTGCGTCTCGGTAATCTGATGCCGTTGGGACAGAACGAACCGGGACCATTCATAGAAAAAATTGTGTGGCCACACCGGGAGTCAATTCATTTCCACCTTAGGCACAGGCTATGCCGATTTACTACGGTTTCAACCTGTGGTTTTAAGGTGAAGTCTTACCGGAACAGCTACGGTGATGCCCAGTAAATCGGCATTGGATTTACTACTGAGTGTACTTGAATTTTGAACAACATTTCCGAGTGATCGCATATTTAACACGGTTGATCCTGATTAAATGCGGTTCCTCACCGAGACTTACCCGGCTTGTACACCGAGACAGTATGAACTAGGCCGTGAAGGCACCACGATATCATAAACATTTTTTTACAAATTAAAGTTGCAATTGTAAAGTTGTTCCAACCGGTTTTATGGGATAAATATACATCATAAAACCGGTTGCGATAACTTTATTACTTAATATAAGTCGGTACTGTAATTTGAGGTAATATAATGAAAAGTAATGCTATACTGCGAAATATATGAGATGGTATTCATCATTATATATATGTATTATTATGTTCGTATATATATAAAATGTGTTAACGTTTTTAAAAAAGTTTAAGTAACGTTTAAAAAGTTTAAGTGCGGTTTAAAGTCTGCTTCCATATACATGTTCAGCCGACTTTAAATCTTATACAATAATTACTGATCTTTAAATCGCCATCAGGCAGGCAATCACTCACGGGATCTACCTGAGTGGAGTGGAACAACTGTAAGATAATTTATTGCTCTAGAAAATTAGCAGCGCCCCTAGTGGTGATCGAGCACGGGACCAATCGATCCCTTGGTGTGCGTCAGGAGATCAACCTCTGGACTACAGCTGCTCCTACTTTGAGGTGAATCCATCAGAAATGTCTAATATATATACACATGTGTTAAATACTTTTTTGTTCAAATATTGTTGAATATAGCCTATACATAACTAAAACTAATCTAAATATTATGTACACTTCTCTTCATGTTATTTATATCAACTTTATTTAATGTTGGTATTTCATTAAATCAGAACTTAACAAAAGTGAGCAGTTCTTTAAAAAGTAAGTCATTTATACCGACTCTTTCAAAATACATGTACAAATGTATATGATATGGTACAGCGCTACTTTACTCGTTATTGTTCGTTTTTGTCAACTGTCAAAACATGAAAATTTTTACTGTGAATGCGTTTGTTAAAATTATTGTCGTAATACACCCATGAGTTTCCGAAAGTGGGTATTATGATTGAGTAAAGCTTCTTATGCCTTATGATAAGTTTTAGTCAAGATATATTTAATAAAAATTAGACCGCCAGTACAAAAACAATGTATTCATTCACCATGAAATTATTCAAGCTTTGACAGTTAAGAAAAAAACGGACAATAGGTTGGATTGGAACGGTTATTTTTACCACGAACAACTGAGTTTATAAATATCAAAGATACATATTTTACTGAAATATTTTACTATACAATGTATACACTGTATACTGTAACATACTTTTTGGATATTATAGTATAACTTCTGTAGAGCGATCCTCTACAGAACAAATCTTCTACAGAACAAAAAATTTTGGTATTTCCTCCAGGCTAGTTGATCATGTGTTCTACTGATTTTTCTGGGAAAAAATGGGGCGAGCGAAGAAAAAAATGAAAAATCTTAATTCAGTTGTTTTATGAAGCGATTTGACTAAATTTTTATGAGCAAGCGAAAAAATATCAACATATTTTTGTAAAAGCCGTCAAAATTAAGGTGCGAGCGAATCCATAGAACATATGATTAACTTGTTGTGGCCATAGGCATAATTTTAATTGCAATTAACCTCTGCAGAGCAACAACCTCTAAACAGCAACATAATTTAGTCTCTCCCAGTGGGTGTTATTCAAGAGAGGTTGTACTGTAAATGACATTGGATATTGTCTACCATGAACTAAATTATAAAACAAATATCAGTTTACCTGTAGTCTGACTTTAGCTGTGTCAAGAGGAAATGTAATCAAGTCAGCCATACATGCCGCAACACCAGCACTGAATAATTTGTTACATAATGAATAATTCTCTGGTACCACGTGACGACGGTATGGTTGTGAACTACTTGATGTCATATTTTATCTTATGGTTGACAAATTACATTTATATAGACTTATATTTAACCTGAAAAATAAGATACAGTTATTAATAAATAGAGGATACTTGTTTATTTCGGTGTAAGATCGATTTTTATTTCACGAGTGAGCTAAGGATGCAATATTTTCACGAGTGGCATAGCCACAATTGAAAATATAATATCATTAGCTCACGAGTGAAATAAATTGATCTTACACTGAAATAAACATATTTTCTGTTTGTTATATGCTTTAAACTGGCTTTTTTAAAGTTTAAGTTTTAATATGTCATCAGAACAGCGCATCCAAACAGTGAACAATAACAAATTTATTTTCATTGTTTCAAAACAGTGGAATAGAGAATTATATTACACTGATACATCCCGGTATTCCATTGGAAAGCATATAATAAACAAATACTGTTGTATTTTATTCAACTGCCAGTGACACATATATCAACTCCGCTGTTTTAAATGTATATATTTCGATTTTGAGAATAGAAGTAGTGTAGTGAATTATTTAAATCAGCGGTGCTTTTGTATGCGTTATTGACAGTTGAATTAAATTTAATATTTTAGAAATATGTGTATCAATGGTAAATATTGAAGTACTGTATTGAGAATTTAAATCAGCAGAGTTAATGTATTCGCCACTCATAGTTGAATAAAATTAAATGGTTAAAATATAAGTTTAGCGATTGTGAGTATATAAATACTGTGGTGAGTATTTAAATCAGTGGAGTTACTGAATGCGCCACTGACAGATGAATATATTCTAACAATACTTTGTAATTGAAGGTAGAAAGTGGGATTTCAATCTAAAGGGCAGATTACTTATCACAGCAATTTACACCGTTTTTACGACAGATAAGAACAATTGGGCGTACAGATTTTTAAAGTTGAATATCCGCTCGGTTATATCTGTCAGTATGACGTTAGAGCTATTAATATATTACTATGATCTTTGTATATACTATTGTACTGTACAGATTTTTTGTAAACAATATCAAGGGCATTGGAAAAATACCTATGAAGTAATGTATAGTACTATTTTGACTTGTTTCTATACTTATAACCATCCGTTTCTTACATTAAGAAAGTTGCTGATCTGGTATAATATATCATGGTTTACTATAATATTTACGAGAGCTGGGTAGAACTTGATGCTCATGAAGTTGATGTTGAAACCATCTAGGGTTTAGAAATATATTTTTCAATTGTTTTTAAAACAAAATATAGATAATTTATAGAAGAACTATTACGAACCACTGGCTCCAGAGTCCATGTCTAGTGATCATAAAATAATGCGCACGTCCCAATATATAGTTCCCTGTGCACTACCTTATAGTCAATATTATAATGAAAGTATAGTTATAACTCTTACATGGTAATGTATACGGGACCGATTTTTAATTGAATTTGCTTACAAAATATTAAATGTGTGCGTATTTAAAGAATGTGAGGACTCTGGTGCCAGTGTTACGAACACAGATTATAATTCATAGTGTTTAATTATAAAACAACGACGTTGTGGACGAAGGTCAAACAATAATACATGTACATCAAAATAGAATAATACAAAATTATACTAAGTGGTAGAAAATTAATTTGAAATATCAAGATGCTAACTAGTAATAATGAGAAATTAAGCTAGAAAATCGAAACATTTAACAGGTAATGAAAATAACAACAATGAAAATGAAATATTCACTAGTATCATTGTTACATGTACATATTTCATCATTGACAGAAATTTAGATAAAATTTACTTGTATTTTCCTGTAGTATAGTCCTGTTGCATTATATATTTGATACAGCTGACATAAACTAGATCCATCTCAAGAATAACCATGCATGAACACAAAATTACTCTCAAATGTGCAATAAATACGGCCTAATTCACATAGAATTTATAAGAATTCGATAATACTCGGTCAACATCGTGTGTATCCGTACTGTAAAGTCATAACAATTTTGCGGATCTATATTTTTTAAAGAAATTTCCACAATAGATCGATTTGTAAGCCTGTAACTGCAAATAAAAGTATTGCAGTTTTAGTTAAACATTGTATCAATTTAACATTTTGTATGTATTTTATAATACAATGTATTAGACAATTGATGTTATGCATGACAAAATATACACTTTCATGAAATGTTAAGTATGTACAATATTCATTTGCAGCATGTTTTCAGGCCTGCAAAATCAAAGTCAAAGCGTCAAGCGTGCAAATTTTGCAAATTCTATATATGGAGAAAAGTTGTATTATATTTCTAAATTAACATTTTGTTAAACATATTTACGCCTATATAATAAGCCTATTGTCAAATTTGAATGACGAATAATACAGCCTGAGGTACATACTATGGAAAAATACCTAATATTGGAGGATATGCGAGTCATGATTATTGTTAAATTCAACAGAAGCACAATCTAAGAACGTTTTATACTATAGACATTTCAGAGTTAGGGACATTAACCTACGTTTAGAAATAATGATATTGTATGTTGAATATCGTACGTTCTAATTGTACTGACCGTACGGTACTATTGTACGTATAGCGTGACTAGTTTGAAAAGATCGTAAAAACTGGTCAAAACTGCCGCGATCTATACTCCTGTAGACCAATAGACAAAATACACCTAAATTAGCGGTGTCACAGTTTAGTTGACAAGGAGCAAATGTAGGTCAAATATTAAAAGATATATATAATTATCGTTCACTTTTGTATTCATTGTACCTAATTATTGGAAGCTTTTTTAACTTTAAGTTTATATTAAACCGGGTCATGATATATAGGTACCTTTAACAAAATAATGAATTTGATATTTTAAGTAAAAAGATCACACGAGGGTTATTTTAGTTATTTTCAAAATTGTACTGTTGTAAAAACACATTGTCAGCAAACAATTATTTATGAACTTTACGTGAATAAACATTTCAAACAAAAAATCACCACCAACGAGTTTAACATATTTTATAGTAACCCTTTTTTGCCAATAATATGTGTTATGAAGGGGGTCAGTATGTATAACGTTGCTTTGTTTACAGAAAGTATGGACTTTATACCTAAAATCGTAAAACTGTTAGTTTCATGTTTGAAAATAAATCCATCTCACTATAGATTTCTAGATATGTACATAATTTATTGTATTTTACATATAATATATATTCATCGATAAGTTCAATGATGTAAGAAAGTCTCGAACCGAATAATAGTTGCACTGCGGTAATACTGTCGATATTGGCTATTGCTGAACTAAGTACACTAAAACGTCAAAATGATGTTTATAACGACTGCAATTATAGTAAATTTTGCGCATCAGTGGACCAAAATTTCAGCAATCTTGCAATAATTTAGTTTTGTTATAAAGACGGGTTTACTACGAACTTCGGTCGATAAAATTTAGTAATAAGGACCCCAGATATGCACTCGCTATCAAAATCTATCTGGTTGTCTTACAACATATCAAGTTGGTTCAAAAGTATGTCTCGGTTTTATTTTAATGTATTATGGATTCGCTCGCACCTTAATTTTGACGGTTTAAAAAAACATATTTTTATTTCCTCGCTCGCTCATCAAAAAATGCTCAAACCGCAACATAAAGCAACTGGTTTTTTTTCGCTCGCTCAGCCAATTTTTTCCAGAAAAAAAACGTAGAACACACAATCAACTTGTCGTGGCCTTTGGCGTATTTAGTAACCAATATTATCGGAAAGTGATTTCTTAGCTTAAACGACTAAACTTAGTTCTATATTTTTCCCAGTCATTTGCCTGTATATATAGTAAGATTTCTTTCACCTTACGAAGGTCAAAGTGCATTGAATATTCATGAAGAAGATCCGAATGCGATGAACAGGTGTGCAATACAATACTAGCAAGCGTTAATTACAATTACTTTGACGCATTTCACTAACTGATATCCTTAGCCCAGTGGTAACGCGTCGGCCGTCAGACTTAAAGGTTTAAGGTTAAAATCCCAGTAGCACAATATTGTTTCAGACTAAAACCTTGCTACGTTTTTTTCCCATCTTATTTATAATATGGTGTCAGTATTATATAAATTATCCTTTGTCTCCCTCGTGAATCTCGTGCACACAAAGAGTGTATTTAACGACCGAAATGTCTTTAAAGTGTTAGTTAGGTCGTCATGTCTGAAACGTGTAAGCACGCGAAAAATTGTCAAAAATATATAGAAATTATTTATAATGTTGCTAAATTCTTTGAAATCGGGTGTAACAACCTCTTTTATAATGGTTTAACCCATGTTTACAAAGGTAAGCGCCGTGACCTTCGTCAGTTGGAAGAAATCTTACTATACCTATATTACTCGAACAAGGTCAGTCTGGTATTGAATGACGCTCAGACCCAATGCATACGTAATAATCCGAGTTTTTTTATCGCGTGAGTTGTTTTTAAAAAATGTCGGTCAATTTATCTGTCTTTTGAAGTTTTTCAAGTATATATAAATCATGTTATAAATTAACTAAGTCTCGCAAGACTGACATTTCATGCTAAATATAAATTGTCGTATATTACATTACAATGTACCGATTTTCAAACTTTCTATGAAAATATATTTTGTTTGTTTACCAGATCATGTCTAGTTACGACCTTGACTTGTCTTGTGACCTTTTGTTCGCAGTTTTACCTACATTGTAAGGCACATTGTATTATTTGTTGGACAAAAAATAGTCATGTAAAATAGATCTATAAAAATAGTATTCATAATTTTGTACATTTATAACGCCAACGCAGTCAATTTATATTTCAAAGAGTAAACTATAAACGAGAACATAGACGGCTAATACTGTTCTAAGACAAAAACACAATACATGTGTATGCCTACAGTGTTGTTGACTTGGAACCGAGCCGGCCGCCTATATGGACGAGAATACAGTCTTTATTAACGGTAGTCATTCTTTTAGCACCATGATCTGTGATTTTCATTTAAACACATATAGAATAGGTTATTTTACTCATGAACTGGCGATTATTTTTAATGTTGAACAAAAAAATATTGTTTTAGCGTCTATAGTAAGTGCCATATCATAATTATGATGCTTTCCTGTACAAACAATTTGGTAACCGCAACCATTTTAAGTAACCGTATGGAACTGCAGATCGTTGACACAATACAATACAACAGCGATAAGTTGGCGTCAAATATTTTTTTATTAACTACGTACGCTATGCACAAACAATACCTGGCGTTTCAAAAGTTTACTATTTTATGCTACAGGTCGTCCAAGTAAACATAGCGTATATAAACAATGCCGGTTTCATTACACACTGATATTTAGGAGTGACTTATTTTTACAAATTTGTAGTTTAGTTATTTTACACTTTTTTATAAACACGTCATTACATAAAATTTGTAATGAGCATATACACTATTTAATTAAATATAAAATATCAAAGTGGTATGTTTAAATCATTAACATGCTGTTCATGCATTAGCTTATTTTCCTATTTAGTGGGTAAGTCCATTGTTAAAAGTACAATAACACGCATGACCTAGAATACGACCTGTACATGATCAATACTTAGAAGTTTGTTTACTGGGTTTAACGCCGTGTCAACACAATTTAGGTCATTTTACGGCGTCCAGCGCACATAACCTAGCTTTCCTGGACCCTTGTCTATAACCAGTACTCACCTACTCTTCCAAAAGGCCGGAAACTTCTGTATAGTATCTAATCAATGGAGGAAAATTTGACATTATTGTCAAATTTTCATGGAAGGGTATAACCTCCCCTGGTGGGATTCGAACCCGTACCCCTTCGGGACACGATATACCAAATCCCGGCGCGCTACTAACTGCGCTATCGACTCGGGTACTCTTAGAAATGTACGGCACATCGAGTAGTCTGTATATGAATTGATTTTTATACAGTTTAACAATAATACCCGCTGAACATCGGATACCCATAATAGAACAAAGCAATTTGACACAATGTAAATTACACAACGTGGAAAACTCGTTTAGATAACTACTATTATCTGGGCTTATTTATGAGACAGTTTAATGGTTCTGTATGTTTCTTCACCAGAAAACGATTCAGTAAAACGTCAGCTAAAATTAAAACGTCGCATCTCTAACTTTAAATCAACTGCATTTAATCTTTGTATCATAGGGTAAATTTAACGCAGAAAAACACAACTTAAGTGTCGTCATTCCATTTATGAGCATACTAAAGTCTAACAAGCCATACTATTGGAAATAGAGTTATCTCCCTTCCCTCATGCAGATACATAACAATGATAATAGACAGTCGATCTTCTCACGGTGATCACATAAAAACAAAATGCTCTCGGAAGATGAATTAGGTCTTATCAAACTGATTTTATTTTAAGCATTTGCGCGTTGGGAATGTTTTCAATCATTCAAACTAATAAAACTAAAACAAATCATTAAAATCACTGCTTTCTTCATAAAAACACGATGAGAAGGCTTATACGTGTATTTGTGTTTTTGATTTATTAGAATAAATCTGCAATTTGGACAGAAAATAAATTGTTATTCTACTGAATGAGGTGCAAAATGAGGGGCAAAATGAAAGATTTATTGTTTATTCTGAAAGTTATCAAACTAACCGAACCTCTTTTTCAATCTAAACCTTTGGTTGTTTCTTTCGCTCCGGTCGCTGGTTTTACCAACCTAAAAGAAAGGTTTGAAATTTTTGCCGGATGTGAATCACAGAATCAGTTAGTATATTTTTTGGTTATAGGAAAATGTAATTCAATATTGTCGCAAATAGCGAATATTGGTTTAGTTCGGTATAACGGATTCAACGTCAAATAGTTTACCGGATCCGGTGAAATAGAATCCGTTGATATAGGATCCGCCGGTTACCACTGAGTATATATTATATACTCGATAACCCGTGTGAACGGGGTAAGAAAGGTTAGACAAATTTTGGCTTAAGATATTTCGTAGATATTTTGTTGAATTTATTTCTATGTTAATACAAAAATGGACTTAAAATAAAATAGTGTAAATTGTTTACTTGTGTTAGTTTAATATTGATGTGGATGTAGAAAAACCTGCGATAAAAATGAGACGTCTAACCAGTAACAACTTAGAAGTCTAACCAGTAACAACTTTGAAGCCTAACCAGTAACAATTTACAATTCTAACCAGTAACAATTTACAATTCTAACCAGTATCAACTTAGAAGTCTAACCAGTGTCAACTTAGAAGTCTAACCAGTGTCAACTTAGAAGTCTAACCAGTACCAAATTAGAAGTCTAACCAGTACCAACTTAGAAGGCTAACCAGTACCAAATTAGAAGTCTAACCAGTACCAACTTAGAAGTCTAACCAGTACCAACTTAGAAGGCTAACCAGTACCAAATTAGAAGTCTAACCAGTACCAACTTAGAAGTCTAACCAGTAACAACTAAGAAGTCTAACCAATAACACTTTTGAAGTCTAGCCAGTACCAAATTAGAAGTCTAACCAGTGACAACTTAGAAGTCTAACCAGTACCAACTTAGAAGTCTAACCAGTACCAACTTAGAAGTCTAACCAGTAACAACTAAGAAGTCTAACCAATAACACTTTTGAAGTCTAGCCAGTACCAAATTAGAAGTCTAACCAGTGACAACTTAGAAGTCTAACCAGTACCAACTTAGAAGTCTAACCAGTAACAACTAAGAAGTCTAACCAGTAACAACTTAAAGAAACTACGCCACACTTATGTACTAATAGTATTAAATCCAACTTACCTCTGAGTTCCTGAGTCACCAAGATTCCAGTTTAGCATCTTAATTGAAGATACGTCCACTTGAATCAGCTAGAAATTAAAGAAATAAAAAATATTTCTTGTTACTTACAGTTGTCACTACACATATATGCATATCAACAGCTACAATGTACATCTACCTTACAAGTTAGAGATCTTTTATGCTGTTGATTTTACAAGTTGCTCTTTTTATAGAGATCTAGTGTTGAGAGAGCACTTAGAGCTTATTTAGTAAAAAAATCGTAATAAATCGAAACTGATTTAAATACTCGTTATTTGTTCGATTATTTACGTACAGAAATTGCACAGTCAACGCAACCATACTATCTATCCTAGTGTACGTAGTCCCGACGAACCTAAGAAACTATGACTATACAATGTATACCGCTGCAAAATAAGGCTTCAACTTACAAATGACACTAATTATAGATATTTTATTCATTTGTCCATGCTTTACAACTTTTATTAATAACTAAAAGCTTTCGTAGAAATCAAGAAATAAAAATATGTCAAATGGAGATTTCCAATATGGCTGACATGAGAGTACAGAGAAACAACGCATTTGATTGGTTTCTATTTTTAATCTTATCAAAACGAAAGTACACTACCTGTCACGTGACTTTCTTAAAATAGCGAGAAATAAGGGATGCTAATCTGTCATATTTATTATTTTTGAGAAAACGACATTTTCAAAACTATATTTAGAAAGTAATAAGAAAAAAACACCATTTTTCAGTGTTTCACGGGAAAAGGAATGAAAAGAGTCCCTCAAAATCCCCGACTCTTGAATAACATTAAACAATATCACTTCTTATCACAATGTCCTTTTGATCGTTTTTGCTTAGTTTGTTATCATAAATATGTGTTGTAACTGATTTTATAAACATTTATTTACTTAAGTCCAACATTGCATGTTTCACAATATATTACAATTAAATAAAACATGGAAATACATTTAATAAAAAATAAAATAATCAAAAACATGCAACACTTTCTAAATAGAAACATGAGGCACTATATAACTAAAACGCTACAAACACACAACCCTTAAAACATAATTAAATATGTAATTGAAAGCAAAAAAGCAAATTTACAGCTAATGTTATATACTAATGTATACTAACGTATATCTTAATGAATACTAATTAATAGATAGGCGGATACTCTATTCAGGAAACATTAGTCCAACAGTAGCGAGTTCAATTACACAAAACGTTACATAACGTTCCGTAACGATACATTCGGAACTCCTCGGTCATTCACTGCGATTAATCTCGGACATATTTAGACGCTATTTTGAAACTACCGGTGTTGAAGTAAACGAATATATGATCGTTTAGGCAATTAGTGATGTTTCGTTTTTAGTCCGTAAATTTTGAAACATCACTCATTGCCTTAACGATCCCATATTTGTGTATTAGATTAGATTATTCGCAGTGAATGGCCGAGGAGTTCCGAATGTATCTTTATGTAACGTTCTGTAACGTTCGCGATAACTGAACACGCTACAGTTTACAAGTTATACATGTACATATAAATAGAGAATAGATACATTATACGATTACAAGTACAGTATACCATCTGCATAGCGACCCTCTACAGAGCAAATTCTCAGCACAACAACAACATTTAATATTTCCCTTAGGTGCATTTTTGATGGAGGGCAACAACCTCTGCACAGCAACACACTTTAGTCCCTCCCAATGGGTGTTGTTCAAGAGAGGTTGTACTGTAATATTACATATACATGTTTAGTTATGCACTTTTATTTATACTTCCCATAGATGTTTCACTTCAGCAATGCATATTCCAAAGTAAAGGTCGATAATCTTTTGAGTGGTCTCTCAACACATTCGCCAAGATTCATTGTATAATTTGTATTTGGCATGAAAATGTTTAGGTAGAATTCCCATAATCATAATGACTTCGGGTGATATCGGGTCATGTCGACAAATAACGTGAGCGGTTTTTCGTCGACGTCGTTAAAAATCGACGATGATCGGATATACTTGAACTAACGAGATTCTAGCAAGTACTCCAATACAACGGTGATGTGACTATCATAGGATGCGGCCCGATCAGACTGCTTCCTTTTTTAATGTTTTTATGTTGATGCCAATAACTTTTTTTTCTCACTGGGAAGTTCGTGTCTAAACTGACATATTTCTTGTCTTTATGACGGAAATCGTTAATGTAAATCTCTTTAAATTGGAATCTTCTTGGCAGGAACATATTACTGTTCTTAAGATAAACGTCACTTTAATCATTGCATGTCAGTGTTCCTATCATTATGTCATATATGTAGAATGTACGATGTCAAGTGTTAGAGTGATAGGACGTGCGCTAACAGACTAGGAGGTCTTGTTTGAGTCAACATGCTTTGTATGCAAACGATCTTACTGGCCTTTCTACGGAGAAGCTAAGCATCATGGGTAAAACTGTTTATTTTTAACAATTTCCCTGTAAAACTGTACTGAACAAATATAGTATGTATTTTGTGTCTATTCAATAAAATCTAACTATCCTACAAACTATGCACGTTGAATAAAACTTATTAACCGGTAGTTAAACCTCCGTCCTTACAAGTTTACATCGGTTATTCTTTACACAACATATGAAATCGAAAGTAGAATACACGGTTTGACTATGCATCTGTACCGTTTGAGGTTTAAAAGTACTTTGTATCTATTATATATGAATTGATATTTCTGTAGTTATAAGCAATCATTTGTTTTACAATTTGATAATGATTGTATCAAAAAAATGAAAAAAATCCAACGATTTTGTTTTCATGCGCCGCACTATATTCTGTAGCGTACCAAATCGCAGAATTTTGCGAAGTGTTGTGCGTCTTAGTTTAGAGGTGGTATCTTTACCTTAATGTAAAGAATGGAGTCAACAAGGTATTCGGCTAATTTCCCGAGAAACCTAGGGCGCATTGACCATCAACATGAAACTAAGATTATAAAGTACAATAATAATTATTATTCCTAACACTGCATTGAGTCTCAAAAACAATTGTCATGGGTCATATTCATTGTCTATCGACAAGCCTAGGTGCAATTTTGAGAATTTTTACATTTTTTTTGACAATTTGTGAAACAATAATCGCTACATTGTCTTTAACTAATGAATGTAAAACAACACACGTATCTGAAATCTATTTCCATATACAGTACAATGAAACAACAAATCTTGTGCTCTTTATACATGCAACCAGTTTGTTCGGCAGTTAAAAAGTCGTCTGAGAATAATAACAAAAATTTACTTTCAAAGAATCACAAACGTGAACTAAATAGAGCAGAGGCTGGTGTAGATAAAAGACAAATCGTAAAAACTAGAAAAAGAAAAACTCATAAGACCTGAAGCTGAGTGAGAACATAAAAAGAAAGAAAAAAACAACACATAATTGCCTTTATGTAAACATTAAATGAAGTAAAGATAAAACAGAACTTTCTAACCATCACAGGATCTGTAGAGAAGCTTGTCTATTTTGTGATTACATGTTTATCTGCTTTGTCACATTAAGATAAAACGGGTTGCTAAGACGTCAAACGTTACTATTATAGTGTAGTAACTATGTCACTGACGTTACGCACAACGTAATTTACATGACGTCATCAATTCGTCACGTATATTGGCGTTAAGAAAAATAAACGCCGCAAATTACCTGCAAACTACTACCTTAAGTTCGGCCATTGCGGATCTAGCGAGGGGGTCAAAGGGTCCGGACCCCCTGAAATTTCCAAAATGTACCCGTCCATGAGTGTATTTTTTAACTGTAAGCCATTTTTAAGTAGAATGAAGCTTCACTCGCCCTTGTGTTTAACATAGATCAGATAGCTTTATTTAGTAGTTTTGTTGGACCCTCTAGAAAAAGTTTGCACCTTTCTTGAGAAAAAGTTTGGATCCGCCCCTGTCGACCACTCGGAGAATGTTGGGCTATTCTATTCAGTTGCGCGTCGACACAACACTATTTTAAGTGTAAAATTTCATGTTGTAGAAATTACAGGCTGCCATTATGTGTTCCCTCCACAAAAGTATTATATAGATCTACACAAATATAATAAAAATGAGGGTATGGGGCGGGGGCTCTATCATGTCGACAGCCTGTGACTGAAATCACACAGGTAATACAATTGAAACTTTACACGAGTTTACGGAGTTTTTAAGATACCAAAAAGCATACCTCTAGCATGACTTTCGACTGGACTGTGGCCCTTTGTCATATCAGTTCCAGGACTTTTTTGCAATACACTCGTGCAACCTATGCACAGTTGACATAAGATTTTTTCTCGAGAATTTAATCCCTGGCAAATTCGCCATTATAATCATTATTTTGCAGATCTACATATTCACGTCAGTTCCAGTGATATATATCAGTATAAAATGGAAATGAAAAAGAGAAAACGGAACAGGAAATTCGTTTTAGATATAAAAGTGATATTTAGCTGAGGAAAGTTGCTATCAAATTGAAATCATTGCCAGTAATGGAAGGAAACAATTTTCTAAATTTAGAAAAAATGTGAAGTTGAATGGTCATGTAGAAATCAACCATAGAAGTGGACGTGTCAACCATATTTAAAATCAATGGTCTAAATCTGAACGGTAAAGTAGACAATTCATGTGTCTGATATGTGTAGTATGCACATACATATATCTATAAGCATATGTTTCAATTACGGAAGCCCTGGAGGGACATTTATTTGTTATGACTTATTTGTTACATGTATGATTTATTTTCAAGTTAAACGTAGATTGATCGTTCGGCCATTTTGTACGTTGTAAAGTAAAGATGGCAAAAATCGTTTTATTTGTGTCCATTCTAGCAGTTACTTTAGTTAGCCCCTTCTTATGTTCAGATATTTGTAATTTATCACTCATAACAAATAATGAATAAGGAACAACAAATAATGAATAACAAATAAGGAATGACAAATAAGGAATAACAAATAAGGAATAACAAATAAGGAATAACAAATTAGGAATAACAAATAAGGAATAAGTATTAGCTAATGAGTACAATTTGACTAATGGGCACTACACTATCAACGAATAGAAATAAAATAACTGCTAGAATGGACACAAATAAAACGATTTTTGCCATCTTTACTTTACAATGTACAAAATGGCCGATCGATCAGTCTAAGTTTAACTTGAAAATAAATCATAACAAATAAGTGATAAGTCATAACAAATAAGTCATAACAAGTAACATAAAATGTCCCTCCAGGGCTTCCGTATTCAATAGTTGCCTTTTGTTTTCGGCTTAATCATAATCTACTTCATATAAAGAAGGGTCTTAGTAAGCTAGTAATACTCTTGAAAACTGTTCAGGAAAGCTGGTATGACTGGGGACCCGCAAATTTGTTATGACGTGCAAGAAGAAATACAATCTTATCATTTTTATTAAAGCCGTCTTATACGGATGTGTATCAGGGCCTGCATGCAGTTGATGAGATGTTTCGCGCTGAGTCGACTTATTTTTATTCGCATTGATAAGATGTTTTTGCACATCTCAATAAAACATTTCCCCAAAAGATAGGACGTTTTATGGCATTTCAACTTAAGCTTTCTCAATATGCTTTATTCGTTTGCTCGTCGAAACAAATCTTGTCAAAAACAATAACACTTCGTGTTTTCGAAAAAAAAACACAACATAACAAACTTTTCTTGATATGCTTGATGTTTTTGTCTCTTCGACAAAAATCAAGTCGCAATAACTAAAACAAATCTTCTACGTATTATGCTACAGTCCCATAAACATAAAAATAGCCGTGAGGGCACCGTACGGGCGCCGTGCGATCAAGCTCCGCAAGGACCCGTACGGATTATTTCGTTTTTACCAGGGTCCGTGAAATGAGCCCAGGATACATTGTACAAGTATCAGTTTCAAAGTCGAATCGTGAACAAAATCATGACCAAGTATAGATTAAACATGCATAACTTCCACCTATGGCTCCGTACGGGAGTGATGTTTGTACCATTTGCGTACCGTCGCAAGGCTTCCCACGGCCTACGACTGTCTGCACGTACGGGTCTGCAAGAAGCCACGATTTTATGGGACTGAGGCATTACACATTTATCATTACGTCTTTATGGGATGTTAATGGTCAAATCGAGAAAAGTCGACATGACGTGAATCTTTAAGATAAGTGGAGGCGCTGATACGTTTCCGTAGTCTTACTATATATAATCTTGAAAAAAAAACGTCTAAAAGATTGCTAGGGTGATATTGTGATGAAGGAACAACACTATACAACGTGTGATCTTGTACATAAGAAAAAAGTAAAAGTAAATTTAAATTAATTAGCACTTCGAGATATTTTTTATATTAAAATTTGAAGATGAGGCCAAATTAAAAAAATGACCAATATGAATGAATTAAAAAAGACATTAACAAATTATCAAAGTCGGACACTTATGATCTTACTGAAATAATAACAAAAACCTTTTAATAACGCCGTGCAAGTTTCTATTTCAAGTAAATGAACAATAGATTGCGTTTCATCTTTAATGTATGGTTGTTTTGATAAAAGGATATTTTGAGAGATGTGAATCATTCTGTAATAACAATTTTGAAATGTCTGATGTTGCATTATAGATAATAGAAACCATTTATAACTCATTACTTCAGTGAACTCTTACAACGCAGGAATACATTATTTCCACATTATAAAACATTTTCTAGCTAGACGGATTTAGCATTCTATTGATTCTGTTGTAGTTTAATGTCTCAGTCCAATAAAATCGTGGCTTGTTACGGACCCGTACGTGCAGACAGTCGTAGGCCGTGAGAAGCCTTGCGTATCAAGGTAACGGTACGCACATGGTACAAAACAACACACCCGTACGGAGCCGTAGCTTGGAGATATGCATGTTTAATTCATACTCGGCCACGATTTTGTTCATGGTTTGACTCTGAAACTGATACGTGTATCCTGGGCTCATCTCACGGACCCTGGTAAAAACGTAACAGTCCGTACGGGTACGCAAAAGTTCGTACGGGTCCTTGCGGAGCTTGATCGCACGACGCCCGTACGGTGCCCTCACGGCTAGTTTTATGTTTATGGGACTGTAGCTTTAATTAATATAAAGACACGTAGTGTATGTACTTTTCTTAGTTTTTGTTTATTTGTGTTTTTTTTTAAGATTCTGTTGTTTTTGTTGCAGATGTAATATGTATCCATCGTTGAATTTCCTACGAAGCCTCTTAAGTGACATTTTGAAATATATTTTTATACTCACAATTATTTTGTTTAAACGAAATATTACTTCGATTTTACGAAATAAAATTACATTTAAACGAAATAATTGTGAAAATAAAAAAAATATTTGAAAATGTCATTTCAGGTTTTCCGTAACCCCCCCCCTCTCAAGTTTAGCAGTATATAAGACGAGAAACGGTGAACAGCAATGACGGTATGTTCTGATGATGAGTGATACATGTATGAAAAATTTCTATACTTTTAAAGCCCCATTATCAAAAGTGACACTGTTTTTGTACTACAAAGAAAATAAACATTTATCTATTCCAAACACCTCTTATGAACAAGATTTTTAACTTAATACAAATATTGCTTAAATATGTTTGTGTTGTGTATTGCATTTCAAAGTGAAAGTAGATCGAAACCAAGTATAGAATTTGGTTGTCAATACTTAAGTCCCAATTACTTAATATGAGAATAATTATATTAAGTCTGTTCTGTTATATAGGTCACCAGACCTTATCCGGAATTCAAATTTATGGGGTTTTCCGTCCGTGCACAGCCGGTGCAAACAAAGTTTTTTTTACACATTTTTGCTTAATAGCATGAACTATGGATTAAATCCTATTGTTCTCAGTACACATGTTTTCATTGTAACGGTGATAGTTTGTTTGTACCGGAGGGGAAAACCCAAATATTTGAATTCCGTATATAGTCTTATGTGATGTTAAACATTTCCTGGCATTGTTTAAGAGTGCAATCTCTAACAAGCCTTTAATGTGTATGGGACGAGGATTAGGTTTCTGGTACAAAATTATAGTAGATAAAATTCATTGACAACATACAAATAAAAAAAATCGTTATTAAGTTTCTTTCATTCATTTATTCATTTTAAAGTAAAAGTTTAACAAGAAAAAACAACAAAAGAGATATCCTTTTCATTTGAATAGCATGCAATAGATAGTAAAATGTTTTATAATACTAAATAAAGCCCACATAGTTTGGTTAAGTTATTAAAGCAAGTTGTTATAGCAGGGCTAATGTTGTTGTTGTTTCAACTGTGTATGATAACCACACTGTAGTTGTTGGTTAATGATGATAATGGTGATGATAAGTGTGACAGTTTCATGAGTTATGATAGTTTTCTTAAATTTTTTTTGGTATTTTGTGTTTAACATTTTTTTGGTATTTTTCAGTTTTCTAGGCTTGCTCGTCTTTCCACATATTCTCAACGTATGCAAATAAATGTCTTAAAGTTTGAACTGAATGATTGAATAATGAACAACAGTAAGGTTGAATATAAAGCGAATGATTGATAAATGATAGGCTAATCGGACCAGATAACAAAGGGCGATCAATGATAATATAGAACAAAAAATTGAATAATATTAATTTGTAAAACAAGTTAAAAATGAAAAGTGCTATCTATCTAAATATATATATGAACGTATACATATATAATCTGAATAATGATTTCCTTGAAAAAGTGATTTTAAGCAATGCAAACTACGACTACATGATATAATGGACCTTACTGTTGTATAGTGGATGTTTTCAGCGTATGAGAGACATCATTGGTACAATAATAACATCAACATGAAATGAGTGACAATAATTCCAATGATCTATAAGTTTTTCACAGAGCTTAATATATAGCGCTCGATGAAAATTTCCACAATTTTCAAAGTTCACATTAAAGTTGTATAATGCAAACTTTAACTTAAAATAGCGCGTATCACAATATACGAGCCGTATACATGTACTTAATACATGTATTATCATAACAGACATAATACAATGGTGTTTATAAGAGACTCGCGGATCTCAAGTTCTATTGGGCTCCAAGTATTGCACGGACCTGATAATCGGACGGGACGGGTTTTATCTTAGGCAAAGAGAAGAGAAGAGAGGTTTCTGATGCCATTAATTTCTTCATTTGTTCATAGACGACAAAGGTGATGATATTTCTTGATCCATATCTGATAACTGATGGTGTAACTCTGAAAAAATAAAGAAGGACATAAATGAGAAATTGCTGAAATCATTATGTTGTACAAAAACATTGGATTTCTTTATCAGTTCGCCTAGTATGACTGGTAATACCAGTGTGCACATTTATACAGTAATGTTCCGCAAAACAGAACACACTGGTAATTTAAAAATGTTTTACAATTGGTAAAGTTTGTTACGTCCTAAATGGTAAACTTGTGATGAAAATTGTATACATTATTTAAATATCATTTTTGATAATCCTAATGGTGGAACTTTAAGTAATTGATTTCAATTATCTGAATCGACTATACCGGTACGGTCTTGAATAAAAAATACTCTATATATATGTTTATTTATTTATTTATTTATTGGAGTTAACGCCGTATCAACACAATTTAGGTCATTTCACGGCGTCCAGCGCACCTAACCTAGCTTTCCTGGATCGCACGTGCTAACTGATCAAGTATTTCATATAAGTATGTAATTGTTTGTGAGTTATAAGGAATGACTCTATATCGCCGATGATACCGAGATGGACTGTGAACTACTGTAGTTAAGTAGGTGTTGGTTCGAGCCCAATCATGCTCAATTCTTTTTCATTTTTTAATATTTGTACAAACATAATATTGTTAAAATTGTCCAAAAAATGTGTTATTTCATACACTCTTTTATTTTTTGTATTTTTATTCAACTATAATTTAAGTTTTATAATTTTGTAATTAGATCTAATCACATTTGAAGCACGACACAATACAGAAATACAATAAATATCAATTTATGCAATCAGATGAGTCGTGTCGCCAGCTCATATTTTAAATAAAACACAATGCACGAGAAAATAGTCGTATATATGTATACTTTAAACGGTACGATGTATTGCTCTTTACTCACTTCAATTTTTAACTCGCGACTCGTTCAACTGTATCAGAAATAACGGAGATTATCTAGTCAGTCCGACATTTATCGATGGGAGGCCGATTATTAATTTATACCGTGTCATCTCGATTTAATTTTATTCTGCATAAAGGTTAACGTCAGGTTAATATTTATTTACTATAAGAAAATTTAATGTTTTATTAAGTTTGAAAAATCCATTAGTTTAGAAGTAAATATGTATCTACGTACCCTTTAAATAAACCTCTGATACCATTGGCTGACACAATTTCTTTGGCACAATCTATAGCCCCATTGTATTGTCCCGGGACTGCGCTTGTGTATCTGGTTTTTACAACATCTAGTGGAGATGTAACCATGGTAGCCACAAAGCCAGATGAGAATCCACATAATGCATGACATACGAAGTTGTCTTTCATGTATCCATTGACTAACATGTGTTCTTTAAGTACGTCATAAGTTACAATTTCAGCCATGTTTGTTACACTGTTCTTGGCAACGTTTGAAATGTATCCTGAAAAGTCATTTAAAGTGTCTGAACTCATACTCAATGAAAATTAATTTAGTATTAAAGGTTGCCTAGTTACAATGGTTGGAATAAATTGTACATTTAAATTAGTAATATAAATAGTAATTTCAACATAATTATAATCTATATTACTAATTTGAATGTACAATTTAGTGCTGACTGTCTAATGCAACAGGGAAATGTTTAAAAGGAATTTGCTAGTCGGCCCTTAAAATTTCGTTTTGAAATGCATACATTGCCACTCAAAGAAATTCGGCTGCACTTGCAATACTAGTAACAAATTAAATAGCGCTATATATATATATATATATATTTATTGGTTTGTATTGAAACATATCATATATATATATATATATATATATATATGATATGTTTCAATACAAACCAATAAATATACCGGAATTTACTCGAAACTTCCATGTATAGTTATTATAAGTTGCACAATTTGACAATTAACTTATTTTATCGGAACAATTGAAATACAAAATTATCTCAATTTACATATTCAAGCATTGCTATATACTCTGATCAGGCTTTATCAAGCGTTTAAATATTTATTATGCACATGCATGCACCATTTTTATTACAAGTACCTTATACGGTATATTTAAGACAGACGCCATTCAAATGACGAAAACACCTACCTTTCCATAATCCCTTGACTCCATATGTTTTGTAAATATTGGAGTAAGCGTTGAATACACCTTGTGAGTATGGAGATGGTCCAGGCTGGGCACCAGCTGCTTGCATTCTTATTTTTACAATATCAGTAGGCTGGGCAACAACCACACATACTGCACCGGTGGTGAGGCCAGACAGTACTCGTACTAATATATGGGGAGTGGAACCTGCCTCTGTAAATATAAATAAGTTTCATGTTACGATTTTTTACTGTGAATTGCACTTCAAAAGCGCCAATGGCGAAATTTCTTATAAATGAATCGGTGTAAAACTTTGTACACTTCTTTATTTACATGTTGTTAGACATGTCTTGCGTTGACCCATCCAAATGTTTGTACATTGTGTATTTTGTTTTCCTTTAGGCAACGAACAATGTGTTAAAGCCTAAACTCGTCTACTGAGCATACTTCGATGTTTCTACAAATCAAATCGAGGAGATGCAAATTGTTGTGTTCTATGAGTACTTTGATTATTGTAAGCACAATAATGATTTCATGGATCTTTTATAGGAAATATTGTATAACGAGAACTTCTAAGTTATCGTCTATTTAGAGGTAACATTAAAAAACATTAAAGAAAACATGTATGTATGCATAAGCGATCAACAAAACAAAAAATGTACTTCTGTAAAAAACAACACTCAGACATATTTTAATGGCTTCATTTCACGACATAGCCACATTTATGTACTAACCATCTATTGTAGAAGCAACATTGTACAAATGGATACATCGACAAAATCTGTTGAGTGTTAACTATTGTTGTATATTGTTGTAAATCTTTGTAAATAATTGAACTGTCATTATTGACAGACAATGGGAAAAATGTAAACTACGTATAAAGTTAGAATTGCACGCTAAAAGAAAAATATTAAGCTAGCTTAGAAGGACTTTACTTTGAATTTTGTCGCATATAAAGTTTCTTATACATTACCAAATATGAGACTAGTTTCTTGGTAGAGTTGCCATTTCTTATAAAGTGTACAAATCTACATGTATATTTGACGACGGTTTATCAGGCAAAAGTCCTTTTTGTACAATAACAATGAATACTCATTTAAACATGACTAAATATGAGATCTGTAAATTGACTTATGCATACATAATACGTGTAACATGTTTGATGTCGATAATCAATTTATCTGAAAGAAGCATCTTTATTCTTTTATACCTAAGACGATTAAACAAAAACGATCGAAAACCAATCGCATTTCTTCATCTGCATAGTGCTTTAATATCATAATCATGATCAATATTGTGAATTAAATAAATTTTATATTACACCATTGTCCTACAGTAAAACCAAACTATTTAGGAATTTATGTAGCACATTGGTCAGTTGGAGCTTTGTGCACTTCAAATTTACAGATAAAAAATTACCAGAACTTACCTTGACCGATCATTTTTTGGTATGTTGCTTTAGCGTCGTCATATAAGCCAAGTTTGATTGATGCAAAACACATCTGTCTTTGTAGACCGGCTGATAATCCAGAGTACATAGCTTTTGCTCCTTCGTTTTTACAGATGGATGATAAAGTACCAATTAAGGTACCTGGAGATTTGACTGTTGTTATTGATGATGATAGTGTTGTTGACATTGTCGATACTGGTGATGCGTGTGCAAGTTGAAGTCCGTTAACTGCGAGTCTCAATTTGTCTGTCATTGTAATTTTGCTTGAGTTGCGTATCTGTGTTAATGAATAGTACTACAAATTAACACGTTGTTTATTAAAAAGGACTTTGTACTTATGTCTCAGGTTTCCCCTGAATTTTGAGATTTTTTATCATATTGAGCAACAAAATCGTTGCATGTATAAGCCAATTTTGATCGTAGAATATCGTAAAGTGATACACATTAACAACAAAACTTAATCACACGAACCGATCAGCAATTAAAAGAATCTGCAAAGTATCCAAGGCCTTACCGTTGTAAGGTAGACATGATTTGATAATTTAGTCGCTCAGGGTAACACATTGTGTCATAAAACAAGGAAGTTTATAAATAAAGTTGGACAAATATCGTATTATAAAAATAGTCCCTTAGTTAAGTAATGAAAGTAATAAAATAAAAGTGAACATAATTGATACGGAACATGTTAATAACCAAAACGCTGCTGTAGTAAGCTATTGCACACTTATGCATTTTTTTCAAATTAAACATAAGATAGTACTGTGCACCATATGTTGAAGGTATTTAATTTTAATGAGTTTCCCTCTACTCAAATGTATATAGTCATCATAATGAAATAAAACTAATCCACTTTCAAAATTTCGTCTATAACAGTTAATCGGATTTTGTTTTGTCTGCCAAACGAAATGTTCAGTCAAGTTAATAATGATAATGATAATAATAATGATACTAATAGTAATAATAATGATAATAATAAGCGACCAAACTCACATAAACTAATCTGAATGATACTTTTTATATGATCTGATTTCAATGAGTAAAGCCTTATATTTACCTGTAATCTAACTTTTGCCGTATCAAGAGGAAAGGTAATTATATCTGCAACCACTGCAGAAACGCCAGCACTTAATAATTTGTTACCTAAACCAAAGTCCGTTTGGACTGCTACCTGTTGGCACGGTTGTGAGTGACTTGAGCTCATGTTCTAGAAATAAAAAATATAAAACATATTACAAACTGATAAACATTGCAAGTATGCACTCATAACTCAGTATAGTAGTGCTAGGTGTCGATTTAAACTTTTAGATACAACAATATGAGATTCCTTATTTCCTTAACCTTGTAGAGTAATTAAACAGGTTAAGTGAAGAATATAAAGCCATGAAGAACAACAATTGTATGCATTCCAATACACAAGCCATTGCAGTCCTGATCAATGTCATAGTATTGCAATAAATATGGAAAGTCATTCTAATCAATTTGAAAAATAAACAACATTACACTGAATATGAAAAATCATTGCAATAAATATGGAAAAGCATTGCTATAAATATAAAAAAACCAGTGCAATAGATATAGAAAACCGTTGTTATAAGACAAAACATTGCAATGAACACAGAAAGGCATTGCAATCAGTACAGAAACTTTTGCAATCAGGCAAAAAGCAGTTGTAGTAAAGTTTCATATATGGAAAGTCATTGCAATTAAGACAAAAAGGCAATCATAATAGAAAGCAACTGCTATTAAATTTCCATTGCAATTACGAATAAAAGTCATAGCAAAAAGGATAAATAGCCATTGCAATCAAGATAGATAGCCATTGCAATCAAGATAGATAGCCATTGCAATCAAGATAGATAGCCATTGCAATCAAGATGGATAGCCACTGCAATCAAGATAGATAGCCATTGCAATCAAGATGGATAGCCATTGCAATCAAGATAGATAGCCATTGCAATCAAGATAGATAACCATTGCAATCAAGATAGATAGCCATTGCAATCAAGATAGATAGCCATTGCAATCAAGATAGATAACCATTGCAATCAAGATAGATAACCATTGCAATCAAGATAGATAACCATTGCAATCAATATAGATAACCATTGCAATCAAGATAGATAACCATAGCAAAAGAGATAGATAGCCTTTGCAAACAAGATAGTCAAAGTTAAAAAAAACTAGTAAAAATAGAACAATATCACAAGTTGCAAAGAGAAATAATTAAAATAAAACAAACATTATAATGATGAATAACAATGAAGTAATAGTAATTAAATATTTACGTTTATGATATTTGCTCTACCGTGCTATCCTATTCCTCTTGAACGTAAATGATGTCACTGAAGATTACAGGTTTCAACATGGCTTATATAGTCTTAGCTCATAACTATGGTGTACTGGCATGACCATTGAGCACATATTTGTTTCATTGTATACATTTGAATTTCTGTTGCGACATGAGCTCACATGGTTAACCCTTTAGTCGTTTTATACGAGGTGTTTGGACTTGTACTACATTTCGGCCGCGTCCGTCTGCATTTTAAAGGGAAGCTGTCAGCCAATACCGAGAGTATGTGTTTAGCGCTCAGTTAAACATTTGGGTCCAGCTGTCTTGTCCTGGTTGGAGTAGGGCTACTGACCACCGTGATATGGCTTAAACCAAATGCTGAAATACGTCAAAAAACACTATAGATTACATTTTTTCCAAAATGGAAAGTATTAAATGGTAAATATGATACAGAAATATCCTGTTCAGCACCATGCAAAACTGTGTTATATGTAAATGAAGAAGTTAATGTCTGGTAATATTAGCAGCAGCCATTACTTAACAAAACTGTTAATAAACGGCGTATAATCCAAATAAAAGACAATACGAAATATTGTAAGCTATGTTTGCATATTGGGTTCTCTCGCTTTGTTGATGATTATTTGGGTTTAAACCTCAAATAATCTGAATAAACATTTTCCCACAACAGTAACCATAGTCTTTTTGCAGGCATGAATCAATATGCTAGGTTGCAACAAAGTTGTAGGCTTACAATATTACATTTTAAACGTTGCAAAAATAAGTTTGCGATAGTCGTAATGTGGCAATGTAGGGTCTCCGTATTCAGCATTTCAAACTACGTCAAAACTATGCCCCAATACACATGCATGCATGCATCTTTTGCGTGGAATGAGCGTGGATACATCTGTCGATACTTGACAACAACGTTAACGTAATAAATGTCGCATCAAGACATTTTGAGTTTATTTAATTTTGCGATGATTTAGCTAGCTAGCTGCTAACAAGTCTACTGATCGAAGGGTCGCGATTTCGATTTCCGGGCGGAGCATAATTGGTTATGAATTATTTCTACAGGCATTTTCCCTCCTATCACTGATTCTTAATCATGTAGGACAGTTATTAGTCACTGACGGAAGTATGTGCCTAGCATTGGTTTACAGCTAAATCCAGAGATTCAGTTTGTCCAGGAACGATGAGTAGGTTGACGTTATATAACCTATACAATGTGTTGCTACGGCGTAAAGCCCAACACAAAATAAAGAAAGCATTATAGTTCACTTAAATATTTTACCGTACAGTATATCTGTGATAAGGTTTTGTTGTTTGAAGTACTTCAGTTATCAAAAGTTTTGCATGCGTATACACATTTACAGTAATCATTTTTATTGGGCTGCAACGATTGACCGGTAAGTCGATTCGATGCGATTCGATTTTTTCTTTCGATTCGATAATTCTCGAGTCGATTCTTTGAATAGTATTGTTTATACCAAATATACATCAAAATTGTATTTGAGCTTGAAACTAGCTAATTAATTAATACTAATAAATTGTAATTAAAATTTTCACCGTTTATCTCAGTACACGTGCAATGAAGCAAATGAATTTTATACCGATTTCATCAATAGTTTATCATTGTAACTTAAAATTATGAAAGGGGCTAAGTTTCGGTTTTCGTCCTCCTAACTGTTAAAGGTACGATAAAAGACCGGCATCTAATCGGAAATCGCGGGTTCCGAATCAAAATCAAGCACACA
This sequence comes from Mactra quadrangularis, assembly GCA_025267735.1. Classification (NCBI taxonomy): domain Eukaryota; kingdom Metazoa; phylum Mollusca; class Bivalvia; order Venerida; family Mactridae; genus Mactra; species Mactra quadrangularis. The sequence goes on from CM046298.1 coordinate 12,881,916, forward strand.
AATCAACCCATCGAAAGGGTCGTGGGTTTGATTCTCGGGCGGGACATACATATCATAAGAAATAATTTCTTTAGTCACTCTCCTTCAAACCACTAATTCTAAATCATGTAGGACAGTTGTCAGTAACTGACGGAAGCACGAGCCTAGTTACTGGTTAATAGCCTAATTTAGAGGCTTAAACCATTGCATGAACGGTGAGTAGGTTGACTGACCGCCGTGATATTATCGTTATTGACGTTTAACCCAACAGCAATGATATGCAAGCTATGAAACTATTTAAATGACGAAATTGTTTTATTGAATGTGTTATGTCCTAATAATTCATGAAAGCAAATACCGTTCTGTGTATTCCCCCTTATAAACGTGTGCAACTGCCCCTTACTTATATAGGTAGACACTCTGTAGTGCCACACTGCCAGTGAATGCAAGGACTAAGACTTGTGAACAGGCTAATGTAAAAATCATTAAGCCTGCAAAAACCATTAAGTTGACAGTACATGTATTGCAGGTAGTTTCACGAGAGAGGCATGTATTGTGGTCATGAATACAAAACCAGACCTTAAAACCTTGAATTGCTATTTTTGCATTCAATATGATGAATACATCTTAAATTATTTTTATTGATAGTTTTTTTTGATTATATATATGTTTTTCATTTGAAATGACGTCAGTCTGTTTTTAAAGTATTGCATACACGTACAATTACAAAAAATCATGGCCAATTCAATTTAAAAACTTAAAACAAGTTTAAATGTGTATTTTTGAAACAGCGCTTCTGGAAAAAATATATAAAATATGCTACAAAACAACTTTATTACATGTAGTGTTGAACTTCTGGTTTGCTAATCACAAAAGCATTTTTTGTGTGCTAAGAGTGTACATGTACCGGTGGATCTCACTACTGTTGAAGAAATTGACGACAATGTGAAAGAAGGCATCTCTGTTTTACAAGTTTACTCTTCAACACAAAGTCCTGCAAACACTTGTGGCAAGCAGACTGCGACTTCTCAGTTGGAAATTGAAGCAAAGTTGACCAATGGTTGTGTCGACTAAATGTTTTGTTGATAAGGAGTAGCGCCACGTCAACACAAATCGTTATCTTTTGTTGATACCAGACCACCTAACCTAGTTTTCCCTTAACCTTTTTTAACGTCGTATTCAACACATATTAAGTTTATATTTACGACAGCCAGCTCTTCCTATTATAGGTTTCCTGGACACTTTTCTATCAACAGTACTAACTTACCCTACCATGAGGCCGACAACTCATGTATAGGGTATAACCTTCCGCGACCGGGCTCGAACCCGCGATCTCCGGATTCGAAGTCAGACATGCTAACCACTACGCCACGGCCGCGGCTATTTTCCCTGAACCATTGTCTATAACACGTACTTGGCTTCCCTTACAGGCCCTCATCTTCTCCATTTACATGTACCATATAAAGGGAATAAATCGACATTACTGCCGAATTTTCATACATGTAGAAGGTTATAGTCAGCCAGGATGGGGATTTAACGAGAAACCCCTCCCCGACACCAGATTCAAAACCCTACGCGTAGTCTACCACGCCTCAAACCAGGGTAATCTAAATTATAATACATGAGTGATGATTACTCTGAATATTCTTTAATTGGAGCAATTCTAAAATGACAGATTTTAATTATTTCTGTTCATACTCTGTTGATTTGCATATGTCTCTAAGTCGTTCATTATACACTAATGTATTAGTGTTAAATCTAATGCAACCGTCAGTTGCTCATATATAAATCCCGCTGATTTAAACTCTCGATATTTGTTCGAAAATCCCCGAACTCCTGTACATGAGTACTGTAGTAAGTATTTAAATCAGCGAGGTTAATGTATGCACCTAAACGATTGGATAAAATTAAACAATATCATGCAAAGTACAAGTGACATAAAAATTAAGACTGTTTAAATCTACGTCATCTTTAGCTTAAAAATGTATGTTTTATCTAAATTGGTATGATGGAGTGCTTACACAGTTTATATTTGGTAATTTCATTAATTGATGTACATATCAATTTAGCCACAGTGTTTATTTTTAGACATTGTTTTATTGAAGTGTATTGACATTTATGCAAATTAAATAACAGTACAGCAATGTAGTTGTGACGATCAATCTTCATATGAACATCATGACGTATACATCGAAAACGGTTTGTCTATTTAAATATAAATATTAACCTGATTTTACATTCAGCAGTTTTCAGTTGAAACTATCACGTGCCCCTATCATATGATATGTTTTTCTGATTATGTATACAGCGTACATGTTCTGTTTCCATATCGTGTTTCAAACGAAAATCCGTTTTGTGGTCAGGAAACCTATAGAACGAGCTAAGCCACTAGTTAAGTTATATGCTTTATTCATAAAAGTTCACTGATATGTAGTTGATGATGGATTTCAGTTCAACATTTCTTAGACAAATGTTCACTATTAGCTACAGACAAGATGAACGTCTATATCTTGTTTAGCCAAAATCTTGTTTCTACGTCCAATGAGCTAATGAACATCTCGCAATCTTATTAGCGTTCCTTATGTAGTTTACAAATTGGATCAGCATCTAAACTCCTATCATATATATAAAAAGAAATAGTCAGACTAAAATATCGTAGAATTACATTCTAGTCTTGTAAAGTAGATTAGCGACTATTTGCCGTCTTAGAACATCTCAGTCATTGACTTACGATCGTTTACAATGTAGTCACCTTGGAAAATATGATAACGTTTGTTTTTGTCATGAAATTGTGCTTGTAAGGGCACCGTCAAATTTTTAAACATTTTAGTCGAAGAGAAACTTATATTGACATTATATTTTCCTGGGAAAGACTAGCACAGTTAGGCTAGCCCAGATACCCAGACACCGGTCGTTTCGAAGAGGTAGCTGGACTTCGTATTCGGTGATTTTGGGTTCAACTCAACTCTTATCAAGGGCAGACAATTACATTGTTTTTCTTACATATATGGAGTCGGCTTCTATATTTTGTTGACGGGTAAGCGAGTGCTGTAAAAAAGAGTTCATGAAAGCTGGCGATGTTAGTACAAAGTCATGCTATATTGCGACCTTAGAAAATATGACTTTATTGTTTGTCAAAGTCTTTGCTAGTAATGGCATCGTCATTTTATTTTAAAGATTTTAGTCGATGAGAAACTTATGTTGTGGTTATATTAAGTGGTAAAAGTGTTCCTTGTACACATATTTCCGTAGTGATGTTGAAAGTCTGTTTGTACCACAAATAATCCAAATATTTGAATTCCGGATATAGTCTATTAGCCCTTGTATTTTCTCATTAAAAATATTATTACACGTAGTCTGTTTTTAAGTCACTATTCCCAAATAGGTCGCGTAAGCAAACACCTCTAATATGAAAAATAAAAAAATAAGACACTTTAAACAATGTGTCTGTTAGAAAAACAATGATTACAATATAATAAAGAATAAAAAATCAGAAACAAGAGCAATTTACAAGATGCCTATTGTTTCTTCTGAACCATTTAACTCTACAGGTATTAATGTACCTAACAAATAAGTCACGTGCAATTTAAAATGTGAGTTATAAAAAAATGAAACAAAAGATTGATATGTTGTTTTTATCCCACTAATTACAACAATTATCTCTTATCACCATGGTTGATTTAATAATTGTTTTAAGAACAAGTCACAGAATGAGTTATATATGATGTTTTGTCATGTCGTGAACAATTTGTGTTTTTTTATAATGTGCTTTTCAATTGCTTTGTTTCATCCATTCTTGCACCCAGAGGTTATCAAGATTTTCAATCTTACTCGAGAATCTTGATTGTATCTGGGTACAAGAATGGGTTTCATCATGTCATGTTCCCTGATTTCTTTTACAAGTTCTCCATGTTCTTGCAGTAGGAGTAGTATTCCAGTTGTAGAATGCCCGCTTAGGATCAAGAAGTCCCGGGTTAGATTCCTACTAGGGCCACCGCTAATTTCCTTGAGCAAGAAATTAACCAACAAATGTTCCACTCCACCCAGGTGTAAATGGGTACTGTGAGGGATTGCCTGCCTGAGGGTGATTTCAATGATCAGGAGTTATTGTACAAGATTGTGTAGTTGGCTGAACATGTATATGGAAGCAGATTTTAAACCGCACTTATTTTGTTTTATTCATCCTCATTTTTAAAGAAGCACAAATGCGGCTAGCTAATTGTTTCAATTTATTCCAATGCAATATTCTGTCAAATACACGTGTTCAAGAATCACGTTTTAAAGTAAATACAACTGAGGAAGCTTACTATTCTAGCAGGAGACAACCTTTGACAAAAACATCGTTTATCCACCGTTTAGCACTGACGTTGCGTGATGATAGCATCACAGAACATGAAGACAATACAGTATACTATTTTAAGATGGAAATAAAATAAAACCGCTTGTTTAAAACACAGACAACAGTCAAGTTCTAAATAAGGTAATAAAATAAGAAGTTGCAGGATATCTAATTAGATCTTGCGATTTTTTTCTGATTGTTAGAAACGACATAACACTATGTCACTTAGTACACTATCGTGTCTGTAGTCAGTGTCCTTTTTAAGTAAATAGTTATACCGTACAACCTCTCTTCAGAGACACCCACTGGAAGAGACTAAAGTGTGTTGGTGTATAGTTTTTATTTGTTCGGGACGTCAGTCCTGAACAAATATATATACCGTATTTCAGACTCTTTTCCACAAAAAAATACCTTCTGCTTTCATACGGTCAATTTTAGTAACAGACAGGGCATGTCTAAATTTAATTAATCATACGTAGACTGGTTTACCGGAAAGCAATGTTTTATGGTTTTTTTTCTAAATGATGATGAAGACGTCATACACAGTTAAATAGAGATTTCAAGCATTTTGAGAAAAGCCAATAATTATCAGAATATACGTTTAATATAAGTCCAGTTAATTTACAGCGATCTCATGAATTTTTAGTTACGCGTGGCGACGTTTAAGGTGGGTCGGTACCTTACTCTGAGACAAAGACGAAAAAAATATCATGTTCGCCGATTTTGATAGAAGTTGGCAGGCAGATACCTTCATGCTTCTTGTTTGTTATTCTGGTAACCTTGGCGACATTATCACGACGTTATGGATGTCACAATGGTTCGCACTATAAACAGGCATGCAAGTTCATAAAACCAACATGTTTAAAGTATTAAATGTTCGAGGTCAATGATTATTATACCAAAATGTTTCTGAGTGTTGTTGCATACAATTATTTTGCTCCGATAATCTAAATATCACGTGAGTTGTAAAGATTGTACATTTCATCACTTAATTCGGGGTTTTCACGTCTTAAAGGTTTCATCAATTGCCGAGTTTTGACGTTTAATTTCATATTTACGCAGAACGGTGGTCAAATTCGTATCGCGATTTTTGAAAAGTACACACATTTCGTGTCATTTTGATGAAATAAAAAAGGAAAGTGAACGTTCTCAGTTTTTCACAATATCCAGTTCAAAGTAAAATTACCTTCATAACAACGACGTTATTATTACGTTATCTGTGGTATCTAAAACGTTTGTTGTTGACTTTGATTGACTCATGTTAAATTAATTTTAAAAAGATCAGTTGCTGAGTGTCACAAGAAATTAATTGAAAACAGGAATAGAACCACAAATTAATTTTAATTTACAAATAATTAAAAACATAACGCAAAATCACTACGTGAGCGAAATTCATAATGAATTCATTTTCGTAAAAATATGTTTACACTTATCATAGTTATCGAATTTCTTGATTGTAATGAATATTAATATGATTCTTATCATTCATATCAAAGATTTTAGATATGAAAATAAAATAATGAATGAAAGTTATCATGTCTTAGACACTAAGCAAAACACATAACATTTAGATAAACAAGCCATTTATTACTTCTATCTTGTCTGAAATAATAATGTTGTACCTATTTTTAGGCTCGAATTTTTAACAAGTTCTTACAACTTATATTATGTACTTTCAAGGCCACTTCCATGTCTCCCAGTACAGAGCTAGTAGGAACAAAATTGCTTAAGAAAATAACGGGATATGTGTTGGATTCGGATGGGGTTCGAACCAACACGGAGCCGACTACTCGGCCACGCTCGCTCTTAAATGAAATTGCTATTATATACTAAATTAGAAACCGGAATAATTTACAATAAGTTAATTGTGAAATAGTCTTGTAACCTAATGATTTGCCTTAAAATATACTGAAGAGCAGTTGAAAAGATATTAAGCGTAATCATTAATGCAGAATGACGCAGTTTCATTGGTTACTCAATATTTTCTTAATTTCCAATCAAATCATTGAAAATAAATAAACGTCAAAGCATAAGATCAGCCTTGAAATTCTGTTTTATGTTACAACTTATGACTGTCTGCAGTTTCTGATCTTTATGAACCTTTTCGCACGACTTGAAAGAAGCATTATCGCCTCTGTCTCGTGCATATTTCTTTTAAACGAGATTTTGACAGTCAATTTTCCCCTGTGTCAGAATAAAGAAGAAGACAATACCGTGCTAGCCGACGTTGCAACACAGTCTGAACTTTCTGTAATTGGTGTTAATTTGATTGACAATTCATCAAATATTTTGGAATTCATAGCTAGCAAATCGACATAACTATTTCCGTTCAGATAAGTTGATTTGTTATCCCAATTGTCTAGGGATATTTTACTAAAGGTCTATTCTAAATACATCTATAACACATTAAATACCCATCAAGTTATTTTAGTATTGTAATGATCATTGAACCTGACATAATGTAATACAGTAAAATGTCACTCAATAGTTTATGTCACTGTTACCGCCGTGAGATGCATGAAAGTAATCACTGGAGCTGGTAGCCAACTTCGCGCATAATTATGTCGAGTTTTGTAAGTTTTGTGCTTGCAAGTTAAAGGTTAAGAAAGCTAAGTGCGGTTTAAAGTTTGCTTTCATATACATGTACATGTTCAGTCGACTTAACAATCTTGTACGATAACTCCTGATCATTGAAATCACCCTCAGGCAGGCGATGAATTGTAGGTAAATTTCTTGCTCAAGGAAATTAGCAGTGCCCCTAGTGGGGATCTAACCCGGGACTTCTCGATCCCTAAGCGGGAATCTTACCACTAGACCACTGCTTATACCAAAATATATATTTATTTATAAAGTGTATATATATATACTCACAACTTTGCAGACATCAAATTGATTTGTAATTTGTAATCGTATATGACCGTATAACATAGTAGGGTTTGTGAACGTGTGTTATGCTTTGGACATCTCGGTGTATTTTAAGATACATGTATATTTTAGTCAAAATGGGTTTACAATAAAACGTGTGTTAGTTTTGTTAAAGGTATAGTAAGATTTCTTTCACGTTACGAAGGTCACGGCGCTAACCTTTGTAAATATGGGCTAAACCATTATAAATGAGGTTGTTACACCTGATTTCAAAGAATTTAGCAACATTATAAATAATTTCTTTACATTTTTGACAATTTTTCGCTTGCTTACACGTTTCAGACATGAAGGCCTAACTAACACTTTAAAGACATTTGGGTCGTTATAATACACTCTTTGTGTGCACGAGAATCACGGGGGAGAAAAATTTGGATAATTTATATTAGCAAGGTTTTAGTCTGAAAAAATATTATGCTACTCGGATTTGAACCTAAAACCTTTAGGTCTGACGGCCGACGCGTTACCTCTGGGCTAAGGATATCAGTTAGTGAGATGCGTCAAAGTAATTGTAATTAACGCTTGCTAGTATTGTATTGCACACCTGTTCACCGCATTCGGATCTTCTTCATGAATATTAAATGCACTTTGACCTTTGTAAGGTGAAAGAAATCTTACTATACTAGTTCACAGATTTGGTTAAGATTTGTCAATACATTTGTATTTTCAAAATACCACTCAGTGTCTGTAATTGTGTCAAAAATAAGTCTTAATATTTTAGGACAAACTGACCTATAGATTGCAAGAAATATACAATTCTACAAGTCACAAACATGAACTAAAAAAGTCTATACCGTGACATAGATATTAACTACATGAAACACCATTCTTTGTAGTCCGGCCAACACCCCGGATGACCTTGCAATTGTTAATGTTGTTAAAGTTATTTGGCTGAAAACAGTCATATTAGCCTTCGCCTGTGGCCTCGGTTTATAATGACTGTCTTCAGCCGAATACAGGCCGTTATGAAAACACTTAATTCACCATTGTCGCAGATAGGGTCCCAATTAAAAAAACGCTCAGATTGTACCAACATTCAAAATGACGGCATTTTTGTGGAAGAAAAAAACACGGCCTTCATGAGAAAACTCGGAAGCAATCAAAATGTCTGAATCTCATTAAAGCCGAGGTTTAAATGAAATGAAAATTTGATAAATAATTCGAGAGTTGCCCGCAAGATAGCTGTTCAACGCAATGTTCTTATTCAAATTGTGATGGACAAACTAATTTAATTTTCAAAATATAAGCCATTTAAATGAAGAAAAACGGGATAATAAAATTGAGTTAATATACAATTTACAGTAGACAATTTAATTTAGGATTATTATGAAGTGCTATCATTTTGTTTAAGATTGCAATATGTGTGGATATTTGAAAAGCTTATAATCCTTTTAGTTGAAATACTTCGACGCAGTGAAAATAAACTGAAACATGTCAATAGCAAAATAAGCATGTGCCAAAAAATGAGGAAGAAACTAATTGACTGAGCTCTATCAATATCATTACACAAACAATGATACAGTCTGACTTGACTAAACTTGACTTAATTAGAATATGTGCTTAAATGTTTAAGTTTGCTTCTGTCTAATAATATTACATGACGATAGCACATTTTCTCTGGTCGTTTTGTATGTTGATAACAACATGTTCAAGTGACGACACAAATTATTGTTGACAGAGTATTTTGAACTCAACACTCTAAGCATATGCAATGGTAAACTAAACATATTAATGATTATTATCTTTAGAAAGTATCCAAGCGGGTACTTGCTTATGGCCAAATGATATCATAAATGTTTTCACTTTTGATGTAGAATATGTGAACTAGCTTTAAAAGCATATTTTACACCCATGCTAATAGTGTACCTTCTTTACATTGTCAAAAACTGACTGACATGTAACATTACATTTTGGACGAATGTCAGTTGACCGCATTGTTATAGTGTCACTCCAACAAGATAGATATCTCAAAGAGTATCAGCACACCAATGTCGTCAGATATTTTTGGTGCTCAGCAAATTGCAGCAGAAGTGATCATTTGTTGAACAATTTTGTTGTCTATGCTTCTCGTACCAAGTCTTAAAGGTTTATGCGATTAAACATATATGTAATGTTACCGAAAAAAATAAGAATCACCATATCTTGCAATTCATCGTCTATAATGTTTGGAGTGGAACATATTTAAATATTACATACAAGATCGACAAGTTGTCTCAACGTACCATCCTTCTTTGGGGGAGTCTTTGATAGTGAATATACTCCAAATGTGTTTAGTAATCAGACATGTTTAAACTTTTGGCACTGATGCATCAGATCTGTTATGTGTTCTTTCAAGATATTTAGTGTTAAGTGAAACAATACATTTTTAAATTTTCTACTTGGCCATGTTTTATAATTAATGAATCCCTTAAAACCACCTTCTTGCACAGTGTAACACTATTTGCTAAATCATGAGCTAGACACTGGGTTCAAATAGCATTATATACACTTATAATGAGAATTGGCATCTATGCCACGTAATTTCTCTCAATCCTTGCAAATAAAACCAAATTCTACTACACACTTTTGATGGAAATGAGCTTTTTTTATTTCTCCATTTTTTTATCAATGGCCAGAGTCACTTACCATTTAATAAAGAACATTCATGATTCAGTTGTGATATCTGATGTCTTGATCGGACTTGAAATGATCCTATTGCAATTTCTCTTATTTACTATCAAAATGTGTTACAATGTCGACAGAATTTCTATCAATTGCTATTAAATATACTCTTGAAAGATAATAGAACATGCACACAATACTTACAATGTCATTAGTTTTTTTTCCTTTTTTATAACCTCCTTTAAATATATATTGATTATTATTATAGTGGCAAACATATTGGGAAAGTGGTCAATATTCTAAGATTATCACAACATGTGTTGTTCAATTAATTAAAAATAACCAGAATAGTGCCTCTAAATTGCCATCTTAGAAACAATTGGCTTCCAGAGTCAACTGACAAGAAAACAAGTATCAACGATTTGATATATACGCAAGACCAAGAGATATAAAAACCTAAACATGATGCTGTATACCCATTAGTTAGCATTTATGTCTTTCAATGTGAATTGAAATTAATTTTCAAACTCTAATCATTCATTTTGACTACCATCTTAAATTCTTGAAGTTATCCAAGAATACCAATATGGCATCAATCGGTTACATAAACAAAAAAAAGGATTAACTACGAAATAAAATGCATTAAATCATTTTGTATACCCCAGTCTATGACTTAGCTCATTGTGGTTGATATATACCCGACAGTTAGTTATTTACGTCATTATAACCGCCATCTTGGATTTTGGAAATTGCCCAATGATGCCAGTGTGGCATCAACCATTTTTATGAACTAAACTAAAGAGTAATTCCTACAAAAATGCATTAAAACTTTTTTGAAATGCCTCTTTGTACGCTTCTGCTTATTGTAGTTGATATACCCGACAAGTGTAGTTTTTATCTGCCATTTTGTCCGCCATCTTGGATTGGATAATGAACAAGGGTTACCAAAATTGCAAAACAATAAAATTGCAGATAATGTTAGACAATAATTTCAGCTATTTAAAATTAGACAATGATAAGGATGGATTTATTATACATTAATCAGCTTTCATCCGCCATTTTGTCCGCCACCTTGAATTTTGGGAGTTGCCGAAGCGTGCCGAAGTGACATCATCCAGTTGCGTAAACTACGATGTCTTAGCTTCAAGAAAATGCAAAAACATTTTATACATCCTTCCATGCACGGTTCAATTGATTTGTGTAGTTTATATACCGGACTAATATATACCCGACAGTTAGTTATTTAAGCCATTCTAGCCGCCATCTTGGGTTTTGGAAATTGCCCAATGATGCCAGTGTGGCATCAACCAGTTTTGTAAACTAAACTCAAGAGTTATTATTTCAAAAATGCATTAAAACTTTTTTGAAATGTCTCTATGTACGATTCTTCTCATTCGGGTTGATATTCCCGACAAATGTAGCTTTTATCCGCCATTTTGTCCGCCATCTTGGATTGGATAATAAACGAGGGGTACCAAAATTGCATGAAATAAAATTGCAGATATTGTTTGACTAATTTCAGCTATTTAAATGATCAGGCTGTGGTAAAGATGGATTTATTATACAATAATCAGCTTTCCTCCGCCGTTTTGTCCGCCATCTTGAATTTTGGGAGTTGCCCAAGAGTGCCGAAGTGGCATCATTCAGTTTCGTAAACTACAATGTCTTAGCTTCAAGAAAATGCAAAAACATTTTCTACATCATTCCATGCACGGTTCAGTCGATTTTTGTAGTTTATATACCGGACTATTGTAGTTGTATGTCATTTGCACTAAAATTGTACACTGTACACTGTGTGCTAGTAAAATCGCGCGCGAAATTCAAGCTTTTTTGACGACGCCATTTTTGTATTTGAACGTTGCAACCCATTCGGAACGACCTCGGCGATCATCTACGAAGATACACCTCGGATATCAATCGTAGTAGAAATACATACAAAGTTATGAGGTCAGGCGATTAACCTCATAGGTTAAGTAGTGCCGATGTAAACAATCAGCATGGCAGATCATTTTGCAGAAAGAGCTCCAATAACTTAGCAAAACATTCGACGTTCGATATTCGATATTCAATATCGAATATCGAACCAGTTCGACGTTCGACATTTGCATAATGTGCCAATATCGAACAGAAGTTGAATATCGAACCAGCTCGACGTTCGACATTCATTAATAATAGTCCGAATGTAGTTCTGAGGTTGAATATCGAACCAGCTCGACGTTCGACATTCATTAATAATACTAATGCGAATGTAGTTCTGAGGTTGAATATCGAACCAGTTCGACGTTCGACATTCATTAATAATAGTCCGAATGTAGTTTTGAGGTTGAATATCGAACCAGCTCGACGTTCGACATTCATTGATAATAGTCCGAATGTAGTTTTAAGGTTGAATATCGAACCAGTTCGACGTTCGACATTCATTAATGATAGTGATGCGAATGTAGTTCTGAGATTGAATATCGAACCAGCTCGACGTTCGACATTCATAAAAGTTAGTCCGAATGTAGTTCTGAGGTTGAATATCGAACCAATTCGACGTTCGACATTCATTAATAATAGTCCGAATGTAGTTCTGAGGTTGAATATCGAACCAGCTCGACGTTCGACATTCATAAATGAAAGTCTGAATGTAGTTCTAAAGTTGAATATCGAACCAGCTCGACGTTCGACATTCATTAATAATAGTCCGAATGTAGTTCTGAGGTTGAATATCGAACCAGCTCGACGTTCGACATTCATTAATAATACTAATGCGAATGTAGTTCTGAGGTTGAATATCGAACCAGTTCGACATTCGACATTCATTAATAATAGTCCGAATGTAGTTTTAAGGTTGAATATCGATCCAGCTCGACGTTCGACATTCATTAATGATAATGATGCGAATGTAGTTCTGAGATTGAATATCGAACCAGCTCGACGTTCGACATTCATAAAAGATAGTCCGAATGTAGTTCTGAGGTTGAATATCGAACCAGTTCGATGTTCGACATTCATTAATAATAGTCCGAATGTAGTTCTGCGGTTGAATATCGAACCAGCTCGACGTTCGACATTCATAAATAAAAGTCTGAATGTAGTTCTGAAGTTGAATATCGAACCAGCTCGACGTTCGACATTCATTAATAATAGTCCGAATGTAGTTCTGAGGTTGAATATCGAACCAGCTCGACGTTCGACATTCATTAATAATATTAATGCGAATGTAGTTCTGAGGTTGAATATCGAACCAGTTCGACGTTCGACATTCATTAATAATAGTCCGAATGTAGTTTTGAGGTTGAATATCGAACCAGCTCGACGTTCGACATTCATTAATAATACTAATGCGAATGTAGTTCTGAGGTTGAATATCGAACCAGTTCGACGTTCGACATTCATTAATAATAGTCCGAATGTAGTTTTGAGGTTGAATATCGAACCAGCTCGACGTTCGACATTCATTGATAATAGTCCGAATGTAGTTTTAAGGTTGAATATCGAACCAGTTCGACGTTCGACATTCATTAATGATAGTGATGCGAATGTAGTTCTGAGATTGAATATCGAACCAGCTCGACGTTCGACATTCATAAAAGTTAGTCCGAATGTAGTTCTGAGGTTGAATATCGAACCAATTCGACGTTCGACATTCATTAATAATAGTCCGAATGTAGTTCTGAGGTTGAATATCGAACCAGCTCGACGTTCGACATTCATAAATGAAAGTCTGAATGTAGTTCTAAAGTTGAATATCGAACCAGCTCGACGTTCGACATTCATTAATAATAGTCCGAATGTAGTTCTGAGGTTGAATATCGAACCAGCTCGACGTTCGACATTCATTAATAATACTAATGCGAATGTAGTTCTGAGGTTGAATATCGAACCAGTTCGACATTCGACATTCATTAATAATAGTCCGAATGTAGTTTTAAGGTTGAATATCGATCCAGCTCGACGTTCGACATTCATTAATGATAATGATGCGAATGTAGTTCTGAGATTGAATATCGAACCAGCTCGACGTTCGACATTCATAAAAGATAGTCCGAATGTAGTTCTGAGGTTGAATATCGAACCAGTTCGATGTTCGACATTCATTAATAATAGTCCGAATGTAGTTCTGCGGTTGAATATCGAACCAGCTCGACGTTCGACATTCATAAATAAAAGTCTGAATGTAGTTCTGAAGTTGAATATCGAACCAGCTCGACGTTCGACATTCATTAATAATAGTCCGAATGTAGTTCTGAGGTTGAATATCGAACCAGCTCGACGTTCGACATTCATTAATAATATTAATGCGAATGTAGTTCTGAGGTTGAATATCGAACCAGTTCGACGTTCGACATTCATTAATAATAGTCCGAATGTAGTTTTGAGGTTGAATATCGAACCAGCTCGACGTTCGACATTCATTAATAATATTAATGCGAATGTAGTTCTGAGGTTGAATATCGAACCATCTCGACGTTCGACATTCATTAATAATAGTCCGAATGTAGTTCTAAGGTTGAATATCGAACCAGCTCGACGTTCGACATTCATTAATAATAGTCCGAATGTAGTTCTGCGGTTGAATATCGAACCAGTTCGACGTTCGACATTCATTAATAATAGTCCGAATGTAGTTCTGAAGTTGAATATCGAACCAGCTCGACGTTCGACATTCATTAATAATAGTCAGAAAGTAGTTCTGAAGTTCAATATCGAACCAGCTTGATGTTCGACATTCATTAATTATAGTCTGAATAAAGTTCTGAGGTTGAATATCGAACCAGTTCGACGTTCGACATTCATTAACAATAATGATGCGACGCCTATGCTGGGCACTAGGCCGCGCTTGAATCAGCGGAGCACGGCTTGTTTCAGCGGGGAAACCTCGGCTGTGCCCAGGGCGGCGCTAGAATCAGCGGCAGGCGGCTTGGATAAGCGGGGGAACCTCGGCTGGGCACTCAGTCGGGGCTTCAGCGGGCTCTGCGGGCTTCTACCGGGGTCTACGCGGCCTGCCGATGATACCCGCCTGTCTGGCTTGATTTCAGCAGAGGCAAGCAATGGACACCGAGGTTTACCTCGTCTACAAGCCAGGCGCGCTTGAATCAGCGGCGGACGGCTTGATTCGGCGGGGAAACATCGGCTGGGGCCTTGGTCGCGCTTGAATCAGCGGAGCACGGCTTGTTTCAGCGGGGAAAGCCCTGCTGGGCCTTTGGCCGCGCTTGAATCAGCGGCGGACGGCTTGTTTCAGCGGGGATACCTCGGCTGGATCCTTGGCCGCGCTTGAATCAGCGGAGCACGGCTTGTTTCAGCGGGGAAAGCCCAGTCTGGCCCTTGGCAGCACATGAATCAGCGGCGGACGGCTTGGATCAGCGGGGAAACCTCGGCTGGGCCCTTGGCCGCGCTTGAATCAGCGCCAGGCGCGCTTGAATCCGCGGCGGACGGCTTTTTCCAGCGGGAACACCTCGGATGGGCCCTTGGCCGTGCTTAAATCAACGGCAGGCGGCTTCGATCAGCGGGGAAACCTCGGCTGGGCACTCTGCCGGGGCTTTATCGGGCTCCGCGGGCCTTTAACGAGGGTCTATGCGGCCTGCCACCGATATCGGTCTGGCGCGCTTGATTTCAGCGGAGGCAAGGACGGGACACCAGGGTTTACCTCGGCTGCAAGCCAGGGACGCTTGAATCAGCATCAGACGGCTTGTTTCAGCGGGGAAACCTCGGCTGGGCCCTTGGCCGCACTTGAACCAGCGGCAGGCGGCTTGGATCAGCGGGGGAACATCGGCTGAGTACTCGGCCGGGGCTTCATCGGGCTTTGCGGGTCTGTTACTGGGGTCTACGCGGATTGTCGCTGATATCGGCCTGGCTCGCTTGATTTAAGCGGGGTTAAGCACGGGACACCGAATATACCTCCTCTGTTGGTCGCAACCCGTTTCAGCGACTAAAAAAGTGCAGTTAATTATTCATTGTTCTTTTATTTACACGATTGATGCACGATTGATTATCGCTCTCGTGCAGCACAGCGACGCTTCATATAAATAGGCTTTATTCGGAACTCCAAATTATGGGTTTCGTGCACAGGCGGTACAAAATCGAAATAAATCCTATTGTTCTCTGTACATACTTTCATTGTAACGATAAAAGTTAGTTCGCCCGCCCGGCTAGCTCAGTCGGTAGCGAACAAGTCTTCTGATCGAGGTGTCGTGAGTTCGATTCATGGGCGGGGCATACTTTCGTGAAGCTTGGTCATGAAATAATGTCTATTGTCATTCTCCTTCCTACCACTGATTCTAAATCATGTACGGCAGTTGTCAGTCACTGACGGAAGTAGCGCCTAGTAACTGGTTAACAGCTAAATCCAGAGATTTACGTTTTCTAGGAACGGTGAGTAGGTTGACTGACTGCCATGATATGACCTATAAAATGTGTTGCTGCGGCGTTAAATCCAACAAAACAAATACGCAACTAACACAAAAGTTTGTTTGTACCACAGGTAAAACCCCAAAAATTTGAATTCCGGATATAGTCTATTCATGTGATTGACTATATAATTTGTTAGCTAGATGTCTTAATATTGTGTCAACAAAAATATTAAAAACAAATATTGCAGGAATAAAAGTACTTCGATCCAAAGAAATTAAGTCAACAACCAATGTGCTAAATATTGAAAAATATACATACGTCTAATATTATTAACGAATGTCAAATATCGAGCTGGTTCGATATTGAACCTTAGAACTACATTCGGACTATTATGAATGAATGTCGAACGTCGAACTGGTTCGATATTCAACCTCAGAACTACATTCTCATTATTATTATTAATGAATGTCAAACGTCGAGCTGGTTCGATATTCAACCACAGAACTAGATACGGACTATTATTAATGAATGTCGAACGTCGAGCTGGTTCGATATTCAACTTCAGAACTACATTCAGACTTTTATTAATGAATGTCGAACGTCGAGCTAGTTCGATATTCAACCTCAGAGCTACATTCGGACTATTATTAATGAATGTCGAACACGGGTTGGATATTCAACCTCAGAACTACATTCGCATCATTATTATTATGAAAGTCGAATGTCGAGCTGGTTTGATATTCAACCTCAGAACTACATTCGGACTATTATTAATGAATGTCGAACGTCGAGCTGGTTCGATATTCAACTTCAGAACAACATTCAGACTTTTATTAATGAATGTCGAACGTCGAGCTGGTTCGATATTCAACGTCAGAACTACATTCGGACTATTATTAATGAATGTCGAACGTCGAACTGGTTCGATATTCAACCTCAGAACTACATTCGGACTATAATTAATGAATGTCGAACGTCGAGTTGGTTCGATATTCAACTTCAGAACTACATTCGCATCAACGTCGAGCAGAGCCCAGCCGAGGTTCCCCGCTGATCCAAGCCGCCTGCCGCTGATTCCAGCGCCGCCCAGGGCCCAGCCGAGCTGAAACAGGCCGTGCTCCGCTGATTCAAGCGCGGCCAAGTGTCCAGCCGAGGTTTCCCCGCTGAAACAAGCCGTCCGCCGCTGATTCAAGCGCGGCCGAAGGTCGAGCCGGGCTTTCCCTGCTGAAACAATCCGTGCTCCGCTGATTCAAGTGCGACCAAGGGCCCAGCCGATGTTTCCCCGTCGAATCAAGCCGTCCACCGCTGATACAAGCGCGCCTGGCTTGCAGCCGAGGAAAACCCCGGTGTCGCTTGCTTGTCCCGCTAAAATCAAGCCAACCAGGCAGGTATTAGCGGCAGGCCGCTTAGACCCCGGTAGAAGGCCCACAGAGCCCACAGAGCCCGTTGAAGCCCCGTCCGAGTGCCCAGCCGAGGTTTCCCCGCTGATCCAAGCGCCGCCCAGGGCCAAGCCGAGGTTTTCCCCGCAGAAACAGGCCGTGTTCCACTGATTCAAGCGCAGTCAAGGGCCCAATCGAGGTAACCCCGCTGAAACAAGTCGTCCGAACGTCGAACTGGTTCGATATTCAACCACAGAACTACATTCGGACTATTATTAATGAATGTCGAACGTCGAGCTGGTTCGATATTCAACTTCAGAACTACATTCAGACTTTTATTAATGAATGTCGAACGTCGAGCTGGTTCGATATTCAACTACAGAACTACATTCGGACTATCATTAATGAATGTCGAACGTCGAACTGGTTCGATATTCAATTTTAGAACTACATTCGCATCATTATTGCTAATGAATGTCGAACTCAGAGCTGGTTCGATATTCAACTTCAGAACTACATTCGAACTATTATTAATGAATGTCGAACGTCGAGCTGGTTCGATATTCAACTTCAGAACTACATTCAGACTATTATTAATGAATGTCGAACGTCGAGCTGGTTCGATATTCAACCTCAGAACTACAATAGGACTATTATTAATGAATGTCGAACGTCGAGCTGGTTCGATATTCAACCTCAGAACTACATTCGCATTAGTATTATTAATGAATGTCGAACGTCGAGCTGGTTCGATATTCAACCTCAGAACTACATTCGGACTATTATTAATGAATGTCGAACGTCGAGCTGGTTCGATATTCAACTTCAGAACTACATTCAGACTTTTATTTATGAATGTCGAACGTCGAGCTGGTTCGATATTCAACTTCAGAACTACATTCGGACTATCATTAATGAATGTCGAACGTCGAACTGGTTCGATATTCAACCTCAGAACTACATTCGGACTATTATTAATGAATGTCGAACGTCGAACTGGTTCGATATTCAACCTCAGAACTACATTCGGACTATCTTTTATGAATGTCGAACGTCGAGCTGGTTCGATATTCAATCTCAGAACTACATTCGCATCATTATCATTATTGAATGTCGAACGTCGAACTGGTTCGATATTCAACCTTAGAACTACATTCGGACTATTATTAATGATTGTCGAACGTCGAGCTGGTTCGATATTCAACCTCAAAACTACATTCGGACTATTATTAATGAATGTCGAACGTCGAGCTGGCTCGATATTCAACCTCAGAACTACATTCGCATCATTATCATTAATGAATGTCGAACGTCGAACTGGTTCGATATTCAACCTTAGAACTACATTCGGACTATTATTAATGATTGTCGAACGTCGAGCTGGTTCGATATTCAACCTCAAAACTACATTCGGACTATTATTAATGAATGTCGAACGTCGAGCTGGCTCGATATTCAACCTCAGAACTACATTCGCATCATTATCATTAATGAATGTCGAACGTCGAACTGGTTCGATATTCAACCTTAGAACTACATTCGGACTATTATTAATGAATGTCGAACGTCGAGCTGGTTCGATATTCAACCTCAAAACTACATTCAGACAATTATTAATGAATGTCGAACGTCGAGCTGGTTCGATATTAAACTTCAGAACTACATTCAGACTTTTATTTATGAATGTCGAATGTCGAGCTGGTTCGATATTCAACCTCAGAACTACATTCGGACTATTATTAATGAATGTCGAACGTCGAACTGGTTCGATATTCAACTTTAGAACTACATTCGGACTATTATTAATGAATGTCGAACGTCGAGCTGGTTCGATATTCAACCTCAAAACTACTTTCGGACCATTATTAATGAATGTCGAACGTCGAACTAGTTTGATATTCAACCTCAGAACTACAATCGCATTAGTATTATTAATGAATGTCGAACGTCGAGCTGGTTCGATATTCAACTTCAGAACTACATTCAGACTTTTATTTATGAATGTCGAACGTCGAGCTGGTTCGATATCCAACCTCAGAACTACATTGTACATTCGGACTATTATTAATGAATGTCGAACGTCGAACTGGTTCGATATTCAACCTCAGAACTACATTCGGACTATCTTTTATGAATGTCGAACGTCGAGCTGGTTCGATATTCAACTTCAAAACTACATTCGGACTATTATTAATGAATGTCGAACGTCGAACTGGTTCGATATTCAACCTCAGAACTACATTCGCATTAGTATTATTAATGAATGTCGAACGTCGAGCTGGTTCGATATTCAACCTCAGAACTACATTCGGACTATTATTAATGAATGTCGAACGTCGAGCTGGTTCGATATTCAACTTCTGTTCGATATTGGCACATTATGCAAATGTCGAACGTCGAACTGGTTCGATATTCGATATTGAATATCGAATATCGAACGTCGAATGTTTTGCTAAGTTATTGGAGCTTGCAGAAAGTATCGAGTACACAAATATGTTTGAGGATCAACTTTGATTTGAGTGAATATCAGCTACAGGCATTGAAGAGCTTTAACTGCCCATAACCGTCCGTCATTTTTGGTGTGTGCTAGCGTTCCAAACGTCGGGAACGAGGTTAGAACTACTTTCGCTCCTCGTGATATCCGAGGTGTATTTGCGTGGAAAATCGCCGAGGTAGTTCCGAATGCGTTGCAACCATGAATTCTTTGAACTTGTTTACTTCTGTGTCCGTTATGTAAATGACGTCACAATTTGACCCGCGTTTCTGTGGTTTTAAAAGTCGTGTTTATCCCGTGCTTGAAAAAGATTCATTTGCAATATTTATGCTTTTACATGGGGAGTGATCGGGTTTTCATTTGATGTATAAGCTATGTCTATGCGGCAAAAATTGTTGACTCTGCGTGACAAGTCCGGTTATTTCTGGATCATCCCTCGTATAAATCGGCATAGCAACCATTTTTAATGCTTTTTAAATCTACATGTTTGCTTATCGACAAACCCATAATCGCACATTCAGTTGATAGCAGACATTACAAAAAACAGACACGACTGAATCTTGTTGCAAAAACCATTGTATTTTCATACCAATATCATGTTCTGATAAAGGCTCTGATGCAATCAATCTTTGCCTAGAATTGTCCTATAGTTAGAGTTCAGTAAACCGCGTAATGCAAGTCTTATACATGCAAGTACTTTAATGCCATGCCACATGCACCGTGATTAACTCGTGACCAAACCACAACGTAGACACGCGGTTTACCAAAAATCAACATTGTTAATTCATTATATTTGCACTAATTAATATATAAAGGTAAATACAACTACAACTAAAGTTTATAATTCAGAGTCAAAGCCCCATAATCAAAAGTAGCATTGTTTTTGACTGCAAAGAAAATATACATTTATCTATTTCAAACACCTCTAATAAACAGGATTTTTTAAATTAATGAATATATATAGTTTTAATATGTGAGATATGTGAAAATGTGAAATTATATTATAGAAAAAGGTGCTTCAAATAACACAAATAATCTCTAAAACAATTTTGGGTCATGTATATTAAACATTAGCCTATAAATGAATACAGTGTGCTCTTATAAAAGTACCCACTTTTTAAGAAATGGACTCTGGGTCAAACTTTAATTTAGAAAGCAGAATGGTTTGAACTGTTTATTGTGCCTCTAATACATGTTACAGTTTGATAACTTCGTGGTTGAAAAAAGTTTTAAAGTTTGCTGTTAATGAATACATCTTCTTATAGTGGCTTTAATAATTAATGATTATTACTGTCACTACATGTAATTTTAAGCTTAATTTATGACGACTGCATAGTCTGTACATTTGTATATAGTTTTGCTTACCAAGAAGTTGCCAAATTTAGAACTGATGTATTAGTTGTTATTATATTTATAGTAAATAAAAATTATTTGAAAATTAATTCATCCTTTTATACATATTATATCCTGTATAAAAACGAGTTTTAGATCTAAAATTAGACAAATATTATTAATTGTCGATCAAAAATAGATTATTACGCTAACTATGAATTGTTCTTACGTCACTGTTAATTTTATTACCTATTTATGTGGCTTTTTTGTTAGGCTATACTTAAAACATTGTATGTTTAGCTTTCGCGGACTGGTAGGTTTTCAACATTTTTAACAATATTTAAACATTAAAAACCAAAGCTTATACCAACAGGCTTTACACAGAATCATAATATTAGACTAATGTTCATGTTCTTTAATCAATGTTGAATACGAGTTGAACCGTTCATTATTGGCAAATGAACCGAAAAAAACATGGTGTAAATCGTGTAAAAATATTCTAATTTCAAAGTTTTATATTCAAAGTTTTCTGAGTTTTTTTGTTGATTTTTTTTAGATAATCAACAATTAAAAAACGGAATATTTTTTTTTTCGAACTTAACTGTTTATTATTAATCATTAACTCGGGTGACTCGATTATTCTGCTTGATAGGTACGTTTGAAAGTTTGGTCTGGACGTTAAACAAAGAAATAGTTAGGTATGCCTTTGAATTATTTACGTATTTTTGCGCGGTTGTAATTCTGATTGATCTCTATATTATTATATTTCTATTTTATTTGTATTATATGGTAACATAATAATGCCTTTATTCTTTTTTAGATACACCGATCATAGGCTGTGCACCGATCTAGTTAAAAATTAAAAAGTTAAAGTACGGTTTAAAGACTGCTTCTACATGTATATTACATGTTCAGCCGACTTTACTATCTTGTACGATAACTCCTGATCATCGAAATCACACTCAGGCAGGCGATCCCTCACAGTACCCATTTACACCTGGGTGGAGTGGAACGATTGTAGGTTAATTTCTAACTCATGGAAATAAGCAGCGCTCCTAGTGGGGATCGAACCTGGGTCCTCTCGAACCCTAAGCGCTCGTCCTACCACTGGAACACTGCTCTATCTAGATAGACTGTGAGGTTTTACGTTTTAATTATACCACAGTCTTCGACCTGGCAGTCTACAATGGATCAGGCACTTTACACTAATACAAGCATATACCGTACTTAAGTCAATGCATTCAATTTTATTCTTTGAATATTTAAATCAGGAATTTTGCAAACTTGAAATTCGTGGTCTTGATTGTGTCAGGTTAAGGAAGTTGAATGTATTGTATTGTTTTCATTTTATGTCTCTATGATGATTGATATAGGTGTGATGGTAGCTACCAATGGCACAATGGTTGCATTGGGCATGCGGGTGGTAAGTATGGATGCAATAGTGGTTGCTATAGATCTAAAGGTGGTTGCTATTGTTTTAGACGGCCGCTATGTGGCTACCAAGGGTAGTTGGTTTAAATTAAGTTTTGTCCGTACATGGGTATTGTTTAGATTCGACATTAAACCCTCCTACCAAGTGCGACGTTTTGCGCAACGATTGCGACATAAAGCGTCAATCGACATTTGTGCAACTTCAAGCGTCAACATTGCGAGTTATGCGACGTTAAGCGTCAATGCGATGTTTAGCAACGCTGTGATGTTTAGCGGTGCCACAAAATGCTAAAGTTGCATAACAAACAAAAACATAACAATTAAAAAAAAAAGTGTCCGCATTGACAGCTAGCATGTTTGTATTGATTTAACTCACTCGGTGTAATTGTAATGCAAAATGAGACTCATTGATCCTTCATACTAATAAGCGTGAATTAAGTGGTATTTTAAGTTTTCTAATGTGGATTTTGACTGACAGACTAATCAACTTGAATCAAAACAGTAATTAAAACCGTGCAAGAGAGATAATCAGTAACTAGAATGTCAATAATTACGTACTTCATTCAACCCGTTTTGTTAATAATCTCGCTCTGAAGCCAAAAACAGAGAAACTTTTATGAGTCGGTTGGTTTAGTGAATCACTACTTTGTTTGTGAAAATTGGTATTTTTTTTACATGGATAGCAATTCAGGTCTTAGTAACATAACATAACATAACGTATATTTTATTTATGATTTGTACATAGTACATCATCAGTATACAATATAAACAGTACAAATAACATTTGTCAAATAGTCAAGGTTAGACAATATACAAGTATATAAGTTTATCATGAATAAGATAAGAGGATAAATCAAGAAACAAATAAATATGAAAGGTAAGTATAGCCAGTTTAAAAGAACAAGTATATAAATTGTTCTACTAGTTAAACAATACAATTAGGTCATCAATGTTCATGTTAAAAGTATTTCTGTAATTATAAGCTTTTTTAACGTATAGACTCAAATTGATTAGGTTGAGTATAATAAAATGTATCAATATATTGTTTTCTAATATCTAGGAAACACGGACAAACTAGAATAAAATGATACTCATCTTCTACATTATTTAAACTACAAAATTTGCAGATTCTTTCTAATCTGTCTATTCTGTTAGCTGAGTATCTGCCAGCATGTATTTGTAACGAATGAGATGAAATTCTTATTTTTGTTAAAAACTTTCTTAAATCATTTGGTATAATATCTAAATACTTTTCATAGCAAAAACTGTCATTTAACTGATTGTAAATATTTAACACTGGACTATTATTTTTAAAGGAGTGCCAATCTTGTAAAAAAACAGTCAATAATACGTTGTTTAAACAATGGTAAAAATAATTTCACATCAACAGAATGAGGGAAATTCCAAACATCATTAAAACCATTATTACAAAGTATTTTTTTAATATTCGACACCCAGTTATTCTTACCTCGTAAACAATCATTATATGTTATTTTATAGACTTCGTGCATGATAATATTATCAGTTTGTAATAACTTGAACCAATATTTTACTATTTTAACAAATCTAGATACATACTAAAGGATAGCGCGCAAGTTCACCATATATAGCCATATTACATGAATTTAACCTTACATTAAGTATTTTCTTACAAAATTTAAGATGTATACGTTCAATTTCTAAGGACTTGTTATTTCCCCAAATTTCTGCTGAATAATTCAAAATTGAACCAACAAATGAGTCAAAAAGCTGACATAATAACTTGGGCTTTAACATGTATATTTTACAGTTTATAAGCAAAAAGTTCAAAGCCTTAGTAGCTTTACCAATAAAAAATTGTTGATTTAATATAAAATTTCCAGTGTAATGGAAAACTGTTCCCAGATAGTTAAAATCATTTACTACTTCTAGTATTTTATCATCAAAAAGGAAAACTTCATTTTGTTTTAGCCCACCTCGTCTTCTAAAAACAACAACTTTAGTTTTATTAATGTTAACATCCAACCCCCATTGTTTACAATAATCATTTAAAAGAGATAAGCTTCTATTAACTTCACATGGCGATTCACCCATAATAACCATATCATCCGCAAATAACAAAATAATCAATATTATATTGTTAATGGATAAGCCACTTTTAAAATCTCGTTGTAAGAAAAGTTCAAGGTCATCAATAAATAACGAAAACATAATTGGAGAAAGAACCTCTCCCTGTCGTAAGCCGACAGCATATTCGAAAAAGTCGGAATAACTATTACAAAGTTTTACACATGATTTAACTTTATTATACATGTCTTTAATGATACGCAGTAGTTTACCCCTAATGCCACATTTATACATTTTCAACCATAGAGCATTTCTATATACGCAATCAAATGCTTTTTTAAAATCAACAAATACACAGTATAAACGTCTATTATTATTAATATAGTTTTGAATAACAGTCAATAAAACAAACATTGCATCAACAGTAGATTTGCCTTGCCTAAAACCGAATTGCGCATCAGATAAAATCGAGTTTTCTTCGCAAAATGAAATAATTCGTTTATTTAAAATTGAAGTAAATATTTTAGAAAGAGAACTCACCAAACTTATCCCACGATAATTATTAAGTCCAATAACTTAGCAAAACATTCGACGTTCGATATTCGATATTCAATATCGAATATCGAACCAGTTCGACGTTCGACATTTGCATAATGTGCCAATATCGAACAGAAGTTGAATATCGAACCAGCTCGACGTTCGACATTCATTAATAATAGTCCGAATGTAGTTCTGAGGTTGAATATCGAACCAGCTCGACGTTCGGCATTCATTAATAATACTAATGCGAATGTAGTTCTGAGGTTGAATATCGAACCAGCTCGACGTTCGACATTCATTAATAACAGTCCGAATGTAGTTTTGAGGTTAAATATCGAACCAGCTCGACGTTCGACATTCATTAATAATAGTCCGAATGTAGTTCTGAGGTTGAATATCGAACCAGCTCGACGTTCGACATTCATTAATAATACTAATGCGAATGTAGTTCTGAGGTTGAATATCGAACAAGCTCGACATTCGACATTCATTAATAATAGTCCGAATGTAGTTTTGAGGTTGAATATCGAACCAGCTCGACGTTCGACATTCATTAATAATAGTCCGAATGTAGTTTTGAGGTTGAATATCGAACCAGCTCGACGTTCGACATTCATTAATAATAGTCCGAATGTAGTTCTGAGGTTGAATATCGAACCAGCTCGACGTTCGACATTCATTAATAATACTAATGCGAATGTAGTTCTGAGGTTGAATATCGAACCAGTTCGACGTTCGACATTCATTAATAATAGTCCGAATGTAGTTTTGAGGTTGAATATCGAACCAGCTCGACGTTTGACATTCATTGATAATAGTCCGAATGTAGTTCTAAGGTTGAATATCGAACCAGTTCGACGTTCGACATTCATTAATGATAGTGATGCGAATGTAGTTCTGAGATTGAATATCGAACCAGCTCGACGTTCGACATTCATAAAAGATAGTCCGAATGTAGTTCTGAGGTTGAATATCGAACCAGTTCGACGTTCGACATTCATTAATAATAGTCCGAATGTAGTTCTGAGGTTGAATATCGAACCAGCTCGACGTTCGACATTCATAAATAAAAGTCTGAATGTAGTTCTAAAGTTGAATATCGAACCAGCTCGACGTTCGACATTCATTAATAATAGTCCGAATGTAGTTCTGAGGTTGAATATCGAACCAGCTCGACGTTCGACATTCATTAATAATACTAATGCGAATGTAGTTTTGAGGTTGAATATCGAACCAGTTCGACGTTCGACATTCATTAATAATACTAATGCGAATGTAGTTTTGAGATTGAATATCGATCCAGCTCGACGTTCGACATTTATTAATGATAATGATGTGAATGTAGTTCTGAGATTGAATATCGAACCAGCTCGACGTTCGACATTCATAAAAGATAGTCCGAATGTAGTTCTGAGGTTGAATATCGAACCAGTTCGATGTTCGACATTCATTAATAATAGTCCGAATGTAGTTCTGAGGTTGAATATCGAACCAGCTCGACGTTCGACATTCATAAATGAAAGTCTGAATGTAGTTCTGAAGTTGAATATTGAACCAGCTCGACGTTCGACATTCATTAATAATAGTCCGAATGTAGTTCTGAGGTTGAATATCGAACCAGCTCGACGTTCGACATTCATTAATAATACTAATGCGAATGTAGTTCTGATGTTGAATATCGAACCAGTTCGACGTTCGACATTCATTAATAATAGTCCGAATGCAGTTTTGAGGTTGAATATCGAACCAGCTCGACGTTCGACATTCATTAATAATAGTCCGAATGTAGTTATAAGGTTGAATATCGAACCAGTTCGACGTTCGACATTCATTAATGATAATAGTCCGAATGTAGTTCTAAGGTTGAATATCGAACCAGCTCGACGTTCGACATTCATAAATAAAAGTCTGAATGTAGTTCTAAAGTTGAATATCGAACCAGCTCGACGTTCGACATTCATTAATAATACTAATGCGAATGTAGTTCTGAGGTTGAATATCGAACCAGTTCGACGTTCGACATTCATTAATAATAGTCCGAATGTAGTTTTGAGGTTGAATATCGATCCAGCTCGACGTTCGACATTCATTAATGATAATGATGCGAATGTAGTTCTGAGAATGAATATCGAACCAGCTCGACGTTCGACATTCATAAAAGATAGTCCGAATGTAGTTCTGAGGTTGAATATCGAACCAGTTCGATGTTCGACATTCATTAATAATAGTCCGAAAATTAGTTCTGAGGTTGAATATCGAACCAGCTCGACGTTCGACATTCATAAATAAAAGTCTGAATGTAGTTCTGAAGTTGAATATCGAACAAGCTCGACGTTCGACATTCATTAATAATAGTCCGAATGTAGTTCTGAGGTTGAATATCGAACCAGCTCGACGTTCGACATTCATTAATAATACTAATGCGAATGTAGTTCTGAGGTTGAATATCGAACCAGTTAGACGTTCGACATTCATTAATAATAGTCCGAATGTAGTTCTAAGGTTGAATATCGAACCAGCTCGACGTTCGACATTCATAGATAAAAGTCTGAATGTAGTTCTGAAGTTGAATATCGAACCAGCTCGACGTTCGACATTCATTAATAATAGTCCGAATGTAGTTCTAAGGTTGAATATCGAACCAGCTCGACGTTCGACATTCATTAATAATAGTCAGAAAGTAGTTCTGAAGTTCAATATCGAACAAGCTTGATGTTCGACATTCATTAATTATAGTCTGAATATAGTTCTGAGGTTGAATATCGAACCAGTTCGACGTTCGACATTCATTAACAATAATGATGCGAAGCCTATGCTGGGCACTAGGCCGCGCTTGAATCTGCGGAGCTCGGCTTGTTTCAGCGGGGAAACCTCGGCTGTGCCCTGGGCGGCGCTAGAATCAGCGGCAGGCGGCTTGGATAAGCGGGGGAACCTCGGCTGGGCACTCAGTCGGGGCTTCAGCGGGCTCTGCGGGCTTCTACCGGGGTCTACGCGGCCTGCCGATGATACCCGCCTGTCTGGCTTGATTTCAGCAGAGGCAAGCAATTGACACCGAGTTTTACCTCGTCTGCAAGCCAGGCGCGCTTGAATCAGCGGCGGACGGCTTGATTCGACGGGGAAACATCGGCTTGTTTCAGCGGGGAAAGCCCGGCTGGGCCTTCGGCCGCGCTTGAATCAGCGGAGCACGGCTTGTTTCAACGGGGAAAGCCCAGCTTGGCCCTTGGCAGCACTTGAATCAGCGGCGGACGGCTTGGATCAGCGGGGAAACCTCGGCTGGGCCCTTGGCCGCGCTTGAATCAGCGCCAGGCGCGCTTGAATCCGCGGCGGACGGCTTTTTCCAGCGGGAAAACCTCGTATGGGCCCTTGGCCGTGCTTAAATCAACGGCAGGCGGTTTCGATCAGCGGGGAAACCTCGGCTGGGCACTCTGCCGGGGCTTTATCGGGCTCCGCGGGCCCTTAACGAGGGTCTATGCGGCCTGCCACCGATATCGGTCTGGCGCGCTTGATTTCAGCGGAGGCAAGGACGGGACACCAGGGTTTACCTAGGCTGCAAGCCAGGGACGCTTGAATCAGCATCAGACGGCTTGTTTCAGCGGGGAAACCTCGGCTGGGCCCTTGGCCGCGCTTGAACCAGCGGCAGGCGGCTTGGATCAGCGGGGGAACATCGGCTGGGTACTCGGCCGGGGCTTCATCGGGCTTTGCGGGTCTGTTACTGGCGTCTACGCGGATTGTCGCTGATATCGGACTGGCTCGCTTGATTTAAGCAGGGTTAAGCACGGGACACCGAATATACCTCCTCTGTTGGTCGCAACCCGTTTCAGCGACTAAAAAAGTGCAGTTAATTATTCATTGTTCTTTTATTTACACGATTGATGCACGATTGATTATCGCTCTCGTGCAGCACAGCGACGCTTCATATAAATAGGCTTTATTCGGAACTCCAAAAAATGGGTTTCGTGCACAGGCGGTACAAAATCGGAATAAATCCTATTGTTCTCTGTACATACTTTCATTGTAACGGTAAAAGTTAGTTCGCCCGCCCGGCTAGCTCAGTCGGTAGCGAACAAGTCTTCTGATCGAGGTGTCGTGAGTTCGATTCATGGGCGGGGCATATTTTCGTGAAGCTTGGTCATGAAATAATTTCTATTGTCATTCTCCTTCCTACCACTGATTCTAAATCATGTACGGCAGTTGTCAGTCACTGACGGAAGTAGCGCCTAGTAACTGGTTAACAGCTAAATCCAGAGATTTACGTTTTCTAGGAACGGTGAGTAGGTTGACTGACTGCCATGATATGACCTATAAAATGTGTTGCTGCGGCGTTAAATCCAACAAAACAAACACGCAACTAACACAAAAGTTTGTTTGTACCACAGGTAAAACCCCAACAATTTGAATTCCGGATATAGTCTATTCATGTGATTGACTATATAATTTGTTAGCTAGATGTCTTAATATTGTGTCAACAAAAATATTAAAAACAAATATTGCATGAATAAAAGTACTTCGATCCAAAGAAATTAAGTCAACAACCAATGTGCTAAATATTGAAAAATATACATACGTCTAATATTATTAACGAATGTCAAATATCGAGCTGGTTCGATATTGAACCTTAGAACTACATTCGGACTATTATGAATGAATGTCGAACGTCGAACTGGTTCGATATTCAACCTCAGAACTACATTCTCATTATTATTATTATTGAATATCGAACGTCGAACTGGTTCTATATTCAACCTCAGAACTACATTCTCATTATTATTATTAACGAATGTCGAACGTCGAGCTAGTTCGATATTCAACCTCAGAGCTACATTCGGACTATTATTAATGAATGTCGAACACGGGTTCGATATTCAACCTCAGAACTACATTCGCATCATTATTATTAATGAATGTCGCACGTCAAGCTGGTTCGATATTCAACCTCAGAACTACATTCGGACTGTTATTAATGAATGTCGAACGTCGAGCTGGTTCGATATTCAACTTCAGAACTACATTCAGACTTTTATTTATGAATGTCGAACGTCGAGCTGATTCGATATTCAACCTCAGAACTACATTCGGACTATTATTAATGAATGTCGAACGTCGAACTGGTTCGATATTCAACCTCAGAACTACATTTGCATCATTATTATTATGAAAGTCGAATGTCGAGCTGGTTTGATATTCAACCTCAGAACTACATTCGGACTATTATTAATGAATGTCGAACGTCGAGCTGGTTCGATATTCAACTTCAGAACTACATTCAGACTTTTATTTATGAATGTCGAACGTCGAGCTGGTTCGATATTCAACCTCAGAACTACATTGGGACTATTATTAATGAATGTCGAACGTCGAGCTGGTTCGATATTCAACGTCAGAACTACATTGGGACTATTATTTATGAATGTCGAACGTCGAACTGGTTCGATATTCAACCTCAGAACTACATTCGGACTATAATTAATGAATGTCGAACGTCGAGTTGGTTCGATATTCAACTTCAGAACTACATTCGCATCAACGTCGAGCAGAGCCCAGCCGAGGTTCCCCGCTGATCCAAGCCGTCTGCCGCTGGTTCCAGCGCCGCCCAGGGCCCAGCCGAGGTTCCCCCGCTGAAACAGGCCGTGCTCCGCTGATTCAAGCGCGGCCAAGTGTCCAGCCGAGGTTTCCCCGCTGAAACAATCCGTCCGCCGCTGATTCAAGCGCGGCCGAAGGTCTAGCCGGGCTTTCCCTGCTGAAACAAGCCGTGCTCCGCTGATTCAAGTGCGACCAAGGGCCCAGCCGATGTTTCCCCGACGAATCAAGCCGTCCACCGCTGATACAAGCGCGCCTGGCTTGCAGCCGAGGAAAACCCCGGTGTCGCTTGCTTGCCTCCGCTAAAATCAAGCCAACCAGGCAGGTATTAGCGGCAGGCCGCGTAAACCCCGGTAGAAGGCCCACAGAGCCCACAGAGCCCGCTGAAGCCCCGTCCAAGTGCCCAGCCGAGGTTCCCCCGCTGATCCAAGCCGCATGCCGCTGATTCCAGCGCCGCCCAGGGCCAAGCCGAGGTTTTCCCTCAGAAACAGGCCGTGCTCCACTGATTCAAGCGCGGCCAAGGGCCCAATCGAGGTAACCCCGCTGAAACAAGTCGTCCGAACGTCGAACTGGTTCGATATTCAACCACAGAACTACATTCGGACTATTATTAATGAATGTCGAACGTCGAGCTGGTTCGATATTCAACCTCAGAACTACATTCAGACTATTATTAATGAATGTCGAACGTCGAACTGGTTCGATATTCAATTTAAGAACTACATTCGCATCATTATTGCTAATGAATGTCGAACTTAGAGCTGGTTCGATATTCAACCTCAGAGCTACATTCGGTCTATTATTAATGAATGTTGAACGTCGAGCTGGTTCGATATTCAACCTCAGAGCTACATTCGGACTATTATTAATGAATGTCGAACACGGGTTCGATATTCAACCTCAGAACTACATTCGCATCATTATTATTAATGAATGTCGAACGGCAAGCTGGTTCGATATTCAACCTCAGAACTACATTCGCATCATTATTATTATGAAAGTCGAATGTCGAGCTGGTTTGACATTTAACCTCAGAACTACATTCGGACTATTATTCATGAATGTCGAACGTCGAGCTGGTTCGATATTCAACTTCAGAACTACATTCAGACTTTTATTAATGAATGTCGAACGTCGAGCTGGATCGATATTCAACTTCAGAACTACATTCGGACTATCATTAATGAATGTCGAACGTCGAACTGGTTCGATATTCAACCTCAGAACTACATTCGGACTATTATTAATGAATGTCGAACGTCGAGCTGGTTCGATATTCAATCTCAGAACTACATTCGCATCATTATTATTAATGAATGTCGAACGTCGAACTGGTTCGATATTCAACCTTAGAACTACATTCGGACTATTATTAATGAATGTCGAACGTCGAGCTGGTTCGATATTCAACCTCAGAACTACATTCTGACTGTTATTAATGAATGTCGAACGTCGAGCTGGTTCGATATTCAACCTCAGAACTACATTCGCATTAGTATTATTAATGAATGTCGAACGTCGAGCTGGTTCGATATTCAACCTCAGAACTACATTCGGACTGTTATTAATGAATGTCGAACGTCGAGCTGGTTCGATATTCAACTTCAGAACTACATTCAGACTTTTATTTATGAATGTCGAACGTCGAGCTGATTCGATATTCAACCTCAGAACTACATTCGGACTATTATTAATGAATGTCGAACGTCGAACTGGTTCGATATTCAACCTTAGAACTACATTCGCATCATTATTATTATGAAAGTCGAATGTCGAGCTGGTTTGATATTCAACCTCAGAACTACATTCGGACTATTATTAATGAATGTCGAACGTCGAACTGGTTCGATATTCAACTTCAGAACTACATTCAGACTTTTATTTATGAATGTCGAACGTCGAGCTGGTTCGATATTCAACCTCAGAACTACATTCAGACTTTTATTAATGAATGTCGAACGTCGAGCTGGTTCGATATTCAACGTCAGAACTACATTGGGACTATTATTAATGAATGTCGAACGTCGAACTGGTTCGATATTCAACCTCAGAACTACATTCGGACTATCTTTTATGAATGTCGAACGTCGAGCTGGTTCGATATCCAATCTCAGAACTACATTCGCATCATTATCATTAATTAATGTCGAACGTCGAACTGGTTCGATATTCAACCTTAGAACTACATTCGTACTATTATTAATGAATGTCGAACGTCTAGCTGGTTCGATATTCAACCTCAAAACTACATTCGGACTATTATTAATGAATGTCGAACGTCGAACTGGTTCGATATTCAACCTCAGAACTACATTCGCATTAGTATTAATAATGAATGTCGAACGTCGAGCTGGTTCGATATTCAACCTCAGAACTACATTCGGACTATTATTAATGAATGTCGAACGTCGAGCTGGTTCGATATTCAACTTTAGAACTACATTTAGACTTTAATTTACGAATGTCGAACGTCGAGCTGGTTCGATATTCAACCTCAGAACTACATTCGGACTATTATTAATGAATGTCGAACGTCGAACTGGTTCGATATTCAACCTCAGAACTACATTCGGACTATCTTTCATGAATGTCGAACGTCGAGCTGGTTCGATATTCAATCTCAGAACTACATTCGCATCACTATCATTAATGAATGTCGAACGTCGAACTGGTTCGATATTCAACCTCAGAACTACATTCGGACTATTATTAATGAATGTCGAACGTCGAGCTGGTTCGATATTCAACCTCAAAACTACATTCGGACTATTATTAATGAATGTCGAACGTCGAACTGGTTCGATATTCAACCTAAGAACTACATTCGGACTATTATTAATGAATGTCGAACGTCGAGCTGGTTCGATATTCAACTTCTGTTCGATATTTGCACAATATGCAAATTGCGAACGTCGAACTGGTTCGATATTCGATATTGAATATCGAATATCGAACGTCGAATGTTTTGCTAAGTTATTGGAGCTATAATTATTCACGTCGTTTTTATCTGATTTTTTTTTAATAGGAACGATAACTCCTGTCGTCCAGGATTCAGGGAAAAAACCACTATCAAGTATACTATTAAAAATGTCGCATATATGACTTGATAAATTATCATTACATTCAATGAAGTACTCATTAAGTAAAAGATCGATACCGGGTGATTTACCTGATTTAAGAGATTTAATTGCCTGTTTAATCTCATCAACAGAAATTGACTTATTAAAAATATCATCTGATAAATCGAAATCATTAAAATCATGGTTCGAAGAAAACTCCTCCGCTTCAACATTAACTGTTTGAAAAATATCGTTTCCAAGTTCAGAAAAGTATTTAAAAAAGGATTCAATCGGTATATCATGACTAACATTATTACTAGACTTAAAATACTTCCAAAAATCTTTTGGTTTTGAAGATCGCAAACGTTCAATTTGCTTAACTTTCATTTGGGTATAATTGCGTTTTTTCACTTTTATAATACGTTTATAAGACTTTTTGTACATACATAATTGTTCTCTGTTTATCGGAGATAAGTAAGCGACATATTTTGAAACGCATCAAAAAATGTCGCGGATGTAGACATTCGACGGTCATGCGCAGTAAGATTAGCACAGCGGTATGTTTTATGGTTAAATTAATACCAATGCGTGAATAAATAGTCCCTTTGATAACAATATCTGATAGTATCAAGCAGTCTTGTAGTTTCCTCACAATACATTAAAATATCCTCGTTAATTCCGTTTAAACAGTTTCAATAAGGAACTGACGTTCTTCCGCTAAAATATTAATACATGTAATTGTATGAAACTTCTAACCCGTTTCTGTTCTTGTCGACTGTAACACCAATGCGCTAAAAATAGACACGCCTACAAATTTCCAGTGTCTAAAAATAGATTATATACATGTGTTCTGATTTCTTCTGTGGGCAGTATCAATGTAGCTTCGCTGATCCTTCGTAATGCAGTTTGTTTGTAAATGTTATAAGAAAAAGATCATTAGTTCAACCTCTCTATATGTATTTGGATAAATTTTGCCCTGTTTAATCCATGTCCGGACAGCGCCATCGTCGCTTTGATTTATATATTTCATTATCTTTATTGACAAATGCTGTAGGTACAGCCGTGGTACAATGTACAGTGTTCAGTGCATTCGAGAAATGTATGGAAACGTATCCTAAATGAGCATTTGATATACAAATGTGATCTTCTACGACGATATGCATCGGACAAGATCACAAGATCACATTGGTGTTTCACTGTTTCACTATTTTCTTCTTCAAACCGTAGCATTGATGACGTCATTGTCACCTGGTTTTGTCTCTGTGACCAATATAATTGTGATTTTATATGCAAATAATGTTTGTAATATCATGGCTGTTGTAACTCTAAAGCTACAGTCCCACAAACATAAAAATAGCCGTGGGGGCACCGTACGGGCGTCGTGCGATCAAGCTCCACAAGGACCCGTACGAACACTTGCGTACCCGTACGGACTGATACGTTTTTACCAGGGTCCGTGAGATGAGCCCAGGATACACGTATCAGTTTCAAAGTCAAATCGGGGAGAGAATCGTGGCCGAGTATGGATTTTACTTGCATATCTTCCAGCTACGGCTCCGTACGGGTGTGTTGTTATGTACCATTTGCTTACCGTCACCTTAATATTTAAGGCTTTCCACGGCCTACGACTGTCTGCGCGTGCGGGTCCGTTAAAAGTCACGATTTTATGGGACTGAGGCATTAGCAGGCAATAAAGTCGTTACGTATATCGCTATCCAATTACTTGTACTCATGACTTTATATCTGATATCATATTTCTGTAAAAAATCAAACATTTAGCGATGTACACAATGACGCTCTTATGCAAAAAAACCCATTCAGAAATTATTAGACTGAACGGGTCTCTTTGCATTTGTAAGAGCGTTTAAATTTTGAAAAGAGAGTCATTTTTTCAACAACAAAAACTCTGAAATTAATATTGATCTTATTTAATATCTTCCTTAAAATACAAAATATTTCAAGATAAAACTTCAAACAGTCGGAAATGGGAAATTTCAATCAAAACGTGAGTAAAAAAGAAACATAAAACATTAACTGATGAAGTATTATTATGTATTAATCTTAATTATATGTTATTATCAAGAGCTTAAAGAAAAAAATGTCGTAATTTCACTTTTCATAGTTTTTAGATGAATAGAAATAA
Source organism: Mactra quadrangularis (assembly GCA_025267735.1). Classification (NCBI taxonomy): domain Eukaryota; kingdom Metazoa; phylum Mollusca; class Bivalvia; order Venerida; family Mactridae; genus Mactra; species Mactra quadrangularis. Next base: position 12,918,094 of record CM046298.1, read on the forward strand.
CTTTTTTTTGCTTTAGTTTCTATACTTAAGCATTGAGTTGAACTGTACGAAGTGTTTTTTTATGAAAGAAGTATTTAAATGATATTTCATTAGTAAGCACTTGGAATAATGTCATATCGCGTTAAGATGAAAATGGCGAGTTTTCGCCCATGACCTGATCGGTAAAGGGTTAATGAAAATTAACAAATAACAATATTGTCGGGTTTTATGAAATTTTGATAGAAATATTATACCAGTGAGGGGAATCACGTGACCTAAATTTGCGCTTAACACGGACAAAATGGCGACCAGAACGACAAATTTGAACTAAAAGACAAGATAAATGACATTTATACTTAACCAATTTTTATCAAACCTAGCGCAGTCTAAGCAGCACAATATTCTCTTTCTAACGGTAGTTCTGCCAAATTTCCACAACGGTTCTAGTTTTCTAGATTACCTCGAGGTTTTGAACGAGTTGAGAGTTTCTTGGAGGAAAAATGCCGTGGTGCCTAACACGTAGATGATATGATTTTTTGAAAAATAACTTCTTTTAGCAAAAATACACCAAAATTTTGGCAATGTATGTTAATCTTATGCAGAAATGCAAATCACCTGTCAATTACTCACTGTTACGTCTCCATTTGAAAAAGATATTACTTAAAAAGTAATAATGGTGCTTCACACGTACATTTTTTTCTGTCATGAAATGACGGTGCTTTACACGTTCGATGAAGAACTGATAGTGATTTACAAAAGGTTATTAGTATTATCAGGTTGATATTTATATAAAAAGTATAACTATGTTCTAGACCTTTTTAACTAGTTATTTTAAATCCCTCACACATTCTTGCGTTAGAGGGTTGCGGGTAGATGTACAAGCAGTTAAGTATATAGCTTGAATAGTTTTAAACACATTTCGTAGCATTGGGTCTAACAAATTTTCTCAAAATTTCCAACAGTCAACTATACATTTCTACGTCCTATTTATTCCAAATATTTAAATTCTTCATCTCTTATAAGGGCAAAATATATCTAACCATGATTAATGCTAGTGATGATGGAACTGGGTCATTATTATCTTAATTTATTATTTGCATAATAGATTTATTGATGTATTATTGTTTTTAGAGTGTAAATATATACGAATTAGATCGGTACCTTCCCTTACCGGACTGCCCGTCAGTCCGGTAATTTACCAGACTATACCGGACTGACCTAAATATTTCATTGGTTTGATAAAGATACATATTAAAATGGTACTTTTTGCATGTAGTATTGTTATACAACTCAATAAATAAAGTTTTAAATCAGTTTTAAGCATTTTATTGTGTATATACCCATATAATAATAAAGTATATATCACCGCTGACTGAGCTCATAGGGCTTATTCACAGTGATCGTCTGAAATGACAATGATCAATACCTTTATGGCCATGGAAAGTGCGAGGGATACATTTATTTATGCTATATATACTATATCACTTATCTAAGGATATAATTTGGTAATAAATACTTAGTTCTGATAACAGATTCATCAACTATCTATAACGGACTGGCATTTTCAGCGATGGAAAGATTACTCTCCCTTTTCACTACCGGACTGGCCTTGAAATCTACATATAAAATTTTACAACTACCGGACTGGCGATATTTTCATAATGAAATAGCTTCACAAATAGCTAAGAATAAATACTTTAATGGTTTAAAAACATTTTATGCAATATAAGAAGAATTAAATGATGTTATTTGCCACCGGACTGGCATTTATTTATTTATTCTTAACTATTTATGTTGGTATTCCATCATGAAAATATCGCGAGTCCGGTAGTATTTAGATTTTATAAGTAGATATTAAGGCCAGTCCGGTAGTGAAAAGGGAGAGTAATCTTACACAATTTAGAAATGCCAGTCCGGTAGCAAATAACATATTTTTTTCTTCTTATATTGCATAAAATGTTTTTAAAACATTTATTTATTCTTAACTATTTATGTAGGTATTCCATCATGAAAATATCGCCAGTCCGGTAGGTTTACGATTTTATAAGTATAAATTAAGGCCAGTCCGGTTGTAAAAAGTGAGAATAATCTTACATATTCATTTCTTTGGCTCTAAGTCTGTTTAAAACGCTATTTTCACTGTTTGAAATTAATCGATTATCAAGATATGGCCTTTTAAAATAATAAAAAGTCAAAACATGTAATTTTATTGTTAATCTTTATCAAAACAATGAAATATTTAGGCCAGTCGGATATAGTCCGGTAAATTATCGGACTGACGGGCAGTCCGGTAAGGGAAGGTACCCCGAATTAGATAAATACATATATACGTCATTTCTAATGACGAATGCCCTATTTTCGGTTTCAGACTGAAAACACTATGCCATGATTAGATAAATCTTTTTCATCAAACATCGGCCTATAAAAATACCGAATTTGAGTTGACTAATTACTCAATTTTATTTGCCATGCGGCATGTTATTTTATGTGACTGTGAAAAAACAATCGGCGAAATTAAAAATTTTAATATACAAATTTGACAAGTGTCAATTGTTAAATTCTTTGAAAACGATTACGTGTTTGAAGTTAATTCATATATGAAGTCAGGTTATTACATTTAATTAGCACCCTGCACTGACGGTTTGAGTAAACCTTGTTGTGATTTTGGCATCGTATATATTTATAAATATCCAAAAATGTCGTACTATTTACGGGCGTGTGATTTTATTTTTATCTGAGTATGAACAATTACGTCAATAAAAATTGATTTATGTGAGTCGGCACCGAGTCCCTTTCACTGATAATTAAGGTATATCAACTTTTTTGATGATTACCGCCGATCAGTTTCTATAATGGCAGACGATGACTTCGTTATTTATTTGAGAGTTCAGTGGTTGCTATAAGTAAATTAACTCTCAATAAATAACTGATCGAATGATAACTAGAGTTGCATCGTAACGTTTAAGCTTCTTTCACGACAAAGTGTAAAATATGCGATCCTATCAATGTTTGATATCGCCAAAAATCGGCTTTACGATTTTTCTTTTTCGATTTTGCCGAGGAAATCGGCCGAATTTTTTTGTGTTTTCGCCGAAAACTCGGCCCAATCTCTGAATTTCGCCGAAAAAAATCGGCAGACTTTTCAGAGTTTGTTAATTTAAACCATTTATTTCAGGCTAAAGAGTAAATGGAATCGTGAAACATTTGTCTCATTAATTTCGTATCCAGGGGCAATCGGCACATTTTGTGTGGGTGTATATGAAGCCAATTTAAATCAAGCCAAGTTGGATAATGTATACAGAAATGAAAATTCTAGTCATTAAATGAAAAGCAATATACTAAAATTGATAAAAACTTCTACATAACAGATAAAAACTCAGACTCTGTAATTATAAGAAATTATGTTTTACCTTTCCAGTGATTCTACTACACTTACGTCCAAAGAGGTTTCTCTGCTCTGGATCGTTCATGGAGTTAATTTTCTTCAACTCAGAGCGAATATTTATTTACCTTGAAATTTTCGGTGACATCACATCACCTTCTTCAGCTGACTGATTTTTTTATCACATGACCGGTAGATTTGTATGTATATTCAACATAATGGTACTCTAACAAACAGACAAATAGTCCTTGCAAAGGCTAAATTTAAAAGTATTTCAAGTAATTGAAATGCTTAAATCACTGGAGCTTCAGAGGGCTTCGCCTCCAGTGACCCCCCTCCATGGCGTTGCCCTGGACCCAAAATAGGGCCCAGCGCGACCCCTTTGATCCCCGGCCTTAATTTTCGGGTTTTTTACAACCAATATCACCCCTGAGCAATCATATAAAATAGTCCTTTGTGTTTTTGTTTCAATACATACTTGATAAAAATTGTACGGAGCCTTTAAAGTTACATTGAAATTCTATTTTTATTACGCAATTATTTCGTAAAACGTTACAACCCGGGTCGATAGCGCAGTTGGTAGCGCGCCGGGATTTGGATACTCGTGCCCGAGGGGGTGCGGGTTCGAATCCCACCCGGGGAGGTTATACCATTCCATGAAAATTTGACAATAACGTCGATTTTCCTCCATTGATTAGATAATATGGAGTAGTTTCAGGCCTTGTGAAGGGTACGTGAGTACTGGTTATGGACAATGGTCCAGGAAAGCTAGGTTAGGTGCGCTGGACGCCGTGAAATGACCTAAACTGTGTTGATACGGCGTTAACTCCAATAAATAAATAAATATAAACGTTACATTTTATTAATTTACTTTAACGATATTTCTTTTCGTTAAACGAAAACATATTTTGTTGAAACAAAATAACTGTGAAAATAAAAAGTACTTAAAGTGTCACTTTATTTGCCTTTTACATATCTTACATACCCAAGTTTACTCCCGACGCTATGTATAATGCCTTGTCCACAACAAACAGCAATCTTAGCTCAATTACATATAAGTGTGAAAATGAATATGCACGCATATATTTGATGACGTAGATGTATATGATTAAGCTACTCAAGTCCCATTTTCATTGTTTGAAACATTTTTGCCTCGTTCTTCCTCGCTTTCTCCCACCTGACACCTAATGCTCCTTTCTAGATCGCTTTTCTATTTACACTCACTGTTCACTCTCTTCGGCGACCTGGCAGCCGCGTACACTCCTTCAAATCGAACGTTTAAAGGAAGAATCTGATATGTCACATAAAATCAAATCTATTTTTTGTAGATATGTGTATAGAAAAGCGTGCATTGGTATGAATTTGCAAACTTTAATTGGTAAAAGGCGGCTTTGTGATCAATTGGTGACAATGTACCGATATATGAATATCACGTCGAAACGGACGTGTGGGTGCAAAAATGGATGTAGAAATTCCGTTAGAGATATGTAGTGTACAATGAGTTCTTTATCGAACGTGTAAAGCATCATCATTTCATGACAAAAAATTGTACGTGTGAAGCATCAATAGTCACTTAGCATGAATATCGTTCTTATTTAAAGACGTACCAGAAAATTATCGACAGGTTATGTGTATTTCTGCATAAGGTTAACATACATTCGCAAAAGCTCGGTCAATTTTAGTTTAAATTTGTTAATTTTCAATCATTCTTAGCAACAACGTGTTAGGCACCACGGCATTTTTCCTCCAGGAAACTCTCAACTCGTTCAAAACCTCGAGGTAATCTAGAAAACTAGAACCGTTGTGGGTTTGGCAGAACTACCGTTAGAAAGAGAATTTTGTGCTGCTTAGACTGCGCTAGGTTTGATAAAAATTGGTGAAGTATAAATGTCATTTATCTTGTCTTTTAGCCCAAATTTTACGAAATGGCCGCCATTTTTTCCGTGTAAAGAACCATTTTAGGTCACGTGATTCCCCACACTGTTATACATGTAAATATGAAAACTGGTATTTTCCGGTATTTTTTTCTTTTTTTGTAAACCTTAAACTGGATAATCCAGCGTTTTACATACCTCGACCTCATTCATAATGGCTTTCAAGGGACTTGAACTAAGCATTGTCAATGTCAAGTTTAGTTAAATCAGGAGCACCTGTGATTACGAATCCATGAAATGCAGGTTGGATTCCTGGATTTAATCTATACAAACTTTCCCCGTAGTTAGGACATAAACACTTTCGCCGTTCTTTCCTCTGCTGCATCCTTCATTAAGAATGGCAGTTCGGAAATTAAATGCAAGAAAGCATTCAATTGTTGTTTTCAAGTCAGAAACAAAACATTAAGCATATTTACAAATCATGTTATAGACATAAGTTTACATTTAGTAGAAAATGCAGTAAATGAATACGTCAGGAAGTATTACAAAAGTCCAGACAAGACGTTACAAAAAATTCAGACGCCTATTTAGCTGCCCGTTTTATTTACCGGTTAGATTGGATATGAGATATTTCCTGTATAGAAGTCAGTCTTGAATACTATGAAACACCATGTCATTTAGACATGGAATGTGTCGTATGTCATGGAGTTCACTTTACGATAATATCGACAGTTTATATGAATGGAAGTTCTCATATATTTAGACTTTCGGCGATTTTATTAAGTTATACCACAAGTCGAAAACTATCGACGGTTCAAATGCCTAGCCAGTTTAACCTGTGGAGTGATACACATGTCTCTGATATACTACGCAGTCAATTTTTAAGCGATAAAAGTATTTCCGTCATCTGACAGCAAATCACAGGTTTACATTCCATGTTGAGAAGTTTATGTAGTAAGAGCAATAAAATGATTAATATATTGATATTTTCTGTAGTTGTTTAATGATACTGCGGTCATTCATTTTATTACTTGAAGGTTAAGTTGTTTTACAGTGTTGTATCATAATTATAATACCTACAGAAAGTGTATGCAAACTTGAAAGTGTACAGGGAAAACTGTACTTCAAGATTGGGATAAGAGGAAAATAGAATCTTTGTATTTTGTACTAATAGTATTTGCCAGTATACAGGGGTAGTATAATAGTTTATCTTACCTCGTACAGAATACTCGTTTTTCATTGGCCGACAGCGGTCACGTGCTGACCATGTATTATCCCATATTAGGTCAGTAGATTCTAATATCCAGTCAGTAACAAAATTTATATATGTTCTTTGATGCTAAAATTCAGATGGGGGTACTCGGTAAGATAAATTCGTTACACAGTCAGTTACTGACCGGATACGGTGTGATACCGGGTCAGTGAATAAATATTGGGCTCGAGCTACGCTCTCACCCAATATTAATTTACTGACCCGGTATCACACCGTATCCGGTCAGTAACTGACTGTGTAACTAATAATAATACAGGGTAGAATAAACATTTCGCCTGCTACTTTGCACTGCTCGGTTTGTACTTGAATCTACTGTTTAAAGAGTAATCTTCAGTAAGGTATTGATAGATTTCAATATGCACGAAAGTCTTTCTGTATTTCAATTCTTTGATTTTGTTTTGTCCCAACGAATAAACAAATATTATATAGACAGCTGTCGTATAGGAGTAGGCGAGAATTTTAGGTCCGGTTTTAATCACATTGGTTTTGTCCATACAGGGCATGAACGAACAAAATTGACATTTATAGTTTATTATACAAGTAATTGGTCATTAAGGACTATTTTGATTTTGTTCATGCGCCGTATAAACCATATAATTTAAACATATTTAGCTAGTTTAAATTAAGAAGGAGAATTACTGAAATAAGGAACGACATTTGTGATAGACAATCTCATTATGTAACCAAACAAGACACATTTGGCAAGTAAAGTATCATTAGTATGGTAGATGTACACGTAGACGTTTGATATAGATTAGAACTTAGAAGGTCTCCAATAATATAACGTTAATTACAGACATATCTGTCTGATATCATTTAGATGGTATACATCAGAAATTTGTTGATGTCCACAACTTGTGTCGTTTAAAAATACTCTAAATGCACTTATGTAACTGTTCGTGATGATGATAGTTTGTCCATCAACCATGGATTAGACTTTCTCAGTTTTAGATTCTGCAGTGTCGAATATTTGTTGTAAAGCTTGATTTAACCTAAATAAGATGTGAGTTGTACACGATAGCAATACATATGCTTATTACTCCTCAATATTACCTCAAATGTAAATGCAAACGCATAAAATAAAATATTACCCTCAGCTACGCCTTGGAATATATTCTTGCTTTCGGTTTGACAATATCCACTGTCGCTCCGCCGGCCTTGCGTTATTTTTTTCACTTAGCATGCCAAGTGATTTTGAATGCCTGGATGAAAGAAAAACACACACAAATGTTAGGTATAAACCGAGTATTAAACTTGAACGTTGCAAACATTAGGTCGTATTTGAAAATTGCTCTGTTCGATTTAAATATCCGGAATAATTTGCTGGATTTCCTAATGTATTTGTATGGTTTATACATCATAAGAAGCGAAACAAGTGTAAATTGGTCAATCTACAATTAAGTGGTAAATTTCGTTTTTTGCATTCGTGGTCGAATTAATGAGAAAATCTAAAAAATACAGTTCGCTTTTTTTCAAAATAACATCTGTTTTGTTAACGTTTTGTACGATACAAAATTGTTTTGAATCTACATTCTGATTATATTTGTGAATTAATGATAGACTGGCTTTATCTAAGACTTCACTCAAAATAAGCGCTTGTGGCAATATTTGGTTGGCTCGACATTTCATTGCCGTAAGAAAGTAAGAAAGTGAATGTAGTAGTAATCTACATACTGACTCCGATACTTACTATCAGTCTGTCGATATCAGATTATGATCTTTATATATCTAAAATATTCCATTCATTTTGGTTTGTTTGTTTGTTGGATCCAACGCCGTAGCAACACATTATATAGGTCATAAAACGGCGGTCAGTCAACCTACTCACTCTTCCTGGAAAGGCTAAATATCTGGATTTAACTGTTAACCGACTAATAAGCGCATACTTTCATCAGTGACTGACAACTGCCCTACTTAATTAAAAAATAATTGGTAGGAGGGAGAATGGCCGTATAAATAATTTCATGACCAAACTCCACGAAAGTATGCCACGCCGCGAATCGAGCCCACGACCCCTCGATCAGTAGACTTGCGTGCTACCAACTGAGCTAGCTGATGTGATGGTATTGTTATGCTACCATTGAAAAATGCAGCTACGCTGAAAACTACATCGATTGTCTTAAGAAATATTTTCTTTCTTAACTTTTTACACCTTACATTTCAAAAATGTCTTTGCTATACAACACAAAATAACTTGATATATGTGATTGGCTGACTCGGATTATCAAACAATATGATTTTGTCCAAGCACTTTTGGAGGCACTATATTTTTAAAATGTTATTGCCGATATCACGAGAAATATTACAATTATCTGCTTTTACGAGCACTCTAACGTGTTTGTGATCACCTGATATCTCACCATTACGATCATGAATAAAGTGGCGTTTAACATGAATATGCAAACAACTTGACACCTTTTTGTCTGCAAAAGCCACATTAACACATTGCAAAATTTAAAGTTGACACGTGACCCAGCAACTCGGAAAAAACAAATGGCTGTGAAGTTACGGACGAGCACATTAACAGTGCTTAAGAGGTTTTTATCATCCGTTTATTTCTGAGTTAAGGATGAAACAGGGAATCAGCGCAACCATTTTTTTGTTTTTATATTGCATGTTTGATAGAGCGTTGAAGATCTTCAATATTTCAGTTTAACATTGTTGTTTTTGTGAATGCAGATGATCTCGTAATAACATGTTAGAGTAACAGTTGACAATTGATTACTGATGACTGAATTATGTGTTGGTCATTCACAACTACGATGTTTAAACGTATTGTCTTATGAAGCTTATGGCATTAGGACGAAACACAGTGGATAAAAAACTCGAGGTGATGTTATAATGTGCACATTGTCTGTGACAAGCTTCGAGGTCTAGGCATGTCTTACACTTTTAATGCAAAGCAAATGATAAAGACATTTAGTGGAAATTCTCACACTTTGAGATAAGTATAAAACATATTTGCACCACTAAAGTATTTCAGTTATAGTATGCACTGCATGGGCACTGTACGACAATGCTCTACAGAAGATCTGTTCACGGAGATTGTCTTAATATATGGAACTGATGGAGATATTTCGTTCATGTTATCACTGTGGCCCGCTTGTTTTGTAATAACCTTTTGGATTATTGATATCAGGGTATATAGACACGTGATCATCGGTGTTTTTCGTCGTGTTATTGCATTAGCCAATAAATTAAAGAGTCAAATATAGCGCATTAAATATTAAAGTGTCGTTTTTATTATTCTAAAATGCGACAATAAGCATAAGTCTCAATTCAATTTTTGTGTGAAGGAGTTATATATATACAGTTAACGATCATTATTCACTTATTTGGAATTTTCAGGCAGATAAAAGTATAAGCTATTTAACACGCTATTGGGTGTCATTCAATTATTTGCCTAGAGAGCAAAATCATCAAAAACAAATGTTCGTTCAAAATTCCTCGTGTTTGTGTAAAGAACGTGACTGCATATCCCTGGTATGGGCCTACTTACTTTCTTTTTCAACCTGACTTAATAACCTATACTAAAATAATGCTTCGGTTCTGATTAACGAACGTGCTAAGACTGCAGAGGAGCTTTCCTTTCCCATCAACTAACTCTATTTAGATGCAATATATAAAATGTCTTCCATCTAACTAAACTGTGATTTGTCTTTTGGGATATTAGAACAAATGTGAATGTCACACTGAATTAAAAACAATCTCAATGAGAATGGCACTTGCTTCAGTTGCGTATTTGATATACGTTTTGCTTTCATAATTCAGAATTAAATCTGCGATGTTTCCATTCTGATTTGAATTTCAGTTCCGTCGTAGGACATCTTTGCCATTATTTTTTTTCTTTCTCTGGTATTCTCATGCACTTCTTAGACAGATTGGTGAAACATTGAAGCGACAGACATATAATTGTGCAACAACTCAATATTTTACAAAATCAGGTATTAGATTTGACATTTTCACAATATTTTGTATAAGAAAAGATTTCACAACAGACGTAAATGGTAATATTTTACTGTTACTCGTATATTTGTTTGCACCCAAATGTTACAATGTGCAATAAAAGCTTTTTGATCAGAGCGAAAACAATACAATAACATACCGATATCAGGATTATCGAAATCGATGATGTATATATAGCGCGTGATAGTGGAATAATGCTAATAAAGGGACATTTTCTTCTCAAAGTAAGCATTTGATGATTGAATTTTGTAAATGCTTTCCATTTTTCCTTATTTCTGATGTAATTTGAATTAAAACTTAGTAAAATAATTCAAGTTTATCTTTAAAAAAGTAAGTAAAGTAAATTACTTTACTTTTTCATTGTAGCAATGCATTTAGTTGTTGCCAAAATGAATGAAATATTTGTACTTATACTTATTTAACTAGTATTTTATCTGACAAATATGTTCTGGGTTAACAGTAATAGAGTTAGGAACTTCCCTCAATTGATATAAACCGTCTGGACATGTATCTTACATCTAATACAATTATGTTAGACGGATATAGATCTTGGTATATTTGAATAATGAGATTGTCGAATGCAAACGTCAATACATATTTCAAAATATACATAATTATGAGTCATTATATATTATATAAGGTACATTCAGAGAATTTTAGATACGTGAATAATTATTGGCGCAAATTATCTGCAATCCATTTCGGACATGTGACCGTTTTTGTCTGAAAAAATGGTGGTCGCTTGACTCGTTAGACAACAGTCGCCGAAATGAAGGTACGGTGTAGACGTTTTAATCTGACAAAATATCCATAACATTCACGATTGTTTGCTTTATAGTTGTGATTGCCTTAAAGCTAGCATTTGTGGCTTTACTTAGGGATAGAAATGTTCTGGGATCGATACCAATTTTGCCCATGGGTCTTTATTGAATTATATATATGCCAACATTATGTTACAAAACTTAACCTTTATACTTCACAATAACATGTACTTTTCGTCAATGAAATTATATTCAAATTATCATATTAAGCAAGTTAATATTATTCACTCAACAGTGCGATTTCTGATTTTTTACAGAACTGATTTAGCGGGTTGTATACGTGAACTATTCTACGTTGTACTGCCTAGATTCAAAGTACGTTAAACATGTATAAATATTCTTTACAAAATGCGATGTTGATAATGGCTCAATTGATTAGACTCTGGTTACAACACTCAAATTATAATCCAGCTAATGTAACCGGAGTCTAAACAGTTGAGCCATTATCAACATATTGAAACAATGTTACTCAATAAACTGTTTAGAGATACAACGTGCAATCAGGTATGAAAACACCTGAATTCTCAGTGACTATGATCTTAGTTTTGTTTTATAGAAATTCCACCATAAAATGGGCAATATATTCACTTTTCTTAGACAATACAACGTCTAGATAAGGTCCATTTCCCTAAAGACTGTTATGACGTTCCCTGTTTTTCCTGATGCTAAGTACATAATATTTGTCACGCCATTATGATTTTGTTTGTCTCACAGAATAACCAACATATATATAGGTCTGTGAAGTTAGCTATCTATTGTCTATTCTCTATTCAAAAGTCTATTCGCTCAATAGACAGCTATGTATTGAGAAGTCTATTCATGCAGAAATCTATTCGCATTTACTGTATACATAGATATAGGTAAGTTCAAAAATCTGTACAAAAATCTGTACACAAAATGCCGAAAAGACAGCTGTCTATTCGGAAATCTATTCAGAAGTCTATTCGAAAAAAGTCACTAGTGCAATCAAACACATTTAAAAGTCTTCTCGTGGAATACGCAAAGAGACAAAAGTCCATTCAAAAGTCTATTCAGAAGTTTATTCGCAAAAACATAGTGATGCAATCTGAATGAGCAAGATGTCTATTCCCAAAATGCCAGGGACAAATGTCCATTCAAAAGTCTATTCGGATATCTATTCACAAAATCATATATGTGCTTTAAGACTGTGTCTGAAGTCTATTATTAAGTTTGGAATTGACAGATATCCATTCAAATGTCTATTCAAAAGTCTATTTGAAAATCTGGTGAATGCGATTGGAATGAGTCAGAAGTCTATTTTAGATTTAAATTTACAAATAGAGAGCTGTCCATTCAAAAGTTTATTCAGAAGTCTATTCGCAAAATCATATATATGCTTAAAGAATGTGTCTGTAGTCTATTTAAAAATTGCAAATAGACAGATGTCCATTTAAATGTCTATTCAGAAGTCTATTCTATTATAGAGTTCGAATAGAGAGCTGTCCATTCAAAAGTCTATTCAGAAGTCTATTCGCAAAATTTGTAAAATGCGTTCAGAATGAGTCAGAACTTACAAACAGTAGCGAATACACTGCTGTCCATTCAAATGTCTATTCAGAAGTCTATTCGCAACATCATATGCATATGCATTTAGAGTGTGGCTGAATTCTGATATAAAGTAGCGAAAAGAAAGATGTCCATTCAAAGTCTATTCAGAAGTCTATTCGAAAAAATCGGTAAATGCGTTCAGAATGTGTTAGAAGTCTATTATAGAGTTTCCAAAAGAGAGCTGTCCATTCAAAAGTCTTTTCAGAAGTTTATTCGCAAAATCAAATATATGCATTATGAATGTGTCTGTAAACTGTAATAAAGTTGCAAATAGACAGATGTCCATTCAAAAGTCTATTCAGAAGTCTTTTCGCAAAAATCAAATATATGCATTATGAATGCGTCTGTAGACTGTAATAAAGTTGCAAATAGACAGATGTCCATTCAAAAGTCTATTCAGAAGTCTTTTCGCAAAAATCATATATATGCATTATGAATGTGTCTGTAGACTGTTATAAAGTTGCAAATGGACAGATGTCCATTCAAAAGTCTATTCAGAAGTCTTTTCGCAAAAATCATATATATGCATTATGAATGTGTCTGTAGACTGTTATAAAGTTGCAAATAGACAGATGTCCATTCAAAAGTCTTTTCAGAAGTCTTTTCTCAAAAATCATATATATGCATTATGAATGTGTCTGTAGACTGTAATAAAGTTGCAAATAGACAGATGTCCATTCAAAAGTCTATTCAGAAGTCTTTTCGCAAAAATCATATATATGCATTATGAATGTGTCTGTAGACTGTTATAAAGTTGCAAATGGACAGATGTCCATTCAAAAGTCTATTCAGAAGTCTTTTCGCAAAAATCATATATATGCATTATGAATGTGTCTGTAGACTGTTATAAAGTTGCAAATAGACAGATGTCCATTCAAAAGTCTTTTCAGAAGTCTTTTCTCAAAAATCATATATATGCATTATGAATGTGTCTGTATACTGTTATAAAGTTGCAAATACACAGATGTCCATTCAATAGTCTATTCAGAAGTCTATTCGCAAATTCTGGTAAATGCGCCCATAATGATCCAGAAGTCTATTATAGATTTTCGTATAGAGAGCTGTCCATTCAAAAGTCTATTCAGAAGTCTTTTCGCAAAAATTATATATATGCATTATGAATGTGTCTGTAGACTGTTATAAAGTTGCAAATAGACAGATGTCCATTCAAAAGTCTATTCAGAAGTCTTTTCGCAAAAATCATATATATGCATTATGAATGTGTCTGTAGACTGTTATATGTTGCAAATAGACAGATGTCCATTCAAAAGTCTATTCAGAAGTCTATTCGCAAAATCTGGTAAATGCGTCCATAATGATCCAGAAGTCTATTATAGATTTTCGAATAGAGAGCTGTCCATTCAAAAGTCTATTCAGAAGTCTTTTCGCAAAATCAAATATATGCATTATGAATGTGTCTGTAGACTGTTATAAAGTTACAAACAGACAGGTGTCCATTCAAAAGTCCATTCAAAAGTCTATTCAGAAGTCTATTCGCAAAATTTGTAAAATGCGTTCAGAATGAGTCAGAACTTACAAACAGTAGCGAATACACTGCTGTCCATTCAAATGTCTATTCAGAAGTCTATTCGCAACATCATATGCATATGCATTTAGAATGTGGCTGAATTCTGATATAAAGTAGCGAATAGAAAGATGTCCATTCAAAGTCTATTCAGAAGTCTATTCGAAAAAATCATATATATGCATTATGAATGTGTCTGTAGACTGTAATAAAGTTGCAAATAGACAGATGTCCATTCAAAAGTCTATTCAGAAGTCTTTTCGCAAAAAATCATATATATGCATTATGAATGTGTCTGTAGACTGTAATAAAGTTGCAAATAGACAAATGTCCATTCAAAAGTCTATTCAGAAGTCTTTTCGCAAAAATCATATATATGCATTATGAATGTGTCTGTAGACTGTTATAAAGTTGCAAATAGACAGATGTCCATTCAAAAGTCTATTCAGAAGTCTTTTAGCAAAAATCATATATATGCATTATAATTGTGTCTGTAGACTGTTATAAAGTTGCAAATGGACAGATGTCCATTCAAAAGTCTATTCAGAAGTCTATTCGCAAATTCTGGTAAATGCGTCCATAATGATCCAGAAGTCTATTATAGATTTTCGAATAGAGAGCTGTCCATTCAAAAGTCTATTCAGAAGTCTTTTCGCAAAATCAAATATATGCATTATGAATGTGTCTTTAGACTGTTATAAAGTTGCAAATAGACAGATGTTCATTCAAAAGACTATTCAGAAGTCTTTTCGCAAAATCTGGTAAATGCGCTTAGAATGAGTCAGAAGTCTATCATACAGTAGCGAAGACACAACTGTCAATTCAAAAGTTTTTCAGAAGTCTATTCGCATAAAATCATAATGCAATCAAACAGATTTAAAAGTTTTTTCGTGGAATACGCAAAGAGACAAATGTCCATTCAAAAGTCTTTTCAGAAGTTCATTCACAAAAACAAAGTAATGCAATCTAAATGTGCAAGATGTCTATTCCCGGAATGCAAAGCGACAGATGTCCATTCAAAAGTCTATTCGGATCTCTTTTCAAAAGTCTTTTTGCGAATATAAAGCTATGCATTCAGATTGTTCCTGAGATTCATTCGCGGGGTTTGAATCGACAGCTGTTTATTCGGAGGTCTTTTCAGAAGTCTATTCGAAAAAAATCATAAAGCAATCAAACTGATTTAAAGTCTTTCTTTGAATACTTAAAGAGACAAATGTCCATTCGAAAGTCGATTCAGAAGTTTATTCACAATAACATGTTCATGCAATCTGAATGTGCAAGATGTCTATTCTCGGAATGCAAAGCGACAGATGTCCATTCATAAGTCTATTTGGATCTTTTTTTTTTAAAGTCTTTTCGCGAAAATATAGCTATGCATTCAGATTGTCCCCGAGGTTCATTCGTGGGATGTGAATAGACAGCTGTATATTCGGAAGTCTTTTCAGAAGTCTTTTCGAAAAAAAGTATATTCAAAAGTTCATTCGCAAAATCATTCATATGCATATAGAATGCGTCACAAGTCTATTATTGAGTTGCCAATAGACAGCTGTGCATCCAAATGTCCATTCAGAAGTCTATTCGCAAAATCCTTCATTTGCATAAAGAATGTGTCATAAGTCCATTATTGAGTTGCAAATAGACAGCTGTCCATTCAAATGTCTATTTAGAAGTCTTTTCCCGAAATCATGTATATGCATTTAGAATATGTCGCAAGTTTATTATAGAGTTGCGAATAGACAGCTGTCCATTCAAATGTCTATTCAGAAGTCTTTTCGCAAAATCTTTTTTATGCATTTAGAATGTGTCACAAGTCTATTATAAAGTGGCGAATAGACAGCTGTCCATTCAAATGTCTATTCAGAAGTCTATTCGCAAAATCTTTTATATGCATTAAGGATGTGTCAGAAGTCCATTATAGAGTTGCGAATAGACAGCTGTCCATTCAAATGTCTATTCAGAAGTCTATTCGCAAAATCTTATTATGCATTTAGAATGTGTCACATGTTTATTTTAGAGTTGCGAATAGACAGCTGTCCATTCATATGTCTATTCAGAGGTCTTTTTGCAAAATCAAGTAAATGCTTGTAGATTGTGTCAGAAGTATATGAAAGGATTGCGATTAGACAGCTACCCATTCATATGCCAATTCTGAAGTCTGTTCGCAAACAGTAGCTTTTATTCAGTATGTAGCAAAAGTCTTTTAATAAAGTTACTTTTTGTATTAAAAGTGTTAAAATAACATTTTCAAATTATTTATCAGAAATTTTATATGCAAAATCATTCATATGCATTTTTAATGTGTCGGAATAATTTTCTGGGTTAGTGAATTGACATGCTCTTTGAAGCACTCAGGTCTAATTTTTTTTCAATTTAAAGCAGTACTGCTATTTTTCTCCTGGTAGTAAGTCTTCTTTCGGTAGCTGATTTTGTTTTAAAATAAAGTCCAACGGACTTTCAGAGACAACTACTGGCATGAGATAAATTCTTCTAATTGATTTAGTCTACCTTTTTCCTTTCGGTTATGAATACATTTACATTATATATACTACAAGCACGAACCTGTGCGAAAACACCAAGATTGACGTCACGCTGTAGCACCGTCAAAAAAATTAACAAAATGGTGTAAAATTGTGTTTCTTATAAAACAAAAATAATCATTTAAACAGGCTTTATCACTTAAAACCCGGGTCGATAGCGCAGTTGGTAGCGCGCCGGGATTTGGATACTCGTGCCCGAGGGGGTGCGGGTTCGAATCCCACCCGGGGAGGTCATACCCTTCAATGAAAATTTGACAATAATGTCGATTTTCCTCCATTGATTAGATAATATGGAGAAGTTTCCGGCCTTGTGGAAGGGTAGGTGAGTACTGGTTAAAGACAATGGTCCAAGAAAGCTAGGTTAGGTGCGCTAGACGCCGTAAAATGACCTAAATTGTGTTGATACGGCGTTAACTCCAATAAATTTATAAATTTATCACTTAAATGTAAATTGGTGACTTAGTAGTTTTGTTTTGGCGCTTATTTTTCTTGTGGATAATAACAATTTGTTTACGATTTAATATGAAATTCAAAGGTTTTTCTGCCTACAAACTTCGAAATATTAGCATGTCTCAATCAATGGCGCGTCCTCAAATAGAACCAGCACTGGTTACCGAATTCGCAATTGCACTTGTGTAATCTACGGTTCCAGTAATCTTGTTTGAACCAGGCTTTACCGGCTCGACTTGGTTTACAGAATCTGCAAGAAATCGACGATATGAAAAGGCAAATTCGATCTTCATCTAAAATTGCGGAAACATTCGGGAGATTCATTTATGTTTACGAGAGTTAAAAAACTTACTTAGTTCAGGCAAAACCACGCAAACTTCAGTAGACATGGCAGGTCTATCACAATTTCATCTGACACATTCTGAATGCATAAACATAGTTTTGCGAATAGACTTCTGAAAAGACATTTCAATGGACAGCTGTCTATTCGCTACTCTATAATAAATGTCTGACGCATCCTAAATGCATTAAAATAATTTGCAAATAAACTTCTGAATAGACTTTGAATGAACAGTTCTCTATTCGAAACTCTAAAATAGACTTCTGACACATTCTGAACGCATTTACCAGATTTTGTGGATAGACTTCTGAATAGACTTTTGAAAGAACATCTGTCTATTCGCTACTTTATAATAGACCTCAGACAAATTCTTAAAGCATATATTAATATGATGTTACGAATAGACTTCCGAAAAGTCTTTTGAATAGACAGGTCTCTATTCGAAAATCTATAATAAACTTCTGGATCATTATGGACGCATTTACCAGATTTTGTGAATAGACTTCTGAATAGACTTTTGAATGGACATCTGTCTATTTGCAACTTTATAACAGTCTACAGACACATTCATAATGCATATATTTGATTTTGCGAAAAGACTTCTGAATAGACTTTTGAATGGACAGCTCTCTATTCGAAAATCTATAATAGACTTCTGGATCATTATGGACGCATTTACCAGATTTTGCGAATAGACTTCTGAATAGACTTTTGAATGGACATCTGTCTATTTGCAACTTTATAACAGTCTACAGACACATTCATAATGCATATATATGATTTTCGCGAAAAGACTTCTGAATAGACTTTTGAATGGACATCTGTCTATTTGCAACTTTATAACAGTCTACAGACACATTCATAATGCATATATTTGATTTTTGCGAAAAGACTTCTGAAAAGATTTTTGAATGGACATCTGTCCATTTGCAACTTTATAACAGTCTACAGACACATTCTAAATGCATTTATATGATTTTTTGCGAAAAGACTTCTGAATAGACTTTTAAATGGACATCTGTCTATTTGCAACTTTATAACAGTCTACAGACACATTCATAATGCATATATATGATTTTTGCGAAAAGACTTCTGAATAGACTTTTGAATGGACATCTGTCTATTTGCAACTTTATAACAGTCTACAGACACATTCATAATGCATATATTTGATTTTTGCGAAAAGACTTCTGAAAAGACTTTTGAATGGACAGCTCTCTATTCGAAAATCTATAGTAGACTTCTGGATCATTATGGACGCATTTACCAGATTTTGCGAATAGACTTCTGAATAGACTTTTGAATGGACATCTGTCTATTTGCAACTTTATAACAGTCTACAGACACATTCATAATGCATATATATGATTTTTGCGAAAAGACTTCTGAATAGACTTTTGAATGGACATCTGTCTATTTGCAACTTTATAACAGTCTACAGACACATTCATAATGCATATATTTGATTTTGCGAAAAGACTTCTGAATAGACTTTTGAATGGACAGCTCTCTATTCAAAAATCTATAATAGACTTCTGGATCATTATGGACGCATTTACCAGATTTTGCGAATAGACTTCTGAATAGACTTTTGAATGGACATCTGTCTATTTGCAACTTTATAACAGTCTACAGACACATTCATAATGCATAAAAATGATTTTTGCGAAAAGACTTCTGAAAAGACTTTTGAATGGACAGCTCTCTATTCGAAAACCTATAATAGACTTCTGGATCATTATGGACGCATTTACCAGATTTTGCGAATAGACTTCTGAACAGACTGTTGTATGGACATCTGTCTATTTGCAACTTTATAACAGTCTACAGACACATTCATAATGCATATATATGATTTTCGCGAAAAGACTTCTGAATAGACTTTTGAATGGACATCTGTCTATTTGCAACTTTATAACAGTCTACAGACACATTCATAATGCATTTATATGATTTTTTGCGAAAAGACTTCTGAATAGACTTTTAAATTGACATCTGTCTATTTGCAACTTTATAACAGTCTACAGACACATTCATAATGCATATATATGATTTTTGCGAAAAGACTTCTGAAAAGACTTTTGAATGGACAGCTCTCTATTCGAAAATCTATAATAGACTTCTGGATCATTATGGACGCATTTACCAGATTTTGTGAATAGACTTCTGAATAGACTTTTGAATGGACATCTGTCTATTTGCAACTTTATAACAGTCTACAGACACATTCAAAATGCATATATATGATTTTTGCGAAAAGACTTCTGAATAGTTTTTTGAATGGACATATGTCTATTTGCAACTTTATAACAGTCTACAGACACATTCATAATGCATATATATGATTTTTGCGAAAAGAATTCTGAAAAGACTTTTGAATGGACAGCTCTCTATTCAAAAATCGATAATAGACTTCTGGAACATTATTGACGCATTTACAAGATTTTGTGAATAGTCTTCTGAATAGACTTTTGAATGGACATCTGTCTATTTGCAACTTTATAACAGTCTACAGACACATTCATAATGCATATATATGATTTATGCGAAAAGACTTCTGAATAGACTTTTGAATGGACAGCTCTCTATTCGAAAATCTATAATAGACTTCTGGATCATTATGGACGCATTTACCAGATTTTGCGAATAGACTTCTGAATAGACATTTGAATGGACATCTGTCTATTTGCAACTTTATAACAGTCTGCAGACACATTCATATTGCATATATATGATTTTTGCGAAAAGACTTCTGAATAGACTTTTGAATGGACAGCTCTCTATTCAAAAACCTATAATAGACTTCTGGCTCATTCTGAATACATTCACCAGATTTTGCAAATAGACTTCTGAATAAATCTTTCAATGGACATCTGTCTATTCACAACTTTTAAATAGATTACAGACACATTCTTTATGCCTATATATGATTTTTCGAATAGACTTTTGAAAAGACATTTGAATGGATATCTGTTTGATTGCATTTCAGGCTTTTTTCGAATATACTTCTGAATGGACTTCCGTCCTTGCTTATACATGATATTGCAAATAGACTTCTGAATAGACTTTTGAATCGACATATATCTATTCGCAACTTAATTAAAGACTTCAGACGCATTCTAATTGCATATATATGATTTAGCAAATAAACTTCTGAACAGACTTTTGAATGGATAGCTGTGTATTCGCTACTGCATAATAGACTTCTGACTCATTCTGAAAGCATTTACCAGATTTTGCGAATAGACTTCTGAATAGACATTTAAATGGACAGCTCTCTATTCGAAATTCTATTAAAGACTTCACCCTCATTTTGAATGCATATACATAAATTTGCGAATAGACTTCGGAATAGACATTTGAATGGACATTTGCATCTTTACGTATTCCACGAAAATACTTTTAAATCTGTTTGATTGCATTACTGGCTTTTTTCAAATAGACTTCGGAATAGACTTTTGAATGGACATTTGTCTATTTATGTTTTCTATGAAAAGACTTTTAAATATGTCTGATTGTACTAGTGACTTTTTTCGAATAGACTTCTGAATAGATTTCCGAATAGACAGCTGTCTTTTCGGCATTTTGTGAACAGATTTTTGTACAGATTTTTGAACTTACCTATGCCTATGTATACAGTAAATGCGAATAGATTTCTGAATGAATAGATTTCTAAATACATAGCTGTCTATTGTGCGAATAGACTTTTGAATAGAGAATAGACAATAGATAGCTAACTTCACAGACCTCATATATATGACGTTATGTATTGCATGCTGTTACAAAAGGTTTTTTTGTAGTCAGGTCATCATCAAATAAAGATTAGAACATCGCGTGATAAAAAAGGACTGGTTAAAACTATTTATCTATCTATCTTCCAATAAGTCAAAGCCCTACTGGGGACTAAACTTTTGACGCGGTAACCAACAATAATATTAATGAGAAATGAGTATAGTTAATAAAAGTATGAAGTAAGTAAGGTTAAAACAGGTGAAAAACATGGCAGGCATATTTTGGGGAGACATGTTCAGTCTGAGTTCTGACTGACAGCCAGACTGAACCTGGGCTCTGGTAGGTTGATAACATCAGGAGGTAGGTTGTTTCAATGGAAAATTGTTCTTGGGAAGAAGTATTTGTGATAATCGGTTTTTGTTGCTTTATTTTGGTAAGCATTTGGTGAGATTGTCTTGAAGTCCTCTCTAAGGGTTTGACGTAGGAGGGAAGTGGGATGGGAACTTTATTGTTTATGATATTGTGGAGCATGATGAGTCTTTGGTCAATGCGACGGAGGTCAAGGCGTCTCCACTGTAGTGAGGAGAGCATAACAGTTACGCTTGAGGTTCTGATGAAGTCATGTTTAGCCCAGCGAGTGGCCCTACGCTGTACAGACTCGAGCTGGTCGAAACAGAACTGAACATAACAGAACGTATTATTTATTCTGCCGCAGTTAACAAAGACTTGGTGAAATATGTAAACAATGAAAAACGATAAAAAACATGACGATACTATTATCAATAGTCAATAATCGACTGTCAAATTTGCCAAGATGTAATATAAAACGCATTCTCGCTCCCAGAGTCTAGTATTGAGAATCCTACTAGACTCTGGGAACGAGAATGTATAAAACGTTTTCGAGCACATTACTTTTATTTTGTATCTTAAATGTATCGAAAATTCTAAAATTAAAATGTGTTTGACCGGACGTACTCGATATTACATGAATATATAAATTATTCCAACTCTTTTGCTTTAATGCATGAAATACGATGGGTTTCTTTGCAATAAAACGTTATTACGTATGCCTTTCTACGAAATTTGGCTAAATGGTTTTTGTTGGGTTCGTTTGTTTCCTTAGTATCTCGAAAACGATGTGATGAACATTGTTTGAATAGATTTTTGTATTAGCCATTATTCTGTTATGACTGATGTATTTTTATCAGTCACAGTACGACTGGAAATTAAGTTGTCCTGGCCCCTGTGTTACTCGATTTTCTATGTATACATTAACCGACGGTTAAGGGTAATAATGGCATTGCTATGAAACTATTTGTTGGTTTGTTTATTAATCTATTGTTTAACGTCGTATTCAACACATATTTAGGTCAGCTCTTCCTACTATAGGTTTTCTGGACACTATTCTATCACCAGTACTAACTTACCCTACCACGAGGCCGACAACTCATGTATAGGGTATGACCTACCGCGACCGGGCTCGAACACGCGATCTCCAGATTTGAAGTCAGACATGCTAACCACTACGCTACGGCCGCGGCTTGAAACTATTATAACAAATGTTTGTCTGAGTAAAATATAATACCAGAAAAATATTTCTTTGTTTAAAATATAAATATATTATCTTTTATTTCTGTTGAGCGTGCATTAAAAGAAGATTATTGCAGATATGATGTTCAATAAATCATGCGTACCACCCTGTGGAACAAATGTCGAGAGAATCATGTCCTTTGATGTATCTGAAGAAACTTTTATAGACATACGATGAAATTATGAAGTCATATTTAAAAAATAAATTGAAATGACTTTTGAATGCGAATCAATGAAAGTTGTATCCCCGAGACTCTGTTTTATTTCCCCTTGTTCACAATGTACTTAGATAGTACGGAATAAATGTATGCAATTTACTGGTATAATAGCTGTGATTCAAAAGGCACATAGACAATTTAATTAGTAGATAGACAGATTTCATTTCTAGTCTAATCACGTGTATAAATCTGACGGAAGAATTCCTTGGGCAGAGGTAAATTTAATTCGAATTTCTGGTTATGCTAAATAAAACAAAACCCTATTAAATATATGGTTACAAAATTCTAGAATTATAAAATTGCGTTTGACAATAGTCTGTTGGAGTTAAATCTTTAAGACAGGAGTCCTATTTTTGTTGTGTCGTGCATTTTAATTCACCTTTAATAAATAATGACACTCCGCTTTTAATGACACAGAATTTACTGACACTATCAAAAGGATTGTTTCAAAAATTCTAGACATAATCCAAGAAGGCAAACAAATAATTGTGACATCTACGGTTAAGACATACTAGCTAACATTTTAACTAGAACAGAAACCAGTTAAGAAGTGGCGTTTAACCATTTAATAAGGAAATAAGTAAATACGTTGAATAAAAAACTTTTAATATATAATTACAGTACTTTGATTCACTTGTAAGGTTACATACCACTAACTCAAATCGTTCTTTGCTGATATAAAAAAGTCTCATTGTCTTTGTCAAATTACAGTATGACCCTTGGGGGTTAGATACCCAACATCATGTATAGACTGAAATATCTATTTATTCCGCTCAAAATGATCAGTATTAGAAAAAATGTTACGTTACTTTTAAGAAAATAATTTTTCGATTGAAAATTCCTACCATGAAAACATCCATGTTTTGCGTCCTTCACAAGCCGTACAGAGTTACATTCCCTTTTAATCAATTTTCTCGAGCAAACAAAGTAGATCCATTTGACTTTTTTGCAGTGTTTCATAGGAAAAGCATTGCCCGAGACATACATACTCTTCAATATTATAAAGCACCCTAAATGGAGACACTAGGCAATCTCAAAAAATAAATTAGCTCCATTTCACTCCTTTTTTTCCGGCAAATTACCACTTCTCATGAACATTTAGTAGTGTGTAACCTTGTAAAAAGATGTCCCTTACAATCATTGAATTTAATTGTTTGGGGTATTAAAATTAAATAAGCACATCAAAGTAAAGTACTTGCAAAATGTGCTTTAATCTTTCCTGCAGCGTTATTACATGTAACTTAGAACTCTTCCGATCAGTTTAACCTTAGGGTTATCCCAGTAATTGACTCTTTAGCGCCATAAACGCGCACTTCTATACACTCACTAGTTTCTTAAAAAAACCAACACATTATCAAGTACAGCATTAAAACATTTTTAGTCCTTTAAGGTCAGGGTGTCGTTTGTGGGACGTAGTGAAGATACTGCGTCAGTGTATTAGCTTGATTCTGTTGAAAGCCGCGTTTCTGTTTTATTGTTGCAACAAATACAAATCATGTAAACCCGACAAAAATACTCTTAAAATGAGGACTATTCGTGGAATTTTAAGTTAGATATTTTAAAATATTGCTAAAAGGTTTGTTTTTAACTATCTGGGGATTTCTGACGATGCTTTGTTATTTGACGAGTACGTTGCAAGCATTTAGTATTCAATAAACGTCCATTTTATCAGTTAACATGGACTAGTTAGAAGGAAATAAATTCAACAATACTGTTATCATATAGAGGCACATTTCATGCTAAGTAATATCTTTGATTGTTGCGTATATAAAACATTCTCTATGTTGTCACCAACGTCTTGTTATGCAGGTTTTGTTGATTTAATGGAGTTTTTAGCACTGTTTCCAGATCTTTTCTAGTCGTTTCCTAGCAGAAGTTGGTATAGTCTGGATAACATGCCCCTTACCACTATCGTTATCAGGTCAGGCGAAGTACGATCATGGCTGCCCCCTTAGTTATTATTCAGGTAACAAAATTTTCGTTTTTTTAAATTTTCTTACTTTTGCAAGATCATTTGCTGACGATAGTAACTTTAGTAGGAATTCAGTACTATAAGTCATTCGAAGTCAATTTTTCTGATTGCTCGTATACTTAGCGAACAAATACCCAAAAACCATGTCTCGAACGTTGAAGTGAACACAATTCGGACGTGGATTATTCTCGTTAGAATTTCGGATACACTATTTATTATAAATGTAACCGGACAATTAAAAGAATGTATCTTCTGTAGTTCTTGTACAATGACCCTTTGATTTAAGCCCGAGTGGTGAGAAATGTTCATTTGAAAACATAATTATCAAATACCTAATTTATTACAAAGGGTGTGGCTATTATCATGCTTTGCCTGACGTACTTTTACCTCGTTCGACTGGGAACCAGACAAAGGTTGGTATACAAACTGTTCTAGGTGAGGCCTATAAATTAATTTTTGCAGGATCAAGCACAAATCTTTATACAACACTATGAAATGTCTTACATAAGTTTCTCATAATTATTAATGCAAACCATTTCATGTTTTTGTCTAATAAACGCTATATAATTAAAACCATTCTGTCAGCAGGTCAATTAAAATATGACTGCCCACAAACTAGTCAGTCTACACCACCTCTCTCTTCAATACTGACTGTTGTTAAAATTCTAGGTCCCTCAACATTACTTTAGCCTTTCTGTAGCTACTTTACACTCATATCTCAACCTATATATATCTATACCTATATACCCTATGCTGCCACCCTTCTAGCTTAAATGGTAAGTCTACCGATCGAGGAATCGTGGGTTCAACTTCCGGGCGGGACATGCTTTCATGGAGTTTGGTCATGAAATAATTTATACGACAATTCTCCCTCCTACTACTGATTCTAAATCATTACAGGCAATTGGTCGTCTCTGACGGAAATATAATATTATGCCTAGTAACTGGTTAACAGCTAAAGCCTAAATCAAGAGTTTAGCCTTTCCAGGAATGGTGGGTTGGTTGACTGGCCGCCGGGATATGACCTATATTAACGGCGTTAAACCCAGCCAAAAAATGCTAAATGTCATATATTGATGATAAGTACTTAATTTGAACTACGAGTTCACTTCATTTTTCTTTAGTATGTATTCTTTTACACATGGTATTGAAACAAACAGTTTTGCTTTGAAAGAATAGATATTCATACAAACTGCCATAGAGCAAATATCTGTTTCTATAAAAAGAAGTTCATATAATACATGCAGGTGTACTGTAAATTGAAGCCGCCCGGCTAGCTCAGTTGGTAGCACACAAGTCTATTGATCGAGGGATCGTTGGTTCGATTCCCGGACGGGGCATTTCTACGACCATTCTCCCTCCTACCAATGATTCTAAATTATGTAGGGCAGTTGCCAGTCACTGACGAAAGTATGCGCTTAGTTGTTGGTTAACAGCTAAATCCAGAGATTTAGTCTTTCCAGGAACAGTGAGTAGGTTGAATAACCGCCGCAATATGACCTATACAATGTGTTGCTACGACGTTAAACCCAACAAAAAAAACCCAAAACAAACAAATATTAAAAATCAAAAAGAGTAGATCTAAAACAATAAGTTTTATTTATAGAATATTTAATTTCATATTTTTACAGCTGTACATTGTGATTATTTGCGTCAGATAACGAATTTTCAATCGCTTCACTATTTTCAGCGAATGTTAGTTCAGGAAGTTCAGATACTGTTTCAAGAACACTACTTGCACCGTTACACACTGCGCCATTTGATGAGAGATCTCCGTTAGTGCTTTCGGCAATTTCCGCCATCAACTCGGCTTGTTCTCGAGTAATAGCGTCTATTTCTACTCTATATTTGTCACAAGCCTTTGCTGATATTGACGTACGGTTTATACTGGTAGAACTTTTTGAAGATTGTCGGCGACGGTAAGCCCTGTCAGATCTCATTAAAATACCATTTATGTCAACGCCAGGATGAACACGTTTTGGTCTAGGTAAAAAGCATTTGAACCGGGATTTTACTTCCGCCCGGAAACTTTCATTTAACCAACAATAAACGAATGGATTGTAACAAGTTGAGCTAATTGCTATCCAGTGACAAATGAAGAAAGTTGTACTGTCATAATGAAACACTTCGACATTAGGATGAAAATCTGCTAATACTTGGTATAAATTTAAGGGCATCCAACATAATGCAAATACAATTACAACAAATATTAACATTTTAATACTCTTCCGCTTGGTTCTTTGCTGTGAAGCCTGCTGGTTTTCTGTTACTGCACCAACATGGGTTCTTATCCATAACTTTCGTACTATACGCCCATATGTTATACCTATAATCGCCAATGGAATTACATACTGCAGTGTCAATGTTATTATTGTTAGATATTTCTCCCATAGTTCACTTGGCTGTGGATAATCTGAAACGCATCTTTTCACTTTCTTCAATACAAAATCAACAGTTCGAACATTGTTGTAAAGTCCATACGGCAATGACAGACAGATAGCAAAGAACCAAATTAGACACAACACTAGTACGCCCACTGGCCGACTAATACGTGGACTTAATGGATACAGTAAAACCTGTTGTCTGTCTAGAGCTATACCCAATAATGTAAATGTCGATACGTAAACTGAAACCATGAGTGAAAAGTTTAACAAATGACATATAACACTTCCAAATGGCCAATCGTCTAATAGATTTCGAGCAATGTTGAAGGGGACGTTGATACACGTCAATAACAGATCAGCCACCGCTAAATTAGCGATGAAAAAATTAGTCACAGTCTGCATTCGTGGATTTTTCAATATCACGTGACAAACTAGTGTATTACCAAATAAGGAAATCGATATGAGAAGTCCATAAGCCACAAGTAAAACAATGTGTCCCCATGGCATGGAATGGTTATCACCTAACTGGAGAGGATCATTAGATAAGAACGCTGAACCATTGGTAAATTTCATAATATCGTCTAATTCCGATTCATCAGTGAAATTAGCATCACCCAATAGCAGACTTTCAAGATCATTGATATTTGCCATCATTTTCCCAGTGTCCTGAAAATAGAGAAACGTCATGATTATATTGTATGCTCTGAATTTAATAATTTGTATCTTATATAATGTATCGTAAACATTTCTGACAATGACATATGGGTCTGAGCCAGAAAGTGTAATAACTAAAATACTATTAATACACACATAAGAGAACAAATCGGAAGATTGGAATCAGTCTGAGTTCATAGCGAAGCATGAAGTGCATAACAAACACCAAACTAAGTCTTAGATTCACCCTTGCTTTACATAAGAAATATTTTGGATATGAAACAAGCGACACATCTATGTGCATTAAAATACTTTTTGTTTGTTTTTTAAATAAAAATTAGTGTACGCTTAGCCATAATGAGTTTACAATTTTTGGTTGTCTAAAACAGAATTATAGAACTGTGATAGACTTGCTTAAGTTCTATATTTTCATGCAAACTTATGACCAGAAGTTTACTTATACAATAAGAAGTGCAGAATAATATTAAGATAACATTGTTTTCCTAGATGTTCAAATGAAATAAAGTAAGCATAGCCCGCGTGTGTATAATGCTTTAAACAACCAAAGCAAATAATCCAATGACGCGATTGTTTCAAACCAGTATACATGTACGTAATATTACGTATATTCTATACTCCAACCGAAATGGCATGTAGCTCTTACTCCCTTAAATAGTGTATGCAATATTTTCTAATATGCTCATATAAACATCCAACATTATGCGGCGAATCAGATGGTGTTTACAAGCAACAAGATCATGAGACTAGAAGGTGTTTCGTGCGAGTTGAACATAAAGATGAACAAAAAGAAGTACGTGTTTGTTTTATAGCTTTCAGATTTGGTTCTTTCTTGACACTACCGTCTGGGGATATTTTTATGATATACTTGTCGATATAAATTGTAAGTTGTCATGACAGCGACCATATTTCATATCGTAAGACTGCTACACATACTCCACGAACTTTTAATATATTATCTATATCAAGAATGACAAAATGAAAGACGCTAGACGGTTTTTGTAAGAAAGTCTTATACAATAAAATATAAAAACGCAAGTTTATTATGTATTGACATTTAAAGTGACATATATATATTTCACTTTGATATTTTATATCCGTATACTATTAGTTATCATTAAATTCAGACTTGATATGCTATTTAATTTATCACCTTCTTTACTTCAATTAAGTTGTCTTATTTGATTGGAATGCAATATACTTGTCTACATTCGTTCTGAGAATATTTGTCTTGTGTGTTAAAACATCTTTTACAGCGTTTGCTTTCTCTGAAGTGACAGAAACTTTTTCGAAGAAATATTTTTGTTACATAATATATTACTTAATATTATTTTGTTTCCCTGTTAAAATTATGCGTCACTTGTTATTATTTATGCAAACAAATGCTTTTAATCCAGATCCAGGATAATGTCTTATTTACTATAGAGCGTTTATGGAGAACCATTATTCTCTCAAATAAATCATGTTGTACAAGTTCCGTTTGTATTCAAGACATTGCCTGCTTCTAATGGAATTAGATTTCCGATATTATGATCCTCTTTGCTTTTTGAATGCTAAGTAGATTTTATGTTTTATATAAGCATTTATAAAATCATTTATAGTTTATATGCGATAATAAAAAAAGAAGAATTTTCGTAATATACATATCAAGGAATGATGTTACAATGTACTTCTTTATTGTCATCATAATAGTCCTAATTATTAGGAAAAACTATTTTAACTTTTTATCCACAAGTACAATTTTTATAAAATTTTATTGAAAATAAATATTATTAGTGAAAAGAATATTTACCATAGCTAACTCAAAAATGCCAATTGAATATTATCACCCCTTCATGAAAAACTGGAGTGACTATTCTACAATGGAATAAAACGTCTTTACAGTACTACAATAATACACTAATTGATTACGATTTTTTTAGGAAAAAAAGCTTTCATCAATTGCTTAACTTGGATTTATAATTTTCAGTTCAAACTTTTAACACGAATCCTATCGAATTATCACAAATAATTATAAACAGAAGTTTTAAATAATTATAATGTATTAAAAATATTGATGATGATAGTTATTTGTATGCATCCATACTACTACTACATAATAATAAAACATTTCATAAAACAACTTGTGTGAGAAACAGCAAAACATATTCTGTTGTAAAGTTAGAAGTATACATGTATGTATATTAACAATGACAAGATCTTTCGTAAGATTGTCAAGAATGAAACATGTATTGACAACCACTTATTTCTAGACTACGAAGTCTTGAAATTTCATAGTAATTTATAAACAGCTGGAGTAGATCTGTATGGAAGATATGTTCATCAAATCAATAAACATGTTATACATTTTAGTTAGAACAATAAACATGCCACTGATTTCTGAATAGGCAATAAATGAATCAAATTGGACATATGCTTTCATTTACATGCCGAAATATATACTTTATATTAGATATGAAGTTTTTTAGAAGGAAAAACATAATGCTGAATTGTATGAAGTGCGATTGAACGTTAGAGACGTTTTAAGTTTACGATGCTTCTGTAATTGATAAAACAGTATATCATCCTCGTAAGATATCAATTAAAAGGTACTTTGTCTGCGATTTCAAGGAAAACGCATAAATTAAACACAACTTAAAAAAAGTTTCCAGACAAGTTGCTTTTTTCTACGAAATACGATAGTGGTATTCAAAATTACCCAGATTTAAACCTTAATCCTGGGCAATTTTAATCATAATAATTTTCTGATGATAAATATTTCGGAAAACTACAGGTTATTATGCTATATATGACAAAACATATCTTGATGAATTTGTGATAGAACTGAATAGTTGTTTTGCCGCACTTTGTTTATTTGCAAACACTCAGAATCAAAATACGGTAACAAGAAATGAAACAGAGTTTTAAGCATCGACTTTGTACACAAGCCCTTGTTTAGATTTGTCACAAACAACCTGTTTAATTCATATCGTTTAGCACTAGCAAATTAAGTGTTAGAGGGTTGTTAAATCTCAACTTGTTTTTTATTTTTCCTTAAAACTAATTTTAAGGAGCCTGAATAGGTTTCCCAAAGCATAAAATCAAGAATCTAGATAGATTGTGCCTTTGTTTAAACATATTTTATATGTTCTACTAAATGTTCTACTAAATCAATCATGCTATATCTTTGCTATGTGCATGGTTGTATTTGAATCAACAACAAAGATATATGTCACACTGTTTATCGAAAAACCAGATCTAGAAAAAATGATTATGTGTCTTGACCTGTATTTATATTTAATGAATATTTTATATATAAAATCACTATGATTATCTTACAGCATAACAAAAACAAAATGTTTCATATAAATATGCATACATTGAAGCAACATGTAGACACATTCCGTATTTTATCTAAATGCATAAATCATCTGTATTTATTTGTTTTTAAAATGTGTTTTACCAGAAAGACGTTTAAAGTTAAGATTACGCGTTGCATTCAATTAGATGGATGTGCTTTGATCAACCTGTCTTGTCTAAGTTATGGTAATTTGAATATATAACATCCGTGTTCTTATGATCGCTTGTTATTTAACATGTCACAAGTTAGTGCAGCATAGATTTACGTATGCCACTTGTTCAATGAATTTCTACTCTCCAAACATAAAACATAAATATTGAGCTTCTACACACTGACATCTAAATAAACTAAAATCCATCAGGAGTATTTATAATGAGTTTTATAATATTAGTTTTTCTTCAATATTCTTCCTGTTCTAAATCCTATTTATAGTTTATTTTATCCTCAAGCATACCGAGAGCACTTAGTTTAACAGTCTAATGGCTTTGATTTAATTTTACCCAAATGATTGTCAATATAAAAATGACATTATCTCTCATGGCCACTCCTTTCATGAGTTAATATCGTAAACCAAAGCCAATTGCTAATGTCTAAACACGTTATCTATCATGACAATATGAATCAACCAACCATGGCTTTACGTCTACTTTATACTCCAACTAAATTAACATGTAGAATTAATGTTCGATTTTATCCGAATGTGTATTGGTTCCTTATATTAAAATGTTGGAAACGCATGATTGTAATACATTTATATTAATATAGGTGTTGTATACGAACATTCAACAGAATAAAGAGACACAGGTGGTGTTTACAAACAACAAGATCATAGTATTAGTAGGTGTATCCTTCAAGTTGAACATAAAAATGAACAAGAAGAAGAACGTGTCAAAAGTGTTTGTTTATAGCATTCGGGATCGGTTCTTACATGACACTTCATGTCGAGGGACATTTCCAGGATATTCCTGACTATGTAAAGCGTAAGTTGCCTTGACAGCAAATGTATTACATATGATAAGACTATAACTCATATTCCATTATCTTTAAATTGATTATTTATCTTAACAATGACAAAATGATCTCAAAAATAAGCCAGACTGTGTTTATTGTAGGGACATCCCAATAAAATACGACAAAGCAAGATAATTTTAATGTTTAAAGTGGCATTTATCTTCCACTTTTTATGATCGTATCAGTATAATATTTATCATAATTAAGTAATGACTTGATATGCGATTTTAGTTTTTAGCTTTATTACTCCAACTAGATTTTCAATACATTTAGGTTCATTTGTTTTAAGAATATTTCTGATGCGTGTTAAAACATCTATCAAAGTGTTTGCTCTCTGAAGTGACAGAAACGTTTTCGATAAAATATGTTTGTTATATATTGTATGGCTGAAAATGATTTTGTTTTCCCTGATAAAATTAGGTGGCATTTAATTTTATTTATACAGACAAATGCTTGTGATATAGTTCAAGGATATTTTTTATTCATGGGAGATATGAATTATGTAGAGTCATTAGTATGTCAAGTACATCAATTTATAGTTCCGTTGGTATTCAAGACATAGTATGTTTCTAATGAAATTAGATTTGCGGTATTAGCTTTCTGTATGTTATTTGAATACAAAGTGGTTTTAATGTTTTGTATAAGTCGTTTTTTAAACCGATGATTCACATGCTAGGAAGAGATTTAGAGCATTTGGAGAAATAAACAAATCAATGTTGATGGAAAGTGATAATGAATTCGCGGATAAATTAGATAACTACTGATTGTTCTGTGATTTTAAACATTCAATCAAACCTAATTTGATAGAATAAATAGGTTACTGGAAAGCGTGTACAGCAAATTTATCGACTGTAATGGTATAGATTAGTTTATTTGTTTTGTTTAACACCGTGTCAACACAATTTAGGTCATTTATGGCGTCTAGCGCACCAAACCTAGATTTCCTGGACCCTTGTCTATAACCAGTACTCACCTACCATTCCACAAGGCCGGAAAATTCTCCATATATCTTATTAATGGAGGAAAATTGACATTATTGTCAAATTTTCAAGGAAGAGTATAACCTCCTCGGGCGGAATTCAAACCCGTGCCCCCTTCGCGACACGAGATTCCAAACGCCGGCGCGGTACCAATCGCGCCACTGACCCGGATTAGGCATTTATAGCAAATTTTTAGGCATTTGGTAAATTGCCTGGCCATTTGAGACATTTTATAAAGAGACTAAAATTTCTAGACAATTATAAAATGCCTGGGAAAAAAAAACAGCTCAATATTTTACACATTGCCTTAATGTATTTTATGATCATAAGGTTTGAGGATTTCATTCCTTCTTATCCAAATAGCATTTGAATAAAATCAATTCTTCCTTTGTTTACATCAAAAAGTTGTCTACAGTAACCTGAATCATTTTCAGCAGCCAATGAAAAAGATATCCAAAGGAAAAAGGGTCATCAAAATAAGAAGGATAACATGCCAAATTCTGTATTTAAACGTTTACAGAATATTGTAGCTCCATCTGGTTCAAAATTGTAGACTTGACAAAAGTTTCGCGATAAGCAGCAATTTAACCGTGTATTGTGTCTACTGTAATTCCAAGAAATAGTTATGTTATCAATATTATATATAAGGTTCATAATGTTCAATAGTAACAGTCTTAGGTCTTCTGCTGAATAAGACTTCTCTTGCTTTGAAGTTATACAATTTTATAAGAAATTAACAGTTGATGATATGTACGGTCTTTTTTGCAAAACAGAACAATAGATTATTCTGTCTGTAATGCCAGAAAAGTAGTTGTTGTTAGTGGCAAGGTAAACAAATTGTATTTAAGTCCCCATAGATTCCCTTTACACTCCCTTTCAAGAAATTAAGAATGACACAGTTTACCATGTACAAGGTCAATATCAGGCTGTCCACAGACCAATTGTTTTGGCTGCAATATGGTATGTTGGTGCGCTCCAATTAAAATGTAAGACTTGATAGTGAACGTTTCCAATACTAGCCACTATTATTTGAATGAAAATAATGTTCAACCGTTATTATGAAATAATATTTACATATATTATTTCAAATATATTTTCCTGACACTTTCAGACAACTTGTTAAAAAGCCCTTGAAATTTCGGTCAATTTGTAAAAAAGCCTAGATATTTTCAGGCATTTTACAGAATGCCTGACTCATATAGGCAATTCACAAAATGCTTGAAGTTTTAGGCATTTTGCAAATTGCCTGTAACATGTCCATATCATTGCCACTCAATAAAACGTTCCATAAAACAGCTTGTTAGAGATACAGTCAAATCGTTTCTGTTGTAAGTGTTGGTATTGATTCAACAACAATGACAAGATTTTCCATTAGAATGTCAAACATGAAATGTGTATTGACACCTACTTAAATCTAAACTTCGAGGTATTGAAACTTCACAGTGATTTATAAATGGCTAAGGTAAATTTGTTTTAAAGATATGTTCATTAAATCAACAAACGTGTTATACATTTCATTTATGTTAGAAGTTAGAAAAAAAACTGTCAAAGATTTCTGATAGGGCATTGGCAATAAATATATCAAATTTGATACATCTTCATTTACAAGCCGAAATATATACTTTAATATCAGTTATGTAGCATCTAAAAGGGAAAAACATAATGCTGAAATGTATGAAGTGCGAATGAATCGTTAGAGACGTTTAAAGTTTATGATGCTCCTGTAATTGATATAACAGTATATCGTCCTCGTAAGATACCAATTACAGGGAACTTTGTCTGCGTTTTCAAGAAAAGACGCATAAATAAAAAATTCTTTTAAAAACGTCTCCAGACAAGTTGTTCTTTTTCTACTCAATGCAATACTGCAATAATGTACCTGCTTTCATTAAATATTTATCTATTATTTTACATTTTTATGACAAAACATGTTGTAAAAATATAATACCATGATTATGAGAAATAGTGAATGTGTGAAAGTATTTAATAGTCCTCCTCTAGTACTATGAATACCCAAACTCTAATAAGCAAATCACAGACACATTAGCTTAAAATCAGCATTTACTTAAATTACAAGATTTGTTACCTTGAAACCTTCGAACATATTTTTTCGTAAACAGCCCGCATAATGCACATCGTTCAGCACTAGGATAAAAGTTAGGGTTGCTTAATCTCGATTTTATTCCTTTTCCCCTAAAAACACATTGACGGAGAGCAATAGTGTTTCTCCAAACATAAAGATTGAGTAGTAAAACAGATTTGTAAAAATTAAAATTTTCATTTTGGCATGTTTATATTGATCAATATTCTACGGAAATAAAAAAACCCACAACTTTGCTGTGGGTCTTGTTTTATTTCAACCAATTTTAGATTACTACAGTCGTATTAAAAAATTAACTGATTGTGGTTAGAAGTTAAGAGTATGCCATGATTGTCAGCCTTTAGAAACACAAAATACATATTTGTGATTATGTTTATTGAATTACCAGATTTAAAACTAAAGTTTCGAGATATATATGAATTTAAATAACATATTTATAAACAAAATATCATATACACGTAACGAACAATTGAATGAACATATTTATAATATAGTGTCATCATTTATATATTAATATTATATATATTGAACTAGTAGATTAAAAATGTGTTTTCAGCAATATTAACATTCATTTTAAAGATTTTACTTCACAAATGATTATCTTCCAGCATAGCAAAACAAAACATTAACATACAAATAGATTGTAGCAACACAATAAGAAAACCCAGTATTTTTTTTTATCTTAATGCTTAAGTGCATCTGTATTTACCAGTATATGTTTTTTAAAATGTGTTTTAGCAGACAAGATTTTTAAAGTTAAGATTACGTGTTGCATTCAGTTAGATGAATGTGCTTTGATCATAATGAATTGTCTAGTTTATGGTTATTAGGAATTACAACATCCGTGTTTTAAAGCTCGCTTGGTTTTAATCATGTCATAAATTAGTACAGCATGAATTTACTAACGCCATTTCTTCAATTTATTTACACGCTCCAAACATAGCAGAACGTTACAAGGTTTTTACATATTAATACCTTAATTGTCTTAAACCCTTCAGGAGTTCTATTCAAAATGAGTTTTAAAACATTAACTTCCTTCAGCATTCTTCCTGTTCGACATTCTATTTGTAAATTGTTGTTTCTTAAGGCAATATAAGTCCACTTAGTTAAACAGCTTAATGACTTTGATTTTTTACCTAAATGCTTCTTAAAGAATATCAAAATGACGTTATTTCTTATGGCCTCTCCTTTCACAATTTAACATTGTTAACTATAGCCGATTGCTAATGACTAAATACGTTAACCGGACGATATGTTTAGACAAAACGACAAATAAAATTACCATATGACGTAAAATTAGTATTATCTAGTATTATCACAGAACATTATTTTAACTGGTTAAGAAAATTAAAGCAAGTATTTATGTCATTGTCAGATATTACAATTTGATCTTCCTGAAACGTAAATATTTTGTATTTTCTTATTTTGCAATGTTTCAGATAAACAAGTGGTTTATGGAAATTATATTAACTCAATATTTAGTTTAACAAATCAGATCATCCCACGTTGTTTACAGATAAATGGTTTGCTTGTTTTCAAACAATATTGAGTTCGAGGTCAGTGACTAAGTCCCCGAGGATCCCATCAAAAACATAATATGCGCTCAAAGCTTGAAGCAAAATGGAAACGTATTCTAAACTATTTCTGGTACCAGATTGAAGATGCTTATTACATATCTATACTTCAAGAACGCTTGCAGCTCTTCTATTTTCAGATAGCATCGCATTTTATGTTTGAAGAAGACGTTACTCGAGGTTTTATTTCAACCGAATTATTTACGTTCTTGACAGTGTAAAGTATGTATGTTCAATTTTGAATTGTTTATACGGATTATTAACAATTCTTTACTTTAGTCCTAGTAATTGACAACTATTTAAGTACATATTTATGTACGTATGTAGGCATCCTCCGATTAAAATAAAGTCTTTAAGACCATGTCGGTCGTTAATTTTCAAAACTAAGTAAAAAAAAACGCTTAATTGATTCGAAATGCACATAGCGTATTTCCATGTGTGGACCTAACTTCTCTCCTATAAGATCTGTATTGTTTAACTTACAATTGTATCTCAAATTTGGTGATAAACATTTCAAACTGACCACTTTCATTAAACGAGAAACTGACGCAACGCAATATATTTCTTCTTCTTCTTCTTCTTCTATTTTCTATTATGCGTTAAATACCATAGATAAGAATGTTTCTCTTATCTTTGGTATTTAACGCATTAACATCCGAAGTTATGTAGATAGTATCTCTTACAGAATTAAACAGTTTTAATGGTTGGTTGTCCAGTAGGCATTTCAAAAGATCATCAGTTGACTTTGTCTAAATAAGAAGGACATATAGAGTTGGTGGCACGTCATTATTGAACATAAAGAACAATTTTAGATTTTCATTTTAGTAGAATGCGACTTTATACTTGTAGTGCCAAATTATCGATGGATACAATTTCGATCATGAAGGTGCTATTTCTTAAATATGCAAATACGATAGCTCTCTTACTTGACTAAGTAGTAAAACATTCAAGTTTAATTTGTAAAACAATACACCGGGGTTCAAAAGTTTCTTTACACATTTTATATTTTGATGCTATTGGGAAATATTTCAACTGATGTGCAGTTTACCATGAAATGTCAGTTATATTCTTTAATGCATTACAATTAATTAAATATACAATAAACTTATAACACAAAATATGTCAGCAATATTTTTGCAATATAAATAGTTTGAAAATATGAAAAATTTGAAACCCAGTGTATAATATAAGGGATTGATTTCTGAACCGCAAGAGTGCTTGATATTGACAAGAACACTTTTAAAAAATCCTTTTATTAACTCTATCTTGATTTTGGTGCATTTAACCATACATTAAATCTACGAAGCTGCATTTTCTTGTTGAGAGATTTATAGCTACATGTATGTGTCAAATATATATGTGTTTCTTATAGAACACAGCCCACTTGTACTGATGATGTAGTGACATGTGTACAAACAAACACTTTTTTATTGGTATTGTTCTAACGATTTAATGCAATTGTGACAGCTAAAATACAAGCTTTTTTCTACTACATTTCAATTTGTATTCTCTTCATCCACCAAGGGAAATCAATGTTTTCTATAACGACATCAGTTATGCAAAACTCTATAATGCAGGAATTATTCAGCAACTTAAAATGTTTGTCACATTTAATCCTATCACAAAATTATATAATTGATCCCGCAGAAAGTAGAGAACAAATATGTCAATATTATATTGCAAATATTTTAAATCTAAATAAATTTGGTTTACTAATATGAAATAGTTTTTCTATTTTCACATTAGAAAACATTCATGTCAAGTACTCCCCTCATGAATATGAGCATACACAATTGGAATAAGCTTTTTGAACAAACGTTATTTTGAAACCGAAATATAAAAGTAACTGCCGTCTTAATACAAATCGCCAAAACATGTCATTTGATTACATCCTTATAAAAAGTTAAAATGGAGTGAGTCTTACTTATTTAAAGATACATTGTAACAATAAGCAACAGTAAAACTTTAACAAGTGTACAATATTTGCAAATCTAATTGACTATAAGCATTTCATTATAACACAGAAACGTTTAATAATTAGAAATAAATCTATCAAATCTATTCAAGGTCCCAATCAACGTACGTAATAAGATCTATTTGAGAAAATAAAAATCTTAATGAAAATGAAGCGACAGCTATGATTTCCCTAGGTGTTTAACAGACAATGAGAACATTCGACAATGAAATTAGATATGCAATGTCTGAAATACATAGTAATAAACCCTGTCACATATTTTCAGATAAACGTTTTAAACACCTCGCTCAATAACCATTCTGAAGATTAGTGTTTGAACGTGAGTATTTGGCAATTTGTCTTCATTTGTTAAAAACGCCATTGTGATTGTTTTATAAATCACCATATTACAGTATCCATTTCAAATACTAAATGCAGATGAAGTGATACAAGTGACAAAGACACACAAAGCACACACAGCATGAAAGAATATAGGCCACACAATGCTACTGTGACGCCAATTGCTTGTCACTTGATGAAGAAAGTTCGTAATTCTCTATCAAAAAGTCGTTTTTCTCTTACGCACGTTCTATAGGTGCCTACGAACGAAATATGTATCCAATGCGTGTTATCGAATTGTTGATTTGTTTTCCGTCAAAATGCCAGAGCGTTGTTTTTTCATGATCTAGTTTTTGTAAGTGTAGATGCGATTAAAATTCGTGACCTTCATTCAATTGATTGTGTCACATAGGCAAGATTCGATACAAGCACACCAATGTTAACTTGCGAAAAATATTTTTGCATCACATGCCTTAAATGATGTTTCCCACGATTCTTGTAAAACCCCGAAGCGTAAGAGATGCGCAATAATATAAGAATGACGATTCCAAATAAGTGTGGTGTGTTGTACATCGAGTTCCTGATACAAATTGTCAATACATCCTTTCTGCAACAAGTGACTTATTGTTAAGCATGAGTAGAGTACATCATGTTGATATACCTAAAAGACATACATTTGTAAAACACATACATGTGCTAATTGCTAAACATAATTATATTTAATGAAAAGTCAACGGATTTGATTCTCCTGATTCTAAAACAATTTCAAATTTGAGTATCGACGTTATAATATATGCCGTCAAGATTACGACAGGAAGGTGGATATTTGATAAAAGTGTTATTCAATTAATAAATACGTAATATATATTGTAATTTATATACATGGATAATGAATTATATTGTTAAATTGAAGCATCACCTGCTGAAAAAATAGTAATGATAATATAATTGAAACAATACTGCGTATGAAATACAAACATTCATAGTTCGTACAAAAAAAAATTACACGTTTTTGTATACAATAAAATAAACCGATTTATTCCTAAGGCAGGACAGTATTGAAAATAAAGGTTGTACAGTTTAACAAAAACGAACCATCACCTCCCTTTTTCATTCAAGCTTGTAATGGTAAAAGGTTTACCCGTTTCACCAAAAGTACACTCATAAAGGCATTTTTAAATCAATTTAGATGATAGAATGAAATGGTACTGAATCTTATTCGTTCAAACAAAAGTGAGTACGCGAATATATCGAAGTAAACTGAGATAAGTATTGATTGAAAATGGTTTATTTTACATGTGATGTGCACGATTTCCAAATAACTTGTTTTTGATGTACTTGAAAAAATTAGACATCATTGATTATGATTATTTAAATTTTAGTTACTTGGTTAAATATATTACAACTCTGATTTGTATGTATTGTAGCTGCTTTTTAAATATAATATATACTCGTACATCTTTTATATAAGCACTAGATGCCTTTTGTTAATGTTTCATCTTGTTTAAACATCGTTTCCTAAAGCAAAATTAAAGAAAATAAAAGTCTTTGCTTTTTTCGAGTCCAGTGGTCCAGTATTTATTCAAAATCAACAGAAAAAAAGAAAGAAAAACATCTTAACGAAACGATTTAAAATAATTATTATTTATGGTTACAATAAAGAACGTACAGAAAGTATGCAACAAACGATTACTTGTTTTATATCAGAAAAAAGTAAAACGTAACAGTTGGGATAAAATGGGGTCTTCGAATTTAAAATAGAGGATAATTCCAGACATTTATCAACGTTTACATATGCAATTCTTTTACTACAAATGACATTGATAATCAACATCGTCTAGTGAATTCGGTCGCACGCTTATCATTTATAGACATACGAATGTCATCTTTGTATCCTCCAGGTTAAAAAGACAGACAAACCATTACCTAAAGACGAAATTTTCATTACATTGGATGCAACTGGATTTTAATATTAATGTCTGTCTTTTCTATCCAAAGATAAAACCCAGATTAGCTTTCTCTTTTGATAAGATGAGGCATATTATTACATGTTAAAATATTGCTATCGGTATGAGTTTTATGTGTGTTCATCGATTTACGTCCATAGGGACAAGAGTATTTTGTTTTTCATATTACTTTGCTCTTTATACATACGTATTTTATATTACACATGCCACTTTAATAAAAACCTTACTTACTTACTTTTATGTATCAACAAAATTCACATATATCAGTTCTAATGTAATCATCTCCTTTGAAAATTTAATATCAAACATATACATTAAAATTCTAATCAAATTGTGAAAGTTGATTTATTATTAAACAAAGATCAAGCTGTTTTGAGAATTTCATTGAAGTGCTACACATTCTCTAAAACCAACAAAAATGTATTTGATATTTTACGAGAAGAATGAAAATTGTGAATTTCAAACTTCGCCATCATAAAAAGCATGCATAACGCACTCGTCAAGAGAATTTAGCCTGAAACACTACATGCTTATACACATCAGTCATAAAAAGTTTATATAAAACCATAACTAAAACATGAAGCTAATGTTTTGCTTTCAAAATACATCTTTAATAATACTCTAGCTTGTGTTTGTATCAAATAAAATGTAGTTGCAATACTCCATGATTAAGAAAATGTGGTTGTAATTGCACGTTTTATTCATGATATTTCTAATGACAAAACTAACCTTCCTTATAACATGTATGTTAATCTTACAGGCAGAGAAATAACTTGTAAAATTTTCCTAATTAACATTCTTGGCTCAAATCTGTACTATCCTTCTATCCACTGTAGTTAACAACTAAACTGTTATACACCAATCTATGTTCAATAGCTATGAAAAAATACATTGCCCGTAACCACTTTAGTTGCAGTAAATACAAGTTGGTACAAATGTTGCTATAGCTCTTACCATTCGTTGTTGTGTCATCTGATAAACTACATGATACTAGTACCGCACAAATCAACTATGGTGGTAGCGTTAGTATTTGACTGCAGAATTGATCCTATCTAATACATTCAAAACATACACCGATTCTATAGACGCATTTGTAAATGCATAACAAATAAATCAATTCCTGTATTCAAGTAATAATTGTTTTCCAAATTCAAAACGTTCAAACACTTGAAGCAGGTACATGTGTCTTGGAATAAAAATGAATTTTTGAGTTTGAGCAGAAATATTGATAAAATAAAAAATACGCAACACTCTGGAGTAATACATTAAAAACAATTACGCACTTATTATTGATACAGAAATATGCATAGTAAAACAATACTTAAACCATTTTGCTGTGAAAATAATCTTTAGGGATTTAATTTTCTTCCTAAATTTTATTGTACTCTTAGAGCACAGCTAATGTTTGTACTACAAATAAATATCTTATTATTGC
Source organism: Mactra quadrangularis (assembly GCA_025267735.1). Taxonomy (NCBI): domain Eukaryota; kingdom Metazoa; phylum Mollusca; class Bivalvia; order Venerida; family Mactridae; genus Mactra; species Mactra quadrangularis. Next base: position 12,961,079 of record CM046298.1, read on the forward strand.
AGCACAGAAAACACACACCAGAGAAATAATTATTTCAATGAAAAAAAATCCAATTTTATGATTTCATTGTCTCACGCTACAAAGTTAGAAATGTTTTGTCATGCATACCTAATGTTAGTTTGTATCGTGTTGTTGGTGCACTTGCATTTGAAATGCATTACTTTTGCTAATAAAACAACGGATTAGGGTTTGTGATGTTTCAACAATGTTTTATTTCTTTTCGAGGTAAAACCCTTATGATGTTTTCTGTTGTTCAAAAGTTGTAACTAGGTGTTGTAATTTCTGTATTGAATTTGGACACAGTTCTAGGGAGCAGAACTAATATGATGTAACGTACAAACGTAGTATGAAGTGGATACATTGCTAGAAGATACAAACTATAATTCTAAATAAGAACCAGTTAGTTAAAAATCCTTTTACCAACTTAGATATTTATGAAGAAAATGATAACGAAACGTCAAATAAACCGTTACTACTTCAGTCCATATATTTAATGGAGTGTTAAAAGAGTGACTATATTTAGTCTGATTTCTTTGTAAGTAAATATTTATCAATTCATTTCAAAACTAACTACGACAGAATATAACTGTAGGTAATTCCTATACAGATGTATTAGGAAAGTCAATCGTTCATTTAAGGACAGTTCAATTAAGAATCTGAATAATAAATCAAGTTTATGACCAGTAGGTGAATAACATAAATGGAGTTATTGAAGTTGTGCGTGCAAACAGTCCATTCAATATAATTGATGAATTTTGTTTGCGAATAAGATCCTCAGACAGCTGACCGAATGCCTATAATCGCACAATTATAATTAGTTATCTTTATACATCAATTATCACTAAATTGTTATTGAGTTTTTTATGATTTTATTAAAAAGAGCACACATATACTATTTCGGACACTAATTTTTTTAGATTTCGCATGTAAACCGTTTGTATACAATCTAAAGATTTACAATCTAAAGTTTTGACCTCTACGAACAAAAAAGTCTCATTTAATACAATAATGCGCATAATGATTATTTAGTGTATAAAGAGACAAAAATTAATACGTTTGAAGAAAATTCAGTCAAAACAGCAACTTCTAGTTTTGTCTTTGATGAAAATTTCTTTTATTTAAACATGTTAAATATTATTATAAAATAGTTTCTAGTCGCTGTACAACCAATTGTACTACATAATAGTAATGTAGCGTTTATTAAAGAACCGCGGCCGTAGCGTAGTGGTTAGCATGTCTGACTTCGAATCCGGGGATTGCGGGTTCGATCCCGGTCGCGGTAGGTCATACCCTATACATGAGTTGTCGGCCTCGTGGTAGGGTAAGTTAGTACTGGTAATAGAAAATTGTCCAGGAAACCTATAAGGGCTGGCCGTCGTATATTTGACCTAGATATGTGTTGAATACGACGTTAAAAAGTGTTTATTAAACTCGTCATTTTTTTGTACTTTTGTATAGCTCGTTTTCTCTAAACTGTCAAAACATGAATAATTTTACGGTGACTTCGTGCTCTTTGTCTAACACTCGTGATATTGAAATAGTGTGTAATCATTAACCGTGAAATTATTCAAACTTTGACAGTTGATAAAAATGGACAATACAGAAATGTTTGACATATTCTTCAAATATATTGGTTTGACGTTTTGAAGTTCAGAAATATACTCTAGAAGATCCATAGTAACCACATTAGAGTGGTGAAGCATATGCTGACGTACTTAAAAATATATTTGGATATAAACTTGCAAGTTATGATTTAAGAGGAGCAAATATCGTATTAAATGAGGTTTATGTACTCGTATTTAAAACCGACGAACTTACCAGTAACTTGGTCATAAACAAAGAAAATCGATGTAATTGTCTTTGAAAGATATATCTTATTATTTCATGTTATGATGAATTAAACAATTATTTAGAAAGATGTTGTTGTTGTTGTTATATATTTCAACGCAAACGTGTAGACAATATCAATTTTGTTATTGACGTCATCTAAATTAATATCAGATAATAATATTACAACAAAACAAGACAAACATTTCCTAACATATCTTACTAAGAGAGGACTGTTATGCTCGCATATATTCTTATTTACCAAATGTTATTTATATAATTTAATCAGTTATATTAAAGAAATGCAAGCCCAGTTAAGTCATAAAAATGCAATTAAACGTTCAATATAAGTTTACACAAATGCATTGCAAGTACATGCATATCAATATGAATTGCAATTTCGAAGACAAAACAATAAAAACAAAGCCCTGAACAGATTTGCCAACAGCTGAAGTTACTAGGCCAATGTTAACAACTCAATTTATGGACAATTACTTTTGATACTTATTCAATATCGCAATGCATTAACAATATCACAAACATTATAACAACATTATGGCGTTATTGAATATATTGCTTTATAATTTTACAAAATTTATAACAAAAAGACATCGTTTGCTGACAATGAAGCTCACCAAAAAAGGCAACCATGTGAATATACAAATTTCTTTGGCAAACGTACTTAGATTATTCTGAGATTATGACAGATATGTCACAAAATCTAGTCCAACATCGTGTACGATGTCTTCAGAAAATGTAAACAGCAGTAAATCAGTTATTATTTGTTTTGTAACTATGCGATAATTTCCAATTGAAAAGACAAAGGTTCTAGAGAAATGTTACGTTAAAAGGATGATCCATTTTACAAGTAAACAAAAAATATAAATGGTGTTGTCAGGTTATCACAAGGTTTTTACTTAACAGGTTAACTAATTTTGAATACAATTATGCATACATGAATACATAACTACGCATGGGATAGGTCATGTTGGTTATTAATCTAAGTTGCCACACTATATAGAATGATACAGCAAAACATAAACGAAAAAAAAAACCAACAACATCGATACCATGACGCAGGCTTTAAAATGTCGCACAAATGTTATGAAAATGTAATCAGTTTTAAATTGATTAACGCTTATATTTATTTTTTGTTTTTAATTCAACGATTAAAAAAATATATAATTGAAAAGTCAATAATTGGTGTAAATTAATCTGTATATATGTGTACAATAGTATCGATAGTTTATTTGAATGCGCAATTGTATGTCACATCTAAAATATTGTCTTTTAATTTTTGCTACATGAATTTCAGAAAAGTTAAAGTTCAATATTTATACACCACTTCAGCAAGTGTTAAAAGTTTGCCTAAATATGTACTAACTCTCATCACACCATATCGTATCCTAAAATCAAACTGTACGTAATTTCGCAAAACATTTTTGCATTTCTAGTTTTATTTCTATTTGTGCTAAACATAAGTTTCAATAACTGTATTCATTTTCTGGTTTCGTTATTCCTTATACTTGGTCGAATATATTGAAAATATTGTATAACATTCTAATTCTATGTTGTTTGTGCTATTATCCTTCATCTTTTACAGACAACATTGTGCAGGAGTGGTCATACCACATTCATACCTTCTCAAAAGACAGGAAGCACATAAGTGTATACCACGTGAGGAACATTTCAATGTCAAACACGTTCTCCTTGACTGTCAGGATCTTAAATACATTCGTGACAAACATTTTAAGATTAACTCACTTAAAGAACTTTTTGAGTCAGTACCATCATATGCGAAACTTAATTTTTGAAGGAAATAAATGTTTATAATAAAATATAGGACTTCAAATAATTAATATCGGTTGAATTAATAGTATCAGTAATTGCTTTCGGCGCGATATGACCTTTCTGTGTTGGTGCGCCGTAAAACCAAAACAAACAAACAAACAGACAGACAACATTGTACAAAGTAAACAACTTGTGGAAGTCTTCAACAAAGATTTCCATTTTGATTCGTTCCCCAAAGCAACGTTTCAATAAGTTAATGACACTATGCTTTTAACAGGAGAGGTATATAATTACATGATGACTATTGAAAGAAGAAACAAACGTCTGATAAGGACGATTTAGAAGATTACTGTTATTTAAGACGTATTGGAAATTGTCTGAAAGAAATGTATTACACATTCGTGAATTGTTGTCTAATAGTATAACTAGTATGCTGTTTTAAACGCATTAAGTCGATGAGACGATGGCATACAATATTTCATAGAAATCGGTTAGGAATCTGAAACTACTAGCATGGTTTAATGACAGAACACCATTCTACTGATAAGAAGTTTAAACACATACAAAAAGCTGTAGAAAATATTATATCAAATACTAAGTCGATATGCCAACGCAAATATTTTCTTAATTTCAGAATATAACATACGTTAAATCATTACGTGTAGACAATATCATCAAGAAACTGCTTATTTCAAACACACGGAATTGTGATTTTCAATATCAAAAATATGTCTGACAAAACAAATTATTCCGTAGACAAAATTTGGATGCAATTTACATTTCGATAATATAGGATTTTTGCCACTTGTTAAAGGCACGATATGGGTATGAGTCTTGTATGAGCGCATGCACAAACGAAAATAGGAGCTTCTTTGTTTTTGGTTATATCTGTTTTTAAAGGTGAAACAAGTATTAATTACATGCAAGAAATAATTAAAAAAAAATATTCGTTAAAAAACAAATATAGCAGGTCTTGCTAGTGGTTAAGTTAAACAGTATTTAAACCATATCAACAGTTTATTACTTTTGACTTGACAAAAGTTCAAAAATAAACTTATTGGTGCTATATCATGGTTCTTGAAACCAAGCAAGACCTTCAGCAGATCTAGTATTCCATGATTGGATGTGATATTAAACAAACTAAACATATCTAATATATGGTATTTTTGCTCTTTTTATATTGAGTGTAGTTTTGCAGAAAGGAAATCGAAAAGCATAAAATAAAAACTGCTAATTTATAGTCATAGAAATAGCCTAGCGATACAAGAGGTGTGATTTGCTACTTGATAGCGATTATGTTAACATTGTCGCATGCCTGAGTTCATTGAGTAAAATTAATTTCCATATGTTCATGCTTAACATTTTTTTCTAAAAACATATAGATTGAGTAGTAAATTAGATTCGTGAAAATTAGTTTTTTTCATTTTTTTGCATGTTTATATCGATCAATATTCTACAGAAATAAACAAAAACACAACTTTGCTGTTGGTATTGTTTTATGATAACAAACTTTAGACTACTTCAGTCGTATTTAAAAATCAACTGATTGTGGTTAAAATTTAAAAGTATGCCATGATTGTCAGCCTTAAGAAACACAAAAAATAAATATTTGTGATTATGTTTATTGAATTACCTGATTTAAAACTAAAGTTTCGTGATATATATGAATTTAAATAACAGATCTATAAACAAAATATCATTTTTAAGTAATGAACAACTGAATGAACATATTTATAATATAGTGTCATCAATAATGTATTATATATTTTGAACTAGCACATTTTAAAAAATGGATTTGTGTTTTCAGCAGTAGTAACATTAAATGAATATTTAAGATTTTACTTCGCACATGATTATCTTCCAGCATAGCAAAACAAAACATTAACATACAAATAGATTGTAGCAACAAAATAAGAAAACCCAGTATTTTTTATCTTAATGCTTAAGTGCGTCTGTATTTACGAGTATATGTTTTTAAAATGTGTTCTACAGTTTCATAGTATATAAATATTGAGCTATTATACACTGACATCTAGATAAACTAAAATCCCTTCAGGAGTATTTATAACATTGTATAACATGAGTTTTATAACATGAGTTTTTCTTCAATATTCTTCCTGTTCTAAATCCTATTGATAGTTTATTTCATTCATAAGCAAAACGAGAGCACTTAGTTCAACAGTCTAATAGCCTTGATTTAATTTACTCAAATGATTGTCAATATCAAAATGACATTATCTCTCATGGCCGCTCCTTTCATGAGTTAATATCGTAACCAAAGCCAATTGCTAATGTCTAAACACGTTATCCATCATGACAATATGAATCAACCAACCATGGCTTTACGTCTACTTAATACTTCAACTAAATTGACATGTAGAATTAATGTTCGATTTTATCCGAATGTGTATTGGTTCCTTATATTAAAATGTTGGGAACGCATTATTTTAATACATTTACATTAGTATACGTATTGTATACGAAAATTCCACAGAATAAAGCGACACAGGTGGTGTTTACAAACAACAAGATCATAGTATTAGAAGGTGTATCCTTCAAGTTGAACATAAAAATGAACAAGAAGAAGAACGTGTCAATAGTGTTTGTTTATAGCATTCGGGATCAGTTCTTACATGGCACTTCATGTCGAGGGACATTTCCAGAATATTCCTGACGATGTAAATCGTAAGTTGCATAGACAGCAAATGTATTTCATATGGCAAGACTATAACTCACATTCCATGAACTTTAAATTGATAATTTATTTTAACAATGACAAAATGATCTCAAAAATAAGCCAGACTGTGTTTATTGTAGGGACATCCCAATAAAATACGACAAAGCAAGATAATTTTAATGTTTAAAGTGGCATTTATCTTCCACTTTTTATGACCGTATCAGTATAATATTTATCATAATTAAGTAATTATTTGATATGCTATTTTAGTTCTTAGCTTTATTACTCCGACAAGAATTTCAATACATTTAGGTTCATTTGTTGTAAGAATATTTCTGATGCGTGTAAAAACATCTATCAAAGTGTTTGCTCTCTGAAGTGACAAAAACGTTTTCGATAAAATATGTTTGTTATATAATGTATAGCTGAAAATGATTTTGTTTTCCCTGATAAAATTAGGTGGCATTTAATTTTATTTATACAGACAAATGCTTGTGATATAGTTCAAGGATATTTTTTATTCATGGGAGATATAAATTATGTAGAGTCATTAGTATGTCAAGTACATCAATTTATAGTTCCGTTGGTATTCAAGACATAGTATGTTTCTAATGAAATTAGATTTGCGGTATTAGCTTTCTGTATGTTATTTGAATACAAAGTGGTTTTAATGTTTTGTATAAGTCGTTTTTTAAACCGATGATTCATATGCTAGGAAGAGATTTAGAGCATTTAGAGAAATAAACAAATCAATGTTGATGGAAAGTGATAATGAATTCGCGGATAAATTAGATAACTACTGATTGTTCTGTGATTTTAATCATTCAATCAAACCTAATTTGATAGAATAAATAGGTTACTGGAAAGCGTGTACAGCAAATTTATCGACTGTAATGGTATAGATTAGTTTATTTGTTTTGTTTAACACCGTGTCAACACAATTTAGGTCATTTATGGCGTCTAGCGCACCAAACCTAGATTTCCTGGACCCTTGTCTATAACCAGTACTCACCTACCATTCCACAAGGCCGGAAAATTCTCCATATATCTTATTAATGGAGGAAAATTGACATTATTGTCAAATTTTCAAGGAAGAGTATAACCTCCTCGGGCGGAATTCAAACCCGTGCCCCCTTCGCGACACGAGATTCCAAACCCCGGCGCGGTACCAATCGCGCCACTGACCCGGATTAGGCATTTATAGCAAATTTTTAGGCATTTGGTAAATTGCCTGGCCATTTGAGACATTTTATAAAGAGACTAAAATTTCTAGACAATTATAAAATGCCTGGGAAAAAAACAGCTCAATATTTTACACATTGCCTTAATGTATTTTATGATCATAAGGTTTGAGGATTTCATTCCTTCTTATCCAAATAGCATTTGAATAAAATCAATTTTTCCTTTGTTTACATCAAAAAGTTGTCTACAGTAACCTGGATCATTTTCAGCAGCCAATGAAAAAGATATCCAAAGGAAAATGTGTCATCAAAATAAGAAGGTTAACATGCCAACTTCTGTATTTAAACGTTCACAGAATATTGTAGCTCCATCTGGTTCAAAATTGTAGACTTGACAAAAGTTTCGCGATAAGCAGCAATTTAACCGTGTATTGTGTCTACTGTAATTCCAAGAAATAGTTATGTTATCAATATTAAATATAAGGTTCATAATGTTCAATAGTAACAGTCTTAGGTCTTCTGCTGAATAAGACTTCTCTTGCTTTGAAGTTTTACAATTTTATAAGAAATTAACAGTTGATGATATGTACGGTCATTTTTGCAAAACAGAACAATAGATTATTAAGGCTGTCTGTAATGCCAGAAAAGTAGTTGTTGTTAGTGGCAAGGTAAACAAATTGTATTTAAGTCCCCATAGATTCCGTTTACACTCCCTTTCAAGAAATTAAGAATGACACAGTTTACCATGTACAAAGTCAATATCAGGCTGTCCACAGACCAACTGTTTTGGCTGCAATATGGTATGTTGGTGCGCTCCAATTAAAATGTAAGACTTGATAGTGAACGTTTTCAATACTAGCCACTATTATTTGAATGAAAAAAATGTTCAACCGTTATTATGAATTAATATTTACATATATAATTTCAAATATATCTCCTGACACTTTCAGGCAACTTGTTAAAAAGCCCTTGAAATTTCGGTCAATTTGTAAAAAGCCTAGATATTTTCAGGCATTTTACAAAATGCATGACTCATATAGGCAATTTACAAAATGCTTGAAGTTTTAGGCATTTTGCAAATTGTCTAAATATACAAATTGCCTGTAACAAAACGTTTCATAAAACAGCTTGTTAGAGATACAGTCAAATCGTTTCTGTTGTAAGTGTTGGTATTGATTCAACAACAATGACAAGATTTTCCATTAGAATGTCAAACATGAAATGTGTATTGACAACTACTTAAATTTAAACTTCGAGGTATTGAAACTTCACAGTGATTGATAAATGGCTAAGGTAAATTTGTTTTAATGATATGTTCGTTAAATCAATAAACGTATTATACATTTCATTTATGTTAGAAGTTAGGACAAATAACATGTCACAGATTTTTGTTAGGGTATTGGCAAGAAATATGTCAAATTTGATACATCTTCATTTACAAGCCGAAATATATACTTTAATATAAGTTATGTAGCTTCTAAAAGGAAAACGTTATGTTGAGATGTATGAAGTGCGATTGAATCGTTAGAGACGTTTAAATTTACGATGCTTCGGTAACTACTATAACAGTATATCATCCTCGTACGATACCAATTACAGGGTACTTTGTCTGCGTTTTCAAGAAAATACGCATAAATAAAACTTTCTTTTAAAAAAAATTCCAGACTAGTTGTTCTTTTTTTACTTAAAACAATACTGCTATAGTAACTACAAGCTTTGTTACCTTGAAACCTCAGAACATATTTTTGTTGTAAACAACCCGCATAATGCACATCGTTTAGCACTAGCATAAACGTTATGGTTGCTAAATCTCGATTTTATTCCTTTTCCCCTAAAAACACATTGACGGAGAACAATAAGGTTTCTCAAAACATAAAGATTGAGTATTAAAAGAGATTTGTGAAAATTAAAATTTTCATTTTTGGCATGTTCATATCGATTAATATTCTACGGAAATAAAAACCCCACAACTTTGCTGTGGGTCTTGTTTTATTACAACAAACTTCAAATGACTACAGTCGTATTAAAAAAATCACCTTATTGTGGTTGAAATTTAAATGTATGCCATGCTTGTCAGCCTTTAGAAATACAAAAATAAATATTTGTGATTATGTTTATTGAATTACCACATTTAGAATTAAAGTTTCGTGATATATATGAACTTAAATAACAGATCTATAAACAAAATATCATGTACACGTAACGAACAATTGAATGAACATATTTATAATAGTGTCATCATTTATGTATTATATATATTGAACTAGTAGATTATAAAAAAGCGGTTTTGTGTTTTCAGCAATATTAACATTCATTTTAAAGATTTTACTTCACACATGATTATCTTCCAGCATAACAAAACAAAATATTAACTTACAAATAGATTGTAGCAACAAAATAAGAAATAGAGAATATTCGTCAACATTAGTGTAAGATTAGTTTTACTTTGTATGTCTAAATGTTACCTTCAGAAAATAAAATTATTGTTATTATTATTATTATTATTATTATCATTGGTGTAAGATCAATTTTTATTTCACCGAGTGAGCTCAGAAAACATATTTTCATGCGTGGCATAGCCACGAGTGAAAATGTCATTTTCTGAGTTCACGAGTTGAAATAAAAAAGATCTTACACCAAAGTTGACGAATATTCTGTTTCTTTCATGCTTAGTTTTGTGTTTTATTTGATGTATTTTACACAAATAATATCGTGACATCATTTCTACTCTAAGATGACGTCATTTATCTTCTAATATGATGTCATGAACGATGAAAATATAAGGTTATATTTTCACTACGATGAAAATTTAAAGTTTATATTTTCATCGTTTATTTTCATCAAATAACGCGACGTTTCACCATAAAGCATGAAAGAAAACCAAGTATTTCTTATCTTAATGCTTAAGTGCATCTTTATTTACGAGTATATGTTTTTAAACTGTGTTTTATCAGACAAGATCTTTAAATTTAAGATTACGTGTTGCATTCAATTAGATACATGTGCTTTGATCATAATGACTTTTCTAGTTTATGGTAATTAGGAATTGCAACAATCGTGTTTTAAAGTTCGCTTGGTTTTAATCATGTCATAAATTAGTACAGCATGAATTTACTCACGCCATTTATTCAGTTTATTTACACGCTCCAAACAAAGCAGAACGTTACAAGGTTTTTACACATTAACACCTTAATCGTCTAAATCCCTTCAGGAGTTCTATTCAAAATGAGTTATAAAACATTTACTTCCTTCAGCATTCTTCCTGTTCGACTTTCTATTTGTAAATTGTTGTTTCTTAAGGCAATATAAGTCCACTTAATTTAACAGCTTAATGACTTTGATTTTTTTACCTAAATGCTTCTTAAAGAATATCAAAATGACGTTATTTCTTATGTCCTCTCCTTTCACAATTTAACATTGTTAACTATAGCCGATTGCTTATGTCTAAATACGTTAACCGGACGATATGTTTAGACAAAACGACAAATAAAATTACCATATGACGTAAAATTAGTATTATCTAGTATTATCACAGAACAATATTTTAACTGGTTAGGAAAATTATAGCAAGTATTTATGTCATTGTCAGATAGTACACATTGATCTTCCTGAAACGTAAATATTTTTTATTTTTTTATTTTCCAATGTTTCAGAAAAACACGTGGTTTAGGGAAATTATATTAACTCAATATTTAGTTTGCTAAATCAGATCATCCCACGTTGTTTACAGATAAATGGTTTGCTTGTTTTCAAACAATATTGAGTTCGAGGTCAGTGACTAAGTCCCCGAGGATCCCATCAAAAACATAATATGCGCTCAAAGCTTGAAGCAAAACGGAAAATGTACGTATTCTAAACTATTTCTGGTACCAGATTGAAGATGCTTATTACATATCTATACTTCAGGAACGCTTGCAGCTCTTCTATTTTCAGATAGCATCGCATTTTATGTTTGAAGAAGACGTTACTCGAGGTTTTATTTCAACCGAATTATTTACGTTCTTGACAGTGTAAAGTATGTATGTTCAATTTTGAATTGTTTATACGGATTATTAACAATTCTTTACTTTAGTCCTAGTAATTGACAACTTTTTAAGTACATATTTATGTACGTATGTAGGCATCCTCCGATTAAAATAAAGTCTTTAAGACCATGTCGTTAATTTTCGAAACTATGTAAAAAAACCGCTTAATTGATTCGAAATGCACATAGCGTATTTCAATGTGTGGACCTAACTTCTCTCCTATAAGGTCAGTAATGTTTAACTTACACATTGTATCTCAAATTTGGTGATAAACATTTCAAACGGACCACTTTCATTAAACGAGAAACTGACGCATCGCAATATATTTTCTGTTATGCGTTAAATACCATAGATAAGAGAAACATTCTTACATCCGAAGTTATGTAGATAGTATGTCTTACAGAATTAAATAGCTTTTAATGGTTGGTTGTCTGGTAGGCATTTCAAAAGATCATCAGTTGACTTTGTCTAAATAAGAAGGACATATAGAGTTGTTGGCACGTCATTATTGAACATAAAGAACAATTTTAGATTTTCATTTTAGTAGAATGCGACTTTATACTTGTAGTGCCAAATTATCGATGGATACAATTTCGATCATGAAGGTGCTATTTCTTAAATATGCAAATACGATAGCTCTCTTACTTGACTAAGTAGTAAAACATTCAAGTTTAATTTGTAAAAAATACACCGGGGTTCAAAAGTTTCTTTACACATTTTATATTTTGATGCTATTGGGAAATATTTCAACTGATGTGCAGTTTACCATGAAATGTCAGTTATATTCTTTAATGCATTACAATTAATTATATATACAATAAACTTATAACACAAAATATTTCAGCAATATTTTTGCAATATAAATAGTTTGAAAATATGAAAAATTTGAAACCCAGTGTATAATATAAGGGATTGATTTCTGAACCGCAAGAGTGCTTGATATTGACAAGAACACTTTTAAAAAATCCCTTTATTAGCTCTATCTTGATTTTGGTGCATTTAACTATACATTAAATCTACGAAGCTGCATTTTCTTGTTGAGAGATTTATAGCTACATGTATGTGTCAAATATTTATGTGTTTCTTATAGAACACAGCCCACTTGTACTGATGATGTAGTGACATGTGTACAAACAAACACTTTTTTATTGGTATTGTTCTAACGATTTAATGCAATTGTGACAGCTAAAATACAAGCTTTTTTCTACTACATTTCAATTTGTATTCTCTTCATACACCAAGGGAAATCAATGTTTTCTATAACGACATCAGTTATGCAAAACTCTATAATGCAGGAATTATTCAGCAACTTAAAATGTTTGTCACATTTAATCCTATCACAAAATTATATAATTGATCCCGCAGAGAGTAGAGATTGTCAATATTATATTGCAAATATTTTAAATCTAAATAAATTTGGTTTACTAATATGAAATAGTTTTTCTATTTTCACATTAGAAAGTACTCCCCTCATGAATTTGAGCATACACAATTGGAATAAGCTTTTTGATCAAACGTTATTTTGAAACCGAAATATATAAGTAACTGCCGTCTTAATACAAATCGCCAAAACATGGCATTTGATTACATCCTCATAAAAAGTTAAAATGGAGTGAGTCTTACTTATTTAAAGATACATTGTAACAATAAGCAACAGTAAAACTTTAACAAGTGTACAATATTTGCAAATCTAATTGACTATAAGCATTTCATTATAACACAGAAACGTTTAATAATTAGAAATAAATCTATCAAATCTTTCAAGGTCCCAATCAACGTACGTAATAAGATCTATTTGAGAAAATAAAAATCTTAATGAAAATGAAGCGACAGCAATGATTTCCCTAGGTGTTTAACAGACAATGAGAACATTCGACAATGAAATTAGATATGCAATGTCTGAAATACATAGTAATAAGCCCTGTCACATATTTTCAGATAAACGTTTTAAACACCTCGCTCAATAACCATTCTGAAGATTGGTGTTTGAACGTGAGTATTTGGCAATTTGCCTTCATTTGTTAAAAACGCAATTGTGATTGTTTTATAAATCACCATATTACAGTATCCATTTCAAATACTAAATGCAGATGAAGTGATACAAGTGACAAAGACACACAAAGCTCTCATAGCATGAAAGAATATAGGCCACACAATGCTACTGTGACGCCAATTGCTTGTCACTTGATGAAGAAAGTTCGTAATTCTCTATCAAAAAGTCGTTTTTCTCTTACGCACGTTCTATAGGTGCCTACGAACGAAATATGTATCCAATGCGTGTTATCGAATTGTTGATTTGTTTTTTCTGTCAAAATGCCAGAGCGTTGTTTTTTTCATGATCTAGTTTTTGTAAGTGTAGATGCGATTAAAATTCGCGACCTTCATTCAATTGATTGTGTCACATAGGCAAGATTCGATACAAGCACACTAATGTTAACTTGCGAAAAATATTTTTGCATCACATGCCTTAAATGATGTTTCCCACGATTCTTGTAAAACCCCGAAGCGTAACAGATGCGCAATAAGATAAGAATGACGATTCCAAATAAGTGTGGTGTGTTGTACATCGAGTTCCTGATACAAATTGTCAATACATCCTTTCTGCAACAAGTGACTTATTGTTAAGCATGAGTAGAGTACATCATGTTGATATACCTACAAGACATACATTTGTAAAACACATACATGTGCTAATTGCTAAACATAATTATATTTAATGAAAAGTCAACGGATTTGATTCTCCTGATTCTAAAACAATTTCAAATTTGAGTATCGACGTTATAATATATGCCGTCAAGATTACGACAGGAAGGTGGATATTTGATAAAAGTGTTATTCAATTAATAAATACGTAATATATATTATAATTTATATACATGGATAATGAATTATTTTGTTAAATTGAAGCATCACCTGCTGAAAAAATAGTAATGATAATATAATTGAAACAATACTGCGTATGCAATACAAACATTCATAGTTCGTACAAAAAAAAATTACACGTTTTGTATACAATAAAATAAACCGATTTATTCCTAAGGCAGGACAGTATTGAAAATAAAGGTTGTACAGTTTAACAAAAACGAACCATCACCTCCCTTTTTCATTCATTCTTGTAATAGTAAAAGGTTTAACCGTTTCACCAAAAGTACACTCATAAAGGCATTTTTAAATCAATTTAGATGATGGAATGAAATGGTACTGAATCTTATTCGTTCAAACAAAAGTGAGTACGCGAATATATCGAAGTAAACTGAGATAAGTATTGATTGAAAATGGTTTATTTTACATGTGATGTGCACGATTTCCAAATTACTTGTTTTTGATGTACTTGAAAAAATTAGACATCATTGATTATGATTATTTAAATTTTAGTTACTTGGTTAAATATATTACAACTCAGATTTGTATGTATTGTAGCTGATTTTTAAATATAATATATACTCGTACATCTTTTATATAAGCAATAGATGCCTTTTGTTAATGTTTCATCTTGTTTAAACATCGTTTCCTAAAGCAAAATTAAAGAAAATAAAAGTCTTTGCTTTTTTCGAGTACAGTGGTCCAGTATTTATTCAAAATCAACAGAAAAAAGAAAGAAAAACATCTTAACGAAACGATTTAAAATAATTATTATTTATGGTTACAATAAAGAACGTACAGAAAGTATGCAACAAACGATTACTTGTTTTATATCAGAAAAAAGTAAAACGTAACATTTGGGATAAAATGGGGTCTTCGAATTTAAAATAGAGGATAATTCCAGACATTTATCAACGTTTACATATGCAATTCTTTTACTACAAATGACATTGATAATCAACATCGTCTAGTGAATTCGGTCGCACGCTTATCATTTATAGTCATACGAATGCCATCTTTGTATCCTCCAGGTTAAAAAGACAGACAAACCATTACCTAAAGACGAAATTTTCATTACATTGGATGCAACTGGATCTTAATATTAATGTCTGTCTTTTCTATCCAAAGATAAAACCCAGATTAGCTTTCTCTTTTTGATAAGATGAGGCATATTATTACATGTTAAAATATTGCTATCGGTATGAGTTTTATGTGTGTTCATCGATTTACGTCCATAGGGACAAGAGTATTTTGTTTTTCATATTACTTTGCTCTTTATACATACGTATTTTATATAACACATGCCACTTTAATAAAAACCTTACTTACTTACTTTTATGTATCAACAAAATTCACATATATCAGTTCTAATGTAATCATCTCCTTTGAAAATTTAATATCAAACATATACATTAAAATTCTAATCAAATTTTGAAAGTTGATTTATTATTAAACAAAGATCAAGCTGTTTTGAGAATTTCATTGAAGTGCTACACATTCTCTAAAACCAACAAAAATGTATTTGATATTTTACGAGAAGAATGAAAATTGTGAATTTCAAACTTCGCCATCATAAAAAGCATGCCTAACGCACTCGTCAAGAGAATTTAGCCTGAAACACTACATGCTTATACACATCAGTCATAAAAAGTTTATATAAAACCATAACTAAAACATGAAGCTAATGTTTTGCTTTCAAAATACATCTTTAATAATACTCTAGCTTGTGTTTGTATCAAATAAATTGTAGTTGCAATACTCCATGATTAAGAAAATGTGGTTGTAATTGCACGTTTTATTCATGATATTTCTAATGACAAAACTAACCTTCCTTATAACATGTATGTTAATCTTACAGGCAGAGAAATAACTTGTAAAAATTCTCCTAATTAACATTCTTGGCTCAAATCTGTACTATCCTTCTATCCACTGTAGTTAACAACTAAACTATTATACACCAATCTATGTTCAATAGCTATGAAAAAAATACATTGCCCGTAACCACTTTAGTTGCAGTAAATACAAGTTGGTACAAATGTTGCTATAGCTCTTACCATTCGTTGTTGTGTCATCTGATAAATTTCATGATACTAGTACCGCACAAATCAACTATGGTGGTAGCGTTAGTATTTGACTGCAGAATTGATCCTATCTAATACATTCAAAACATACACCGATTCTATAGACGCATTTGTAAATGCATAACAAATAAATCAATTCCTGTATTCAAGTAATAATTGTTTTCCAAATTCAAAACGTTCAAACACTTGAAGCAGGTACATGTGTCTTGGAATAAAAATGAATTTTTGAGTTTGAGCAGAAATATTAATAAAATAAAAAATACGCAACACTCTGGAGTAATACATTAAAACAATTACGCACTTATTAATGATACAGAAATATGCATAGTAAAACAATAGTTAAACCATTTTGCTGTGAAAATAATCTTTAGGGATTTAATTTTCTTCCTAAATTTTATTGTACTCTTAGAGCACAGCTAATGTTTGTACTACAAATAAATATCTTATTATTGCAGCACAGAAAACACACACCAGAGAAATAATTATTTCAATGAAAAAAAATTCCAATTTTATGATTTCATTGTCTCACGCTACAAAATTAGAAATGTTATGTCATGCATACCTAATGTTAGTTTATATCGTGTTGTTGGTGCACTTGCATTTGAAATGCATTACTTTTGCTAATAAAACAACGGATTGGGGTTTGTGATGTTTCAACAATGTTTTATTTCTTTTCGAGGTAAAACCCTTATGATGTTTTCTGTTGTTCAAAAGTTGTAACTAGGTGTTGTAATTTCTGTATTGAATTTGGACACAGTTCTAGGGAGCAGAACTAATATGATGTAACGTACAAACGTAGTATGAAGTGGATACATTGCTAGAAGATACAAACTATAATTCTTAATAAGAACCAGTTAGTTAAAAATCCTTTTACCAACTTAGATATTTATGAAGAAAATGATAACGAAACGTCAAATAAACCGTTACTACTTCAGTCCATATATTTAATGGAGTGTTAAAAGAGTGACTATATTTAGTCTGATTTCTTTGTAAGTAAATATTTATCAATTCATTTCAAAACTAACTACGACAGAATATAACTGTAGGTAATTCCTATACAGATGTATTAGGAAAGTCAATCGTTCATTTAAGGACAGTTCAATTAAGAATCTGAATAATAAATCAAGTTTATGACCAGTAGGTGAATAACATAAATGGAGTTATTGAAGTTGTGCGTGCAAACAGTCCATTCAATATAATTGATGAATTTTGTTTGCGAATAAGATCCTCAGAGAGCTGACCGAATGCCTATAATCGCACAAATATAATTAGTTATCTTTATACATCAATTATCACTAAATTGTTATTGAGTTTTTATGTTTTTATTAAAAAGAGCACACATATACTATTTCGGACACTAAATTTTTTAGATTTCGCATGTTAACCGTCTGTATACAATCTAAAGATTTATAATCTAAAGTTTTGACCTCTACGAACAAAAAAGTCTCATTTAATACAATAATGCGCATAATGATTATTTAGTGTATAAAGAGACAAATACGTTTGAAGAAAATTCAGTCAAAACAGCAACTTCTAGTTTTGTCTTTGATGAAAATTTCTTTTATTTAAACATGTTAAATATTATTATAAAATAGTTTCTAGTCGCTGTACAACCAATTGTACTACATAATAGTAATGTAGCGTTTATTAAAGAACCGCGGCCGTAGCGTAGTGGTTAGCATGTCTGACTTCGAATCCGGGGATTGCGGGTTCGATCCCGGTCGCGGTAGGTCATACCCTATACATGAGTTGTCGGCCTCGTGGTAGGGTAAGTTAGTACTGGTAATAGAAAATTGTCCAGGAAACCTATAAGGGCTGGCCGTCGTATATTTGACCTAGATATGTGTTGAATACGACGTTAAAAAGTGTTTATTAAACTCGTCATTTTTTTTGTACTTTTGTATAGCTCGTTTTCTCTAAACTGTCAAAACATGAATAATTTTACGGTGACTTCGTGCTCTTTGTCTAACACTCGTGATATTGAAATAGTGTGTAATCATTAACCGTGAAATTATTCAAACTGTGACAGTTGATAAAAATGGACAATACAGAAATGTTTGACATATTCTTCAAATATATTGGTTTGACGTTTTGAAGTTCAGAAATATACTCTAGAAGATCCATAGTTACCACATTGGAGTGGTGAAGCATATGCTGACGTACTTAAAAATATATTTGGATATAAACTTGCAAGTTATGATTTAAGAGGAGCAAATATCGTATTAAATGAGGTTTATGTACTCGTATTTAAAACCGACGAACTTACCAGTATCTTGGTCATAAACAAAGAAAATCGATGTAATTGTCTTTGAAAGATATATCTTATTATTTCATGTTATGATGAATTAAACAATTATTTAGAAAGATGTTGTTGTTATATATTTCAACGCAAACGTGTAGACAATATCAATTTTGTTATTGACGTCATCTAAATTAATATCAGATAATAATATTACAACAAAACAAGACAAACATTTCCTAACATATCTTACTAAGAGAGGACTGTTATGCTCGCATATATTCTTATTTACCAAATGTTATTTATATAATTTAATCAGTTATATTAAAGAAATGCAAGCCCAGTTAAGTCATAAAAATTCAATTAAACGTTCAATATAAGTTTACTCAAATGCATTGCAAGTACATGCATATCAATATGAATTGCAATTTCGAAGACAAAACAATAAAAACAAAGCCCTGAACAGATTTGCCAACAGCTGATGTTACTAGGCCAATATAGTTAACAACTCAATTTATGGACAATTACTTTTGATACTTATTCAATATCGCAATGCATTAACAATATCACAAACATTATAGCAACATTATGGCGTTATTGAATATATTGCTTTATAATTGTACAAAATTTATAACAAAAAAGACATCGTTTGCTGACAATAAGGCTCACCAAAAAAGGCAACCATGTGAATATACAAATTTCTTTGGCAAACGTACTTAGATTATTCTGAGATTATGACAGATATGTCACAAAATCTAGTCCAACATCGTGTACGATGTCTCCAGAAAATGTAAACAGCAGTAAATCAGTTATTATTTGTTTTGTAACTATGCGATAATTTCCAATTGAAAAGACAAAGGTTCTAGAGAAATGTTACGTTAAAAGGATGATCCATTTTACAAGTAAACAAAAAAAATATAAATGGTGTTGTCAGGTTATCACAAGGTTTTTACTTAACTAATTTTGAATACAAATATGCATACATGAATACATAACTACACATGGAATAGGTCATGTTGGTTATTAATATAAGTTGCCACACTATATAGAATGATACAGCAAAACATAAACGAAAAAAACCAACAAAATCGATACCATGACGCAGGCTTTAAAATGTCGCACAAATGTTATGAAAATGTAATCAGTTTTAAATTGATTAACGCTTATATTTATTTTTTTTGTTTTTAATTCAACGATTAAAAAAATATATAATTGAAAAGTCAATAATTGGTGTAAATTAATCTGTATATATGTGTACAATAGTATCGATAGTTGATTTGAATGCACAATTGTATGTCACATCTAAAATATTTTCTTTTAATTTTTGCTACATGAATTTCAGAAAAGTT
Source organism: Mactra quadrangularis (assembly GCA_025267735.1). NCBI lineage: Eukaryota > Metazoa > Mollusca > Bivalvia > Venerida > Mactridae > Mactra > Mactra quadrangularis. Next base: position 12,981,111 of record CM046298.1, read on the forward strand.
TAAGTTCAATATTTATACACCACTTCAGCAAGTGTTAATAGTTTGCCTAAATATGTACTAACTCTCATCACACTATATCGTATCCTAAAATCAAAGTGTACGTAATTTCGCAAAGCATTTTTGCATTTCTAGTTTTATTTCTATTTGTGCTAAAACATAAGTTTCAATACCTGTATTCATTTTCTGGTTTCGTTATTCCTTATACTTGGTCGAATATATTGAAAATATTGTATAACATTCTAATTCTATGTTGTTTGTGCTATTATCCTTCATCTTTTACAGACAACATTGTGCAGGAGTGGTCATACCACATTCATACCTTCTCAAAAGACAGGAAGCACATAAGTGTATACCACGTGAGGAACATTTCAATGTCAAACACGTTCTCCTTGACTGTCAGGATCTTAAATACATCCGTGAGAAACATTTTAAGATTAACTCACTTAAAGAACCTTTTGAGTCAGTACCATCATATGCGAAACTTAATTTTTGAAGGAAATAAATGTATATAATAAAATATAGGACTTCAAATCATTAATATCGGTTGAATTAATAGTATCAGTAATTGCTTTCGGCGCGATATGACCTTTCTGTGTTGGTGCGCCGTAAAACCAAAACAAACAAACAGACAGACAACATTGTACAAAGTAAACAACTTGTGGAAGTCTTCAACAAAGATTTCCATTTTGATTCGTTCCCCAAAGCAACGTTTCAATAAGTTAATGACACTATGCTTTTAACAGGAGAGGTATATAATTACATGATGACTATTGAAAGAAGAAACAAACGTCTGATAAGAACGATTTAGAAGATTACTGTTATTTAAGACGTATTGGAAATTGTCTGAAAGAAATGTATTACACATTCTTGAATTGTTGTCTAATAGTATAACTAGTATGCTGTTTTAAACGCATTAAGTCGATGAGACGATGGCATACAATACATGTATTTCATAGAAATCGGTTAGGAATCTGAAACTACTAGCAAGGTTTAATGACAGAACACCATTCTACTGATAAGAAGTTTAAACACATACAAAAAGCTGTAGAAAATATTATATCAAATACTAAGTCGATATGCCAACGCAAATATTTTCTTAATTTCAGAATATAACATACGTTAGATCATTACGTGTAGACAATATCATCAAGAAACTGCTTATTTCAAACACACGGAATTGTGATTTTCAATATCAAAAATATGTCTGACAAAACAAATTATTCCGTAGACAAAATTTGGATGCAATTTACATTTCGATAATATAGGATTTTTGCCACTTGTTAAAGGCACGATATGGGTATGAGTCTTGTATGAGCGCATGCACAAACGAAAATAGGAGCTTCTTTGTTTTTGGTTATATCTGTTTTTAAAGTGGAAACAAGTATTAATTACATGCAAGAAATAATTTTTAAAAAAATATTCGTTAAAAAACAAATATAGCAGGTCTTGCAAGTGGTTAAGTTAAACAGTATTTAAACCATATCGACAGTTTATTACTTTTGACTTGACAAAAGTTCAAAAATAAACTTATTGGTGCTATATCATGGTTCTTGAAACCAAGCAAGACCTTCAGCAGATCTAGTATTCCATGATTGGATGTGATATTAAACAAACTAAACATATCTAATATATGGTATTTTTGCTCTTTTTATATTGAGTGTAGTTTTGCAGAAAGGAAATCGAAAAGCATAAAATAAAAACTGCTAATTTATAGTCATAGAAATAGCCTAGCGATACAAGAGGTGTGATTTGCTACTTGATAGCGATTATGTTAACATTGTCGCATGCCTGAGTTCATTGAGTAAAATTAATTTCCATATGTTCATGCTTAACATTTTTCTCAAAACATAAAGATTGAGTAGTAAAAGAGATTTGTGAAAATTAGTTTTTTTTCATTTTTGGCATGTTAATATCGATCAATATTCTACGAAAATAAAAAAACACAACTTTGCTGTTGGTCTTGTTTTATAACATTAAACTTTAGATTACTTCAGTCGTATTTAAAAATCAACTGATTGTGGTTAAAATTTAAAAGTATGCCATGATTGTCAGCCTTTAGAACACAAAAAATATATATTTGTGATTATGTTTATTCAATTACCAGATTTAAAACTAAAGTTTCGTGATATATATGAATTTAAATAACAGATCTATAAACAAAATATCATATACACGTAATGAACAACTGAATGAACATATTTTTAATATAGTGTCATCATTAATGTATTATATATTGAACTAGCAGATTAAAAAAGCGGCGTTGTGTTTTAGCAGTAGTAACATTCAATGAATATTTAAGATTTTACTTCGCACATGATTATCTTCCAACATAGCAAAACAAAACATTAACATACAAATAGATTGTAGCAACAAAATAAGAAAACCCAGTATTTTTTATCTTAATGCTTAAGTGCATCTGTATTTACTCCAAACAAGTATATAAATATTGAGCTTCTATACACTGACATCTAGATAAACTAAAATTCTTTCAGGAGTATTTATAACATTGTATAACGTGAGTTTTATGACATTCGTTTTTCTTCAATATTCTTCCTATTCTAAATCCTTTTTATAGTTTATTTCATTCTCAAGCAAAACGAGAGCACTTAGTTCAACAGTCTAATAGCTTTGATTTAATTTACTCAAATGATTGTCAATATCAAAATGACATTATCTCTCATGGCCGCTCCATGCATAAAATTTTTAGGCATTTGGTAAATTGCCTGGCCATTTTAGACATTTTATAAAGAGACTAAAATTTATAGACAATTACAAAATGCCTGAAAATAACAGCTCAATATTTTACACATTGCCTAAATGTGTTTTATGATCATGAGGTTTGAGGATTTCATTCCTTCTTATCCAAATAGTATTTGAATAGGGTCAATTCTTCCTTTGTTTACATCGAAAGATTGTCTACAGTAATCTGAATCATTTTCAGCAGCCAATGAAAAAGATATCCAAAAGAAAATGTGTCATCAAATAAGAATGATAACATGCCAAATTCTGTATTTAAACGTTCACAGAATAGTGTAGCTCCATCTGGTTCAAAATTGTAGACTTGACAAAAGTTTCGCGATAAGCAGCAATTTAACTGTGTATTGTGTCTACTGTAATTCCAAGAAATAGTTAAGTTATCAATATTATATATAAGGTTCATAATGTTCAACAGTAACAGTCTTAGGTCCGACTAAAAGCTTATGTGCCAATATCAGAGCTTCAGCAGTCTAGGTTAATCTGGATCTGATGAAGACAGTTATATATGCTGAATAAGACTTCTCTTGCTTTGAAGTTATACATTTTTATAAGAATTAACAGTTGATAATATGTACGTTTTTTTGCAACACAGAACCATGCATTATATAGGCTGTCTGTAATGCCAGAAAAGTAGTTGTTGTTAGTGGCAAGGTAAACAAATTGTATTTAAGTCCCCATAGATTCCGTTTACACTCCCTTTCAAGAAATTAAGACTGACACAGTTTACCATGTACAGGGTCAATATCAGGCTGTCCACAGACCAATGGTTTTGGCTGCAATATGATATGTTAATGCGCTCCAATTAAAATATAAGACTTGATAGTGAACGTTTCCAGTACTAGCCACTATTATTTGAATGAGAAAAATGTTCAACCGTTAGTTTGAATTAATATTTACATTTTCAGGCAAATTGTTAAAAAGTCCTTGACATTTCGGTCAATTTGTAAAAAGCCTAGATATTTTCAGGCATTTTACAAAATGCCTGACTCATATAGGCAATTCACAAAATGCTTGAAGTTTTAGGCATTTTGCAAATTGCCTAAATTTACAAATTGCCTGCAACATGTCCATATCATTGCCACTCAATAAAACGTTTCATAAAACAGCTTGTTAGAGTAACAGTCAAATCCTTTCTGTTGTAAGAGTTGGTATTGATTAAACAACAATGACAAGATTTTCCATTAGAATGTCAAACATGAAATGTGTATTGACAGCTACTTAAATCTAAACTTCGAGGTATTTATACTTTACAGTAAATTCACATAAATTGCTTAGGTAAATTTGTTTTAACGATATGTTCATTAAATCAATAAACGTGTTATACATTTCATTTATGTTAGAAGTTAGGAAAAAAAACATGTCACTGATTTCTGTTAGGGCTTTGGCGATAATTATATCAAATTTGATACATCTTCATTTACAAGCCGAAATAAATACTTTAATATAAGTTATGTAGCTTCTTAAAGGAAAACGTTATGTTGAAATGTATGAACTGCGATTGAATCGTTAGAGACGTTTAAATTTACGATGCTTCGGTAACTACCATAACAGTATAATATTATCATCCTCATAAGATACCAATTACAGGGTACTTTGTCTGCGTTTTCAAGAAAAGGCGCATAAATAAAAATTTCTTTTAAAAACGTTTCCAGACAAGTTGTTCTTTTATACACTTTTATCTTTAAATACAATACTGCTATAATGTACCTGCTTTCATTAAATATTTATCTAATATTTTACATTTTTATGACAAAACATGTTGTAAAATTATAATACCATAATTCTTAGAAATAGTGAATTTGTGAAAGCATTTAGAAGTCCTCCTCTAGTACTATGAATACCCAAACACCCATAAGCAAATCACAGACACGTTAGCTTAAATCAGCATTTACTTTAATTACAAGTTTTGTTACCTTAAAACCTTAGAACATATTTTTGTCGTAAACAGCCCGCATAATGCACATCGTTCAGCACTAGCATGAAAGTTATGGTTGCTAAATCTATATTTTATTCCTTTTCCCCTAAAAACACATTGACGGAAAACAGTAAGGTTTCTCAAAACATAAAGATTGAGTATTAAAAGAGATTTGTGAAAATTAAAATTTTCATTTTTGGCATGTTTATATCGATCAATATTCTACGGAAATAAAAAAAACACAACTTTGCTGTGGGTCTTGTTTTATTACAACAAACTTCAAATGACTACAGTCGTATTAAAAAATCAACTTATTGTGGTTAAAATTCAAGGGTATGTCATGATTGTCAGCCTTTAGAAACACAAAAAATATATATTTGTGATTATGTTTATTGCATTACCACATTTAAAACTAAAGTTTCGTGATATATATGAACTTAAATAACAGATCTATAAACAAAATATTATGTACACGTAAAGAACAATTGAATGAACATATTTATAATAGTGTCATCATTTATGTATTATATATATTGAACTAGTAGATTAAAAAAAAGCGGTTTTGTGTTTTCAGCAATATTAACATTCATTTTAAAGATTTTACTTCACACATGATTATCTTCCAGCATAGCAAAACAAAATATTAACATACAAATAGATTGTAGCAACAAAAATTAGAAATAGAGTATAGTCGACAACATTGGTGTAAGATCGATTTTTATTTCACCGAGTGAGCTCAGAAAATATATTTTCATGAGTGGCATAGCCACGAGTGAAAATGTCATTTTCTGAGTTCACGAGTTGAAATAAAAAAGATCTTACACCAAAGTTGACGAATATTCTGTTTCTTTCATGCTTAGTTTTGTGCTTTATTTGATGTATTTTACACAAACTACAAGGTGACATCATTGCTACTCTAAGATGACGTCATTTATCTTCTAATATGACATCATGAACGATGAAAATATAAGGTTATATTTATTTCATCAAATAACGCGACGTTTCACCATAAAGCATGAAAGAAAACCCAGTATTTCTTATCTTAATACTTAAGTGCATCTGTATTTACGAGTATGTTTTTAAAATGTGTTTTATCAGACAAGATCTTTAAATTTAAGATTACGTGTTGCATTCAATTAGATACATGTGTTTTGATCATAATGAATTGTCTAGTTTATGGTAATTAGAAATCACAACATCCGTATTTTAAAGCTCGCATGGTTTTAATCATGTCATAAATTAGTACAGCATGAATTTACTTACGCCATTTATTCAATTTATTTACACGCTCCAAACATAGCAGAACGTTACAAGGTTTTTACACATTTACACCTAAATTGTCTTAAACCCTTCAGGGGTACTATTCAAAATGAGTTTTAAAACATTAGCTTCCTTTAGCATTCTTCCTGTTCGACATTCTATTTATAAATTGTTGTTGTTTTAGGCAATATAAGTCCACTTAGTTTAACAGCTTAATGACTTTGATTTTTTACCTAAATGCTTCTTAAAGAATATCAAAATGACGTTATTTCTTATGGTCGCTCCTTTCACAATTTAACATTGTTAACTATAGCCGATTGCTAATGACTAAATACGTTAACCGGACGATATTTTTAGACAAAACGACAAATATAATTACCATATGACGTAAAATTAGTATTATCTAGTATTATCACCGAAAAATATTTTAACTGGTTAGGATAATTATAGCAAGTATTTATGTCATTGTCAGATATTACAATTTGATCTTCCCGAAACGTAAATATTTTGTATTTTCTTATTTTGCAATGTTTCAGATAAACAAGTGGTTTATGGAAATTATATCAACTCAATATTTAGTTTAACAAATCGGATCATCCCACGTTGTTTACAGATAAATGGTTTGCTTGTTTCCAAACAATATTGAGTTTGAGGTTAGTGACTAAGTCCCCGAGGATCCCATCAAAAACATACGCGCTCAATGCTTGAAGCAACGTGTAAAATGTATGTATACTAAACTATTTCTGGTACCAGATTGAAGATGCTTATTACATATCTATACTTCTGGAATGCTTGCAGCTCTTCTATTTTCAGATAGCATCGCATTTTATGTTTGAAGAAGACGTTACTCGAGGTTTTATTTCAACCGAATTATTTACGTTCTTGACAGTGTAAAGTATGGATGTTCAATTTTGAATTGTTTATACGGATTATTAACAATTCTTTACTTTAGTCCTAGTAATTGACAACTACTTAAGTACATATTTATGTACGTATGTAGGCATCCTCCGAATAAAATAAAGTCTTTAAGACCATGGGCCACTTTCACAAAACAACTTAAGTTCATTTTTAAACTTAAGTTGTTGCTTAAGTCTAGTTTTTATCTTATCACTGTTTCACAAAAAAACTTAAGTCGATTTTGAAACATAAACTTAAGACAAAACTTAAGTCAGCTAGGGAGGTGACTTAAGCCTAAAACAGGTGACTTAAGTCATAAATTTCAATATGGCTGCGCCCAATGTTTTTATTCAGAGATGTCATTTGAGTAGGCCGCGAATAATTAGAATATATTTAACTCATTAGAAGTGTTTGACGACCAATACTTAATAAATATGTACAGGTTATCCCAGACCAGCAAGTTACCTACTGCTTGCAGGGCACATAGTTCGCCAGTTTACATGACAGTTCTTGTTGCATTAAAGTTCTATGCTACTGGCAATTAAAACAGAATTCAAATTATATGACTCATAGAATAAATGGCATTCTAATGCATATATGTACCACTGTTTCTATGAAGAGGCGAACAAATAAAAATGCGTGTAAAGACGATTAAAGCTACCCGACAACAAAATTGAGGTTTGAATGCAAAATAAAAGCAAACAAATTAAATAATGTATCAGTGAATGTTAAAAAGCAACGAAATGCAGAATTTAAATAAGAAAATACTGATTTACCTTTTCAGTGATAGCAATTATTTGGCTGCTTTCTAATAAGTCATGAAAGCTTTGCCTGCAGAGTGATATTGTTTTGTTTTTCAAACTCTACATATATGTATAACATTAACCTCAACAACTTTACTTTCGTTCCCCGTTTGTTCAAGGATAACACGAGGACATCGTGTATCGATATTTTATGTGTTTGTGTGATGTGTATATAAGTCATTGCTAAAAGATTGTACATGTATTACATCATACTATTGACGATTTACACATTACCGGTTTAAAATTGACAGATTTAACAGCGTAGCTATGAAACATTGATATAGTCAAAACTTAAGACCAGACTTAAGTCAGGAACAGAATAAGATTGTCTCAAGTTTTTTCGAGAAACTGACTTAGTAAAAACTTAAGTTCACCACAACGTTTAACTTAGGTCCAAGCTTAAGTCTTGGCTTATGAAAAAAACTTAAGAATTTTTGTGAAAGTGGCCCCTGGTCGTTAATTTTCAAAACTAAGTAAAAAAACGCTTAATTGATTCGGAATGCACATAGCGTATTTCCATGTGTGGACCTAACTTCTCTCCTATAAGATCTGTATTGTTTAACTTACATATTGTATCTCAAATTTGGTGATAAACATTTCAAACTGACCACTTTCATTAAAGAGAAACTGACGCAACGCAATATATTTTCTATTATGCGTTAAATACCATAGATAAGAGAAACATTCTTACATCCGAAGTTATGTAGATAGTATGTCTTACAGAATTAAACAGTTTTTTATGGTTGGTTGTCTGGTAGGCATTTCAAAAGACCATCAGTTGACTTTGTCTAAATAAGAAGGACATATAGAGTTGGTGGCACGTCATTATTGAACATGAAGAACAATTTTAGATTTTCAATGAAAAACTTTAGTAGAATGCGACTTTATAATTGTAGTGCCAAATTATCGTTCGATACTATTTCGAACATGAAGATGCTATTTGCTAAATATACAAGTACGATAGCTCTCTAACTTGACTAAGTAGTAAAACATTCAAGTTTCATTTGTAAAAAATACACCGGGGTTCAAAAGTGTCTTTACACATTTTATATTTTGATGCTTTTGGGAAATATTTCGATATACTTAAAATGTCGCTAATTGTTTCACAACTGATGTGCAGTTTACCATGAATTGTCAGTTATATTCTTTAATGCATTATTGTTATTTAAATATATAATAAACATATAACTCAAAATATGTCAGCAATATTTTTGCAATAAAAATAGATTGAAAATATGAAAAATTTGAAACCCAGTGTATAATATAAGGCATTGATTTCTGAACCGCACGAGTGTCTGATATTGACAAGAACACTTTTAAAAATTTTCTTTATTAGCTCTGTCTTGATTTTGGTGTATTTAGCTATACAAATTTACGAAGCTGCACTTTCTTGTTGAGAGATTTATAGCTATTTGTCAAATATATATGTGTTTCTTATAGAACAGAGCCAACTTGTACTGATGATGTAGTGACATGTGTACAAACATTTGCTACAAACACTTTTTATTGGTATTGTTCTAACGATTTAATGCAATTGTGACAGCTAAAATACAAGATTTTTTCTACCACCCTTTCAATTTGTATTCTCTTCATACACCAAGGGAAATCAATGTTTTCTATTACGACATCAATTATGCAAAACTCTAGAATGCAGGAATTATTCAGCAACTTAAAATGTTTGTCACGTAAAATCCCTATCACAAAACTCTGTAATTGATCCCACAGAGAATAGAGTACAAATATGTCAGTATTATATTGCAAATATTTTAAATCTTAATAAATTTGGTTTAGTTATATGAAATAGTTTTTCCATTTTTACATTAGAAAACATTCATGTCAAGTACTCCCCTCATGAATTTGAGCATACACAAGTGGAATAAGCTATTTAATCAAACGTTATTTTTAAACCGTAAAATAATAGTAACTGCCGTCTTAATACAAATCGCCAAAACATGTCATTTGATTACATCCACATAAAAAGTTAAAATGAAGTGAGTCTTACTTATTCAAAAATAACAATAAGCATAAGTAAATTTTTAACATGTGTACAGTATTGGCAAATTTTATTGACTATAAGCATTTCATTATAACTTTACTTTTATTTCCTCCAAGCTGGAGAGCATATTATAATACAAAATACAAAGAAAATTACAGAGAAAATATAGATATATAAATAGCATGATATAAATCACAACATATGTGAAAACATGTATCACTTAGACTATGAAAAAAGGGCACACCCATGTCTATATATAATTATGCACTAAGCTACACTGTATATATTAACAAATTGACACCTAAGTTTATTTTTTTTAAATGTTCAATATTTTATAGCAGTATTCAGGGTGATCTGCTGTTTATTTCTACGTTTTACAATTCGAAATACATTCATCAAATCTTTCAAGGTCTCAACCAACGTAATAAGATCTATTTGAGAAAATAAAAATCTTTATGAAAATAAAGCGGAGACAATGATTTCCCTTGGTGTTCAGCAGACAATGAGAATATTCGATAATGTAATTAGATATGCAATATCTGAAGTACATAGTTACGTAATAATCTCTGTCACATATTTTCAGATAAACGCTTCAAACACCTCGTCCAATAACCATTCTGAATATAAGTGTTTGATTTTGAACGTGAATATTTGGCAATTTGTCTTCATTTGTTTCAAATAAAATGCCAATGTGATTGTTTTATAAATCACCATATTACAGTTTCCATTTTAAATACTAAATGCAGAGGAAGGGAAATAAGTGACAAAGACACACAAAGCACACATAGCATGAAAAAGTATAGGACAGAAAAACGCTACAGTGACGCCAAGAACTTGTCACTTGATGAAGAAAGTTCGTAATTCTCTATTAAAAGGTCGTTTTTCTCTTACGCACGTTCTATATGACTTGTGCCTGCGAACGAAATATGCATCCAAGGCGTGTGATCGAATTGTTGTTTATGATTCCTTCAAAATGCCAGAGCGTTGTTGTGTACGTTTCCACATTTTATCATGATCTAGTGTAGATGCGGTTAAAATTCGTGACCTACTAACAAAAAAGTGTCGAAGTTCAATTACTCAATTGGTTGTGTCACCTAGGCAAAATTCGATAAAAACATACCAAGGTTAACTTGTAAAAAAATATTTTTGCATCACGTGTATAAAAAATGATGTTTCACAAGAATGTTTTAAAACTGCGAGGCTTAACAGATGCGCAATGAGCTAAGAATAACGATTCCAAATAAGTGTGGTGTGTTGTACATCAAGTTCCTGATGCAAATTGTCAATACATCCTTTCTGGAACGAGTGCCTTATTGTAAACCATGACAAGGGAACATCATGTTGATATACCTAAAAGACATACATTTGTAAAACACGTACATGTGCTAATTGCTAAACATAATTATATTAAATGAAAAGTCAACGGATTTGATTCTCCTGATTCTAAAACAATTTCAAATTTGAGAATCGATGTTATGCCGTCAAGATTACGACATGAAGGTAGATATTTGATAAAAGTGTTATTCAATTAATAAATTAAGTAATATATATCATATATACATGGATAATTAATTATATAATTAAATTGAAGCATCACCTGCTGAAAAAAGCGTATTGTTAATCTATTTGAAACAACACTGCGTATGCAACTTTAAATATGGAAATTCAAACACTTATAGTTCGTACAAAATAACATTACACGTTTTCGAATACATTAAAATAAACCGATCTATTCCAAAGGCAGGACAGTATTGAAAAAAAGGATGTACAGTTTATTTTAACAAAAAACGAACCATCACCTCCCTTTTTCATTTACCGCCGGCCTGAGGGCCATGGTAGGAGCAGTTCATGATTTCTTTTACTGGCGTCCTCCTTTTTTATTTACTAATGTTGACAGTGCTAAATTGTATCAATTTTTAGTTTTATATAGTACTGCAATAAAATTTTGTGCTTTTGGGGGGCAATTTAAAGAACATTTTATCCTTAATTTATATTTTAAGACATTGTAAAATATCTGCTCCCCTAAATTGAGGTTCATGCTAAAAAACACATACCGTACGTATTTCACGCACGTCTCCGTGAACAGATTTGTTACAGACTCGCGTTTATCGTATACGAAACGCTAAATTCATGATGAAAAAGTTATTATTAATATTGTACCGTCTGTAGTAAGTTTTGATACTGTCTCTGCATGTTGAACTTTTCGGTGTTACTGTATAATTCATGCTTGTAATGGTAAAATGTTTAACCATTTCACCAACAGTATACTCATAAAGGTGTAAATCAATACAGATGATAGAATGAAATTGTACTGATTCTTATTCGTTCAAACAAAAATGATTACGCGAATATATCGAAGTATACTGAGATTAGTATTGCTTTAAAATGGTTCATTTTAAATGTGATGTGCACGATTTTCAAATAACCTGTTTTTGATACACTTGAAGAAATTAGACATCAATGATTAGGATTATTTAAATTTTAGTTACTTGGTTGATTATATTACAACTCTGATTTGTATGTATCGTTGTTGCTTTTTACATATAATATATATATCTAATATATATGCAATAGATGCCTTTTATCAATGTTTCATCTTGTTTAAAAATCGTTTCACAAAGCAAAATTAAAGAAAGTCAAAGTAATTTTGCTTTTACTCTAAGTGGTTCAGTATTTATTCAAAATCAACAGAATAAAAGAAAACAAAACCTTAAAGAAACGATTTAAAATAATTATTTTTTATGGTTGCTAAAAAGAACGTACAGAAAGTTTGCAACAAACGACTGTTTGTTTTATATCAGGAAAAATTAAAACGTAACATATGTGATAAATGAGGTCTTTGAATTTAAAATAGAGGATAATTCAAGACAGTATCAACGTTTACATAATGCAATTTTTCTAAATAATGACATTGATAATCAACATTGTCTAGTGAATTCGGTCGCACGCCTATTACTAATAGACATATGAATGCCATCTTTTTTATCTTCCAGGTTTACAAGACAGACAAATCATTATCTAAAGACAAAATTTTCATTACATTAGATGCAAATTCGATCTTAATATTAACGTATGTCTGATAATATTTATCTATCCAAAGATAAAAGCCAGATTAGCTTTCCCTTTTTGATTAGATGAGGCATATTGTCACATGTTGAAATATTGCTAACGGTATGAGTTTTATGTGTGTTCATCGATTTACGTCCATAGGGACGAGAGTATTTTGTTTTTCATATTACTTAGCTCTTAATACATACGTATTTTATATTACACGTGTCACTTAGTAAAACCTTACTTTCTTACTTACATCGCATTTCAATACATCAATTATTATTTGATCATCTTCTTTGAAAGTTTAATATCCAACAGTTAAAATATACATCAAAAAACCAATCAAATTGTGAAAGTTGATGTATTATTAAACAAAGATCAAGCTGTTTTGAGAATTCCATTGAAGTGCTACACATTCTCTAAAACCAAACAAAATGTATTTGGTATTTTACGAGAAGAATGGAAATTATGAATTTCAAACTTCGCAATCATAAAAAGCATGCCTAACGCACTCGTCAAGAGAATTTAGCCTGAAACACTACATGCTTATACACATCAGTCATAAAAAAGTTTATATAAAACCATAACTAAAGCATGAAGCTAATGTTTTGCTTACAAAACACATCTTTAATAATACTCTAGCTTGTGTTTGTATCGAATAAACTGTAGTTGCAATACTTCATGATTAAGAAAATGTGGTTGAAATTGCACGTTTGATTCATGATATTTCTAAAGACAGAACTAACTTTTCTTAAAACATGTATGCTAATCTTACAGGCAGAGAAATAACTTGTAGAAATTCTCCTAACCAACATTACTGGCTCAAATATGTACTATAATTATATCCATTGTAGTAACAACTTTAATATTATACACCAATCTATATTCAATAGCTATGTAAAATACATTGACTGTAACCACCTAGTTACAGAAACTGTTCGTAGTACATGTAATTTGGTTGTTTTCTGTATTGAATTTGAACACAGTTCAAAGGAGCAGAACTAATATGATATAACGTACAAACGTAATATCAAGTAGACACATTGCTAGAAGATACAAACTATAATTCTAAATAAGAACCAGTTAGCTAAAATTCCTTTCACCAACTTAGATTTTCATGAAAGAAAATGATAACGACACCTCAAATAAACCGTTACTACTTCAGTACATATATTTAATATGAGTGTTTAAACTATGACTATATTTAGTCTGATTTCTTTGTAAGTAAATATTTATCAACTCATTTCTAAACTAACTACGACAGAATAAAACTGTAGGTAATCCCTATACAGTTGTATTAAGAAAGTCAATCGTTCATTTAAGGACAGTTAGGAATCTGAATAATAAATCAAGTTTATGATCACTAGGTGAATAACATAAATGGAGTTATTGAAGTTGTGCGTGCAAACAGTCCATTCAATATAATTGATGAATTTAGTTTGCGAAAAAGATCCCCGGAGAGCTGACCGATTGTCTATAATCGCACTATTATAATTAATAAGCTTTATACATCCATTATCACTAAGTTGTTATTGAGTTTTTAAATGTTTTAATTTTCGACGCTTGCCAAAAACCAAATATACTATTTCAGATGAAGCATATGCTGAATCTTGACTTTTTTAATGCAAGGGAAATATACAAAAAGTACAGTTCTTCTTGTCTCGAAGTTTAAGTTCATACTTATAATACATGTATGTACATGTATTAAACCGAAAAGCTATATAATTACATATTATAGTATTACTTTTTGTGAATAATAAATTAAAGGTGGAGGTGGGAATATCAAATACAAATATAACATTCATTAAAACAAAAACAAAATTGTCTATAATTATTCAGTTCTAACTACATGTACTTAAAATATATTTGGATATAAACTTGCAAGTTATGATTAAGAGGAGCAAATATCGTATTAAAAGAGGTTCGTGTATTCGTATTTAAAACCGACGAAATTACCAATAACTTAGTCATAAACAAAGAAAATCGATGTAATTGTCTTTGAAAGATATATCTTATTATTTCACGTTATGATGAATTAAACAATTATTTAGAAAGATGTTGTTGTTATATATTTCAACGCATCTGTTGTAGACAATATCAATTTTGGTATTGACGTCATCTAAATCAATATAAGATAATAATATTACAACAAAACAAGACAAACATTTCCTAACATATTTTACTGAGTGAGGACTGATACGCTCGCATATATTCTTATTTACCAATTGTTATTTATATAATTTAATCAGTTTAATTAAAGGAATGTAATCCCAGTTAAGTCATAAAATTCAATTTTACGTTCAATATAAGTTTACTCAATTGCACTGCAAGTACATGCATATTAATACGAATTGCAATTTCGAAGGCAAAACAATAAAACAAAGCCCTGATTTGCCAACAGCTGATGTTACTAGGCCAATGTTAACAACTCAATTTATGGATACTTACTATTGATACAATACGTTATTCAATATCGTAATGCATTACCAATATCACAAACATTATTACAACATTATGGCGTTATTGAATATATTGCTTTATAATTTTACAAAATTTATAACAAAAAAAGACATCGTTTGCTGACGATGAAGCTCACCAAAAAGGCAACCATGTGAATATACAAATTTCTTTGGCAAACGTACTTAAATTATTTTGAGATTATGACAGATATGTTACAAAATCTAGTCCAACATCGTGTACAATGTCTCCAGAAAATGTAAACAGCAGTAAATCAGTTATTATTTGTTATGTAACTATGCGATAATTTCCAATTGAAAAGACAAAGGTTCCAGAGAAATGTTACGTTCAAAGGATGATCCATTTTACAAGTAAACAAAAAATATATAAATGGTGTTGTCAGGCTATCACGTGATTTACTTAACAGGTTAACTAATTTTGAATACAAATATGCATACATGAATATATAACTACGCATGGGATAGGTCATGTTGATTATTAATCTAAGTTGGCACACTATATCGAATGATACAGCAAAACATAAACAAACAAAAACAACATCGAAACCATGACGCAGGCTTTAAAATGTCGCACAAATGTTATAAAAATGTAATCAGTTTTAAATTGCTTAACGCTTATAGTAATTATTTTGTTTTTCATTCAACGATTAAAATAATATATTTTAAAGTCGATAATTGGAGTAAATTAATCTGTATATATATGTACAATAATGTCGATAGTTGATTTGAATGCCCAATTGCATGTAACATCTAAAATATTTTTCTTTTAATTTTTGCTACATGAATTTCAGAAAAGTTTAAGTTCAACATTTATACACCACTTCAGCAAGTGTTAATAGTTTGCCTAAATATGTACTCACTCTCGTCATACCATATCGTATACTAAAATCAAACTGTGCGTTATTTCGAAAAACAGCATTTTTGCATTTCTAGTTTCATTTCTGTTTGTGCTAAAAACATAAGTTTTAATAAATGTATTCATTTTCTGGTTTCGTTATTCCTTATACTTGGTCGAACATTGAAAATGTTGTACAATGTTTTAATTCTATGTTGTTTGCGCTATTATCTTTCATCTTTTACAGAAAACATTGTGTAGGAGTGGTCATACCACATTCAGACCTTCTCAAAAAACAAAAAAAAGGAAGCACCTAATTGTATACCACGTGACGAGCATTTCAATGGCAAACACGTTCTCCTTGACTGTCAGGATCTTAAATACATCCGTGACAAACAGTTTTGGGTTAACTCACTTAAAGAACTTTTTGAGTCTGTACCGTCATATGCGAAACTAAATTTTTAAAGGAAATAAATGTATATAATAAAATACAGGACTTCAAATCATTAATATTGATTGAATTAATAGTATCAGTAATTGCTTTCGGCGCGATATGACCTTTCTGTGTTGGTGCGCCGTAAAACCAAAACAAACAAACAAACAAACAAACAAACAGACAGACAACATTGTACAAAGTAAACAACTTGTGGAAGTCTTCAACAAAGATTTCCATTTTGATTCGTTCCCCAAAGCAACGTTTCAATAAGTTAATGACACTATGCTTTTAACAAGAGGGGTATATAATTACATGATGACTATTGAAAGAAGAAACGAACGTCTGATAAGAACGATTTAGAAGATTACTGTTATTTAAGACGTATTGGAAATTGTCTGAAAGAAATGTATGGCACATTCGTAAATTGTTGTATAATAGTATAACTAGTATGCTGTTTTAAACGCATTAAGTCGATGAGACGATGGCATACCATATTTCAAAGAAATCGGTTAGGAATCTGAAACTACTATCATGGTTTAATGAGAGAACATCATTCTACTGATCAGAAGTTTAAACACATACATAAAGCTGTAGAAAATATTATATCAAATACTAAGTTGATATGCCAACGCAAATATTCTCTAAATTTCCGAATTATATAACATACGTTAAAGCATTTACGTGTAGACAATATCTTCAACAACAAAAAACTGCTTATTTCAAACAAACAAACTTGTGATTTTCAATATCAAACATATGTCTGACAAAACAAATTATTCCAGAGACAAAATCTGGATGCAATTTACATTTCGATAAGATAGGGTTTTTGCCACTTGTTAAAGGCACTGTATGCTTATGAGTCTTTTATTAGCGCTTTTACAAACATTATGAGCGTCTTTGTATATATATATATATATTATAGTTATACATGATTTTCATAGTTGAAACAAGTATTCATTATAATATGGAACTAATTCATATAATTAAAACAAATAATACAAACATTGAATGTGGTAAAGTGCAACAGTTTTAAAAACATATCAATAGTGTAACACATTAAATTTAATAAAAAATACTTAAAATAAACTTAATTGTGCTTCATAATGTTTTTTTGAAAACGAACAAGACCTTCAGCAGATCTGGTGCTCTATGCTTGGATGTGTTATTGAACAAACTAAATATGTTAAATACTAGATTTGTAGTATTGGAGTGTAGAAAGGAACTCGAGAAGCATAAAAACTTTTAATTTAAATAAGTCATGAGAAATTGTCTAGCGATGCATGAGTTGTGATTTGCTACTTGATAGCGATTATGTTAACTTTGTCGCATGTCTGAGTTCATTGAGTAAAAATAATTTCCATATGTTCATGCTGAACAACTTGGTTAGTATTCAGGTAGTAATACAACATCATTACAAATTGTATATCTTGTTATATTGGCAATGTAATGAAGAACCGCTACACGTAAACATTAAACATAGTAAACTGTATAAAACAGAAACACATTGAAGTGGTTTATACTTCAATAAAACAATGCAATTTATTCCGGAATGTAAATACGGATTTAAGCGCTACATAATTTCTATAAAATGACGAACAAATAGATAATGCAAAACATGTCATTTATATTTCACAAAGAATGTGCAAGAAAAACCTGACAATGTAGCTACATGAATTTGAACTTGGTGTTTTATACAATTACACCTCCTGATACTACAAAAATATTTTGTCGAACTTTCCCAGTTTTCCCATAATATTTCTTCAAGAACTTTTCTGATGCTTAATTGAAGTGATAAAAGTTTTAAGGTTTAAGCCTAGCTTTAAGCCATAGTTTTCACTGGCAGAAAAGTATGTCACTGACAGAAGATTGTCTCAGTAATGAATCGATACTCTTATGACAAAATGCTCCAAACAATAATGTACATTGGTTGAGTTTAAGGATATAAAAACGCTTTTGAACCTGTTTTATATTAGCATTCTCTTTAATTCTCTTTGGGAGTTCTGTCTGAGAATAAAAATACAGCGTATTTACATTGTATTGAAAATAAATGTATAAAAGTCCAAACAATAAGACACAAAAATATAGGAAATAATCATTATTGCAAGGAAAAGCTTCATAATGCATTATTCTGTTTCCTGGCAGTAGAGACGAATCAATGATAAATTGATTAGATAAAACTGTACCGTCATGCACTATGTTATATACAACGCTTTTGGTGCAAAGTCCGCATTACTCCCGTAATAATAAGTGTAATGAAATATTTGCATGGATAATGAAAACAATAATATTATATTTTCAATAATCTTCTATATAAATGGTTCCATATGCATTTATTCACAAATTATGTACGAAACGTATATCGTAAATAAATTCACACTATACAGTTTTGATGACTTGCAAAAAAAATATTTATTTGTTATAAGGTACGCTTTTGCTTCAGTTAATATTTTTCGTGGTTTTGAAAAACAATCACTATGTTATTCAATGGTGATAGAATTAACAGCATGTTAATAGCTCAGGCAAAGTAGATAGGCAGAATTTTAGGTAAAATAATCATATCATGTTCTATTAACTATTCCTTTTAGTTTGAAAAAAGTAATGAAATTACGCAAGATTATCAAATACCTTCGTACTTAAATATTGATTTTCTAATATATTGTGCAAATCACGTATGAAACACAGATGGAACAGTAGGCTACCTTTTAGCATTGGATGACATTACAACAGTACATTCCCATTAATTTATATGTTACAATCAGTGAATGTGATTGAAATATGACTATAAAATGTATATTCCAGTCTCAATGGATTCCAACAATGATGTGAACCACTTAGTATCAATTAGTAAAGGTCAGTTTATTGACTTTGCTTATTACAATCTTAAAACTGAATCGAACGCTTTATTTTCTCACTAAGACCACTTGTTTATGGACACATATTATGACTCAAAATTACTAATAATAAAAGTAGGTAAAGTTACTGGAAGGAGTGTTAAACATATCGGAAGCAGCAACAGACAAAATATATAAACTTCCCACACAGTCAATATATAAGTAAAACATTTTCAGTGAGCATTTATAAGTACAATCTGTTCTGTTAGGACATTAACATTTCTACTCGGTAGACATTCGATCAGGCTATTGACTTCGTAAACATAATAACGTTTATTTACATTGAGCGTGCAAACATCCAAACAAATTTTATTAATATTACAATTCACGCAATTTTGTAAATTACGACTTCGGCAAAATAAACAAAACTCTCTTATAAATATGATCATGCGCTTTAAGTCATCACTAAAATAATGTGTCCGTGTCCTTTGTTATACTTCATCACACATTATGGAGAACATAACTAAAACTTATTACTGATACATATGTAAAAGTAATTTTGAAAAATCTAAAACATCGCTTTGAGAAGATATTACTCCCGAACAATTGGCTGCTATTTTAATATTGTATTTAATCAATGATAGATAACAATATATTCAAATCGTTCATCATCTCTTCAGAAATTGTGTCACAGCATTCCCATAAAGAACATCGACATATAAGAACTAAAGGAACAATGAGGTACAGAATTTTCATATTTTTTTAATTTGAAATAAACTATTTGAATTAATCACTCACACAATTCTAAACAGTTTATGCACTACGTATATCTTTAAACTGAATATCTCCATTAAATGTTTCAAATACTATGATATATGGATTTCTATAAAAAACATAACACGCATTATATTATAGCTTGGAGTCTGAAAACATATTAGAAACAACAACAGTAAACCTTCAGCGCAGCCAAAGATCAAAGAGGGTGATGTGTTTAGCCTTTTAAATTTGTATGGAAGGCAAACTTGAGGAATATATTGATGAAGGTTGACCAATTAGCCATTTATGGATGTTATAACAGTTTGATTAATAAATGTAGCTCGATAAGAAACCTAGCTTGGTTCGTAACGAAACAAAATACGCAAATAAATAGTTGCTATACCGATGATTAGTACTGGAATGATAAGCTTTCACATATAATATATATGATATAAAAGGTATAAGAAATCAAGAATTGTGACATAAAGTTATAAATCGATAATTAGCCCAAGTTGAGATAGTATTACCAAAAGCAACAATCTTACTAATACAAGATCAGTTTATCTCGGCTTTACTTGTACAAACTTAAGTTACCAAAACGTTCCCACTCCTACAGTTGTTAATTGTAGGCTCGCCAATTTGGTCAAAAGCCAATACTGTAATAAGCGCTGATTTATCTTCTGTTTTGTCTTAATCTATGTAATGCAACAAGTACAAACACCCTTGTCCGGGATTGATGATCTTATCACGTTTATAACATTATTTAAGACTTTAGTTTCTCCAAGATTGGTAATCAGCTAAAATAATGATAACGAAACCTAGAACTTAAGGTTCAAAATATGGTTTGTTACCATGGCAAAGTACAAATTACGTCAAAATTGTTTTATTGTCTAAATCAATTTGACAATCTAGTGTAATTTAAGTTTTATGTGATATTTAACAAGATAGTAGTTTTCATTTAATGTACATGTCACACCATCATGTAATATATACAGACCCCCATCTGTAAACTGAACACACGCATTGACACTTACTAAAATGTAACAATCTTTTGGATAAAAAGTAGAGACAGAAATCTCGTTAATTTCTTGAAATATATACTCAGCAAACCAAACTATAATGGAAATATTTTAGTATCATGTTCACTTCTATGGTACATTTTGTCTCTGAGTTGTTTCCGAATGGCTTTTAACGCGTAGTACTCATGTACATTGATTTTCTAAACTTAAACAAAATTCAAACAAAAGTCATTGCTGTATATGCAGATTTTTTTTCGAAATGTTACAAGGTTTTGAAGGTAATAACAGTGCATGAACAGAGATTGATAATGTGTGAAATCAATGATTAATATCAGAATTAGTTCTATTTTTATACGAGTTGTCAAGAACTAAAATTTCCAGATTAATGACGCTAACTTGATCAAGAATTAGTTATTACATTATAACATAGGTTATACTTGATATTTGAAGATATATAAAACATCTGCCTGATAATACAAACTACTGCAGAACGAATGCCAGATGCACCGAATACAATATGATAAGATAAAGCTGCTTTGCCACTTGTTGAAGTAAAGTTTAAGATTTGTGTGTTAGTATCACATTGTTATTTATTTAAACTATTTTATATGCACTTAAATATTTATTACCTTTCATCGACATCTCCCATTTTTTTGTTTTGTAGCATTGTTTACTGCTTTGTTTCATTTAAACCATACATCAATTTGTGTCCTTTGGTAATTGCATACAAGTGCACTTGTTACAAGTATTTGAAATTCATTAATCTATAGAATAAAAAGCACAAAATGATCTAAGGATCGTTGAAATAATAAAATACCAACTAGGTCGTCTGCCTTGCGTGGTTTCGTGTTTTCTAAACCCTCTAAACTTTTTGGTACCAATGCACGTACAAGGATGCGGGCGATATTTGACAAAAGTATAGAAAATATCGTAAAATGATATTTCTTTTTAATATTTTTTTTTGAACTTCTTATCAGTACAGTATGTAACATATTTCTTAAATTATTCTACTTATGAAGTTGAAACAAATCCTACTAACCGTTTTACCCTCGTTATCCAATAACAAATTCCGGTAAATGAGGATATATGTCTGTATACATAATGAAAACATAAAGTCAAATATATAAGTATACAGCTGTCCAAATGGGTAATTATTATGATGATAATTTAATGAGACAACACAGTAGGGCACGTCTAGTTTTTCCAGAGAATATTTAATCGTTATGACATAAGGCAAGACAAAATATACATCAATTAATCTAGTTCTATTCATTCTATTGAGACTTTAGCGTACCGAAAAGAATCCCCATGTTCACCATATCTATACGTTAAAATGGTACCCCAATTTACTACTAGTATCTGTCTATGTTTATTGTTTGTTTTATAGATACTGTTTTGTATAATGACCGTTATAATTACACTTTAATCAAATATTATAAAGTGTTGTCTTTTTAGATACAATAATGATGATTGAAGACACAGTAATAATGAGTGGAATTTCGTAGACCAATTTCTATAAATATCATATGGACCTTGCCAATTTAGAGTTATGCTATTTTTAAACATTTTAACATTTACATCAGTAGTACTAGAAGGGTCGTTGCCCAGCTTTATTACAAAGTATGCTGATAAAATAATGGCATTCGTCGGAGTTGTGTATTTGAGAAGATCTATCAAATCAAGCGCATGAATTTATTCTTGCAAGTTGTAGATAAAACAAAAAAATCTGACCGACAGAAATAAATTAAAATACTTTTAGTCTGTATACTCATTTCAAAAGTACGAAAGCGGCATTACCTTTACTTACATTGTAATTTAAAATGTCTTAGGAATCGGTTATAGCTCTACTCGAAGTCTTAAAACAAAATATCAATAAATAGGTCAACAATTTAAAAGCAAATTGGCACACAGTATTCACGTACCTCGTGCCACATTAAACACACCACTGTGCTGTGTTTCTAGTCAGGAAATTTCCAGACAACTAAATCTTCTCCACATGAATAAAATATCACAAATGATGGGTAATTGCCAGACGTAGATAAGGACAGTGACAACCTTAACTGTGTAGACAACAGCATGTATGGTTCACTAGCTCAATTTGTTGTCACAATAATTTGGTTTATAAATGTTGCCTGCAGAGAGTTTTCCTTTGCACTGAGACAATGTGATTTTTCAGACAACAAAAGTCAACTGTGTCGCTTACACCGATTGCACTTCACAGTCACAAATGACATTCAAATTAGATTTAACGAACGCTCTTGCTTTACTATTCGATGGTCATACATTTTTGTAAATATATTGGTAAATCTAAGCAACGAGGTCCATGACCACTGATAAAATGTCAAAATTGTAACCCATAATCATGTTTTGTTAAACCCACGGTTGCAAACTGTAGGTATGCATTAATAGAACCAACAAACTAACGGCATGTAACAGTTCCCAACACAAAATTAATTTATGTGATAATAATGATCCGTCATAAAAGAAGCTTCAGATTGTTCGAAGACTCACAAACAATAAAGAGTTTTTTGAGTAATCAGTATGTTTAACATAACTTTAAAGTTATCATAAAACAGTAAAAACCCATGTCAGTTAATATATATTCTGACATGTTACGATACCAATCTTTATTCGTATACTAACGTTTTCCTCTCAGAAAATATACAAATCAGTTTTCTGACTAAGATTGGTATATAACAAGTTTCATAATTTCCATTGTGCGTGCAAACAGCTCGTCTAGTTGTCATTGAGGGAGAACGAAAGCCTCTGATAAATATAAGCTTTTGTTTAGGATAGTTGTATACATGATGCAAGTTAAAAGTGATTCAGGTACACTTCATATTTCAAGTGCACATAAATTAAAGACCACGACTATCATACGTGACAGAGTAATTCAGTGACGTCTGAGTAATGATAAAACAGTGACTTCGTGTTCTTTGTCAAACACTTGTGGTATTGTGATAGTGTTTATTTAGTCACCATGAAATTATTCAAACTTTGAGAGTTGAGAAATATGGACTGTACAATGCATGTACATATCCTACCATAAGTAATTAACTCCATTTTTTTCTCAAGTTAATATTCAAAACCAACGAACGTCCAATTGTTTCACCTACTACGACTTATGAGTTGATACTTGTTGAAATGTAATTAAGTCACAGAAAAACTAAAACAGTACGTGTAAATGTCGAGAACAGTCGATATAATATAATGTTAACAATATTCAAATATGGTGAGTATGTTGATTTTTTTTATTTAGAGTCATACATTTTGTCACCGACTTGTTTTATTCGGGTTTTGTCATAATATATAAAAAAACATGTACATCTCACAATTAAAAACAATATTTTCACAAAATGTTCATAAATTATGGGAGTACATGTGGTACATTCCATATAGAAATTGCAGTAAACAAGTATTCAGATAGGTTTAGATCTTTATATAAACATCTGCCTGATAATGAAAACTATTACATAGATAACATCCAGATGTTTCGCATTCTATTTGATACAATACGAGTGTGTTTGCCACTTGTTGAGGTAAAAACATGTTTTTTGTGTTTAAAAGTGCAAGTGAGCCGCCCGGCTAGCTCAGTTGGTAGCACGCAAGTCTACTGATCGAGGGATCATGTGTTCGATTCCCGGGCGGGGCTAACTTTCGTGGAGCTTGGTCATAAAATTATTTCTACGGCCGTTCTCCCTTCTACCAATGATTTTTAATTGCATGTATGTAGGGCAGTTGTACATAATTAAAAATCATTGGTAGGAGGGAGAATAGCCGTAGAAATAATTTCATGACCAAGCTCCACGAAAGTTTGCCCCGCCCGGGAATCGGACCCACGACCCCTCGATCAGTAGAATTGCGTGCTACCAACTGAGCTAGCCAGGCGCCTTAAAATAAAAAAGTCGACCAGTACCAGAGCTGCTAGTGGCTGTGTTAGTGTCTGTATGAATTAGCTTTTGTATGAATTTACCAATAAATACTTTGGCATAGAATCTCTTGTTCACTTATTAAATTTGTTTACAGTTGAAAGTTTAGAATCTCAATTAATATAACAAACCGATAATAATTTTATTAACTTGAAACTCGCTTTGGACAAAAAAATGCTTTTCTGTAGATTTTATCAAACTAAAACAAACAAGTGACGCACTCGTTCATGCGACGCAACTTCTCCAGAATCTGGTTCAAATTTAAACCACTTAGCAGAATGAAATTGGATGAAAATAAACAAGACAAATTAATTATTTTTTATATAAAAAAGTATTTATATTCAACTAACATGTTAGATTCTAATATCATTAAACTCAATCCCTGAATCAGAAAAAGTCATGAATACAAATTTTAGAAAATGTAGTAAATTCGAGAAATTAATAGCTTTTAACAGTATATGTCAACCTATTTTCTAAGAAAGAACCAACGCAATTAAAATAACCAAGACAATTATTTAAGAAACACATTAACTACTTGTGAGAGAACATTGGAAGAGTATATTTCTGAAACAAGAATTAGAATATTCAAAGCATGTCGGTTTAATAAAAATATTTTCACAACAGCTTCAACTTGTTACATACCATACCATATAAAGCCATTTGAATAATTAAGAATTAAACATAAAAGATCAAAGCTTTATTACCATAACAATGTTATAAGTAAAACATGGGTCATAAATGACAACATTAGTCGCAAAAACCAGTGAAGTAAACATCAATATACATCTAGGTGAATTCGTTATGTTTATAAACTTTATACAAGTATGAAATCCTTGCTTCAAATATAGTTCATAAAGTTACAAATTCTATATATGAAATTGAAGCAAATCCTACTAACCGCCTTACCTTTGTTACCCAGTCAATTATAAATTCCAGTAAATGAGGATATATGTCTGTATACATAATAAATTAATCAAGTCAAATATATAAGAATCCGGGTCGATAGCGCAGTTGGTAGCGCACCGGGATTTGGAATCTCGTGCCCGAGGGGTGCGGGTTCGAATCCCACCCGGGGAGGTTATACCCTTCCATGAAAATTTGACAATAATGTCGATTTTCCTCCTTTGATTAGATAATATGGAGAAGTTTCCGGCCGTGTGGAAGGGTAGGTGTGTACTGGTTATAGACAATGGTCCAGGAAAGCTAGGTTAGGTGCGCTGGACGCCGTAAAATGACCAAAAATTGTGTTGACACGGCGTTAACTCCAATAAATAAATAAACAAATATAAAACTGTCTCAAGGGGATTGGTAATTATGATGATAATAATTTTATGTAATGAGTCAACGCAGTAGGGCAAGTCTAGTTTTCCCTGAAAGTATCTAACCAAAAATGTCACGAGTTAATTAAAACCAATTAAAACAATTAGTGATGATCAATTCAATTTATTCACAAAGTCAGAATTACTCAATATGATATTTGTCTACGATCAAATATTTGTTTTAAAGAAAATATATTTGAATGCATATTATGATTACAATTATTATTTATATCAATTGCTCCTTTGGGATAAGATTGATAATGAGAATTAAAGCAATCTGATCAAAACCCGATCTTAAATTTTCCGCTCGCCTACTCGCTAATTTAGATCTGGCCTTTTTCAAAAGAGGGTCACGTTCAAGTGACATTTTCTCATCATAATATTAATGACGAAATTGTTATGATACGTAACTTGTTTACATCGTCTACGTCACGCAATTTGAAATGAGCCGTCCAATGGCAGACTGTGAATAATACCGATGTTAAATTAGCTTGCAAACCTTGGTCTAAAAATAGAAGTTACGAAATCAAACTGTTATTAATAGTGTTTCGTCTAGATGAAAGCTACGCATTGATTAATCGACAGAAAGGTCATCTCGACGTGACCCTGCATTGAGAAAGTAGAGATCCTGTACGACAATGCTCTGCAGGATATCTGTTTACGGAGATTTGAATTAAAGATAAGTCTTTTTGTATTCGTATGCGCAATTAAAGTACAATTACCAAAATTAACATACTACAATTTTCATTGCATAGTTCATATATTGTGCTTTAACAAACTAAGTTTTGTAATATGACATTACACATTCAGTAAAGCTTTTCTGTATTTGTTAAATACGGTTTATCAATATAGTTGTGTATTTGTTTGTTATTTACAGTGACCTCTAAAATAATTAGTTATCTTTTCCCAGAGCTAGCATTTTCATCACTAGGAGATGATAACTTTACAGCATCAACTCTACTAATGCTTTCCTAGTGCGTTCATACGTTATTTTATCACATTCTGCAGCCAAGAATGACATCAATTGTTGTATCTGCTGTGGAGCGTGATGCCCACCAATCTTCTTATTAAATTGAACGATACAAATGTTCCGTGTCCTCAACCAATTATATTACACAATTTTATAGATAATTTTAGTTCAGTGATACATGATAATCTATATCATATTCCGCGGATATTTCAATAATCAAGGCAGAAATTCTGTCAGATTGATCACAAAGTTAATGTACGAATAATACAATTAGTCTGAGTTTTGCGTGCAAGAAGATCTACCCATCCTAATGGATGAAACTATTCACGCAAGTTTGATAATAAAACCTCCTGGGAACTGACCAAATTTCTCCTATCAATATGGCGAAATGTCTAAACGCTAAACACATTTCAATATTGTCAGCGGGATTGTTTTGACATAACTGACAAATGCAATATTCTCTAATGTCAAAAAGAATAGAGATGCTGAACAATCCTTTGCTTTGTGAGACGGATTACGTAATTCAGTTTTTGTGGTTTTTTTGTAGCACAATCACCGTAGTATTTTAAAACATCGAGCATTGTCCTGCTTTGAAAACTTTTAGATATTACAAATTATCGTTAATTGGCATAGGTCTACACGAATAAGAACAGTAACAAATTAAATGAATTTTCCAAAGCTTGATTTGTAACAATTTCTTTATTTAAAAATGCCACTCTGATAATAGCTGTAGTATTCCCTAGCACAGTGACACTATCTTTATTTAAGACAACAGAGACAAGATGGCATTCTTTAACAGCTATACCACATTGACCAATCTCATTCAAGTCGTGTGTAATCTACAGTAATAGCATCCATCTGATGAGTGTACCTTGATTAATCTCATTAAAGTCATGCGTACGCTACAGTAATGGCATCTGATTACAAAATGTTATTTCAATTATGTAAATTATACCATCAAACTATTGAGTTGTTTTAATGATATTTGAAAGTTTGAAACTGATACAAAAATTACTTTTTTGACACAAATATGCAAAACTCTGGAGGCTGCTAATTTTCGTGGCTATCATGGATCTTAGTAAGTGAGATCTTTTAAGTCGGCAAAAGTCCCCGTCGTGCATTGTCAAACATTTCCTTTATCATGGTATCTGAGCTCAGGAGACAGGCATTAGGGCCTCATGTTTGTCATGGATCCAAGATGACAATCCCAATAGCAACCATTTGTAAAACCTTTAAACTAATAGGGAAATTCTACAACTTTTTTGTATTTTGTCTTTAGACATTTTATTAAAATCTAGACTGATTATGGCTGATATTTCTTTGATTATGTCAATAACTATGTCCGTACTTATCCATTATAGTCTTGATCGGGTGTCATTACAAGATGTTCTTTGGTTTCCTTCTTACTCTCGTTTTTAATTAAGTCTATACCACAATGCTTGATATTACTAGCAGTATCATTTCTTGAAAGGGAATATTTATTACAAATATTTCCCATGAGATTTTGATGTAAATTTAATGGTAGGAACATTGCTAGTGCAGACGACAAAGTTGACGTCGTCAGATGATAAGTCATTATTTGGCAGCACGATGTTATGGGAACATGGAACCTTCATTTACGTCATAATCACTAAATAATGGTCATATCCGTCGTCTAGTCAGCTTTTTTATCAACATGTTATCACATTAAATGAAAGTACGATCTGTTATTTCCACTTACAAACTTTCATTGTATTCACAGGTAATAACTCATCTCTGGGAAAATATGTTTCATAAGCATCATTCACCATCAGACATCACTATGGATGCCTTAACACTGGAACCTATGAATTCCGGGCCGTTTGAAATCTGAACCATTATTATCTAGAATCCTCTTAAACTGCGGACAATTTTCGTTTTCCAACATTGGATACCCTTACGTGTAAGCATGGAGGTAAGGTTACTTGTCATTTGCTATTAAGATAGAATGCCCTTAATGACAATTTAAGTCTTTAATACCTTTAAAAATCATGATATAATATTACAAGACGTATTGATGTACAGTTTATGTCATGTCAATTATTTCGCGTGAATTAGAATTGTTAAGCAATATTATAATGCACACACATTTTTAAATGACAACTTGTAATTGAAGTGATATATTATCTCCCTTTGACATGGAAATAGTGTTTTTATCAGGCAGTTCATTTGGAACAACTTCGGCGATCATCTACGAAGATATACCTCAGAAATCAGACGTAGTAGGATTACAACCAGGTTATGAGGTCCGGCGACTGTCATTTTCATGTCAACATTTAATAAACGACATTGTTACTCGCTTTATCACATCAGTTCATCAGTACAATGTCTCAAAAATCGTACTTCTGTGTAGTTTAGACAACCCGGGTCGATAGCGCAGTTGGTAGCGCGCCGGGATTTGGAATCGCGTGCCCGAGGGGGTGTCGATTTTCCTCCATTGATTAGTTCATATGGAGAAGTTTCCGGCCTTGTGGAATGGTAGGTGAGTACTGGTTATAGACAATGGTCCAGGAAAGCTATGTTAGGTGCGCTGGACGCCGTAAAATGACCTAAATTGTAATGACACGGCGTTAAATCTAGTTAACAGTAGCTCAGACTATTTTGCCACAGAAACCAAATTCCTAGATCTACTTTTTTACCTTATAGTATCCAAAGTTTATTTGCGTAGAAGATCGCCAAGGTAGTTCCGGATGCAGGCAGTTACATGTAGGATCATTTAAATGAATGATAGGGTGAAACTATTAAAAATCAAATGTAGAGTTAGATTATACCAGCTTAAGAATTGACTGGGAATTGTTTGTGGTAATACATTTTTATTCTAGTAGCATTATAATAGTATTAATGAACTACCAAACTTCAAACCGACAAAAGCATTGTTACACCTTTTTCGAAGCAATAAATATAATTATATCTAATGTGACGACTTAGTATCACATTGTTTTGCCGCCATCCGATGTATCACTGGTTTGTGACAAAAGGATTTTTACAAGTAGAAATTGACCTGTTTATATTAACGTGTAATATTGGCTAAAAGATTAGCTCACAGAATGCAAACTATCGTAAACAAGATAAAAATACTCTTGTTCAATTGGCACAAGGAGTCGCATAATCCTACGGCTATCAGTAACACTGATTATTAGCTTTGTATCATACAAATATTTCATTTCAAATACATTAAGTTTTCCTATTAATCGTCGGTTCTGATTCAGTGAGAAGAACGTTAGATTGCGAATCTGGTGGACCGAGTTCGATCCCGTTTTGTCTACAATAGCACGTTCTCTAATTACAAGTATAAATGTTATTTATTCTTTGTTACAATTTAAGATAATATGTAGAGTTCAGAAAAGCCGGTTAATTTTTTAATTTTTAATAACGTCGTATTTAACACATATTTAGGTTATATATACGACGGCCAGCTCTTGCTACTATAGGTTTCCTGGACACTTTTCTATCACCAGTACTAACTTAACCTACCACGAGGCCGACAACTAATGTATAGGGTATGACATACCTCGACCGGGCTCGAACCCGCGATCTCCGGATTCGAAGTCAGACATGCTAACCACTACGTCACGGCCGCGGCTACAGAAAAGCCGGTACGTGTGAATAGAATCTCCCGGCTTGAAAAAACACTGGAAACATATTGTACTATTAAGTTGTAAAAACGGCGAAAAGTACATTTACTCAAACCATCCTATTTCAATGGAAATAATTCCGTGCTTTCTACGATTTCTATCAAATTGTTATCAAATCTAATGATCGTCACGCTGAGATCTGGAGTCATTATAGAAAACCAGGTGAGCAATTACATACGTTTTCGCAAAGAAACATAATCTTGAAAAGTAATGGACATATGTATCTAAATATGAAACATTCTGAAATCTCCCAATTTGTTAAATGCCTCAAGTTGTGTGTAAAATAATGTTTAAATTTAAGATCGGTATATTCATTTGTTTAGTAATGCACTGACTTCGTTTGTCATTTGTTATTACTACAATTGTTTCACCTGTTCATTGAACCAAAATTATATTGGCTTCGTTGGCTTAACGTTGTGTATAGTCTAATTCAATGAAAGAACAATAGGGCAGCCATAGAACAAATTATTCAAACGCATTGTCAAACACATACGTGCGCATCAGTTCTGAAGAAATGGCGTAGTATTTAGGAATGCAAAAGTCTCAGTTAATCGTTTAAACATTATTTCAAAATTCTTTCATCGCTTTTTATTTCATTTTTTTGCATTTGCTTCGTGGGAGAGAATATTTATCTTAAGATTTAACCAATAAGTTAAAATATGCAAAGTTCACATTGTTTTATTCTTGCAACAACATGCCGTGGTATCATAAAAATACAGAAGTGTATTGGCGTAATATCATTACTCGCGATATACCCAACCCTAGTCAGCAGGTTTCTCTCAGTTAAAACTTCAACTTACATCAAGAAAAGATGTGCTGACAAGTATTTTTGCATAATCATTTAAACTTTTTTTATACAAATATTCCATTCGTATATCTCTAACGCCATGGAACCCGATAAAACTTTCCAAAAAAAAGAGATTGAGTTCACCTGTCTTATGCATAGTATGTTTCAAATTTGATTTCTTAAACATTTTGACTCTTTAGCACATTCATTATGCATTTATTATACATATACGAAAATTAACCTACTGTCATATTACATATTTGTATTTTCTTTAAATATATTCATTGTAATGAAAATCATTTTTCTACGATTAGGTATGATGTGTGTATGATTATAAACTAAGTTGATGAGAATTCTATTAAAATTGACGCCGACGTGGTGATATGGAAACATGCTGCATGAAATAATGAGATAGAAATACTTGTTTAACAACTGTTAATAATGACGATGATACTGCTGCTACTGATGACGACGATGATGAAGATGATGGTTATGATTGTGACTATGATGCTAATGGCTATTATAATGATGATGACAAAACAAGTTAAAGGAAAATAGTTTCGAACAACAATACCTACTTTCCCGTAAGATTATTTTAAAACGTAGTAAGGAATAAATAAAACTTACTAACAACAATATTAATGTAGTTAATGAATTTTGCTTACGATTGTTTAGAAATGGTCCAAATACAGTGCGTACAAAATAAGCAAAAAAACTATATATGTAAAAATACAATATAATATAATAATATAAATACAATAATTCACGACAGGGAATGCTCAGGTCGACAATACAATATTACATAATATTAATTGTTTAATGTTTTTATGAGTGTCTTGTTGGTGTTATGGTAAAGCGTTCCACCATTACAAGCACGGTTGGCTAAGAAGCTGGTGCTTTACCCGTCACACAATTTTTACTAAAATGAACTGTAAAACCATTAATTTCAATATAGCCCTATCTTTGAAATGAATTTATTTATTTTGATGTTTACACAAACACCTAATGTTATTTTTTACGAACTATAATTCAGATTTAAGAAACATATCTGTAATTTTGAACATGGTTGTAATCTTATTATATCCACATGATAGCCTATTGAAAAATACCAAGTTTTGACTTTACCCCGTATCAAAAATAAAAAACCAAACGAAACAAAATCCTTTCATACAATACCTTCTGAAATATATCAATGATTTTGATATCCGAACAATTTTAAATCTCTTCAATGTTTCCCTCACTGTTTTGAACCAGAATCAACTCATTCAACTTTGTGGTCACTCATAAAATGTATGTAAACTTCGCGGTCACTCAAAATATCGTACATAAATATAGAGGTCACTCATAAAATCATATTATTATTCTCATCATACACATAAAGTCCGTTTTCATCAATATACACAGGTTTTATTCCCCTGATTTTATCTATAAATAGTATCTCCACAGCACATATGTCCAAAATATTTCTATAACTATATAACAATACAAGTTTCAGTACACTGGTTATTAAAAATTTCATTTTATTATTTTTATTATATATTATCCTCCTAGTCGCCCTCGCTGTCTATTCTCTCTCTGCCATCTACCGACACTTCACAACAGTGTCTCTTACAGCGTATTCCAAACAAGTCTGATTAAGATATTGGCAACAGAGTCTCCTTAACTTCAGAACTTGTTTACATCCGCAATAAAAATTCAAGCAGAACTGCTTTAATGTGATGCTTGGTTTAGAGATAGGCGAAATATTTTGATGAGAAAAAATTAAATTATCAGCATCTTGGAGGAAGGCAACATACAGACACGGTATTTTAAATTATTATCTTATCATACACATCAGTTTCAATAAATTGAGATAAGATTAAAATGATCTTACGAAATGAACTGAACACATTGTTGATTTCGAAGCATCCATGAAGTAGATACTACGTGATACTTACATCACAGACGGCTAGCAAAGAAATATATCGTTTTATGATCGCTACTGCATGCTGAACATATTCTCCGATAACCACTTTTTTGTGAAAAATCATTTAAAGTCAGGTGGTTTTTACCATACCAGTTATATAAAATTAGGGGAATTATTGGAATGAAGTATGTAAAATATTAGTGGCCAATTTTACATACATTGCCTCAGTACTGTAAATTTCCAACATTTGGCATATGAAAATCCATAGTCTTAGTAGCAAAGTTGTTTTCATATCGAGATTTTGTTCATAAAATAAAGCATTTGAGACTTTAAAATCGTCAACAAAACGCATGACTTTGGAATAACTAAGATGATCTTTATATCTGATATTTACTGTACATCAAATAACAGTAAAACATGGAAATGTGCTATATTTAGCTTTATTTATTCAGTGTATCTCTGTTTATTTAAGAAATAACATACAGAAACTGTTGTCTATATTTTGCTGTTGAATAAAACACAGGTACGAGTTTTGAAGTACCAAAGTTATATATCGAGTGCTTTAGCATGAATAATTTAATAAGCACAAAAAAAACAAGTGCCTATGTTTTATTTTACGACAAACTATAGAAAAACTGCATGTTATTTCTATTCTAACATCGAAAATAAATGAATGTCCCATTAAGTTCTATATACTAGGGTGAGTAAAAATAACAGCCGTGTATATGTATATGTTCAATATTAAAATATGGATAACGTCACGCTAAATATAGAGTAAAGACTTAATACGTTCCTATGTTAGAATATGGTTTTCAATATTTCTTATGTGACTGCACAGAAAATGGTGGCATATTTCCAGATAACCACATAACTAACTAGTTAATAAATAAGTTAACTAGTTACGATAACTAGTTTACCTCTAAATTAACTAGTTAGTTTTGTGTTTATCTGATGGCAGAAATATGCCACCACACACAGAACGCTGGTCCTCCTGTTCAATAGATGTACAAGACACAGGCCCCATGTTTAGAATCAATCATCGGTACCAGGATCAACTCGATCATTTTTACGTTATCACTGTCTTCATTTGGAAAGAAACCTATACAGTTTGCTTATTAAATATGCATGCAGTTCAGGTGTCTATAAAATATACAAAATACATCAGAAAATAATTAAATTTTTTAATATAAGTCTTATTACAAACGATTTTATTTTAAATTCTGTAGATCTACATTTGTTCTTCTCTCTTGTTTTGAACATCGTTCCTATTTGCCTATTTCAAGAACCCTGTGTACATAGGGCCTATGTCTAAGTTCAAGCAATAATCTGAGTATAGATTATGCTAAATAGAGAAATATTGTATTGTATTGTACTTGTAGAGCATTTAAAAGGAATAAGGTAAAATATAGAAAAAACAAGTTTGCAAATTTCTGTTTCAAAAGTGTTCTAGACTGTTTTATTATTATGCTAGCTTAGTAACATCAAAGACGTTTCCGTAGCTCTATCCCTTCAAAACTATACTAAAATGACATTACATGTACTTGTAAGATGCAAATGTTAATCCCTATGCCAACAGTGAAACGTCTTAATTAATAAAGAATTCAACAGACATGCTAAATTTCACAGTTAATTTGTTGTTTGTTTGTGTTTTCCTCAACAAAACAAGATTTACCAATTTGCATCAATAATTATGTTCATCAAAATATTTTCACTTTTTTCAGGATGTTTTGAATAAGGAAGTAGCATTCTCTGAGTAAAGAAAAAATAACAACAAGTAGTATGAATACAAATATCTTTCTATCTTAAGTGTGGCAGCACTGTTGATTTCTGCATTGCTATTTATTCTGTCAGAACTTTGAGCAGTTATACGCAACTTGTAATTTATATTTAGCAACACAACCAGGATGTGATTACCTGTTACGGTTGAACTCATTCTTTCTTGAAACGGACGAAATTTCGATTTATACGACTACTTAACAGCGTCTTTTTTCAGTTTTTATTTTTTAACCTTTTTACTACACTTTAACTAATAACTTTTGGAAGTGGATTTGTATGAAATGTTTCTGGACAATTTTTCTTAATTAATCCTGTTCTTGTACTTATTTCCTTTTTACTCGAAACTGTGACTTCTCTCAGTGTGTAACCCGGGTCGGTAGCGCAGTTGGTAGCGCGCCTGGATTTCGAATCTAGTGTCCCGAAGGGGTTACGGGTTCAAATCCTAACCGGGGAGGTTATACCTTTCCATGACAATTTGACAATAATGTCAATTTTCCTCCAATAATTAGATATATAGAGAAGTTATTGGCCTTGTGAAGGGTAGGTGAGTACTGGTTACAGACAAAGGTCCAGGAAAGCTAGGTTAGGTGCGCTAGACGCCGTTATATGACCTATACAATGTGTTGCAACGGTGTTAAACCCAAAAACAAAACAATTTTCTCTGTGTGGAAGACATCGGCGTAACGGATGCAATGTCTAATGCCTCTCACGATGAAATCTGGTTTTGGAAAGTATGCTTCATGCTTCATCAAATAGAATATTCTCCATTTCTATATATCCATCATCTTAAAATGAATATATTCATTATATAGTTTGTGATATTACAACCATCATTTGGAGTAAGTAATTACCTCCATTCTATATGAAAACAAAGCAATTTTGAATTTGTCCATAAAAAGTCTGGATTGCCATATTCAAAACCTATTACATGGTGAAAAAATAGAATTACTATTTACAAACTAGTATTATTATTTCTAGAAAATTTAGCTGCCATAAAACATAGTTTTTATTTGAGGACGGTATACTTCAACTTTCTAATTGTTATTAGCATGTTCATGTGGTCGTAAAAATTCTATTTACGTTAGGAGTTAAGCATAGTGCTTTTTTGTGTCCTTACAAAGTTTCATGGAAGTATGTGACCAATGGTGGTCGGTAACTAAACATTTGTCCCTTTATTTAAATTATAGCATGCATATAACTGCACAAAATCCACGTCAGGTAGAAAAGTAATGTAATTGCCATATGTTAAACCTAATGAATAAATACGTGTAAAAAGAAACAAACAAACATTAAGTATCTCGATAAACACATAAGAAATAAAAAATAATCAAAGAAAACAAATGCGTTTTAAAGAGGAAAACAGTGTTTGAAGCTAACATGTTTTTGTAAATTTCTCAATAAAATTCTAATACATTTGTCTAGAACTCTAATAGTATATTAATTCAAATTTGCAACATAAAAGCAACGTAAGATACAATTCTGTAACATCAGCAAAAAATATAAAGAAATAAAAATGAAAATTCAACGCCAACACCATTTGTCTACATTTTACATTATATGATATTTTTACAGATAAATATCAAAGAGCGTTATCGTATTTATCGTTTGAATTAAGGGTTGGCAGCTTCCATAAAGTGTACCATTTTATTACTTATAGTTGCGGAGTTGCTAAATGAAGTCACAAACCGTACAGCAAATCGTTCCGGTTTTCTTGCGAAATAATTACGTCGTTATTTTTGCCAAACAGACAGTCGCCTTGAATGTTATTTCGATATGCCCTATATATGTGAGTTAGTTTCATTATTCTTAGTTTTACGACTTTTTTATAAAAGCTGCCAAAACTGATAGACGTATGTTGAATTAAGTTTAATGATGGTTCTAGAGACGATGTGTTTAAACCGAGTTTTACACTAGACGTGTTTATAAAATGTTCCACGGTATACTGTATAATTATATATACTCGTACTTACAGGCAACATGCCTATCATACAATCAATTAAAATAGGAAAGTCGTTTTAAAACGTCTAGGGTAATTGAACAGGCTACTGTATTGTTGGGTATCATATGACGTTTTAATGTTATTTCTGTTGTCATATTCTCAGTTATTGGAGCTATTTCATTCGTCAAGACTTCGATACACGAGACTCAGTAATTAAAGATAATTCCAATAAAGTCATTCAGTTATTTGAATAAACAACATATGAATTCTTCACTATAGAAGTATCATATCATTAGATATACCTTTAATATGATACATCCCAGTTGTAACTCTAGGAGTAGTGATCCAGTGGTTGAACGCGCTCTTACAGATAGAAAACTCCCGGGTCGTACTCCACTAGAGACACTGCGAATTTCCCTGAGCAAGAAATGTTCCTACCGTTGTTTCACTCATCCAGTGTAAAATGGATTTTGTAGGAGATAACCTGCTTTAAGGTGATTTCATTGATTTAAGGGGTTATCGGACGACATTGTTAAGTCCGCTAAACATTTATGTATTATGGAACCAGACTTAACCGCATTTTAACACACTGAATGTAAGCTTCATTAAAGACAACAAGCTACCATAAAATGACTACAAAATGTGTGGTAACACGGCTTTCAAGCCAATCAAACCATTACAACAATACACTAACGATAAACAAAATCATTTGATATTGATAAATGTTAATGCAATTCAGCAGATTTGTCAAAATTAAAATGTATCTACTGACGTGAAATTGGACTAAAATCTTTAATTATTCCTAATTTCCATTTCATCGCTGAAACAAAATTTCCTAAGTGTGTGAGTTGTTATTTACGTGTTTTACAAACAATCAATCATATAACATATCCCTGAGGATCTACAACATTATTTACGATCTCAAAAATGAGTTATGGGAATATCTTAAAGCTTAAATTTGAACCGTCAAAAAAGAACCGAGAAGCTAGGCAAATATTGAAATTTTACATAATTTGCATAATAATCTGAATTTGTATTCAGCAAAGGAATAGTGAAAGGCAAATTTAACTTTGCGTGAGTATAACATTTGTTTAAATTAGGGCCGTCATCAGAAATCGCGATATCGATGTATCACCGATTCTTGACAAACGGTCCGATATCGATTCGCTAATGACAGCCCTAGTTTCAATGTATACATTTTGTAAACAGATAATGGACCAAGCATGTAAAAATTCACGTAATAGATATATCAGATTAATGAATCCTTCTTATACTAAGTTCCGTCTGTCTGCTTGGATTGTGTGTATGTCCTTAGTTGACCTTTCCTTAATCTAAGTAATAAAGTTAAGTAAAGCAATGTTCCTGTTTAAGGTATAATCATAAACCCTCAATGACTGAAAAGTAAATCATAAGTCATATATCTTCTTCTTTGACATAGAATGCAGAGATTTATGTTGTAATACCAATGATAAGACTTATCTTTTTAATGTCAATGACACTCCCAGGAAAACGTAAGTACAGAGTAGTGCCTCAGTCCCAGATTTTTGAAATGCAAAATCTCTTTGACAATTACCTGAATAAGTTTTAATATGTTCGCAAGCTGGGACAGAATAATACACAGTTCGGTTTGGTTCGAACCAGCAACCTATTCGGGTCGTAGCCTACTGTGCCACTCGTATGGGTAATGACCTAATATACATGAACGAACCTGTAAGGACTTGTTTGTTTGTTGGGTTTAACGCCGTAGCAACACATTGTATAGATCATATAACGACGGTCAGTCAACCTACTCACTCCTCCTGGAAAGGCTAAGTCTCTAGATTAAGCTGTTAACCAACTACTAAGCGCATACTTTCGCCAGTGACTGACAACTGTCCTACAAAATTAAAAATCATTGGTAGGAGAGAGAATGGCCGTAGAAATAATATCATGACCAAGCTCCACGAAAGTATGCCCCGCCCGGGAATCGCACCAACGACCCCTCGATCAGTAGCTTTGTTTGCTACCAACTGAGCTAGCCTGGCGGGTATACCTAAAAGGACAATTAATACACTTGTTATACTGTATACACGCTAGAAGAAAGGCTTAGACAATAATAACAGTTTAATATATAAACATTGAATTGATGTTGTTACATTAATTGGATGTTTAATTCAATCAACATGAACTTAGTTAAATGTAGCATTCTTGTAATGGTTCTTATCTCGGTACTAAAATAATATATTGAATTGAATGACATACCTCACAAGTAATTGGTAGTTACTAATTGCGTAGCCAGTTCCGTTTTCATGGATCTTTGGTAAACCTGGCATCAAAGCAAATGTATAACAATTAGAATTCGTACAATAATGCCACTTCGGCAATTAGTATATTATTTTCACCGTTAATTGATTGGCTGAACTAAACAAGTAGACGACTGCAAAACTCATCAACTAATTCATACTCTCTGTAGAAAAACTATTTTTAAAACTTCAGCAGTTAATTTTCCCGTGGCCTTTAGCTGTACTCCCGCATATACCCGCACAAAAAGTATTTTCCTTTTAGATTGCAAGTTTATTTGCAGATTGTATCATAGTCACCTTAGCGTAGCATGTTTTTGTGGATATTACCGCGTCGAATATATAAAAAATGCATATGTAACCTATAATTAAATAGGTTAATTATTTAAATTAACTAATCAAATTGCTGTAAAATATAATATTTAATAAAAGTTTTATGAATATTCTCGGCTGTGTTGGCAACATAGTTAAATGAAGTGATGATATAAAAACATAAACTCATAAATTAATCTTGAACATACATGCGTGTAATGTATAATTTGTAAACTGACCTTAAATGTCTGCATGTTTATACAACATATGGTAAATAATGAATTCAAAGGGAAGATAAAACTGTTGCGATTAATGATGTAAATACAGGAACAGTTATAAGTGATGCGAGTTTCTGATTTAATACTTAGATATATTAATACATTAACAAGAATAATAAGTGCTAAGACTACCAAAATGGTGCTAACCTTCTAAAACACTATACATAGGATGGAGTTCGGTAATATCGCGGTACTAACAGTTTCAACAAAAACAATAAAACAATAATAAGTTACTTTTAAAATATTTATGTATTATCATTTTGTGTCATCTTCCCTCTATAACTGGCAGCAATCATTTTAGAATCCATGTCAATAAAGCGTGGGAATTTCCAGAAATTGACAGCCATATTTGACCTACTTACATAATCTCCAAGTTCTTTAATATGATCGCGGCATTTCGTTGAGGCCCTACCAAATGTTAATCCACGTAAAAAATTGAACAAAGTTGATTAAAAGAAGTAACAGATTATCGCAAAAAAGTTTAAAACACATTGGAAAAACTTTTAACTGGAAAAAGGAATGTTAAATATAATTTTATCAGCTGGCTCCTGTTAACATGGAAGAAACGGGTTTTAAACCAAGAGTTTGAATGGTATTTCCTTAAATTGCACATTTTGGTAGTTTATTTTTTTTAAACCTTTAAACCCTTGATATGTCTCAATTTAGTATATTTTTTATTCAAGAATGCTTTATTTTTACAAGACCTGTGATGCAAATCCATTAAAAAAATATTTTTATGTCAACGCAATTTTTGCACCGGGAACTAAACAACCCTGCGTGGGCCTCTTATTTTTTCTACTGAATTCGTCAGCGTTTAGTCCCGCCCACATACGTCATTCATTGACTGCAGCCATTTTATTCATAAAAATAATGCAGCAGACGAACTTTTTGCAAAATTCAGAGTGGTGGGCTGGGTTTTCTTTCAATAAAAGCAGTTTTAGGTGACATGGCAGTACAGAACATTTTCGGGATTTCAATTTTATTAATGGTTGAGAAAAAAGTAAGTTTATTCACCATTTCTAACGGCATATATGAATTTTTGTTTGTATACGTAACTGATGACGTGTGACCTACAAAATCGCGTCACTACAATCATCGCTAGGTGGCGCATCGGTAATAATAACAACAAAGAGACAATACCGCGATATTGTTGGCGCGGGGTCACAAACAACTTTACGCGAATAAACGTCTTACTTCTTTGAAAGTGGAAAAGAGGAAATTTCAATTTCATTGCAACACCAGTTTTAAACACAGCAATGATATATGGCTATACAATGTACGTTTTAATTGCGAGATTTTGGTCGTGACTGGGTCCTATTAGGTGTACAAAAGTAATGTCTAGTTTATGGTGTCTCCTATTTCTGCATCCTGTTATTGCTCTTTACCTGCTTAGTTTCCGGTGTAACAAAAATGCGTGAAGTACGCCAGGCCTCGAATGAAAGGGACAAGTGTATTTCTGTGAACACCAAACTAAAGTCAGTATATAGCATTCTATTTTTTTTTTTCATTTTCAACATGTATGAAAACTGTCTTACAACCATAAAGTCATTAAAAATAACAAGCATGGATTACACAATTCACATGACAAATCATAAGTTCGGCATATGGCATTCTCTATGAAATGTTTCATTGTATTCATTAGTATCGTCTGAAAATTTCATCTAACATAAGACTTGACCATTATAAGTTGTGTTGCAATATTTTGTTATAAGTATTGGTATTTAAGTTCAACTTTCAGTTTCAATCTACTTTCACGTTGAAAAACAGACAAAGGCATAAACATATTCCAATAGATAAGATATATTGAACTAACACATTGATAAATGGCAATTACATCATGTATATTTTTGGTGAAAATTAATCAACCTTAAGTCACGTTTGAATATGATGATTCGTATATTAAATGTTAACTGCAGTTACTGTTTTGCCTAAAACTAACTTAACACATATTGAGTTGG
This sequence comes from Mactra quadrangularis, assembly GCA_025267735.1. NCBI lineage: Eukaryota > Metazoa > Mollusca > Bivalvia > Venerida > Mactridae > Mactra > Mactra quadrangularis. The sequence continues at coordinate 13,023,250 of CM046298.1, forward strand.
CACTCATTTCTAGGTGTTTCGAATATATCTTGGATTGCTTTTCCAAGTTGTACATGTGTTTGAAACAAGAATTTCCTACCAAGCGCGACAAAAGCGTCAGCGTTGCGACGTTTAACGCCATGACAATTGCGGCATTTAGCGTTGATGATAGCGGCGTTGTGGTATTATGCGGCGCTACATGCCTTGAAATATTATATACTTTAAGACAAATATGATGGCACATTTCCTTTGATTCTTATAAGTATTAACTTATGTATAGTATTTAAATAACTATGGTTTTACTCCCGATGTCGCCGTGAAGTAATAAAAAGATGACAATTTTAACGTTACCTATTGGTACGCTTACTTTGTGTTGCGACATTTGTAAAGATTATTATGGTTATACTGTACATGTTTTGTCTGTACCGTTGTGAAATAAGACTAGTGATTTCATATCTTGATAAAAGAAAGAAGTTGTATCAACATATCACTGTTCTACATTTTCATATAGTTGCCAAATCTATATGCTATGCATGGAATAATGTCAGTGACATTCATTTTCAGAATTTGAAATTACATTTAATTCTCTCGAGGTATAGATGATATTCCAGTTTTTCTTATTGTTATCAGTCATAGATTATTTTTTTGTTGTCAATGACAACGTCATTGAACTCCATGGAGTAAACAAAATGCGATATGTTCGAAATTTCTAACATGAATGAGATTTGTGGTGATGACAGGTTGGGAAAACGCGAGATAATATCGTCGCCATATCTAATGCAATTTATGTCCTAGCTTTATCCACTGGGACACTATTAACAATCTCAAAATCATCATTTTCTTGAATATTACATCATTGTCAAGAACAATAAAGTATTTATGTATTGGAAATTCCTTATACTAATTTCCGTTTGTCAATTTATTAATGTGGGTCTTTGTTGACCTCCTTCAATTTAAGACAAAGTGTGGTTATTTCTTGCCAGTAGTTTATGACTATCAATGATTCATAAATTCCTATCGTGGATCATAAAGTCATGTATACAAATATACTCTCTGCAGTAAATTATTGAGATTTATCCGTTACAATAAAGATAAGACATTTTTAATATCAAAGATTTATTTGTTGAAAAACTCACGTGATTTTATTGGGAAATAAGAATAGATAGAGGACAGATACAACATGTACACAATATTTCTGTTGATTAATATTTATTTGTTTATTTTGTACATGTAAATTTCTTTCAGAGTAAGTATATGTCTAAGAGTAATTCAAAATAAAAGTACTGATATTCATGATTGGATAGTGCTACTGAAGTCATTTATAAGCCAGTTACAAAGCCACACTCTTGTAAAAACGTCAAAAACTTGAAAAGTGTGCGTTTCTAAAGCGGTGTGTGTTTTACAAGGGTGTGATTCATGCAAAACGTATAAGCAATCGTTTATAATATATTTATTGCCAATTCAATTCTGTTTTTAGATAAAGAATTATAACCAGGTGCTCGTTTTCTCAGACTGTAATTATTATGATATAGACCAAGTAATTCGCATGATATTTAACAGTATTTTGAATCGAACTGGCTCGGTTTTGTTCATAAAAGCCCATGCATAATACATAAGCTACTGATTGATAACTGTCCAGATAGAACACCGTCCAATTACGTATACACATTAATGAAGATAAAAACGATTGATACTATATGGTTTCTAACGACCGTCTAATATAAGTCTGATGACACAACGTGTGGATGGTTATTAAGTTACCGAGATAAACAAGCATATTGCAGTATGACCCAATTCCTAACACGCAGTAAATCACTCTCGACATCGGAACACTTAGTGTGATATACATTTATTTGCCTATAATTTGAATAATGTCCACTGACACGTATGCTGTCTTGTTCCGTTAAAATAAAAATATACAACGACATATTCGATATATAACTTACTTCAATTAAACTACTCAACAAATGAGTATAATATTATATGAGAGGAACATTTAAAAACATTTGATAATTTTCTGATGATTGACACACTGAAGATAGTGTTTTATTGACATACGTAAAATATATGAGAGGTTGGGGTTAATGTCGTAGCAACACAATATATAGCGCTGCGCCGAAAAAGGAATATGATTTAAATAACTGACATAATAAAAACGTTACACTGAGTGTACAATTTGATTTCAGTTTTCTGGATTATATTTCGATGGTCTTAAACAACAATTGTGTATCAGGAAGATTCTACATTAAGTTATATTATACACTATTCTTAATTTACTAGACTAAATTCAGACAATACAAACACTATGTTTTTATTAAAGTTGTAATTGATGTTGTTAGATTAATTGAGCATGTGATTCAATTAGCGATATATGTGATAAGTTTAATATCATTGTATTATCTTGGTGGAGTAAGATGATTGCTTATATCTCTGTAAAGCTGACTATCTGAATCTTTCGAGGCATTTATGAAGTCGTCCGTCTACATCCGTCGTTAGTCGGAAATCGCGATATCGATGTATCACCGATTCTTGACAAACGATCCGATATCGATTCGCAAATGACAGCCCTAGTTTCAATGTATACATTTTGTAAACAGATAAGGGACCAAGCATGTAAAAATTCACGTAATAAATATATCAGATTTATGAATCCTTATACTAATTTCCGTCTGTCTACTTGGATTGTGTGTATGCCTTTAGTTGACCTTTCCTAAATCTAAGTTATATAGTTAAGTAATGCAATGTTCCTGTTTAAGGTCTTATCATAAACCTCAATGATTGAAAAGTAAATCATAAGTCATATATCTTATTCTTTGACATAGAATGCAGAGATTTATGTGGTAGTAACAATGATAAGACTTATCTTTTTAATGTCAATGAACTCTCCCAGGAAAACGTAAGTACAGAGTAGTGCCTCAGTCCCATAAAATCGTGGATAATTGCGGACCCGTACGTGCAGACAGTCGTAGGCCGTGGGAAGCCTTGCGTATTAAGGTGAAGATAGGCACATGGTACAAAACAACACACACGTACGGAGGCGTAGCTGGAGGAAATGCCTGTTTTATTCATACTTGGCTACGATTTTGTTAATGATTTGACACTGAAACTGATAGGTGTATCCAGGGCTCATCTCACGGTCCCTGAAAAAACGTAACAGTGCGCACGGGTACGCAATAGTTGGTACGGGTCCTTGCGGAACTTAATCGCACGGCGCCCGTACGATGCCCTCACGGCTATTTTTATGTTTATGGGACTGTAGCTTAATATATATATTGTATATGAGGAGAGGAAATTACTTACTAGTCATCCATTCATCCACTGATTTGTCTTGTTCACTCAAAAAGCATTTTTTCTATTCTTTATCAATAATCACCTGAATCATTTCTAATATTATGTTTTATATACACATTATTTTTAACAAATATAAATTGATTTTTGAAATGCAAAATCTCTTTGACAATTACCTGAATAAGTTTTAGTATGTTCGAATGCTAGGAGAGAATAAGACACAATCCGGTTTGGCTCCAACCAGCAACCTATTCGGGTCGTAGCCTACTGTGCCACTCGTATGGGTAATGACCTAATATACATGAACGAACCTGTTTGATTGTTGGGTTTAACGCCGTAGTAACACATTGTATAGGTCATGTAACGGCAGTCAGTCAACCTACTCGCTCCTCCTGGAAAGGCTAAGTCTCTAGATTAAGCTGTTAACCAACTACTAAGCGCATACTTTCGCCAGTGACTGACAACTGCCCTACAAAATTAAAAATCATTGGTAGGAGAGAAAATGGTCGTAGAAATAATACCATGACCAAGCTCCACGAAAGTATGCCCCGCCCGGGAATCGCACCAACGACCCCTCGATCAGTAGCTGTTTGCTACCAACTGAGCTAGCCTGGCGGGTATACCTAAAAGGACAATTAATACACTTGTTATACTGTATACACGCTAGAAGAAAGGCTTAGACAATAATAACAGTTTAATATATAAACATTGAATTGATGTTGTTACATTAATTGGATGTTTAATTCAATCAACATGAACTTAGTTAAATGTAGCATTCTTGTAATGGTTCTTATCTCGGTACTAAAATAATATATTGAATTGAATGACATACCTCACAAGTAATTGGTAGTTACTAATTGCGTAGCCAGTTCTGTTTTCATGGATCTTTGGTTATCCTGGCATCAAAGCAAATGTATAACAATTAGAATTCGTACAATAATGCCACTTCGGCAATTAGTATATTATTTTCACCGTTAATTGATTGGCTGAACTAAACAAGTAGACGACTGCAAAACTCATCAACTAATTGATACTCTCTGTAGAAAAACTATTTTTAAAACTTCAGCAGTTAATTTTCCCGTGGCCTTTAGCTGTACTCCCGCATATACCCGCACAAAACGTATTTTCCTTTTAGATTGCAAGTTTATTTGCAGATTGTATCATAGTCACCTTAGCGTAGCATGTTTTTGTGGATATTACCGCGTCGAATATATAAAAAATGCATATGTAACCTATAATTAAATAGGTTAACTATTTAAATTAACTAATCAAATTGCTGTAAAATATAATATTTAATAAAGGTTTTATGAATATTCTCGGCTGTGTTGGCAACATAGTTAAATGAAGTGATGATATAAAAACATAAACTCATAAATAAATCTTGAACATACATGCGTGTAATGTATAATTTGTAAACTGACCTTAAATTTCTGCATGTTTCTGGAACATATGGCAAATAATGAATTGAAAGGCAAAATTAAACAGTTATGAGTGATGCGAGTTTCTGGTTTAATACTTAGTTAAATTAATGCGTTAACTAGGAAAATGAGTGCTAAGACTACCGAAATGGTGCTAACCTTCTAAAACACTATATATACATGTAGATACATGCATTATGATTGATAGAGCGGGGTCACAAACAACTTTACGCGAATAAACGTCTTATTTATTTGAAAGTGGAAAAGAGGAAATTTCAATTTTATTGCAACACCAGTTTTAAACACAGCAATGATATATGGCTATACTATGTAATGTTTTAATTGCGAGGTTTTGGTCATGACTGTTTTTTTTTTGGTGTACAAAAGTAATGTCTAGTTTATAGTGTCTACTATTTCTGCATCATGTTGACCCTGTTGCTCTTTACCTGCTTAGTTTCCGGTGTTACAAAATGCGTGAAGTACGTCAGACCTCGAATAAAAGGGAACGTGATTTTCTGTGAACACCAAACTAAAGTCTCTGTTGCATTCTATACATTTAATTTTCAACATGCATGTATGAAAACTATCTTACATCTATAAAGTCATTAAAAAATAACAAGCATGGAATACACAATTTACATGTCAAATCATAAGTTCAGCATAGGGCATTCTCTATAAAATATTTCATTGTATTGATTAGTATCGTCTGAAAATTTCATCTTACATAAGACTTGACCGTTATAAGTTGGGATGCAATATTTTGTTATAAGTATTGATATTTAAGTTCAACTTTTAGTTTCAATCTACGTTCACGTTGAAAAATAGACAAAGGCATAAACATATTCCAATAGATACGATATATTCAATTAACACATTGATAAATGGCAATTAGATCATGTATATTTTCGGTGAAAATTAATCAACCTTAAGTCACGTTTGAATATGATGATTCGTATATTAAATGTTAACTAAAGTTACTTGTTTGCCTAAAACTAGCTTAACACATATTGCGTTAGCACAATTTTCTAGATGTTTCGAATATATCTTGGATTGCCGTCCCAAGTTGTACATGTGTGGTTAGGTTTGAAAGAAGACTTTCCTACCAAGCGCGACAAAAACGTCAGCGTTGCGACGTTTAACGCCATGACAATTGCGGCATTTAGCGTTGGTGTTTGCGGCGTTTTGGTATTATGTGGCGCTACATGCCTTGAAATATTAAATACTTTAAGACAAATATGATGGCACAATTCCTTTGATTCTTATAAGTATTAACTTATGTATAGTATTTAATTAACTATGGTTTTACTCCTGATGTCGCCGTGAAGTAATAAAAAGATGACAATCTGAACGTTACCTATTGGTACGCTTACTTTGTGTTGCGACATTTGTAAAGATTATTATGGTTATGTTGTACATGTTTTGTCTGTAACGTTGTGAAATAAGACTAGACTAAGTGGTTTCATATCCTGATAAACGAAAGAAGTTGTATCAACATATCACTGTTCTACATTTTCATATAGTTGCCAAATCTATATGCATGTGATAATGTCAGTGACATTCATTTTCAGAATTTGAAATTACATCTAATTCTCTCGAGGTATAGATGATATTTCAGTTTTTCTTCTTATGATCAGTCATAAATTATATTTTGTTGTCAATGACAACGTCATTGAACTCCATGGAGTAAACAAAATGTGATATGTTCGTAATTTCTAACATGAATGAGATTTGTGGTGATGACAGGTTGGGAAAACGCGAGATAATATCGTCGCCATATCTAATGCAATTTATGTCCTAGCTTTATCCACTGGGACACTATTAACAATCTCAAAGTCATCATTTTCTTGAATATTACATCATTGTCTTATTAGAGCTTAAGCATGTTTGTACTTAAAGAAAATTATAGATTTTTTTATTAACGGGAAGTTTTAACGTTTTGATACAACATTTAACTATACACATTTAAGTTGTATTTATATTTGAGTGTTGAAGTTTTGATATCATTCGGCATGGGACTAGTTTAGTTCATTATCATTTGTTAAGGCGGTTGTTTCTCACTTGTGCATAAATATGTCCCTGTTTATATAAGTATCAATGGTGTTTTAATGCACAATTTTAGATGCTTTATTAACAAAACGTAATAATTATAAATAACATTACATACATTACTTGGTCCTACTTGGTAATTGGTGTGTTGTTTTAATGTTAATGAGTTCATCGTAATGTTTGTGAGAATAACAATCAGCTTTCAAATTTATAGTACTGACGAAGGCTGTTGAGCCGATTTTTTATTTAGAGTTACTTTACCATATACCTTAATATGATCATTCTTCCCTTTTGAGGGAAAATGAGCATATTGTATTTTTTCTGATATATTGTACTTGTATTGTCGAGCAAACATTATTTTTCTATTCATGAAAACGCATTGAAGATCAAGAACAATAAAGTAGTTATGTATTGGAAATTCCTTATACTAATTTCCGTTTGTCAATTTGTTAATGTGGGTCTTTGTTGACCTCCTTCAATCTAAGACAAAGTGTTGTTATTTCTTGCCAGTAGTTTATGACTATCATAAATTCCTATCGTGGATCATTAAGTCAAGTATACAAATATACCCTCTGAAGTAAATTATTGAGATTTATCCGTTATAATAAAGATAAGACATTTTTAATATCAAAGATTTATTTGTGGAAAAACTCATGTGATTTTATTGGGAAATAAGAATAAATAGAGAAAAGATACAACATGTAAACAATATTTCTGTTGATTTATATTTATTTGTTTGTTTTGTACATGTAAATTTCTTTCAGAGTAATTATATGTCTAAGAGTAATTCAAAATAAAATACTGATATTCATGATTAGATAGTGCTACTGAAATCATTTATAAGCCAGTTACAATACAACACTCTTGTAAAAACTTCAAACACTTGAAAATTGTGCGTTTCTAAAGCGGTGTGTGTTTTACAAGGGTGTGATTCGTGCAAAACGTATTAGCAATCGTTTTTAATATATTTATTGCCAATTCAAGTCTGGTTTTAGATAAATTATTATTACCAGGTGATCCGTTTTTAGTTTTTTAGTCGAACTGGCTTGGTTTTGTTTATAAAAGCCAATGCATAATATTTAAGCTACTGATTGTAGATGGATGGTTATTAAGTTACCGAGATAAAAAAGGAGCATATGGCAGTATGACACAATTCCTAACACACAGTAAATCACTCTAAACGACATATTCGATTAATTTACAATTTCTTCAATTAAAATTACTCAATAAATGAGTACATATGAGAGGAAAATTTAAAAACATTTGATAATTTTCTGATGATTGACGCTCTTAAGATAGTGTTTTATTGACATAGTTACGTAAAATATATGAGAGGTTGGGTTTAATGTCGTAGCAACACAATGTAATAGGGCTGCGCCTAATGCCGAAAAAGGAATATAATTTAAATAACTGACATAATAAAAACGTTACACTGAGTGTACAATTTGATTTCAGTTTTCTGGATTATATTTCGATGGTCTTAAACAACAATTGTGTATCAGGAAATTTCTGCATTAAGTTCTATTATACACTATTTTTAATTTACTAGACTAAATTTAGTCAATACAAAGAACTATGTTTATATCAAAATTGTAATTGATGTTGTTAGATTAAATGAGCATGTGATTCAATTTACAAGATATGTGATAAGTTTAATATCATTGTATAATTGTACACTGTGTAGTGAGACGATCGTTCATATCTCTGACCACCTGAACCTTTCAAGGCATTTATGAAGTCGTCCGTCTAGCTCAGTCGTAAGCGCACAAATATAATGATCGAGGGGTTGAAAGCTCGATATCTGGACATTTCAGGGCCTTTCTCATTATTTCATGTTTTAGTGAATATTAAACATGGATGCGATAATTTTGTTTTACTTTTTACTTTGACGTTTCAATTTTAAGCAACATCTATAACACAACAGTAATTCTATAGGAGTGGGCGTTGCCGAGCGTTAACGACATTAAACAGGTGATAATTGGATAGGCAGCTTAGCATTGGTTCGAATCCCAATTCGTCAAACATAACATGATGTTGGCAATTGATGTTTACTAGATAAGAAATTGCTTGTAGTTGAGAACAACAAAACGTTTAAAATGAATTCGTGTGCAATGAATATGTAGGTAAAATAACGACAGCGTTCCATGAGAGAAAGTCATTTATTTGTATAATTATTCTCAATGGAATACATTGTCCCAGATTGTCACAACAAAAACCCATCTAGATTAGTAATGGTACACAAACAAAATCTGCAAGCTTCGGATTTTAATGTGGGAATGAATACAGTTCCGTTTCTTACGATGGAAATCAAGGCAGTTTACTTAACGAAAATGTAATAAAATTAGTATTTGATCCAACACCATATTTTTTTCACGAAATGACTTGATAAGGCCTTCTCCAAAATAAGATATCAAATTGATTTTAAATTGAAATACTAATTATTTAATTCCTATTCTCTTTTAAATCTTTAGAACAAATGTAAGGCGAAATACCAGCGCGGACTATCGTATTAATTTGTGTTGGGGTTAACGCCGAAGCAACACTTTGCGTCGGTCTGTCAATCAAGAACCCCATATGTATGAGTTTTAATGGAGAACATCCACGCTTTATATAGTAAAGTGAAACGGCATTTTGAAACATTAATCGAAATCACACCATTTTACTCTTAGACTATTGAAAACTACAGACTTTCCTAAAAAAACGTTTTTTTTTTCTAGTAGCGCCATTGTGAATTATATAGAGACATTTTGAGATGTAAATATCTATTTATATATTTCAATGATAGCTTGTACTCATTTGCATGCATTTCTTCATTTAATGAACCATCACCATAACAAGATCAGACAAGTTAATAATGATATAAAAGGCCGGGAGGAATTTCACTCTACCATTTCTATACATCACTTTGTAGCACACGATATAAGTATGTTCTCTCCGGCAATATCATACCCAATACTTGATTCATTATTCACTCTGCCAATATATCAGTTATGTAAGGTTTCAGAAGTAATAAAACTTGACTTGAAATGACATAACATATTGACCTGACCTCGTTTTTGTTTCTCGCGAGCCTGTTTTTCGGATTCTATATATACATGTAGTTTGTTATTTTTGTAATTTTTAGACGGTATCAGTTGTGCATTTCACCGAAATAAAACTTACACAAAGACATACAATTTGGTAAAAAAATAAATCATTGATCATGTAACCTCACTCATGTGGAACACTTGCTGTGTTGATTGTTATGTTTATAATTAATGATTTCTGTCATCAAATATTGTATCATTAAATCATTTATTTTTTCAGTTTGCAAAATACAGTACATGGTATACAAATTTCATTTAAATATAAAATAATTATACCGTTTCAGCAAAGTTAAAAGTACGTTAAATGCACAATTCTTTTCTCGTTAATTCCAGTAATGCGTTCTTGTACGTTATTTTTTCTTTTAAATGATTATTGTTTTGGAACATTGCTGCCATGAATGTTTGAGTAATAGGACAATCCAATTTAATCAAAATGACTTAAGTTTACTAATTCACATTTAAGACACTTGGGGACAAATAAAAGACCAGGGCAAATACACAAGCATTTCGACCAGTGACCTTATGATATAACTTAGAGAACTTAGGATTGTTTTGCTCATCGCTATTTTCATATCATTCCTGCCATTTACGATAAGTGGTATTTACTGTCCAATTTTGTAAAATGCATTCCTGTCTTTTTCTAACGAAGCTACAAAAGTGCTAGGTGATGCTTCTGAAGCTGATCTTATTGCATAAACTCGTTGTTCGTCTGTATCTACTCGCACATGATACAATGATATTACCCAATGATAAAATCCTTGTCTAGCCTGACAATTCCGTGGTACATGTATACAACATTAAGTATTACTTACTGTAGAATATAGTATTATCATAATTTGATTGATAGATATCTAGATTAATAATATTTCAATGCATATTTCATATAACTGCAATATAATATACAACTTACCACTTACTTATCTGTACGTACGTTACTACAATGTAAAATTTTATGCAAAAACATATTAATTATATATAAATTCAATTATGATAATGTCATATTCTAGATAACTGAAGTCGGAGGAGAGTATAAACAATTATATATTATAGATATTTTCAAAGACTTTCTTCTCTGAATGCCGTAACAAAAGCACATGTATACAATATACTTGTTTTGCCATTGCATTACAACGCGAATGCGCTCAATAACAAACAATTTAGTCTAATTTTTACGATAGCAATTTTGGCATAGCTATCACAATCAAGATAGTAAGGGGCTCGTGTATGTATATAATTCGTACGTTTACCAGACAACAAGAAACTAAAAAACACAAAGTCGATAGTTCAATGCTAGACTAGTGTGCAGATCTTTCTGCAGTAACTGGTGGAAAGAATAAATTTAATGTTGTTAAAGACATAGGCGACATAAACGTTTTCGAGTCAAAACACAATGTACATGAATACAATTAACGTATATTACTACAATGTCAATCAGGGGACAGTTTCTCCATTATTACGCATTGCATTTCACAAATTTAAAGATGCATGCATAGCCAATGCATTGCTTTTTCAAATGACATCAACATTTTCTTGAAACGCCAAATATAAATCACAGGCATATTCTAACCCCCACAATCAACGAAGATTTTGTTTAATAGTCACAAATGTCGAAAGACTAATCTACTAATATACAGTTATTATGCATATGTGTCGCTTCATTCGGGGTTTTATGATATTATCAATGAGCTAATAGATCAGGACGTTTCATTAATGAATCTAATGATAACGTCAATGACTTTATTATCGTCTTTAGGAATTTTATGCAGTCTGTTGGATGTTAATGATGTCTGGTAAATGTCGGTTATTGCTATATAATACTTTCTCACATGACCAGACTCCGAATTACTGCAGTTCACGAAACATAGGGCCAGGACAAATTGATTATGTGTTCCACTTACTGACCAAAAGTGAGAAAGCATCGAAAATGTGACTTATTACTTATAATATATTTAAACATTTTACGTAAGTTAGATCAACATAATACAGTAGAATATTATCGTGTAAATAATAAATATCCTAGTTATACATGTTTCATATGTTTTAGATTACTGCTTGTTTATTTGGATTGGTCATGTATTTGTCCGTAAGTGTCTCAAATGTTAATTAGTAAACTTAAGTCAATTTGATTTAATTGGATTTCCCTATTACTCAAAAATTCTTTGCATCAATGTCCACGACACACACTAATCAAAGAACGAGGATAATAAACATATACAATCTAAAATAATGATTTAATGTACAATTTTGTATGACAGGAATCATTATTATAAACATAACGGTCAAGACAACAAGTGCTCTTCATGAGTAAGGTTAAATTATCAATGATTTGTTTCTTGGCCAGAATGTATATGTACGTTTTAATTCGATGAAAAGCATAACCTATACCGTCTGAAAATTCCATTTAAAACATGTATAGAATCTGAAATCAAACACGCGAGATACATACACGAGGTAAGGTCAATATGTTATACCATTTCAAGTCAAGTTTCATTACTACTAAAACCTTACAGAAATGATATATTGGCAGAGTGATTATTGAATCAAGTATTAGGTATGATGTTGTCGGAGAGAACATACTTACCTCGTGTGCTACAACGTGATGTATGAAAATGGTAGAGTAAATTCCTCTCGACTTTTAAAACATTAAAAACTTGTCTGATCTTGTTATGGTGATGGTTCGTCAATCAATGAAGAAATGCTTACAAGATGAGTACACGCTATCATTGAAAAATATAAATAGTTATGAATATGATCTGGAAATATCTCTATCTAATTCACAATGGCTATATTAAAATGTTAATTGGGAAAGTATATAGTTTTCAATGACGAAAAACGATGTAATTCATTTACTTTTCACTTTTCTTTATACTGAATGAATGAATGTTCTCCATTAAACCTCTTACAAATGGGTTATTATAATAAGGAGCAGTCATTTCACGTTATCCAATAAAAAGGTGAAATAATTAAAAGTATAGAAGAAAAACTTTACCTTGAGCACGGTGGCAATACCACGTGACTATGCCATCACAAATGCTACGGTTTCAAGAAGAAAACAGAAAAAGTTAGCCTCAACTCAGAGTTTGAAAGAGCTGTAAATATTTAAATTCTAGTCAGATTTACACGATACTTACTAGAGGCTTAGCAGAAAATGTATACTATTTGCTACGCATCCCATCTCTAACTCCAAGTATGAAACTGGCGTTGGAGTTGTGATAGAATGGGTGATTTATATAATGTATTTTAGATCAACGCTAATTAGATTGTAACTATATAATATTAAGAGAGGCGGAAAGTTTGAAAAAAGTGGCATTCAAATTTGAAAGCATGTTGGGCAGTTGTCAGTCACAGACGGAAGTATGCGCCTAGTACCTAGTTGACAGCTTAAAGCCAGAGAATAAGCCATTCCGTAAACGGTAGTTATGTTGACTGACCGCTGTGATATAACTTATATTGTGTTGTTTCGATATTAAAGCAACTTTTTATATTTTTTTGCGTATGTCAGTAAAACACTATTTTCAGAGCGACACTCATCAGAAAATTATAAATAGATTTTAAGTGACGGTGTCATATCAGGACTTAGTTCTTAACTAGTAGCTTTAGTAGTAATCAGTCCGAGAAATTGATCACCTGGTAATAATCATTTATCTAACAATGGTCTGGAATTTACTATAAATATATTATCAGCGATTATCAGCGGTTGCTAGTACGTTTCGCATGATTCACACCTCTGTAAAATACATATATGTGCAACTGAAGCGCACACGTTTTAAGTTTTTTAAAGTTTAAACAAGTGTATGATGACTGGAATTGTACGATTTCTGTAGCACTGTTCTATCAGTAGTATCAGTTCTTTGAATTTGAATTTCTCTTAGACATATAATTACTCTAGAAAACGGATAAGACCCAATAATTTACTCCAGAGAAGATATTTGTACATATGACTTATGATCCACAATAAAGATTCATGATAGCCATAAAGCAAAGCACTGGCAAGGAATTACCGTAATAAATCTTAGATCGAAGGAGGTCAACACAGACCCACATTAATAAATTGACAAACGGAGTTAAGTAGTAGTAATTCCCAATACATAAGTATTACATTGATCTGGAGCGTCTATTCTTTTTCATAAATAAAAATATAATCTTTGCTCAGCCATATAAGTACAAGTATATATTAAGAATACAATGCTCGTATATATGTAAAATTGTTTCATGTCCATAAAAGACGTATCAAGTACGACCAAGATATGTATGAAATGTCATTTACAAATTTTACGTCTTATTAACAAATCAAATAAAATTATGTATAAAACACAAGCTAAATTAATATAAACAGGAATATATTAGACACAACAGCCACATCAAAATAATAAATGCAAAAAAAAACAAATTGCAAAAGACCAAAACTTCAACAGTCAAATATAACTTTAATATGTTCAGTCAAATGTAGTATCAAAACGTTTTAAATTTTCCATTAATAAAAAAATTATAATTTTATATGAGCACAAACATGTCTAAGTCATAAAAACAATGATGTTATATTCAAGAAAATGATTATTTTGAGGTTGTGAATAGTGTCCCAGTGGATAAAGCTAGGAAATAAATTGTATTAAATATGGCGACGATATTGTCTCTTGATTTTTCAACCTGTCATTACCATAGATCTCAGTCATGTTAGATATTACGAACATTTCACATCTAGTTTACTCCATGGAGTTCAACGACGTTGTCATTGACAACAAAAGATCTGATTATAAGAGGAAAAACTGAATTTAAAACCTAAACCCTGAGAGAATTAAAAGTTATTTCAAATTCTGAAAATAAATGTCTTTAATATCATTACATGAATAGTGATTTGGTAACTATAAGAAAATGTAGAACAGTGATATGTTGATACAATTTCTTTCTTTATAAGGATATAAAATCACTAGTGTTATTTTAAAATGATACAGATATAACATGTACAGTCAAACCATACTATTTATCTTATACAAATGCCGTAACGTAAAAGTAAGCGTACCAATAGTTAACGTTAAAATTGTGAATTTTACGATGTATGACAAAACAAGACCATAGTTACAATTCATATAAATAAGTTATATATACTGGCAGTATCAACAACAGAAGCCCCATTCAAATTGGCCAATTGGCTTTTGCATATACATGTATGGGGTATATTATAGTCACGACCTATTGACCATGAACAAAAACGTGGTCTGTGTTGATTTTATTGCACCAGTAAACATATAAAGTCAAAAAGCGCAAAAATGATTTTTACCACCTTTTTGTCAGAAATTGCCCACATATACATGTGAATTTAAACAGTTCATTCATGTACCATAATTTGCACGTTATATTTTTGCAAATGACTAATTTTACGACTCGATTACTTTTTGTTCGAATAGTTAAAGAGTTGAAAATCAACTATCTTTTCACAAATTTGGAATTTTCAGGCAGTTAATAAAATGTTGACTCTTTGATAATTGATAATTAGTCTGGAGATTAGATTACAGTTATAATATTGAAAAAAAACTAGAGTAGATGGAGGGTTACATCGTTGCACTCGTATAAACTTGATAACTAGCGCCAGCTTGCATCTTATTAGTAACCAATATGGTTTCAACAGCAAGACATTTTGTCTATATCGCCTAGAACTGGTAGACCAGAATGCGAGTTAGAGATGAATTAACAGTAATATGTTAAACTTGTTTCTTACTTTATCTTAAACACGAATCGGTTGAGTGTTTTATTAATACAGAAATCAAAACTGATTTCATTCTCTTTATACAATAAAACATCTGAAGAAAGATGGGTCATATTATGTTTTAGTACATCTCGCCAGCTTTCCAGAGCGTCTGTTATTTCCCAAGTCTGTATAGGAGTTCGTGATGCAGGCTATCATAATTATGTCATCGACCTATCTTAGTGACAAAAACATAAATAGGATGAGTTCAGTGACTTAGCAGATTTCCAAATGACATTTTCTTTTTCTGAGAAATGATAATTATTTTATTTATTTTTTACAAACTCAATATTTGATTGAAATTAGTTTTGACAGACACGTCATTTTAAAATGCATTGCGTGAATAATATGATACTAATCTAGGATATCCTGTGAGAATTTCTATTTAGGTTATACCGACACATTTTGAGCGAAGATACCACACATACATGACATTAAAACAGGAATGTGTCACGTAATAGAATGCAATAACGTTGTTTTTATATATCCATGAAGACAACTTTTACAGGATGGTCAATTTATTCCTGAACAGAACATAATCTTTAGTCTTTCTCGATGGAAGTTATATACCAGTTTTTGACATGGATTACGTAAGCTAAAAATTGACACGCCTACAATTTTCCACTGTCTTAAAATTTGAACATATACCTGTGTTGTAAAAAATCATGATCGGTGGATTCGCATTTTTCTGCGGGCGGTATCATCGTCATAAACCTTCGTAATACAGTTTGTTTGTGAATTTTAGACCCCGCAAGCCCTCCTTCTAATGACTCCACAAAATTTAGCCCAGTTAAATCCATGTCCAGACTGCGCTATCTGCGCTTTGATCTATTTATGCAACATATGTAGTTTCGGATAAGTAAAACCCAAACTTAAGAAAGAAACGAAGCTAAATACTCTTCTATTAACGTGACATTTAGGGCGAAAGATGTTGATCAAGGCATTCATAAAACCTTTATATTACCTCGTAAGATAATGAATTTTAATAGACGTCTGGACCAAGACAGAACAAATCATTTCTTCATAGAGGACATAACTAAAGACATTGTAAGTAGTAGACATCTTAGCAGAAATTCCTGTATATCCAAGCCTCATACATTGATATAACTTACGTTAGTGAATTTATCCTCGCAAAACAAAAGCAACATACAATGATTATGATAGCCATTTAACCTTTGTAGTGACGAACAGTGACGTCTGCAATTGTAAAAAAACGTACATAGAACACTTAGGATAACTTGATATAAAACATAACTATTTCACACGGGTAAATAATATATTACATAATCCCTGCTGTGTTTAATTTATTTTAAAATTACTGCCTAATAAACTTGCAGAATAGTTTGTGTCAGACTATCGAGAAGTGCGTAACCTCAATTCTCAGTACTTTAAAAGTACAGTCTATATTTTACAATTTTGTACGATAACCCCAGATCATTGAATCATAAGTTACACTTAAAATAAATTATTGCGTTGTTTGAATAACTTAGAAATAACCAATAATACGTGCAAGTTATTGCACTCACTGGTTGAAATGGTATAACTCTTACTGGTTGATATCTAGCATGTCTGTCTTGTTTTACTTAGATATACCTGTAACTTTTATAAATCTATCAACATTTCATTATTTACCAGATGATATAGTAACTTACAGTACTTTAAGGTCATTTAACAAATTATTCATTTCATGGACGTGTGTTCTAGATTAATTTATGAGTTTTATGATTTTCTTTTCTCACTTCATTTAAAACATTGGCAGCCAGAGACAAGTACGATCATAAAACTGTTATATAATATCAAATTTTACAACTATTGGTTAGATAGATGTAAAACAACCAAGTATATAGATTTTAAATGCCATGTGTTCTGAAATGTTTCGACATTCAGTAATGAAAACAAAATCGTTGTATTGAAGAGGCTATGATACGAATTGCAATAAAAATTTGAAACTACATGCAGGAAGGAAATATTTGAAGATCATTTTATATTTAGAAGATTGTGCGAGGCAAGCGAATTCTAAAATGATTTAAGAAATAACATGCAGAAACAAGTTAATGTTCGCGGCACATCAAGGTCGATGTCAGGTTCTTTCAATTCCTAGGCATGCATTTTAAGGATATAACCTTTTGATGAAATGACAAAATATGTTTTATCGTGTATTTCAATAAAATCTGTTCAAGTATTGAAATATATGTACAAAATGCTTCTAAGTCTGAAAACTAAAATATACAGGATTTCAAAATCGAAACAAACGTTTATTAAAATAAATGGCAAAACACATTCTGTTATTTCATCATGTATGGAATGTTTAAAATACACATATAGAGGGTATTCGTTAATTTCGGTGTATGATCGATTTTTATTTCACTCGTGAGCTATGGATGCAATATTTTCACGAGTGGAGAAGTTACGAGTGAAAACATTGCATCCTTAGCTCACGAGTGAAATAATTTGATATAACAGCAAAATAAACACATTTTCTGTTTATTATATGCTTCAAACTGGCATAATTTATTGTTTAAGTCTGATATGCCTTCAGGACGGCGCATCCAAACAGTGAAAATTTATTTTCATTCTTTCAAAACAGTAAAATATCGATTTTCATTTTAACGATAAATCCAGGTATTTCACTGGAAACAAATATATTAAATTCGTGAATATGTACATGTATACATATAGCTTTCAAAAACACTCATAAAAACCTGGATTTGCATTAATATAATAATAATCAACTTTATTACAGATGAATGTACGCATTTGTATCGTTATAATAGAGTGTAGCATTGAAAGGGGAGTAATGGTAACCACTGTATTTCTTATACATGCACTTATACATGTATATGTATTTTAATATGTATTCATTTCTTAATCAGTTTTAAAACTCAAAAACAAATCGCCCACTTAAAACTATAATTTCGGATGGCACTATATTGTGATGTTCGACTCGGACTAAGACCGTTCGCCTATGATAGTGACAGATAGTGTCCCTGTTTGTCAGCTTTATATTCAATTTATGTATTATTCTTTAGATTTCAGTATTGGCAAAACCGTTTTAATTGTTTAACTTAAAAGTATCACCACACCCACTCAAAAACTAACTCAATACACATTGAGGGTTGCCCGCAAGACTGTAGTAACTCGCTCTTCTACGCAATGCATTATCTACAGTCTTGCGGGGATCCCTCGACTTGTAACATTATTTGTTAATCGTGTTTGTTTCATTTATCGCTTAATTAATCTGACTACTTTAATTACATTTTGTTCTGTATGAAGCTAAATTAATGTCTTAACTAGTAGTTAGGTCTAGACAAGTACATTAACATTCAACATTGATTGAATTTTCTCGTTAATTTCCATTACATTTGATTTGGGGCGTTTGCTTATGCTGCTTTAACGTGTGGCCCAATCCTATTTGCAATCCCAATTGCTTATGTTATATGTAATTGTCAATCTGTTCTCTAACGTCAAGTTGAAAGTCTTTCCTATTCGTATGCACATATCTGTAGTATAAAACATTTTACAATAAAATATTATTAATCTATTATATTTGATATTATGGTGTGAGTGTAACCAGTCGCTTACGATTTTGTTATTCAGTATTTCGATATTTTGAACTGTGTTTACTAGCAGAACATTCGGAACCAATTTAATAGCATTTGTCTTATTTTTTAAACTAATTAAGAGATGAGATAGCGGAGCTAATGTTTAATGATTGTTGGTGAGCCTACTGCTGCCGCAAATCAGCGATTTTGAAGGTATCAGGGTGGAGAATCAAAACAAGTTCGTATCATATAAAATGTAAACAAACGGACGCCATTTTGGAAAATTTCAGGTATTTTTTCTGATTTACTCCTTAAATCGTCCACCAATGAAAAAACAAAAATAACCATAACACGTTACTCATTTTTCCGCTTCTAATGATGTATATAACATACAGATTCAATTAGAATTTCAACAAGTTATCCCGGACATTGGAATCGAAGTGAGCAAGAATTAGGTCATTTTTGATGGATGCGAACTGGTTCAAATTCATGCTTTTGCATAGTTTATCACAAAAAGGCATTTTTTCTCGTAAAATTTGCCATGTATAACCCACGGAGCAAGTGTGTAGTCTTGTAGAAAAGTATTAACTCTTCCTGACTTAGTTTTGACATAAAAATAGAATTTTTTGAGAATGATACGAACCGGTTCAGGTTTATACAATGATACGAACCGGTTCAGATTTATGGTATTTTGCAATTTTATTTTTATTTGCATACGGTCTTTGTCGATGTGAGTTTCACGGCATTATTTTTCCAAACTTACACAATTTTATTTTGTTTTCGTCTCGATTTCAAAACTTTTTACATCAATCTGATTTTTTCGGGAGTTTTAGCTGAAAATGAATTCATATTACCATATAACTCATCGGTTACGTTTATGAAGACATGACTGTGGACATATGCATGGTCAGGTGGAGAAAAGTAAATGCGAATGGAACGTTGACATTTTTATCATCAAAAAAAGAGATAGTGTTCGGTTAAGTATAAAGTCATTTTCAGCTAAAAATCCCGAATTAGTAAAATCGTTTGCGAAAGTTGTTAAATTGAGACAAAATGACGATCAGAATTCGCTATTCAAAGTATTGAAAGACTTTCGTACACATTGAAACCTTATAAATACATACTAAAATTACTCCTTAATAGATTCAAGTACGAATCGAAAAGTGCATGACAAGCTGACGAAATTTTAATTTCACAATAAAAATATTAATGTTTCCTCTTTTCTAAAAATGACTAATAAAAGATATATGTAGGTAGGTATGTCGGCTTTTTTGGAAAATATATCAATTTCGACGTTTGGGGACTGGAGACAGTGGTTACACTTACACAAACACAAAATCTGGTTTATCGCTGGGTTAATTTTACTTAAAACTGTCTGTCTGTATTCATTTTGTAAAACTCAAAATATCCGACGTGAAAAACACTGACCAACAGCACATTTTTACTTGCGCAGTGATTTATTTTGAAGCTGGAAAACATTAGTCCATGGGACATATTTTGAAACAATGAGTCCCACCCAAAAAAACAACGAATCTGGAGATTTTGGTCGCTAAAGCATGTCCTTCAAATAATGCATAATTTTTAAACAATCATTTTTCATTCAATATTATTGTGTAGTCTCAATGACTTGGTGTATTTTATATTAATATTATCACATTCATTTTCATTAGTAAATAAGTTTTGTGAATCATTTGTAATGTTAAAACATAATTTCATGATAAATTGCAGACTGAGTCATTATCTGTCATTGTGAAGTATTTATCAATTTAGCTTGTTTATTTCTAAATGATTACAATTTTTTATTTCTATATACATTAATTAACTTGGATTAATTTGGAATTGTTTTACACACCAGAGTACAAATTATTACGATCGGCCACGT
This sequence comes from Mactra quadrangularis, assembly GCA_025267735.1. Classification (NCBI taxonomy): domain Eukaryota; kingdom Metazoa; phylum Mollusca; class Bivalvia; order Venerida; family Mactridae; genus Mactra; species Mactra quadrangularis. Next base: position 13,044,234 of record CM046298.1, read on the forward strand.
ATACAAAATTATTATGGACATAAGTTAAATTCCACGATGCCATTTACTTTTTATAGTCAAGTAAATGGTTTGATCAATTATATACATATTACTAAATCATCATAAAATGATGTGGGTTTAAATTTCTATTAAAATATTAGCCACAAACATTTATAATATACATGTTCTGTAAAATTCGTAATATTCCATAGTAACCTTTCATGTCATACTGCAGAACGCTATATCGCTTGGGCGTAGTTTTCAGCTGAGGTTTACTTTAATTTTACGGGTATAACGCGCATTAAAAAAATCTGAGCAAAATCTGAAAAAAATCAGCCGATTTATCCGGCGCAATCGAGATGATCGGCCGATTTTTCGGCGAAAAGACAAAATCTCGCGGCCGATTTCTTTGCAAAAATCGAAAAGAAATAGCTTACGGCCGTTTTTTTTTCACGGCGAAATCGAATTTGTTAGGATCGCATAATTTCACTCTTTGTGGTGAAACAGGCTTAAAGTTACGGTGCAACGGCCCATAATCATACTATCAATTATCAATAAATATGAATTCATTCACTTTCAACCGACCACACAGCTCTCAAATCAATAAAAAAGACATCGTCCATCATTATATAATTAAGGTCGGCGGTTATCATCAAAGAAGTTGATATACATTAACAATAAGTTCGAAGGGACACAGAGCCGCCTCACATTAAATTGATTTTAATGACGTTATTATAAGAGCTTTGTTCTTACTCGGATAAAAAAAATTTTAAGCCCGTAAATATTACGATATTTTATGGATATTCATAAATAAAAAAAAATGTCAAAATCACGACAAATTTTACTAAAACAGTCATTACTCGGTGCTAATTATCACCTAACCTTCTATGTATAAATTAACTGCTAACACGTTATCATTTATCAATTGACGCATGTCCGCGGTTCAAAGTTTGCGTCTCTAACGCAGGGCGCACGGCAAAATGAATCACTGCTTGAACGCCGGGTCGGAAAAAAGTCGTTGTTAAAAGTCCTACATCCAGATTGGATTGAAAAAAAATCCTGATTTCGGCAATAAAAACTTTTGAGTGGGCGGGTTTTTTGGTCGTCGGTCGAGAAAGGGAAAACATGTGTATTTTTAATTTTGGTCCTAAAAAAATTATGGTACAATACTGTTCGACATTTAAATGAACGACATTGCATTCTATAAATAGATGGTGAAGATATCACCCGTATACCCGCACAACCTTCCCAGATTTCGGCGTTTTAGTACGCAACAGAATATAGTGCGGCGCATGAAGACAAAATCTTTGGAGTTTTTGGGTTTTTGACAAAATCATTGTTAAAATTTAAAATAAATTATCAATTATAGCTACAGGAATATAAATCCATGTATTCAAAGTACATGTACATCTAAAAATTGAAAGGTACAGATGCATAGTTAAACTGTGTATTCTACTTTCGATTTCAAATGTCTGTGTAAAGAATGACAGATGTAAACACGTTACGGCGGAGATTTAATTACTGGTTAAAAAGTTTCATTTAATGAGGAAAGCTGGTTGGATAGTAAAATTTTATTGAGTAGACACAAAATACATACTCTTATTTGTTGAGTATACTTGTTGGGGGAAATTACTAGAATGTAAACATTGCCACCTGTTTTTAGGTAAATAAACAGTTTTACCCATGATGCTCGGCGTCTCCGTACAAAGGTCAGTCAGACCGTTTGTGTACAGAATGACGATTTGTTTTTAATACTAATGCCGTGAAACTCACATCGACAAAGAACGTATTCAAATGAAGTATAAAAGTAAAATATCATAAATCTGAACCGGTTCGTATCATTGTATTAATCAGAACCGGTTGGCATCATTCTTCAAAAATTCTATTTTTATGTCCAAACTATATCTGGAGGAGTTGATACTTTACTACAAGACTACATACGTGTTCCGTGGGTTATACATAGCAATTTAAACGAGAATAAATGCTTTTTTGTGATAAACTAGGCTAAAGTATGAATTTGAACCAGTTCGCATCCGTCAAATACGATCCAATTTTTGCTCACTTCGATTCCAATGTCCGGGATAACTTGTTGAAATTCTAATTGAATCTGTAGGTAATATATATCACTAGAAGCGGAAAAATGAATAGCGTGATACAGTAATTTTCGTTTTTTCATTAGTGGAGGAATAAAAGAGTAAATTAGAAAAATTACCTAAAATTTTCCAAAATGGCGTCCGTTTGTTTACGTTTTGAGTGATACGAACTGGTTTTGATTCTCCACCCTGAGGTATACAATTTAATGTTGTTTAAGATGTATTTACACGTCAGGACAGCTATAATAGACAGTAACATCTGGAAGAAAAATGCTACATTGTACAATTCATACGTGTTCCTTGTCCCAATACGACGTTCTGAGCAGTTAAATGACGTTACGCTGAATAGTCGAACATAATGTGCAACGTCTATGTACAATTGTAATTATTATACATGTACATATATCTGAAGAAATGTCTTTTCAAGAACTGGTAAAAAATCAAGGACTAACGACACATGTACAAAAATTGTCAAGGTAATTATGGATGACACTGTATATAACCTTGAATGTAAATAACGAGACTTTATATGTAAATTACAAGGTCTGCAATATATCCGCCATTCCTTACAATGATAATCAAATCATCTACCGAGACAATAGAAACAGCTATATTACAACTTGATTATTCTCATTGTACATTTTATGTTATAAGTTATGAACGTTGTCTAGACTCGCTATATCTAGAGATGCAATAACAAATGTCTACATTGCATGTCTCAATTAACTAGAATGTTACAGTTTTCAGGAGTGGTATAGAAAATGCAGTCTACTGTGTATGATAATGAGACGATTATTGATGGATGACTTTTGAAGTGATCAAGACATTTCTGCATACTTGGGTGGACGTGTCGTGTCGTTCGTATACGAGTACGTGTGAAGGTCATTATCTATAAAAAAGTATCACCATGGGGGGATCGCTCTAAATGTTTGTTCAATCATAGTTGAACCAGAATAAGTTACGTTTGTAAAATATGTACATACGACTAGTTTCATTTTGAATTGGTCAAAAGAGTTATTATCAAAAACATTGTGCTTATCACTTATTCACTCCATTATATGACATCTTTTGTATTGCCATATCTTCAAAAAAAATATTCTTGTACCACTTGACGTTTTTGTCATCAGTGTGGGTTAAAGTACAAAAACATGCTTCTGTCTAGGTAGATTTTTCCATTAAGCAGTTTTACTTTTTGCCATTTCTGTTGAAAAACAAGGAGTGCCTGCTTCACCAAATACGATGTAAGTAAATCATATGTAGTTGGTATAGTGAAGAATATATGAGATGAAACGACATGTTGGAACAGTAAACCATTACACTTTACTAAAATCAACGGATATTACTAGTTAACATTATATAATTATCCATTGTGAATTAGACAGTAATATTTTCAGATCATGTACATAATTATTCATATATTTCAACAATAGCGTGTACTTATTTTGTATGCATGTCGTCATTGGCAAACCATCACTTTAACAAGATCAGACACGTTCATAATGATATAAAAGGCCGGAAGGAATTAAACTCAACAATTTCCATACATTTCCTTGTCACACACGAGATAAGAATGTTCTCTCCGGCAATATCATACCTAATACTTAATTCATTAATCACTCTGCCAATATATCAGTTCTATAATGTTTCAGAAGTAATGAAACTTGACTTGAAATGGTATAACATATTGACCTGATCTCATGCACGTATCTCGCGTGAATGTGTTTCAGATTCTATTTATACATATTTTTTGACTGGAATTGCCACTTGTTGATTTTATCGCTGAGCTTATTGAGTAACCTGACAGTTTATCAATGTCTACTTGCACATAATACGATAATAATTACAACCTGAATGAAATAACAAAATCCGATTGGTCAAAAGTGAACACGTGACCTAAAAAAATGTGCTTTTATTTTCGTATAAACTGCAGTTTTGAATGAATGACGTCACGCCGGAACTACTTTCATGCCTCAAAAGCTATTTTTAGCGCGTTCCCACGCTATGACGTACAGGTCAATAACTATAATGTCAATGGAAAGTACATGATACACAAAACCAATAAGAAAGGTGTTATCAACTTTTATTGGAAGAAATTAAAATGAGTTTAATGTACAATACAATTGTGCACTAATACCGTTCTTTATCTATAGTAATGTTCCAGGAAGTAAATGATATGCTGAATGCAGAATTAAGAATTAATCTTTAACTTTAACTTAAGCTTCATAGACAGCATTTAAACCATTAAATGTTTATTTATATTTCTAGCGAATCAGTCTTCTTTTTCAAATGATTTTCATAGCATTGCCCTTCTGAAGTGCATGCTCTAATGGACTGGTATTCATTCATATAGATATCTAAATCCTTTGGTTTCCGAGGCATCTAGTTTCACTTTTTTGTCTGAAAACAAACAAAAAAAAAACAACGAATGCAGATTAATAAAGATTTAAATACCAAGAGTTCGACACATTTAAATTGATCCACAATAAGATAAGTAATCAGTATTTTGGCTGGTCAATTCAGAAAAATGTCATGGCAAACATTTCAAAATCACTCAAGTTGCCTCTCATCAAGTAAAAAAAGAACGTATAACATAATGATACATAAATGTATGTACATTGGATAATAGGTGTATCTAGTCATAATGATGTAGTATTCGCAGAAGTGCATGTGTATACTTCATGCATATACATTCTGCATTGAGTAGTGAACAAGGTCAAGAATTATAACGTTTATTATCAGACCGGAATGAAAATGCTTCCAGATTAATATGACCAGACTTTGAATCTATCCTGAGTACCGATCATTTTAAAATGTACATGAGAACATAAAAGCATATAAACCAAATAATCTCCGTACTTTGGGGATAAATAATAAACATTCACTTACTCAGTACAGATAATAGCTTTGTCTTTCCATCCAATGTCTTGACATGTAAATTTCCTGACTCGGACTGACTGCTTAAGTTATCATCAAGTGATACAAATTTCAGTAGTAAACTTTCTCATTCTGATTGAATAACACAGCCTCAGATGCTATTCAACTCGGAAAAATGTACATCCAACAACCGTTCATTTGTAATCACTGGTGGTTTCAACGAGTTGACATATTAATTTAGGTCACAACTTGCATCATAAACTCACGTGTTCTTCGTAAAAACATGAAACTTGTTAAACCGTTTAAAAGAGTTACACAATAGCGTACCACCTCTCATGTGTTCTTTTATTAAAAATAAACTCAATGCATGTTCATTTCTATGTATCATTCATGCCGTTATGTCCGAAAACAATGAAAAACTGCATCCAATCGAAGAAAAAAATGGCCGACGGTTGGCATTAAAAACTGTTAACCGAATGAAATTAATGCGCACTATTACGCATTATTGCGTAATTTGGCTCTACGCATTAGAAAATAGGTCTTTATTCTAACGCAAATTTCGCAAAAAATGGTTGTAATTATAAGGAATGAATGTATAGAAACTGACTTTCATCGAAAAATAAACGTCATTTTGGTGATAGCTAATTTGCATAAAGGCCTTCGGCCTTTATGCAAATTAGCTATCACCAAAAGTGACGTTTATTTTTCGATGAAAGTCAGTTTCTATACATTCATTCCTTAAATATTACCCGATTATGTAAATCCTTGTCTATACTCGCAATTTCGTGGAGCATGTATACAACAGAAAGAATCTATACCGCATGTTCCGATTACCTAGTGTAGATTATAATATTATCATAGATTAATTGATTTATAATGTTTAATGCAGTACAGCATTGTTATGTAAAGTACTTCATACTTATTTGTAATATGAAATTTTATGACATAAAGTATTAATAATGTATTAATTTAATTATGACAATATCATATTATAGATAATTGAAGTCAGAGTAGATTATAAACAATAATATATTACAGATATTTTACGATCTCGAATGTTTTTATCTGAATGTCATAATAGAATCACATATATACAAATATACTAGTTCTTGCCATTGCAACGAATAGTCTCAATAACAGATGATTTGCATTAAAATCAACTGGCATATTTGTAACGATCAAAAGAGTGAGGAGCTCTTGTATGTGTATAATTAATAGATTTTACCGTAAACCAGAAACGACACAAAGTCTCTGTTTTAAAGCTATACTAGCATGTAACTCTTCCTACAGTAACAGTAGGCAAATAATACATTTGGGATAGTTAAAATCATAGGCGGACTGCACGGTTACAAGTCAAATCACAATATGTAAACTTGATGTATATTGCTAAAACTTCAATTATGGGACAGTTCCCAATTATTACGCATTGTATTTTACAAATTTAAACATGCATGCATAGCTAATGCATTGCTTTTTAGAATGATACCAACATCTTCTGGATACGCCGAATATAAATCATATGCCTATTTTGACCACCACAATCAACGCAAATTTTGTTTAATCGACACAAATGTCTAAATATTAATCTACTAATATACAGTTATTATGCATATGTGTCGCTTCATTCGAGAGTTGTATGATATTATCAATGAGCTAATAGAATACTTGGACGTTTCATTTATGAATCTAATGTTTAAGTCAATGACGTTATTATCGTCTTTAGGAATTTTATGCACTCTGTTGGATGTTAATGATGTCTGGTAAATGTTAGTTATTGCTATATAATGCTTTCTTTCATGACCAGACTCCGAATTACTGAAGTTCCCATACCATAGGGCCACGATAAATTGATTATGTGTTCCACTTACTGGCCAAAAGTGAGATAGCATCGAAAGTGTGAGTAATTACTTATGTTGATTAAACTTATGTTATTATAGCATTTTACGTAATTTAGATCAACATAATACAGAAGAGTAGTATAATGTTAATGATAAATATCATAGTTATATCATATATTTTCAGATCACTGCTTGTTTATTTGCTATGGTCATGTATTCGTCCTTAAGTGTTTAAAATGTTAATTAGCTAGTAAACTTAAGTGATTTTGATTTAATTTGATGTTCCTATTACTCAAACATTTTTTGCATCAATGTCCACGACACACACTCATCAAAGGACGAGGATAATAAACATATACAATCTAAAATAATGATTTAATGATACAATTTTTTATGACAGGAATCATTATTTTAAACATAACGGTCAAGACAACAGTGTTCTTCGTGAGTAAAGTGAAATTATCAATGATTTGTTTCTTGTTTTAATTCAGTGAAATGCACAACATATAGAGTCTCAAAACTCCAGTTATAAATACATGTATGTAAATAATCTGAAATCAAACACGCAATATACGTACATGAGGTCAGGTCAATATGTTATGCCATTTCAAGTCAAGTTTCATTACTTCTGAAACCTTAGAGAACTGATATATTGGCAGAGTGATTATTAAATAAGGTATTAGGTATGATATTGCCGGAGAGAACATACTTATCTCGTGTGCTATATGTACAAAGTGATGTATGGAAACGGTAGAATGAAATTACTCCCGGCCTTTTATATCATTATGAACTTGTCTGATCTTGTTATGGTGATGGTTCGTCAATCAATGAAGAAATGCTTACAAGATGAGTACACGCTATCATTGAAAAATATAAATAGTTATGAATATGATATGGAAATATCTCTATCTAATTTACAATGGCTATATTAAAATGTTAATTGGAAAAGTATGTAGTTTTCAATGACGAAAAACGATGTAATTCATTTACTTTTCACTTTACTTTATACTGAATGAATGTTCTCCATTAAACCTCTTACATATGGGTTATTTTAATAAGGAGCAGTCATTTCACGTTATCCAATAAAAAGGTGAAATAGTGAAAAGTATAGAAGAAAACCTTTACCTTAATGCTACGGTTTCAAGAAGAAAACAGAAAAAAGTTCAACTCAGAGTTTGAAAGAGCTGTAAATATTTAAATTCTAGTCAGATTTACACGATACACATTAGAGGCTAAGCATAGAAGTGTAAACTAAATGCTACGCATTTCATCTCCAACTCCAAGTATGAAACCTGCGTTGGAGATGTGATTGAATATCTTGTCTCGCGTGATTTATATAATGTATTTTAGACCAATGATAATTATATTGTACTATTTAATATTTGGAGAGACGGAAAGTTTGAAAAAAGTGTCATTTAAATTTTCAATCATGTTGGGTAGTTGTCAGCCACAGACGGAAGTATGCGCCTAGTGTCTGGTTGACAGCTTAAACGAGAGAATAAGTCATCCCGGGAGCAGTGGTTATGTTGATTGACCGTCGTGATATGATTTATATCGTGTTGCTTCGGCATTAAACATAACCTCTTAAATATGTTTACGTATGTCAGTAAAACAGATTTTCCTCTTTATGTGTACTCATTCGTTGAGTAATTTAAATGGAGTAATTTAATCTAATACGTCGTTGCATATTATTATTTTAACAAAACAAGACAGTATTGGTGTCACTTAACATCATTTCAAATTACTAGCAAATATATCACACTAAGTGTTCCATTGTCAAGAGTGATTTACTGTGTGTTAGGAATTAAGTCATACTGCCATATACTCCTTTTCATCTAGGCAACTTAATAACCGTTCACACGTTTTGTCATCAAACTTATATTAGACGGTCGTTAGAAACCATACAACATAATTTGTTTTTATCTTCATGAAAGTGTATTCGTAATTGGACGGTATCACATCAGGACTTAGTTCACAAATAGTAGCTTTAGAAGTACAAGTAGTAATCAGTCCGAGAAATTGATCACCTGGTAATAATTATTTATCTAACAATGGTCTGGAATTGACTATAAATATATTATCAGCGATTATCAGCGGTTGCTAGTACGTTTCGCATGATTCACACCTCTGTAAAATACATATATGTGCAACTGAAGCGCACACGTTTTAAGTTTTTGAAGTTTTAACAAGTGTATGGTGACTGGCTATCAGTAGTATCAGTTTTTTAAATTTGATTTTCTCTTAGACATATAATTAGTCTTGAAAAAATTCACATGATTAAAACAAATAAATATATATAAATCAACAGAAAACATATTATTTACATGTTGTATCTTTCCTGTTTTTCTTCTTATTCCCCAATAAAATCACATGAGTTTTTATACAAAAAAATCTTTGATATTGTAAAGGTCTTATCTTTATTATAACGGATAAGTCCCTATAATTTACTCCAGAGAAAATATTTGTATACATGACTTATGATCCACAATAAAAATTCATGATAGCCATAAAGCACTGGCAAGAAATTGCCGTAATAAATCTTAGGTCGAAGGAGGAGGTCAACACAGACCCACATTAATAAATTGACAAACGGAAATTAGTATAAGGAATTTCAAATACATAAATAATTTATTGTTCTTGATCTTCTATGATTTTTCATTATTAAAAAGATAATGTTTGCTGAACCATATAAGTGCAAGTATATATTAAGAATACAATGCTCGTATATGGGTAAACTTGTTTCATGTCTATAAAAGACAATATATCAAGTACGACCAATGTTTGTATGAAATGCCATTTAAAATTATAACTTTTTATTAACAAATCAACTAAAATTATGTATAAAACTCAAGTTGTTCTGATATAAACAGGAATATATTAGACACAACAGCCACATCAAAATAATAAATGGAGAAACAAATTGCAAAAAAGACTGAAAGTTCAACAGTCAAATATAACTTTAATACATTGTATGTTCTGTCAAATATAGTATCAAAACGTTTTAAATTTCCCATTGATAAAAAATCTATAATTTTATTTGAGCACGAACATGTCTAAGCCATAAAAAACATTGGTGTTATATTCAAGAAAATGATGATGTTTTTGTTGTGAATAGTGTCCGAGTGGATAAAGCTAGGAAATAAATTGTATTAAATATGGCGACGATATTGTCTCTTGATTTTTCAACCTGTCATTACCATAGATCTCAGTTATGTTAGATATTACGAACACTTAACATCTAGTTTACTCCATGGAGTTCAATAACGTCGTCATTGACAACAAAAGTTCTGATTATAAGAAGAAAAAATGAATATAAAACCTAAACCCGGAGAGAATTAAAAGTTATTTCAAATTCTGAAAATAAATGTCTTTGATATTATTACATGAATATTGATTTGGCAACGATATGAAAATGTAGAATAGTGACATGCTGATACAATTTCTTTCTTTTATCACTAGTGTTATTTCAAAATGATACAGATATAACATGTACAGTAAAACCATATTATTTATCTTATACAAATGCCTTAACGCAAAAGTAAGCGTACCATTAGGTAACGTTAAAATTGTCATTTTTACGATGTATGATAAAACAAGACCATAGTTACGTTTCAGATAAATAAGTTATATATACTTACAGTATTAATAACAGAAGTCCCGTTCAAATTGGCCAATTGGCTTTTGCATATACATGTATAGAGTATATAGTCACGAGCTGTTGATGATCATGAACAAACACGTGCTTTTCGTCGATTTTATTGCACCAGTAAATATATAAAAGTCAAAAAGCGCAAAAATGATTTTTACCACCTTTTTTGTCAGAAATTGCCCACATATACATGTGAATTTAAACAGTTCATTCATGTACCATACCTTGCACGTTATATTTTTGCAAATGACTAATTTTACGACTCGATTACTTTTTGTTCGAATAGTTAAAGAGTTGAAAATCAACACTCTTTTCACAAATTTGGAATTTTCAGGCAGTGAATAAAATGTTGACTATTTGATAATTAGTCTGGAGACTAGATTACAGTTATAATATTGAAAAAAACGAGAGAAGATGGAGGGTTACGACGTCGCACTCGTATAAACTTGATAACTAGCGCCAGCTTGCATATTGTTAGTAACCAATATGGTTTCAACAGCAAGAAATTGTGTCTCTATCGCCTATAACTGGTAGACCAGAATGCGAGCTAGAGATGAATTAACAGTAATATGTTAAACTTGTTTCTTACTTTATCTAAAACACGAATCGGTTGAGTGTTTTATTTATGCTGCAATCAAAACTGATTTCATCCTTTTTATACAATAAACATCTGAAGAAAGATGGGTCATATTATGTTTTAGAACATCTCGCCAGCTTACCAGAGCGTCTGTCATTTCGCAAGTCCGTTTATGAGTTCGTGATGCAGGCTATCATATGTCATCGACCTATCTTAGTGACAAAACATAAATACGATGAGTTCAGTGACTTAACAGATTTCCAAATGACATTTTCTTTTTTTGAGAAATGATAATTATTTTATTTATTTTTTACAAACTCAATACTTGTTTGAAATTAGTTTTGACAGACACGTCATTTTAAAATGCATTGCGTGAATAATATGATACAAATCTAGGATATTCTGTGAGAATTTCTATTTAGGTTATGCCGACACATTTTGTGCGAAAATACCACACATACATGACATTAAAACAGGAATGTGTCACGTAATAGAATGCATTAACGTTGTTTTTATATATCCATGGAGACAGCTTTTACAGGATGGTCAATTTATTCCTGAACAGAACATAATCTTTAGTCTTTCTCGATGGAAGTTATATACCAGTTTTTGACATGGATTACGTAAGCTAAAAATCGACACGCCTACAATTTTCCACTGTCTTAAAATTTGATCATATACCTGTGTTGTAAAAAATCATGATCGGTTGATTCGCATTTTTCTCCGGGCGGTATCATCGTCATGATCCTTCGTAATACAGTTTGTTTGTGAATTTTAGACCCCGCAAGCCCTCCTTCTAATGACTCCACAAAATTTTGCCCAGTTAAATCCATGTCCAGACAGCGCTATCTGCGCTTTGATCTATTTATGCAACATATGTAGTTTCGGATAAGTAAAATCCAAACTTAAGAAAGACACGAAGCTAAATACTCTTCTATTAACGTGACATTTAGGGCGAAAGACGTTGATCAAGGCATTCATAAAACCTTTATATTACCTCGTAAGATGATGAATTTTAATAGACGTCTGGACCAAGACAGAACAAATCATTTCTTCATAGAGGACATAACTAAAGACATTGTAAGTAGTAGACATCTTATCAGAGCGTCCTGTATATCCAAGCCTCATACATTGATATAACTTACGTTAGTGAATTTATCCTCGCAAAACAAAAGCAACATACAATGATTATGATAGTAATTTAACCTTTGTAGTGACGAACAGTGACGTCTGCAATTTGTCAAAAACGTACATAGAACACTTAGGATAACTTGATATAAAACATAACTATTTCACACGGGTAAATAATATATTACATAGTCCCTGCTGTGTTTAATTTATTTTAAAATTACTGCCTAATAAACTTGCAGAATAGTTTGTGTCAGACTATCGAGAAGTGCGTAACCTCAATTCTCAGTACTTTAAAAGTACAGTCTATATTTTACAATTTTGTACGATAACCCCAGATCATTGAATCATAAGTTACACTTAAAATAAATTATTGCCTGTATATTACAGTTAATCACTTACCACATGTTTTACCAAGAGTACATTTTTGCGTTGTTTGAATAACTTAGAAATAACCAATAATACGTGCAAGTTATTGCACTCGCTGGTTTAAATGGTATAACTCTTACTGGTTGATATCTAGCATGTCTGTCTTGTCTTACTTACATGCATACCTGTAACTTTTATAAATCTATCAACATTTCATTATTTACCAGATGATATAGTAACTTACAGTACTTTAAGGTCATTTAACAAATTATTCATTTCATGGATGTGTGTTCAAGATTAATTGATGAGTTTTATGATGTTCTTTTCTCACTTCATTTAAAACATTGGCAGCCAGAGACAAGTATGTTCATAAAACTGTTATATAATATCAAATTTTACAACTATTAGTTAGATAGATGTAAAACAAACAAGCATACAGATTTCAAATGCCATGTGTTTTGAAATGTTTCGACATTCAGTAATGAACACAAAATCGTTGTATTGAAGAGGCTATGATACGAATTGCAATAAAAATTTGAACCTACATGCAGGAAGGAAATATTTGAAGATTATTTTATATTCAGAAGATTGTGCGAGGCAAGCGAATTATAAAATGATTCAAGAAATAACATACAGCAACAAATTAATGTTCGCGACACAACAGGGTCGATGTCAGGTTCAAATAAAAATCCTAGGCATGCATTTTAATAATATAACCTTTTGATGAAAAGACAATTTTGTCGTGAATTTCAATAAATGTGTTCCAATATTGCAATATATTTACAAAATGATTCCAAGTCTGAAAACTAATATAATACAGGATTTCAAAATCGAAACAATTTTTTATAGATAGTTTATTTCAAAATCAATTAGGCCAATTGACCCATGAGATACAACATACAATTACAAATATCAAACAAAATATCACTCATACACTCACCCTATCACTCCTGTCTCTCACACACTCAGTCACTCCGTCACTCACTCAGTCAGTCACTCACTCACTCACACACTCACACATACTCCCCTATTCCCATTCTTACAACTCTTCACTCATGACCTAATGTCATACTCATTCTATCACTCTTCCTGGCACAAATACATAATTATATAAATACAACAGAGACATAGATAACAATTGAAGTGTATCCAATTCCCTGAAATACAATAAACATAACAGTGAGCATTCACCTTGGGAGAAGCTATATAAACAGTTAGTGACCAGTATTTAGTAGATACAAAATCACATTTAGTTACATGACTACATTTTAATATATAAACATAATGTACATGACCAACATAGAGTGTTCTAGACCGAAAGGAAATGACTAGAACACTGAAGGTCAAAATATTTAAAGATAAATATGTATATTTTCAATAAGAAAACATAAACAAACAAAAATACCAATAAAAAGTAACAAAAATAGAACACAGCATAGTATTAGATAGAAACAATTGTAAAATGTGACCTTAATTGACCGTAAAAAGAACGACTACTCGTGTATATATTATATAATTCGGATCGATACGGACGAGTGGACCAAAACTATTCTTTCTTCCCCTGGACGTTTGATATGAAAATTCTGAACCAATTCAAGCGTTTAAATGAAAGTGATTAAAAACACAAGAAAACATGGCAATTGTCGATAGTAATATTTTCAGTACATAAACTGTTAATATCGTGACTAATAGTCGTATGAGTTTAATGGTTGTGTTTATGCAACATCAAGTAAATTCTATTCGTACAGGAAATATTAACTGGATTAAAAAAAATTAATCTTTAAAGTGTGTGTAAATTAATTATGAAGTGATAATGTATAAGCACGTGGAATTCAAGGATCTTTCTACAAACAGGACGTGGATTAATAAATAAAAAAACAGACAGTGGATAATTGAGCCAGGCCAATATTTACTTATTTGCCCATGCTTGGCTGTGAAATATAATCAGTCAAACTAGGCATTTGATATATATTGGCTGGCATAGCATCAAATTGAAAATAATACAGTAATTCAAGTTAACAAAAACGAAGAAGAGTAGATAAATATTGCAAATCCAGTAAAGGTATGCTTCTGATTATATCTATAATAAATTTACCTTATGTTATAAAACAAAGATAAGCATGTCAATTCTCTATGTTCGATGGCAAAGTGAGGTTCATTCACTTACACCGGCTTAGTATAGATTGCCATAATCTATCATCAAAATAGTGTCATGTCAACTGAATGCTATTATATGCAATCATATATTTACATGTATTATATTCATAAACATACAACTATTACTGAAAATTACAATATATTCTAATACATGTATTAAAAGTAATAAAACTTACTAGATGATAATAATTGGTTACATAGAACATAAATCACAGTAGAACTGCACATTTCTATAAAAATTGTTTTAAATAATACGCTTTTATATGATTTACAGGACAAATAATTCATAATTGAATGAGTTGCTTTTTATAATTAAATGCTTTATGGACAAAAAGTGCTAACTTTCTTAGTATTATTTCATTTTGACATGTTAACAATTCTATGAACTTTATCATTGATGGTCTATTCCATCATCATCATTATTTATATATTTTTTCCTAAGGTCATCATATATGGGGCATTCAATTATAAAATGAAACTCATCTTCTAATTTCATACATAGACTACATATTCTTTCATTTATAGGAATTCTAAAAGGCTTATGCCATCTACCTGTCTCTATAGCTAAATAATGAGATGATAACCTGAGTTTAGTAAGTGCTACTCTAAACTTTTTAATATGAATTACATCTAAATAAGTTTTGTATTCAAAATTTTCACATATTACTCTGTATAAAAAAGCTCTTGTTGATTCATTTAGTCTTGTTCTCCAATTTTGAATAAAATTGTCATGTTTAAGTAAACTCAAGAAAATGTTCTTGTTTCCTACACCCTGACTTAACCATACCTCATAAAAACCTAATGAACTAAGTGTGTCTCTTAAAAGACTAGCCCAGTTTTTTATGTTCAAGCGAGCATCTGCATCCCTTTTTAAACAATTATATACAATTTTGATATATTTGTTATCACTGGACTCTATTATTCTAAACCAATATTTAACGATTCGTATGATTCTACCTGTAATTAGTGTTTTACGCCCCAGTTCCCCATAAATAAAATCATTTTGCGTAACATTTTTAACATTTAGTAATTCTTTACAAAATTTCAATTGAACTCGTTCAATTTGATTCGCTATATCAAAACCCCAGACTTCACACCCATAGTTCAAAACAGGAAGTACTAGTTTATCAAAAAGATCTAATTTGTGTCTAACTCCTATTTCCCCAAAATTAAAAAGATACCTTTGTAATTTAAATAAAGATTTTCTTGCTTGGCCCGATAATGTGATTTGAGTTTCTTTAAATGATCCCCCTGATGTAAAAATAATGCCTAAATATTGGAAAGATTTGACGATTTCAATGTACTCATTGTTATAAATAAAGCGTAACTCTTGTGCTAATTTTCCACCTTTTCTGAAAATCATGATCTTAGTTTTGTTTATATTTACTTTTAATTTCCATTCATTACAATATTCAGATAAAATATCGAAACCCTTTTGTAATCCCTCAGCCGTTTCAGATAAAATAGTTATATCATCGGCGTAGAGTAGCATAAACATTTTAAACATATACATTTCAATCCCAGGCAGCCCTTTTAAAATCATAGTTTCTTCAATATCATTTAAAAATAATGAAAATAATAATGGTGATAAACATTCACCTTGTCTTACCCCTAAAATACATGTAAAGTCATCACTTAAAACATTATTAAATTTAACTCTAGATTTAATTGAATTATACATGCTTTTGATAACATTTAACATTTTACCACGTACACCATATTTAATTAATTTTTGCCATAAATTTGGCCTAACCACATAATCGAAAGCTTTACTAAAATCGATGAAACCACAAAATAGTTTTTTATTATTATTTAACATGTGAGAAATTAAACCATGCAAAACAAAAATATTGTCAATAGTTCCCATATGTTTTCGAAAACCAGCCTGAGCTTCAATGTAAACAAAATATTTTTCAGCCCATTTATCTAGTCTATTACTTAAAACCCGTGTAAATAATTTCCCTAACGTACTCCGTAGAGTTATGCCCCGATAGTTCGTACAATTATCAGTATTTCCTTTTTTATGAAGGGGTATGATGAAACCCTCAGACCATTTATTAGGAAAGAAACCAGTATTCAGTACTTTATTAAAAATTGAAGTAATAGATTCAATCAATTGATCTTTACCAAATATAAAAAATTCATTTAACATATTATCAGGGCCTGCACTGCGATTTGATTTAAGTTGCTTAATAGCCTGCCTAATTTCATTTTCAGTTATGTGCAAATCCAACTCATTAAACATTACTTGGAACTCGCACTCAACATATCTTTCATTAAAATAAATTACATCATCATCAGGTACAAAAAATCTGTCATTTGGATTATTAACACTTTTAAAATATTGTTCAAAACTAGAGAGAGGAATATTAGGATTACTTATACCAGAAGATTTCTTTAATAAATTCCAATATTCTCTTGCATTATGGTATCTCATACGTTGTAGACTTTCTGACTTTTTATTTAAAATCTCATACTTACATTTTCTGATATAATTCTTGTATGTACTTCGTTTTTCTGTTAACATTAATCTATTTTCTTCAGTTTTTGATTGGCGATAATTATTAAGTGCTTTGTTAAATTGTTTCTTAAGGTATACACATTTATTATCATACCATTCATTTTTTACAGATGTATTTTGTTCACAATTACTTTTACTCTTTATTTTATGTTTAAATAATTTAGAAGCAATACCATCAATAATATTTACAAATTCATTTACATTATTATCTATATCATTTTGTGTACACGAATTTTCTATATCAATTTTATTTTTGCAAAGTTTAGACTTTACATTCTCACCTTTTAAAAACTCAACATATTCATTGGATTTAGCATGATCCCATATATATTTAAAAGTAATTGATTCATAATTATCATCACTAGACATGTCAAAATCATCTAATTTGTACTGTCTTGAATTAACAAAATTAGTCTGTATCAAACAGTGATCAGACAAAATGTTAGCTTCATGAACTACAAAATGTGTAAAATTATCAAAAATATTTTGTGAGACAAGAAAATAGTCAATAACACTAGAACCTCTAGAGCCTATGAATGTAAATTTCCCAACCCCAGCATCCTCACCCACCCTACCATTCAATATTCTGAGTCCAGTCTCTTTGCACATATCAAGAAGAAAATGCCCATTTGAATTAGTATGTTTATCTAGAGAAAAACGTTCCATTGATACATCTGCTATATAGTCATTATGTAAGCCTATGTCATCAAACTCAGAGTCATTAACAACAAAATCAGGTAAGGTCGCAGTTCTACTATTAAAATCACCACATAATATAAATTCACATTTACCATCAGTTACATGTGTAATACGAGATATTGAATCAATTATAGTTTCAAAATTGTTATTATCAATTAAATTATATCGACTGCTACCTTCAGGTACAATATAACATAGCCCTATATATAAATCATTAGTTAAACCAACTATTGAACCATTTAATTTTAACCATATTAAATCATCATTATTTATCATAAATAACATATCATCACTAACAAAACAATTTCGAACATATATAATAATACCCCCGGAGTTTCTTTTACTATTAGCTCGTCGTTTTCTATGTAAGGGAAAACATTGAAAATGTGGTACATTTAAGTCTAAAAATTCGTCCGACCAAGTTTCAGTAAATAAAATAATGTCATTGTTTTCAAATAAAGATTTAAGTTCATCAGATTCTAGTTTATTACAGTTTTTAGTCACTAAGCCTTGCACATTTAGTAAGGCTAATCTCAGTTCTATCTTCCCCGTGTGTCCTATGTGGAGTTTACATGCTTGAGTGGTTTTGTTGTTTTACTTGTACTAGAATTTTCACTGTTAAATGTTATGTTAATATTTTCATGTGATTTAGACTTTTTTCCAGTGGAGCGATGCACATGATTTTCACTAGTGTTAATATTCACTGAATTGTCACGTAACTTTTTTCTCTCACTATTATTAATAGTTGATGACCTTGTACGACGAATCACGTCTCTATTACGGCTGGTTGGCCTTGATTTACGATTCACTGTTGATCTGGAAGGACTATGATCACTGTTTTTATCCTGACTACTAGATAGTAAATGTGATCTGAATATTGATGGTTGACTCATTGGTATAACTTCCGACATCGATTCTTCAATGGTACTGTCATGTGATGTTGACAATACTTCGTCGTCTAGAATATTGTTACTTGTACATACACCAAGTGATGTCATGTTAACAGCTGAGGCCATGTGTGCTGCTTGAGTTTCTATTTTATCAATATGTTGTATAGAAGTAAGTCTATCAGAATTTAATATCTGGTACCAATCTGGAAATTCATCTTTAATTACAGTACCATCACAAACAACTTTGGCTGGATAAACTAACTAAACTTTTGCTGATGAATTTTTAAACTTGCATTCTCTTACTATAGGCCATAGCTTCTTACGAGCATTACTTATTTCTTTTGGGTAGTCACGATCTACTGTGAATGGTGTACCTTTTTGGAGATATGCCTTGCTTATGATAAGCTCTACATCACAGAAATCTCTGAAGTTAACGATGATTGGTCTAATAGAGTTTTGTCTAAATTTTCCCATTCTGTGTGCTCTACTTATATACATATTGTCGGCATCAATTCCCATCAAATCTGTTAACATTCCCCTAATGCGATAAAAACAGTCTTCCTGACGATGCTCCATAAAACCCCAAAACACTAAAGTATTTCTGCGACTCCTTGATTCAAGATCCAAGGATTTATATGACAGAGTTCTAAGTAGATATGATTGGGCATTGTTTACTGTAATGACTTCGTTGACTTTATGTTCAAGAACTTTGATGGTATAGTTTGTTTCACTAATAAGTCGCTTAGTTGAACTAGTGTCATCTTTAATGGATTCCAATTCTTTCAAAATAAGAGTCATTTTGCTATCCAAAGATGTATTATCAGATAGGCCACTAGTATTCCGTCTTCGTCGTTTACCGGTAGTTTCCCATACCTCAGTATTGGGAAATTCGTCTATTTCAAACATGTTTGTAGCCATTGTATGTTTATTATATTGTGTATATTGAACGAACTAACTCCCAAGGTATAACGTTATTTTCACAAATTTACTATGGTGTTGTTATACGTACATCAAATGTATATCATACTGCTTAGTGTTCAGTCATGCGTGACGAATTTTCCATCATATACCACATTAGAGTCTATCCATGGATTGTTAAATAAATATAGGTATTTATAGTTACTATAAATAGTAACAATCGAAACACAATCGATACACGATATAATCAATTCAACAAAATGTTATTAACGTAGATTAAAAGTCCCAAAAACACTGGCAACACTTACACCTATATATTCCTATTCCAAGTATATCCAAAAATATCACAATATTTCCATTTTAATATTCAATATACTCTAAATATAATAACAAAATTATTGTCCGCAAAAATTTAAACTGACCACCATATCACGTGACACAATCTGGTGAAGTTATACAAAAAGACAAAAAACGTAAGTTATAGTCACTTGTAGTCACTTATACGTTGGTAACACTTATGTCTATGTACTTATTTCAGATTTATCCAAAAAATAACAAACTATATCCATTTAAAACAAAAAAATACAAAATTATTGTCCGCACAAATTTAAACTCATAAACTTATAAAAATAAATGACATAACACATTCTGTTATTTCATCATGTACATTTGTATAGAATGTTTATAGATACGTATATAGAGGATATTTGTTTATTTCGGTGTAAGATCGATTTTTATTTCATGAGTGAGCTAAGGATGCAATATTTTCACGAGTGGAGTAGCTAGGAGTGAAAATATTGCATCACTAGCTCACGAGTGAAATAAATAGATCTAACAGCAAAAAACCAACACATTTTCTGTTTATTATATGCTTCAAACTGGTGTTATTAATTGTTTAAGTCTGATATGCCTTCAGGACTGCGCATCCAAACAGTGAAAATAACAAATTTATTTTCATTGTTTCAAAACCCAAAAATTTCAATTTTCATTATAATAATTCGAAAACATATCATAAATCCATGTATGAAAATGCCATTTTTCGGAGTAATGCAGCTTATATGTACATGTATACAGAGCTATCCTTAAACACTTCAAAAATCCTGGATTTCATCAATATAATATTACGCAACTTTATTCCATATAAATTCACGCATTTGCATCGTTATAATAGAGTTTATAAGCATTGACAGGGGGTAATGATAACCCCTGTATTTCTTATACATGCACTTGTATATGTTATTAAATATAATGTTCTTTTCTCAACTAGTTTAAAAAAATAAAATAAAATCGCTCACTTAAAACTATAATTTCGGATGGCACTATATTGCGATGTTCGACTCGGACCCAGTCCGGTCGCCTATGATAGTGACAGATAGTGTCTCTGTTTGTCAGCTTTCTATTCAATTTATGTAGTATTCTATAGATTTCAGTATTGGCAAAAAACGTTTTTATTGTTAAATTTAAAAGTATTACTACACCCACTCAAAAACTAACTCAATACACTTCGAGCGTTGCCCGCAAGACTGTAGTAACTCGCTCTCTTAACGCAATGCACTAACCTCAGTCTTGCGGGGATCACTCGACTTGTAACATTATTTGTTGATCGTGTTTGTTTCATTTATCGCTTCATTAATCTGACTACTTTAATTACATTTTGTTCTTTTTGAAGCTTAATTAATGTCTTAACTAGATGTTAGGTCTAGACTAGTACATTTACACACAACATTGAGTGAAATTTCCCTTTATTTCCATTACATTTGATTTGGGGCTTTTGCTTATGTTGTTACAACTTGTGGTCCAATCCTAATGCATATATTATATGTAATTGTCAATCTGTACCCTGACTTCAAGTTTAAAGTCTTTCCTATTCGTGTGTACATAACTGTAATATAAAACAGTTCACAATAAAATATTATTAATCTATATTTGATATTATGGTGGGAGTGTAACCAGTCGCTTACGATTTTGCTCTTCAGTATTTCGATATTTTGAACTGTGACTACTGACAGAACATTCGTTACCAATTTAATAGCATTTGTCTTAATTTATTTTTTAAACTAATTAAGAGATGAGCTAGCGAAGCTAATGTTTAATGATTGTTGCTGAGCCTGCTGCTGCCGCAAATCAGCGACTTTGAAGGTATACATGTACTATTTAATTTTATTTAAGATGTATTTACACGTCAGGACAGCTATAATAGATAGTAACATCTGGAAGAAAAATGCTACATTGTACTATTCATACGTGTTCCTTGTCCCAATACGACGTTCTGAGCAGTTAAATGACGTTACGCTGAATAGTCGAACCACAGGTGACAGACTCAATTTTTCCTTATTATAGTATATATAGAGATATACAGTATACTATAATAAGGAAAAAATTGAGTCTGCCACCTGTGAGTCGAACATAGTGCGCAACGTCTATGTACAATTGTAATTATTATACATGTACATATATCTACAGATATGTCTTTTCAAGAAATGGTAAAAAATCAAGGACTAAACACACATGTAGAAAGACCTTCAAGGTAATTATTGATGACACTGTATATAACCTTGAATGTAAATAGCGAGACGTTATATGTAAATTACAAGGTCTGCATTATGTCCGCCATTCCTAACAATGTTAATCAAATCATCTACCGAGACAATAGAAGCAGCTATATTACAACTTGATTATTCTCACTGTACATTTTATGTTAAAAGTTATGAATGTAGTCTAGACTTGCTATTTCTAGAGATGCAATAACAAATGTCTACATTGCATGTCTCAATTAACTAGAATGTTACTGTGTTCAGGAGTGGTACAGCAAAGACAGTCTACTGTGTATAGTAATAATACCATAATTGATTGATGACTTTTGAACGGATCAAGACATTTCTGCATACTTGGGTGGACGTTTCGTGTCGTTCGTATACGAGTACATGTGAAGGTCATTATCTATAAAAAAAGTATCACCATGGGGGGATCGCTCTAAATGTTTGTTCAATCATAGTTGAACCAGAATAAGTTACGTTTGTAAAATATGTACATACGACTAGTTTCATTTTGAATTGGTCAAAAGAGTTATTATCAAAAACATGTGCTTATCACTTATTCACTCCATTATATGACATCTTTTGTATTGCCATATCTTCAAAATTTATTCTTGTACCACTTGACGTTTATCTGATCAGTGTGGGTTAAAGTACAAAAACATGCTTCTGTCTAGGTAGATGTTTCCTTTTCGTCATTTCTGCTGAAAAACAAGGAGTGCCTGCTCCACCAAATACAATGTAAGTAAATCATATGTAGGTGGTATAGTGAAGAAAATATGAGATGAAACGACATGTTGGAACAGTAAACCATTACACTTTACTAAAATCAACGGATATTACTAGTTAACATTACATAATATAGCCATTGTGAATTAGACAGTAATATTTTCATATCATGTACATAATTATTCATATATTTTAACGATAGCGTGTACTTATTTTGTATGCATGTCGTCATTGGCAAACCATCAATTTAACAAGATCAGACAAAGTTCATAATGATATAAAAGGCCGGGACGAATTTAACTCAACAATTTCCATACATTTCGTTGTCACACACGAGATAGGTATGTTCTCTCCGACAACATCATACCTAATACTTAATTCATTAATCAATTTGCCAATATATCAGTTCTATAAGGTTTCGGAAGTAATGAAACTTGACTTGAAATGGTACAACATATTGACCTAACCTCATGTATGTATGTCGCGTGTAAGTGTTTTAGATTCTATTTATACATGTATTTTTAACTGGAATTGCCACTTGTTAACTTTATCGCTGAGCTTATTGAGTAACCTGGCAGTTTATCAATGTCTACTTGCACATAATACGATAATATTACCCGATTATGTAAATCCTTGTCTAGACTCGCAATTTCGTGGTGCATGTATACAACTGAAAGAATCTATACCGCATGTTCTGATTACCTAGTGTAGATTATAATATTATCATAGATTAATTGATTTATAAGGTTTTAAAGCAGTACAGCAATGTTATGTAAAGCTTACTTCATACTTATTTGTAATATGAAATTTTATGACATAAAGTATTAATAATGTATTAATTTAATTATGACAATATCATATTCTAGATAATTGAAGTCAGACAATTATAAACAATAATATATTACAGATATTTTACGATCTCGAATGTTTTTATCTGAATGTCATAATAGAATCACATATATACAAATATACTAGTTCTTGCCATTGCAACGAATAGTCTCAATAACAGATGATTTGCATTAAAATCAACTGGCATATTTGTAACGATCAAAAGAGTGAGGAGCTCTTGTATGTGTATAATTAATAGATTTTACCGTAAACCAGAAACGACACAAAGTCTCTGTTTTAAAGCTATACTAGCATGTAACTCTTCCTACAGTAACAGTAGGCAAATAATACATTTGGGATAGTTAAAATCATAGGCGGACTGCACGGTTACAAGTCAAATCACAATATGTAAACTTGATGTATATTGCTAAAATTTCAATTATGGGACAGTTCCCAATTATTACGCATTGTATTTTACACATTTAAACATGCATGCATAGCTAATGCATTGCTTTTTAGAATGATACCAACATCTTCTGGATACGCCGAATATAAATCATATGCCTATTTTGACCACCACAATCAACGCAAATTTTGTTTAATCGACACAAATGTCTAAAGATTAATCTACTAATACACAGTTATTATGCATATGTGTCGCTTCATTCGAGAGTTGTATGATATTATCAATGAGCTAATAGAATACTTGGACGTTTCATTTATGAATCTAATGTTTAAGTCAATGACGTTATTATCGTCTTTAGGAATTTTATGCACTCTGTTGGATGTTAATGATGTCTGGTAAATGTTAGTTATTGCTATATAATGCTTTCTTTCATGACCAGACTCCGAATTACTGAAGTTCCCATACCATAGGGCCACGATAAATTGATTATGTGTTCCACTTACTGGCCAAAAGTGAGATAGCATCGAAAGTGTGAGTAATTACTTATGTTGATTAAACTTATGTTATTATAGCATTTTACGTAATTTAGATCAACATAATACAGAAGAGTAGTATAATGTTAATGATAAATATCATAGTTATATCATATATTTTCAGATCACTGCTTGTTTATTTGCTATGGTCATGTATTCGTCCTTAAGTGTTTAAAATGTTAATTAGCTAGTAAACTTAAGTGATTTTGATTTAATTTGATTTTCCTATTACTCAAACATTTTTGCATCAATGTCCACGACACACACTCATCAAAGGACGAGGATAATAAACATATACAATCTAAAATAATGATTTAATGATACAATTTTTATGACAGGAATCATTTTTTTAAACATAACGGTCAAGACAACAGTGTTCTTCGTGAGTAAAGTTAAATTATCAATGATTTGTTTCTTGTTTTAATTCAGTGAAATGCACAACATATAGAGTCTCAAAACTCCAGTTATAAAATACATGTATGTAAATAATCTGAAATCAAACACGCAATATACGTACATGAGGTCAGGTCAATATGTTATGCCATTTCAAGTCAAGTTTCATTACTTCTGAAACCTTAGAGAACTGATATATTGGCAGAGTGATTATTAAATAAGGCATTAGGTATGATATTGCCGGAGAGAACATACTTATCTCGTGTGCTACAAAGTGATGTATGGAAACGGTAGAATGAAATTACTCCCGGCCTTTTATATCATTATGAACTCGTCTGATCTTGTTATAGGGATGGTTCGTCAATCAATGAAGAAATGCTTACAAGATGAGTACACGCTATCATTGAAAAATATAAATAGTTACGAATATGATATGGAAATATCTCTATCTAATTTACAATGGCTATATTAAAATGTTAATTGGAAAAGTATGTAGTTTTCAATGACGAAAAACGATGTAATTCATTTACTTTTCACTTTACTTTATACTGAATGAATGTTCTCCATTAAACCTCTTACATATGGGTTATTTTAATAAGGAGCAGTCATTTCACGTTATCCAATAAAAAGGTGAAATAGTGAAAAGTATGGAAGAAAACCTTTACCTTAATGCTACGGTTTCAAGAAGAAAACAGAAAAAAGTTCAACTCAGAGTTTGAAAGAGCTGTAAATATTTAAATTCTAGTCAGATTTACACGATACACATTAGAGGCTAAGCATAGAAGTGTAAACTAAATGCTACGCATTCCATCTCCAACTCCAAGTATGAAACCTGCGTTGGAGATGTGATTGAATATCTTGTCTCGCGTGATTTATATAATGTATTTTAGACCAATAATAATTATATTGTACTATTTAATATTTGGAGAGACGGAAAGTTTGAAAAAAGTGTCATTTGAATTTTCAATCATGTTGGGTAGTTGTCAGTCACAGACGGAAGTATGCGCCTAGTGTCTGGTTGACAGCTTAAAGCGAGAGAATAAGTCATCCCGGGAGCATTGGTTATGTTGATTGACCGTCGTGATATGATTTATATTGTGTTGCTTCGGCATTAAACATAACCTCTTAAATATGTTTACGTATGTCAGTAAAACAGATTTTCCTCTTTATATGTACTCATTCGTTGAGTAATTTAAATGGAGTAATTTAATCTAATACGTCGTTGCATATTTTTATTTTAACGAAACAAGACAGTATTGGTGTCACTTAACATCATTTCAAATTACTAGCAAATATATCACACTAAGTGTTCCGTTGTCAAGAGTGATTTACTGTGTGTTAGGAATTGAGTCATACTGCCATATGCTCCTTTTCATCTAGGCAACTTAATAACCGTTCACACGTTTTGTCATCAAACTTATATTAGACGGTCGTTAAAAACCATATAACATAATTTGTTTTAAACTTCATGAAAGTGTATTCGTAATTGGACGGTATCACATCAGGACTTAGTTCACAACTAGTAGCTTTAGAAATACAAGTAGTAATCAGTCCGAGAAATTGATCACCTGGTAATAATTATTTATCTAACAATGGTCTGGAATTGACTATAAATATATTATCAGCGATTATCAGCGGTTGCTAGTACGTTTCGCATGATTCACACCTCTGTAAAATACATATATGTGCAACTGTTTTAAGTTTTTGAAGTTTAAACAAGTGTATGGTGACTGGCTTTTATACGATTTCTGTAGCACTGTTCTATCAGTAGTATCAGTTTTTTAAATTTGATTTTCTCATAGACATATAATTACTCTTGAAAAAATTCACATGATTAAAACAAACAAATATTATATATAAATCAACAGAAAAAATATTATTTACATGTTGTATCTTTCCTCTTTTTCTTCTTATTTCCCAATAAAATCACATGAGTTTTTATACAAATAAATCTTTGATATTGTAAAGGTCTTATCTTTATTATAACGGATAAGTCCCAATAATTTACTCCAGAGAAAATATTTGTATACATGACTTACGATCCACAATAAAAATTCATGATAGCCATAAAGCACTGGCAAAGAAATTGCCGTAATAAATCTTAGGTCGAAGGAGGAGGTCAACACAGACCCACATTAATAAATTGACAAACGGAAATTAGTATAAGGAATTTCCAATACATAAATAATTTATTGTACTTGATCTTCTATGATTTTTCATTATTAAAAAGATAATGTTTGCTCAACCATATAAGTGCAAGTATATATTAAGAATACAATGCTCGTATATGGGTAAACTTGTTTCATGTCTATAAAAGACAATATATCAAGTACGACCAATGTTTGTATGAAATGTCATTTAAAATTATAACTTTTTATTAACAAATCAACTAAAGTTATGTATAAAACTCAAGTTGTACTGATATAAACAGGAATATATTAGACACAACAGCCACATCAAAATAATAAATGGAGAAACAAATTGCAAAAAAGACTGAAAGTTCAACAGTCAAATATAACTTTAATACATTGTATGTTCTGTCAAATGTAGTATCAAAACGTTTTAAATTTCCCATTGATAAAAAATCTATAATTTTATTTGAGCACGAACATGTCTAAGCCATAAAAAAACATTGGTGTTATATTCAAAAAAATGATGATGTTTTTGTTGTGAATAGTGTCCGAGTGGATAAAGCTAGGAAATAAATTGTATTAAATATGGCGACGATATTGTCTCTTGATTTTTCAACCTGTCATTACCATAGATCTCAGTTATGTTAGATATTACGAACACTTAACATCTAGTTTACTCCATGGAGTTCAATAACGTCGTCATTGACAACAAAAGTTCTGATTATAAGAAGAAAAATGAATATGAAACCTAAACCCGGAGAGAATTAAAAGTTATTTCAAATTCTGAAAATAAATGTCTTTGATATTATTACATGAATATTGATTTGGCAACGATATGAAAATGTAGAATAGTGACATGCTGATACAATTTCTTTCTTTTATCACTAGTGTTATTTCAAAATGATACAGATATAACATGTACAGTAAAACCATACTATTTATCTTATACAAATGCCTTAACGCAAAAGTAAGCGTACCAATAGGTAACGTTAAAATTGTCATTTTTACGATGTATGATAAAACAAGACCATAGTTACGATTCAGATAAATAAGTTATATATACTTACAGTATTAATAACAGAAGTCCCGTTCAAATTGGCCAATTGGCTTTTGCATATACATGTATAGAGTATATAGTCACGAGCTGTTGATGATCATGAACAAACACGTGCTTTTCGTCGATTTTATTGCACCAGTAAACATATAAAAGTCAAAAAGCGCAAAAATGATTTTTACCACCTTTTTTGTCAGAAATTGCCCACATATACATGTGAATTTAAACAGTTCATTCATGTACTATACCTTGCACGTTATATTTTTGCAAATGACTAATTTTACGACTCGATTACTTTTTGTTCGAATAGTTAAAGAGTTGAAAATCAACACTCTTTTCACAAATTTGGAATTTTCAGGCAGTGAATAAAATGTTAACTCTTTGATAATTAGTCTGGAGACTAGATTACAGTTATAATATTGAAAAAAACGAGAGAAGATGGAGGGCCACGACGTCGCACTCGTATAAACTTGATAACTAGCGCCAGCTTGCATCTTGTTAGTAACCAATATGGTTTCAACAGCAAGACATTGTGTCTCTATCGCCTAGAACTGGTAGACCAGAATGCGAGCTAGAGATGAATTAACAGTAATATGTTAAACTTGTTTCTTACTTTATCTAAAACACGAATCGGTTGAGTGTTTTATTTATGCTGCAATCAAAACTGATTTCATCCTCTTTATACAATAAACATCTGAAGAAAGATGGGTCATATTATGTTTTAGAACATCTCGCCAGCTTACCAGAGCGTCTTTCATTTCGCAAGTCCGTTTATGAGTTCGTGATGCAGGCTATCATATGCCATCGACCTATCTAAGTGACAAAACATAAATACGATGAGTTCAGTGACTTAGCAGATTTCCAAATGACATTTTCTTTTTTTGAGAAATGATAATTATTTTATTTATTTTTTACAAACTCAATACTTGTTTGAAATTAGTTTTGACAGACACGTCATTTTAAAATGCATTGCGTGAATAATATGATACAAATCTAGGATATCCTGTAAGAATTTCTATTTAGGTTATGCCGACACATTTTGTGCGAAGATACCACACATACATGACATTAAAACAGGAATGTGTCACGTAATAGAATGCATTAACGTTGTTTGTATATATCCTAGGAGACAGCTTTTACAGGATGGTCAATTTATTCCTGAACAGAACATAATCTTTAGTCTTTCTCGATGGAAGTTATATACCAGTTTTTGACATGGATTACGTAAGCTAAAAATAGACACGCCTGCAATTTTCCACTGTCTTAAAATTTGATCATATACCTGTGGTGTAAAAAATCATGATCGGTTGATTCGCATTTTTCTGCGGGCGGTATCATCGTCATGATCCTTCGTAATACAGTTTGTTTGTGAATTTTAGACCCCTCTTTCTAATGACACCACAAAATTTTGCCCAGTTAAATCCATGTCCAGACAGCGCTATCTGTGCTTTGATCTATTTATGCAACATATGTAGTTTCGGATAAGTAAAACCCAAACTTAAGAAAAAAACGAAGCTAAATTCTTCTATTAACGACATTTAGGGCGAAGGAGTTTGATCAAGTCATTCATAAAACCTTTAATTTACCTCGTAAGATAATGTTAATAGACGTCTGGACTAAGACAGAACAAATAATTTCTTCATAGAAGACATAACTAAAGACATTGTAAGTAGTAGACATCATAGCAATGTGTCCTAGATGTCCTAGCCTTCCTCATTGAAAGAACTTACGTCAGTGAATTTATCCTCGCAAAACAAAAACAACATACAATGATTATGATGGCCATTTAACCTTTGTAGTGACGAACAGTGACGTCTGCAAATTGTAAAAAAACGTATATAGAACACTTAGGATAACTTGATATAAAACATAACTATTACACACGGGTAAATATATGTATATTACATAATCCTTGCTGTGTTTGATTTATTTTAAAATTACTGCCTAATAAACTTGCAGAATAGTTTGTGTCAGACTATTGAGAAGTCCGTAACTTCAATTCTCAGTACACTTTAAAAGTACAGTCTATATTTTACAATTTTGTACGATAACCCCAGATCGTTAAATCATAAGTTACATTTAAAATAAATTATTGCCAGTATATTACAGTTAATCACTTACCAACTGTTTTACCAAGAGTACGTTTCAGCGCTGTTTGATTAACTTAGAAATAACCAATAATACGTGCAAGTTATTGCACTCACTGGTTGAAATGGTGTAACTCTTACTGTTTGATATCTAGCATGTCTGTCTTGTTTTACTTACATGAATACCTGTAACTTTTATAAATCTATCAACATTTCATTATTTACCAGATGATATAGTAACTTACAGTACTTTAAGGTCATTTAACAAATTATTCATTTCATGGATGTGTGTTCAAGATTAATTTATGAGTTTTATGATGTTCTTTTCTCACTTCATTTAAAACATTGGCAGCCAGAGACAAGTACGTTCATAAAATTGTTATATAATATCAAATTTTACAACTATTAGTTTAGATAGATGTAAAACAAACAAGCATACAGATTTCAAATGTCATGTGTTTTGAAATGTTTCGACATTCAGTAATGAACACAAAATCGTTGTACAAGAGGCTATGATAAGAATTGCAATAAAAATTTAAAACTACAGGAAGGAAATATTTGAAGATCATTTTATATTCATAAGATTGTGCGAGGCAAGCGAATTATAAAATGATTCAAGAAATAACATACAGCAACAAATTAATGTTCACGACACAACAGGGTCGATGTCAGGTTCATTTAGAAAATTCCTAGGCATGCATTTTAATAATATAACCTTTTGATGAAATGGCAAAATTTTGTCGTGGATTTCAATAAAATGTGTTCCAACATTGCAATATATTTACAAAATGATTCCAAGTCTGAAAACTAATATAATACAGGATTTCAAAATCGAAACAAATGTTTATAAAAATAAATAGCATAACACATTCTGTTATTTCATCATGTACATTTGTATAGAATGTTTATAAATACAATGTACGTATATAGAGGATATTTGTTTATTTCGGTGTAAGATCGATTTTTATTTCACGAGTGAGCCAAGGATGCAATATTTTCACGAGTGGAGTAGCTACAAAATATTGCATCATAAGCTCACGAGTGAAATAAATAGATCTAACAGCAAAAAACCAACACATTTTCTTGTTTATTTATATGCTTCAAACTGGTGTTATTAATTTTTTAAGTCTGATATGCAAGTCAGGACTGCGCATTCAAACAGTGAAAATAACAAATTTATTTTCATTGTTTCAAAACACTAAATTATCGATTTTCATCATAACAATAAATTCAGATATTTTACTGGAAAACATAAAATAAATCCATGTATAAAATGCCATTTTTCGGAGTAATGCAGCTTATATGTACATGTATACAGAGCTATCCTAAACACTTCTAAAATCCTGGATTTCATCAATATAATATTACGCAACTTTATTCCATATAAATTCACGCATTTGCATCGTTATAATAGAGTGTAGCTTTGAAAGGGGAGTAATGATACATGTACTTGTATATGTATCTAAATATAATGTTCATTTCTCAACTAGTTTAAAAAAGATCAAATCGCTCACTTAAAACTATAATTTCGGATGGCACTATATTGCGATGTTCGACTCGGACCCAGACCGGTCGCCTACGATAGTGACAGATAGTGTCTCGGTTTGTCAGTTTTTTATTCAATTTATGTCGTATTCTTTAGATTTCAGTATTGGCAAAACCGTTTTAATTGTTAAACTTAAAATTATTACCACACCCACTCAAAAACTTACCCAATACACATTGAGGGTTGCCCGCAAGACTGTAGTAACTCGCTTTTCTGCGCAATGCATTAACTACAGTCTTGCGGGGATCCTTCGACTTGTAACATTATTTGTTAATCGTGTTTGTTTCATTTATCGCTTAATTAATCTGACTACTTTAATTACATTTTGTTCTGTATGAAGCTTAATTAATGTCTTAAATAGTAGTTAGGTCTAGACAAGTACATTTATATACAACATAGAGTGGAATTTCCCATTATTTTCCATTACATTTGATTTCGGACGTTTGCTTATGCTGCTTTAACGTGTGGCCCAATCCTATTTGCAATCCCAATTGCTTATGTTATATGTAATTGTCAATCTGTTCTCTAACGTGAAGTTGAAAGTCTTTCCTATTCGTATGCACATATCTGTAGTATAAAACATTTTACAATAAAATATTATTAATCTTTATTTGATATTATGGTAGGAGTGTAACCAGTTGCTATTCAGAATTTCTATATTTTGAACTGTGACTACTAGCAGAACTTTCGGAACCAATTTAAAAGCATTTGTCTTAATTTATTTTTTAAACTAATTCATAGATGAGGTTGCGGAGCTAATGTTTAATGATTGTTGCTGAGCCTGCTGCTGCCGCAAATCAGCGATTTTGAAGGTATACAATTTATTTTTATTTAAGATGTATTTACACGTCAGGACAGCTATAATAGATAGTAACATCTAGAAGAAAAATGATTCATTGTACAATTCATACGTGTTCCTTGTCCCAATACGACGTTCTGAGCAGTTAAGGTGGTATGGTACTTCTGACTTTTTTTAGATTTGCATATAATTTTTGGTACCGTTGTTAACTTGACGATATTTCCGATTCGGATCTTTACTTTAATTGACGTCATTACTGCTAATAACGTTACCATGACGTCGTAAACATGACGACCGAGTGCACTTTTTACGTCAGTCGACAATGGTAAGAAAACGTCTATAATGTGTTTCTAAATCTTCATTTTTCCGCACCACAACAACAAATTATACAGCATTTTAAAGCTTACATCATTATCTACCACCTGAACAGTGTAAATATACGTTTTATATCAAAATATTCGAAAGAGACAAAAACTTCCGAATTATGACCATACCACCTTGAATGACGTTTACGCTGAATAGTCGATCATAGTGCGCAACGTCTATGTATAATTGTAATTATTATACATGTACATATATCTGAAGAAATGTCTTTTCAAGAACTGGTAAAAAATCAAGGACTAACGAAACATGTACAAAAAGTGTCAAGGTAATTATAAATGACACTGTGTAACCTTGAATGTAAATAGCGAGACGTTATATGTAAATTACAAGGTCTGCAATATATCCGCCATTCCTAACAATGATAATCAAATCAGCTACCGAGACAATAGAAGCAGCTATATTACAACTTGATTATTCTCATTGTACATTTTATGTTATAAGTTCTGAACGTAGTGTAGACTTGCTAATTCTAGAGATGCAATAACAAATGTCTACATTGCATGTCTCAATTAACTGGAAAGTTATAGTGCTCAGGAATGGTACAGAAAATGCAGACTACTGTGTATGGTAATGATACCATAATTGATTGATGACTTTTGAACTAATCGAGACACTTTTGCATACTTAGGTGGACGTGTCGTGTCGTTCGTATACACGTGAAGGTCATAATCTTTGAAAAGTATTTTATGAGAGAGCAATGGTTTACTGATATATAATGATATTGAAATACGAATTCTGACGGTTATAAACTGGTTTTTTTTTCATGGAACCGATTTTTGTATTTTGTTGTTGTTTTTTGCCTTGCTGATGATTGCTACTGATTTATCAGAATCGGTACCTTTAAAATATATTGGAAAACTTGAAATAATCCCATTGTGATGCAATAAGTTTATCTCCAAATCAAATGAGAGGATAATTTCCTTAAAATTATATATTTCAAAATTTGCGTTTTTCTAACATGAGACGTTGCGCTCAATACTGGCGTTAATTTGAAAATACGAAGCCCTAGGACTCAAAATATTCAACTACTGTTACAATTTTTATCGCATTTTGATAAATCTTACATCAGTCAATTTAAACAATTCATACTTTCAGAAAATTATATTATGTACTATATTTTACATACATATGTCAAAATATTCGAGTGTAAACCCGACTGAACGTCGGAAAATATGCCAGTGAGACGTAACAGAACCAAGTAAATTTCGTTATAAAAACCCAGATGTCTGCCGTATGAAGAAACGTTTTTACCAGAAAAGCTTACAATGTTTGTGTTACTGAACTACCTTATACATAAATAAAGTTTTATCAAAATATAAACATAGCTATACGCAAAATTATCAAAATAAATGTTTGTTGAAAAGGTAAGATTTTAATTTTACAAATTATCTCGTTTATAACTTCGATATATTTGTTGAAATGATTGAATTGACATAATGATTTTTTAGTATTTTTTAAAAGTTCATTTCTTTACTCGTAGATATATTTTAAAATGAAAATAATTAAGCAAACGGAAAGCGGCGTTAGCCAGGTTTAAAAATGTCTAGCCACGATGTAACGCATCCACAAAATGCCGAAAATAGACTCGACTCAGATATTTTAAAGATAATTGTTCACAGAATTAAACAAAATAGCGATCATATCAATCATCAAAAAGTTCAAACTAAAACGTATAACATGATACAATATCAATATGATATTGGTGAAATAATTAAGAAAAATTAACAATTTAAAATGTCTAGCCATAACGTAACGCTGCCTATTTTAGATGTTTTTAACGTCAATGTTATTTGACTATTTTTTTCTGTTTGGATTATATAACTTAAAAGTAATGTATAAACATGTGCAGTTCAAATCGGCAAAAGATAAGATGGCAAAGGACAAGGCAAACAAAGACTAAAACAAATAAAATTGCAATTAAAATATTGCCAAACATGATAACTAGCATGAAGACTGGAGGACACCCTAATTTACATTGATATTTGGTAAAAAAACTTATAGGTATATATCTGAGAATATGGGAAAATGACACATTAGGTTTATATGTATTTGAAATTAATATGTAATAAGATTCACGAAACAATAAAAACTTATTTTGTAATACTGTAGCCAATTTATTAAAGGTATTACTATGATATTAAATGCTGACTATGGCGTATTAAATACAAAATATTTTTTTATAAAACGTTACTTTTGACGTTACGCAAATTGACGCCAGTATTGGACGCAACGTCATAAGTATAGACACTTTAAAAATTATACTTGTGTCTAATTATTTTTTCGACATTCAGATTAAATTGGGTTTTTGTATTTCATTTAAAGAGAAAGAATGTACAATTGCGATACATATACAAACAAAAATATAACCTTGAATGTAAATAAGGAGACGTTATATGTAAATTACAAGGTCTGCAATATATCCGCCATTCCTAACAATGATAATCAAATAAGCTACCGAGACAATAGAAGCAGCTATATTACAACTTGATTATTCTCACTGTACATTTTATGTTATAAGTTATGAATGTAGTGTAGACTTGCTAATTCTAGAGATGCAATAACAAATGTCTACATTGCATGTCTCAATTATCTAGAATGTTACAGTGATCAGGAGTGGTATAGAAAAGGCAGTCTACTGTGTATGGTAATGATACGATAATTGATTGATGACTTTTGAACTGATCGAGACATTTCTGCATACTTGAGTGGACGTGTCGTGTCATTATCTATGCGGGGACGGATCCAGGATTTTTTCTAGGGGGAGGTCCGAACTTTTACTGGAGGGGAGGGCCCAAACTTTCGCACAACAACCACAATATACACATTTTGAAGAATAATGCAACATATTTATGATACAAACTAAATAACAATTAAATCTATGTTAAGCACCGAATAAATTTGCTTCGTGCTACTTAAAAATGACTTACAATCAAGAAATACACTATTGGACAGGTACAATTTGGAAATTCTATGGGGGTTCCGGAACCACCCCTGAACCCCCCCCCCCCACTGGATCCGCCTGTGCGAGGATAAGTATCACGGTGGGGGATCGCTCTACGCAATATGCCCGGTGCTTCGATTCATTTTCCGTTAAGCATTTTCGGAGGGCTGCTTTGAGCCGCTGTTTGGCGATGTAAACAAAGAGGTGGGCATATGTTTTCGTAATTTTCGAGATTTTTATACATGTATAAATATGCTTGAAAATATATAACCACTATGCGACCCGTTTTTGTTTACGTATTGTGCCACAAAGCAGCCTATTGATTAAGTCTGTAACAAAATATATTTTGCAGAAATCCTGCGACCAAATATCGTTGGAGGAACACATGTGTTCTGCTTTGAACTCGTCATTTTTGAGTTTTACTCCAAATTTATCTTGACTATCTATCAATGAAGTACTTTACATACTAGATACAACTGATCATCACGCTGTGTATGTTTGTATTAAGTTCTGGAAATTGGCTTTTTCGAGGATATACAACAAAATGATGTCGGTGTTAGCTAAGAGCGACCGGTGCACTGCTTTTACATGAAGATATAAAGTAGTGTCTGAATCAACCCAATATCAAAAGTTGCTAATCGCTTATATTTAGCTAATTTATTTGTAAAAGGGTAAAATGCATGAATAACATGATGTTGTCTTTTAATAAGTTAAAAGGAATCGGAATGATATTCTTGTACATTATTGTCGTATCACAGTTGAAATCGGTGTCATCAAGTGATTGATTCAGCTCGTTAGATAAATATAAATAGATGTTCGTAAGCGATTTATAATTACACGGCTTTCCAACTCAGCTTACGTGATTACATGCAATTAAAGTCAAGAAATTTCAAACCTTACCTTTATATATTGCAGAGTGAGACTGACATAATTATATAATCCGTAATTCTTGGATTGATCGTGGTTGATACTGAACTGATATCGTCTGATTAAATGAACGATGTAACTTCCATTTGAAACTGGCAACATCCAAGATCCCTGGGTCTGATGTCATGTGATCTACAATGGCAATAAATTAAACAATCTCTATGACAATGACAAAAATACAATTTTGTTGTATTTTCGTGTTTTTATGTGCCGCCCCGCGGGACGACAACGCGATATGGTGTGTTCTGCCACCATAGCCGATATCTCGTCACCGGCAAACCATGTAAAGGTATTGCAGATTCTTAACATAAACCATGTAGCAAATAAAAAATACAAAAAGAAAACATTCGTTAGATGTAAAAAATCAAGACGACGTTGAAATCCACTAAAGAAATTTTTGATCGACCGTGGATTAGAAAAAAACAGTATCGGGGCTGTAGATTTACATTATACTGTGTGTTAACAATGAAATGTTCAATTATACGAATATAATTCTAATCACTGCCTTTGTTTTTTTATTAAGCTAGTCAAGCTCTTGTATACAAATTCATCTGGAACAATGAACACAAATATTATATGCTAACCAGGGAGCTTACTGTGTAGAAAATCGAGATAAACTTCTTCAAGTTATTTCCCTTGAATTTGATAAAGGTTTAGTGGGCTACTCATCAAATCAAAGCACCGAAAGCACTGGATTTGTTTGGGTTTGATATAGTGGAGACATTTTAGTGCTCCAAAACCAAGCGCATACTAGGAACTGTAATGCGATACTTGCTTGATGGATAGAGATGTCTTGAACATTAAAACAAGTAGTGAGCTTCCTATTTAGTTGTGTTTTATCCAATCTCCGTAAACTGATATCCTGTAGAGCATTGTCGTACAGGATCCCTACTATCTCAATGGAGGAACAAGTCGAGATGACCTTTATGTCGACTAATCAATGCGTAGCTTGCATCTAGACAAAGCGCTATTAATAACATGTGTAATTATGACTAGTAATCAGATTATGCAACGTAAAATAAGTCTGTGAGCAAAATCTTCATTAAGTTTTGTTCTTGAAAATAACCATAAAATGGACTGATTACAGGTTCATAGCTTCTCTGTAAACAAACATGGCGGCCATCATACGTATCGTATCCGTTTGTTTTTTATCTTTGATCTAAATTTCGTAAAAAATAAAAGAAAATATTGCAATATTTAAGTTATCTATCTGAAGATGTTTAAAACACAAAAGGTAGTGATATTTCAAATTCAAATCTACATTTGACCACAATTATTAAATAGATACCTGCCAGTTAACTTCGTTCTGCTGACAAATCGATGTTCTCGAAAAGTGAAGCGGGGTTGCAGCCATAGCTTGATCAAGCAAGAGGGTCAGGGGGCTTGGACCCCACCCCGTAAAATTTTCATTTCCATGAGTGTATAAGCATGAAGCAATTTTTCTACACTTCTCTCGCATTTGTGCTTAACATAGATCTAATGGTTATGTATTTTTTTTCTATAAATATGTTGCGTTATTCTGCAAACAGCGTATAATGTGGTTTGAACGTTTGACCCCCCCCCCCCTAGAAAAAGTTTGGACCCCCTAGAAAGAAATCCTAAATCCGCCCAGCTGAAACAGCTGAAACAGCATGACCGTTAGGAATGGTTGGACTGATGTTTTCATGTAAAGTTTACAAGCAAACTGTAAGAACATAATGATTTGGGCTTTCAAAGCTACATTGACACCGTCCGCAGAAAATGCGCATCAGCCAAATGCTATTTCTTACACGTTAGTATATTCTGACCTATATAATGTATCTTTAGGCACTAAAAATTGCGTATGTTTCTATTTTTAACAAATTGGTGTTGAATGGACGAAAAGAGCCGAAGCGGGTCAGAAATTACGATAATTTCATTCATTTTGTTTTACGACGATTTTTTGTCGTAAGGCTATATTTATAGAATATGTTAGACTTCTTGTGTGTATATTTATTCATGAAATTAACAGAACAAAATTTAAAGAAAAAAACATCGCAAACCTTTTAGATCTTTCATTAATATATAATGACATTATCGAGAATGTAATCACAGTCGAT
Source organism: Mactra quadrangularis (assembly GCA_025267735.1). NCBI lineage: Eukaryota > Metazoa > Mollusca > Bivalvia > Venerida > Mactridae > Mactra > Mactra quadrangularis. Next base: position 13,083,297 of record CM046298.1, read on the forward strand.
ATATATTTAGAGAGAGAGAGAGAGAGAAGCAAAGATATTCATGAAATGTAAATTAATGTCTCAAGTTTCTGCCCTTAACTGCTACGATACCATATCAATGCATGCATTCACAGTTTTCACAAAAAAGAGAAAGTATATAGCAAGAAAGTCATGACCGAACTTTAAACAGTAGTGTAATGTTCCAAAATAGTCCCTCGTGACATAAGTAGTACTATTGACATTTCCCCGAACAAACTGTCTAGTATGAAAACTCACACACGTATGGAATATGTCTGTCACAGTGAAGATCATTCCAATGGGGATCTTTATTCATCACTAAGCAGTTTTCGCGTCCTCCCCCATTTGGTCCACCTCTATTCCAGACTGTAAATGCGACTTCTTCATTAGTAGTTTGCCATCTCCAAACGCCCTCTTCCTCTGCATCAGATGCACCGAGCCATGAATTCGTATCTCCATTTTTGTCGAGGAAGTTTTCCAAAAAATCGTTCTCTGCATCACTGTGAACTTCGGCAAGATGTGCCCCTATCGCTGAACAAGCGTCTACAGCATTTCGCCATGATGTCGGCGGAAAAGCCATGTAACAAGAACCTTCGAAAACGTCCCCTTTCACCAAGCATTTGATATAATCTGGAATAAGTTTTCCACAACATTGGTTATTTAGCTCCGCCAGCATTTTTTCCAACACAGCTACTCTCTTTGCAAGTTCCTGAATCTCTCCACAATCCGTAAAATTAATCATACATAGAACAAACAACGTACTGACACAAATCTTCAAACTAAGTATTGTCATATTTATAGATCTAGTTAGTCGTTGAATTGGAATAAAGACAATTTCAACGCTTCGGTTTTCGTATAATCGTTTTTGTAGCAAAAGATTGAAAAGAATGGGTGAAACTGTTGCTGATAATATCGCTACACAAAACTTTCCAAAATACCGAGTCGGATGATCCAAAACTAACAATGAGGTAGCATAATTTTATATGTTAGTGAGTGTTTTTGAAAAGTTACACAAGTATGACTTGGTAAACATCTTCTTTAATATTATAAAGATACAAGTACATATGTATATGTTTTAATGTAAACATTGATATCGTCAGAGGGCATACCTAATTACGACATTATGACGTCATCGTCTTTGTTACGTCATGATGTTCTGACGTTTCAAATGACGTAATCGTGTTTATCTTGATTTTCATAAATTTTCTGGTTTAAACATGCTGATAAGAAATCTTTCATATAGTTGACATGAGTTATATCTCGTTTATCATTTTTATTAAAAGGAAAAATTTTATTTTTGTAATTGTTTTTAGAACAATTGCCGTAATATGTTGATAAAGGGATTGGTCTTAGTTGTGTAAGGTTGGTGTTTTGGTGTGTGAAGTCACACAGGATATTTGTCGATTTTGGTGTAAGATTCATTTTTTATTTTTTTCGAGTGAGCTCAGAAAAAAGAGTTGCATAATCACGAGTGAAACTGTCATTTTCTAAGCTCACGAATTGAAACAAAAAAGAAAATATTCAGTTTGATTCATGCTAATTAAATAAATCTAAAAAAAACTCCGTTTGTTAGATATGAAGTTTAAACATGTCTGTTGCCAATCTCCGTAAACTGATATCCTGTAGAGCATTGTCGTACAGGATCCCTACTATCTCAATGGAGGGTCACGTCGAGATGACCTTTATTTCGACTAATCAATGCGTAGCTTTCAACTAGACGAAACACTATTATTAATTATTTTGATTTCGTAATTTCTATTTTTAGACCAAGATTTGCAAGCTAATTTAACAGCGATATTATTCACAGTCTGCGATTGGACGGCTCATTTCAATTTGAGTGACGTAGACGATGTAAACAAGTTACGTATCACAACAATTTCATCATTAATATTATGATGAGAAAAGGTCACTTGAGCGTTTTAATCAGATTGGTCTGTTGCTATCTTGAATATTTTTTCTATTGTTATCTGGTTTTGTTTTGGTGTTTGTCTGTAATGAGGTTACATGCCTTATATCTTGGGCGATTATATTATCTAACATATGGAAGTTTTTTTCATAAAAGATCGAAAAAATTGATAATTTTGAATATTTTTCAGGTTAAAATGAGTCTTATGCTTTTGGTGATTTTTGTTGTTAATAATATTATGATAATAATATGAACAATACATTAAAAATCATCATTACAAATTGTGCACATTTGAATGCTTAAACTATTGGGGCTTAATTAAATCTCTCGCGATACAAATTGATGCTAGATCGCACGATAGTTTACTAGAAATAGCAAAACAATATGCATTATATTGGGAATTTAATAAGAGTAAAATTTTCAGTAGTTTTTAAACTATTAGGACATAATTTTTGCAATACAAATATAACACTTGTTTTAATGCTTCATAACAAAGTGAATAACGTGGTAATGGTTAAGATATTTACTGAACACCCAGCGTAGGCCTTCATGTACGCTTAGTAAGTAAAAAGTAATTACTGAAATTTATATTGCTGTATTCTTTTTTTGTTTCTTTGTAGTTGTTACGTGATCTCATTGATATCAAAAATTAACTTTTTTTATATAAATAAACTACAGGATGTCACGTGTAATGTGATAAAACCATTAATACTATTGTTACAAATTTGTGTGATTTTAAATATGCATGTTTTGGTTAATTCGATATTATTATTATGTTTTGCATCTCCTATGTAATTGCATTTGTACAATGCTCTTCAAATGTTCTTGATTTTTTTTTATTAAATTTAATCATGCGTCATTTAAATATTTTACTATAATTAAAACTTACCCACGTAACATAGTTTGTAGAAAAAGTTGATAAACTACTTATCGGTAGTTATGGAATGTACTTAGGTGACTCTACAACATTTTTTCATGTGAATCGTTTTATCTTATGACAGAATGTTGTTCAAATACTTTTTGGAGGATACTGTATGTTGTTTGGTTTATTATTAATGCAGATTAAATTAGTAATCTCTAGTAATAAAATGTCCGGCCTGGTGTTTAGTTCGTTCCTGTTAATGGACATCGTAGCCGCGACCGTGGCGTAGTGGTTAGCATGTCTGCGAATCCGGAGATCGCGGGTTCGAAAACTGCAAAGATTGTAGAAGAAATATTCCTTAGCAGAGAGCTTGTGCGAATAATTTTGAAGAAATTTATAGTAAATGTATTTTTAGTTAATGTTAGCTATTGCACACTCACTGTAGCCTATAAAATACACAGCTAAATTATACCACACTTTGGTGAAGTGAAGCTATTGCAAATAGTTTTGTATCTCTTACTCTTGTCAATAAGCAGTGCCTCTGGTGGTATCATAACATGACTAATTGTTCAATTTTAGCCTCAGGTTCAACATTTTCTCTATAAAGGAGTATAACTATTTTTTCCCATATATGTACGAGTATATAGTAAATTTTGTTTTTACTTTTAATGCATGTACATGTATAGTAAAGTATTAACAAATATCCTCTGATGGTCATAAAGTCAAAATCTCTATATTTGGCATCCATAGAAAGACTGTTGCTCTATACTACTCAGACTATACAAACATGGCCTCTCCTTTGGGTTCATAAATTTACTTTAAAATTAAGTGGCTATATAAAAATAGGAACACTTTTATTTCTCTTATAATAGCTCTATCTGGAAGCCATCATGAATATTTTATTAAGCTTGATACGAATGTACGACACATTACTATTTGATACACTGATCATCAGCCGCCTGGCTAGCTCACTTGGTAGCACGCAAGTCTACTGATCGAGGGGTCGTGGGTTCGATTTTCGGGGGGTACATTCTTTCATGAAGCTTGGTCATAAAATTATTTCTACGGCCATTCTCCCTCCTACCAATGATATTTTATTATGTAGAGTAGTTGTCAGTCACTGACGAAACTAGCGCTTAGTAGTTGGTTAACAGCTGAATCCAGAAGTTTAGCCTTTCCAGACGGAGTGAGTAGGTCGACTGACCGCCGTTATACAATGCGTTGCCAGGGCGTTAAACCCAACAAAAAAACAAAAACAATGATTATCAGCTCTATGGTTTAGAAAAGGCAGGGATGTTTCATCAGCTTCTGTAGTTACTAGCAGATTTCTGCTTGTAGCAGATCAAACAGTGAGATAAATATTTCTAAAGATGTGTTTAAAACCAATATACTGCCGTAAAGTCTTGTAGGGAGAGGTGAAAATAATAACACAAAAATTTAAAATACTTAAACATGTGAGTAACTTCCGTATTCGGATTGCACTTCCTGAACGTTCCAAGCCATCATGAGTACATTTAATAACTCTACAACCCGGAAATAGTCATTCCGAATAGAGTGTACAAGACGGTAATAGAGACATGGCGTGTATCAATGAAAATCACATTACGGCGTCTATGAAAGATGTCTTAAAACGACGAAGTGAATGAATTATTACAAGCATTGAAGAATCAATAAAAGTTGCCAAACCATTTTGCTTTAAAGTTTAACATAGTTTCTATTTCTTTGCTTACAAAAAATAGTATTTTTATAGAAGAACATGATGTACTTATTTCAAGTAAACACCAAATGCATAAACATCATAAAAGTTAAAACCTTTTAGAACGCAATACATTTTTAGAGGTAGTTGGCTCAATGAATGTTATTTATCTCATTAAAGTCATTTGGAATGATATACGAGTACCAGTAACTAAATTTGTTTCAATTTTTTCATTTTTGCATTCCTTGAACAGTTTTATCTTGGTATAAGAGCCTTAATGTATTGGAATATCACTAAAATGTTCCTGTATCTCTGCTTGATTTTCTACAAAAGTTCCTACATTTTCAAAATAACATTCCCATATTTAAACCTGTTTCTGCAGTTACGTTCTATACCATGTCCTGTTTTGTTTTTTATCAGAATCTAAAATTTGAAGGTTTGTATAAATGTTAAATGTAGGAGCAGTAGTCTTGTGGTAGGACGCGCGCTAATGGGATCGAGAGGTCCCGGGTACGAACCCCACCAGGGGCACTGCTAATTTCCTTGAGCAAGAAATTTACCTGCGATTGCTTTACTTCACCACAGGTGTAAATGGGTACCTGCTAAGTGTCGGCTGAACAAAGTGGAGTTAAAAAGACTCCCCAGGGAGATTGATAGATGCGCCGTAAAACCAAACAAACAAAGATTGATAGATAGATAGATACTAATAGCCCGATGACCAGGGATGATAGCTGTAAAGTCGGTGAACGTACATAAGCATGAAACTTAGACTATAAAATGCAATTACTTACTCACTTATCTAACAAGTTTTGAAAACTTGAAATAATCTAAAAGTGGTTAAACATTTCGTCAAATTACAATTATTGTCTTCGAAAGTTGGTTTCAAACATGCATTTTTCTAACATTTAGTCCATTTCACACAAACCATGCACACATTTGTACGCAAAATCATTTGAAAATGTGCATATATATGTGATGTTGGTCCAGTATAGACAATATATATCCATATATTTTCATGCTTCACTGGTATTTGCAAAAACACCAAAACGACTTTTAATACAGTTTTTACCGTTTTGTTAAATTCCAAGTAAATATATGCAATTTAAACATACCTTGTACAAGGTTTGTTTAAATTTACCCAGTATTAGGTATAAATACTTAGTTAAATTTCTACTGTCATCAGGACACTGTGTTCAAGATAGAGCAATGTTTCATAAAAGATTACGTAAACATTTTGATAAGAAATGTATTCGAAATTAGTTTGGTTTTGGAGGTTTTCAACAGGAATAGACAACATTCTTTGACAAAAATCGCATTGTGTTTCAAAATATTTTAACGTATAAGTAAAGAATTCCTTTGAGATTGTTACGTTATATCTTTTAAGATTTTTCTATAGTAGATTTAACGATAATGAAAAAGAAAACAATTATCAGAAAATTCTTATGACGTTTCTATGATACGAAACTTGTATACTAGGAAACATTTTGCATGAAGTTATGGGAAAACAAGATTTTTAAACACAGAGAAAACTTTCAAGATATTTTATTGATATGTATATTAAGAAAAATTCAAAGGAAAGTAGACACAAGACACCAATAGCTAACATTAACAGTAAGATGAATATTCTTTGAAAAACATAAATGTTCCGAATGTTTGTCCCAATATGTTGTGCTTCATATTAATATGTATGCTCGCATTAATTCACAAAACAATAGTAAAATAGTTATTAGGAAGTCATACATACGAGCAATATAATGTTCTAAAAAAGAATGTCATATAAAGCGTTGTAGTTTTCAACTTTTCCCATATGAACTTACTAAAAGTATGGTGTAAATTCACACACGTAGTCAAGTTCTTCCATACAGTTGTAATCTAACCACCCGGGGTTTTTATTCATTATTATACAATTTTCTCTTCTCATGCCATTTGGTTCACCATCTTTCCAGTTTGTGTATGTGAGTGTTTGGTTGTTAGATATCCATCTCCAAACGCCTTCATCAAGAAAATCATAACCACCGATAAAGGAATAAGAATTACCATTACTGTGAAGAAAAAATTCTAAGAATTTATTTTCCTCTTCAGATTGGACTTCAACCAGATGTGCTCCCATTAACTCACATCGGCGTCTAGCAAAATGCCAATTTCTCGATGGAAGTAGCATGTAGCAAGAATTCCCATAAATATGTCCATTTATCCAGCATTTTACAATTGGCGAACGTAGTTTTCTATCAAAATTTTTCACCTCGGTTGTCAATTTTGTTCCCAATTTTAAAAGTTCCCCTTCGACATTTTCAGTGCGGGATTTTATCAGTGATATTTCTGTCTCCAAATACTGCTTCATTTGTTGAACATTTTCTCTGAACTTCTCCGAAAAAGAGGAGTTGAATTCGTCCAACGTTTGTTCCACCTCGGATCGCAGTTCATCTTCATTCGCTGTAACTTGTTTCTCTAGCTCCGTCTGTGCTTCTTCTAACACATCTATCCTGTTTGCAAGTTTTTTAGCTTTTCCACAATCAGATAAATCAATCATACATAGTACAAACACCGTACAGAGACAAATCTTCATACTAAGTACTGTCATCATCTTAAGAGTCGTTTGAATGAAATACAGACAATTTTTCAACGCCTTGGTTTTCGATCACCGTTTTCGTTGCGAAAGATTGAAAAGCCAGGTGAAACTGTTGCCGAATGAGTTGTTGCAAACATATTTTATAGGCGCCTTCCAGAATAATGCTATTCGTGGGACGATCAAAAATTAACCAAAAGTAGATCGAGGATATGTTAGTGAACTTTTGGTATAGTAAGAAAGTATGAATTTGTACACATCACAACTTGTCTATACCGGAAGAACTTTTGGAACTTATTTCGTGCATATATCATTATTTATATTAGGAAGTTTGTCCAACTCACTTAAATGCATGACTTTAAACATTTGAAGACGTCAGGTAAAGGTAACTGTGAAACGAAAACACTCACATTTGTGCGGAAAATTCATGATTAATTTAATCTTTCAGGGCATGTTTAAATTTCTTTCGCCGCGTCTTTGCAAATTATTGTCATTTTACAGAGGCCAGTTTACTTAACCTAGCTTACCTTGACCTTTGTCTTGTTTGTTTGTTGAGTTTAACGCCGTTGCAACACATTCTAGGTTATATCACGGCGGTCAGCCCACCCACTCACTGTTCCTGGAAAGGCTAATTCTCTGGATTTACCTGTTAACCAACTACTGAGCGCATACTTTTGCCAGTGACTGACTACTGTCCTACATGATTTTGTCTACATTCAGTACTAATCCTTTAGCACGACCGATGACCGTGCAACTTACTGAGCTGACCGAGTGACAATAACATGATTTCATTGTTTATTGAACACCCGTCTTCAGCCTACGCTCCGTTAGTAAAGACTCGTTATTCAAATACGTATTTTCTGTTCTTTTATCATTTGTTTCAATATTCGATAACATAGTTATTAAAAAATAAGTTATGCAATTTAAACAACGTGTGTGCAATTAACAGGATGTCACAAGTATAAATCGGATGTTAATAGACTAATTAAAGCTGATATTGGATTTTTAGTTTTGGTGAAGAATAATAATTGTTGCTAAAAATTCAATGTACATGCTATTTTATTTTCTTCTAACCACAATGCACATCATGATATCTCAATGATTATCATGGACGATAGGCCTACATAACTAACTAAATTACATTGTTGTTTATACAACATCTAACCAAAAAGGGTATAATTTTCCTTTTGAAATTTGTACTGTGTATCAGATGTAAAACAAAATGTTCATATCAGACAATATGATAAGATAATTAATGCATTTTTACCTTTGTTTATTCTTCATTTTATACAATCTGGTAACAGTCATCTGAACACCATATTATATTTAATATACAAGAAATGTAATGTGGAAACCACATTAAAGCCGGATATAAAACCTTTAACGCAAAAATGACATAGGGAAATAATCCATAATAAAGGTAGGTAGAGTTGCGGTTACTTTCTAATTCTGTTTATCACGTGGTATTTTATCATTGTATGGAGTTTCGTAAATATCTGACAATAAATGGCAGACATATAAATTATGGAAAAGAAAAACCTTTACGCAATTGTTAACGACACCAGGACCCCGCCCGACCGTGTTTCTTCAAACTATTAGCCGAATTTTTTCGTTGCAAAATCCGGCTAAAATGCATAAAAAGATAAGGTATAATAATTACCTAAAGCTTTAGGCAAGTATTTTTCAACTAAACGGGTGACCATGGTTATTTCATTTCAAACAGCTAGGAAGATATATTTTATAACTCATATATGGGAACTCCATTTCTTACAATGATTGCTTAATAACATGAAGAGCTACCAGCATAAAAGAAAACGATTACCCTGGAGGGTCCGATAGTCGCGGAGGTAAGCAACAAACCAATAAAATGAGATTTTATTGTACACGAAATAGAAGATTGGATCCAGACTAGGTGGTGCTGAGATCAATACATGTGCATCATTTATCCAAACAAAGCATACGAAAAAATAGCCCTCTAAATAGCAAGTGTAAATAAAAAAATTGCAAATAGTAAAAAATATAATGAATATGCACATTTGTATTTTGTTATGATGATATTGCTTGTTTTTAAGCATATTTTTTTCGTTGGAAGGACAAGAGTTGTCTTCTCTTTAAAGTTGCATGTTGACGTCACATGATTCTATGTAAACAAATATGGCCGCGACTTAAGGACACTCGCAACTTCAGGGCATACAACAATATGTGCTTCAAGTCAAAGATAGCTCATAAGATCAGCACATAAGATTGAAAACATGTTTTAATGATTAAACGACAAAAAATGCAGTTAATTTAAAATATTTAAAATACAAGATATGGTTCACAATGCTAACTATATTCAAGACGATATATATGGTATAGATATTTCCAGAGGGTTAATACATGTCCATGATTAAAACCCGATGTAAAATTATCCGCTCGCACACTCGCTTATTTTGGAATTGGCTACTTAATCATTGTACTTAATGACTTGATTACATGTCTATGAGAGGTAATTAGCAAAGAAATGTCCAATCACAGTCTGTGAATGACAATACCGTCAAATTAGCTTAAAAGACTTGATGTAAATATAGAAATTACTAAATCACGACGTAATAAATAGTGTTTCGTCTAGATGAAAGCTACGCTTTGATTGGTCGTCACAAAGGTCATCTCGACGTGACCCCCTGTTCGATGTCAGAACATCCTATACGAGGTGTCTATAGACTATCTGTTTACGGATGTTGATGCAAATCAAAGATCCGTTTAACAAAGCTCCTTCTATTGTGATTGCTCAAACAAAAAAAATCATAATGTCAAAAATTCAATGTAAACAATAAACACCTATCTATAAAATCGCTGGTATCGTGTCTTACACTCGGGCAAGATAACGCATGAGCATTCTGTATATACAGGTTGTTCGTAGTACAGATTCCATCATTTTGGAATACATGTATACCAGTACTTAGTCTTTATGAGAAAAAATGCCTTGAAACTTAAACTTGTCATGTGACTTGTGAAATTTTGACCAAATGTCATCTTAAAGGCTTGAATAACTTTTCAGATAGATGAGTCATCGATTACATTTGATATGTTAGTAGAAAGAGCTTTAACGTATGCCATAGCCATCTTTATGAGCTCTATTCGCGATGTCTTTCCATTTTTCAACAATGGAAAATGATCAACCACCATCCAGTACTTTTACATCCAGTAATTGCTTTATAATCTCCTGGTTTCTCGTCTTGCAACTTTTTAAACATTTGATTCATGTAGTCGACATCTAATAGCCGGCCATTTTCCATTTTCACGCATGAGCACAAGGACTGGCATTCGATATCATCGGGAATCGGTACAATTTTTGCCTGTTTGATGTTTGAATTTCGCTGTTCAATGATATTTTCCAATAGTTCAGGGACAATTTTGTTTCCATTTGATATTATGATGTTTGATTTTCTTGAAATCACATACAACTGCATGGTTCCATCTTCATCCTTCAGCATTCCAATGTCATCAGTGCGATTCCAACCATCTGCAGTTTGTACTGCTTCTGTTCCAGCAGGATCTTGCAGATAACATTTAAATGAAGTTGCTGTACGAACGTAGATTTCTCCGTGAACACCCAAAGGTACAATAACTTCATTATTGTCGACAATTTTCACTTCAATAGATTTATATGATGAAAGTGATCCGACTTTGTGCGGTATAAAGTCGTCGAGTGTTGTAACCATTTTTGATGCTACAGTTCTACATTCCCCCGAACTGTAAACAATGAAAAAAGCAGGTGTAAATATTCCCAATAAATCTAAGCATTTATTTGAAAATGTTTGCCCTCCAGAACGCACCATCTTAACCGGCCAATTTTCTGGAACCTGAAAATATACAAGCAAACCTATATAGGGACCAAAATGTGCTTGTGTGGAGTTCTTGTTTTTCTAATACACTTATAGCGTTTAAGTCCATAATGTTCTTACATGATAACCCAAAGATAACTTTATCAAAATAATTCATACTACTTCTGCCTAACTTCAGAGTATAACCCATAGTCAAATGTTTTCAGCTATTGATAGTGATAGTTAAAGGTTACACTGTATGTGGTAAATTTCAGATTTCTGGCGGTAATGGTAACAACAAGTTTTGCATGTGTTTTCTTTTCTGAGTAAGTTCATCTATTTGCTCAAAACTTTTTTATATCTTCATTTTTAATATCAGGGATGTTGAATTTCAAGTTTATCCCCTGTCTTGTCCACGGACAAGTAAAAACTGAAAATCAACTTGTCCGGAATCAAAATACGCTCGCAAGTTAAATACTAAAAAGAAATACTGAGAACTATGATATAAAATGCATTCTATAAGTAATGATAATAGTTGAAACTTGGTCACTGTTGAAAATGATTGAATCATTGAGACATCTACGCTATTATGTCTGTTTTATTTGCTTGTTTTCTTTGGATTTAACGCCGTGTCAACACGTTTTGGTTACGGCGTCCAGCGCATCTAACCTAGCTTTCCTGGGCCCTTGTCCAGAACCAGTTCTCACCAACCCTTCGCCAAGGCCAGAAACTTCTGCATATACCTTATTAATGGAAGAAAGTTGACATTGTCAAATTTTCATGGATATGTATAACCTCCCGGGTCGAATTTGAACCCATACCCCATACCATAAATGTACGAGTCGTACAAGTCGGGCTTAGGAATTCCACACTCCTGACAATATCAATTAGAATGTAATTCTAGCTAAGGCAAAATAGAATCAGATATGAATATTCTTGTATTATTTCTAAAGCCATAAATATGGCTTGTATATGTGTATTAAGTGGAAATTCTATCATATACAAGTGTAACATAGTGGTCTCAATACATGTAGCTAATTCTGGAATGTCGTTAGTATAAGTTTCAAAATTAAAAATATTTCTATAATCATATACATTGGCTCTAAAACAAGTCAGTAATATTTGACCAAGCCAAGATCATGTGATGATTACGAGGATGATGCCCTTCATGTTATTCCAAAATGCTCGTCAAGATTATAATAATAAATAAATTAGTGTCCAAGAAAATGACACTAAAGTAAGCTTTTATGTTCATTTTGGCAGAGTCCAGTAAACATGCAACTACGCAATTGGCAAGGGTCATTTAGGGTTTTCCCTTAAAGGTGTTTAATAAGAAATAATTTGATTGGATAATCGAAGTTGTTATCTTTAATTTCAATGGGTCATTTTAGACACCCACCGAAAGTAACGACATTTCAGGATTGTCATAAATATAGGAGCGAGAGTGTGTGAGAGAATAAGAAGGAGAGAAAAAGGAATAGAAAGACCGAGAGCGTAAAAGTTTAGAAATTAATAATGTAATTATTATAGAAAACTATACGATCATTTTCATGAATTTAATAGACTTTGAAAACTTTTAGTTTTGTTTTGTATTCAGTAATTAAAAACCTTGTGACTGAGATTATGTCACACAAGTAAACTATATTGCTGACATATATATATATACATTGTATATATCTTATGGTGGTATATTCCTGCAAACAGATAACCACATAACTTACACCTTATTTAAGTGCTTAACTAGTTACGGGAACTAGTAAACAACTTAAATAACGTGTTAGACATCTGGTTAGCCGCGGCGTGAAGGTTAGCATGTCTGACTTCGAATCCGGAGATCGCGGGTTCGATCGCGGCAGGTCATACACTATACCAATCTCCGTAAACAGAGATCCTGTAGACCGCTGTCGCACTGGATCTCTACTTAGTCAATGCAAGGTCACGTCGAGATGAACTCTGTGTCGACCAATCAATGCGTAGCTTTCATCTAGACGAAAGCACTATTAATCACATTTTGATTTCGTAATTTCTATTTTTAGACCAAGGTTTGCATGCAAATTTAACAGCGGTATTATTCACAGTCGGCGATTGGGTGGCTCATTTCAAATTGCGTGACGTAGACGATGTAAACAAGTTACGTATCATAACAATTTCGTCATGAATATTTTAAATCTAAATTAGCGAGTATGCGAGCGGTAAAATTTTAGATCGGGTTTTAATCAGATTGACACTATACATGAGTTGTCGGCCTCATGGTAGGGTAAGTTAGTACTGGTGATAGAAAAGTGTCCAGGAAACCTATTGTAGGAAGAGCTGGCCGACGTGTATATGACCTATATATGTGTTGAATGCGATGTTAGGAAAAAAAAAGTTATCTGGTTATATGTTGACAGAAATATGCCACCATAATATATGTACCTTGAATCCTTTAAAGAAAGGCAACGCCGATGGCAGCATAAAAACATAATTGCATCTCTCTGTTTGAATTGTATCCATAACTGTTTGTATCCTTGCTTCGTCAGCTATATTTGCTTCAGTAATAGTACACATAACACGACAATGCCCAGTTATGATATTTCTTAGTTGACCTCCACCCCATGGAAATGGCCTCTCGTTGTATTCTATGATGTCTTCGTCTGGAAGATACTGTTGCATATCATCCAAGCGGCTGATGCTATCAATGATAAACGATTTATAAGTGTTGGCGATAATTTTGGGAGGACCAGTACTTCCTGAAGAAAGATGACAACCGGCCAAGTCGTCTTCATAGAGTTGGGGTAGTTCAACCTCCGTATTTATATCCACAAATAAACTGTGTAATGGTTTTCCTTCGGAGCGTGATCCATTTTCGTCCACATTATGAGTTATTAGGTATCTTAAATAAGGGAACTTTCCACTCATTACACGTCCGTCTTCATCTACTTGTTCTATCACGTTTTCAATTAACGCTGTAATGTCCGTTGCTTCAATAACTAACATGGAACACGTCTCTACTCGTTGAAGGATTGATTCCATATTCTCCCATGATTTATCAACATAATAGAATGGTATGACACAAGCCCCTGCCAAGTAGGCACCATTCATTAAGTACAAATATTCTAGACTGTCTTTTAGATAAATCACAATGATGTCGCCTTTCTTTACTCCTAACTTTATCATCGCTTTAGCGACTGTAGTAGATTTTATAAATAGTTCACCCCATGTAACTGAGAGACGCTCCGAATCACTAACTAAAACAAATGCCTCTTTCTGTCCTTGAGTTTCAGCAAAATGTTTCAAATATTCCGGTATTGTCTTCAATTGAGGCAGTTTTTGTAAAGAAGCAACCACGTTGCTTTTACAATAACTCAGCCCATTTTCTTGATTGGTCGACATGTTCATGTTGAAATGCAATTAAGATCTGACTGATAATTATAATTAGAATGAGTATTAAATAACTCAAACCAGTATGTACAGTAATCACTTCACTACCTTCGCTAAAAAAGGGGAACGACCACATGTCATGGGGGGTTGTTCACACTTACAGCTTTTTAAGTATCTAAATGTGTAATAAGCAACAGTAAACCACGCGCCTGTCATCAGTGTCAGTTGTAAAATGTTGTCACTGGTGATTGATGTATAAAATGATGATGAAATACGTTAATGTTTCAAAGAGTAATTTATCAGATAAATTATACATTTGCACAGACTAGAGCTATAGAGTCACAAAGAACTACGTATTGCCACGGACATGACGTGAACAAGAAATACATCAGAGCAACATAATCATAAAATGATGTCAGAAACCTTCTTATAGTTTGTCACATGATACTTATGAATTTTTACATTTTGTAATGTCTTAACATGTATCGTCATGTTTAAAGCGCTACATGGAGGAATCAAAATTCAATACTTTATCAAGTACTAGTTCTTTTAAGGGCTACAACGATTCACTGGATAGTCGATCCGATTCGATTCGATTTTTTTTTCTTTTGATTCGATATTTTTCGATTCGATTTGTTTATAAGAACAATTTATTCCAAATTAACATTAATAGATTGATTTGAGCTTACAACTAATTTATGTAGATAAAATAAAATGGTTACCTTAATTTTTTATATTTGTTACAGAGCAATCATTTATGCAAATGCATTTTCATACTGATTTATTTATCACTAGTTTATAATTGTAACCAATAGTCTTAAATCCTTATAGTTTTCATAGAAAAGACCGATATAAAATCGAAAATCGTGGATTCCAAATCGAAATGGAATCGGTGACCTAGCAATCGATTTTAGATGCATCGAATCGAATCGTTGCATCCCTAACAGCGACGGGAAATTTGTGCGTGTCGACATTTCACCAAGGCTGCCGGTCTGAGTGGGCGTAATTTTTAAGACCACCGTTATACGAGGCGAATACTCAAAAGAATAACATGAAAGGATATTCTTAACATACATGTTAAGAATGAATGCATCGATCAGCTTGCCGTGGCATAACGTTAAATTAAACAACAGTAGAATTGAATTTCAAATGAATAATTTTGAAAATCCGCACAATGTTGAAATGAAAATTATACATGTATACTAAAATAGCAATCTAACAAAATAGAGTGAATAACAAGTGTATGTATTTTTTCATCAACAAATATATCACGTTTGTCCCGAAGCAAACTTTTGTTTTTAAATAAAAACTGTCGTGTATTTGAGTATAAAAAGGTAGTGGCCATTTTAAATATATATGTAACCTGACGCCTTTATCATGTTAAATTCGTCCGATTGCCTCAAGTCATCATTCTATTTTTTCAGTAGATGTATATAATGTGTGATAATTTTCCTTTTGAAATCAGTTAACGACATTGCCTTAAGATGAATCAAAATAATATCCAATAAGGTGTCAAACATTGGCCTATCCTTCTTTTATAGTAGCAAAATATAGTTAACTTATATCGCCAAAAGTTGTTATGGATACAAATATCGGCAATCTCTAGAGCGGGGCAACGTTTAATCCTAGGAAAATAACTCGAACAAACTTTGATGTGGACATTAAGGTGATGTAAATAAAGCTTCAAGCCAGGAAAATTTCTTCTAAGTTTTATTAATACTTTCTTAATGATTAAGAAGGAAAGGTTGCTTAATATTATATAAATCACATCCTTCAGAGGGTGATAGAACAGAATGTTTACCCGAGACAAGTTTGGTATAATAAATCCGTTCTATCAGCCTCTGTGGGATGTGATATTTTTTTATTATACCAAACTATAAAGTCAAAATTGCTGACAATATAATAATCACAGTCCGTTTTTTTTCTGTTTTATTTGCTTTTGTTTGTTTGTTTTTGTTGGGTTTAACGCCGTAGTGACACATTGGTTAGGTCTTTAATAACGGTGGTCAGTCAATCTACTCACTGTTCCTGGAAATGCTTAATCTCTAGATTTAGCTGTTAACCAACTACTAAGCACATACTTTCGTCAGTGACTGACAGGAAGGAGAATGACCGTAGAAATATTTTCATGACCAAGCTCCACGAAAATTTGCCCCGCCCGGGAATCGAACCCACGACCCCTCGATCAACCGAGCTAGCCGGGCGGCTATTATTTGCTTTTGAACTTTGAGACATTTTTACACCGGTATAAGCTAACCCCAACGCAGTACTGTAGTCTCCTATCGCTTTAAGCAGGCAGATGATGATGTAAAGCGGACCGGAAGGCGATGTCCAGAGGGTAACATTACGGATTGTCACCCGGTGACGTCACATAAGGCTATATAGTAAACAACTCACGTGAGATATAATAATGCAAAGTGCTTACGCATAAAACACAAAGACAGATCTCAACAGTTCGTTTTAAGCATTTCGTGAAATTATTCTCCCTTAAACAACTCAATCCCCATGATACAGGAAGAGGTCAAGTTTTTATGAAATAACTAATATTTTCAGCTTCTTCATCAAACTTTTACTCCCCCTTACGTTTAAAGGTAAATACATTATGAAACTTAAATTTTGATTATTCTGTTAACTCGGCGGTCTTGGCAGGTGTTTAAGCTTTATACATTTATGGGATGGAAGTTGCAGCCACCATCAAGATAAGTATTTTTTCAGATCGGAATAAATGTCTTGCATTATTTTGACAAACATTGAAATACATGTTCAATATACACTATATATATGTTATATACGATAAATGGTTTGTTTTTTAAATCTCAAGTGTAAAACGTGAGAATGCGTAAACATATCAAGTTCCCTCTAGGGCTATAAAAGTATTTAGCATCAATCTTGACTAGACTGATATTTAATTACTTTTTCACAATCGAGATATTGATGATTGTGGCGTGAATGATGATGAATATGAAAACAATGATAATGATGACAGATTGTTGTTGTGGTGTGACTGATGATGAATATAACAACAATGATAATGATGACAGATTGTTGTGTGACTGATGATGAATATAACAACAATGATAATGATGACAGATTGTTGTTTGAGGTGTGACTGATGATGAATATAACAACAATGATGATGATAACAGAATGTTGTGGTGTGACTGATGATGAATATAACAACAATGATAATGATGACATATTGTGGTGTTACTGATGGTGAATATAACAACAATGATAATGATGACATATTGTGGTGTTACTGATGATGAATATAACAACAATGATAATGATGACATATTGTTGTGTGACTGATGATGAATATAACAACAATGATAGTGATGACAGATTGTTTATGACTGATGATGAATATAACAACAATGATAATGATGACAAATTTGCTGTGTGACTGATGATGAATATAACAACAATGATAATGATGACATATTGTTGTTGTGTTGTGACTAATGATGAATATAACAACAATGATAATGATGACAGATTGTTGTTGTGGTGTGACTGATGTTGAATATAACAACAATGATATTGATGACAGATTGTTGTGGTGTGACTGATGATGAATATAACAACAATGATAATGATGACAGATTGTTGTTGTGTTGTGACTAATGATGAATATAACAACAATGATAATGATGACAGATTGTTGTTGTGATGTGACTGATGATGAATATAACAACAAAGACAATGATGACAGATTGTTGTTGTGATGTGACTGATGATGAATATAACAACAATGATAATGATGACAGATTGTTGTTGTGTGACTGATGGTGAATATAACAACAATGATAATGATAACAGAATGTTGTGGTGTGACTGATGATGAATATAACAACAATGATAATGATGACATATTGTTGTGTTACTAATGATGAATATAACAACATTGATAATGATGACATATTATTGTGGTTTGACTGATGATGAATATAACAACAATGATAATGATAACATAATGTTGTGGTGTGACTGATGATGAATATAACAACAATGGTAATGATGACAGATTGTTGTATGACTGATGATGAATATAACAACAATGATAATGATGACAGATTGTTGTGTGTGACTGATGATGAATATAACAACAATGATAATGATGACAGATTGTTGTGTGACTGATGATGAATATAACAACAATGATAATGATGACAGATTGTTGTTTGACTGATGACGAATATAACAACAATGATAGTGATGACAGATTGTTGTGGTGTGACTGATGATGAATATAACAACAATGATAATGATGACAGATTGTTGGTGTGTGACTGATGATGAATATAACAACAATGATAATGATGACAGATTGTTGTGTGACTGATGATGAATATAACAACAATGATAATGATGACAGATTGTTGTGGTGTAACTAATGATGAATATAACAACAATGATAATGATGACAGATTGTGGTGTAACTGATGATGAATATAACAACAATGATAATGATGACAGATTGTTGTTGTGTGACTATGGATGAATATAACAACAATGATAATGATGACAGATTGTTATTGTGGTGTGACTAATGATGAATATAACAACAATGGTAATGATGACAGATTGTTGTTGTGATGTGACTGATGATGAATATAACAACAATGATAATGATGACAGATTGTTGTTGTGTGACTGATGGTGAATATAACAACAATGATAATGATAACAGAATGTTGTGGTGTGACTGATGATGAATATAACAACAATGATAATGATGACATATTGTTGTGTTACTAATGATGAATATAACAACAATGATAATGATGACAGATTGTTGTGGTTTGACTGATGATGAATATAACAACAATGATAATGATAACATAATGTTGTGGTGTGACTGATGATGAATATAACAACAATGGTAATGATGACAGATTGTTGTATGACTGATGATGAATATAACAACAATGATAATGATGACAGATTGTTGTGTGTGACTGATGATGAATATAACAACAATGATAATGATGACAGACTGTTGTATGACTGATGATGAATATAACAACAATGATAATGATGACAGATTGTGGAGTGACTGGTGATGAATATAACAACAATGATAATAATGACAGATTGTTGTTGTGGTGTGACTGATGATGAATATAACAACAATGATATTGATGACAGATTGTTGTGGTGTGACTGATGTTGAATATAACAACAATGATAATGATGACAGATTGCTGTGTGTGACTAATGATGAATATAACAACAATGATAATGATGACAGATTGTTCTATGACTGATGATGAATATAACAACAATGATAATGATGACAGATTGTTCTATGACTGATGATGAATATAACAACAATGATAATGATGACAGATTGTGGTGTGACTGGTGATGAATATAACAACAATGATAATGATGACAGATTGTGGTGTAACTGATGATGAATATAACAACAATGATAATGATGACAGATTGTGGTGTGTGACTGATGATGAATATAACAACAATGATAATGATAACAGAATGTTGTGGTGTGACTAATGATGAATATAACAACAATGGTAATGATGACAGATTGTTGTGTGACTTATGATGAATATAACAACAATGATAATGATGACAGATTGTTGTTGTGGTGTGACTGATGATGAATATAACAACAATGATAATGATGACAAATTGTTGTGTGACTGATGATGAATATAACAACAATGATAATGATGACAGATTGTTGTTGTGGTGTGACTGATGATGAATATAACAACAATGATAATGATGACAGATTGTTGTGGTGTGACTAATGATGAATATAACAAACAATGATAATGATGACAGATTGTGGTGTGACTGATGATGAATATAACAACAATGATAATGATGACATATTGTTGTGTGACTGATGATGAATATAACAACAATGATAATGATGACAGATTGTGGTGTGACTGATGATGAATATAACAACAATGATAATGATGACAGATTGTGGTGTGTGACTAATGATGAATATAACAACAATGATAATGATGACAGATTGTTGTGTGACTAATGATGAATATAACAACAATGATAATGATGACAGATTGTTGTGTGTGACTGATGATGAATATTACAACAATGATAATGATGACAGATTGTTGTATGTGACTGATGCATCGTCGGTAACCCACGGTACTCATACATTATGAATACCGTGGGCAAATTAACTAGCGAAACCGGCTCTATCGAAATTACGATATGAATATTCACGTACAAAATTCGACCAATGAAATCCATTCTAACAAAAATTTAGAATTCTCCGCGAAGAAGAGCTCTCTATTTTCGTTTACAACGCGCCTGGGGTAAAAGCCGAACAGTTTCGAATGACAAAATGGCAGCCTCCTCATCCGACGCCGCTAAAACATGCTGTATGTGTTTTGGCCAGTTAATGGTCGCACATACAGAAGCGTCACTTCAGACGTCAGTAAACAACAATGGGGGCCAATATCCACGCAACTTGGTGCCAAACTAAACGGCTATTTGTGTATTTTTTGTGTAAACAAGTTGAACAGAGTGTGTCGTCTTGAACTTTGAAGACGAATCGAAAACGAAACTGCAACAAATCCTTCTTGAAAAGGAAAAGCTTATGAATATTCTCAGTGATATGTCGGGAGTTTAACAGTCCAGAACTGATTTTGAGCTAACTTCCAAACTACATGTACCTGCTACGACTCCTAAATGTAAATATTTGCTAATTTAAGTTTTAGTTAACTAACATGAAGTACAGTACACATGAGCAAAATTATTCAATAACATAGTCATAGCCTTAGTCACAGCAGCCTGTTTAATAAATGCATCTCACCATCTAGTGTCACTTGTACTGAAAGGGATTTCATGTTGTGATGTAAATCAAGGATCCTATATAGCCCTTGTACAAATTGAGTTGACAATGCTCATGTTTAAATAAAACAATAATGATGGAATAAAATGATTTACACATTCTTTGGGTGGGGTTGATTGTTGATGTCTTGGAAGTTGGAGTCTGGTATTGAAATGGTTTAGTCGTTTTATGTCTGCTTATGGCTTCAAAGGTCCCAGGTTCAATCCTAGATTGGACCAAGGCTTTTTATTAGGTTAGAAAAAGTGATCAACAAAAAATAACCTACACTAGTTTCTGGGAATGCACTCTAAGTCTAAGATTGTCCCTTTGACATTCAAGCTCCAAGAATTAGATGACAAATTCCTTTAAGGATGGGTTGTATAAAGCTGATGTATGAAAAGGCACTTGTACTCTTTTGCTTTAAAGCTAGCTTTTTATGGCAACATGATACAGTGTCCAATGGGTTCAATCCCATTTTGTGCTAATTTTTATGATATTACAATGTATTACTAGGCAATCATTCACTAAAACAGTCTACAGTTGAGCTGATTTAGTGATTACTGAGGATTGTCAAAGTATTCTTGGTAATTTTTGGTAATTACAATGTCATTATTTGGTCTCATGTTTATATAAGAATGAGTGTAGCATTAACAGTCTTATACTAAGGCCTCTTACTTATGTATTTCTATTTCTATTATAATTTAGTGAATCATTATTGTACAAGTTTGATTTAATGTAAGCAAAATCTGAATATTTTCTGCTCCTATTTACAGAAAACAAGAAGCGTCCTCTTCATGTGGCTTTGACACCAAATACTGTTACCCCTAAGAGTAAAAGACGGCTATTTGTCACTCCAAGAAAGAATGTTACTGTAACACCAAAAGTATTGAAACAGAAATCAAATGTTGAAGATAAAAGCATGCAGACCAAAACTATTAGTTCAGATTATGTAGTTAAGGTATGTTCTACTTAATTGTTCTGTTCTTCTTTAAGTCAATTATATTTTATTACATGATCCATTAGTGTCCTAAATGGAGATGTATGTCCAGTAATTTTCTAAAGAAAATATATTTGCAGCTCTTATAAATATGTACAGACAGTGGTTAGTGTGCTCGACTTTAAAACGGCCAATCAGGTTTGATTAGCATTAATGGTTAGTCAATTTTAAATGCATTATAAAGTACACAAGTACATGTGAAGAGAAGTGCATGCTATCTGGCGAAGTAAACTGGATCCTGTAAAAATATAAATGTTTAGCATAAATGTTTCAGCATAAAACCATACAAAAAGTAAATTATCCCTCCCTTAAGGAAAATCAATATTTAATACCATTTTTTTATGGAAATGTATAACCTGCCACAGCAAGGAATTGAGCCAGGATTGTCCAGATACGTAATTTTCTGCTCTACTAATGCAAAATGTATCATTCTTCTGATTTCAGGTTATGGTAAAATCTATTCAAAAGGAGCGTACATATATTGTACATGACACACTGCAACAGAAGTTAATTAAAGTCCTTATACACAAAGGAACTGAGTCTGCTTTTTGTAAACACTTGTCTAAGAAGCGTGCATACAGGGCAGCCATGACAGAAGTGGTCCAAAGACAGATCATAAAAGAAATGCAGGAGATAGTGAAGAGAAGAGAAACAATTTTAAGATGTTCTAACAATGAAACTCTATTTGATTTTGACTGGAATTCAACTCACAGTTTACTTGAGAAAAATATGCCAACATTATTGTCTAAATTTATGAAAAGGTTGTCATCAAACATGGAACTTTACATGTGTGTCAGAAAAATATGCGTTAACATTTCATACCATTGTTTAGTTTAGTGTTTTTAAGTGGGACTGCATAACGCCAGTAAAAGGCCATTTTTGAAGTGCATATTCTAACATTTGTCAGTGATCTGAAAAGATAGACTAACAAAATTTTCTGGACATCAAAACATCTTATATACAGAGAACATCTGGGTGCTATATTTTGGACTAATAACATATGACATTAAAAAAGGCCCTCTTTCCCCGAATACATTGTTTTAGCCGATACTATAGTCATTTTTAAAGTTTTAAGAGGGTTCGAACACCTATAGAGCCTTAACTTTTATTTATAATGTTTATGTTAACTGTGATAGTTTCTTCATACTGCAATCATTAAATTGAACATAATTTTATCATTATGCTTTTGTCAAATACACAGGTGACAGACTCAAATTTTCCTTATTATAGTATGTATATATATATATAATATAATAAGGAATACTAATACTACAATAAGAAAAATTTGAGTTTGTCACCTGTGGTAAAATATTGCTCCGTTCTTTTTTATTAAACAATGCAAACAAATTTTAGGGAAACAAAAGCATCGTTTAGTCAGCTTGACAAGTACGCAAACACTCAAATACTTCAAATGGCTTTTGACATAATTTCAATTTCACACTCATAAGAAATTCCCCCTTACATAATACATAAAGCAAATTGTAATTTTGATATTTAACCCTTTACTGGTTGCGACATGTGTGAAAAGTAGCCATTTTTTCACCATTACGCGCAAGGGCTATTTCAAGATGCTCTAGTTTCATTACTAATAATCATACAGATATGCAACTTGGCCAAGTTATTACCTGGGTGAATGTCTTTCAGAAAAACTAAGTTGAGCCCCGATCCCCGTTACCATGGCAATGCTGGGGAGGAGCAAAAACGGCAAAAAATGCAATTTTCGCTCTTTTTCCACCCCACATTTGCACTTCAAACAGTAACATTTTCCAAAATTGAGGTCTAGAGTGCCAGGTCTTTTCAGATACTGAAAACATGTTTTCTTATCAGCATTTGGCACCATTTCTCTGCACTCAATGACCCCGATTTTTTTCTGTTTTCTGGTTTTTTTTCTATCCTAAAGACAAATTCACTTATTCCAGTTAAAAAACACCATTTTCAAGGCTGTGGCAGCCATTTTGGAGGGGGGGGTCTAGACACGTAAAAATGCGGGATTGAGCGGTTAAGGGTTAAGCACTGTTGAGCACTTTGACATGAAGATAGTTAGAACTGAAAATGTTTATATGAATCAGTAGAAAAAAATTCTGTCAAGCATGTTACAGAATATTATATATTTCATGAAATGGTACACATGTGTAAATTGCATGTTTATATTATGTAATATTGTAATTTTGTATAGGTCAAAGGACTTTAAACAAATAAATATTTGTCATTGTCATTATTATATTTAAAGGCAAGGTATCTCTCTGTTTATTTGGTCCGTAAGTTAGTGTTTACCACACCTTCAAACTTCTTTCAGAATTCTTGTCTTATGAACAGGAAAACATTTTAAAATATGTTACATTTTAATATTGAAAATCCTTAACAGTCAACATGACGATTCAACACAATGCCTTGAGTTTAATTAAGATTATAAATACTTAAGTGTTTTTTTTCTTGCCGTGACAGTCATGAGAATGTTTTATAGATTTGTACTTTACAGTGTATTTAGAAGTCATTTGTGATATATGTCATGCTTTTTGGCTATGCAAATGACCAGGGATATAACTATATAATAAACTATGTGTATGCTCTCATTTTATTGTTATATGCATGTCAATTATTTATGGAAGTTCTTTTTTTTTAATAGCATCCTGTCATGTCTCTTTCTTGTAGTCTTCTTCACAGATTTATTCCATAACTTTTATACGGCCTATTATTGTCCGTTTTTTTCTCAACTGTCAAAGCTTGAATAATTTCACGGTGATTGAATACATTGTTTTTGTACTGGCGGTCTAATTTTCATTAAAAATATCTTGACAAAAACGTATAATACGGCATAAGAAGCTTTACTCAATCATATTGCACACTTTCGGTAACTCATGGATGTATTACGACAATAATTTTAACAAACGCATTCACCATGAAATTATTCATGTTTTGACAGTTGAGAAAAAACGAACAATAAATTGCTTGGTAAATTTGATGTTGCATGCATGCCTTTGTATTGTTGCAATAGATGTTACCAAAAAGTGTTGTTTTTATTCATTCTAATGCATTGCATAATATTTCTGTAACAATACTTAGTTACTTTTGATTTCTAGGTATTGTCCATTTTCTCAACTGCAAACAAATAATATCATGGCGACTTCATGTTCTTTGTCTTATGCTGTTGATATTGTGATAGTGTGTATTTAATCATCATGAAATTATTTAATCTTTGACAGTTGAGAAAAAAATGGACTATAGGTGGAGTCACACTAATGCACCATACATGTATATTCAAAAGATAAACACAATTTTTATGTTCCATACTTATCACTTTATTTGTTATTACATAGTTCACTATTCATGTAAATGCAAAATGTATTACAACACAAATTACAATTTAACTGTTCACTAAAAATTGTAATAAAAAATCTCCTTAATTAGGCTACAGATGTCTATGAGCTCAATAAAACGTGGGTTACATCCAAATGTAAAAACAAGGCTTTCATAAAGTGTACTTAGAAAAAATACTGTTTTCAACAATTATTAAACGACAGTATTCAGTGGTAAATTATCATATGAAGTAATTTCACTTTTTGTTAGGAAATATAGTTCGCCTCCTAGAAGTTGTCTTTAACATGCATAATATTGTTACTTTCTTGTACTTAATATCTTTCTATATCATTCTATGTTTTATATACAAATGTTCTGCTAAAAGAAAAGATAATTGTATTGTCTCTATAAGTAAAGTATTTATATCTGTATTTATTGTTTTTGTTCTTTATTTAATGACAATAATACATAATTTAAAAACCAGTATATCATTACTATATAACCTGTACATGAACAGCAAAATAAATGGAAACAGGTAACTGGTACAGATGTATGTTGAATCCATTAACCTAAGTCATCTAAATACTTTTCAGCATTATTAATTACATTCCAAACAAGTAAATCTGTGAGCTAATGCTCACTAGTGATACCCCCGCAAAAATCTAAAAATATGCGACAAACAGGAAGTAGATGAGCAAGGAGCATGAAATCGCTTTACACCACATGGGACTATGGGATGAAGCAATATGCAAAGTATTAAGCTGCTGCATGTTATAGTTGCTGAGAAAACTGCGACAGAAATTTTGTAACAGACGGACGCACGCACGAACACACGCACGGACAAGGGTAAAACAGTATACCCCCCTCTTCTTCGAAGCGGGGGTATAAAAACTTTTGCTGAAGTCTTGTATGAATATTTTAAACACGGAATGATGATAGTTTAAGTAAACGTCAACAATGGAACATTGACATCAATGCATAGTTATTAGCGGTGTAACGGTTAACCGATATACCGGTTAATATTGCAATACGACTTCTGACGGTTTTTAACCGGTTCGTTTTTCTCTGAACCGGTTTTTCTAGTTATGTTCCGTACTGATTGTTTTTATCAGAGTCTGAAATTTAAATGTTTAAACTAATGTTAAAATGTGTTCGGAAACTTGAAAATATTTTTCGTAAAATGAGAAAATAATTATCTTTGAAAGTTCATTCAAACCCTCTTTTCTAACTTATTCAATCATTTGCGTAATATGTATAGATCATTTGAAAATACAAATATCTATGTACAATGTTGATAAAATTATGACATTGCACGTGCATTAATTTATGCTATGCATGTATTCGCAAAGAACAATATGTATTGCAATATATTGCAATATATTGCAATACGGGTTTCATGTATTGCAATATATTGCAATACGGTTTTTACCGTATTGTTACACCCCTAATAGTTATCATAAATGGATGTAAATACAGTAAAAACTGCATTAATGGTCACCTGCTATCAGTGGTCACCTCATGTAAGTGGCAAGTTTGATTTTCTCCCAACAAAAATCATAACATGATATCATATGGTGACAATATTTAACAATGAATTTTGAGCACTACCTATGAAAGTATGAAACAGTTATTTTTTTAAACAAAATTGGATTATTGTACACAAAGAAAATGTAAATTTACGTCACTTTTAAGTATGTTGGCCTTGATTATTAAGTATGTAAAATACACAACATAGAAGGTTAGTTATTTATTTCTTAAATAATACATTTTATTCGGATTTTAAGTTCAAGAGGTTTTTCTCCCCATTTGCACCCAATACAAACATTTTTTCACAATAGAAACTACAGTGCCCTCGAATTCCCTTGGACAAAATCTTGTTTTTAAGATAAACAAGTTCACATTCACCCATGCAACAAAGAGTCATCTTTGTAAATTCCAAAAATCATGTCTAATGTAATGCCATTCTAAAGTTTTTCGAGAAGTTAGTATTCAGAAAACAAAAAATTATTTACACATTATTAAAACTATGTTAACCATTACTGTAAATAAAACTTGTGATATGCATGATTAGATTTCTTTTGTCCAAGAACTTTAGGAGGGCACTGTATTATACACTTACATAAGGTTGGTTATATCAAACCAAGTTCAATATCAAAACACACAATATACTATGTAAAAAACAGTAGTCAAGCACACATTCATTAAACAATCATGAATATATCTAGATAAGATTTCTTTACCTTTAATAAAGTTAATGAGGATGAAACGACCCATTTACAGTTAAAGGTCTACGACTTCTTACTCTCATAAATACCAATTTTAACAAGTTGATAAATGCTACTCAACTCATGTTAATTTTTTTAACATACATAATTTTAATGCGTTCAGTATTTAAAGTGGATCTAAGCTTTCTGATTTGCAACTAAATCTCTCAAGCCAGATGAGTCTTTCTAAGCATTATTCCAAACTCAGATATAACAAAAAGTGGAAACAGAACTCATAATTAGAAAATGCTAAACAGCATTTGATATTTGACTTTAAAAAGTAAGAGTTCGCAGACCCTAAATGTTGTTTTTACAAAGACTCAGAATCAGAAAAAGATTTATCAGGTGATTCTGAAAATGAAGGAATTTCAACCTCAAAATATGGATGATTAAAGTTTAAACAAGATGTGTCACCACAACTACAATCTCTATCACAAATATCACAGCACAAATGCTTGACCAATTGTCCAACATGAGCATCATAAGAGTTCAGTATAAGCTGTCTTCTACAAACATTAACATTTAAAGTATACTCCTTCATATCAGCATCTATACTCTTTGTTTGTTGGCCATTGTAAAGTAACATTTCAGTAGCATACTTGCCATCTCTTCCAGCCCTTCCATACTGCTGAACAAACATATCCATGTCCTTGGGTGGGTCAAAATGAACAACATGTTTCAGTCCTTTAAAATTCACGCCCATTCCAGCTGCACTTGTGGCAATTAAAATTCTGATAGTACCATTTGGGTCATTCATGTTCTCTTTCACATCATCCTTGACAGTTTCTGTTGTTTGAGAATGATACATTTCAACATGTTGCATTAAGGTTTCATCTAGTTCTAACCTGAACATGGTGTAAACTTCACTACAGGTTTTTATTGTCTGACAAAAAACAATAAATCTTTCACATGATTCCCTTTTTCTAGTAATTAAATCAATTAAGAAATAGAAGACTTCTGATAAATTACTTATAGAACTTATACACTTCTGCACAAATAATTTTATGTTATGTCTATCAGGATTATCAATATTTTCATAGCAGTTTTTCATACAAAAGGTCCCTTTCAGCTTCTTTCTTGCAGCATTGTTGGCAGTGGCTGTTATAAGCAACAATGGACAGTTTATTAATGATCTGATTTCTCCCAGTTTACTGTACCAAGGTCAAAATGGTGCCATGGAATCTTCTGATTGACCCCTGAAAAGAAAAGAAAACATCATTCCATTAAGTTTTAGTAAACAAGTGAAATCAAATTCAAAAACAAAAGAGCACTTAAAATCTTAATAAAATAGCTTCAGAATATATACTAATTTCTTTTATTTTAATATTAATGAGCGGCTATCATATCATACCTATCCAAGTAGTATGATGTACTATGACATAGTCAAAGTCAATTTACTTGGTAATTTAGGCCAGTGCACATCTTAATTGGGAACCCTTTCATAGTAATAGAAAGTGTTGTTCAGTTTATTGACTAATAGTAATACACACTGCATGTTATTATCAATTCTTACACAGTAAGGTGCATTTACACAATATAAACATAGCAGCTATTCTTTCAAGAGTATTATTATGTAACAATGTAACAATGTTCACTGATATAATTAACTCCCCCCCCCCCCCTCCGTTTGCTTTAACCTGACACAGTAGGCTTTGGTGTATAAACTTTAATGGTGTACAGTATGTTATCACAATAAGCAATATAATGGGAAACTGTTTTCAGCAGACCACCTATTGACTAGCATTGACCTGTTAAAACCAGTATTGACTGCCAACCCAAGTGTGTATTCAAGTTGTAAAAAGAGCTGATACAAAATTAAGTTTAAAAACAAAGAATCAGTGCCAATGTCCGGTCGATGCAATAGCTCTCTCACTGTACATCACTCACTACTACTGCTGCAACAATTATCCCAATGTGTATACATTAATTTATATAACCTTACCAGTGCAGAACTGTGTGAGCTTCATCAATTACAAGAAGCTTAATAGTATCTGTACTTCTCAACATGTCATTCCATTTACTAACACCTGAAATCAAATTAAAATTTATTAATATTTTAATAATGAGATTGCATAGTAATTGCCCATATTTGTCAGTAATAGGTAATACTTATTTGTCTAAATAACTCAGTAAGCATGGTTGGAAACTGCCTCTGGTATATAGATTATTCGGCTTTTTCTACACAGATTTGGAATTTGAGTCAGTGAGGACCAGCTTAGTCCCAAGGATATAAATGATCAGGAGAAAATTGATGGATGATGTGATTTCAGCATTTCAGAACATTTGCTCCTGACAAATATCAAAACAGGAAGTATATTTTCCAAAAATCTAGCTCTTTGCAATCTGTAATAAATGCAATTCACTAGTAAACTAAAGCCTGGGATTTTCAGTCTAATTTTTAACACATCTACAGACTACTTACCCAGAATGAGTGACATTGTAAATGCCATGTAAGTAATATCATGCATATAATGCAATGCTTTTGATTGAAATTAAGGGTACACAAATATTATTGTGTTTTTTTTTAATAAATGATACCACTAATTATCAGCCACCAAGCTAGCTCAGTTGGTAGCACTCAAAATCTACTGATCAAGGGGTCATGGGTTTGATTCTCAGGCAGGGAATACTTTCGTGGAGCTTAGTCATGAAAATATTCTTTGTGGCCATTCTTCCTCCTACCAATGATTATTTATTATGTAGGGCAGTAGTCAGTCACGGACAACAATATGCGCTTAGTAGTTGTTTAACAGCTTAATTAGAGAGTAGGCCGACTGGCAGCCATTATCTTACCTATACAATGTGTTGCAACAGCGTAAAACCCAACAACAAACAAACACATTAATTATTGTCATAATAGTCATCCTTAAGCCAATTCTTGATCCCCTGATCCTAGAGGGTAAGCGTGCCTTGAAATTTACCTGTATCATGTATGAGTGGGGACACCAATTTACAAGGGAGCACTTGAGCATCATGTCACTTGGACTTTCAACAAATTCCTACATTCTTTAGCTTGGACATTTTTGGTAGGATACTAACTTTTGGATGGAAAGAATTTCAGAAATACGAACTGTTCGTGAATGTGAACATAGAATGTGAATGGGCATGAAAATAACGTAATTTTAATAACATTTACCTAAAATACTTTCTGGAGAAGTCACAATTGAAAATTCCCAGTCAAAATCGTGTCATCTTCAGCACTATCTCTCCCAATGTATGTCGCCGTAAATCCAACTGAAGATAAATATTCACTTTGTTCCTTCATGATTGAAATCAGTGGACACACGACAAGCACCTGACACATTTCACCATGTTTTAAGCTCCAACAAGGCTGGAATAACTGGTAACAGAGAGATTTCCCACCTCCTGTCTTCTTACAAAGAAACACGTCTTCCCCTTTCAACAAATGATCCAATGTTTGTTCCTGAAACAACTTCAATTTATCTATTCCAAACTTATGTAGAATATCCATGTTGACGAGCGTGGAGGCTGCCATCTTGAATGAAACTGCCGAACGCGATATGTAAGGTGCATTTTCATTGGATGTTGTGTGCTTCATGAGTTCATGAAGAAACCAATCAAACGTCAGGATTTTGGGTTATGAATAATTCATTAGTACAAAACAAATGCAGTCGTATTGCCCAGGGTATTATCGTTGACGTAATACCCTGGGTTACCGAGGATGGTGACTGATGATGAATATAACAACAATGATAATGATGACAGATTGTTGTTGTGTGACTGATGATGAATATAACAACAATGATAATGATGACAGATTGTTGTATGACTGATTACGAATATAACAACAATGATAATGATGACAGATTGTTGTGGTGTGAATGATGATGAATATAACAACAATGATAATGATGACAGATTGTGGTGTTACTGATGATGAATATAACAATGATAATGATGACAGACTGTTTTGTGACTGATGATGAATATAACAACAATGATAATGATGACAGATTGTTGTATGACTGATGACGAATATAACAACAATGATAGTGATGACAGATTGTTGTGGTGTGACTGATTATGAATATAACAACAATGATAATGATGACAGATTGTGGTGTTACTGATGATGAATATAATAACAATGATAATGATGACAGATTGTCTTGTGACGGATGATGAATATAACAACAATGATAATGATGACAGATTGTTGTGGTGTGACTAATGATGAATATAACAACAATGATAATGATGACAGATTGTGGTGTTACTGATGATGAATATAACAACAATGATAATGATGACAGATTGTTGTTGTGGTGTGACTGATGATGAATATAACAACAAGGATAATGATAACAGATTGTGGTGTGTGACTGATGATGAATATAACAACAATGATAATGATGACAGATTGTTGTGGTGTGACTGATGATGAATATAACAACAATGATAATGATAACAGATTGTGGTGTGACTGATGATGAATATAACAACAATGATAATGATAACAGATTGTGGTGTGTGACTGATGATGAATATAACAACAATGATAATGATAACAGATTGTTGTGTGTGACTGATGATGAATATAACAACAATGATAATGATAACAGATTGTGGTGTGTGACTGATGATGAATATAACAACAATGATAATGATAACAGATTGTTGTGTGACTTATGATGAATATAACAACAATGATAATGATGACAGATTGAGGTGTGACTGATGATGAATATAACAACAATGATAATGATGACAGATTGTTGTTGTGGTGTGACTGATGATGAATATAACAACAATGATAATGATGACAGATTGTTTTATGACCGATGATGAATATAACAACAATGATAATGATGACAGATTGTTGTTGTGGTGTAACTGATGATGAATATAACAACAATGTGAATGATGACAGATTGTTGTTGTGGTGTAACTGATGATGAATATAACAACAATGATAATGATGACAGATTGTTGTTGTGGTGTGACTGATGATGAATATAACAACAATGATAATGATGACTGATTGTTGTGTGACTGATGATGAATATAACAACAATGATAATGATGACAGATTGTGGTGTCACTGATGATTAATATAACAACCATGATAATGATGACAGATTGTAGTGTGACTGATGATGAATATAACAACAATGATAATGATGACAGATTGTTTTATGACTAATGATGAATATAACAACAATGATAATGATGACAGATTGTTGTGTGGGACTGATGGTGAATATAACAACAATGATAATGATGACAGATTGTGGTGTGACTGATGATGAATATAACAACAATGATAATGATGACAGATTGTTCTATGACTAATGATGAATATAACAACAATGATTATGATGACAGATTGTTGTTGTGGTGTTACTGATGATGAATATAACAACAATGACAATGATGACAGATTGTGGTGTGACTGATGGTGAATATAACAACAATGATAATGATGACTGATTGTTTTATGACTGATGATGAATATAACAACAATGATAATGATGACAGATTGTTGTGTGACTAATGATGAATATAACAACAATGATAATGATGACTGATTGTTTTATGACTGATGATGAATATAACAACAATGATAATGATGACAGATTGTTCTATGACTAATGATGAATATAACAACAATGATTATGATGACAGATTGTTGTTGTGGTGTGACTGATGTTGAATATAACAACAATGACAATGATGACAGATTGTGGTGTGACTAATGATGAATATAACAACAATGACAATGATGACAGATTGTTGTTGTGGTGTGACTGATGTTGAATATAACAACAATGATAATGATGACAGATTGTTGTTGTGGTGTTACTGATGATGAATATAACAACAATGACAATGATGACAGATTGTGGTGTGACTAATGATGAATATAATGACAATGATGACAGATTGTTGTTGTGGTGTGACTGATGTTGAATATAACAACAATGATAATGATGACAGATTGTTGTTGTGGTGTGACTGATGATGAATATAACAACAATGATAATGATGACAGATTGTTCTATGACTGATGATGAATATATCAACAATGATTATGATGACAGATTGTTGTTGTGGTGTGACTAATGATGAATATAACAACAATGATAATGATGACAGATTGCTTTGTTACTGATGATGAATATAACAACAATGACAATGATGACAGATTGTGGTGTGACTGATGTTGAATATAACAACAATGATAATGATGACAGATTGTTGTTGTAGTGTGACTGATGATGAATATAACAACAATGATAATGATGACAGATTGTTCTATGACTGATGATGAATATAACAACAATGATAATGATGACAGATTGTTGTGTGACTAATGATGAATATAACAACAATGATAATGATGACAGATTGTGGTGTGACTGATGATGAATATAACAAAAATGATAATGATGACAGATTGTTGTTGTGGTGTTACTGATGATGAATATAACAACAATGATAATGATGACAGATTGTTGTGTGACTTATGATGAATATAACAACAATGATAATGATGACAGATTGTTGTTGTGGTGTTACTGATGATGAATATAACAACAATGATAATAATGACAGATTGTTGTGTGACTGATGATGAATATAACAACAATGTTAATGAAGACAGATTGTTGTTTTGGTGTGACTAATGATGAATATAACAACAATGTGAATGATGACAGATTGTTGTTGTGGTGTGACTAATGATGAATATAACAACAATGATAATGATGACAGATTGTTGTGTGACTGGTGATGAATATAACAACAATGATAATGATGACAGATTGTTGTGTGACTAATGATGAATATAACAACAATGATAATGATGACATATTGTGGTGTTACTGATGATGAATATAACAACAATGATAATGATGACAGTTTGTGGTGTGACTGATGATGAATATAACAACAATGGTAATGATGACAGATTGTTGTGTGACTGATGTTGAATATAACAACAATGATAATGATGACAGATTGTTGTTGTGGTGTTACTGATGATGAATATAACAACAATGATAATGATGACAGATTGTTGTGTGACTGATGATGAATATGACAACAATGATAATGATGACAGTTTGTGGTGTGTGACTGATGTTGAATATAACAACAATGATAATGATGACTGATTGTTGTTGTGGTGCTACTGATGATGAATATAACAACAATGATAATGATGACAGATTGTTGTTGTGGTGTTACTGATGATGAATATAACAACAATGATAATGATGACAGATTGTTGTGTGTGACTGATGATGAATATAACAACAATGATAATGATGACAGATTGTGGTGTGACTGATGATGAATAGAACAACAATGATAATGATGACAGATTGTGGTGTGACTGATGATGAATATAACAACAATGATAATGATGACAGATTGTGGTGTTACTGATGATGAATATAACAACAATGATAATGATGACAGTTTGTTGTGTTACTGATGATGAATATAACAACAATGATAATGATGACAGATTGTGGTGGGACTGATGATGAATATAACAACAATGATAATGATGACAGATTGTTGTGTGACTGATGATGAATATAACAACAATGATAATGATGACAGTTTGTTGTGTTACTGATGATGAATATAACAACAATGGTAATATGACAGATTGTTGTTGTGTTGTTACTGATGATGAATATAACAACAATGATAACGATGACAGATTGTTGTTGTGGTGTGACTAATGATGAATATAACAACAATGATAATGATGACAGATTGTTGTGGTGGTGTGACTGATGATGAATATAACAACAATGATAATGATGACAGATTGTTGTTGTGGTGTGACTAATGATGAATATAACAACAATGATAATGATGACAGATTGTTGTGTGTGACTGATGATGAATATAACAACAATGATAATGATGACTGATTGTTGTTGTGGTGCTACTGATGATGAATATAACAACAATGATAATGATGACAGATTGTTGTTGTGGTGTTACTGATGATGAATATAACAACAATGATAATGATGACAGATTGTTGTGTGTGACTGATGATGAATATAACAACAATGATAATGATGACAGATTGTGGTGTGACTGATGATGAATAGAACAACAATGATAATGATGACAGATTGTGGTGTGACTGATGATGAATATAACAACAATGATAGTGATGACAGATTGTTGTGGTGTGAGTGATGATGAATATAACAACAATGATATTGATGACATATTGTTGTGTGACTAATGATGAATATAACAACAATGATAATGATGACATATTGTGGTGTTACTGATGATGAATATAACAACAATGATAATGATGACAGTTTGTGGTGTGACTGATGATGAATATAACAACAATGGTAATGATGACAGATTGTTGTGTGACTGATGTTGAATATAACAACAATGATAATGATGGCAGATTGTTGTTGTGGTGTTACTGATGATGAATATAACAACAATGATAATGATGACAGATTGTTGTGTGACTGATGATGAATATAACAACAATGATAATGATGACAGATTGTTGTGTGACTGATGTTGAATATAACAACAATGGTAATGATGACAGATTGTTGTGTTACTGATGATGAATATAACAACAATGGTAATGATGACAGATTGTTGTGTGACTGATGTTGAATATAACAACAATGATAATGATGACAGATTGTTGTGTGACTGATGATGAATATAACAACAATGATAATGATGACAGTTTGTGGTGTGTGACTGATGTTGAATATAACAACAATGATAATGATGACTGATTGTTGTTGTGGTGTTACTGATGATGAATATAACAACAATGATAATGATGACAGATTGTTGTTGTGGTGTTACTGATGATGAATATAACAACAATGATAATGATGACAGATTGTTGTGTGTGACTGATGATGAATTTAATAACAACGGTAATGATGACAGATTGTGGTGTGACTGATGATGAATATAACAACAATGATAATAATGACAGATTGTTGTTGTGGTGTGACTGATGTTGAATATAACAACAATGATATTGATGACAGATTGTTGTGGTGTGACTGATGTTGAATATAACAACAATGATAATGATGACAGATTGTGGTGTGACTGATGATGAATAGAACAACAATGATAATGATGACAGATTGTGGTGTGACTAATGATGAATAGAACAACAATGATAATGATGACAGATTGTGGTGTGACTGATGATGAATTTAACAACAATCATAATGATGACAGATTGTTGTGTGACTGATGATGAATAGAACAACAATGATAATGATGACAGATTGTGGTGTGACTGATGATGAATAGAACAACAATGATAATGATGACAGATTGTGGTGTGACTGATGATGAATTTAACAACAATCATAATGATGACAGATTGTTGTGTGACTGATGTTGAATATAACAACAATGATAATGATGACTGATTGTTGTTGTGGTGTTACTGATGATGAATATAACAACAATGATAATGATGACAGATTGTTGTTGTGGTGTTACTGATGATGAATATAACAACAATGATAATGATGACAGATTGTTGTGTGTGACTGATGATGAATATAACAACAACGGTAATGATTACAGATTGTGGTGTGACTGATGATGAATATAACAACAATGATAATAATGACAGATTGTTGTTGTGGTGTGACTGATGTTGAATATAACAACAATGATATTGATGACAGATTGTTGTGGTGTGACTGATGTTGAATATAACAACAATGATAATGATGACAGATTGTGGTGTGACTGATGATGAATAGAACAACAATGATAATGATGACAGATTGTGGTGTGACTGATGATGAATATAACAACAATCATAATGATGACAGATTGTCGTGTGTGACTGATGTTGAATATAACAACAATGATAATGATGACAGATTGTCGTATGACTGATTACGAATATAACAACAATGATAATGATGACAGATTGTTGTGGTGTGACTGATGATGAATACAACAACAATGTGAATGATGACAGATTGTTGTTGTGGTGTGACTGATGATGAATATAACAACAATGATAATGATGACAGATTGTTGTGTGCGACTGATGATGAATATAACAACAATGGTAATGTTGACAGATTGTGCTGTAGTGTTACTGATGATGAATATAACAACAATGGTAATGATGACAGATTGTTGTTGTGGTGTAACTGATGATGAATATAACAACAATGATAATGATGACAGATTGTTGTGGTGTGACTGATGATGAATATAACAACAATGATAATGATGACAGATTGTTGTTGTGGTGTTACTGATGATGCATATAACAACAATGGTAATGATGACAGATTGTGGTGTAACTAATGGTAATATAACAACAATGATAATGATGACAGATTGTTGTTGTGATGTGACTGATGATGAATATAACAACAATGATAATGATGACAGATTGTTGTGGTGTGACTGATGATGAATATAACAACAATGATAATGATGACAGATTGTTGTTGTTGTGTTACTGATGATGAATATAACAACAATGACAATGATGACAGATTGTGGTGTGAATGATGATGAATATAACAACAATGGTAATGTTGACAGATTGCTGTGTGACTGATGATGAATATAACAACAATGGTAATGATGACAGATTGTGGTTTTGGTGTTACTGATGATGAATATAACAACAATGATAATGATGACAGATTGTCGTATGACTGATTACGAATATAACAACAATGATAATGATGACAGATTGTTGTGGTGTGACTGATGATGAATATAACAACAATGATAATGATGACAGATTGTGGTGTTACTGATGATGAATATAACAACAATGATAATGATGACAGATTGTTTTGTGACTGATGATGAATATAACAACAATGATAATGATGACAGATTATTGTGGTGTGACTAATGATGAATATAACAACAATGATAATGATGACAGATTGTTGTGTGTGACTGATGATGAATATAACAACAATGATAATGATGACAGATTGTGGTGTGACTGATGTTGAATATAACAACAATGATAGTGATGACAGATTGTTGTGGTGTGACTGATGATGAATATAACAACAATGATATTGATGACATATTGTTGTGTGACTAATGATGAATATAACAACAATGATAATGATGACATATTGTGGTGTTACTGATGATGAATATAACAAAAATGATAATGATGACAGTTTGTGGTGTGACTGATGATGAATATATCAACAATGGTAATGATGACAGATTGTTGTGTGACTGATGTTGAATATAACAACAATGATAATGATGGCAGATTGTTGTTGTGGTGTTACTGATGATGAATATAACAACAATGATAATGATGACAGATTGTTGTGTGACTGATGATGAATATAACAACAATGATAATGATGACAGTTTGTGGTGTGTGACTGATGTTGAATATAACAACAATGATAATGATGACTGATTGTTGTTGTGGTGTTACTGATGATGAATATAACAACAATGATAATGATGACAGATTGTTGTTGTGGTGTTACTGATGATGAATATAACAACAATGATAATGATGACAGATTGTTGTGTGACTGATGATGAATATAACAACAATGATAATGATGACAGATTGTTGTGTGTGACTGATGATGAATATAACAACAATGATAATGATGACAGATTGTTGTGTGTGACTGATGATGAATATAACAACAACGGTAATGATGACAGATTGTGGTGTGACTGATGATGAATATAACAACAATGATAATAATGACAGATTGTTGTTGTGGTGTGACTGATGTTGAATATAACAACAATGATATTGATGACAGATTGTTGTGGTGTGACTGATGATGAATATAACAACAATGATAATGATGACAGATTGTGGTGTGACTGATGATGAATAGAACAACAATGATAATGATGACAGATTGTGGTGTGACTGATGATGAATATAACAACAATCATAATGATGACAGATTGTCGTGTGTGACTGATGTTGATTATAACAACAATGATGATGATGACAGATTGTTGTGTGACTGATGATGAATATAACAACAATGATAATGATGACAGATTGTTGTTGTGGTGTGACTGATGATGAATATAACAACAATGATAATGATGACAGATTGTGGTGTTACTGATGATGAATATAACAACAATGATAATGATGACAGTTTGTTGTTTTACTGATGATTAATATAACAACAATGGTAATGATGACAGATTGTTGTTGTGGTGTTACTGATGATGAATATAACAACAATGGTAATGATGACAGATTGTTGTGTGACTGATGATGAATATAACAACAATGGTAATGTTGACAGATTGTGCTGTGGTGTTACTGATGATGAATATAACAACAATGATAATGATGACAGATTGTTGTTGTGGTGTTACTAATGATGAATATAACAACAATGATAATGATGACAGATTGTGGTGTGACTGATGATGAATATAACAACAATTATAATGATGACAGATTGTTTTATGACTAATGATGAATATAACAACAATGATAATGATGACAGATTGTTGTGTGTGACTAATGATGAATATAATAACAATGATAATGATGACAGATTGTTGTTGTGGTGTGACTGATGATGAATATAACAACAATGGTAATGATGACAGATTGTTGTGTGACTGATGATGAATATAACAACAATGATAATGATGACAGATTGTTGTTGTGGTGTTACTGATGATGAATATAACAACAATGACAATGATGACAGATTGTGGTGTGAATGATGATGAATATAACAACAATGGTAATGTTGACAGATTGTTGTGTGACTGATGATGAATATAACAACAATGGTAATGATGACAGATTGTGGCTTTGGTGTTACTGATGATGAATATAACAACAATGATAATGATGACAGATTGTTGTATGACTGATTACGAATATAACAACAATGATAATGATGACAGATTGTTGTGGTGTGACTGATGATGAATATAACAACAATGATAATGATGACAGATTGTGGTATTACTGATGATGAATATAACAACAATGATAATGATGACAGATTGTTTTGTGACTGATGATGAATATAACAACAATGATAATGATGACAGATTGTTGTGGTGTGACTAATGATGAATATAACAACAATGATAATGATGACAGATTGTTGTGGTGTGACTGATGATGAATATAACAACAATGATAATGATGACAGATTGTGGTGTTACTGATGATGAATATAACAACAATGATAATGATGACAGATTGTTGTTGTGGTGTGACTGATGATGAATATAACAACAATGATAATGATAACAGATTGTGGTGTGTGACTGATGATGAATATAACAACAATGATAATGATAACAGATTGTGGTGTGTGAATGATGATGAATATAACAACAATGATAATGATAACAGATTGTGGTGTGACTGATGATGAATATAACAACAATGATAATGATAACAGAT
This sequence comes from Mactra quadrangularis, assembly GCA_025267735.1. NCBI lineage: Eukaryota > Metazoa > Mollusca > Bivalvia > Venerida > Mactridae > Mactra > Mactra quadrangularis. The sequence continues at coordinate 13,124,321 of CM046298.1, forward strand.
TGTAGTTTGTGACTGATGATGAATATAACAACAATGATAATGATGACAGATTGTTGTTGTGGTGTGACTGATGATGAATATAACAACAATGATAATGATGACAGATTGTTTTATGACTGATGATGAATATAACAACAATGATAATGATGACAGATTGTTGTTGTGGTGTAACTGATGATGAATATAACAACAATGTGAATGATGACAGATTGTTGTTGTGGTGTAACTGATGATGAATATAACAACAATGATAATGATGACAGATTGTTGTTGTGGTGTAACTGATGATGAATATAACAACAATGATAATGATGACAGATTGTTGTTGTGGTGTAACTGATGATGAATATAACAACAATGATAATGATGACAGATTGTTGTTGTGGTGTTACTCATGATGAATATAACAACAATGATAATGATGACAGATTGTTGTTGTGGTGTGACTGATGATGAATATAACAACAATGATAATGATGACTGATTGTTGTGTGACTAATGATGAATATAACAACAATGATAATGATGACAGATTGTTTTATGACTAATGATGAATATAACAACAATGATAATGATGACAGATTGTTGTTGTGGTGTGACTGATGATGAATATAACAACAATGATAATGATGACAGATTGTTGTGTGACTGATGATGAATATAACAACAATGATAATGATGACAGATTGTGGTGTCACTGATGATGAATATAACAACAATGATAATGATGACAGATTGTGGTGTGACTGATGATGAATATAACAACAATGATAATGATGACAGATTGTTGTTGTGATGTGACTGATGATGAATATAACAACAATGATAATGATGACTGATTGTTGTGTGGGACTGATGATGAATATAACAACAATGATAATGATGACAGATTGTTGTGTGTGACTAATGATGAATATAACAACAATGATAATGATGACAGATTGTTGTGTGTGACTAATGATGAATATAACAACAATGATAATGATGACAGATTGTTGTGTGTGACTAATGATGAATATAACAACAATGATAATGATGACAGATTGTTGTTGTGATGTGACTGATGATGAATATAACAACAATGATAATGATGACAGATTGTTGTGTGACCGATGATGAATATAACAACAATGATAATGATGACTGACTGTTTTATGACTAATGATGAATATAACAACAATGATAATGATGACAGATTGTTGTGGTGTGACTGATGATGAATATAACAACAATGATAATGATGACAGATTGTTGTGGTGTTACTGATGATGAATATAACAACAATGATAATGATGACAGATTGTTGTTGTGGTGTGACTAATGATGAATATAACAACAATGATAATGATGACATATTGTTGTTGTGGTGTGACTAATGATGAATATAACAACAATGATAATGATGACTGATTGTTGTTGTGGTGTGACTAATGATGAATATAACAACAATGATAATGATGACAGATTGTTGTTGTGGTGTGACTAATGATGAATATAACAACAATGATAATGATGACAGATTGTTGTTGTGGTGTGTCTAATGATGAATATAACAACAATGATAATGATGACAGATTGTTGTTGTGACTGATGATGAATATAACAACAATGATAATGATGACAGATTGTGGTGTTACTGATGATGAATATAACAACAATGATATTGATGACAGTTTGTGGTGTGTGACTGATGTTGAATATAACAACAATAATAATGATGACAGATTGTTGTTGTGGTGTTACTGATGATGAATATAACAACAATGATAATGATGACAGATTGTTGTGTGTGACTGATGATGAATATAACAACAATGATAATGATGACAGATTGTTGTGTGACTTATGATGAATATAACAACAATGATAATGATGACAGATTGTGGTGTGACTGATGATGAATATAACAACAATGATAATGATGACAGATTGTGGTGTTACTGATGATGAATATAACAACAATGATAATGAGGACAGATTGTTGTGTGTGACTGATGATGAATATAACAACAATGATAATGATGACAGATTGTTGCGTGACTGATGATGAATATAACAACAATGATAATGATGACAGATTGTTGCGTGACTGATGATGAATATAACAACAATGATAATGATGACAGATTGTTCTATGCTTGATGATGAATATAACAACAATGATAATGATGACAGATTGTTGTGTGTGACTGATGATGAATATAACAACAATGATAATGATGACAGATTGTGGTGTTACTGATGATGAATATAACAACAATGATAATGATGACAGATTGTGGTGTGACTGATGATGAATATAACAACAATGATAATGATGACAGATTGTTGTTGTGGTGTGACTGATGATGAATATAACAACAATGATAATGATGACAGATTGTGGTGTCACTGATGATGAATATAACAACAATGATAATGATGACAGATTGTGGTGTGACTGATGATGAATATAACAACAATGATAATGATGTCAGATTGTGGTGTGACTGATGATGAATATAACAACAATGATAATGATGACAGATTGTTGTGTGACTGATGATGAATATAACAACAATGATAATGGTGACAGATTGTGGTGTGACTATATACATCTTTATTGCCTCCAAGATAGTTGAAGATTTACAGTTTATTGTGTAATAGAACATAGAAAATTCAAATAATAATGATAATAGTAATAAATATGTACAGACATTGACTTACATGAGTAGATTATTACAATAAGTGAAAATGAACATTATATGTACATGTACAATAGTATAAAGAATATAAATGATCTTGAAACAATTACCTAATATGATATGTATTAGAAATCTTGTCAGTTTCAGATACATCTTTATATTATATAATGAATATTTTTGTCATTGTTTTAGCATAGTAAATCGAAAGCGAAATATATATTACTATGCTTTAATGACGAAAATATCCTATTGTCCTGAAAGAATATAAAGTGTCATAGTTCAATGCATAAATTGTGTATCTAGTTGAAAATTTACTTTATAAGTTAGCACATATAATTAGAAAGTTCGAATAGTGGTCAATTGGCACTAATGCTGCTATATCACTGTCTACAAATCCTAATAAGCACTTCAAAAAATGTGTTCTGTTTAATGTCACTAGGAAATTACGCAGCGGTTTATTACACTGATTTTCTACAATATCAAGAAATAGTTGCGTTTTGGTAGTTGATAGATTGTAATTACATTCCAATAGTAAGTGATTGAGTTCTTCAGAGGTATTTTGGAGACATTTATGGCATGTAAGATCTTGTTCTTATGTAGTTTTGCATAATATCGAGGCTACAAATTTCAAAACACCAACAGAATCCGGTCTCTCTGCGGCCGCTTTCCAAATATTAGATAATCTTAGGTTGACGTGAATTGTTCTGAACATTTTAAAGTCATCACTGGTTTGCATTCGAAAACGCCATTCCGTTTGTTCTACAGTTAAAATTGCATTTCTTACATATCTTTTCCATACGTATTTACTTGGAAATGTACCATTTGACATAAACGTATCTAAATAATCAATAAGTTTGTATTTGTCAAGGACACGTATAACATCGGGTATGAAACCTTACGAAGTCGAGCTTAATGTCGTTCTGTAGTGAAAAAAGTCGAGCAATGAAAACTTTACGTGTTAGCTCATTCGAACTAAGTCTACACAAAGTACCAAGGAATAAGAGTTTCTGTAGATTAATGTAAGCTTCGATTGACGTGAGGCCTAGCATGCCAGTAACCATGTCTGATCTTGTGCGGGAAGGTAACCCTTGAGCATGTCTCAAACACATGTGGTGAGTTGATTCTAATTTAACTAAGTCTGACCTCTTCAGAGGATTCCACAACTCACAGGCAAACAATGGGCGAGGCAGAACACAACTTGTATAGTCTTGACATAATATGTGGGTTCACACCATTACAGCCACTTGTTGGATTTGCCAGGGAAAAGTAAGTACCCCTAATAGCAAACTCCCCGCAGTGGTTATCTCCCTTTATCAAATCAATAACAAAGCGCGACGTTTTACAAGCACTGTGAGGAGTTTGGTAAAACACGGGTTTTGTGTTCTATCAATGGAGGAATACTTTACACGTGTAGAAACGCAAACTTCCCGCAGCGGTTATCTCCCTAAATAAAATATCAAATCAATAACCACTGCCACCACAAGTAAATTCGTCCCTCAGAGAGCCGAATATTATTTTTGATTTTTTCTGTTACATTTCAATGTTTTCTAGAAATTGAGTTTCCTACTAGTAAATCATTAAGTACTGTCATCGCTATTATTTCGGCCCATACGGAAAAAAAGACATAACAAGTTTAAATAAAGATATTCACATGAAATTTTGTACCAGTACCATTCAAATTGACATAAATGTTAGGAAAAATGTGTTTCTAGACGATTTTGAGGTAAATTACACTCACAGACCTCCCTGACCCCCCCCTATCCACCTGAGCCATCTACAGATAGAATACCCCATTGTTTACGTCATATACTTGAGCAAGAAACTATATCCTGAACTTAAGCTCAGTATTGGGGTCCAGAGAGTGGACTTAAAAGTTCATATGAACAGTCAGAACTTTCATGATCAAACTTAAATAAACAAGTATAAATTAATTAATTTCTTAACAATAAAACCAAACCTCTTGCACATCACAATTTCGCGCAACTTTGCTATTGGGTTTCCCAAATTCATACAATCTGATTGGTTGATACAGCTAATCTCATGACGTCAGGAAAATATAAAAACCATACAAACCGGGCTCGTTCCGTATCACTCCAAAAGCACGTTGGTGCAAATTGTCACAGGTTCTGAAGCATATAACATACATCTTCTCAGCTAGGTGAAGGATGTGTTGACATTCTGGTCTGCAAATATAGGCAGAAGACGCACATAATAGTGAGACAAGACATGAGACTATATTCATTCACACGTACACAGACTGGAGAGCATGGTGGATTATGTGACAATGTGCTCCAACATTTTAATCAAAAATGCATATAAAATGGCAATGACAACCATAATGAAGTAATGCAAAATAAACAATGGAAACATGTGAACAATAACAAAACTTACGTACCTGCAAATATAAGCAAAATATGCAACCATTTAATAAAATGTAAGACACGACGAAAGAAAGAAACACTGATTCACGTGCACCGTTTTGAGCTTAATGCGCATGCGTGTTGTAAGAGTAAAGGAAAACGACTCAATGCAGCATCGTTGTCGTCACTTGACGGTGAAATGAAAAAATAATGAGACTTTAACTTAAAAGGAGGACGTGATAAATTAATGGATAATGATTAAAGATAAATCATTATAACCAAAGAAATAAATACCTTTCATGCATGTACGTATAGCTAAGGCTCTTTGGAATGACATCGCTTATATAATTGACATTATAAAAGCAATTGTCAAAATTATGGAACATGATTCAACTAAAGAATCTATCCTACATTTATTTAATCTATTCTCAAACAATAAATCATATGTATATGTTCTATATTATTATAGTGATGTTTTTGCTATCCACCGGATTTCTTGTCTTTTTTATTATAAATACTACCACCTCTTTCTACTCTTCTTACTTACTTCTTTATTCTGCCATCACTCTAGAGAGCTCATTATATCATCATTCATCATTCCAAATTTAAACTGTATAAATGTGCGTTCCTAATATGTATGTAAATGACAAATAGTAATTCTTTTCTGTAGATTTACAGTTTGCAAGAACACTGCATACCAAGGGAAATAAGTATTATTAATTAAGTAAACAAATGAAATAGGAAAAATTAAAATATGTTGAAAATTTATATTAAAAAAACAAACAATCTTGATGTAGATTTTCAACATATTTTAATTTTTCCTATCTCATTTCAATACATATATATATATATATATATATCATAATAGCATAATTATGTAAACTTAACCGAACCACAACACAGTCAAAGACAGGTTTACATGTATTTTTGTAAAATATGTGTCGGTGAATGACCGTAACTAAGTTGTGAGAACTTGTGGCCAGACCCCATTGTCATTTTTGTACATATGTATCTGTCATTGTTGTATATCAACTATGTTAACTATTTGACAATAAAATATGTTTAAAGTAAAAGTATACTATGCAGTATTTATAAATTTTCAAAAACTGAATGAATGTACTTAACTCATTGTCATTGTAAATGGTTAAGTTGTTCTAGCAATCTTTAAATCTTGTACTACAAGGGAGACAACCATCGTGAAGTTATAGCTTTCTTACTTTCCTTATACAGATCTGTAATTAAGTATGATTATTATTCTGTGTTGTTGTTTTTTAAGAGCGTATTTATTGTAACCTGTTTTAATAATTAATCACAACTCTTCCCTTGTAATAAGAGCTTCATAGCTATTGTAACACCCATTAACAATTTACTATAAATATTTTCTTGTAAATGAGTATCAGGTCGTCCACGTACAAACATTTCGTATATAAACATAGCCAGTTTCGTTACACACCAATATTTAGGGGTGAATTATTTTTACAATTTTATACATTGCGTCGCCTCAATCTAACAATGTCCTATCTCCATTTTTGAAAAAAATGAGATAAACATACCAAGTGACTTGTATGACATTGTTCTATCTTCTAAAAAAGGTTTCGAGACTCTATCATGTCAAACAGCCCAATTCGCCAATCGTACATTATCCTATCTCCACACATTTTCTCTGCTCACAGCGTAAACATTGCTCTATGTCCAGGACATAGATCAATGTTTGGGCTGAAAATACTGTTATCCGATCAAAATGAAATCTTCGTCACTCGTTTTATGTCCTAATTGACTCTAACAATGCTCTAAGTCCATAGAAGCTTGTTCAAACATTGCTCTATCTCCTTTCGTCCAGTCGGAGTACACAACATGATTATTGTGTTTTTCCTCTCCAGTGACATTATATTTTTGGTGTATACCAAAATAAATATGTATGCTGCAACATAGGCAGTGTTACAAACTCAAAATTATAGAAAATGTGCTCAAATACCATTATAATGTCTTCTTGGAGATAGCGCAATGTTAGAACGAGATGCATCAACCAAAATAAGCGAATTTTGACCTATCTCCAAACACATTTTTGCAATTTTCAGCATTATTATTCATAATATTTCAATCATATTCTTCAAATATGTGTTGATTAACATTGTTAATGTGCCTACCAAGTCTCATGTCTATACAGACTGAAACAACGAAGATATAACCCTTTGAACTTTTGAAGTCGATTTCCCAAAAATAAAAATTTGGTAGTTAGAGCATTGTTAGATTGAGGCGACGAAATTTGTAGTTTAGTTAGTTAACACTTATTTTATAAACACATCATTGTTTAAAATTTACAATGTGCATACTCACTATTTAAAAGAAATGTTACACATAAAAATGTCCTGTTTAAATCAGTAAAATGCTGTTCATGCATTAGTTTATTCACCTATTTTGTTGGCACTCAGTTGGGCCATGTTTCAGGGCTCGAATCTCGAGTTAAAGCAATTTAGCCAGGTACTGGCGGGTACCACGCGATGGGGTCTGACATAGGACCATCACTTGGACATATAGTGGCTACCCTGGGAAAAGTCCGTGGGCTTGGGTCAAAGACCACTTAAAGTCGGTACATAACGTTTTGTGTATAAAATTAGCACTTAGATGGGATATGTTTCAGGGCTCGAATCTCGTGTTAAAGCTATTTGGCCGGGTATTGGAGTATACCACGCGAGAGGACTGACATAGGGCTATCACATGGGCATAATGGCTATCCTGGGAAAATTCCGTGGGTTTGGGCCAAAGACCACAAAATGTCGGTATTTTACGTTTTGTGTATAAAATCACCACTCAGATGGGCCATGTTTCAAGGCTCGAATCTCGTGTTTAAACGATTTGGCCGGGTACTGGCGTATACCACGTTAGAGGTATGACCTAGGGCTATCACGTGGGTATAGTGGCTACCCTAGGAAATTTCCGTGGACTTGGTCCAGAGACCACAAAATGTCGGTACTTTACGTTTTGTGTAGACAAATCAGCATTCAGATGGGCCATGTTTCAGGGCTCGAATCTAGAGTTAAAGCGATTTAGCTGGGTACTGGTGTATGCTACGCTAGAGGTCTGAACAAAGGCTATCACGTGTATATAGCGGCTACCCTGGGAAAATTCCGTGGGTTTGGGCCAAAGGCCACTTAAGGTCGGTACTTTACGTTTTGTGTATAAAATCAGCACTCAGATGGGCCGATTTTATACACAAAACACATAATACTGACTAGTGGCCTTAGGCCGGACAAATGGACTTGCCATGTTAAATAACTTGTTAATGTATGCCGTTTTAGGCCTAAAGTATTTTTTCACGATTCATTATATATAAAAAATTGCAAGCAAAAGTAGCACTTTGCCAAGTGCATATGTAAAATGTCAAGATAATCTTCGAATTCAAAAGACTGTTTATAAAGGCGATAATTTAGGCAGTACGCAGACCCGTTTATTTTGGAGGTTCTGGATTGTAAGTACTGGTCCTGAAGTTTACGATTTATAATTTTTGAATATAGTAGTAGCATCAAAACACTGTTGATTCCATATATATGTATATGTCAGACCATGAACAAACTTTAACCAAGGAAGTTTTATGTCAGATCTTTCATAAAGAGAAAAAACAGTTCTGTACAAAATGTTATTAATTTTACTATCTTTGCAATTTATTACTTTACACCAATAGTTCAGCACTCGCATTTTAACCAATAGAGAAACTGGCAAGATACCCAAGTCACCATATACCATACAGCTTGGAGTGCATTGTTTTAGTTTTAATATTTGTTTACAAATTTGTATTTGAAACTTATCTAACATAGTAACAGCTTCACAACCCCAAACCTCTGAACCATACAACAATATTGGAGTTACCATTGTATCAAATAAATGTAACTGGAGACTTATAGGTAAAGACAGTTTCCTACTCATTTTAATAATAATGGAGTACATTAATTGCTTTTTTGACTTGGACAATCAAATGTGCTTTTGTAAGGTGGAACTTGTCATTATAACAGAACCTTACACCAAGATAAGAAAAAAGTCAACCGTATCTAAAACTTTATGATTATATTAAAAATGAGGCAAATTCTGAAGACCTCTTTTTTAAAAAAAACCAATACTTTAGTTGTATTTGAATTAACCTTCAGTTTCTACAAGTTACAATATTGAAACATAGCATTGAGAGCAATTTGTCAATGTTTTCTACAAAAATCACAGTGTCGTCAGCATATAACAAAACAAATAATTTCAGAAATACTTCGACATCATTGTCTCTTAATTAACATTTCATTTACAATATTTGAAAGACTTGAAAGACCATTATATTTCTGTGACATAAACTGATTAAAGTCATTTCGAAATAGTGAAAAACACTGGAGACAAGTTTTCACCCTGACGAACCCCTGTAAAGCTTCCAAAAAAATTGACATTTTATTGTCATTAACTGTTTTTACACAAGATTTAGCTTTTTTATATATGCTTTGAATAATTTTCAAACAATTACCAGTTACAACATGTATATTACAGCTTACTAATTTTTGCCATAGAGCTACACGATTGACACTATCAAAGAGAGTTTGCTGTGTTTGAGTACCGCATAAAATATTTTATATCCGTACAATAACGTCACTCATTCGATCCTGTACGGTCTTTTTCCACAGTAATGGCGGTGGCGTGCAATGTAATTAAATTGAGATGAAAAATTGACAAAATACCGCTGAATATTTCATCATTTGATAGCATAAAAGGTTGGAATATAATAGAGCAAGTATTTGTATTAAAATTTTCTTGAAAGTCAATGCAATACTGTCGATATTTGATTTCTACTACACGATAGATCTATGTCAAGTTTTGACAGGACTGGACTTTCGTCCTTGGGGCCGTGATCCTTTAAGTACTTTGCTTGGGTTTCAAAATCATAAATGTGTAAACGTTACTTAAGACGGTTAGTCCTTATATGTATGCATTATGTGCAGTCCTGAGGGTGTGACTATGTATCCTTGACAGAATGCATGTATGAATCATAACATGATGTATGTAGGAAAGTTGGGACAACTCAACCCGAAGACAAGTCGACCTGAGACAACTCAACCCGCAGGTAGGGACAACTCAACCCACACAATGGGACAAGTCAACCCGTGGACAAGTCAACCTGTGACAACTCAACATGTGTCATATTTCTAAGTTAATTACTAGTGATGGGATATCGGTTGGATATTATAATCGATCATCGGTTGAAATCGGTTACTGCTGTCGATGCGATTCTTCCGATTATAATCTGTTCATGATAAATTTGCTTTTGCATTAATATTTTGCTTTGAATCCTTATATAATCGATGTATTATAGACCAAGAAATAAAAATAGCTGTTTTTGTTGTTTGTATTTGCTTTCTATATATGCATCATTTGGTTATTAACAACCCCAGCTTTCTACTATTGGCTTAGTAACATAAAAGTTAATGAATAGTGTGATACATGTTCATATGAACTATTTACCATGCTCTGATACTGATAGTAATAATAAAACTGGGGGTTCTAACAAGTATAGAATGCTGAATTTAGATAATTAATGCAATTTATTTTTCAAAGTTATCTATGCAGTTTGGTTTGGAAATGCTTACGATACAGAAGACCTCATGGTATAGCAGATTGAGTTCATGTAGTTCACTAGACCAGGATAGCGTATTATCAAACAATTTACGACAATTTAGCTATTCATTATAGAAGGATTTAAGACCAAAATTGGTTGTAAGACTTATGATAATACTGGCCGGTCTTCTGATTTCTTTTTCGTACCGGGGTGATCGTACACCAAATTTCATTGAATTATAATCTAGTGATCACTTTAGATCATTCTTGTTCCCAGAGTCTAGTAGGATTCTCAATACTAGCATTGTATTGATAATCCTCATTCCTACTACTAGACGCTGGGAACAAGAATGCTATAGATTTTGCTGGTCAAAGTAATAAAATTATGTCACTTGTTTTTAATTGTATCTTGAATTCATTTAATATTTTTGTACTATACAAATGAAAGCATCTTAAAGTGACTTTGTGTCTTCATTAGTTAATAATTGTATTGAAATCATTTCAAAGATTAAAATGTAATTTTACCTAATAAGTATTATAGTGTATCAGTCTTCACTGCTACAGTGAAGTATCAATTCAAGAATATTAGTGATCATATGATGAATTTAATTTTTATTTCTGTACATATTAAACTTTGCTTAAATTTGATTTTTTTTTTCACTCAAAAAATATAACGATCGGCCCCGGGTACGAAAGTTATCGAGGACGAATGTTTCACGTGTCCATTGCATTTTTTCAGGTCAAATATATGATCTAATCAATTATGTAATTAAGAAATCATTATGAAATGAACGGGGTTTTAATTTCTGCATTTAATAGCCACAATATATCATTGTGTACAATCGTAATATTCGACTAATGGTGAAAGAACAGACTGTTAACGGGAATTAACTTTATCCGTTTCGTCCCCAATGTGTGACAAATGGAATTGTTTGTAAACTAAAATTTCATTGCTTTGATAATTAACTGATAAGCGTATCGATTAATGTGTGAACTGGTTATCATTATCACAAATAGCGAGCGCGTGGATAGTGTCCATAACGAATCTATATTTAGTAACACTTTTTAGCTCGACTTTACGTAGTAATGTAGAGCTCTCCTACTCGCCCCAGCGTCGGCGTCCGCGTCCGCGTCCACCTTTCTGATTAAAGTTTTTGTGCAGTAAAATACTTTCTTCTATATCTTTGTTATTTCTTAAGATATTCACTTCAAACTTTACATATATGTTCCTTACTATCAACCACATCTCATGTGACAAGGTATATAACTCCAAACACATTTCTTTCAGAATTATCTCCCCTTGAACTGATTAAAGTTTTTGTGCACAGATTAAAGTTTTTGTGCAGTAAAATACTTTCTCCTATATCTTTGTTATTTCTTAAGATATTAACTTCAAACTTTAAATATATGCTTCTTATTATCAACCACATCTCATGTGACAAGGTTCATAACTGTAAATATTTTTTTTTCAGAATTATCTCCCCTTGAACTTAGAGTTTTCTTTCAAAAATGTTTGTTTTTACTGCAACTGTTTTATTCCTTTAGGTATTGACTTCAAACTTTAAATGTACATTCCTTATTATCAACCACATCTCATGTGATAAGGTGTATAACTCCAAATATATTTTTTTAGAATTATCTCCCCTTGAACTTAGAGTTTTCTTTAAAAAGTGTTTGTTATTACTGCAACTGTTTTATTTTTATAGGTATTGACTTCAAACTTTAAATGTACATTCCTTATTATCAACCACATCTCATGTGACAAGGTGTATAACTCCAAATATATTTTTTTAGAATTATCTCCCCTTGAACTTAGAGTTTTCTTTAAAAAATGTTTGTTTTTACTGCAACTGTTTTATTTCTTAAGGTATTGACTTCAAACTTTAAATATATGTTTCTTATTATCAACCACATCTCATGTGACTAGGTTTATAACTCCTTATACATATTTTTTACTCCTGTGACAAACACTAACTAAGTCGAGCATGCTGTCTCCTCTGACAGCTCTTGTTGTCATTTTTACTCACCATCGAATGTACGTATTTTCGAACAAAGGTTCATTTTATATGTGTTGTTTTTTTTTACTAAACTCAAAATTAAACTTTTTTTTCTTTTGATAAAATAAGCGGCCAATGATTTTACGAGGGGAAAATGGTATGCTAACATTGTTTTGGGGACATGTGAAAAACTCGCTTCCGCAAGCCTTTACCCTTTCGCATGGCCGACTGCACATTGTATTGTTTAAGTTAGGGGTACAATTAGTGGGTCAAAGGTGTTATTTAACCCTCGTCGACGTGTCATAAACATAATTTGCCAGTCATGGTCGTAAAACTGCCCAAGGCAACGTTCTACTGGAGCCTGCTAGATCATTACGTACTGTCGATCCTGATTGGCTAATCGACTTTCGATGTTGAGAAACGACGCTCTGATTTGCTGTGTGTGTAAACTAGGTGGAGCGTAATCAGTAATTGACGTCCACACGTTATTATTCAATCGGCAATACTCGGCGAAGTTGACTTCTTCTTGATGTTTTGATAGGGCGAAATGGTAACACACAAGGCGACATTATCGCCCGAATCGCCCTTGCGGCCAAGCCCTGTATAAAAGCCGTGTTCGGTACCGGATGGCACCGGGACATTTTCATGCCAATGATCGATTTTGACTAAATTTAATCGATCATCATAATCGGGAGCTTCAACACGCCGCTAATCGATGTTTTCCGATCATCGGTACATCACTATTGATTACCATAAAAATCAAAATGAGTTCTAACAATTAAAACAGATATTTAATGTTATTTTTATTGATAATGGATGATATTTGTGAATGAAACAGGTTGAGTTGTCCTCAGGTTGAGTTGTCCAAACTTACGGGTTGAGTTGTCCCAACTTTGGGTTGACTTGTCCAGGGGTTGAGTTGTCCGGACCCGAATTAGGCACATCAACCAGTTCAAAGCTGTGCAAAGGCAAGCTGCCCATTTATAAACGGTGACTGCAACTACGTACAAGACTACATGCAGTGTCACTGCAATGATGGCAGACTTAGGCTGGCTGAAAAAGTTATTGAAAATATGTGTAGCTAATAGTGAAATATGTGTCGCGATAAGCAAAATATGTATAGCGAATAAATCTCCCTCTGACATTGGTATTGGCAAAATTTGGCAGGTCTGTCAATTCACGATTTGAAATATTGATACAATCTAGCATTTCTGATGTATAAATGTAAAAATATACTCCTGTTATTAGACTCCCATAACTCTAGCCAGTCCTAGGGAGGATTGTCGAGAGTTAGGGCACTCCTGTAAATCAAGACCCTGATTCTAGTACTCTAGAGTTACGGTACAGGAACTCAAGCCACTGCCTTTAAAATATCTTTCTCTTTTTACTGTCAAGGCTTTTTCAGGGCATTTTGGGAAAAAGGCCCCTGCCCATATTGGGAATTTTTAACACGGTAAATAAGTCAGATTTGGGAAAAAATATCGACAAAACAAACCAATTTGGAAATTTGATCATTTTATTTTTCTGCATTAAATCTTTATATGCCTTGCTTTGGTGTCTCTGAAAGTGTTGCATTGCTCTTCAAGAGTTTGCTCTGACAGTTCAGTAGGCATTCATTGCAAATTCTCATGTATTCATTATTTTTATATGATTCTTATTTTGATTGTATTTTGAAAAAATATTTTCCAACTTCATTACTTCCTTTTTAGTTAAATTCCATGTTCTCTAAAGTTACAAGTAAAATAATATGAAAAATTGAGAAGTAATTTTTATTTTTAAACATAATAAAATATGTCTGAGACCTTGAATTATCTATAACAATTTTTGTGCATCCCTGGTAACCAATGAAAGTTACAGTATTGAAATATACTGCACAATGGGTTCTGACAAAGTGTATTGAAGATTATAATCAAATTATTATACCCCCGCTTCGAAGAAGAGGGGGGTATACTGTTTTTCCCTTGTCCGTGCGTCCGTCCGTTACAAAATTTCCGTCGCAGTTTTCTCAGCAACTATAACATGCAGCAGCCTAATACTTGGCATATTGCTTCATCCCATAGTCCCATGTGGTGTAAAGCGATTTCATGCTCCTTGCTCATCTACTTCCTGTTTGTCGCATATTTTTAGATTTTTGCGGGGGTATCACTAGTGAGCATTAGCTCACAGATTTACTTGTTTTGTTACTGTTTATTTGGTTTTTAAACACAAGCAGATCTGTCTGACGTAAATTCTTAAAATTAAACAAGTTTAGATGTTGTTGAGAAGAAAGAAAATAACTGTCATTGGGGTTCATTTTAATAGCACACACGCGAAAATGGAATCAAAATTTCATTTGTGTCACTTTCTAAAGCAACCCTCATTTAATCAAGATGAAAGAATACAAAAAATATTTTTATTACACACACGGATCAAAAATGTTTCAAAATTTCAAATGAAGTTGCAATCTTGCGTGGGTCGCGAAAATATGTGACAAAGCATCGTAATGGTTTGTGTGATTTCATTTCAAAAATAGAACAGAAGTTTGTGCATAATATTAATAAACTTGTTTAGTCTATTAGAAGGTAAACTGATGACAAAATTGTCAGTTTTGACAGTTATTTTATGTTGAATAACCCATAATGCAGCCAATGAACTTCACAAAAAATTTTAACGGATAGTGGATTTCACGGACCACCAATCAAAACTAGACAAACTATCTGCGAAAAATGCAATCTTTTTTTTTGTAAAGGCCGGAATATCTTTTTCAAAGGGGAATTATTTAACGAGATTGGGATTTTTTTTCTTGAAATTGGGAAAAATAGTCGTTATTTGGCATTGGGAATGGGGCCGAATATCGGCCCCATGAGATAGGCTGAAAAAGCCCTGACTGTCTACCACTCGTACAAAGGTTATAGACAGGGATCATAGCAAATGAGCTTGACTTTCTGTATCGTACTGCTTTACTAGCAGTACATGTCAAACTCACATGCTATTAATTAGACTAGTTCAAATCATGAACACAACTTTGAGACTATTTTTATGACAGACCTAGAATAATCCCAGTTAACGCCACCAAATATTTTCATTCAAAATCAATATCCCTTGCTAGCTTAAACTGTTAAGAAAAAACATCTGATTTTGCAAAAAATTGGCATATCCGATTATGCAAAAAAAATGGCAATAACCTTTCTCGCTGACAAATAAATCTGACAAAGAGTTTCTGTAGTTTAAACTATATGACAGGTTTATAGAGTGAATTTTCTTCTTCATATTACCTGACCCTTAACCTGTCATGTGATCAAAAAATTATCAATCAGCATAAGGTGACGGGATATCACCAAAAAAAAAAAAACATGTTTGCTTTGAGTAGAAGAAAATTAACTTCATACTTTTCTATACTGTTTTCAGATCTAGTCATGAAGAACGTCACACTAAGTCATCTACTACAATTTTCATGGGACCAAGTAGTTTCTGGATACTGGCAGAGATATCCAAATCCTGAAAGGTATTAAACTGTACTACACTATGATCCCGCAAATCCCGTTGTTTTTAATTTCAATATTTTACATATTTCGATGAATTGAAAACTGTATTGTTACAATAAAATATTAGGCCTGACAGTCAGTCCTGTAAATATGCAGGTCTAGACAAACCTATGTTTTTACAGGATATGTCCATTTCTCTGACATATTTCCATGGTGACTGTTGTTGTGCCGCTCTTTTTGCCAGGTGAAAGAATATTCCATATGGAGTTCAGTTGACATCAACTAAAATCTGTTTTGGACACTTAAGTTAAGACTTAAAAAGACCTCTTTGCTCTTCATGTTTTGGCAAACTTTACACTAAAGGACCCTTATTTTGAAAAAATTGAACTTCTGGTAAAATCATAATTTCTGTGAGTATAAAAGCCTGATTTGAGTCAGTGGCGAACTGGCTAACTTTACTGCATTCTGTGTATTCTGGACAATGTTTCATGATTTGTATTTTTTCTATTTTTAACAGTAAACATGTTCTAACAGAAGATGTTTTGGAGAGAGAAGTTATAGGGGACAAACTAATTACTAAAAGGTTAATAAGTAAGACTAACCCTCTACCAGAATGGGCTTGGAAGTTTATACCTGGACAAAAGACTTCAGCATTTGTCATAGAAGAATCAATAGTTGATTTAAACGCAAAAGAATTTATAACCTACACAAGAAACATTGGATTACAGAAAGTTTCAGTAAGTTGTGTGATCTTTTTTACACTGTGTATAATGTTTTGTCAACTTAATTTCAGGTTATTTTATGTTGGCTAGCGCACCTGACCTAGTTTTCCTGGAGCCTTGTCCAGTACTCGCTCTACTATTCCACAAGGTCAGGCGCTTTTACTTTATGGAAGAAAATTGACATTATACTATAGTCCGACTTTCATGGAAAAATATACATTGTAACTGCCTTGTGTGGAGTTCAAACCCACACTACTTTTGGGATTCTAAATTCAAAATCCTGGTGTGCTACCAACTGTGCTACAGACTTGGGTTCAATAAATTGTTTGATCTTTAACCAATGCTAGGATGAATAGAGTGGTTGGTGGTTATTGTTTTTATGGAAGGTAGAATTAAGGAGTTTTCCTTTTTGGATTGACAATTTTAAAGAAAGTACAAGTCTGCTGATTGAGGAGTTGTTGGTTCAATTCCTAACATAGAAAGATTTCCTCTATAGGGGACATCTGTATTGTCTGCACTATTCACCGTTTTTTATTTTATTGTGTATTAAGTTATTTTCTATTGATTTCAGCGTGTTGACGAGAAATGTATATATTCACCAGATCCAGAGAACAAAGACCATAGTGTTTGTGATAGAAGATATAGTGTTAGTTCACATGTATTTGGATGTTCTAGAATGATCACCAAGTTTGTATCCAACAGAATGAAGAAAAATTCATACAAAGCTGTGAAAGGATTTGAACACGTTCTTAGAAAACTTTATATCGGTGAGGAAGAAGAACAGGTCATTGCTAAAGAGTCCATGACAAAAAGGGCAAAAGATTATGCTAAATCTAAAGCTGAAACCGTTAAATCGAAAGCTGAAAATGTGAAATCTAAAGTACACCTACCTGCTAAAACTTCGTGTGAAACACCCATTGGAGTAAATGATAGTACCTAAAACAATTCAATACTGCCATATTTGCAAACAAAATAAGTTGTTATAGAACACAAGTTTTTTCTCTATGAGTAAAGAAGGAACAAATTCTACTGTTGTTAAGTCTGCAATAAAACAATGAAATGTCCTGATAATGCAAGTTGTTTGACATTATTTCGTAAGTCATGATTAACAGTTCTTTGTTAATTAACATTTATTTCTGCTATTGTATAGCCGTCATGTTCCATAATGATCCCAGTGTCATTATTAAGCAGTGTATAGTCTGTTTTTTCTCAACTGTCAAAGCTTGAATAATTTCACAGAAACTGAATGCATTGTTTTTGTACTGGCCGCCTAATTGTTATTAAATATATCTTGACTAAAACATATCATTTGGTGTAAGCAGCATTACTTGATCATAATACACACTTTCGGAAACTCATGGATGTATCAATACGATAAATTTAACAAATGCATTATTCATGTTTTGACAGTTGAGAAAAAACGAACTATAGCAACTTTTAGTTTTAATGTATGTTATAAATCATTCAAGCCTGCATACTTTGCTGGCAGCCAATCAAGCTCCCTGTTATTGTTTCACTGACAAAAGGCTTTAAAAGATAAGATATTTCTTATATTAACCAACATGTAGTAAATATACTACACAAATATGTATTGTAATGACTAAAATGTTGCTCTTTTTATGGAAAATGTGTGGCTCTTAGTTTAGTTTTGATGAAACAATATGAAATAGCTAGCAAATTGTGCAGTTCCTCTGGTGGCTGAATGCTTATATATTATGTGAACCAATTATCAAAATGACATGTGTTTATTGTGATATCCATTGAGATCATTCTTCATTGTAACCTATCAGTATTCAATTTGTTTTTACCCAGGTTTTTCTATGAAAAAATTTGGCTTATAATTCGGCAAAACCTGTGTGGGCAGGCGGGGTTCGGTGTCATTAACAATTGTATTAGAAGTTTTTTCTTTACCATACATTTCTGCCATTTATTGTCAGATATTTTCATACAATGATAACATACCATGTGATGAACAGAATTAGAAAGAAACCACAACTCTACCTGGCTTTATTATGGATTATTTCCCTTTGTAATGTTTGTGTTAAAGTTTTAAATATGTTGGATAACTCTGTCATTTATGGTCAGATCTTGATGAAAATCCAACTTAAATGTGGTTTCCACATTACATTTCTTGTTACTTCATTTTGACTATCTGTGAGATGATGCAGTGGCTGGCATTCTTAACTTATCACAAGCTATTGGGAAAAAATGTGTTTCATCAGTGAAAACTAACTATCTTTACCCATCAGAGATTCATATTTGTACATCGGTGGTTTATCAGAGGCATATCGGTGATATTGGTCAAAGACAGCTTGTCAATCAGTTATTCCTTTGAAATTTTCATTGATCGAGAATTTAAAACATTTTAAACATCCTGATTGGTTAGTTTTCAACAAATAAACTCATCTTTTCCAAATAGCTTGTGATAAGTGATAAATCGGTGGCTAATTGGTGCTAAATCGGTGTTCGTCAGTTCCTTTCTTAACAGGAAAAAACGAACAACCAATCTATCACCAATCACCATATGCAACTGGGCTCTAAGGCTATGCCAAATTGATTCTTTATTTATCATTTTGTCAATATTTTTCAAACATCTCTATTGTTATGTTTTACTCAATGGTCAGTGGTGCATACATTACCTCCTTTAATTTGAATATTCACTACAATAATTCTACACTCACGATCAATAAAACTATATTTAAATCAGCAGTGTTAATGTATGTGCAACTGACATTTGAATGAAATTTAACATTACTAAGCAGAAAAAACAGCATGAGTAAATGAACACAATATGTGTTTATTTCATTTCATTTGCATTGGAAGTAATTGTCTATGTAATGAAATTTTATCTCCCATGAATAATTGTACATTGATATGTAGTATCAACTGTTGACCTCCTTGAAAGATTAAACATTCTAAGAATGTACTGTCATTTATAACAAGCCACTGGAGTCAAATGTAACAAAACTTATTAATCTTGTTTTTTGTAAAGCATTTTTGAAAAATTTACTAGATTGGAAGGAACAATTATACAGCAATCAGTTGGAGAACACTCAATGAAACTCTTGAATAATGACTTTTTATGGAAAATTGGGTTTTAAGTCCTGAAATGCTTGAATTGCCCGGTGGATGATCCATCAGTTACAATTGTTATCAACTTTGCCTGTCGATTTTCAACTTGACAGGGCAAGTGGGCAAGTGCTTATTTCTAACACTATATAGGTGAAAGTTTTTAGTATTAATAATGATTTCATTAGTAGATCTATTATGATAATAAATTACTTTGTGTAATTTATATGAAATTGGTCAATTTTAGTATTTTGAAGTAGGTTTTCTGTATTTTCAAATCTTTTAACTTCCACCCATGTAAATAGAAATCTTTTAAAAACCTGTTTTAGAAAGCATGTGTGATCTACTAGAGTAGTGCTACTGTGGCTTGCTTTGGTTCTAAATAACTTTCTGAAGTTCTTAGTATATGGATTACAGTGATTATTTCACCTGTAGTGCTATGTTGTTTTTATGAATATTTTATACACTAAATGGTCATGTTATAATATGAGTGGGATTGGAGTATTAATGAAAATTGTCATAAATAAACCAGACTTTTTAATAAATGATTTGTGTTTCTTGTGATCTAGCATCATTTTAGAAAGGAATGTTTACCCGAGACAAGTTATGTCAACCAAGGCTTTAGCTGAGAAATTGTTAGCACTTTAATAGGCACAAACCGTTTAATTTTATCAAGTCAGCAGGAGATTGCTTTTGCATGATAAAAGGCTTCACTTTTTTTGACTTTATGAAGTAAATGGAGAGCTCTCCTACTCGCCCTAGCGTCCGCTTCAATATTTCTGATTTAAGTTTTTGTGCAGTAAGATATTTTTTACTATAACTTTTTTATTTCTTAGGGTATCAACTTTAAATTTCTGTTCCTTATTATCAACCATATCTCATGTGACAAGGTTCATTACACCAAATACAGTTTTTTTTCAGAATTATCTTCGCTTGAACTTAGAGTTTTTTTTAAAAAATATCAATTTTTACTGCAACTGTTTGATTTTTGTATGTATCAATTTCAAACTTTTAATATGTTCCTTATCATCTACCACATCTCATGTGACAAGGTTCATAACTCCAAATATTTTTTTTTTCGAAATTGCCTACCGTGAACTTAAAATTTCCTTAAAAAAAAACATTATTTTTTACTTTAACTTCTTTATTCCTTAAGGTTTCATTTTCAAACATATATGTTCCTTCTTACAACCACATCGCATGTGACAAATACTTACTAAGTTGAGCATGCTGTCTCTACTTACAGCTCTTGTTTAAGACAGTTTTCATGTATGTTTTAAGTGAATGTACATGTATCTTCCTAAAGTGACATTAAGAGTTTTGTTTACATTGAAAGAATCGGTCAAAGTTGAATGAGTTTCGTAGCATTTCACAAGTACCAGCACAAGTATTTGCGTACCCAGCACAAGTATTTGCATACCCATCCAGGGCTCAAACTCAAAAAATGAACATGCAAATTTTTGGGAGTTGACTTTATCTCCACTGGCAAAATGAAACAAGCACTCTTATTGATTTCCAAATTTTAGTGGTGTAACTATTCACGTATGCGTTACTGATGGATAGACAAAGAATATCAAATATGTATACTTCCGACGCTCATTGGAACATGTAGCGATACAGATAAGTAGTAGAGCCAAAGATCATACTTTTAATCTATCTGGCCGTTTCCATGCTGAGTTCAGCCTTATTAGCTTAGACAGTTATATTTTTCTGGCCATTTCAACTCGGGAAAATTTGCAAGTTGAAATAAAAGTTACTCGCAGTTTTCAAATTCCACTCATATTTTGTGAGTATGCCGGCTTAAGGTGGGTCGGTACCTTACTCGGAGAAAAAAAAGAAAAAAAATATCATGTTCACGCATTATGATAAAAGTTGGCAGATACTTTCATGCTTCTTGTTTGTTTTTCTAGTAACCTTAGCTACATTGTCGGTTTTTTCACGACGTCATGGATGTCACAATGATTCACGCTATTAACAGGCATGCAAGTACATTAAACCAAAATATTTAAAGTATTGAATATCCGAGGTCAATGATAATTATACCAAAATGTTTCTGAAGTGTTGTTGCATAAAATTATT
The DNA here is from genome assembly GCA_025267735.1 of Mactra quadrangularis. Taxonomy (NCBI): domain Eukaryota; kingdom Metazoa; phylum Mollusca; class Bivalvia; order Venerida; family Mactridae; genus Mactra; species Mactra quadrangularis. The sequence continues at coordinate 13,146,279 of CM046298.1, forward strand.
TGTTCCGATTATCTAAATATCACGTCAGTTGTAAAGATTGTACATTTCATCATTGAATTCAGTGTTTTCACTTCTATAAGGTTTCACCAATTGCAGAGTTATAACGTTTATTTTCATATTAACGCAGAGCGTTGGTCAAATTCTTACCGCGATTTTTGAAAAGTACACACTTTGAGTCATTTTAATGAAAGAAAAAAGGAAAGTGAACGTTCTCAGTTTTTCAAAATATCGCGTTCAAAGTAAAATTACCTTCTTAACAACAATGTTAATAGTATGTTGCGCTGACGTTAGTAAGGTACAAGTATTTGAGAACCCAGCACAAGCATTTGAGAACCCAGCACAAGTATTTGAGTACCCAGCACAAGTATTTGAGAACCCAGCACAAGTATTTGAGTACCCAGCACAAGTATTTGTGTACCCAGCACAAGCATTTGAGAACCCAGCGCAAGTATTTGAGTACCCAGCACAAGTATTTGAGAACCCAGTACAAGTATTTGAGAACCCAGCACAAGCATTTGAGAACCCAGCACAAGTATTTGAGAACCCAGCACAAGTATTTGAGTACCCAGCACAAGCATTTGAGAACCCAGCACAAGTATTTGAGAACCCAGTACAAGTATTTGAGAACCCAGCACAAGTATTTGTGTACCTAGCAGGTACAAGTATTTGGAACCCAGCACAAGTATTTGAGAACCCAGCAAGCACAAGTATTTGAGAACCTATCACAAGTATTTAAGTATCAAGCACAAGTATTTGTGTGCCCAGCACACAGCACAAGTATTTGTGTATCTAGCACAAGTTTTCACGTACCCAGAACAAGTATTTGGGTACCTAGCACAAGTATTCTCGTACCTAAAAGATATTAAGATTCTAGGATCATTCATCGTGATAACCTTGATAATGTACACAAGAGACACGGAAGTAAATATAAGATACTCCTCAAACCAACTGTATACATGTATATGAATTTCCTTTTCATTGAAGGGTCTTTTTGAACATTTTAAGTGTGCATAATAGAAGTGAATATCATGCACAATACTTGATATTTGAGCCTTAAGGAAGTTAAATTTAGTAATACTATGGTGAACTCTATTTTTATCAACAAATCATTAGAATTTGTAAACTGATTATTACATGATAGACAGGGCTGGAATTTAAGCTCGCATACTTGTCAATCGCGAGCGCATTTTGAAAATTGCGAGTAACTTTTATTTTAACGCGCACATTTTTTGTGAGTTGAAATCGCTGCAAAAATATATCTGTCCATATTAATGAGGCTCAAATTACCATTGAATCCGTCAGATAGATTGATAACATTAATTGAAGATTCACATTACAAACATGTTCAATATTCTTTGTCTATCCTAAACTATCTAGAGTTAAATATATATACGTACATGTATATATAATTATGTTGTTTTTTATATTGCATATATGAATATTTACCATGTATGCCTTTAAAATTTAGAGAAAAAATGCTTTTTTGCTTCACTTTTTCCAAGTTGAAATAAAATCAACTCGCAAAAAATTGCAAGTCCAATATTGTGTTAAAGCCCTGATTATAGGTGTGTCTGTGGCCTTCAGTACTGCTTCTTTATTTTGTGTTCATTAAAGCTTTAATATCAATATCGGTGGTCTTATTTCTAGACTGAATTGTCTCATTGGCTGGCACAAATGAGATCTCTGACGAAAACCCTTATTTGGTGCAAAAGTATATTAGAAAGAAAACATTTGTATATAATAAGCAATTATAACATCATTTGTAAACTATACATTTAATCTGTGATAGAGTAGAAAACCATTTTGAAGAAATGAAAATTACAATGTTGATTACATATACGAGCAACAACTATATAAACTTAAGTTTTTTATTCTTTATATAACATATAATTATTTACAGTAAACAAAATGATTTTAATGCTTAGAGCAGAACAATTCTGTTCATTTCATTAAGACGTAGTAATGATTTCTGAATATATGTGTTACTACATGTATAATGAATCGAATGTAGTAAGGAGGTTTTATGATCTCTCGCTGGGTTACATTACCGATGTAATAAATTTTGCTATCCTGTTGCCCAGTCTTATTATTATTATTATAAAAGCAGAATCTGATATTATTGATTTCGAATATGACTCGTAACCCTAAACCCAAATCCTAACCCTTTAGACATTAAACTAGTGGAGCTGAAATCTTACATATTCGAACACTCGGATTTCTGTGTAGAGTTTTATTACACCAGCGAGAGTCATTGTATTCCATGGAACGGGGGATTTGTACCAACATAAAGATTGAGTCAGTGCCCCAACAATTCCATAAGGAATGTTTTTGGGCGGGGTGTTAACGCGCAGTAGCAACACATTGTATTGGTTATATCACGGCAGTCAGTCAACCTACACACCATTCCTGGAAAGGCTAAACTACTTGATTTAGCTGTTAACCAGTTACTAGGAGCATACTTCTGTCAGTGACTGAAAACTGCCATACATGATTTAGAATCTGTGGTAGGAGGGAAAACGGTCTTAAGAGATTATTTCATGACCAAGCTCCACAATAGTATGCCCCGTCCGCAAACTGAACCCACAACCCCTCGATCAGTAGACTTGTACGCTACCGACCAAGCATGCCAGGTGAGCTTTTCAATATAAAAGTGTTCTATTAAAAAAAAGAGACAACTTACTACGGGCAACCACTATTTGACAGCTATAAGTGACCATCGTAGTGTGATATACATGTGTCACATGTATACTGAAAGTTTGAAACTGTTACCAAGTTTGATCCAAAATTTACTCTTAAGGGATAAAGAGTCACAATTTGAAACACATAATGGACGTTTCCATGACCTTACCAATTAGCATATTTAACAAAGGTTTACTGTTACAATTTGTCCCACAAACAAGGTGTTAACAAAAGAGCACACGGTTATATTAGTGGGTAAATGTATTGTTATTCAAATAAAAAGGTCGCACTTGGAAAGGTCTATTGATCATTATGGAGCAGACAGATCTTAACAAATCAGAATATATACAACTAACAGACCAGCAGCCCTAGAAACATTTGTCAGGCGACTGTTCTGCATAGATTAGGATCGCTGCTATTGCTAGCGTACCCTGGTAAGAATTACACTATTATACGAGATGTGATGTGAGGTGATACGTCTGAAATTCCAACGATGTCCTGTTTATGTGATAATTATGGGAATAATCACAAGTCAAAGTGGCTACGTTAAAACATGATGAAAATGTTGGCCTTTCCACAACAGTGCTGATATATTAAATAATCGTCGATCAAGTCGGTAATATTTTATCTCAGAATATTGTTGTTTTCTCCGATAAAATGAGTGACAAAGGACGAAGTTACAGAATGAAAAAAAAACCACAAACACTGTGTATTGTTTGATGTTCTTGAAGTCTAAATGGTTGAAACCAGAGCAGCACGAAAGTTTGAACTTGCTTTAGGCTTCCATTTGCTTGAATTCAGGTAAAAACTTTTCATGGTTGAAATTCGATGTTATAACTATTGATGTAAATAGCGTGGATCTGTCACTGAATACGCCAAATATAGTTTTGTTGATTTGTTAGGTAAAGGATTTTTAATATAGTTTTTAATCATATCCTCAACACTGTTGAAATAATCTGTTCTGTTTATAGTGACTTCTCCATCCTGAAAAATATGATGATAACTATTAGTATATTGGAAACCCTTCAGAGATTTTCTATGCAAATATAACACGGACATCGTAGAAGAAAAATAGGTAAATTACCGTTCTAACATGCTTTCTGCTGTAAATTCTAATTTCGCTGAAAGTGGATTTCGTTGAACTAAAGTCAGAATTACATGATAGACATATTAGGGCAATATAATTATGAATATATACTTCTAATGTAATATTAACCCGGGTGGGTAGCGCTGCAGTTGGTAGCGCACCGGGATTTGGAATGTCGTGTCCTGTTGAGGGTACGTGTTCAAATCCCACCCGGGGAGGTTATACCCTTTATGAAAATTTGACAATAATGTCAATTTTCCTTCATTAATAAGGTACATGAAGAAGTTTCCGGCCTTCAAATTCCACCCGGGGAGGTTATACCCTTCATGAAAATTTGACAATAATGTCAATTTTCCTCCATTAATAAGGTACATGGAGAAGTTTCCGGCCTTGAGGAAGGATATGGATGAGTACTGGTTATAGACAAGGGTCCAGGAAAACTAGGTTAGGTGCGTTGGACGCCGTTAAATGACCAAAATGTGTTGACACGGCGTTAAACCCAGTAAATTAAATAAATAAATCTAATGTAATATTTTAACTATCTGAGAAATTGTCAAATTAATTGACAGATTAAAATGTCAACTTTTCGCGGTTCAGTGTGTATGTAAATAATTCATGGCCCTTTGCAGGGTGGACGACTTATTAAAGTTGCAGCTAATTACAATGTAGCAGAATAGCAGATAACATGTTTATTGATATTGACTAGCACGTTCATGTATAAAATAATAGAACTACATGCCAGCGAGTGATTCGCTGGACCACATAACTCCATCGTCGGAAACCCACGGTACTCATTCGTTGTGAATGTTATCGTGGACGAATAATAATACCCTGGGTTACCGAGGATGCATAACTCGTATTCTCACCACTTCTATTGCCCAAGGTATATCTTCGCCGTGGTGTTCAGCATGTCATTATAGTAAAACAAAGAATATAAGAATTCATTTTGCTTCAGGAAGATGAAGTGAGGATCATTCTGTCACAGTTTTTATTAATAGGACATACTGTTTTTATCACACTACATGTAGATATTTAAATTTTTCCCAATTCTTGAAAAATAAGTAACATATCTTATATAGTCATAACAATAAGGGACTTTAGTCAGTTATTTCCCCTTGTATACTTTTCAAATAGGTAGGTCCAATTAGTTGGATTACTCGGATTTTACCCTTACTTTTCAATGTCAATTAGCCAAAATTAATCTTGAATAGCTTTTTTTTGTAAATCATTTAATTTGTTTGAAATTCAAGCTAAGTATTCTTACGGTATAAAGAACTATCTAAATTTCACTACTTCTGTTTTTTTGTTTTTTGTTTTTGTTTTTTTTAATACATATTTTATTCAATGAATTGGATTGGATAACAGGCATATAATGCCTATACACATCCTCTCCATGGTCAAAGTAATACAACATGGTGATTGACTTCTGTTAATATCTTTATTAACAAGAGAGATATTAGATGCAATATTTTGTTATCCTTACAAAGGACTTCAATGATAAAATCCGAGGATTCCAACTGTAAGGACCTACTTACCAATTGGATTGCTTCAGATTTTATCCGGGGAAAATATCTGACTAAAGTCCCTAATTCAACAAGTTGCAAGTTCCTGTATACATCGGGAACCATTCAAATGTTGCTAATAATGAAATTCTGCAAGTTATTACATATTGTTGTTTACCTTTTCAAAAATCTTGAATTCCTTCAAAGATCCTTCGACATTCACTGAAAGTACCTGTTTATGTAAAGAAAAAAAATCGTTGTCAAACTATAAAAATCAAAACTAGTTCTCAAATAAAGAAGTTACTTTAAAGCTATCAACTCACATATTTTGTTTATTTTTTACACTGCAGCCTCGCTTAACGACCTCCCCGATTCAAAAACCTCACCGTTAATAGAACCGACTTAAAAAAACTGATTTGTTGTTCTGTATTTATTAGACTCTAACCTCGGAATAAAGACCATCTCGCTATTCCGTTATAAGACCACTTTTTGCATGTTTTAAAATTATCTAACAATGGCTTATTGTGAGCTAATATCGTTTCTTCAGACGTTGTGCTAATGATAATAAATAATTCTTTCAGTTTTGTCTTGGTTACCAAAACAAAACAAAAATGATTTAGTCTTGGATACCAGCAAGGACCCTATACATGTAATATAGGGTCCTTGATACCAGCAATAGATAACCGAATTTACCATTTTCATCTCACTAAACATGCATTTTGTATTTAAAAATATATGTGTAAATATCACTGTTAACATGTTTGCCACATTGCACAAAGAATAGCGTTGTTATACATGAATCAGTGACATTTTAATAAAGTTATCTCGTATCTATCTATGTATTTCATCATCGTAAATTGCTCACTGCATTTGTAATTTCCATGTCAATGTCATGAAATATAAAACATTTTTAACTCTATAATATGCAGCTGACTTCAGAAAGGTTTTGATAAACATTTATTTTGAATTGTGTTTTTGTTTCATATTGAATATATTACCTCATGACCGTCACTTCTTGACTTCCTGATAAGGTATGTCCCCTCTGGTCTTTCACATACCAACCTATGAAAGAATAGGGTAAAAATATACGATGTCAAATAATGTTACAAATACGATGTATTGTATTAAAATAGGTTTGTCCCTTGTCCATAATATTGCCCTTTAAGAATATTTCTAGTCGACAGGAATATATATTTTGTCAATTTTCTATAATCAGGTATAGAATTTTTTTGTCTATGCTTGACATAGAAATGTGGTATTATTTGTTGAAAATATATGATGAAAACATAAATCTTATATCTCGTATTTGCGTTGCAGTTACATTAGATTTGCGACTGTAAGGTCAAATGAAGTCATATTAGAAGTATAAAACTATCTCTAACAAAAATACAATAAAACATAAAAGAAACAAAATGTTTCGGTGTAAGATCTTTTCAATTTCATTCGTAAGCTCAGAAAATGACATTTTAACTTCTGGAAACACCGCTCTTGAAAACATGTTTTCTGAGCTCACTCCGTGAAAAAATCCCTTCTTCAAGGTTGACGAATAGCCGGGCCCTAAATAGAGTTTATGATACTCACTTTTCTACCTCAGATCTGTCACTACCATCGTATTGAAAATTTGTTCTTGAAACGATCATCTGCAAAAAATAAACATATTCACATGAATAAAATGATGTTAGGGCATACAATGTTATGTGGGAGTTTTACCTTACAATCCTCGAACATGTAAATGTTGTTAGAGCATACAATGTTATGTGGGAGTTTTACCCTACAATCCTCGTACATGTAAATGGTGTTAGAGCATACAGTGTTATGTGGGAGTTTTACCTTACAATCCTCATACATGTAAATGTTGTTAGAGCATACAATGTTATGTGGGAGTTTTACCTTACAATCCTCATACATGTAAATATTGTTAGAGCATACAATGTTATGTGGGAGTTTTACCTTACAATCCTCATACATGTAAATGTTGTTAGAGCATACAATGTTATGTGGGAGTTTTACCTTACAATCCTCATACATGTAAATGATGTTAGAGCATACAATGTTATGTGGGAGTTTTACCCTACAATCCTCATACATGTAAATGTTGTTAGAGCATACAATGTTATGTGGGAGTTTTACCTTACAATCCTCATACATGTAAATGTTGTTAGAGCATACAATGTTATGTGGGAGTTTTACCCTACAATCCTCATACATGTAAATGTTGTTAGAGCATACAATCATATCACGAAGCATTGCTTAACGATCCTCGTACATGAATTAAAATTTCAAGTACATGTGTATACTTTGATCTTTCTAGAAGTGCATTGTTCAAACGTTAATCAAATTCTGATAAATAACAGGATCATAGTTGTATTCAATGGTGGTCGACTCGGTCCGTCACCTCAAATACCATGTATATGTATATATTATATACATATGTTGCTGGGAATTAGTAAATTCGAGCATTTTGTAAAATGGCTAAAATTCCCAGGCTACTATGTCTAGTGTTTTTGGTAGGGAACCGTGCCGTACTGGTCAGTGGTCACCTTTGATCCATCGCTTTGTCATAACATGGTATTTTGCCCAGCATCAGAAAGTTGTATTACAAAAAATAATACTTACCCGTTTGTCTTCTGGCAAAGTTTTTGCTTTGGTGTTTTTATCTGTCGTTACTTTTTTGTTATTATTTACTGGTAATGTGCGTGGAGAGCCAGCATTGTATGGGTTGTTCTGAACTACAAATACAAATCTTAACCATTGTATAAACTTGTTCTTACATGTTAAGTATTATATCCGCGTATAACCAAGAAAAAATATTATCGCCGTTCCTGAACGGCGATATACACAATCATCAAGATTTGAGTGTTTTGTAGTCGACACCGGTTGCCGTAAGGCAATCAAAACGATGCATTTAAGGTCAAATGATGAGAAAATGGATGTCGAATAGTCAAACTAGGGGTGCGTGAATGAACTCAAATGGGACCTCAAATACATCATTTTGATTGGCTTTAGACAAAATGGTTAAATTGTATCTATCGCCGTTCAGGAACGGCGATCATAATTATGATGTCAATGTCGACCCACTCACTTAGTCTATCATTATAAAGGCTTGATTCTCGTAAAATAAGATTATCAGCAGCACTTACATATACACACACGTTTGTCCTTTACTGACAAATAAACATATTAATGTAGTGATAGGACGTAGAGTGTCCTCTTTAAGTTTTGTATGACCTAGCCCTACGAACCAAAGTACATGCAGGTCTCATTCGTTAATCATACCCATGACTCGTGGATCATCAGGCAGGCACGCTACACTCTTGTAAGGCTATTAAAGGTCTTATCTCCGTTTGTTATACGTACATTAATAGTGAAACCAATTTGCTACCACAAGGAGCAAAGAAGCAAAATTGACTTTAATAAAAAGGCGTCTATTGTATTGTTTAACATGTCTGTTGTACGAAGGAACAATTTCGTTATGAGATGCATGAGAAAAGAGAATTTTACATAACTGTTGTTTAAAGATTGCCGCGTTGATGTGATGTTACATTTTAAAGAGGTTGTACGGTAATACAGTGGAACCTCAGAAAACAGAACCCCCTTTGTACATGTAGTTTTATATAAGCAATATATTTATAGTACTATACTCACCTTTAAGAATGATCTCCGATATCATATCTTCATCAATTGTTGTGTAATCTTCTTCTGTAAAAGATAGTAGAAATAGATAATATGTAATGATACCTTGTCAAAACTTGCCACTGCAGTGGCTTGCTCACATCCTAACATGAATGAATTCAACTTAACATTTGTTTGATACCTTACATAGTTTGGCTGGATATTGCATTTACTAGGGGTGTAACAATACGGTAAAAACCGTATTGCAATATATTGCAATACACGAAACCCGTATTGCAATATATAGCAATACATATTGTTCTTTGCGCATATATGCATAGCATGAATTAATGCACGTGCATCATCTTAATTTGATCAACATTGTACATAGGCAGGCCTATTTGTATTTTCAAATGATCTACACGTATTATGCAAATGTTTGACTAAGTTAGAAAAAATGTTTTGAATGGACTTTTAAAGATAATGATTCTCTCACTTTACGAAAAACATTTCAAGTTTCCGAACACATTTTAACATCTATTTAAACATTTGAATTTCAGACTCTGCTAAAAACAATCAGTATGGAACATAACTAGAAAAACCGGTTCAGAAGAAAAACGAACCGGTTAAAAACCGAAAGAAGTCGTATTGCAATATTAACCGGTATATCGGTTAACCGTTACACCCCTAGCATTTACAAATGTAATACCCGGTGTGTAAATGGGAAACAGCCATGTTTTATCGTAGAAAAGATCTAGTGCATAAGAGGGATTTCTTTTAGTTTTGTATTTAGTACAGTGCCTGACTGAATGTCAGGAGTCCACTGAATTGTGATCCTAGAAGTAGATTTCAAGACATTACTTTAACTTTAACAGTGAAACAAAAAATCTAATTCTCATATCTCATATTTATGATATCATAAGCGATAGGTAATATAATATGATATGATATGATATGATATGATACGATACGATACGATACGATACGATACGATACGATACGGTATCGTACGATACGATACGATACGATACGATAAATGCACTATGTTATGGCTACGACGGAAAAGTTCACATTCAAGTGGTGTTTTCATGAGAGACGATTTCCAAGGCATCTTTTTTTCAAAATTTAATTTCTAGAGTTCGTTTCATAAATATTTGATATGTCACCAGCAAGTGCAACGCACTTTAGAAATTCAATTTGAAAAAAAAAGATTTTTACATGTATATACAGCCTATACAAGCTTTTTGGAAAAGAGAAGGAAAAAACTCGCACGTTTTTGTTTAATAATTATATCAATCATTCAACTCAATTCAAGTCTATGGGTGTGCTTGGTTGTCTTCGCTGTTAACCTGGAGGTCATCTACGAACAGGGAATTAATAATCAGCAAGCAGTATGCTCTGAAACATTCTCATTTCCAGAGTCTAGTAGTATTCTTAATACTAGACTCTGGGAACGAGAATAGCTCTGAAAAGGATTTATTTCGATATACAGTCACTGATAGCCAATGGTAACCTAACAATAAAGCTGAACACTTTTTGCCACCAAAGGTAGATTCCTAAACACGGTACTAGTATCAGAAAAGACTCACTAAGGGTGTACTAAAGGGACCATGCACAAGGTGGCAATACCACGTGACTATGACATCACAAATGCTACGGTTTGAACAAGAAAACGGTGACAATCATCCTCGACTCAATGTTTTAAAGAGCTGTATTTTATTTCGTGTCAGATTTCAATGGTACCTACGCGAGGCTAGGCGAAACGTGTATACTATCGACTATGCATCACATCTTCAACGCCAGTTTTATACTTTTTGCTAATATTCCGAAAAACGATTCATTTTCAGTGTGCTAGAGTGACAAGTCGAGGTCTTGTTTTTAATAGGAAAAGTTGAACGTTGATATGTTTTCCAGGGTGTTTACAAAAGACATTAAACTGGCGTTGTAGATATGATGTACAGCAAATAGTTTACACCATTCTTCTTAGCCTCGAGTAGGTATCAGGTAAATATGACCAGTATTAAAATACTAACATCTCTTTCAACTCCGAGTCGATGCTAATTTTTAACTGATTTTTCTTTCTTCAAACCGTAGCATCTGTGATGTCATAATCACGTGGTATTGGCACCGTGATATACTAGTACCATTCGGAACACCTCGACCTTTCATAAATGAATAATATCAGAAGCATTCGTGGGGTCTACCCTGTCGGCTTGGGTTTTTACTACCTTCGCGAGGCGAAGTACAGGCGAAACACAGGCGAAACACGTAACGGTTATGCAAAATATTTCTATACACACAGATCTTTGTCAAAACGTATATGTATGTTATATATAATGAACCAAATATTGTTCAGCGATATCATTGAACTGTTTTTTCAAATTTATGGACTAAAAACGAAACATCACTCGATCATCGCCTAAACGATTGTGTATTTGTTTACTTCAACATCGATAGTTTCAAAATGGCGTCTAAATATGTCCGAGGTTATTCGTAGCGAATGGTCTAGAGTTCCGAATGGTACTAGTACATGAGATTGATAAAGAATAGTATATTAAAGTTACCTCCTCCTACATCATCATCTGTTTCTTCAATTGTTGGTAAAGGTGGTTCAGGTTTGGGTTCTTCTTTCTTTGGTATAGGTTTCTCTAAATATACATAGTCATCATTATTTACGTCTTCTTTGTCTCTAGTAATAACAAATATATAGATTGTACAGATTTTATTTCATAATTAACTGTCCGTCCACCCACCTACTTGTCTGTTAGTTTGTACGTCCGTCCGCCTACTTGTCCGTTAGTCTGTACGTCCGTCCATACGCTTATCTGTCTGTCAATGCAAATTACTGAAACTACAGTTTATTACATTTGTCCAGTACCCTGAAAACACAAGCCTATCAGCTGGTATTGTGGTACATGTAGCATACGAACGTAATTGTAATGATGTAGTAAAAACTATGTAATTTGCATCAGTGAATGGGGCTACATATACTTTGAGATTTTGAAAATCTCACGCCTTTTAATGTTAAATTCATTTTACATACGAGTACACTGTACTGGATCCCAGGTGGTTGACTTGGTCCAGATTCACTAAATGCACTATGTCTTAATATCTTTATAGGGTCCGTGCTGGTCGCCTATGCACCAAATTCACAGTCTCACACGAAATTTCAATTATTGCATTATGTCTTTATACAAGTGTACATGAATTTCGTACTTACAAAATTGTTTTTGGAATACCATGAGCAAGAATCATGCCTTGTTTTAGTTGTTGCATCCAAATCTATAGAAAATACATTATATAAAGATAAATTAGTGATTAGTCCGACAAATTCACCTGGTATTAGGCATTGTCAAAACTTTCTATATGTCTACCAGTTTGATCTTTTCTTGAAATGCTACATAAGCAGCATTGCACATTAAATGCCATGGTCGCATATTGTACAGTGTCCCTGATGGTCTATCAATCAATTCTTCCAAGCAGGGTCACAAACCGAGCAACAATTCAACACCTCAATTTTGATTATATAGCAAATATTGTCCACACCATATGTGCAGTTCAATCAACATGTTTGAACATATATGCCATCTGGCTTGCAATTTCATGACGTTACATTACCAGAACAGAACAGATAATTTATTTCGGATAGCACATGTATAGATAAAGCACATAATCTTGTTAACATAAAATCCTGATAAACATCATAAATTTTAATACAATAATCATCCCTGCGTTCAGTTACCGCGAACGTTACAAAACGTTCCGTAACGATACATTCGGAACTCTTCGGCCATTCGTTGCGAATAATCTCGGACATATTTAGCGCTTTTTTGAAACTACCGGTGTTGAAGTAAACAAATATATGACCGTTTAGGCATTAAGTGATATTTCGTTTTTAGTCCGTAAATTTTGAAACATCACTCATCGCCTTAACGATCGCATATTTGTTAATAAGATTAGATTATTCGCAGCGAATGGCCGAGGAGTTCCGAATGTATCGTTATGTAACGTTCTGTAACGTTTAGTGTAATTGAACACGCTACATGTGTCGTGGTTGTAGCCATTCTATAATGACAAACCCTTGCTTGGGCTCACCTAACTAGCAACCTGCTTGTATGATGCTATACTAAATAAATGCTTAAATAGCACAACACGACAAAACGCACATAAAAATTCAGAATAATAGTGCGTAGTTACTCCAACAACTCGAGTGAAGTCCTGCGGATGATACTCGGCTCGTCTATAGTTTTGATTTTTGTAATCCAAATCATAAGTTCGTAATGATTATGTAACTGACCTTTCTTTCTGGATCACTTATACAAGAAAACTGTATTTTCATTTCTTGTGAATCAGTTGAAAAAATTCGAAATGGCCAAATAGTATGCTGGAGTTGAATACGCTCACACCTGTTGATGAAAGAGATCCGTTAATTAAATGAAGACAATTATGCTTAAATTGCATTTATTGTTTGTTTTGTTTGTTTTTGTTGGGTTTAACGCCGTAGCAACACATTGTATAGGCGGTCAGTCAACCTACTCACTGTTGCTGGAAAGGCTACATCTCTGGATCTATCTGTTAACCAACTACTACATGTAAGCACATACTTTCGTCAGTGACTGACAACTGCCCAACATAATTAAGTAAATATTGGTAGAAGGGAGAATGGCCGTGGATATAATTGCATGACCAAGCTCCACAAAAGTATTCCCTGCCCGGGAATAAACCCACGGCCCCTCGATCAGTAGACTTGCCTGCTACCGACTGAGCTAGGATTTATTGTATAGAACGGAACAGATATAATATGCGCTTTATATAGATTAATTATATACATGTATTGTCAAATTTGTGGAGAAAGATAAAATATAAGTCGGCAACAATACAGTGTATATCCATTGATCGTCATCTCTAGACATTAAATCACGATTGCATTGATTCAAATTGAACATTCTATAGAATTATAGTAATAGCGCAGAACTTCACCCAAGAAAAGTGCACATAGTAAGAAGTATCATTCCATTTGTTATTTCATACATTCTTAATTCAAGACATACCATCGCCGTGAAATTCATTCATACTGCAAATAGTACAACTACCTGTTTATCAAAATATATACATGAATTAGAAATAAAGATACGAGGACAGGTCAATAAATAACCAGCCTAACTTATTCCGAGTCGAGATCTAGCTATTACTTTTCAATGTAATTTCCCTCTAGGGCTATGCACTTAGACGAACGGTGTTCAAATGCCAACATCCCAGAAATGAAGAAGTCGGGGCCCTCTCTATAGAACCACTACTCAACTGCTGCCATGGCAGCAGATAGTTGAGTCTTGAACTTCTTTGACCTTCGGGATCCTGGCCCTACCCACTGAGAACTCTAGGCTTTATTTTTTGGTTCATAATATTTAATTTACCCAAGTCTCATCCGCAGTAACTAGACGCAAAAGGAAATCATCTTTTGACCTCAAACGCTTCAACAGCGCACTGCATACTGGTGTCCTTGTAGCCATTTGCTCATTGCTTTGAGTAATAGTGTTTGGGACCCAACGGCTTGTAAGTTTCGCATCCCTAAACGAACATGCAAGGTTGTTGTTCAAAATGGTATCATGTAAAATGCCTAATGCTTGTGCTATTACTTCACTTATTTAAGAATACCAGGTCTCTGACTTTATGTCATAGGCTGGTTATTTATTGAATCGCCCTCTTAAATTACAGTGCGCTCAAGTATCTATTCAGTATGAATGTTTTGTAGTTTTAAAATAGATTTGCCACATAATGAGAAAAATTTGTAATTCAACCGAACATATACATGATTTAATAGGGTAAGCTGACCCTATCACTTCCGTATATCAATGTTATGTAATATGATCCCTTTAAATAATGTAAAATAGCTAAGGCCATGCCAAATTGGAATTCTGTTAAGCGTCAACTCAAATTTGACAAACCTAAGTGCCTTTTCACAAAAACACACAAACCGAAAACGAAAACACAAATATTTTTTACGACAAAAAACAATGCATTATATATTTTTTCAATGGAATAGCATCCTCATAATATGAAGCAATGGCCTGAATTTAATATAAAATGACTAGTGTTTATTTTTTCACGTAAAATATATACTGTATTAATGACGCCGTTATGATAAATTGTTAACAATGAATAACGTCGTTGCCGAACACAATTTTCCCTGAAATAAATTGTCGTATCGAATCCCGGAACATCGGAATTATTTAAGAAATTTTTACTAACAATTTTGTTTTTTTTATTTTGATTGAGAACTCTAAAACCTACGCGCACGCGGAAGCTTAACAAAATTCCGATATAGCATGACCTTAGAGAAATACAGATATATTGTGCGTAAAGTTTGAGCCCGACCTGACCTTTATGCAAGAATATTCATTACATTGAATACGAATGTAGTATTAATGCTCGATTACACGTGGCCGTGAGGATTATGAGTTAATATTTAACACACAAATATACTTCTATAATTTTAAAATCGCTGCCGAAGTGTAGAATAGGCGTGGTACTGAATTTCGTCGGGATATGTAGATAATAATTAGATGCAAATGTGAAAGTTCAGATCGGGGTCAATTTTTACGCACTATACTAACTTGTTGAATATCTTTAGTGAATACGAAAGTATTGGCTTTGATGCCAATTCGTCTGAGAATACATAGATGCATCCTTTTGATAATGCTACAAATCGCAATTTCCCTGCAAGTACACATACAGTCCAAGGGAGATAACAAATATAAACAATAACAAAACAAAGGGAAGTAATAACGTCGGGTGGGTCGAACACATGACTTGCTCGATTTTTTTCGTGTCCCCTCGAGTTCGAGGCAGCGAACTTTTTTATTGAAATACAAATGTTTGTGCTATTCAGATTCTATTAAAGATTGAGCACATTTTCTTATAAAGTTTCACAGCTGTGTTACTAAAGTGTTATATATAGAGAGAGGGACAATTGTTGCAGAATTTGTTGTAACACTTTATAATGATATATATAATCACACAGACGGTTTCCTTACACCCCCCTACATCGTGAGTTCCATTTAAAACCATACGTTAGGGGCTTACACTTTGTGTGGGACATACATTACAACTCGCAATTTTAGCATATATAAGAGATCTTCTATTCCCAGTACTCCTAGAGCACGATAAACATTAAAAACATGATTTTTCGCACAACGGAGCATCAGTTGAAGTCCATTTGTCTTCAGCTTTTACATGGTGTTTAGTTTCCAATGTGGACCCGGAAACTACCATGAGTTAACTGGATAAGTATTTGCTGAGCAATGACAACTCTGTGAAGTTTGCTTTCATTAATATATCTGATGATTGGCTAATGAATAAAATCCCCAAAGAACCAAAATCCCTCTAGGGATTTGTGTATATCTATGAGATAGTATCATGTTCGATAGTTTTCTTCTGTACATTCGAGTTCGAAATTAAGTTTATTAATACATACATTTCTATTTTAGTTTCAAAACTTAGCTTATCATTCAAATTAATCAAATATAATCTTATTGCATACGGAATTTTTTTTTTTTTTTTTTTTTTTTGGTTTCTTTTACGTCGCATTCAACACATATATAGGTCATATACACGACGGCCAGCTCTTCCTACTACAGGTTTCCTGGACACTTTTTCTATCACCAGTACTAACTTACCCTACCACGAGGCCGACAACTCATGTATAGGGTATGACCTGCCGCGACCGGGATTCGAACCCGCGATCTCCGGATTCGAAGTCAGACATGCTAACCACTACGCCACGGCCGCGGCTACGAAATTTTTAAAAAAAGATACATGAATACTTACATTTCTTAAATCTAAACATACGTTCCATAAGACCCTCATGGCGTAGGAATCCAACTTTATTACATCGCCCAACAGCAATAAGTTCTTGTGCCCCTGCAGATAAAAATAGTGCCAGAAGTACTTCCACAAAAGTGCAATAATATGGTATACCTAGATGTTTATCGTTTTACAAATTCAGACCACTTTTACAGTCATTTTTATTACGAATAAGGAACCTTAGTCAGTTATTTCCCCTTGTATACTCTTCAAAAAGGTAAATCCAATCAGTTGGATTACTGTTTTTACCCTTACTTTTCAATGTCAATTTGCCACAATCAATCTTAATGAACTTTGTTTTTTAACCATTCAATTTGTTTGAAAATCAAGATAGTATTGTAAGGGTAAAGAACTATCTAAATGGCATCTCTCCTATTAATATCTTGATTAACAAGAAATATGATATATTGCATTTTCCTTACATACGACTTCAATGATAAAATCCGAGGTTTCCAACTGATAGGACCTACTTACCAATTGGATTGCTTCAGATTTTATCAAGGAAAAATAACTGACAAAAGTCACTATTTGAGCATAATTGACTATATTTGCACATGATGATAATTATGTCAATAAATATGATACAACTAACTAAACTTTTGAAATGTTATATTGTTGCGTCCAAAATATTGTATTTTAATGGAGCATGTCATTCAGTTTTATAGTCACAATGCTTACTTAAACAACTGTAGCGTGTTCAATTACACAAAACGTTACAGAACGTTACACAACGATACATTCGGAACTCCTCGGCCATTCGCTGCGAATGACCTAATCTAATACACAAATATGAGATCGTTAAGGCAATGAGTGATGTTTCAAAATTCACGGACAAAAAAAGAAACATTTCTCAATGCCTAAACGATCATAGATTTGTTTACTTTAATACCGGTAGTTTCAAAATAGCGTCTAAATATGTCCGAGATTATTCGCAGCGAATGGCCTAGCAGTTTCGAATGTATCGTTACGGAACGTTTTGTTACGTTCGCGGTAACTGAACGCAGGGCTGAACTATTGAAATGTTATATTGTTGCGCCCAAAATATTGCATTTGAATGGAGCATGTCATTCAGTTTTATAGTCACAATGCTTACTTAAACAACTGGTATAGTTCGCACAAAAACAAGACTCTAAGTAAACATTACAGTGAACTAATCGTTGACCGGGTATACTCAGGATAACCATAGAATATTAGATCTATATAGTATTAATTTTGATTTGCTTTAGTGAGTGTCTTGTTGGTGTACTGGTAACGTGTTCTAGATACCATTACGAGCATGGTTGACTAATGCTACAGTCCCATAAACATAAAACTAGCCATGAGGGCACCGTACGGTCGCCGTTACAGCCTTTAATTTCAATATAGTGCGCTATGTTGAACCTCATTTTTCACAACCCGTGTTTTTCACAACTTGTGAAAAACGCGTACGCAATTTTCACAACTTGTGAAAAACACGTTAGTAATTTTCACAAGTTATGAAAATTGCGTACGCGTTTTTCACAAATGAGCAATGTGAAAATTACGTTAGACATATTTTGCGTTTTTTAGTCCCAACGCAATTTTCACAACATGGGTCGATATCATAGTACATTGCATATCTTAAAATATATGATAACCAAAATTTATGTGTCTTTTTTTCAAATATTATTTTTAAATGGTTAACGTCGCAACATGGACGCAAGATATCGCAACCACCCAAAGGTCTTCAACAAGCCAGTATTGTGCCTTATTTAACCACCTTTACGTACAAGCAACCACTTTAGCACATTGAGAAGCCATCTAAAGGTACATAGTAAGCACACATGTCCCATGGTACTATATTAATGTCCGTATTAACAGTTTCGCATTCAAAGTAACCGCCTCGAGGTCCATAGCAGCTGCTCAAGCACACTTAGCAACAGTTTCATTGCCCATAGTAATTACTCTAATGCTTCTAGAAAACACTTAGCATCCTAGCATCCTACGTTACACTCCCTAGCAACAGCACGATCATCCATGGTAACATTTATGCCCTAAGCAACTTCTATCGAGCTTTAGTCGTTTAAGTGGAGGAGAGGGATTCAAACTGGCGACTCTTGGGGCATGAAGCACATAACCCATTATCCGCCCTGACACTACTATTTATTTATTATGCATAGATGGCAACATGAAGATTCTACAGTATTTCATATTTTGGTAAAAAAAGGCTTACATGTTGGGAAGATGCATGCATATTAAACTTAAATAATTATGATTATAGCTTATATAATTGATATATAAAAGTACAGGTCATTGTATCTTTATTATGCAAACATTTGATAATTGTGAGGGGGTCAATTTTAGAGGTACATATTTCATTGTCAGATTTTTTACCGTCGCTCAATACTGGAATTCATATAATGTATGAATAGTAACAAATTTGCTGTGAAAGTGTGCCGATAAAACCTCGAGGCAAGCAATATATTCCAGTATTGAGCAAGCTTGCCATGTTGAACCTCGTTTTTCACAAACGTGTTCTTCACAGCCAACAGATTGTGAAAAACGCGTTCTGTGAAAAATGAGGTTCAGCGTTGAACCTCATTTTTCACAAACCGTGTTTTTCACAACCTGTAAAAAGTACGCTCATGTTTTTTCAACGTTTGTTACAACCCGTTTTTTAATGAAAACCCTAATTTTAATAATGATTTATTATTAAAGGGTTGGTAAGTTCAACCACTTTTGTAATAACTCGTTTTGCAATAAAATATGACCCTTGTTTTTCTGTCGAAATCTTCAAATTAACATGGCGAAATGTAAGTAATTTGTCTATTTGAACATAAATGTTTGCTTGTTAAACAATTTTTTCTTTCTTTACCAATAATTTAAAGTATCTAACTATATTTTATAATACAATTAATACAACTAGACACTTTATTACATTTCAGGTTTTATTACAAAATGTGTTTGTATGTTTGTAATCACCCGTTATGTAATAATTATTACAATTCGGGTTTTTAATACAAAACGTGTTGTAACAAAAAAAATTGTCTTTTTACAGGTTGTGTTTTTTACTCCCACTTGGTCGGGTGTTTATCTGTAAATACTCTTCAAGTTGTTTCATGTTTGTAATATTGTCGTAACACACGTCACGAAAATAAATAATTTACTTACTTACTTAATTACTTACTTACTTAGTTACAGCTGGCAACTAAAAATATTACATGTGTGAAAAATGCGTTAATAACAAAAAAACTCAATTTTGTCAAACACTTTTTTCGTCACATTCGAAGTTGTGAAAAATGCGTTTCTATGCTCGTATGAAATTTGTATGCTAACGTGTTTTTCACAAGTTGTGAAAAACACGGGTTGTGAAAAATAAGGTTCAACAGCGCTACCTGTAGAATGAGTTGGTTTATTTAATATTTACACAAGCACGTTATGTAATTTTGTACGACCTATAAATTATAAATGTAAATGTTTTATGTTGGTGTATGTTTTAAACGTTTACGCACGTTGACAGTTGTTTTAGGTAAATTTATTTATTTGCCTCTAGTGCATTGATCCCGCTGATATAAATACTCATTACATTACTTCTATATTCACTGTCGTGAAAAAACCCTGAAATCCTAATCTATGAATAGGGATTAATCGGGAAAAACCCCGAATATTTAAATCAGCGGGGTTAATGTATGCGCCACTTACAGCTGAATGAAGCTTGTACATATCGAGTGGATCTAACAGTGTGTCTGCTTACGAGTATATGCATAAAATTTACACTTAAGTACATGTATTTCAGATTTGAAATTATGAAGTAGATAAACAATGTCACCACTCAAAATTCATACAATGAAACACTTCTAACATCCAGCTTTAGTATGTCCTCCACAATGTGGAGTATGTGTCTACATGTATATATCGTTTAAAGTGTTTAATTGTTATACTTTGATGTTTATCATTACGCCTGGATATTATAATTGCAAATACTCTTTTGTTATCAGTCGTTCGGCTTTTATTACGAATCCAATGTGACGTGTTCCAGTTTTTATTAGCATTTTTACTTCCTGCTCATTGTATTGAATGTTGAAGTTTTGAAAAAACTTCACACTTGGAGGAACATATTTAAAGGGAACATGTATAAAACTAAGCGATGTAATGAGAGCTGTTTTACAATGCATTTCAATAATTCTTTGTCATATTACAATTACCATGTAGTCGTTTCTACTCAGGCACCCTGAAATGGCCAGAGCTTATATTCTCATTAGTAGCTGACACCATTCCTTCAGTCATTCTGTCAGTGGTCCAGTGGTAGAATGCGCTAAGGGGTCGAGAGGCCCCGAGTGTGATCCCCATTAAGGACATTGCTTATTTCCTTGAGCAAGAAATTACAGTTGTTCCACTCCACCCAAGTGTAAATGGGTACTGTGAGGGATCGCCTGCCCGAGTGTGATTTCAATGATCAGGAGTTATCGTACAAGATTGTAAAGTTGTCTCAACATGTATACGGAAGCAGACTTAAAACCGCACTTATCATTTTTAACTTTAACTTGATATACGATGGCAATACCACGTGACTATGGCATCACAAATGCTACGGTGTCAAGAAGAAAACAGTACAAATCTGCATCGACTCGGAGTTTTAAAGAAATGTATTTTAATTCTTGTCAGATTTACATGATACATTATCAAGACTAAGCAGAAAAGTGTATACAATTTGCTGTGCATCACATCTTCGTTGCCATTTTTTATATTTTTTGAAAACATCCTGGAAAACCTACCAACGTTATCCTGTACAAAAAAGACTACGACTTGTCACTGTAGCACGCTGAAACGGACTAGTTTTCCAGGGTGGTAGCGAAATGTATATGTTACAGGCAATTTGTAAATTAAGGCAATTTGTAAAATGTCTAAAAATTCAGGCATTTTGTAAATTGCATAAGTGAGTCAGGCATTTTGTAAAATGCCTGAAAGTATCTAGGCATTTTACAAATTGACTGAAAGTGTCAAGAAAATATATTTGAATAAATATATGTAAATTTAAATGCATCTGATTATGGTTGAATATTATTTTCATCCAAATAATAATGGCTATAGTATTGGAAATATTCACAATCAAGTAATACATTTAAATTGAAACGCACCAACATACCATACTGCAGCCCAAAAACAATTGGCCTGTGGACAGCCTGATATTGACCTTAAGCATGGTAAACTGCTGTGTCATCCTTAATTTCTTGAAAGGTAGTGTAGACGGAATAGATGGGGACTTGAATAAAATTGGCAAAACTTGTCATTGACAACAACACTCTTGGGCACTACAGGCAGTCTATATAATGTATTGTTTTGTTTTGATGCAAAAAGCCGAATTTATCATCAACTGCACATTTTTTATGAAATTGTATAACTTCAAAGAAAGAGTTGTGTTATTTAGCATATGATTCATCAGAACCAGATTAACCTAGACCTTAGCTCTAATAATGGCACAGAAGCTTTCAGTCAGACCTAAGACTGTTGCTGTTGGACAATATGAATCTTATAGGATATATTGATAACATAGCTATTTATTAGAATTACAGTAGACACAACACACAGTAAAAAAACTGTTAAATTGCTACAAAATTCTAATGCATTTTGTCAAGTCTACAATTCTGAATCAAATGGAGCAACAATGCACTGTGAACATAAAGATACAATATTTTGCATGTTAACATTCTTATTTGATGATTTATTTTCCTTTGGATATCTCAGTTTTCATTGGCTGCTGAAGTAATTCAGATAACCATAGAAATCTTTTGATGTAAACAAAGGAAGAAATGGCCTTATTTAGATACTAATGGGATAAGAAGAAATGAAATCCTCAAATCTCATGACCATAAATTACATTTAGAATATGAGTAAAAAATTGAGCTAATTTTTCAGGCATTTTGTAAATTGCCTAGAAATTTTAGTTATTTTACAAATGCCTAAAATGGCCAGAAAATTTACCAAATATCTGAAAATTTCTGGCATTTTACAAATTGCCTAAAGTTTACAAAATGCCTGTAACATATATAACTGACATTGGAGATGTGATGCGCAAAAAATATGATGTATGTTTACCTGCTTAGCCTCGTCTCGTAGGTATCATTAAAAACTGACAAGAATTAAAAGACCTTCATCTCTTTAAACCTAAAGAGTTTTTCCACTGTTTTCTTCTTCGTAGCATTATTGACGTCATACTCACGTGGTATTGTCACTGTGTGATACAAAGGGAGACCGGTAAAAGCCCCTAATAAATACTTTTTATAACCTAACTCTACGAAGGTGTATAATAATGTCTCGACCGGGAATCGAAATCATTCATACTTTTAAGCAATAATTTATTGAAAAAAAGTTAAGCCACCTTTCCTCTCATTAACAGCAGTGAAGATAATCATCCGTACTATCACCTATAAACTATAATCTAAGTTATTTTAATTGACTTCTACTTGAATACATTATGTTACAAATTACAAAATTATTAAGATCTAAAGAAAGTGTATTTGTAAATAGATATTTAACTCGTTTATGAGTGGTCACAAGTGGATTTTCCCTTACATTTATAACACGCTCGAATATTGCAATATACACATGCATGTATTTTGTAAATTTTATTCAACTGTCAGTGGCGCATACATAACCCCGCTGATTTAAATACTCGCTTATTGATAGAGAGTGCATATATACTGTCGTAAGTATCTAAATCAGCGGGGTTAACGTATGCACCACTAGCAGTTGAATGAAATAAACTATAATTCTATTAAAGGGCCTATAAATAGACGCAAGAAATTATTGGAACGTGTTGGTATTTTGATTTTATAGAGATCGACTAATTAATAAAACTCTGCAAAATGTGTCCCAAGCCTAGTTACGAAAAAAGAGCGATGTAGGCAAAGAAGGCGATCTATGAAAGTGTGCATTCAATTAGTCAACTTTAGACCATCAACTTCGTGTATAAAGTTTAAGCCTTCCGGGTTCTGCACAAATGCATACAAAAAGACAGACGTATGTCGATGTGCAACTTGACACCATATTACATAGTCACAACTTCTTCATTTAAGGAGACGTAGTACGGAAGCCTGGAGGGACATTTTATGTTACTTGTTATGACTTATTTTTTTTTACTTATTTGTTATGATTTATTTTCAAGTTAAACGTTGACTGATAGTTCGGCCATTTTGTACATTGTAAAGTAAAGATGGCAAAAATCGATTTATTCAAGTTTGTGTCCATTCTAGCAGTTATTTTATTTCAATTCGTTGAAAGTGTAGTGCCCATTAGTCAAATTAAACTCATTAGCTAATAACAAATAAGTAATAACAAATAAGTCATAACAAGTAACATATAATGTCCCTCCAGGGCTTCCGTACGTAATCATATAATGATATGAAATTTCTTTCTTTCACAACTTATAGATTTCATAGTTTTTATTTCAATTCTTTAATCTTGACTCCATAACTATGTGGGATTATTTTGTCAGTCCCTAAATTATGATATACTCATTTACAACAGCAGCGTGTTCAGTTACCCTAAACGTTACAGAACGTTCCGTAACAATACATTCGGAACTTCTCGGCCATTCGCTGCGAATAATCTCAGACATATTTAGACGCTATTTTGAAGCTACCGGTGTTGAAGTAAACAAATATACGATCTTTTAGGCCATGAGTGATGTTTCGTTTTTAATCCATAAATTTTGAAACATCACTCATCGCCTTAACGATCGTATATTTGTTTATTAGATTAGATTATTCGCAGCGAATGACCGAGGAGTTCTGAATGTATCGTTACGGAACGTTTTGGAGCGTTTAGGGTAATTGAACAGGCTACAGATAAAAATGATGTTCATTCAACCAATAAGTCAATATAAAACAAACATAACGACACAATAATCTCCTTAAACTGTTTTTATCTAAGGTTTCAATATAGCCAATACTGTAGCGTGTTCAGTTACCGCGAACGTTACAGAACGTTACATAACGATACATTCGGAACTTCTCGGCCATTCGCTGCGAATAATCTAATCTAATACACAAATATGCGATCGTTAAGGCAATGAGTGATGTTTCAAAATTTACGGACTAAAAACGAAACTTCACTCAATGCCTACACGATCATATATTTGTTTGCTTAAACACCGGTAGTTTCAAAACAGCGTCTAAATATGTCCGAGATTATTCGCAGCGAATGGCCGAGGAGTTCCGAATGTATCGTTATGTAACGTTCTGTAACGTTCGCGGTAACTGAACACGCTACTGGCTATATTTCTTAAAAATTTGGACACTATGATTTTCTTACTAGGTAGGTTAACTTGTCTGGTCTACTCAGGTGGTTGTATGTCTGAATACTAAGTCAATGATCGTAGGTTCGATTCGCTGGAGAGACCTACTTACTTTCGTGGAGCTTGATCCAGAAACATTTTCATTGGTTATTTTACCTCCTGCCTCTGTATCAAGTAGGACAGAATGCAAGTCAAAACTAGGTTTAAAGCTTGGGTCCAGCATTCTCAGTCTGTCAAGGGACAGTATTTTGTACGAATGGCTGTCGCGATTACAAATACAAATCACAACAGAGCTTATATCCACACATCTGTCTTTGATCTAAAGTGTTTTTAATCTGTTTAATGTACAATAAATTACATGTCTTATCGGGATTTAAAATTGAGAAAAAACACTGGCTTTGAAAAAGAATTGATTTTTAAAAAAATAAAAACCACTACATGAAAAGTGCTGAATTTGAGTTTTTTTTGCTGTTGAACTTTCACGGGTCAAATAGCTGATCCTTTGGGTAACACTTTCTACGACAAACGTGACCTAGGTGTAACCACCCGACATATTTTACGATCCTAGTTAACACTAAACAACATATAGCAATAATAACTTACCTATAGCCGAGTGTGGGTTGTTCAATACTGCACTAGAAGCCGACATGATTTATTTCCTATAGCTGAATTCCTACGATAATTTACTAATATCAAACACAAATCTTATATTGTCACATTTTTAACTTTAATCCATTTAAAACTACAAATTTACTTTATACCATGTCATTCAATACATTGTAGAGATACTTCCGTTTTATTAAAAAAAAATATTTATAAAACGTAGTTATTTGCAACTCGTATGCAATTCTTAAATACAATGTTAACATTAAACCGTCGTATCATTGCACTGTGTTACATTCTTGGTGTGTTATTTGAATAAAAGTATGTAAATAAACTTGTTAAATTCTAAAGTATTTCAACTTATATTTACTTCCTAGTTAGAAAAGATAAAATCTACTTGAACACCGTATTAAGCCAGAGTGTATCAAGTTTCATATGTAAGAATGTAAGAAGTCAAATCTCTATTTGTTCTTAAGGTATACAATCCATAACTAAAAACTTTGTTTTATGGTGGCTAAAGTTTCTAGAAATAATCATATTTGTTTAGACATTGTACATGTATTCCTTACGTTTCCACAACGCCAGATTGTTAACTATTTCAATTTTCAACCCAGACCATTTATGAACATATTATACTTATACCTCATTCAATAAACATAAGACATGACACCCAACCGTTTGCAAATCATGCATATAAATAGAACATAAATTCAATATAAAAGTTAATATAAATATAATACAAATGTATGGTGGCATATTTCTGCCACCAGATAACCACATAACCTAACTAGTTAATTAAGTGGTTAACTAGTTACGTAACTAGTTAACCAGATAATTATCCAGTTAATTAAGTAGTTAACTAGTTACGTAACTAGTTATTTTTTACAATAAAGAAAAGATCATAACAGGAAAAAAATGCAAGTTAGTGCTTACAACTGCCATTGTGTATTATTTTACCAATTTAATGTTAAGTGATTATCTAGTTACGTTAACTAGAAAACCACTT
The DNA here is from genome assembly GCA_025267735.1 of Mactra quadrangularis. NCBI lineage: Eukaryota > Metazoa > Mollusca > Bivalvia > Venerida > Mactridae > Mactra > Mactra quadrangularis. The sequence goes on from CM046298.1 coordinate 13,172,885, forward strand.
AATTATCTAGTTAATTATCTGGTTAACTAGTTACGTAACTAGATAACCACTTACCAGTTAGCGATATTTTGTATAAGTGGTAAGTGGTTAACTAGTTACGTAACTAGTTAACCAGATAATTAACTAGATAATTAAGTGGTTTTTTAGTTAACGTAACTAGATAAACACTTACCACTTAACTATAATCGCTTAGTGGTTATCTAGTTACGGTAACTAGATAATCACTTAATTATCTAGTTTATTAAGAGGTTAACTAGTTATGTAACTAGTTAACCACTTACCACTTATACAAAATATCGCTAACTGGTAAGTGGTTATCTAGTTACGTAACTAGTTAACCAGATAATTATCTGGTATGTTATGTAGTTATCTGGTGGCAGAAATATGACACCATACAAATGTATATAACATAATAAACATGTTAATTGTTATAAATCAGTAATGGCGTTCTAATTAATATATCTATACAGTACAATCTCTCTTGAGCAACGCCCTCTAGGAGGAACTAACATGTGTCGTTGTATAGAGGTTGTTGCTCTGCAGAGGTTAATTTCCGCTAAAATTACACCTAAGGAAAATATCAAAAGCTGTTGTTGTGCATAGGATTTGTTCTGTAGGGGGCCGCTCTGCAGAGGTTATACTGTAGTTATGGCGATGAAAGTGCAAAACACAATATATAAGGGAGATAATTACTTACTCCATATGACAGTTAAATATCATATAATTTAACAATTGATAGCTATGTAATGAATCTAATCCATTTACATTTATAACTATATTGTAATGAATGTAAATCATACTTTGTAAGTCTGTACTCTTTTTCTAAATCAGGAGCGTGTTCAGTTACCCTGAATGTTCCAAAACGTTCCGTAACGAAAGTGTCGGAACAACTCGACCCAAAGACAACTCAACCTGAGACAACTCAATCTCCTACTAACGGATTGAGTGGTCTCAACTTTGAGTTGAGTATAGCACGGGTTGAGTTGTCTTCGGGTTGAGTTCTCCCGTACCCGTAACGTTAGCTAACAGAAGTTACTGAACACGGGGCAGTTTTTTTCATTTTGGTTAAGGGATTGTATACCTTATCTTAAGATTGTGTCTTAAACATGACTTCGTATCAACGGGAATATTTCAGCATGCTTTCATATATATTGGTGAATAGTAAAGTTTATTTTGTATAGACGTATGTACAACTTTTCTCATTAAAATGCTAGATTGATCATTTCACGATTAAAGCGCTGTTATCAAATCTTACGACCGATTTTCGTCGTCAACCACAGTTTATTTTATTGTTAAATAAGTAAGGTCAGGTTCGTTATATTTAGTACAAAATAATATAACGTGTTTGTTCAAACATTAAATTAAAACAATCCATTTCAAAAGTATAACTGAATTGAAAAATAATGTTGCATATTAATTTGTAAGTAAGGCTAGTAAACCAACATCACCTTAGTCAATCATGCTTGTAATGAAAAAACACTTTATATGATAGTTGAGCAACGGACTGCTCGGTTAGTGGTTGTGTGAATGACTGTAATTGATAATAGGAAACTCAGTGCGCTTATTTTATTTATGATAACTATGCACAACTATCTTTAATTCGACTAGTTCCATCCTAAACATCGAAGTAATGAAAGAGGAGTCTACAACGGTTAAAAGGCGGGTTTGTTGTTGATCGACAGCGACACCTAGTGACTGTGGTATTGCTAGACACTATAAGTCTGTGAACAACTTTAAAGGGGGATAACACATGCCAGTCTAGTTATATTACAATCAGGTGTCACGCATGAGTTACGCCTCTTTGTCGAAAATTCTGGAAGCGTGGAAAGAGTAATCTTATGCCATCTTGTTACCACTGGAACGATACAGAGACACCGTTTCAATCCAAATATTGAAATACAGAAAGACGTTCATGCACATTGAAACCTAACAAATCCATACTAATGATTACCCCTTACACATACAACATATACATTCAACTACGAATCGAGCAGAACAAAACATGCGGGCGAAGTGTTTATACTACCCTGAATTACTGGCAAATATTATTATCGTCGGAACCTGTCCGACGATAATAACAATTATCAAGATTTGAGCATTTTTGTGTCGACACCGGCTGTCTTTAGCCAATCAGAACGTTGCATTAGAGGTCACGTGACCAAAATGATGACGTCGAGTAGCAAAAAAAGGGGTGCGTGTATGGAATCGTCCACGGCGGGTATTATACGGTTACCTGTTTGTAATACAAGAAAATATCATTATCGATATATGAACGGGTATCAATTTCAAGGAGTAACAATATGAAACCAAAAAAAAACATTCATACCTATTGGTAACATGTTCATTTATTGAAGAAAGCTCGCTTTTGTTAAAAAAAACAACAACCTATCTTCCCTATTTCCGAGCGAGTTTATTAGTAAATATAAACGTTCGATTAGCTGGCGGAATGTAGGGCAGAACATGTTCTTGAAACGAGCGCGATCGGAATATGTCTGGACAGCACATGGTAATTCGATGGTTTTTATCTGGCCTTACAGTGTGTAGAATTAATCAAACGCTCTGTAGTCTTTAAATAGACTTGGAACGGTTTAAAGCACTGACGAATACCTGAATCTGTTGTAATACGTCAGAAGACCACTGCTGGTATTTATATCCGACGGGGATGGAGGCGCTGTAGTCGAGCTTCTGAAGGTCTGATTTAAAGCCCTCTACTGTAAAGACATGCTCTGTTTGATCTTCATATTGCTTGAATCTTTATTCTCTATGAAGAATACACGGCTAAACGACGATTTCAAGCATTTTTGGAAATGCTAATAGTAATACTTGTAAAGATTTATTTTCGTCTTCTTGTCATACACAATCTTGAAGTACAGTTTTCCCCTGTACACTTTGAATACAAATTCTGTAGTTTCATTAGTGTAGTAAAATCTGATAAATAGGGTACAATACTGTCAAACAACTTAAACTTCAAGTAATACAATGAATAACCACAGTACCATTACATTAAACAGCTACAGACACAATCGTTATATTTGACTACGCCCCTTTCACACGCTTATCAATAAAAGTAAACACCTGTCACTGATCGAGTCAGATGACGGAACTACTTTTATTGCCAAGAAATTGACTGCGTAGTAAATCAGAGACACATGTATCACTCCGCATGTTAAACTGGTCAGGCATTTTCGCCGATAGTTTCCGATTTGTGGTGTAACTAAAGCCTTTCGTCGAGATCGCCCAAAGTCTATGAAAGCATTTTATACATCGACACTCCCTTAGGGAGTAAATTGCAAATACCATTCTGTACAACATGTCACCATGTTAGACAGTAAAAACTTATTATGATCAAATGTGATATTTCTATTATGCTAAAAAACCAGATGGTGTTTTAATGACATTTCCATTTAAGTACTAATTTTAACATAGCTGGCAAATAACGAACATATGTTTTCAGTTTACCTCATCTGTGGTTAGACGAAACATACTATTCAGAGCCTTATATTTTTAAAAGGATCTTAAATCTAAAAGTAGCATGGCGCACGAAAATGTATTTTTGAGACGTTATGCTTTTATAGCAACGTGTTGTTTTGTAATTGTCATGTATATATACACAACCGAAGTGTATTCTTCACGTAAGGGGATTAATGGAATTTTTGCTCCAATGCCAATAAAGAATAACAAATACAAATTGACGTATAGTAATGCAATCGCTGTAGATTTGAGTGTTGTAGGGAATAAGAAAAATGTTAAAACAAAAGATAAAATAGATGCTAGAACATCTAGCACTGTTAATAACAATGTAAAAGGCAAAACGTCTAGGACTATATTTGACACAAATCGTGTGTACCCGGAAGCTTTTAAAATACATGAAAAACTGTACAGTCGGCATGAAAACGAAACTTGTAAGAAAAGATTTCCGTCTTGTATTTTATTAGGTGTTTATAAATGTGGTACCCGTGAACTCATGGATTTTCTCAGTGTACATCCTAACATAATGATTAAGAATGATCCGTATGAGTGTTCATATTTTGTGAGCAATAATTATGGTGAGAGTAATGCTAGCATGGAAAGTTATCGTCAGCTGATGCCATGTATTTTCAAAGATCAGATTGCATTTACAAAATTTGCTGGTTACTTCAATGATCCAAAGACAGCAAAAAGGATTTATAACTTTGACAAAAATATGAAAATGATCCTAATGGTGAGAGAGCCTGTTCAGCGATTCATTTCTCACGTTTGGTTCAGCCACCCAACTTACGATTTAGGTAGAATAAATCAACTTATAACTGATGCATTAAAACTAGCATCATCTAGTGCAGCGTCAAAATTGTCATTTCCATTTTGGAAACATGGAAGTATAACAGGTTTTTTACAATATTCAGAATATGACGTATCGTATGAGAGATTTATAAAATATTTCAGGAAAGATCAGCTATTAGTCATTGAGTCAGAGGAGTTTAAACATGATCCGTACTCAGTGATTTATAAAATCGAAACTTTTTTAGAACTTCCACATAGCATCCCTAAAGATATATATGTGTACAACACTGACAAGAAATACTATTGTTTAAAATCTTTACACGGAGAGCAAGTGTGCTTTAGTTATGAAAGAGGAAGGAGTTATGAAAACGAAATAAGTAATGAAACTCTGCATCGTTTAAGAGAATATTTTCATCCTCATAATGAAAGGTTCTTTAAGAAATTGGGTAAACGATTCGATTGGAACTATTAGTTTGACTAGTTTGCATATTATGTCACACTAACAGCCATAATTCAGATTAAATCACTGAAAATGAAATATTTCGTTATTGTATGTACATTTTTATACAATTATTAAATCTAACTGGGTAGCATATTATCAAAACTCTTACAACAATTTAGAATAACAATATAGAAGGATTTAAGATTAAAATCAGTTGTAAGAGGCTTGATGATACAGACCCCTTGTTGATAATTTTGTTCTGATTGGTAATTATTATTTGAATTCATGTATTTCAAAGAGTGGAAGCATATCAGAAAAAAAGATTCCTTACGGTTACAAGTACGGAAGTGTAACCAAAAGAGATTCAAAAACATGAACTATATTAATTAAAGAATTGTGTACAAAAAACAATACCACCAGATTTACGTTTGTATTGTTCAGTTCTAGGTTTTGACAAAAACGTATAGTTAGGTACATGTATATCAAACAAATCATACTGGTCAACTTTAGTTTCAGATAGATATTATATATCGAATTGTTCAAGAAATGCTATAAAATCTGGATATTTCGATCTTCTTTTTAGACCACAAATGCTTAAACTACCAATTTTTAAGTCATCATGTTGAAACTTGGATTCGTATATATATAATTTATTAAGACTCCATTTTCTAGAGAGATTATATAAGTATGTAACAATTACAAATTAAACAAACATATTTACAAGACAATTAAGAGAAAAATATATATGAATACACAGTAAGGATATAGGAATAAATAATTGTTACAGAGAAAATCACGTGATCAGTAAGTACAATATCGTGATGATCTATCCCCAAAATATGGAGCGTACCAGTTTACTATTTTCGGACAGAAATAGAATATGGTCCGGCTCGGACAAATGGAGCTGTATTTCACTATCATAACGACCTACAAAGTAGCCACAAAACAAGTCATGGTTTGTTGCAAATATAAAGTCAAAGAATAATCGACTAAACAGTTCATATATAGTCTGGGTGTACACACTACTGTAACATAACGTTTGTATCTGTACAATACAATAAACAGTGGTTTAATTTGTCATAATAACAAGAAATGTCTTTAAAAAAGACAAACGGCGTCGATTTAAAAACAAGAGGACCCAAAGGGCCCTGGGTGCTCACCTGAGGAAAAAGTCAAAGGTCACAGAAGAGCCATTTACAGAGGACCACTAATGTTAAAACCTATTTTTTTTTACCCAGTGACCTACTTATCCAACAATCAGACCTATTTGAACAATTTTGGTAGGAAACCACCCACGGACCATTCCTGTTGAGTTTGGGCAAATTATCATAAGCGGTTCAAGAGAAGATGTTGTTTGAACTTTTCCTGATATAATTCAATGTAATATTGTGATTCATGGGGTGGGGTCAATTTTGACCCAGGGGCATAATTTGAACAACTGTGATGGAGGACCTCTAGATGATGTTATATACCAAATATGAAAGCTCTAGGCCTTGTAGTTTCAGACAAAAAGATTTTTGATAATTGCATTGTGAAAACCTATTTTTTGATTCCGTGACCTCCGTTAGTATTTGCTCATACAAGTTGTGACCACGCATCATCACTTCATCAACAACATTTGCAGACCAGTTTCGCAGATTTGGCACATGATTGCCTACCGTAAACAATATAACAGCCAATGCAATTGCCGTACACTGATAACCTGCAGCTTGTGAGCATATCTGACCTTGGTGAAATCGACCGTTAATAATCCTTACCATTGTTTTGATCTCCGTTGCCCGTTCAATGTTGTTTAGAGTCAGCTACCTATGCTCGGTCACTACCAATGCTCGGTCACCCCTAGCAAATTTCGATTAATTAAAAAGGGGACCTCGCGTATTGTTTCTAATTTTAGTCATACCTGTCAAACGCTCGCGGAAAACCCCAAATCATGATCATCTAGACGCTTATCTGTTTATGCAGACGATAGATACGAGCGCACCTGCTGTTTTCCGCTAGAAAATCCTAGAGGCTAGAAAATCGAATTTGGACAGCCTTGTCTTTTTCACTTATAATTATTATAATAATTCAAGAAGTATTATGATTTATTTAAATTTATAATATTTATACAATAATCTATCAATTGTAAATAAAAATCTCACATATTTATGTATATTCTAAGTAAAACAAGGTGACCGAGCCCTGGTCCGAAATTTTCCAAAAATACCGTGTTTTACGTATTACACTCCGCGCCGATTTTATCCAATAATCGGGATCGTCAGACGCTTGTTTTTCTGTAAACGGAAGTAGGTCAACATGTAGACGATAATGCGTAATGAATTTGACATGAATTGACAGAATACCGTTAACCCGCTTCGATTTTGATATAAATGTGACCGAACAAAAATTATGAATTTATTCTTAAAAGTTACGTACCAATAACTCTGCGGATTAATAAATATATGTGGAGCTGTGACTCTCAAAGTGTAAACCCCGGAAACTGGACGTAGTGAGGCTAACTTAATAATTATTGGGTAATATGTCAGACTTTTTACTAGAATCCGGTTCACATCTGGAGACGTAATTCATTTTACCCATAAAATATTGTGTTTGACACGTAACTTTTTATTGTTACAATATAAAAAAACACTTTGGAAAGCAATAGAAGTCTACCCAAAAAAAAATAATCTACGAACGAAGCAAAATTTCGTAAAACACTGCATTACAATAGTGTGGCCTTTATTTTTTCGCGCGTGTCAGGGCCATCCAATCGAAGAGGGGATTTTCTCTGTTTCCCCCGTACGTCATTTTCAGTGCTTATAAAATCATCCAATAGAACGGCGGATTTCCGAAATTCCCAGACATACGTCATTATACAGAAATGTAGGTCAAAATCCAGCTTAGACAGCTACGCCGAAAAAGCTCCACATTTTGAACAAATTTCAGGATTTTTGCAAGGCGTTATGCATAGAGTCTTTGTGTGTAGTACATTGCGGAAAATAAGGTATGTGAAGTTGGCGTGTAGATTGTACATTGTAATTCAACTCGTAGTTCGCGAATTACTAGCTAGCTAGTAGATGGGTATTCAACTTGTAGTTCGCGAATTACGAGCTGGCTAGTAGTTGAGTATTAAACTTGTAGTTCGACCCGGACTCACCAGCATAGGTATCTTTTGAATTACTAGCTAGTAGTTAGGTATTCAATTTGTAGTTCGGCCCGGACACACCAGCATAGGTATTTATTGAATTACTAGCTAGTAGTTGAGTATTTAACTTTTAGTTCACATAAAATACATCAACATACGTTATACTTGAATTACTAGCTAGTAGTTGGGTATTCAACTTGTAGTTCGGCCCGGACACACCAGCATAGGTAGCTCCATTGAGAGGTAATTACATTAATGACAATTGACCAATCTATTAGTCTGGAAAAAAGTAAAAATGAGATTGACCATTCAACCAATTAACCATTGTTCCTGTTAAACTCCAATACAAAGCTTATATTATGTTTGGTATATCTTTCTTTGGCAAAATATATTTGCCACATATCTATGTAAACATTTACATAGTTAATAAGTATGGTGGCATATTTCTGCCATCAGATAACCACATAATTAACTAGTTTAATTAAGAGGTTAACTAGTTAAGATAAGTATACTAATACATGTACATATAAAGTTTTAGAGTGCTGTATCTTTTCCAATCTGATTAAAACCCGATCTAAAATTTTACCGCTCGCCTACTCGCTAATTTAGATCTGCCATTTTCTAAACGAAGGTCACGTTCAGGTGACCTTTTCTCATCATAATATTCATGACGAAATTGTTATGATACGTAACTTGTTTACATCGTCTACGTCACGCAATTTGAAATGAGCCACCCAATCGCAGACTCTGAATAATACCGCTGTTAAATTTGCATGCAAACCTTGGTCTAAAAATAGAAATTACGAAATCAAAATGTGATTAATAGTGTTTTCGTCTAGATGAAAGCTACGCATTGATTGGTCGACACAAAGTTCATCTCGACGTGACCTTGCATTGACTAAGTAGAGATCCAGTACGACAACGCGAGTAGAACAGGATCTCTGTGTACGGAGATTGTAACTTTTCTGACATGAAACAGTTAATAAGACGCATAAACAACACGATGAGTAAAATGTATACAGCATTTAAGACAGGTGCGTTTCTACAAGTTTGTGCTTCCTTAGTATAAAATGAAAACAGTTCTACGTACTCTATAGACTGAATTAACAAAATACATGTAAATAAATTGTCGAATCTTATTTCAATTTATGTAGATATACTAAACAGAGTAACGAATACTGGTTTGTTTGTTTGTTTGTTTGTTAGCTTGTTTTGGGTTTAACGCCGTAGCAACACATTGTATAGGTCATATAACGGCGGTCAGTCAACCTACTCACTGTTTCTGGAAAGGCTAAATCTCTGGATTTAGCTGTTAACCAACTATTAGGCACACACTTTCGTCAGTGACTGAAAACTGCCCTACATGAAAAAACTGGTACTAGGGTATTAACTACAAAAAGATAATTGTAACAAGGTATTCTTTATAAAGCGTAATGTAACAGAGTATATCTAGATTATAATTACTTGTCTATGAAGATATATTACTGATTCTAGTAAACGCCATGGTAGCCGCGGCCGTGGCGTAGTGGTTAGCATGTCTGACTTCGAATCCGGAGATCGCGGGTTCGAATCCCGGTCGCGGCAGGTCATACCCTATACATGAGTTGTCGGCTTCGTGGTAGGTTAAGTTAGTACTGGTGATAGAAAAGTGTCCAGGAAACCTGTAGTAAGAAGAGCTGGCCGTCGTGTATATGACCTATATATGTGTTGAATGCGACGTAAAAGAAACCAAAAAAAAAAAAAAAAAAAAAAAAGTAAACGCCATGTACCACCTTGTCTGTCGACATGTAACATACGTAATATTTGTAAAAATCTGACACCTCTGAAAACATAAATAATATTTGTTAGAACAAAATTCCATCTAGGAATCAAACCCTGAACTTATATCAAAAGAACATGTATAAGTGAACTAATATTTGTATATCATACTATATTACAAAGTTTTATATTGTCCGTTTTTTCTCAACTATCAAAGCTTGAATAATTTCACGATGACTAATTGCATTGTTTTTGTACTGACGGTCTTAATTTTATTAAAAATATCTTGACTAAAACTTATAATACGGCATAAGAAGCTTTACTCAATCATAATACACACTTTCGGAAACTCATGGGTGTATTACGACAATAATTTTAACAAACGCATTCACCGTGAAATTATTCATGTTTTGACAGTTGAGAAAAAAACGAACAATACATGGAAACGTGCACATATAAATTAAGGTAATTCCATCATGTCAGCCATGTTTTGTTGTAAAATATATGGCAAAAGTGAAAGTAGGCAAATTTTTTTCCATTCAATACTTCTTCAATAAAATCAACTTCATAACAAAATTTTTGATAAAAATATAACTTCAATGACACCAACTTAGTATCAAAATCACAACTAAACTTGTTGAAATCTGCAAAAGTAGAAGAAATGAGTGTAAAGCAGTAAACCAATGTCACACAATGATAACTAAAGTCAGATGCAACACTGTAAACTAAAGTTTTACAAGTATGTACAGTTTAAAATAAGAATTGCACATAAGCATATGCGCAAACATTGAATGTAGGTTACTGAATGAAGAAATCTTTATTTAATTTCATATCTAAAAAAATAGACCTGGGAAAGTATTTGAATTGTTGAAAAAGCTTATAGACCAATTAATTTTTATAGATATTGTCAAAAATTCTAGAGCACAGGCTTATCTGGGGTTGCTATTTTAACTATGATGAAATTTTCTAAATATAAATGTAATGAAAATAATTGAAATCATCTTACTTATATATCACAAAACTTCAGTGAACCATCATTGAAATCATTGATCATGTCCTCAACATCATAAGGTTCATCTTCACCATCATATAAAATCTGATAAACAGCATTAGTGTCCCCATCTCTTCCTTGTACAGTACCCAAAACAGAACCAGTGTACCACTTTAAAGTCCCATCATCCAATTTCCACTGATGATTTATCTTTCTACCAACAAATTTAACACGTCTTTGTCTACAGAATAGAATAAACAAAATAATAATGATTATAAAAAACGTGTTATCATTTTTAAACAATATCATCGACTAAGGTTGACTGAGATTTTTACATACCTTTTGCCCTGATTATCTTTTAAACGGGAATAAACCTATAAGTTAAGTCACTAATTTAAAAAAAGTATAAATATTTATTGGTTGTGTATCAAAAAATGACCACTAAATTAGTTTGAAAATGTTTTATAACTTACTACAAACAGTTGATCGCTATATCCTCATCAGTGGTAAGCAAAAAAATAATAATGAGTTTGGGAATAGCATATTTACATTGAACATGTATAATCTTTCTCAGTCAATTGTTGAGCTATTTGGCAATGTTTATTACTGGTGAGATAACAATAAAGTTATTTTCAAATTACCTTTTACTAGTTGGATTGTTTTCTACATAAGAGCATGAAGGTTGAGGTGATGATTGTCTTTGTTTTCTTACTTCATTTTCAATTTCTTGAGAACCTGTACTTGAAAAGTTATGTTTCACAGTAGATTTCACTTCTTCATGCTGAAATAGGGAAACAAATAATGTTACTCAAGTATAATATGCCTTAGAAAAGTAATTAAACTATAACAAGGGCATGAAAATAATGAATTTTCACCAAGGTAGATTATGCTGCATAATGCAAATCACTTCATTAATTGATCATGTCATTACACAAAATAATACATACATGCACATTATACTTACCTTGAAATATGCAAATTACATAAGATCAAAATTTCCCTTAACTTACCTTTGAAAACTTTCTTGAATGGATGTGCAAATAATAAAATGTTGAGAGACCGTAATAGTAGGAGGGAAAATATTATTAACTTACCCAAGGTATACTAGGTTGTCTTATTTCAGATATTGTTCTATGACGTGGAGCCGCCAGCTCAGGTAAAAGATGAGAATGATAAAAGTTCTTCAATTTAGGGATCATTATATTATTCCAAAGTTGAGCATCTTTGTTAACTCGTAGTATGTATATATCATGTGGATTAATTCGCCTAATAATCAAATCACACCAATTGTAATTCAAAATGTTCAGTTGTCCTTGTATTTGATAAAAGAATTTATAGTTTGTCTTTAAAACAATATCCTTTTTTTCATTTCTTGTTAAACAGAAGGGTTTCTTTGATTCAACAGCATCTTCTATCATCATTTTTGAATTATTTAAAACAGTTTTTATTTCAATTAGTCCATCATTTCCATCAATACAATGAACAATACCATCAGATGAAGCGGCAAAAATGGGATGTTGTTTATCAATTACAAGTCCAGGAACAGTTATGTCTTTTACAATGCAAGAATATTTGTTCTTTATAGCCTTGTATTCCAGTCTTGCATTTTCTTCTTCATTTATTCCTCTAATAGTATATGTACTACCTTTAAAACTTGAATACAAGAGTCTTTTAATGATGTTTACACTAACATTTTTGACAGATCTATTCATAATTTCACCAAAGTTTGAACTAGTCAAACGCTTACGTATTTCACTGGCCCATTCAGAATTAGCCGATTGTCCCCTAGTTCTTTCTTCTAACTCTATTGGATCCACTTTTAATTCCTGTATAAAATTTTCACAATTTATTTTCAATTCTTCCTTAGTTATGTCATTACTGTCATCAAGTACATCCTTGCCATAATCTAAACGACCTTTCTTAGAACATTGCACACCTTGGAATTTTCTTTTTTTCTTTTCAAAATGTTAGTTGGATTTTTTGACGAATTTCTGGAATTTATATATTTTCTTGTCCTTGATCTATAAGTCTCAATAAACACTGGATCCGCCTTATTTCCAGTTGATAACTCATAAACTTGGGGGGACCATGCTGGGCCTAATAAAGTGCGAAGAGCACCACCATAACACTTGCTGTAAAATGATCCTTTGAAAGATTTATTGTACATTTTTCCCCCATCAAACTTACACCTAATTGACATCCATGACTCCGCCAAATTGCTTGTGAAATTTCCTATTAAACGGTCTGACTTTTCAGCCATTCTATTAAGAATAATATACAGATCTTTCAAAATGTTTTCAAGAGTTCTGTCACTTTCCGGAGGTTTGTTGCCACCTTTCCTAATCATATTCAACTCCTTTTCATTCAAATCCACGGTGGTTGTTTTCCAATAATTGGTGGTAGAAATGATTACATCATCATCATCCTCATCGTCTTGAAGAACAGATTTCAAACTGGATTCATCATATTTTACATTATGTTTACAAAAATCTGAACACAGGTCATGAAACCCTAATACATGGCGACCGGCATTTCTAATATCTAATTTCAGTTTTGTTACAGCTTCTGTCCTGTTTGATTCACTACTTCTCATTTTAATTGCACAACGCACACCACAAGTGATTTTTTTTATGTTTAATTTAGTTAACTTATTTTTTCCTTTACAATTACACTTTTCAGAAACAAGTTTTTCCAAATTCACCCTCAAGCATTTGCAAGCATGATTGGCACATTCTAACTTCTGGACATGATGGCCCCATACAGGCACTTCAGTCATGATTTTTCTGTAAACAGAGCTATCCCCATCCGCTATAATTTTCATGTACCGAAGTCCATACTTGCGCTCACACTCCAAAAAACCTTCCAATATAATGTCGGATTCCATCGCCTGAGATGACTCATCCCAGTTCTTGTAACACTTGTGCGGTTTGGCTGGGCGATTGGCATTGGTTGCACGACTACAAACATAACATAATTTGTTTCTTATTCCAATATGAAGAAGTTTTTTTGTCCTTAGACCAAAAATTACTCCAACGCCAGACATTGCATTATAGATATGCTTGTGGCTTCTTTTTGACCAGCCACCATCACATACAACACTGATGCTGGGCACACCTTGAAATAACTCATCATTTTCTATTGCTAACTGTTTTTCTTCCTCAGCAGCATTTCTCATTCCTTTCTCCAACACATTTTTCCACAAACTACCTATCTCATCTTCAATGTCTATGAATTTTCTCTCAGACATTCCAGGAACTCCCAATGTACCCATTGCCCGTTACCATACTTCCCCAAACACATTTCAAATTTAATTCTTCAACACTAATGTTCTTACAGGAGACATTACCACAATTTTCAAGAGAAAATTTCATTCCACAGCAACAACATTCTAACCGCAAAATAAAGTACAGACCATCTCTTCTCTCAGAAACTATCCTTATAACTTTGTCCTTCACTTCTTTAGACTTAAAACACAAAGCCACATGATGAGTAATTTTCATAATTTCATCCACTAAATTATTCACATTTATAATCCTATTACCAATGTTTTCATTTCTTGAAGCAATTATATGTATTTTACTATCACTGCTTCCTTTCATTACTTTATATTTTCTCACTATCTTATCTCCTATTTTCTTTAAACACATTTTCTTTCCCAAACACTTACTCTTTATCTGGTATGATGGACAATTAACACTTTCTAATTCCTGTAGATGTTGAGTAATTTTCTGTTCATTTCTTTGTCTTTTCAACTTGTAAGTCCAGCTATGTATTCCACCAGCACGATTAAATTTCCTTCTTTTGTTTTTAGATGATCCCATTTTAAAATCAAAAATATGTACAATCCTCAGTTTCAATACAAAATAATTGAATAACTGACACTTAATAACTTTTTTTCAAAATAATTTCAATGATAACTTATACTTTAAGACAGATTACAACTGATAATGTGAAGTCTATAAAAGCACACCATATCACCATGCTGTTTCATTCATGACTATGATCTCACACAACGAGATTTTTTTTTAAAAAAGTGTTGTTTTTTTAAAAAAAGAATGGGACTTACCTGTAAATATCAATTAAGTAACCTGTTCATTGATGAAATGGTGTTATATCATCAATTTACAAAAAATAATTAATACAATCTTGCTAGCAACCCTCGATTTGTGATGTCCAGGGAAAGGTCTAAAAAATTACGAACATACTCTATGTAAACAGTGCATCCAGGGTGACCCGTGATCTATAATAATTACCGAGTGCAAAAATATAAAACATCTATAAATGATAGACAATACCATTCTTGTATCAAAAATGACAATAATAATCACGATCCTGTACGTGTATATACTTACAATAACATAAAATAGTTGCAATTTTTCTTTGTCTAGTACGAGTCAGCCATGATACACCGGAACGCTTGTTTGTATGACTTGAATATATTCTCCAATGATAGCGTGTAATAGAACTGAACAGAACAATACATATTTGTTCTTTGTAACTATGAATATGACCAAGAATATAATCCTTTTTACACTAAAAAATAATATTATACAGGAAAGAGTCTTAAAAACTTACCGTATTAAACATGAATTATCATAATTGAAATTATCTGTCACAGAATTTTAGTTCGATTAAATTTTATCAACTTATACTGTAAGAGAAGTGATCAAACCTCGTGTCAAATAGTTCCGATTAGAAATGTTGAACGACAGTTAGGAACACTATAAAACTCACTTTAATGGTTATATTTAGAAAGTTATGACATATATATGTATCTTTGAGATTTCAATTTGATTATTTGTGCGATAAGAAAATAATGAAAGTGCGGAATCCTATTTACGTAAAATGTGTTAGTCGGCACTTCCGGTCAGGACA
Source organism: Mactra quadrangularis (assembly GCA_025267735.1). NCBI lineage: Eukaryota > Metazoa > Mollusca > Bivalvia > Venerida > Mactridae > Mactra > Mactra quadrangularis. The sequence continues at coordinate 13,188,335 of CM046298.1, forward strand.
TGAAGAAGTAAACAAACTTTAGACTGAAATTCTCATGGTTTACTATGCAATGTTTCGTCGAGATCTGTCTTAGCTGGCACAATCTGATGTTTAATTTAGACAGTTGAAACTAATGCTTTGGTAAATACATGGTATGAATTTTTAACGATTGACTTAAGTTAATGAAAATCACATGTGAATTTAACGACCCTAATTCACTGATGATTTAGAAAAAAATAAAATGGCGACGGAAATTTTGAGAGCATTCGCGTGTTTCGTTTCAGTATTGTTTTATTCATTAATTTTTGGCAGAAAATAATTTTCGTTGGACCTAGACGAACTTAATGGCTATGCATTTTTGGTTATTTTATTTTGGTTAAAATGTTTCGTTATAATGAAAAGTGGATTTGAAAATTACTGTCATTTTTCATTAATATTTGGCCCCTTATGTCATATTACTGCAATGTAATGTTGTTTTTTTTTTCAGTTTTTTTGTTTTCTCTGGTATGATTCCCTTCAAATTTATAGTGAAAAGTAACTGCCCCTTGTGTATTTACTTTATTTGACATTCACCTGCATTTTTCTGACTTATGCAATTTTTTTCAGCGAAATTACCTTAACATAAATAAAAAGCATTTTTAATTGAAATTGTTTTTGGTTACCTTTCCTATAGATGTGCTGAATTTTATTTTCGAACAAAACTACTTATTTCAGTTTATTTAAGCTAATACGTAAAATTAATTTTATAATTTCACGAGCATGCGTGACATCTAAGACTTTAATTTTTGGTACACCAATTAAGTTATTGAGGCATAGCGTTGCATCATCTAACTAGATGTATTAATTCAATATAGCATCTTGACTGGGGATACCCAGCCCTGTTTCTTTTGAATTACTAGCTAGAAGTTGGGAATTTAACATGTAGTTCACATATAAAAATACTTGTAGTTCACAAATAAATACATTTGCTGGTGTGTCCGGGCCGAACTACAAGTTAAATACCCAATTACTAGCTAGTAATTCGAACGATACCTATGCTGGTGTGTCCGGGCCGAACTACAAGTTAAATACCCAATTACTAGCTAGTAATTCAAACGATACCTATGCTGGTGTGTCCGGGTCGAACTACAAGTTAAATACCCAATTACTAGCTAGTAATTCAAACGATACCTATGCTGGTGTGTCCGGGCCGAACTACAAGTTGAATACCCAACTACTAGCTAGTAATTCAAACGATGCCTATGCTGGTGTGACCGGGCCGAACTACAATTTGAATACCCAACTACTAGCTAGTAATTCAAAAGATACATTTGCTGGTGCATCTGTGTCGAACTAAAAGTTGAATACCCATCTACTAGCTAGTAGTTAAAAAAAAACATATGCTGGTGTGTCCGGGCCGAACTACAAGTTGAATACCCAATTACTAGCTAGTAATTCAAGTATAACGTATGTTGATGTATTTTATGTGAACTACAAGTTGAATACCCAACTACTAGCCAGCTCGTAATTCGCGAACTACAAGTTGAATACCCATCTACTAGTTAGCTAGTAATTCGCGAACTACGAGTTCAATTACAATGTACAATCTACACGCCAACTTCACACACCTCGGAAAATATCGTGAATAAGTCCATAGTAAATCAAAGCACTGGAGTGCTGGAGGAACGATGTCCTGAACTTATTTTTTTTATTAAAGAATATATAATTATGTATATTTTCTATAAAATAATGTATGAAGTATCAATTAACAGAATTTAACAAAAGCACATCACTAGACTTCTCAAGTGGTTTGCTCATGGCAAGGTTTATCATACTTTATCAAACAAAATAAACCAGTCAATGAATTAATTTTCATCAACTCATGTACAATGGTCATGTACAGCAGCCATCTCACCAAACCAAAGATTAATCTGGACTATTTTCTTTAACCACAAGGAGCTGACAACTTCTCATTTTTGGTTATCAATGGGTATTTTTTAACGAGATCGTTAATATTTTCGTTAAAACTGATTTGGTTTGGCATGACAAGCTGATTTTTTTCACAAAAAAAACATATACTTTCTAACAATTCATTTAAGGTTTCCCCCTAGTACTAAGCTCTTTTGCATCAAGCTACATTCCCATTTTTGTTCACGAAATCTAAGTCAAATTAACGTTTTGCACTTGCAATTTATTCACAATTAAAATTACTCTAAGAATCGTCTATTTCCTATAAATATTTGCTTAAAATTCCGTACAAAGTTATACATATTCATTCCAAATTATAATCAAACTATATAACTTATAATCGCTCAAGTAAACTTTTAATGTGACACTTTGAAGACGACAACGTCATATCGCCGTATATTAAACATCCGGTAAGTGTATTAGTCATATCCAAAATGGCGGGTGTAATAACAATTGGATAAGTCCCGTCGGTAAATATTTGTTTATTTCGTGTAATAATGAATTTAAACAAGTTTTTTCGGCGTTAAAAGTTGAAACATAGGCATGTTATTTGACTTCCGTAACTCTAGCAAACCCCGACAGGGGTGTCTACAGTTACGGTACTACCGTAACTCTAGAACCTGGGTCTAGAGTTACGGTACCGTAACTCTAGCCACTGCCTTATTTGTAACGTTGACGTCGTGTTTTAGATATGTAAAGAACGGTGCGCACAAAAACTACCAAAATCGTCCTTAATGTATTGACATTTAAGTATCATAATATACAACAACAACCTTTATTGCTCTAAACATATACAACATGTTTATGGCAATATATTTATATAAATATATATATATATTTAATAATATAATACGATCATTTATTATTGTTTATTACTATCGAATGATGCAATTATGCTACGCATATAACAGGCATTGTCAAAAACATCGTAGGCCCTTTTTACTCCAACAAGTAATCATTGCAGTTGTCACGGGTTGAGTTGTCTACGTGTTAAGTTGTCCCGTCTCCATTGCAAAATTTGTATGTCCTGAGAGTAACCTCCCTTTTACTGAAGAGTTTCAAGAACGACAACACAAGCCAGCGTTGTATTACATTTAAATGAGATGTTAATGAGTTTCACGCTTGAACTACGCCTCTTTGTCTATGTTGAAAATAGTTCAAGCTTGAAAAGAGTTATCTTATACTTTCTTGTTACCATTGGAACGATGTTAACATCGTTCCAACAAAAACTCAAAGAATGATGAACAAGTCTAAATCGATCAAAGTCCGGTTCAGCATGCAAGGTTGATTTCCAGACGACTGATTCATTTTTGAAAATAGTGTTCTTACACAGTTTTTTCCACTTCGATTTGGATGGGAATTCACCACTACGTTGGTAAGTATACAAGAAATGATGGAGATCGTGCTTTCTTAGAATACGAAAAATGTCAGTGATAGATCCAGAGTGAACAATATGGTTGCATGTTAGATATTGATAGAGTCTATTGTTGAAAAGTTGATTTACTAAGTCTGAACTCGATGCACGGCACAACATTCCGAGAAAACGGAGTTCACAATGATCAATGTAACTTTCGATTGATGAGATTCCCAGAAGGCCGGTCACCATGATAGATCTGGTTCGCTGTGGTAGTCCTTGGATGTATTTAAGACAGAACCGATGGCATGATTCAAGCTTGTTCATGTTGGAGACAGAAATATTGTTCCATAACTCACAGGAAAATAAAGCTCTTGGTAAAACATACGACAAATAGAGTTTTAATAGAGTGCATGGGTTTAGATCGTCATTGCTTGTAAGCATGTTGATTATGGAGAGAAGAGTTCCTCTCATAGACTGACGTACCTCGTCGATATCAAACGGAAGTTTACTATTTGTAGACTGTGTTATTCCGAGATGTTTATATAAAGATTGAACAGTGGTTATAGTCGTGTTGTTGTAAACTATTATATGTTGATGGAGTAGTCGTTGTGGTACTGTACGATTGCTGAGTAGTAAAATAGCACACTTAGACGCATTGTAGCTGTATCGCCATCTGGATGCGTATCTTTGGCAGATGTACATAAGTTGTTGAAGTCCATTCTTGGAAAGAGATAGCAGGACAATATCGTCGGCTTGGGTTGGAGATACAAGGGAGATTCCGGCAATTTTCAATCCATGTTTGATACTTGTAGTTCTTCGAGTAAACCATTAACAAAACGGTATAATAGAATGGCGCACAAATACTGCCTTGTCTAGTACCCTGCTTGATGGAAAAGCGCTCGGATAGATGTCCGTTCAGGTACACGCGGCTAGAAGCGTCAGCGAAAGAGTCGTTAATGATGCGGAGTAGTTTCCCCTTAATGCCAAGTTTGTAGAGTTTGTGTATAAGTCCGGCGATCCATACTTTGTCGAACGCTGAGCGTGCATCAAGAAAGCAAGCGAACAATGAACTATTACGTTCGCAACAGTAATTTCTTGCCTCTTGTAAAAGAAAAGACACCATCTTGCAATCTTTCTCTTTCTGGAAGCCATGTTGTTGTTTGTTGATTGGTGGTAAGAAAGTAGCTGTATGGATTCTTGTCAAGATGATTTTCTCAAACAGTTTAGAAATGACCGGAAGAAATGATATGGCACGGTAATTGTTGGGATATGTAGTTGATTTTCCTTTGCCCTTGTGAAGAGTTATAATAAGCCCAGATTTGAAACTTGTTGGTAGGCGTTCTTTGTTTAGTATGGAATTGAAGAGATTTACAATAGACTTTGTCAGTTCAGTACCACCATTTTTCAAGTGTTCGTATGTTAAACAGTCTGATGCACCGCTTTTACCATTTGGTAATGTCTTATTGATATCGGAAAGTTCTTGGGAAGTCACTTTTTGTGTTGATTAATTATGTGGAGAAGAATCCATACTTTGTAACATCAAGGCACTTTCACGTTCAATTTGAAGTTTAAAGTTATAGTCAAAGGTCTCATCACTGGAGTAATCATATAAATCATTGAAGTAGGAACGCCAACCAGACAACAGTTCATCAGTAGTAGACGCTTCCACATTATTAAAAACTATTATGGACTCTTTCTTACGTTTAGATTTCTTTTTGGAATTTAAAATTTTCCAGAATGAGTTTTCATCTAGTTCTGACATTGTACAGATATCATTGCTCGATCTCTTCAGTCTCAAAGCGATGTGATGCTGCCCTGAGATTATGTCTGAATATGCGCTTGTTTTCTTTGTACATTGAACATGATTCAGAGTTATTGGGTTTTCCATCCGCATTCCACTGAATATGAATGCCAGGATTTATTTAATCTTCGACGTATCATGAATTTTCGGTTGAATTTAACACTATCGAACTTTTAATATTACATAATATTTGCTTATCATTAATACATATAGAAACAATATTTGAAACACACGTGGAAATATATTCACATGATTGAATTCAGGAGATATAGAGGATATTTGTTTATATCGGTGTAAGAATAATTTTTATTTCACGAGTGAGCTAAAGATGTAATATTTTCACGAGTAGCGAAGCCACGAGTAATATTATTAGCAGTTCATAGACACTTTTACTTTTAATAATGGGGCTTTAATAGCTTTAATACATGTGTACAAGTATATATATTTTTTCTGAATACGCTAAATAACACCATATTTACAATAAGCAACATCATACATGTACGCCCAGATGTTTCATACTAGTGCACGATCGATACAAGATAATTAATGCAATGTAACAGAACTCATTATATTTACTTAACTGGAACAGTAACAGTCTTAATGATAAAGTGCGGTTTAAAGTCTGCTTCCATATACATGTACAGCCGGCTTTACAATCTTGTACGATAACTCTTGATCATTGAAATAACCTTCAGGCAGACAATCTCTCACAGTACCCATTCACACCTGGGTGGAGTGGAACAATTGTAGGTTAATTTCTGGCTCAAGGAAACTAGCAAACTAGCAGTGCTCCTAGTGGGATCTAACCCAGGACCTCTCGGTCACTATGGTCTCGTCCTACCACTGTACCACTGCCCCTACATATGTTAACACTCTGCGATATGGTAAAGTTCACCGGTATTCTGGCAATCTGATTAAAACCACATCTTTTTTTCTCTCGTTTAAGTCGTGATCGGATTGCGTAAAACACAATAACTCGGACAAGTACCATGGGATAGATAGACCATGAAAACATGGGTATTGAGACTTATTTTAAATTTCTATCCAAGTTAGTTATTGTGTTAATAAGGAAAAACGGAATTTCGATAATGGCGGACTTAATTTACATATTGTGCAAATTGTTTAAGAAAGATAGTGTGCCATTACTTGGATTCTCATTCAGCATCGTTCAAAGACATAGAAACTACCAAATAACTTTGTGGGGTCTCAATTGCAGGGTTCACCTTAAATATGGCATTTTACTGCAGGATTATAAACAAAACTGCGATTTGTAAGGGTTGGTTAGGAAGCTGATATTTGCTTATGTTTTATCATCGACTATTTTTCTAATCTATATTTTTTATCTTCATGATATCGTCAAAACTTCTTTGCATTCGATTTAAAAAAACAAACAAATATTTAGAACATAGTATTAATGACGTTTGAAACTAGTACTTCAGAAAATGGTAAAAATGTGACGTAATCACATGTTTTGATAATCAGTGCTTCCAGCACCGGAATTTTTTTAAAACATTTACAAAATCTTAAAGCCGACGCATATAAAAAATTAGAACCAAAATTACTTGTTTGAAATGTGTTCTAAATAATTAACTTGTTTGAGCTAAGCTCTAGCCAGGATCTGCACATACTGCATGAATACGGAGGTAGGAGCAGATTGACCCTGGAGAAAAACTAAACAACAACCACTCTGCAGTATGATTTGGCACATTAAAATAAACAAAGTTCAATGAGGTTTGATTTTAAATGAGGTTTAAGGCATGTACACAACAACTAAACGTTTACTATCATAACGACATTTCTAGTGACAAGAAAGATAACTCTGACACTTATTGTTGTACCAAAAACAATATTTACCTCCCCTTTAGCGAGCATAGACTGAAGTCTCGGAAAGGTGTTCTACCTTATTTAAGTGCGTCGATCCTGTTTTTACGGAGTTGATGAGAATTTTATGTAAAGCTTTTATTATTTGAAAACCAGGTCTTCTTAGTGGCAATGTATTTCGTAGTAATGACAGAAGTATGTACTCTTCATTATATATGAGTTCTTTAAGATTGTGCCATAAAAGCGACTATCAGTTTTTTATAATTAGGGACCTTAGTCAATTTTTTTCTCCTTGTATACTCTTCAAATAGGTAGTTCCAATTAGTTGGATTACTCGGATTTTACCCTTACTTTTCATTGTTAATTTGCCAAAATTAATCTTAAATAACTTTTTTGTAAATAATTGTATTTGTTTGAATTTCAAGCTAAGTATTTTTAGGGTAAAGAACTATCTAAATTTCATCACTTCTGTAAATATCTTCATTAACAAGAAAGATATTAGATAAATTATTTTGGTATCCTTACATAGGAATTCATAATAAAATCCGAGAATTCCAACTTTAAGGACCTACTTACCAATTGGATTGCTTCAGATTTTATCAGGGAAAGATAACTGACTAGGAGTCATTGGTAAAGGTTCAACATGTTAAAATAACCTGTGTGATAGTTAGACATATTAAGGTAGAACATTTATAATTACAAGTTGCAGTCATTAATAATCAATTTCAAAATCATGTTAAATGATTTGAAACATAGATTTTTATTTTTCACACCATATTCCTTATTTTGCATGGACTATCTTTAATAAACAGCATGCTGTTGTAATATTGTTAAAGAAAAACTTATAATATTAGTGAATTATTATCTCCCTTTGAACATTTGTAATTTTTAATTTGTCCAAAAAAAAAACAAATAATAAAAAAATTAGACGTAGAGAAAAAATTAAAAACACAAGGCACTACAGAATAGCATTTTTCCAACTAATTTTAAATGTTCATTATCATAAACATAGTTTTTAATGGATAGATGTTCTACTCTTATATTATCTAACATCATTATGTTGCAATAATGTTTAAGAAGTTATCTCCCTTCGATAAAAACAGCGTAATCTTTAATTTGTCAGAGCGGCTATCACTATCAGTTAATATTACTTGTATGCACAGGCGATCGGAACGGTCCCGAATCAAAAGCAATATATATGTGTGTATATAGTGTTTTAGATTAGGGACCGTGCCGGCCGCCTGTGCTTGTATGCCTTCATTTGCTACATGTATGTTAACATAACAGTGCTATATCAACTTCAGGACTGTTCATGTAATATATGCAAACAATCGCAAAAGTTTTATTAGCTCTTTAAGACCCTTCCATGAAAATTTGACAATAATGTCGATTTTCCTCCATTGATTAGATAATATGGAGAAGTTTCCGGCCTTGTGGAAGGGTAGGTGAGTACTGGTTATAGACAAGGGTCCAGGAAAGCTAGGTTAGGTGCGCTGGACGCCGTGAAATGACCTAAATTGTGTTGATACGGCGTTAACTCCAATAAATAAATAAATAAGAACAGTAACCTATGATCTAAAATTGCCAGCATTGCATGTATTTAAATTCAAGTTGGAGAGGAGTCTGTGTTTCAGGCTATTACGTGCGTTGCCATTAACGCAGCGTTCTAATTGAGTTAATGGTATCAAATATTTTATCTGTCTTTCACCACAACACCCTGTGGCATTTGGTGCATTTACTGCCGATTAAAAATTAATTATAATTAAGCATCTAACTTTGATGAAGGTTTGAACCGTGATTGCATATTTCTAATCCGCGAATCGAGCAGCGAATTCTGAACCGCGGTATTTCGTCGCACAGTGCATGTACACCGCGGCAGCTCAAACTTCGACCTGCATATTCTATCAATAGACGAGCAGGTTTTTTCTTATGCATCCAAAAAATAAATTTATTTATATTAGTGTTTGTCTATCTCCGATACATAGCAAATACTTCATATTAGCATTAGAAATGCATATCTGAAATTAGTTAGGTTATATTTTATACTTCAAATTGGAGCATCTCCATACAGATCTCCGGTTATAGATGCAATTTTACAAACAAAACTGTTATAAATACTTAGTCAAAACAGGAACACCGGAAAGATCAGAGGAAGGAAATAAACATGTCGTACTAATAAATACAAAACATGTAACAAATATCAATCAAGTGTTTTTATGAACTTATTTATTATAAAAGCGACGTGTTAGATTTATAACACGCCGATTTAAGCTGCAATAGACAGGTTGTCACAACTAATGCTTTTTTACGAAATAGAACAGAACAGAATTTATTTTAACCGCATTATCACAAGGTGCTTGTCGCCATTGCAATATTAGAAATCAACTTAACATACTTGACGTCTCTTTTGCCGATAAATTGATCAATGGAAAAATCATAATCAGATTAATCACGACACTAAATAATTAATAATTATTAAAATTGCATAACAATTAAAATTTATCACATATTGCTTTCCTGTTAGACAAACATTCTAATGGACATTAATCGTTAGGTGTAAGAATTTCATACATTGCGCCATATGGTTCGTACATGTAGCATATGGGGTTCTTTACAGATTTAACCAAGTTAAAATCTAAATTTTACATTAATTTATGTCACATATGTGCAATTATGCTTTATATTATATCAAAACAAGGATAAGCATACTATGAAATACACAATGAACAGAATAGAACATGTTTTTAAACAACAGCAAAAACACCATCTATAAACTAAATATGAATATGCATTTATTTGAATACTGTAATGTATAATAATTGATAAAACATTATAAATATCATTATACGTGTATACATGTAAGATATATGCTATTGTGTATGTACATTACTTGTTTTGTTTCTTTGTAAATACTTCCTTCATTGTTATTCATAATCTGTAATTATTCATTGTTGTATTTGTATATACATATAGTTTATTATGTTCTCTCCACATTCGAAGGTAATAAAGAATATCTAATCTTATAATAGCGTCATAAAGTATAATATACTGTCTAAACTAAATACTGAGTAGTATTTTATACTTTTTAGGACCAGTGTAAATATATAGGGACGCACGTTCAATAAATAATTTATTCATTTCAAGCGTATATACAAATAATACCTTAAGCATTTGAAGTGAATTTTTTAGTTCGTGAAGTGAGGCCAAAAGGCAGTCACGTACAATACGTCTAGGTCTTGATAGCTTGATAGATTTGAATTGTATGGAACCAAATGAAAAAGCTTGAATGGGTCTATAAGGTTATTATTATTATATTTTGTGGGAACATACATTTACTGTATAAGTTGATAACAATTTAATAGCCACTCATATCTTACTAACTTGTAAACATACCCGAGAAGAAGTAATATCACGGGTTTTCACGGAAATCACGGATTTTCATATTTTAGGTAGTTTTTTTATAATTATTTTCTTTATAAACGAACATTTATCGGGAAATCATATCGGAATACACATATTTATCCACAAAATCAACATAGTTTACCATAATGGTCGTCCGTAATTAGTAAGATAGTATACGCGATTTCCGACTTTTCCGCGAATAGTTCGTGATTTCTGCATAGGTTCCGTGAAATCAAGATTTATTATTATACAATGTACAGTATATGTAAAATTTTCAAGACGTTATTAAGCTCTAAGCTTTTTGTTCATTTAAAAAAGTAATTGCATTTTATAGTCTAAGTTTCATGCTTACGCACGTTCACCGACTTTACAGCTATTACCCCTGGTCATCGGGCTAATGGTATTTATCTATCAATCTCCCTGGGGAGTCTTTTAACTCCGCTTAGTGCAGCCAACACTTTGGCGCAACGGAATTATACCACCCTCGCAGGTACCCATTTACACCTGGGTGAAGTGAAGCAATCGCACGTAAATTTCTTGCTCAAGGAAATTAGCAGTGTTTCTGGTGGGGTTCGAACCCGGGACCTCTCGACCCCTAAGCGTGCGTCCTACCACTGGACTACTGCTCCTACATTTACCAATTTCTTCAATGTCATTTATACTTATATTTTATATTTACGTAAATCATTATATTTATATATGTATATATACATAATTTGGAAAAAAATGTTTAAACAAAAATTACAAGATTTTAAAGCATGTTTAAACATTAAAAATCAAAGTGGGTACAATATGCAATCAATGAATTTAGAATTTAAAAATGTAGCAGCTTTCAGAAGACTCATACGATGCTATAAGGTGTTGCGACAGATGTTTCTTTTCCAAGTAAAAATATCATGTAACAGTTTGATCCTTACCTGCCTATAAAATGTATTTTAAGGGTCCGTCCACTTCGCAAGGAACCCATATGTGCACGCCCCGGGATGTGGTTCTTCGTTCCTTGTAAAATGTAAATTTTAGAATATCTTAAATCATCCCCATCCTTTTAAATACCTGTATGATATTGCAATCTGTTGTCATAAAATACTCGTATTGTAATTATCAAGAATTTAAATCGTATGTAATACACATTGTACTAAGATTTGACAGTTTAAAATCGTATATAAGGGAGATAACTCTAGCACGCTTGTCTCATTGCACCCCCGTGAAATAAATAGACTAGGCCAGTTTAACGCGAGCGGTGTAGCGTACAGAACGTGTGCTGTATGGAAGTATTATTAAAGTGAGCGTACCGCTATACGATAAAATTCGAAAAAGACGGGAATTATAAATAACGCATGGTAGTTTTTGCACGGTGCTAGTTATCTCTTTAACTAATTTCGGATTGTTTATTTTTTGTTTAAACTAAACGGTGTAGATCAAAGTGCGATTTAAAAAATAAAAAAGAAGAAAAATAAATTGATTATAATTTTTGTTATTTTCGTGCGGTGGATATTTTGGATTTATGTAAACCTGCCATTTTCTGTTTTAAAATGTGAATTTAACTTTAGATACGTTAGTTGGGGAAAAGAATGCTTTGATAAAATATAATATTGTTTTGGTGATTTTTAAACACTTGTGTATTTCAAATGTTAACTTTTTAAGTAGTGTAAAAAGTAAATATTTGATAAAATACTTTTCGAGAGTACTTATTTTCGGAAATAAATCAAAAAGTTACAAGCGAGATAAAAATGGGCTTTTTAGGGCCCAAAATGTTCTGGATTTATTTTGGATTAGTGTGTGTCAGTGTAGTTATTGTCGTGTCTGGAGTTAACTGTCCTGATGAATGCACGTGCACGAGGTCACGTGCGGATTGTTCCTACAGGAACCTTAAAAGTATTCCGACTTCCATACCGACGTCGGTGAAGAAATTGTAAGTATGGGGAAAGGTTTTGAAACAAATTAGTTAGCTAATTACATTTACACATTACTTATATTTAAATAATACAAATGTATGAAAAAATGGTTGTAACTTTAAGAAAGTCTTAAACATGATGTTATTAAACTTGAAAACGAACTCAATGCTTAAAGCTCTTTTTTCCTGAATCTATATATCTTAACTAGCATGACACTATGTTGTACTAAATGCATTTTCTACTATAGTAGTATTGAAGTACAATGGAATTCCGACTTCAGTAATTGTGAAAGTTTTTTGATTTACATTGAAATCATTAGTAGTAAAACTGAGTTTTGAGCATTAAGTTTATTTCGAGATATTTTAACACTAATCTCTGAAAGTAAGACTCCTCACCCTAAATACTACCTACCAAACATTGATATACTAAAATGTAGTCAAATACTTTGTAAATATAACGCATTTTTGAAACATGTTTTCTATGTACATGTACCTTTATATTTACCATTCAAACCACTAATGTGTGGTCAATGGTCACTTAGTACTTAGTGAGTTATCAACGTGGTGTGACTTGAACGTTAGTCAAACCATCACCAAATAACATAGCCATATCAACAACCAACATAACTACATATACAAATGATTTCACTATTAAAATGATATGATTGAACGTGAAGGAAATATAGAAAATAGTTTGTTTATAAAAAATATCCATTAAGAGTTGTGTTGACACTTCGACGCACCGAGACATAATGGTGGTCGATAGCACAGATGACATTTAAGAGACTATGTGATTATCAATCATTTTATTAATTATTGTTTTAAATTTTGGACTAATGTATGTATAGACGACAGCGAGTCTTTTCCCTAAAATCTTACATCTACACTCGGCGTAAGACAAAAGCAAGATACGCTTATAAAATGTTCAATACTTGGTCATATCAATTAAAATTTGTCTTAAAATACGCGTATTGTCGTATAGTTTCTGATTATCACATCATTAAATTTTATTTCTATCTTATTACCATCCGAGACAACTTTATGAAATGATCTTACGGTGATTTTAATCGTAAAATGTGAAAAATGAAAAAAGTCCAACATAACGTTTTCAGTCGAATGTTCACATTTTAGATATGTCATTACGTTCAATTGTTCATGTTTATTAATAGACAAAAAATGTACGTTTCATTTTGTTTTAAATAAAAAAAATTACCCCAAATAAGCTAAATATGATTTTTCGTTAGAAACATTTGATTCTAAAGGTGTAAGTTACATGTATATATAAAGAACGATATTATACATACGATTTATTGTATGAAAAATATACATGATAGTAAGTATTAATACATTAAACTGTTGAACATTAAGTGTAATGTGTAGATTTATGTTCAAATTGACGCCGTGATTTAAGTTTAATTGAGTTTCAACTTCTACAACGACTGTGAGCTGATTCAGTGATTTTTGCAAATATACCTATATATTATAATATGAACATACATAAGAGATAAATGCTTAATTGGCGTTATTTTCTATAGTCAACATTATGTGTATATTAATATTCAAGCTCACTAGTTTTAAAGTAACAATTTCAATGTCGATACTCAAATATTAATTATTGCTATCATCTGAACAGAACAGAACAGAATCATTCTTTGTTTAAGGGCTTCTCGGTCGACCAGAGCCTGGCCCACTATTCACTTACTAAACTTTAGTATGTATTTTTACTATTTTCTGGAGCTTGGAGCGAAATTCCACTGTTGTTAATATGTTGTATTTTCACTACTGATTGCACATTCGCTGAATGAGTGAAAACTGAAACTGAAGACAGAACTATTCCTATGTAAATATTAATATCTTAATGGGCATCATCTTTAAATAAAGAAAATAACATTAGTTAACTTATGCAGTTTCTCCTTCAAATTTGCCCCGCCTTATTGACCCCATAAAAGTGAAGAAAAAACTCTTTATGAAGAAAAAAATATATCTTTTTAAAATCATGATGAACAATACACGTACACTTTTATATGATGCAATATAAGAATTACATTTATAAGTATTTATAGTGAATGTACTACCGTCCTCAATTATTTCTATATAGACATTTTTCTGAGGTTGGATGACTAAAGTTGGAAAATAAGACCACTTCGTTTGCAACGCTGGGTTTCGACCTTAACATGTACCATGTATCCGTTTTGTTTTGTCTGAATCATGTTAGAATTTATCAATAAAAATGTTACTATTAACTCAGTTTATGAACATTATATTTTAAGGTGCGTGAAGTTAGCTGCCAGTTGCCAGTTGCCAGTTGCCAATTCAATCGGCAACTGGCAACTGGCAGCAAACTTCACACCTCAGCTGCCGATTCAATTTTTTTTGTTAGCAAGCACTATGTACAGGCACTGCGACGAACGTTCCGCGCGGGTGTTTTGAATCGGCAACTGGCAACTGGCAGCCAACTTCACACTCCAGCTGCCGATTCGATTTTTTTAGATTTCGGCGCAGATACGTCACCCTATGCACATGTACTACGATGAATGTCCTGTTCGGGTGTTTTGAATCGGCAACTGGCAACTGGCAGCCAACTTCACGCCTCAGCTGCCAATTCGATTTTTTTAGATTTCGGCGCAAATACGTCGCCCTATGCACAGGTACTGCGACGAACGTTCCGCGCGGGGGTTTTGAATCGGCAATTGGCAACTGGCAACTGGCAGCCAACTTCACGCCTCAGCTGCCAATTCGATTTTTTTAGATTTCGGCGCAGATACGTCGCCCTATGCACAGGTACTGCGACGAACGTTCCGCGCGGGTGTTTTGAATCGGCAACTGGCAACTGGCAGCCAACTTCACGCCTCAGCTGCCAATTCGATTTTTTTTAGATTTGGCGCAGATACGTCGCCCTATGCACATGTACTACGATGAACGTCCTGCTAGGGTGTTTTGAATCGGCAACTGGCAACTGGCAGCCAACTTCACGCCTCAGCTGCCAATTCGATTTTTTTAGATTTTGGCGCAGATACGTCGCCATATGCACAGGTACTGCGACGAACGTCCTGCTAGGGTGTTTTGAATCGGCAACTGGCAACTGGCAGCCAACTTCACGCCTCAGCTGCCAATTCGATTTTTTTAGATTTCGGCGCAGATACGTCGCCATATGCACAGGTACTGCGACGAACGTTCCGCGCGGGTGTTTTGAATCGGCAACTGGCAACTGGCAGCCAACTTCACACCTCAGCTGCCAATTCGATTTTTTTAGATTTCGGCGCAGATACGTCGCCCTATGCACATGTACTACGATGAACGTCCTGCTCGGGTGTTTTGAATCGGCAACTGGCAACTGGCAGCCAACTTCACGCCTCAGCTGCCAATTCGATTTTTTTAGATTTCGGCGCAGATACGTCGCCAAATGCACAGGTACTGCGACGAACGTTCCGCGCGGGTGTTTTGAATCGGCAACTGGCAACTGGCAGCCAACTTCACACCTCAGCTGCCAAATCGATATTTTTAGATTTCGGCGCAGATACGTCGCCCTATGCACATGTACTACGATGAATGTCCTGTTCGGGTGTTTTGAATCGGCAACTGGCAGCCAACTTCACGCCTCAGCTGCCAATTCGATTTTTTTAGATTTCGGCGCAAATACGGCGCCCTATGCACAGGTACTGCGACGAACGTTTCGCCCTGTGCACATGCACTACGATGAACGTCCTGCTAGGGTGTTTTGATTCGGCAACTGGCAGCCAACTTCACGCCTCAGCTGCCAATTCGATTTTTTTAGATTTTGGCGCAGATACGTCTCCCTATGCACATGTACTACGATGAACGTCCTGCTAGGGTGTTTTGAATCGGCAACTGGCAACTGGCAGCCAACTTCACGCCTCAGCTGCCAATTCGATTTTTTTAGATTTTGGCGCAGATACGTCGCCCTATGCACAGGTACTGCGACGAACGTCCTGCTAGGGTGTTTTGAATCGGCAACTGGCAACTGGCAGCCAACTTCACGCCTCAGCTGCCAATTCGATTTTTTTAGATTTCGGCGCAGATACGTCGCCATATGCACAGGTACTGCGACGAACGTTCCGCGCGGGTGTTTTGAATCGGCAACTGGCAACTGGCAGCCAACTTCACACCTCAGCTGCCAATTCGATTTTTTTAGATTTCGGCGCAGATACGTCGCCCTATGCACATGTACTACGATGAACGTCCTGCTCGGGTGTTTTGAATCGGCAACTGGCAACTGGCAGCCAACTTCACGCCTCAGCTGCCAATTCGATTTTTTTAGATTTCGGCGCAGATACGTCGCCATATGCACAGGTACTGCGATGAACGTTCCGCGCGGGTGTTTTGAATCGGCAACTGGCAACTGGCAGCCAACTTCACACCTCAGCTGCCAATTCGATATTTTTAGATTTCGGCGCAGATACGTCGCCCTATGCACATGTACTACGATGAATGTCCTGTTCGGGTGTTTTGAATCGGCAACTGGCAACTGGCAGCCAACTTCACGCCTCAGCTGCCAATTCGATTTTTTTAGATTTCGGCGCAAATACGGCGCCCTATGCACAGGTACTGCGACGAACGTTTCGCCCTGTGCACATGCACTACGATGAACGTCCTGCTAGGGTGTTTTGATTCGGCAACTGGCAGCCAACTTCACGCCTCAGCTGCCAATTCGATTTTTTTAGATTTTGGCGCAGATACGTCTCCCTATGCACATGTACTACGATGAACGTCCTGCTAGGGTGTTTTGAATCGGCAACTGGCAACTGGCAGCCAACTTCACGCCTCAGCTGCCAATTCGATTTTTTTAGATTTCGGCGCAAATACGTCGCCATATGCACAGGTAATGCCACGAACGTTCCGAGCGGGTGTTTTGAATCGGCAACTGGCAACTGGCAGCCAATTTCACGCATCAGCTGCCAATTCGATTTTTTTTTAGATTTCGGCGCAGATACGTCGCCATATGCACAGGTAATGCCACGAACGTTCCGCGCGGGTGTTTTGAATCGGCAACTGGCAACTGGCAGCCAGCTTCACGCCTCAGCTGCCAATTCGATTTTTTTAGATTTCGGCGCAGATACGTCGCCCTATGCACAGGTACTGCGACGAACGTTCCGCGCGGGTGTTTTGAATCGGCAACTGTCAACTGGCAGCCAACTTCACGCCTCAGCTGCCAATTCGATTTTTTTAGATTTCGGCTCAGATACGTCGCCCTATGCACAGGTACTGCGACGAACGTTTCGCGCGGGTGTTTTGAATCGGCAACTGGCAACTGGCAGCCAACTTCACGCCTCAGCTGCCAATTCGATTTTTTTAGATTTTGGCGCAGATACGTCGCCCTATGCACATGTACTACGATGAACGTCCTGCTCGGGTGTTTTGAATCGGCAACTGGCAACTGGCAGCCAACTTCACACCTCAGCTGCCAATTCGATTTTTTTAGATTTCGGCGCAGATACGTCGCCCTATGCACATGTACTACGATGAACGTCCTGCTCGGGTGTTTTGAATCGGCAACTGGCAACTGGCAGCCAACTTCACGCCTCAGCTGCCAATTCGATTTTTTTAGATTTCGGCGCAGATACGTCGCCATATGCACAGGTACTGCGACGAACGTTCCGCGCGGGTGTTTTGAATCGGCAACTGGCAACTGGCAGCCAACTTCACACCTCAGCTGCCAATTCGATATTTTTAGATTTCGGCGCAGATACGTCGCCCTATGCACATGTACTACGATGAATGTCCTGTTCGGGTGTTTTGAATCGGCAACTGGCAACTGGCAGCCAACTTTACGCCTCAGCTGCCAATTCGATTTTTTTAGATTTCGGCGCAGATACGTCGCCATATGCACAGGTACTGCGACGAACGTTCCGCGCGGGTGTTTTGAATCGGCAACTGGCAACTGGCAGCCAACTTCACACCTCAGCTGCCAATTCGATTTTTTTAGATTTCGGCGCAGATACGTCGCCCTATGCACATGTACTACGATGAACGTCCTGCTCGGGTGTTTTGAATCGGCAACTGGCAACTGGCAGCCAACTTCACGCCTCAGCTGCCAATTCGATTTTTTTAGATTTCGGCGCAGATACGTCGCCATATGCACAGGTACTGCGACGAACGTTCCGCGCGGGTGTTTTGAATCGGCAACTGGCAACTGGCAGCCAACTTCACACCTCAGCTGCCAATTCGATTTTTTTAGATTTCGGCGCAGATACGTCGCCCTATGCACATGTACTACGATGAATGTCCTGTTCGGGTGTTTTGAATCGGCAACTGGCAACTGGCAGCCAACTTCACGCCTCAGCTGCCAATTCGATTTTTTTAGATTTCGGCGCAAATACGGCGCCCTATGCACAGGTACTGCGACGAACGTTTCGCCCTGTGCACATGCACTACGATGAACGTCCTGCTAGGGTGTTTTGATTCGGCAACTGGCAGCCAACTTCACGCCTCAGCTGCCAATTCGATTTTTTTAGATTTTGGCGCAGATACGTCTCCCTATGCACATGTACTACGATGAACGTCCTGCTAGGGTGTTTTGAATCGGCAACTGGCAACTGGCAGCCAACTTCACGCCTCAGCTGCCAATTCGATTTTTTTAGATTTCGGCGCAAATACGTCGCCATATGCACAGGTAATGCCACGAACGTTCCGAGCGGGTGTTTTGAATCGGCAACTGGCAACTGGCAGCCAATTTCACGCATCAGCTGCCAATTCGATTTTTTTTTAGATTTCGGCGCAGATACGTCGCCATATGCACAGGTAATGCCACGAACGTTCCGCGCGGGTGTTTTGAATCGGCAACTGGCAACTGGCAGCCAGCTTCACGCCTCAGCTGCCAATTCGATTTTTTTAGATTTCGGCGCAGATACGTCGCCCTATGCACAGGTACTGCGACGAACGTTCCGCGCGGGTGTTTTGAATCGGCAACTGGCAACTGGCAGCCAACTTCACGCCTCAGCTGCCAATTCGATTTTTTTAGATTTCGGCGCAGATACGTCGCCCTATGCACAGGTACTGCGACGAACGTTTCGCGCGGGTGTTTTGAATCGGCAACTGGCAACTGGCAGCCAACTTCACGCCTCAGCTGCCAATTCGATTTTTTTAGATTTTGGCGCAGATACGTCGCCCTATGCACATGTACTACGATGAACGTCCTGCTCGGGTGTTTTGAATCGGCAACTGGCAACTGGTAGCCAACTTTACACCTCAGCTGCCAATTCGATTTTTTTAGATTTCGGCGCAGATACGTCGCCCTATGCACATGTACTACGATGAACGTCCTGCTCGGGTGTTTTGAATCGGCAACTGGCAACTGGCAGCCAACTTCACGCCTCAGCTGCCAATTCGATTTTTTTAGATTTCGGCGCAGATACGTCGCCATATGCACAGGTACTGCGACGAACGTTCCGCGTGGGTGTTTTGAATCGGCAACTGGCAACTGGCAGCCAACTTCACACCTCAGCTGCCAATTCGATATTTTTAGATTTCGGCACAGATACGTCGCCCTATGCACATGTACTACGATGAATGTCCTGTTCGGGTGTTTTGAATCGGCAACTGGCAACTGGTAGGCAACTTTACGCCTCAGCTGCCAATTCGATTTTTTTAGATTTTGGCGCAGATACGTCGCCCTATGCACATGTACTACGATGAACGTTCTGCTCGGGTGTTTTGAATCGGCAACTGGCAACTGGCAGCCAACTTCACGCCTCAGCTGCCAATTCGATTTTTTTAGATTTTGGCGCAGATACGTCGCCCTATGCACAGGTACTGCGACGAACGTCCTGCTAGGGTGTTTTGAATCGGCAACTGGCAACTGGCAGCCAACTTCACGCCTCAGCTGCCAATTCGATTTTTTTAGATTTCGGCGCAGATACGTCGCCATATGCACAGGTACTGCGACGAACGTTCCGCGCGGGTGTTTTGAATCGGCAACTGGCAACTGGCAGCCAACTTCACACCTCAGCTGCCAATTCGATTTTTTTAGATTTCGGCGCAGATACGTCGCCCTATGCACATGTACTACGATGAACGTCCTGCTCGGGTGTTTTGAATCGGCAACTGGCAACTGGCAGCCAACTTCACGCCTCAGCTGCCAATTCGATTTTTTTAGATTTCGGCGCAGATACGTCGCCATATGCACAGGTACTGCGACGAACGTTCCGCGCGGGTGTTTTGAATCGGCAACTGGCAACTGGCAGCCAACTTCACACCTCAGCTGCCAATTCGATTTTTTTAGATTTCGGCGCAGATACGTCGCCCTATGCACATGTACTACGATGAATGTCCTGTTCGGGTGTTTTGAATCGGCAACTGGCAACTGGCAGCCAACTTTACGCCTCAGCTGCCAATTCGATTTTTTTAGATACCAGCGCGGATACGTCGCCCTATGTTCAGGTAATGCGATGACGATAAGCGGCGACGATAAGCTACGGGGTGTTGCGCTCTCTGAACGTGGCACTCAACTACCTTTACATCTTAGCTGCCGATTAAATTTTTTTAGATTTCAGCGCGGATACCATGCGCTTTGTACAGGTACTGTGAGGAACGCACTATACAGGTACTATGACTAACGTACTATATACGGGCACTGAAAGGAGTGTTTCATAAAGGTATTTTGAATCGGCACCTGGCAACTGGCAGCTTACTTCATACCCCACTCCGATTCGATTTGTTTAGAATTCTGATCGGATACCACGCACAGGCACTGTGTTGTGCATTCAGGACGGGTGTTTTGAATTGGCGACTGGCAGCTAGCTTCAGATTCTATCTCTGCTACATTTCAGCGCTGATCCTAAGCGATATGTGCAGATCTTGTGCAGAACGATACGAAACATCGTCTCTGTAAGATATTTCGATTCGGCATCTGTCAAATGGCTGCCAATACGTTGTACTGTTGAAATACTGCGTCAATACTTTCTTATTTTATAGGAGCTCGGTATTCTGGTGCTCCGTTGGACAATTGGAAAATAGCTTCATATTCACTGGAATACAGTACTAATACTAGGTCCAATTGGCAGACGCTCTTGTGAACGTTAAGAAACATCGTTTCTTGATGAATGCTACAACGCCTAATGTGCAGGCACTCCGATAAAGGTTTTCATATAAATATTTAGGGATAGGCAATTACTCACACAGGATTTATTTCTGATACTTTACCCAGTATATAGGCATTCTCATGGTCTAATGGTCAGAGTCTGGAATAATTGGATCGAAAGGTTTTCATCACTTTCGAATAATCTCTCAATACAGAGAAACAAGCTAAACTGCAAGTCTTACGTAAGTAGCCGAAGGAGCACATATTCCTCATTGTACAAGGGCAGCACTGACACATAAATCAAAACAGGTTTTTAAATTAATATCATTTTAATCAACAAACATAATGGATCTCTACCTGAGCAACTGGTAAAACACAAGGCAAAAAGTACAACAAAGTTAGATTAACAATTATGTACGCACATCATAGTCTAGGCACAGACCATAATGGGTAATTGGACGGACAAACTTTTTGTGGTCTATACCACTGTATCATGGACGCTAGATCCTGAAATATTGCACTTAACCAAATTTGCATGTTCATTGTGACTAGGACCTTGACTGGTTTCAAAACCAGGCAATATATTTCCAGCTCATGCGGCGGGAGATCAGGAATACTTTTAACAGATATATATTAAGACATATATTGATATGATTTTTACTCGATAATTTCCTGTTCTGGACCAGGTAACGAAAATATACCCAACAAACAAATTAAAGGGTCAAGAACACCATTTTTGATTCTCTGCATAAATGTCAATTGTGTTTGTTGTCGGAAATTTTGACACAAATTGTTCAGAATGGTCTATAAGATTTATATGATTTTGATGAAAATTTTGAATTTGAAAATTTTCAATGGCACAAAAACATGCATTTCTGGAAGTACCGATAAGCCATGTGGCTGTGGTCAAATGCAGCATTGCAGGGATTGATATGAGCACAGGACGTTGTTGCTGTAAAAAATTCAGTCGTGCATGCAAAAATAGAAGCTTTCCTTCATTAACAAAAAATCTTTTCTGGGAAATTCCAGGAATTTGGCTTTTCTGAGGAATTACCTGCGAGATCAATGCCAAAACCTGTTTCAATGCTATGAATAGCATGTTAAACAACACCAAAGTGTTAATTCAATACTATCTTTTGCTATTGCTGATTTACAGTTAGCTAATTTTAGCATGACCCTTTAATATTTTTGTTGAGTATATTTTGGTTTTTTAAATTGTCTCACTCAAATGTTAAAATGTACAACAGATACATTGAATAAAAATATCAACATGAGGGACATGAGCTATTAGGACAACAATAATAAAGTATCAAAACAGTTTAACAGTACAACAAAGATGAAAAATAAATATATAAATAAAAAAAAGTATAACAAAGGAAATAAAATTTAGAAACAAAATTATGAACAAGAATGTCACTGGAAGATGACATTGCCCCAGATGGAATATGGGACAGAGATCTACAAGCAATTAAAATAATGGGTCATAAAACAATCAATCACAGTGTAATGTATGGAATTTTGACAGATATATCCTGGTCACCAATACAAACATGTACAAATGTAGCCTATCATATTGACAGCCAAGTTTTGAGACATAAGCACCCTACAACTCCTTTTAATGCTGAGAGAAGCTGTCTAGATGATGAAGCCATTATCTGTTGAACAGAGACATGCATTGCAGCAAGATTGTCATAATATCTTTGGCAAAGAGCAAGAGCCAGATACTTATGAAGTTCAGAGCTGAGGCGTGAAGTTGGCTGCCAGTTGCCAGTTGCCGATTCAAAACACCCGCGCGGAACGTTCGTCGCAGTGCCTGTACATAGTGCTTGCTAACAAAATAAATTGAATCGGCAGCTGGGTGTGAAGATGGCTGCCAGTTGCCAGTTGCCGATTCAAAACACCCTAGCAGGACGTTCATCGTAGTACATGTGCATAGGGCGACGTATCTGCGCCAAAATCTAAAAAAATCGAATTGGCAGCTGAGGCGTGAAGTTGGCTGCCAGTTGCCAGTTGCCGATTCAAAACACCCGCGCGGAACGTTCGTGGCATTACCTGTGCATATGGCGACGTATCTGCGCCGAAATCTAAATAAAACGAATTGGCAGCTGAGGCGTGAAGTTGGCTGCCAATTGCCAGTTGCCGATTCAAAACACCCTAGCAGGACGTTCATCGTAGTACATGTGCATAGGGCGACGTATCTGCGCCAAAATCTAAAAAAATCGAATTGGCAGCTGAGGCGTGAAGTTGGCTGCCAGTTGCCAGTTGCCGATTCAAAACACCCGAACAGGACGTTCATCGTAGTACATGTGCATAGGGCGACGTATCTGCGCCGAAATCTAAAAAAATCGAATTGGCAGCTGAGGCGTGAAGTTGGCTGCCAGTTGCCAGTTGCCGATTCAAAACACCCGCGCGGAACGTTCGTCGCAGTACCTGTGCATAGGGCTACGTATTTGCGCCGAAATCTAAAAAAATCGAATTGGCAGCTGAGGCGTGAAGTTGGCTGCCAGTTGCCAGTTGCCGATTCAAAACACCCGCGCGGAACGTTCGTGGCATTACCTGTGCATATGGCGACGTATCTGCGCCGAAATCTAAATAAAACGAATTGGCAGCTGATGCGTGAAGTTGGCTGCCAGTTGCCAGTTGCCGATTCAAAACACCCGCGCGGAACGTTCGTCGCAGTACCTGTGCATAGGGCGACGTATTTGCGCCGAAATCTAAAAAAATCGAATTGGCAGCTGAGGTGCGAAGATGGCTGCCATTTGCCAGTTGCCGATTCAAAACACCCGCGCGGAACGTTCGTGGCATTACCTGTGCATATAGCGACGTATCTGCGCCGAAATCTAAAAAAATCGAATTGGCAGCTGAGGCGTGAAGTTGGCTGCCAGTTGCCAGTTGCCGATTCAAAACACCCGCGCGGAACGTTCGTCGCAGTACCTGTGCATAGGGCTACGTATTTGCGCCGAAATCTAAAAAAATCGAATTGGCAGCTGGGGCGTGAAGTTGGCTGCCAGTTGCCAGTTGCCGATTCAAAACACCCTAGTAGGACGTTCATCGTAGTACATGTGCATAGGGCTACGTATTTGCGCCGAAATCTAAAAAAATCGAATTGGCAGCTGGGGCGTGAAGTTGGCTGCCAGTTGCCAGTTGCCGATTCAAAACACCCGCGCGGAACGTTCGTCGCAGTGCCTGTACATAGTGCTTGCTAACAAAATAAATTGAATCGGCAGCTGGGTGTGAAGATGGCTGCCAGTTGCCAGTTGCCGATTCAAAACACCCTAGCAGGACGTTCATCGTAGTACATGTGCATAGGGCGACGTATCTGCGCCAAAATCTAAAAAAATCGAATTGGCAGCTGAGGCGTGAAGTTGGCTGCCAGTTGCCAGTTGCCGATTCAAAACACCCGCGCGGAACGTTCGTGGCATTACCTGTGCATATGGCGACGTATCTGCGCCGAAATCTAAATAAAACGAATTGGCAGCTGAGGCGTGAAGTTGGCTGCCAGTTGCCAGTTGCCGATTCAAAACACCCTAGCAGGACGTTCATCGTAGTACATGTGCATAGGGCGACGTATCTGCGCCAAAATCTAAAAAAATCGAATTGGCAGCTGAGGCGTGAAGTTGGCTGCCAGTTGCCAGTTGCCGATTCAAAACACCCGAACAGGACGTTCATCGTAGTACATGTGCATAGGGCGACGTATCTGCGCCGAAATCTAAAAAAATCGAATTGGCAGCTGAGGCGTGAAGTTGGCTGCCAGTTGCCAGTTGCCGATTCAAAACACCCGCGCGGAACGTTCGTCGCAGTACCTGTGCATAGGGCGACGTATTTGCGCCGAAATCTAAAAAAATCGAATTGGCAGCTGAGGCGTGAAGTTGGCTGCCAGTTGCCAGTTGCCGATTCAAAACACCCGCGCGGAACGTTCGTGGCATTACCTGTGCATATGGCGACGTATCTGCGCCGAAATCTAAATAAAACGAATTGGCAGCTGATGCGTGAAGTTGGCTGCCAGTTGCCAGTTGCCGATTCAAAACACCCGCGCGGAACGTTCGTCGCAGTACCTGTGCATAGGGCGACGTATTTGCGCCGAAATCTAAAAAAATCGAATTGGCAGCTGAGGCGCGAAGATGGCTGCCAGTTGCCAGTTGCCGATTCAAAACACCCGCGCGGAACGTTCGTGGCATTACCTGTGCATATAGCGACGTATCTGCGCCGAAATCTAAAAAAATCGAATTGGCAGCTGAGGCGTGAAGTTGGCTGCCAGTTGCCAGTTGCCGATTCAAAACACCCGCGCGGAACGTTCGTCGCAGTACCTGTGCATAGGGCTACGTATTTGCGCCGAAATCTAAAAAAATCGAATTGGCAGCTGGGGCGTGAAGTTGGCTGCCAGTTGCCAGTTGCCGATTCAAAACACCCTAGTAGGACGTTCATCGTAGTACATGTGCATAGGGCGACGTATCTGCGCCAAAATCTAAAAAAATCGAATTGGCAGCTGAGGCGTGAAGCTGGCTGCCAGTTGCCAGTTGCCGATTCAAAACACCCGAGCAGGACGTTCATCGTAGTACATGTGCATAGGGCGACGTATCTGCGCCGAAATCTAAAAAAATCGAATTGGCAGCTGAGGCGTGAAGTTGGCTGCCAGTTGCCAGTTGCCGATTCAAAACACCCGCGCGGAACGTTCGTCGCAGTACCTGTGCATAGGGCGACGTATTTGCGCCGAAATCTAAAAAAATCGAATTGGCAGCTGAGGCGTGAAGTTGGCTGCCAGTTGCCAGTTGCCGATTCAAAACACCCGCGCGAAACGTTCGTGGCATTACCTGTGCATATGGCGACGTATCTGCGCCGAAATCTCAAAAAATCGAATTGGCAGCTGAGGCGTGAAGTTGGCTGCCAGTTGCCAGTTGCCGATTCAAAACACCCGCGCGGAACGTTCGTAGCAGTACCTGTGCATAGGGCGACGTATTTGCGCCGAAATCTCAAAAAATCGAATTGGCAGCTGAGGCGTGAAGCTGGCTGCCAGTTGCCAGTTGCCGATTCAAAACACCCGCGCGGAACGTTCGTCGCAGTGCCTGTACATAGTGCTTGCTAACAAAAAAAATCGAATCGGCAGCTGGGTGTGAAGTTGGCTGCCAGTTGCCAGTTGCCGATTCAAAGCACCCGAGCAGGACGTTCATCGCAGTACATGTGCATAGGGCGACGTATCTGCGCCAAAATCTAAAAAAATCGAATTGGCAGCTGAGGCGTGAAGTTGGCTGCCAGTTGCCAGTTGCCGATTCAAAACACCCGCGCGGAACGTTCGTGGCATTACCTGTGCATATGGCGACGTATCTGCGCCGAAATCTAAATAAAACGAATTGGCAGCTGAGGCGTGAAGTTGGCTGCCAGTTGCCAGTTGCCGATTCAAAACACCCTAGCAGGACGTTCATCGTAGTACATGTGCATAGGGCGACGTATCTGCGCCAAAATCTAAAAAAATCGAATTGGCAGCTGAGGCGTGAAGTTGGCTGCCAGTTGCCAGTTGCCGATTCAAAACAACCGAACAGGACGTTCATCGTAGTACATGTGCATAGGGCGACGTACCTGCTCCGAAATCTAAAAAAATCGAATTGGCAGCTGAGGCGTGAAGTTGGCTGCCAGTTGCCAGTTGCCGATTCAAAACACCCGCGCGGAACGTTCGTCGCAGTACCTGTGCATAGGGCGACGTATTTGCGCCGAAATCTAAAAAAATCGAATTGGCAGCTGAGGCGTGAAGTTGGCTGCCAGTTGCCAGTTGCCGATTCAAAACACCCGCGCGGAACGTTCGTGGCATTACCTGTGCATATGGCGACGTATCTGCGCCGAAATCTAAATAAAACGAATTGGCAGCTGATGCGTGAAGTTGGCTGCCAGTTGCCAGTTGCCGATTCAAAACACCCGCGCGGAACGTTCGTCGCAGTACCTGTGCATAGGGCGACGTATTTGCGCCGAAATCTAAAAAAATCGAATTGGCAGCTGAGGTGCGAAGATGGCTGCCAGTTGCCAGTTGCCGATTCAAAACACCCGCGCGGAACGTTCGTGGCATTACCTGTGCATATAGCGACGTATCTGCGCCGAAATCTAAAAAAATCGAATTGGCAGCTGAGGCGTGAAGTTGGCTGCCAGTTGCCAGTTGCCGATTCAAAACACCCGCGCGGAACGTTCGTCGCAGTACCTGTGCATAGGGCTACGTATTTGCGCCGAAATCTAAAAAAATCGAATTGGCAGCTGGGGCGTGAAGTTGGCTGCCAGTTGCCAGTTGCCGATTCAAAACACCCTAGTAGGACGTTCATCGTAGTACATGTGCATAGGGCGACGTATCTGCGCCAAAATCTAAAAAAATCGAATTGGCAGCTGAGGCGTGAAGCTGGCTGCCAGTTGCCAGGTGCCGATTCAAAACACCCGAGCAGGACGTTCATCGTAGTACATGTGCATAGGGCGACGTATCTGCGCCGAAATCTAAAAAAATCGAATTGGCAGCTGAGGCGTGAAGTTGGCTGCCAGTTGCCAGTTGCCGATTCAAAACACCCGCGCGGAACGTTCGTCGCAGTACCTGTGCATAGGGCGACGTATTTGCGCCGAAATCTAAAAAAATCGAATTGGCAGCTGAGGCGTGAAGTTGGCTGCCAGTTGCCAGTTGCCGATTCAAAACACCCGCGCGAAACGTTCGTGGCATTACCTGTGCATATGGCGACGTATCTGCGCCGAAATCTAAAAAAATCGAATTGGCAGCTGAGGCGTGAAGTTGGCTGCCAGTTGCCAGTTGCCGATTCAAAACACCCGCGCGGAACGTTCGTAGCAGTACCTGTGCATAGGGCGACGTATTTGCGCCGAAATCTCAAAAAATCGAATTGGCAGCTGAGGCGTGAAGCTGGCTGCCAGTTGCCAGTTGCCGATTCAAAACACCCGCGCGGAACGTTCGTCGCAGTGCCTGTACATAGTGCTTGCTAACAAAAAAAATCGAATCGGCAGCTGGGTGTGAAGTTGGCTGCCAGTTGCCAGTTGCCGATTCAAAGCACCCGAGCAGGACGTTCATCGAAGTACATGTGCATAGGGCGACCTATCTGCGCCGAAATCTAAAAAAATCGAATTGGCAGCTGAGGCGTGAAGTTGGCTGCCAGTTGCCAGTTGCCGATTCAAAACACCCGTGTAGAACGTTCATCGCAGTTCCTGTGCTTAGGGCGACGTTTCTGCGCTGAAATCTAAAAAAATCGAATTGGCAGCTGAGGCGTGAAGTTGGCTGCCAATTGCCAGTTGCCGATTCAAAACACCCGAGCAGGACGTTCATCGTAGTACATGTGCATAGGGCGACGTAGCTGCGCCGAAATCTAAAAAAATCGAATTGGCAGCTGAGGCGTGAAGTTGGCTGCCAGTTGCCAGTTGCCGATTCAAAACACCCGCGCGGAACGTTCGTCGCAGTGCCTGTACATAGTGCTTGCTAACAAAAAAAATTGAATCGGCAGCTGGGTGTGAAGTTGGCTGCCAGTTGCCAGTTGCCGATTCAAAACACCCACGCGGAACGTTCGTCGCAGTGCCTGTACATAGTGCTTGCTAACAAAAAAAAATGAATTGGCAGCTGGGTGTGAAGTTGGCTGCCAGTTGCCAGTTGCCGATTCAAAACACCCGTGTAGAACGTTCATCGCAGTTCCTGTGCATAGGGCGACGTATCTGCGCTGAAATCTATAAAAATCGAATTGGCAGCTGGGTGTGAAGTTGGCTGCCAATTGCCAGTTGCCGATTCAAAACACCCGAGCAGGACGTTCATCGTAGTACATGTGCATAGGGCGACGTATCTGCGCCGAAATCTAAAAAAATCGAATTGGCAGCTTAGGCGTGAAGTTGGCTGCCAGTTGCCAGTTGCAGATTCAAAACACCCGCGCGGAACGTTCGTCGCAGTGCCTGTACATAGTGCTTGCTAACAAAAAAAATTGAATCGGCAGCTGGGTGTGAAGTTGGCTGTCAGTTGCCAGTTGCCGATTCAAAACACCCACGCGGAACGTTCGTCGCAGTGCCTGTACGTAGTGCTTGCTGACAAAAAAATGAATCGGCAGCTGGGTGTGAAGTTGGCTGCCAGTTGCCAGTTGCCGATTGAATTGGCAACTGGCAACTGGCAACTGGCAGCTAACTTCACGCACCTTATATTTTATTGTAAAAAAACGTCTAAATCAAATGATTATATGCATTTTGAAGCCATTTCGACCTTATGTTAAAAGTCAAACACAAAAAAACGACAGATGTTTTGAGTAATACCTGACAATCTCACTTTAAAGGTCTCAACGTTGTAGTATGTTAAGGTATAATTGTATTATAATATTTAAAAAAAACATGTATACCTATATTTAGATTTGATAAAATTGTCATTTTGTTATCTTAAAATCCCCAGATTTGTTAATCTTGGATAATGATAGCTACAAATGATGGTAGGTAGGTCTACATCGAGTTTTACCTGATGATTTTACCTTTTATTGTACGCTTTGACTCTTATTCTAACTCTTCTGCCTTATTCTAAATTCAAAACAATTATTTTTTTGTTTTAATTCGTTTTAACGTCATATTCAACACATGTTTAGGTTATATATACGACGGCCAGCTCTTCCTGGACACTTTTCTATCACCAGCACTAACTTACCCTACCACGAGGCTGACAACTCATGTATAGGGTATGACCTACCGCGACAGGGCTCGAACCCGCGACCTCCGGACATTACTAACCACTACGCCACGACCGCGGCTTACAAAACAATTAATGCTCATTCACAAACTTCAACTTAAATATCATTTTTCTATAAATCTCAAATGTGTATAAAAACATTTTGAAAGCAGATATGCAGTGTTCTGATTATGACATTTGTTTGGAAAAATTAACATACGACTGTAAAATATGGTGGTTTTATGCATAAAAATACCCCGTTTGTAACGTGAATTAGTGCATTTTTGATACTGTAATTTTATAAATGCTGACTGATAATTTAAAAATACAACGTATAAAAAAATCACCAAAATATGTGAACGAGTATCTTCAATTGTATTTTATGCAGCGCAGAAAACTATGAAAATGAACGCTTGACTTCTATCCCCTTATACCTGTCCCCGTCAATTGATCTAGATCTATACATCGAGTTATACATCAATACGGGCTATGTTACAGTTCATGTGCTATTTTATTTATTGTTAAAATTTACAATTTATGAAAATGGATCTCGGCAGTTTAGGGAAATAAAAATCACAAAATGATAAGATTTATAGCAAATTTGATTATGATACTGAGGTGAATTTACCAACTATCAGTAAATTATAGAATCTCATGTACCACATCGTGCGATCATCCATTTTTCATTGATAGCAATATACAACTTACTTATCATGTATTGTCAGATTGTATTTATTTCATAAGTTGCATTACCCACATAATTGAATGACAGTGCAGAAAAACGTTTCATCTTATTAGATAAATTTTCTTGTAAGTAAAAAAAAATGAAATTGGTAACCTCTCAAATTTAAAGTATTTGAAATTTTTGGAATGTTCGTCCAATGTTCGTATTAACACATAGTTTCGTATTCTTACGATGAACAAAACTCATTCCCACTCCAAGTCAGTATTATATAGTAAAATAACAGGTTGAATAAAATCAATACAATTTAAGTCCAGTTGTATTGTATTATCTTAAGAATGTCTTTTTAAAGATAGAACGTTGGCTTTCTATGTTTGTGTATTATTTGCAAAATATTTGAAACATCCCAACATCTAGGCAACACAAAAGAGTGCAAGTTGGTAACATTTGACTTGTGAAACACTTCTTGTTACGATATTACGATAATAGTCAGCGTAAGTCAATTTCATTAATTGGACTCAAAAGTTCCAGAGTTGAGTTAAAACTATTTTAATACGATTTTCCAAAATTATACAAAATTCTGCACCATTTCGGCATATTTTGGTCTTAATGGACAAAATATTCAACAATTAACGAAACTTTGCTCCATTTGACTTACGATCAAACTTTCCGTAAATCGTTCTGAATCAAAACAATGCCATAGGTTAAAACATAATGTACGACTTTTTGTTGTTAATACCTCAGTTTAACGCTTTATCTCTTCAAACCAGTCTTAATTCATAATTATAATAACATTTCGCATTCAATTACATCTAATACAACGAAGTTTGTTTTCAATCTGTTATGCTTACTAAATACAATAAAACAGAAAGAGTTTCTGATGTCAGCTGACTTATATAAACCGTAATCTCATACAAACAAATGTTTCAATATTATGTTTTTACTTTATCTATGAAAACAGACATTCTCTATCTTAATTTACTAATTAGTTGATACTTAATTAGGCAACAAAATGTTTATACACAAAGTATAGAATAGTTAACCCGTAAAATACCAACAGCGCAACTCCGCATCTTCGGTAGATCGCCAAGATTTTCATCTATACCATCGCATACCTCTTTCATTTACATCACAAACTGTTCAGTTCTATTCTATTCTGTTGGATTAAGTTTTTTTTTAAAAACGCCATACTCTATTCTGTTCTATTCTATTCTATAATATCTATTATGTGTGTTTAAACATAAAACCATTGTTACTGTTGAGATATTCACGCTGTGTGTCCAAGCCAGACCCCTCCTATCATCAAGTATCAACATTATACATTGTAATCTTATGTGTTGCCTTGTCCACGGATTAAGATGCCGATGAAAACATAGGAGATTACTTGTTCAAACAGAAGTAATGGATACTAAGTCGGTGGTACAATGCTTGCTTGTATTCCGGTCTATTGTAATGGCATCTAACTTTATCAGCATGCTATATAACATTTCGAGTGGTCTTAGCTTGTATTAAACTAAAACCACGATGATAAATAAAGGTTCTCATTTTTAACTTGGACACTGGGTTGAGAACTTGATATGTTATACAACCTTGTTGAGAACGTTCAGATACTGATACTTCTCGTTCAGTGATTAATTAAATCTAATTGAACGTGAAAACGCCGATTTTTTACAATTAAGCTTTGAGCTTTAGGGCAACTTTAAGGACAAGATAATTTTCTGTGTCCACTATTCTGATTTAATATGTTATTGATTTATAGGGGTCACATAATACCACAAAGAAAGTTATAAACAATACTGAAACTATTATCCTAGTGATTTTCAAAATCATTACAAAGCACTGACCTCATCTGAAGTGGACTCTTCACAAATTTGATTCAAATATAAACATGAAAAGTTTCATACAGTTTGATCTAGTGTCGTAACAAATTCCAATCATTGCTAATATTGACTCAAATAAAGGAAACGATGTTTTCTACGTCTTTCTCCACAACGATCAAGGGTCTAAATTCCGCGCCTTAATTTAAACATAAGCAGTGATACATACACGTGTATAAGAGTGGACTGTTGTAATGGCTAAATAAATAGGGGCACGTATTATCAAGCATCGTACGATCGATTTTAGTCGTAAATCCTACTTTATTGTATTTCAATTTTAACGTAAGAATTTTGATAATATACTGCTCAGGGGCTCGTATTGTTCGTATCGATCAACTTACGACCGATTTTAGTCGTAAATCACTCTACATTGTACAGTTTAATTATCGTAAGATTTTTGCTAATATGCTGCCCAGTTCCTTGAAATCAGACTAATCGTATCTGTCCTATAAAATACCAATGTACGCTTTGAAAGTTTCAGTACTTATATATAATATATACAACGTATGGTCTAGGATTGTTTTAACTATTTTCGTAGGCTACCATCATGCGATTTTCTCTTTATTTGTTGTTGATTGTTATCAAACTATTCCATCACGAGTTAAGTTAAATCCAATGGGAGATAAGGTTGGTCATAAACATGCTACTATGTACAAGGGCTTGTTAAATCATGTATGATAGCTCCCCGAGGGCAGTACCTTTAACGTGTGGTCATCGACTTGTGGCAATAATATCTTGATTTGCGTTGGTTTTGTAAAACATATACATGTACTAGGGGTCTTTTAATGGTAAATTGGCTTGTATAGTCTTTTAATTAGACCATCTTGATCGTACCCAAAGGTTGTCAAGATTTTCGATCTTACTTTCCTAACGACCTCTGGATACGAGCATGCTATACCATAGGTATAATAGCATACTTTGAAAGTTCGAAGGCTCGAACTTGGCAAACTCGATCTATCCGAATGGATCAAATAAACGGGTCAAACATTTCCCAGCCACCAATCTATTTCCCTTATATGTATTTACATATGTACAATCTCTGAGAAAACAAGTGAGAAACAAAGAGCAGCAATAATACAAATTCGGACGTGGTGAACACCCGGCTCGCAAAAAACGTTCTGTCACGAACCTTCGAGTTCGACAAATCGCTCTAGTAACAACACTATGGTTTACCGACTAAATGAACGTAAAATTCCTACTAGTCTTAAGTCAATGTAAACAAACTATATATTAGAAACAAATAATAGTAACTCAACTATATAATAATTATCAATTTCTTACTTATGCACGCACAGATTAAAACAGTCGACTTTTTAGACTGATTACAACCTCGTATATAGAAGCCATTTCTGTGTTTTTGTATCGTTGCTGCAAGTCAATAAACCAATAAAAATATGGCCATCAATCTGATTTCAGCTAAATGAAATAATATAAAAATGATATTAAAAATCATCAAAGGTTTTTTTACTCTCAATTGTTAAAATCATTCTATTTCTGTTTGTTATTAATGTACAAAAAAGACAACACAACATTTTCAGCTGTACGTTATCAGGGTTTATACGTCACCGTCTCAGCTTAAGTCGTAATCTTATTATAATTAAATTACCTCTTATCACTACAAATGAAATAAGCATGTGTTCGTCGGTTTTTGATTTAATATTGTACATATTGATTTGATTGTAAAATAAAAACATTAAGCTTTGACAAAAACATTTCGTACTTTAAATGTAATTATGATATTGTTCATTGATAAACCTGGTTTTAAACTTGATGTCAGTGAGTTTTTCTTGATTCTTACTAGCCCAATATTTGTTTGCTGCCCGGCTACCCAGTTGTTAGTACGCACGTCTACTGATCAAGGGGTTGTGGGTTCGATTCCCGGGCGGGGCATACTCACTCCTCCTCAAAAGGCTAAATCTCTGGATTTAGCTGTTAACCAACTACTAAGCACATACTTTCGTCAGTGACTGACAACTGCCCTACATAATTAAGAATCATTGGTAGAAGGGAGAATGGCCGTAGAAATGTCATAACCAAGCTCCACGAAAGTATTCCCCGCCGGGAATCGAACCCACGACCCCTCGATCAGATGACTTGCGTGCTACCGACTGAGCTAGCTGGGCGGCTAAATAATTTAAGAAAAAAGAATTATTTTTCTTTTAACTATTGTGTTATTCATTTCCCTTGAAATCGCCTAAACATCAACTACAAAATTTCGTTGTATCCTTCCACTTGCATTGAGCCTGATCGAACGTGAGCAGAGTATAGGAGTAAGACAGAAGAGTTCCGAATCTTGAAGTTATGATTGAACGTGCTTTATCATAAAGATGAAATAATGAGTAGAATAATTAAGAATGTAGAAATGTGACGTATCATAAATGTTATTATAACTACATAGCTATAATTGTTACAATTATTTCCTTATGTAGTCCATTAAAAGCACGGTAGTTGAAATTCCTTACTACCTTAAAACTGACATATTTGTGAGGGCCTCTAGATGAATATTTGCATTTTAATTTTGACTGCCCTATAAAGTATGTTTATAATTACATGTATTGCATTATATAAAAGTTCTACTTTTTATGTGCTTTAATTAGACCTTATACCTTGTAAAAAAACAAAAGTAAAACGTTTCGCTCTGAATGGTATATGGAATTGCAATTAATCAGAATTAAGTGCGTGTTCAAGGTTAATCATATATTATTTAAGATGAACATCGGAACTACTACATGGTTTTACAGGGAACTACTCTAGTTAATTATGCGACATTGTTTCTGAAACAATGAATAGTTAGCCGTCTAGTTAGGGTTCGAACTTTCACCCAAATCAGTAAAAGAACGTTACTGATTAACTTAACTGTGTTGGCTATAGGCCAGAAGCTCGTATAACCAAGTGTCTTACGACCGATTTTAGTCGTAATTCCTTCCGTAGTGTGTTATAAATGTATCGTAAGATGTTTGATAATATGTTGTCCAGACCTAAATTTCAGTTCTGTAACAATGTAGGGAAAATAAGAATTACAAATGCTATGATAATTTTCTTATTATACATAGTATTTAAAACACAACGTCCCTTTACGTTTGACTTGTATTTAGAAAAAACTTCTGAATGGAAATTAAAAATACAATTGCAATTCTACGCGTGATTTGTAATTAAGTTATGACTGTGATGTTTTATTATTAGTGTTATATTTAACTGTCATTATTACACTAGATTAAGGGGGAAACGTATTTAAAATATGTTTGATGTTATATCCCCTATTTATCCTGACTCTTTACGTGGAGTGGCCCCATTCTTTAGTTCACAGCGTGTCACCCTCTTGTGGCTTTCATTTGTGTCCCTAATCCAATAGCAGAAATAAATTGTCGTTACGTATATGTAATATAATATGCTAAAGAATTTAAATGAACTACTTCAGAAGTCATTGCCCATCTCTTAACACTTGTTTAAGTAGACTAATTTATTTATTTAACTATAATTTCATGATCATTGATTAGCTGGTTTAAATATATGGACGAAATCAAACCCCTATCTCGCTGACCAATTTTATACTCGACGTCAAAATATTGTTGAATTTATAATTAAAAGCAGCTCTCTCATAGATTTCAACTTAAATATTAACTTGTCTAAAACTCTCAAAATTAACTTGAAAATTTTGAAGCAGTCCATCAGTAAACTAATAATGAGAATTAATTGACATACAACTGTAAATGGTTGTGATTTTATGCATAAAACCGTCCTACCCCGTTAGTAACGCTATAGATGGTTTTAATAGTGAGTTTTTGTAATTTTACTTTGTACTTCCCATAGCCTATTGAACAGCTTGACTAAAAATATTGTGATTTCATTTTCTAATAAATTTGCAGACATCGACAAGGTAATTCCAGATTATCAAAAAAGTGACAAAATCTGTGAACGTGTAGCTTTAAATTTAAATAAAGTGAAAAAATATCGCGATAATTAATGTGTGAAATAATCCAATTAATCATAACAGAGGAGTCTTTGTTCAGTATTTTATAATGCTTGTTTTGTGAATTCAGCACTCTGTTTAAATGGCCATTATTCATGCTTGATTCTGTCGAAATTTAATTTGTCTGATAGAATGTCACATGACAATGACATCGTCCTTGACCTTGCTACTGTCCTCTTCCTTGTTCTCCGAATTCCGAATGGAATTTCTTGATTAGAAAGTCCAGACAAAGAATATTTAACTTAACTCCAGTGGAATTTTAAGACAAGCTGTTCTAAAAATCAGAGTTTTGCCATTTCACTAATATTGTCTCTCTCTCGAGCACACCAAGCGTCTCGTTTTTGTGCTGACATTCTATTGTATCTCTTGATAATTCTAGTTACATCATATTGTGACCCGAGGTTATAATGCTTAAGAAAAAAACGTCATCATAAATTCCCCAATTCACAGTAAACTGTATTTCTTTGAAGAAAGAAGAAGAAACTAAGAAATAAGCATAGATAGTATACAAGTATTATTGAACGCTTCTTTGAAATTATCCGAATAGTTTGTTTGTCAATAAAAGCTGATTAGAACGATATGAGTTTTTTTTGTATAGAGCCTGTCTTTTAGTTATAAGATATCAGACTCACATCTGAAAAAAGGTGACATTCATTCTCGTAGAATGACATTGTGAGTCAAAAATGCAGTACCACGAGATATGGGGCAACATACATTATGAGCTTGTCACGTGTTCCCATGGTCGATGTGAAGTCGTTTTGCAAGCCGTATGTTACCATGGCAGCGGCTACTGTTTGGTAGTGGGTTCCTTCTGATGTGAAATTGAGTTATTGTCCGTCAATAATCCAACCTAGAAAAATTGGACTGTGCAAAATAACTCGAGGTGGTGAAACTATATTATGAACAACCTGGAATTTCAAAACAATGAAGAGGGATAATAAAGTTTTTATTGAGGCAAGTTTAAGCTTAATAAATCATATATATGTATAACAGAGCTAGTGTCGTTCATATAAAACAATGAAAATTACAGACGAAATTCACAACTATTTAACATATTATATGAATATGAATAATAATTTCATATAATATACACGTTTAAAATATACGACTTTATGTTAGAATATAACTTTGATTTATCGTATAAAAACCGAGTTATAATTCATAATAATATCTTCACTAGCTTATGAAATACTAAAATACAAAAAGGATACGTGGTTATAAGGTATAAGTCGTAATGTTCATTCGTCGTTCAACTGGATTACAGACGATTATAAAGTCGTAAAATCAACGTTATAAAATTGTAAATGATAATAATATGGAAATAAATAATTGAAGCGATACGTAGACAAAAATTCTGTCGAAGGTTTTAACAACAAACTGTCTGGAAAAAACTCCTGCTAAAACTTCTAGTTTATTATGAAACACCTGCAGATCGCAACATTTTCAATAGTCATTCCAATTATAAAAACAAGCCTATGATGTAGTTATTAAAATATGAAACCGATCTAAATAATCATGAACACGAATTTATATGAATTTTATGAATTATGCGTTTTACATGAAAAACAATAAAATAGTTTTATACATATGTTGCACATGACTTGAACAAGCTCAATATGAAATACAGGGTGTAGTCTAACGTCATCTGACTCTCCTCTATTGGAAAGTTCCCCCTCTTTGCTCTTCGACTTTGTTTTAGGTCAGTTTTTTACTGTTGCTAACCCTGATATGCTTGCTTACACATTTTTAAAATACTTTTATAAACTCTAGAATCACCTAATTTAGACAAAATGTGACATTATTGGTGAGTATTGTATCAGTGAACGATTTCAGTGCAACCTGAGCCTTTATAGAAAGACGTTTTGACCTCTGAATTGAATTTTCTATCAACTCGCAAGGTCTTAAGGTATAAACGGTATATTTTTTTATATTTCAAACCCTTATTTTATACAAATGATGTATATTATATCATGTTTTAGTTTTTTTGGTCTATTATCACACAAGGGTTACGGTAGGTACGACTTATTGTCGCCGACATTTCTGGCTTTGTTGTTTTTACAACGTAACACCACGTAACATCGTGTACAAACATCAGTAAAACACCACATTTCTGTACAACAATAATATGACAGGTGCTTGTTAATATCGGGATGACCTTGCTAAAGAGACGAGCTGTCAAATGATATATTGAATCAAATATATGTCTTATTATGCCCAATTATCTTATATAATTTGATTTCTTATTCAATTTTCTATAGAAAATTTACAGAAAATAAGTGTTGAGTTAAAAACGTCGCCCATAGAAATAGAGCAGAAATTGAAATATGACATATGGACACATTAAGTGTTTCGGTGATAATTATTATGTCAAGAACATTTTTATCACCTGCTCTAATTACACCCATCAGGGTCTAAATAGATTGTCCTAACCCTGTGGCGGTCATATGTCACAATTATGATATATGTAGAGGGCAAAGTTCAAGGGTTTAGTCCCCTTAGAAGTGGTTCTATATTATATAACCATAGCTGAACCCTTCTGTCGGTACATCTGATGCAGATAATGCGCTGTATCAATCTTCACGACGGCCTTACCACACCCAGCATGTACCAAACCTTATAACAATACACCGCTACAGTACTTTTACTTTGAATGCTACGTTTTTGTTTCACGCCCATTTTATTTACAAATTAATGCGCATGAGAGAGGCAGGTCACATAACCATTGTTCCTGTGATAGACAGCTCAATTCACATACAAAGAACCATAAGCTTGAACTGCAGATGTTCGAATCCACAACTCTTTAGCATTACGCATTAAGCCGCTGCATTGGTTTAAAGTCTACGACCTAAGCAACTTAACAACTGAGACTAATGTTCTGAGATTTCTATGCAATGCAACACTTGAGTCAAAAGGTCCCTCGTACCCATTACACTATGTAATAATATCCCCTTACAAACGTGATGTTATAATTTATAATATTTCAACTGATAGGTCCAGGTTTTTATAAACATAATTAACTCTTATTTCCACTGCAATAGTGTCAATGAAAAGGCACTACAATATTTCTTTCATAATTTCATTTTTCGATTCTCATATTTCCTTATTTTTTTTTATTTTCCCCTATTTTTCCTATTTTTCTTATATTTTATGTCTTCCCCACAACATGTGGTGACTGGTACCCGTACTGTTACCTTATGTCATCTCTAATATTATCATCAGTAATTAGTTTGGATATTTTATCTTCCATTCAAAGTTTACATATCTTTCCCTATGCGAACAATTAGAAATTTTACTCGAAGATTTTTTTCATATTAGCTGCAATAAGATGGTTATACTGTCGTTCACAAATATCCCCAGGGATTTAAACACTTTGAATTCTTCATAATCAAATGTATACATTTCTATAATATGATTCGTCCTATACCTCTAACCACATTCTTTTTCTAACTATTTTCTTCATCAAATTACTTAAAGCTGATATTTCACAGATTTCAAACTTAAATATCAACTTTTCTAAAAGTCTCACAATTACATATAGACATTTTGGATGCAAATTGACATACAACTGGAAAATGTGGTGATTTTATGTATAAAAAACCTAGATCTACCCTGTTAAAAAGGTATTAATGATTTAAGTGTGTTGTATTGTTTGTTCCATGCAATCTATAGGTCAGATTGCCTTAAAATTGAAGATGCTATTCTTTTAACACAGTTATAGACACCAACAAATAATTTTAAAGGAAAAAAAATAACTAAAGCTGTGACCGAGTAACCACCTGTCTGTATGTATGTACATGTATCTATATCTGGTTAAAGAGACCCATCCTTGGGCTTAATGAAATGTACATTTTTGGCATATCTGTATAATGGACAAATATGTGAAATTAAATATATAGTAAAAGCATCGTGGTATTGGGAACGTCTGTGGCTTACAGGTTTAGTGTTTCTTCTGTCAAACTGGTTGAGTCAGCTTCACTAGTAATATACATATACAAGTAATTGTGTTAGACTTGGTTCGTTGTGGTTGTAGGCTTACTGGCATTCAGACACTATTCCTGACTATCTATCTAAATCCATCTTTCAATTTTGCTATAGGTAGTGCTTTAACTCTGTTTATCGTACATATTGCTAATTACAATATGTGTTACACTATCCTCGAAGATGTCAACTTTCACTAATATAAAAGTTATATTCATTGTATCTAAATAAGCATTGCCATTGATTGGGTTCAAACTACGGACCTCTTGATCCTTTTGCAATTACTATCACAGATTCGATATGCAGCCGGCACGGCTACGCGACTAAAACAGTATATATACATGTAGTATATGCATGTTGTGTTTTTGTCTTGTAACCGTGCCGGCTGCCTTCGACAGAACCAATGCTTTTGATCGTAGCGTATGAATCACCCTAATTTTCGACTCTCTACTCTATTCAGTAAGTGTTATTTGCTAAGGACTTTAAAGGCACCAAACTAATATAGTTCCATATACGTAGCACATTTTGCAAGAACTGTCCAACCTATATATTGCTATATTTACCCATTTTGAATTGCTAGCTTGCAATTTACTAAATTTATAATACATGTATCTGTAAATAAGATATGCGAAAATATAATTACGCTGTAAGACTAAAACAATTCGCTATGAAAGCTTAAACTCTAATGTTATGTAATACCTTTACAACCTTTCTGCATATCATTTACAAATGTTGCAGAAATAATGCTAAGCTTTTTCTTGAATCATCTAAATTTTACCTAGCGCACCGTTTACATCATTTTGCAATTATCATTTTTTCTTGCAGTATGTTGCAGTCATTAACTTATAATTATATATCGTTTCTTTCAGGGATCTTCAGGGTAATGAAATAACATCAATCAAAGTTACAGATTTTCAAGGTCTTCGTCGGCTACGAAGTTTGTAAGTATTGCACCAGTTTTTCTATCTATTAATGATATCAATTTATCTAACCGTTTTACAAGTCAAATTGCAATGTTCAAGCTGTTTCATTATCAACTTGCAGACTTGCATGTAGTGATTCCATGTGTACTCTTTGAAAAATGTTGCCGTAAGTTTCACATCATTATAAAATATGAGCGCTTTCTTTGATTGTATACAAGTATACAGCAATGTTCAACCATTAGCACCAAATAAACGATGGTCTTTATAGCGAGATGGTCTTTAAAGAGAGATGGTCTTAACAGCCAGATGGTCTTAACAGCGAGATGGTATTTAAAGCGAGATTGTCTTTATAGCAAGATGGTCTTTAAAGCGAGATGGTCTTTATAGCGAGATGGTCTTTATAGCAA
Organism: Mactra quadrangularis; assembly: GCA_025267735.1. Classification (NCBI taxonomy): domain Eukaryota; kingdom Metazoa; phylum Mollusca; class Bivalvia; order Venerida; family Mactridae; genus Mactra; species Mactra quadrangularis. Next base: position 13,230,069 of record CM046298.1, read on the forward strand.
GATGGTCGTAATATAGCGAGATGGTCTTTAAAGCGAGATGGTCGTAATCTAGCGAGATGGTCTTTAAAGCGAGTTGGTCGTAATATAGCGAGATGGTCTTAATAGCGAAATGAGCTTTATACATGTATAGCAACCATTGTCTTCCCAAGTTTTGCATTTGAGTCTTTAAAATCGTCACGAATTGCTGTTTATTGCTCTCTAAATCACTTAATTGCAGAAAAGTTTGGTTAAAGTCCGATATTCGCTGCCGCTATTATAGCAGAAATAAAATGGAGTATTAAACTGTTTGTTTTAAGACTGACAACATGCTTAGAAATAATTGATAGCTAAAGAGAGGAGTGACTGTTGTACGGAGGGTTGATTTCTATATTATACAACATATCTGACTGTATAGGATAGATGACTGATTTTGTTAGGTAGCAATGAATGAATATGTCACTACAATACCATTTTGTGGGTAGAAATTACCTCACTGAACAAACCTCTTGGGTTTCAAATTCATTTCTTGCGGCTTTTTAGTATTACCACACAATTTGTTAAAAAAAAACCTTCTCATAATAAATGTTTCATTTCTATTCATCGTTATCTTCCATCAGTTTAAACCATCGACCCCTTTTTCTCATATATGTAGCCAAGACCCTAATCTTTCAAAATTAATGACATAAAACAAGGGGTTTTCTGTAATTATTCAAAAAGTTTGTTGAACCGTTCATTCGGATAAACCCTAACCTAGTTCACAGCAAATTGTACATTATATTGTATTCATTTGTATCAGTAATTTAATTAAGATCTTTATACAATGTTGCAATATGATAGTGTTATTACTCATCTATAAACATCCGGTAAAGATCTTAAGACAATGATAGAGTAGTAGTCTGATTATGATATTCGTGGTACAGTAATTAATATTTTCGGTGAGGAGAAATAGGGGTGTTTTCGATAACTCATGTTAATAGTTAGAATAAATGAGGGTGTAAAATTTGTTAAGACCATTGATTTGTCGAAAGAAAGCTTATAAGCTTATATTAGTTTCATAATATAATATATATATACAAAATGTATCTATTTTTAAATAAAACTTCTTGTATCTAAATGCGTGTGTTGTATTTTGTGGTAATATTAAGTGTCACACAATATTCGAAGTGAATTTTTCGATCTTGTGCTGCATTTTCATTCAATGATTGATCTTATTTTTTCAAATCATCATTAAAATCAACATCATCTTTATTATAATCGTCATCATCACCACTACCATTATCATCATCATCATTATCTACATTGTCGATACCAGTATTTCCACCATTATCAAATGAATAGCCAAATATCAATCATTTAAACTGGTTGAACTTATTATTTAATTAATTGTGCTAGTGATGAAAATGATGATGCTTTTGATGATTGTGATGATGATGATGATGAAGAGTATAATAATTAAGAGGATGTTGATGACGATGGTGATATAGGAAAAAATAGTCGTTAAGAAGAGTTATAATGCCGTTGTCAAGTTTCTTTTTTACTGATTGTAAAATCTGATGACCCTGTACTGGTTTAATTAAGTCGGCGCCCGCTTTAAGTGCGATTCAAGTTCTGGTAATAGAACTGAATCCTGCCAACAAGTACTACTTTATAAAGAGTGCCAGATTTCTATCAGCATTATCATACACATGCAAACAACGAATTTGAGAAACAATTGAATGAAAATCAAAAATATTAAGATACGAGAAAAAAATGTTTTATCTGTAGAAGATCTGCAGATGTTTCAGTTCAGACGAGGTGTTTGGATTCGGAATGCTTTTAGTAATGTAGTGTAAAGTTTAACAGAAATAGGTGTGACTGCATTACATTGAAAATTGCTATATCTTTAAATGCGCCGCCTGAAAGGTTAAGTAATTATGGATGAATTTTTTATACATAGTATCTTGTCGTTTTTGAGATGTAACACACTTTGTGAATATGTGTTAAAGATCAGGCCTTCATTGATAAACATCAGGTATTGAAGGCTAGACAAATTATATGAAATAAACGTTGATTACATATGTTTCCTTGTCTCACACTTAGTGCTTTTTTGATTAATGTAGTGGGTTTTTTTGCAAAAACTGGAGATTTTGTCGATAAGTGACAAGAAAATGCAATGTGTTGGAACGTGCGGCTTTATCTCATTGTTTACGTCAAATACTACAATTCGTAAATAATCGTGCATTTCCGGAGCCTTCGTAAATTACGTAGTCTATAACGAAGCATTGTAGTTAATGTTGATCCCCGGCTTCACATTGGATCTTAATGTTGACTTCATATTTGAAAGCATTCGTCAATGGTCGGATATTTCCATTGTCTTCGTAAATTACGTATGCTATAGTGAATCATTATTGTACTATTTTAACAGTTCAATGTTTCCGTTTTGAAATTTCACTCTCCTTATCACTCTTGTACTTTCGGACGTCATCGGCTCTGTTCCTGAAACATACTTACATTTGAATATATTCGGCCATTTGCCATTTTAGTTTCTTTAATTATCTTTACAAACGTTTCATTTGTATATGTTGATCAGCTTTATACAAAATGATGTACGACATCAATTAACCGCACACATATTTGTTAATGTCACGTATTCGCGGTTTCATTAATGAATTGTCACATGATACGCTCGCACTCTAATGTCACGTGATAGGCTCACACTCTAATGTCGGTGTGATGCGCTCACACTCTAATGTCACGTGATACTGTTACAATCTATGAGAGTTGTTCAAATAGATTTGTGGAAGAAATTTAAAACTAAATTTGATAAATTTGTATCATTAAAACGTAATTATCATCAAAGAAAAACGTAAATAAAACACCTATATAGTTTAAGACGACCTTCTTTAAACATTGAATGTATCAAGTTTTATTGAAGACAAATTGTGACGACTTCAGCTGAGTGTTAGAGATGATACACTGGCTCTAGGTCACGTTCACTATTTGACGATTTTTGTATAAAAATTTGAAAATGCGGTTAGCTGTGGACCATGGGCGAATTAATGATTACCTATGACAATATCAATACCTCGGTATTTTGATTGGTATCATGCTTATTAAGCATTACTATAATAATCTATGAAAGCAAAATACATTGACAAAATGTAACTCATATTAGTCTCTGCAGCCAATTTATGTAACTAATCGTGCCTTCCTAGCAAATTGCCATTCTAATAGATATAAATTTTCTATCGTATGTACATGTAAAAAATGGACACTCTTAGTTTCTTTTAAAGTAAAACCCTTTACAATAACAGCAACAACCTTTATTGTGCTAAACATACAACATTTCTATTTACTTTACATGCATATTACACACATTGTTCTGTCCTAATTTGTGATTAATTCGTATATTTTTCCCAAGGCTTTTCCCAAGGAAAGTTATGATCGAAGTAAATTAAAAATTATGATATACCCATGCAAAATGAGAGAATTTAGTACATGCATATTACCTTCGTAAAGAATGGTAAATTACTTGTTTTCAGCTTTCATTTTTTTATTTTTTCAGAAATCTAATGAAAAATCAAATTGAGAATATTGAAAATGGAGCTTTCAACGACCTTGTTAGCATGAAAAGACTGTAAGTACTTTAAATGTTATATTTTTATTTGTTTGGGACTTCAGTCCTGAACAAATATATTTACCGTTTTTCAGACCCTTTCCCACTTTGAAAATTTACCGATTCCAGAAGTAGTCCCTCAGTATATATGTATAGAGGAATTAAAAAGGATCGTCTGCTATGACGGGCGCATTAATGCAATAGTAAATCGCACTATGTCTCAAGCGTAAGAATATTCGCTGATATGTTGTGCGTCTCAGTAGGGATGATTATGTTATATTATGTAAAAGAATGGCATCAACGAAATATTGTTGGAGCCGGAAATCTAATTTCACTTTCAAACCCGAACAAATTCAGTGCCTTCAGCACTTTGATTTATTTATGTATCAACACTAAAAGAACATGGAGTATATACTCGTAAAAGTTACTATATAGTTATACAGTATTATGTGAGAAAAATAGAACCTTTGAGAGAATCTGAAATACTCAGAATTCTGGAAGATTTCATCAGTCTCTTTTTGGACACCAGAATGCAAAAACAGAACCGAGAACTCTGGCATCCTGTAAAATCTAAACTTCAGATCCGATCCCAAGAGTATTTGAATTTCTCAGATTATACTGCGATAGTCAATGTCTATAGACAATACTGTCTTTGTACATTGTACACAAAAATGTGAGTCAAAGTTTTTTTTTCAAACTTGTTTTCAATGCCTGCTCTCTAAACAGCATATATATTTTATATTCATTGCACTGCAGAAGGAAAGGACGTCTTTTCACGACATAAATGCAGTATATATCTTCAGTTACACGATATGAAATAATTTGCGTTTCTTATCATTGTTATTTCAACGTAGAACTATTGATATGGTGTTAATTTTAATTTGGCGTAAATAAGACGTTATAATGTGTACCTTCTTAATTTCTATTCATAAATGAAAATTTATGATCTGCGAATCGTCTACGACACGTCCACAAAATGAACTTGCGATGGTTTTAATCGCAAGATTTTAATGAAAGGACCAACCGGATATATATAATGAATGTAGCATATTATCACTGTTTCAACAGTATAAAGTTGTTTATATAGATATACATATACACCTTATAGTACCCTTCAAAACTTCTAAGAGGAATCAATTTTCAGAAAAAATGATAATGCATGACGCAAGTAATTTTACTAAAATTAAAGCTTATTTATGTAATTTACTTTAAATCATATGTTGACAAACTATTCAACATCCTTTTGAAATTTGCTCAGATGACTCTTTGCCTCGTATTTCATGAGTAAACGTAAATCAGTAGCCTATTCAATTACCCTAAACGTTCCAAAACGTTCCGTGACGATACATTCGGAACTCCTCGGCCATTCGTTGCGAATAATTTAATCTAATTTACAAATATATGATCGTTAGGGCAATGAGTGATGTTTCAAAATTTACGGACTTAAAACGAAACATCACTCATTGCCTAAACAATCGTATATTTGTTTACTTCAACACCGGTAGTTTCAAATAGCGTCTAAATATGTTTGAGATTATTCGCAGCGAATGGACGAGGAGTTCCGAATGTATAGTTACGGAACGTTTTGGAACGTTTAGGGTAATTGAACAGGCTACAGTTTTATCCTAAAAACAAGGACTTTTGGAGGTCACTGTATAAAGATGTAATGTACATATAAGTTGAACTACATGTCGACCATTCTGATACCATGATGGTACACATATCCCAGTGTCTAAGGTATTCAGTAATGAGTCAATTTAGCCTTAAACCTATATAAATAAACATTTATAATAGGTTGTCAGTTGTTCCCTCCCAATTTAAAATCCTGTCATATCATTACATCAAAGACATAGTTCATTGACATTCTATCTTTTCTTCTTATTTTAACACTAAATAAACAGAGTCAATAATTGCCCGCAAACAATGCTCTGTAATAACCCGTTTTTTGTAATAATTATTTTAATTCGTGGTTTTATTACAAAAAGGATTGTAACCATGCTTTTAACAAACGTATGCAGTTAACATGCACATTTTTATAATGTCACCAATCGCTGAAACCGTAGAACTTCGGGTATTTTCGTATGGTTCGTACAATACGTCTCTCACATAGCATAAAGGCCGAAGAGATCAGAGTGCAATCGCTAGGATCTGTGTAGACCACCTCTGATGTACTACGTCGGGCTGATATAAGCGATTTCTGCGTAATAACATGTCATTTTTGAATTTCTTATTTAAAGTGTAATAAAAGCCGGAAAAGTTGAGAAGTCTATATAGGGCTCGAAACCAATACCTCCTTTTGGTAGAGGTTTAGCTATACTTTTATAGTTACTGGTCATTTATCTCATTAAATTGACTAACTACTGGTTGTATCTTCTGATAGGGTCCGTGGTTGCAAAATAAATCACTCAGATTTTATAACAATGAACATGAGTCCAAGTACTATTATATAATAGGAAATAGTGTAAATATACATTATTTCGTGGTATACTATTCATTATACAACGGCGGGGAGTTATGCGCGTAGGAATATAGACCTGGGTGGAATATAACAAACCTCTATGCTTCATTGTACCCTCATCTTTAGCTAAAATGTACACTTACTTATAATCATTGATAAACTTCGTTATAAACTGGTTTATTTATATAACACGTTCATTCATTTAACTTGTCTACGGTCGATATTAAATCTTGTGTCCCAAATGTTTGTTTACGGATTTTCCATCTTTACTCTGCCCTGCCTGCCATTGATACATTTAAATGCTACAGTGCATTAGTAAACAAACTAGGTTATGTAATACTCTATGTATTACGTGTTTCATTGTGACCCTAAAACCTCGCAATTAAATTATCCATCTACTATCAGTAAATGATTTAAATCCTCCTAGTATATTACAAGATGAATAACCTGTTCATTAGTGTAATGTTTGTCTACTTTAATGCTACAATAAGAAAAGCCCAAATTGTGTCACTAAAAATATTTACTTTGTAAACACGGTTAAAGTAACTGCTAAGCCTGACATGGCTTGGTTTAAATTGTAAAGAAAGATAATTTATATAGGATACAGAGATATTTACTTACTTCATTACCTTGAAGTAGGATCATTCATATCGAGGCTTGCCCGCAAGACTGTAGTAAGTGCATGGCATTAAAGAGCAAGTTACTACAGTCTTGCGGGAAACCCTCAATACACACGATGTCATAGAACTATTCCATTACATACAATAATAAAAAGGGTCAGTTAACTTAATCACCGGTACAACTGGATACGAATCCAGTTCGACTCCTGGCCTTGACGATACCTTCATACGTTGGTGGTATTTGGTCATACATGTGCAGTGTTTTCTACGACCAGTATCTCTATGTAAGGGTTTTTGCGTAGTACTATGTTTAAAGCTTACGCCTAGATATCTAAGACTATCTAAGGACAGTGATTAGGACGACTGGTCGCTGCAATATGAACAATGTTATCCTGTGGCAAAAAGCACCAACTATACTAACATTACAGGCGGATTTTTGCTGAAAACCAGATTCGTTTTGAAAGATTTAAAATACTACCTTATTGCCTGGAAACAGTTTAAGCTTTATTCTATAGTAGAATTATGGCTTAAGATCAAACGTGAGTTAAGCATAATAGTCAACTATTGCTCCTAAAACTATAACATGTACAGGAAAAACTTTTTCACCAAGAACATCTGAAAGTTCCATCTTTGTTTACTTACAGTTTTTGTCTATTCACGTATTTTCTCGTATTCTCTCGCTTGTGTTGCTCTCTTTTATAAATGAACGCGTGTAATTCACACGTGCATGAAATTTAAAACTGACAGTTGCTTACCTCATTCCATATTCTCCTTAGTTAATGTAAAACTCACGTTAAAGATAAGTTTTTGTTTGGAGTTCATGCTTTTCTGAAGACTTGTAGATTGTTTTATGTTAGAAAAAATCGTGCACTCAATGTTCATGATTGTCTTACAATACTTTACTGAACAGAACAGAACAGAACAGAACAGAACAGAACAGAACAGAACAGAACAGAACATTAACTTGTTTACATATTATTGACGTTGAGATTTTACACGTGGTCATAATTATAAACAATATATATTTTATATATAACATTATTTTACAAATAATTATACATTATATTTAGTCCAATGGCAATATAAGTGACCTCTTCTTATCATCAAGGCGCTGTTTAATCAATTTAACCTCACGAGTGCATAATACACACATGTTTTTATTACCAAATTGAAATAATAATTTCAGTAGTTATAAATGTTATACATGTATGTATTTTAAATGCAGTAATGTGCGCTATAATGATCATTTTGGTTATGACGATATTTACATTCCCTATGCTTCATTTGTGGAGAAAATGTCCTTACACTAAGACCGTTCCGCTATTTAGACCATCGGTTTTAATGCTCGTAATAGCGGAACTGTACTGTATTTTATAATAATAATGCATATGATTGTATGCATACGTGAAACTAGCATTTCTAATATCATAAAAGCACCTTCTACGAGAAATGAGTGAATATTTGCACTATGTCTTGAACTATGTGTGCTGAATTCCTAAATAACATGGATACATTGCCAATTATGTGGTTAATGCACGCATTAATTACATATATTTATTCATGTAATAACTTCAAAGAAAATGTTTGCATTCAAGGGATGGAACTCACTAGGAACATGTCAAATGTTGACGCTGTGATATTATGAATTAATAACCTATATAATAAATTCATATTAATCGTAGATTTCTACCATAGTCTATGTAATTTCATTATTTCTTCTCCTACAATGGTGAGTGAATCTTTTCTGGCTTTATTTTGGAAATACTACGAGTAAATCATCTCTTAAGTATTAAACCTAAATAAGACTTCCCAGTCGCAATTTTTTGCCACTGAGCGTTCCAAGGCGGGAACCCCTTAGGTTCTTCTTTCTGTTATTTGCTTGTGGCGTCCCTTTTAATCTAAAACCACTTCCCTCCTGTGTTATGTTAACTGTAGCTGTTCCTGATATGCTTACTACCCCCCTTTCAAGAGTATTCGATGATGTTTGCATCTCTAATACATTTTAGTCATGCTCATAAGCGGATCCGGACACCCCCTAAAATTTCCAAAAATTGTAATTTTCCATTAGTGTATTTCTTGACTGTAAGTCATTTTTAAGTAGCATGAGGCATTTTTTTCGGTGCGTAAACTATATTTAATGGTTATGTAGTTTTAATTATTAATATGTTGCATTATTCTGCAAAATGTGTAAACTGTGGTTGTGGTTCGAAAGTTTGGTCCCCCCTTAGAAAAAGTTCGACCCCCCCCCTCTAGAAAATAATCCTGGATCCACCCCTGAAGCTACAACTAAAAAAACAGAATCCGGGTGTTGTTTTTATGTATTGCTTCTTTACATGAGAAAATTCAATTACACTTTAGCACTATTGCTTGGACTAGGAATACAGCTTTAACATGTATGTGGCCGGCAGGGTTCCGATTCGAAAACGCTATATTGACTAGGATCAGTGCCAACCGTCTATGAATTTAAACATTATTTTAATCCATTGAGTCAGTTAATCGTGTTTTAGAAAATTTCTTACTTAATGAGCGTAAATATCGTACATAGTAAACTAAGTATCCAACGAAATAGTAAACAGCCTTTCCAATTCCAAATCAATTTGACTCAATTTCTTTTACCCCAGGTTTTGATAGACAAATTAGTAAATGGACATCGTAAATATAATTTTCAGACTTGTTAGGTTTTAAATTATGCATGGTTTGATTTATGGTTACATCGTGTCTGGACTTAGTACTCGTTTGTCCTACTTGATGTTGTTTTCTCATCGTAACTGACCAGTGTCCAGACGGCTATTCTGATCTATACTGTCCAGTATTTTAGTGGGTATATCACATGTGGTCATTTAAGTGTATATAAAGCCTGGTAAAGACATTAAAGTTATATACAACAATATAGATGGATATCTAAGGACAATAAATCTATGTCTATTCTATTAGTATAATCATGATACATTAGAATTGACAATCTGACAGTCACTTGTCGTGAAAGCTAACTGTCGCTACAAAACAATTCCCTCAGGGATTTTGACATACTCTCTATCTCTCGCTCTCTCTATCTTTTTCTCGCTATCTCTCTATATTGTTGTTTTTTGTTGCCTCGATCGTTGTAACAATATTGATAGTGGTTTGAACAAGGAAGAAGCTGTTGTAATTTTTTCAACCCGAGTCATTCTCTCAACAACAGCCACTTCAAGTGTTCACTCTTCTGTGAACTCTCATATAAATTGACATTTCTTCAAAACAAGCACCTCTCTTTAACTTGCAATCTTGTTTGTTTCTACTAGTAATTTTGGTATAGTTAGCATACGATAAAGTGACCGGCTACTGTGACCCAAACAAACACTGTTTTAATGGGGATAAGATCTTTATTCATATTTAATACATACATGTACTTGCATTGTACATTTATCTGAATAAGAATTGGCCGAGAGTTTAAAACACTTGTCATTATATTTATTTGTGTTTTGGTATTAGGCCTAAATCCCATGCAGTGCATAGCAAAAGAGTATGTTCTGTTCTGTTCGATAGCGATATAAACAAACTTTAGGTTATGGCCTATGGAGTGTACTGGGGGGTTCCTTATTTTTGAAGTAAATACTTAGATCTTACTGTATTTGCGAATGTGTGTTTGTGATATCTTTATGATGGATCTAAACTTTATTTTTATTTTATGACCGATTTCGTTGACCAGATCTCCCCTGACTAAATGCATCAATAGTTTAATGGACTATTCTTGATAATGCACCAGTAGTAAAACAACATATGGTCATTTCCTACGTTAAATGGTCAAGTAGTTATCACTGACGTTGGGTACGTTAACAAGACTGGTTTGGTCAAACTCTATCACGTAATACATGTGTGTAATAGTATCAAAAAGTATGTATGGGTTTTTCATATGACGATCAGAGATAATGAAATACGTTGATGTGAATACTATGTACAACAGCCAATATCAGACCCGTGTTCAGTAACTACTGTTAGCTAACGTTACGGGTACGGGAGAACTCAACCCGAAAACCACTCAACCTGTGCAATACTCAACTCATCCGTAAGTAGGAGATTGAGTTGTCTCGGGTGAGTTGTCTAAGTGTTGAGTTGTTCCGACACTTCCGTTACGGAACGTTTTGGAACGTTCAATGTAACTGAACACACTGCAGATCTCGCTCAATTGTAGAAAGAAACACACTCGTTCGCTCGCTCAATTGACCTTTTTTGGAGGCGACCAATGTATTGTACATAGTCATTTACATTAACAATTACGGAGAACGCTTTCTACAACGATCCGTATGAAATCTCTGCTAATTTGTCTGCTAAACAGAGGTGATTGTTATAAACATTTATATGGTGGCCGCCACAGTTCCAAGTCAAAAACACTTAAATGCTATAGTTATATAGTGTTTTTTTCTCGATTCGGAACCGTGTTGGGTGCTATAGTTGGAATAGTAACGTTATATGCCCTGTATTTGTTATAAAGTTATTTTCATGAGTTATCAATATAAAGCGATTTGTGTTACATATAAATACTTTTAAAATTGGATTAATATATCAACTGGTTTATTTTTTATTGGTAAAAACTTCAAATCCCGTGAGAATGTGTCACAGTATGAAAAATGATCTCTACAAGTTAAACGTCAAACCTCCGCACATCAAAGAGTTTTTACAGTCAATTTTACTTATATGTAACCTAATTACTATGATTAATATGTAGATAACATTAATCACTTATATTAATCATTAATAATCCTACAGACCGGATTGCTATCTTTAAATTATAAATTAACTACAAAAATGTTCGTTTATATTTTAGCACCGTTTCTTACGCTACAAAAATCAAACTATTTTTTTTTTTAATTTTGCATGACATTTACCTAATGGTTTAATTTGTATAATTTCAGGTTTAAATCGTTTTAAAATAAAACGAAGGTATTTAATCTTTGTGATGTATGATTTGGTGTCGTAACATTTGACATTTATGTTTTTACCGCGAGGACCTTATTCATTTAAAACAAATTTTCTTTCAAATATATGCTGTTCACTTTGAAAAAGGCGAATACGTTTTTTTTCTTGCATTTTTGCTTGGTTGTTTGTCTTTTTTACTCTGAACTTTCAAACATGGGATTTTATCATTTTATTGTAGTATTTTATAATGTTCTCATATTTCGTATCTCGTCATTAAACTCTCTTAATGTGATAATAATCGTTCATAAAACTGTTCGAACCATTGAGATTCGCCCATATCTTATTTCGTACTTATTATCTTCTCAAAGCGAAAAATCGTCATTTCTTTAAAGATTGCTATCGGTCTTTATTTTCTTCTTTAAAATAAATAATCAACCTTACACACTAGTTAATGAATAACATACTGTTAAAATACTCTGTCATGTAAACCTATCATCTTTTACTTGTACTCGTACGTAACTTTAAATTCATATCTTGTCGTCAAAAGTCACATCAATTTAATACCTGGAACTCAGAAATGCAAATTTGATTTAGTTATTTTAAATGCTTGTTCCGACAAACAATTTTATATCAAACTAGAAATACAAGACTACACGCAAAAACTATCTTCCGACAAACCCCCATTTTTCACAGTTTCATTTTTTCATATTTCAATATTTGTATGTGTCCATAATGTGGCTAAAATGCTCGTTTTGTACCATACAAACTGATTGGACACATTAACGAGTTTTGGGAGCGCTGAGTTTAAACATTAAGAAATAAAAATGTCAGCGGTGTTTCTTTCAAACATTCTGTTCAGATGAACAAAGTGAAAATTACTATGCACGATCACGATGCTGAATGAAAATGAATTCAATAGTTACAAAGGCGACCCTGTCGTTTTTACACAAATTCATTTCTTAATTAGGGCACGTTGCTGAGCTTCCCTCTCTTAAGTAAATAATCCATTAACCTTATAAATTCACCCTTATTTAGAGTTTTCTAGTGAATTATGAGGCTCTCCCATTTTTCATGCTGATGTTATTTTAGCTAAAATGTATTAATGAATTAATTTATGTACTCGTATTTTATAATGGTCAAAACCCTGAGTAAGGGTGAATAAATGAATGCAGTATTTGTGCTAAAATATGGAATGTTACATTCGATTGGTTTGATTTATTTAACTTTCAAATAAACCTTGCATTCTAAATTTAAGTCCAAACAATTGGGACAAAAAGGGCATATCTCTTCTTCAATGCTTTCAACAGAATCATTCATATAACTTTATCATTGTATTTTATATATGTGGTGAGTATCTAAATCAGTGGGATTCCAGTAGATGCCACTGACTGTTGAAATTGAATTATCAATGACTCGCATGTACAAACCGTTTACACATATCTACATTTCATTTTATCAACACATAAATTCTAGCGTTAGACTTGTAATAGGTGGACTACCATGCTATGTATCATAGCATCTATAATGAAAGCTTAGTGTATGCTTCACTGGGCCTTTTTGATGGTTGACTGACCGGTTCGGTGTGACGGAACAATAGTCCGAAGAGGGATGGAGCACCAAAACCAATCCTAATGTATTTTGTATAGTTAAGAAAATACATCGGTTGTTTTTGTGTCTCGTAATCTTCAAACTAGAATTAAGTTAGATTGCTCATCTTTTTATTTATATTGATGAATCGTTTAGTATGCTGACGTTTTATTAATGAAATAAAAAAATGTGAGTCATAATTGTTGAATAATATTTTAAATACGAAATAATGCACAATTCATTTTCTTGACACTCCGAAACATGAATCATATGGAAGCGTTATTCTGTACGCTCGAAAAATTCTAATTTATGCATTATTGTCACAATTTACAAAAGATGAAAGCCATTATTATTAGATTTTACTTATTCTAACCTCAGTAACAAAATAATCTGTGGTTGACGATAATTTCCATATCCCGTACCTTGTCAAGCACGCTAGTGCGTTTCTGATGCATCGTTATTTTCACGCACCGTTAGTGTAGTAGATTTCGTCTAGAAGTTTTTGGATAATCCATCATCTGGATACAAACATTCTTACACTGATGAGTGTTTTGAATATTTTATTTCTAATAATGTTTGTAGTTGTCGACAGAAAATTACTATTTATGGCGCAATAACTTGTCTCGTCTATGTAGCTCATTCTTGACAACGGAGTAAGCCATAATTACCTATGATAAGTTAAAACAGCGTCTATAGTCACGTGGTTAACAAACAATCACTAAGAAGATGAAATAATTGGTGGTTTTTTCGGCGATTTTTCTTTGTAGACAAATAATTTAATGGCATCAGAAACGCACAAATTATAATTATTATACTTTTCCTGCCCGAAAATTTCCAAAATCGCCCAATGAATCATCCTTTTTGATACGATCATTCTGATAGGTAAATAATTACCAATGATACGTTAGACTTTCTCGATAATCTCAGTCAACCGAACGTCTGACTTTGAATCCAAGGGTACAGTACGAGAGTTGTGTCATTTGTTATTTCTTTTGGCGACCAAAGCTTTAATGTTAAGGCTGCAGCTGATGACCATGCGTAAATTGTTAGTATAGGGGCCATGAAATATAATCTTTACTTGACAGTACATTTACCATCTATCCACTGTGGATATCAAAATATGATAAGGATTGAATTTCAAACAAATTACTATAATGTTATAAATATGCAGAGAAATGAAAGTATATATATTGATAAACGTCACTCCATGTCTATTTTAAATGTTAAACTTACTGATGTTTAATACAGAATTGATTGAAGATGACAACAAATTGAGAACGCTTTATCTTTGAACTGTCAAATCAAAATCCGTTTTTATCATTTTTATCTAACCATAATCTTCAATAAACCCAAGACGTGAAACTTCGCTCGCATGAGAAGCAGTGCAAGAGTCGTAAAGTTTAAATAAAAACGTCAAAACATTGCCTCTATCTCTGTACACATCGACGAAGATGTCGTTTGAAATATGTGAATGAAAAATACATCCAAGGACGAACCATCATCCGGGGCGAGTTTTCTCAGCATATCACTAGCTGGCGCATTGCCCCTGGTACCCTTGATTTGATATCACATATATATTCCTTTTGGTGTAAGAAGGGTACCAGGGCACAGTGCGCTAGCTAGCGAAATGATTAGGAATCAAGCCCCTGAATTTTGTTTTTGTTTTGCGCACACTTCGTTCTTTCACCAATCGAGAGCTGGCTGGCAGACACATATCTTAGTACATGTACGTTTAATCGCAACTGCTCGGCTATTTCCGTGAATTAAAAATATATTTGACAAATCCGATCTAGTTCTGAGAGTAGTACACAATATTGTTTCTGTCGTTACTGTTTGCTTATTTCCGTAGCTTGAAATGATTCAATCCCGATCGAGTTCAGATTGAAGCATCCGTACAATGAGTAGACCGACTGTTGACGGAATTTGCCGATCTTTGCCGAATGTTTGCTCGTTATATGCTCTCAGCTTGGTTTGACCTTGTAATTACCCTTTAAAGGCGTTAATGATGCTCTCATAAATTTAGAAATGTGTCTAGATTATGATGAATTAAACTAATTTCCTGTCTATCTAAATTTATGGTAAATAGTATATATAGGCAAACTATACCAAACTGTACTATGTTCATGATATATATTTAGTCCCCGTAGGAAATATCCTCTGTACAGATTAGTCAACTTATGATATAGCATAATTTTATTCTTTTTCATATTTCTACTAAGTATGTTCAATATAAAATTTAAACATACCAATTAAAATTAATTTTGACAAACTAACTCACTCGTTTCTATTTTCAACCATCCGAGCATTCGGACATGAATGACGGTTATATGTCCGGCAGTCAGACAGTTTTCGTAGTCAATCGTGTAGTGTCTAGCTGTGGAAGTACCTGGTGACTGTTTCAAAATGAAGTTTCCCTGTTGCAATCTAGTTACATGTACACAAAACTATAGTCAGTACCTAATTATTACGTTTTGGCGATCATTCTTTAAAACATTTGTACATGTACAATACACTGCGTCGAGGTTGTGGAATTGAATGTTTACCAGTATTATTCCTAATAAAACATCGGACGTCTCCGACATTTTCCGCTCCCTTCGTAAAATACATAAGCTCAATAGCCGAGGTGATCAGATAGGTAAATATCGTGATTTCTCGCAATCTCGAACGAGACTAAGGTTTGGTATTATCTTGACTGTAGAACAATAGCTTGTATCATGTCAAAGACCACACCCTATTGAAACTAGAGCCATGTTTCATGTTAATATCTTCCTTAACAATCCTGCGAAATTGATATGGCTTATCAGTCTAATTGAATATGAGAACTGCACGAAAATACCAAACCGGATATTGATTAATCATTTGAATCATTTCCTACCAAGAAACCTTTCCACAGCGGCTAGAATCAGGCCTATTAGATTTGTCAGCTCTACTTAGGTGAATGTTGTAATAAGGGTCATTTGGTTTTTTTTTAATGCATGGCATGCATACATGAAGGAAAAAAGTAATTGATGCTAAAAGTTGGTCGTTATAAAGAGAATGTTATTATTGAGAGAGGTGGTTGTTATCAAGAGAAGGTTATTATTGAGAGAGGTGGTTGTTATTAAGAGAAGGTTATTATTGAGAGAGGTGGTTGTTATTAAGAGAAGGTTATTATTGAGAGAGGTGGTCGTTATTAAGCGAAGGTTATTATTGAGAGAGGTGGTTGTTATTAAGAAAAGGTTATTATTGAGAGAGGTGGTTGTTATCAAGAGAAGGTTATAATTGAGAGAGGTGGTCGTTATTAAGAAAAGGTTATTATTGAGAGAGGTGGTTGTTATTAAGAGAAGGTTATTATTGAGAGAGGTGGTTGTTATTAAGAGAAGGTTATTATTGAGAGAGGTGGTCGTTATTAAGCGAAGGTTATTATTGAGAGAGGTGGTTGTTATTAAGAAAAGGTTATTATTGAGAGAGGTGGTCGTTATTAAGAAAAGGTTATTATTGAGAGAGGTGGTTGTTATTAAGAGAAGGTTATTATTGAGAGAGGTGGTTGTTATTAAGAGAAGGTTATTATTGAGAGGTGGGTGTTAGTGAGACACGATCATTATTGATAGTTGGTTCTTATTAAGAGAAAGACTTTATTTAGTGATGGGTTTTATTGAGAAATAGTTGGTATAAAAAGGTGGTTGAAAGAGACGAGATGATTATTAGATAGATATATATGCTATTGAATGTGGCTGTTTTTCAGAGGTGATTCTATTTAGAGGTATTTGTTATAATTCATAGAATGATGTTAATGAGTGGAGGTTACTACTGAGATATGACTGTTAATGAGAGGGAGCTTATACTGACAAGAGCTAGGTCGTAATTGGAAGATGTTGTTATCGTGTGATGGTTTCTTAAGACATGTTTCACTGAATATATTCTATTAAACGTGTATCCCCGTACTATAGCATAAATAAATATTATCGTCATTACATATCTACTTCTCATAATATTCAACTATAATGAATACTATCATTATTTCATTTTAATTAGATGGACTATGATATAACAGTGTTTATAGCATGCCACAATAATAATTATTCCATACATTCAGCCATGCTTGATAACTGATACATTTATCATTATTAACTTATATAATCTTTTAAAAAAGGGTCATGAATTTTGTCAATTACAGTACATTAATTAAATACACAAACATCTGGCAAATTGATTTGATCTCTCTAACCAATAGTGTATTGACTAAGTCTTTGATCTTTACCGCTCAATATATTGACAACTAATTAATATCTCATTGTTTAACAGATATTGACGAGTCATTCTACCATTAATTTGTCTGAATGTAATTACAGTGATTTATTGTATTTTTGATTTAATTAAGACAAGATAGTTGAAAACAATACGCTGAGTTTATCATTTTAATCCGCAGAGAACGATTTAGTGATGGCCGATTTTATGAAGACATCATCATTATGGAATTTATGCCAAACTTCTGTCTACAAATCTGTACGAAATAAATTTGGTTGTTTTTTTGTGAAGAGTTTATTTTGTAATCATTTGTAATAGGCTTTGTGATCATTGTAATGGATTTAAAATACTTTTAATTCTAGACGTACGAGTATCTTTCTCGTACCCAGAGGTTATCGTGATTCTCAAGGCTAGTATCGAGACTCTTCATAACCTCTTGGAACGAAAATGACGAA
This sequence comes from Mactra quadrangularis, assembly GCA_025267735.1. NCBI lineage: Eukaryota > Metazoa > Mollusca > Bivalvia > Venerida > Mactridae > Mactra > Mactra quadrangularis. Next base: position 13,247,886 of record CM046298.1, read on the forward strand.
TATTGGGTCTCTTGTATATTTTGGGGCGAATAAAATTTCAATATTATTGGTTCAGGAAAATTGCCTCTCTCCGTGAACTAATAAGTCTATGATCCTTAATAGAGTACATGTATTTCCAATTTTTCTGACTAGTTGCACTTAATCTTAGTCAACATTTGTAGTAACATATGTAGAAGCAGCGGTCCAGTGATGGGACGCGCTTTGGGTTATCGTACAAAATTGTAAAGTCAGCTGAATATATATATATATAAAAGCAGACTTTAAACTGAACTTGAACTTTTAATTGATGTTCAATAGCTTTAATACCTTAATTGATCAAACCTTTCGACAATTCTATCACCACTGGCCGCTACCATCTCTCCTGGAGTGGCTACAATGATGGTAATGTTTGCACTGTCAACCGCATACGTCCCCTCTCACTGCAACATTGTTCGCATTGGTTAAAAAATGTTAATTTTATCAACTACAAACAAGGAAACACAAAGGTTTATGTTAAATGTCAGAATTATGTATTTATACTTTCTTTAAATGTCAAGTAATTTGACACTATTTGTTATTAAGTAATGTGAGCGTTATTTTACGATAAAACATTTAACGTAATATGGTTTTGTTAGGTATTTGTATTTAACTTAATAAGAAAATTAATTTATTTGTTGGTTTTTTAATTATGATGGTTATTGTCCATAGATTTGCGTGGTCCAGGGCCGACGTGATCTGGGTCACCGTCTCTAGGTTGCCTAGATAAGGTCAAGGTCATGTCATCTTTAAGGACAACCATAGTATACATGTATTTCATACATTCAACCTCATACGAAATCACAAGAACTTGCGTATGCCCTAACCTTAAAATATAAAAGTTTAATATAGATCCTAAGTTTTTATTTGTACTTTTCGCATTTGAGGTAATAAAGAATATCTAATAAAATCTAAACTCCAAATTTAGTTATAACTTTAAATAAATGTCAGACTGCTTGCATCATAACACTGATTCACATCGCAAAATGAAATGAACTTAATATTTTAAGTTTATTTTCTGTCGAGTCTTGCTTTTTTGTGTTTGATTATTGTTGAGTATGTTTGAGGGTTAAGACCGAACGCTAAAAATACAATAAAATTGGTATAGCCTAACTTCAGACCACTCGCACAAGGAAGGTTTTGTTTGATATTTGGCGATATTCTATTCATTCAAACATCATTTTTTATATTTTACAAATTTTAGAATTCAGTCGCCAGTGATGCAGGCTAACTGACATTGAAACATTATTATTATTTCATCTCCTTCCATGGTAATTCTATTCATAGCTTGCAATTATATTTGCACTGATAGTCGTGCCGAGCAAAGTAAGTTATGAACCAGTCCCCAGGTTCTAGAGTATAACAACCATACAAAGCTAGTTAAACCTATGGTGGCTTATTTCTTGTCACCAGACAACCACATAACTAACTAGTTAATTAAGAGATTAACTAGTTACGGTAACTAGTTAACCACTTAATTTATTAACTTAAGAGGTTAAGTAGTTACCGTAACTAGTTAACCTCTAAATAACTAGTTAGTTATGCGGTTATCTGATGGCAGAAATATGCCACCATATAAACCTGATACATATATTTTGTATTATACAACTATGCAGATATTATATTACATTCAACATACTTGTATTTACTGCTCTTACGATGTAACACGTACGTTCAATTAAGATTATAGTATCTTTAAAACTTTGCTTTAAGTAGGACTTCAAAGAAGGGTAGCCAATTAACCGAAAATTGTGGCAATACGTCTAAAAGCCTACCGACTCCAAATTCTTAATATTTGTAGACGTTATGAGTATGTTTGTCTTGTCTTTCAAACGTCTACGTGAAAAAGATGATACTTGCCTTTATAGTTACACGGAGTAATACTTACTACTTAGGAATGAAATTATTTCAAATTGTAAGTTCTTTGATATAGGTAGTTTTAACAGGCACGGGAGATATTAATTATTGAGTCAATAAAAAACATAAGTGTATCGTTTGACAGATTACCATTATTTTTAGTGTTAAATAAACTTAGTCCAATCGAAATGTACAGTGTAGCCTGGTATTAAAGAACAACTTTGGAACCTGACGAATAATTTTGGATTTTCAAGGTTTGAACATTCTGAAAACCAAAATGGGAGCTAGAATTTCTCTATGAATTCAGAAGCATTAGATTTCTCAGGGTATAATTTTTTAGAATTCACTTTGGGTTACTTATGGGGTATTCACTTTCTGCACAAACCCAATAGCTTCTATATTTTGAGTGTCACAGACTAGTGCCTTTTACATCACAGGAAGTGACCTTGTCTATGAAAACTGCACGAGAGTGATAAAATAGTGGTGGTTATCGTTGAGAGGTAGATCTTAATATCCTGACAGGTGGTCAGTACGGAAGATGCACGATTCATAGTTTAGGTTGTAAAATTCACTTAGTTGTATAATAAGTACGTGTACGTTTACTTGTATACATTGAAGTTCGCCTCGGAATGGTTAAGTATAATAAAGTCCAAGGGCTGCTTCACAATGTTCAGAGCATCACTTTAAAGTCATTTTTGTGATGCCCTCTTGTGTCCGCTTAGCACGGAGTTGACTGTAGTTAATATTTACCGCAGATTATTATTGATCATCAATTATAAAATGGACAGTGAATGTCTTATTAATTACTAATTATCAATTTTGATTGATTTTAATTAGGCATAAATCACAAAATATTTTAAGTGTCAAGATCATTTTGACCTTCAAAACCTGAATTATTATTTCAGTTATGTTCCACTATCAATGGAATGGAGTAGTCTTACTAAAGAGACCACAGGGACTTTTTCTATTCAAGTTAATTAATTGGTACAAAAACTCGTCTCAAATCGCATGATTTTGTTATAACAGGGTGGTCGTTATAGCCGAACTTTACCGTTAGTATGTACATGTATAGCATCTTTAATTGCTGATATTTTTGGTAAAATCTGTAAAGCCTGTTTGAAGACATTTTGTGTTTTCTGACAGAAAATCTTGTTATATTTACCTGTGTTGTTGATCATGTTTCACTCGTTTGTCTTACAAAACATGTGTTTATTACTTTTTTATGATCAACAAGTCATTAGATGTAGACTTGTATTGTTATTTTACCAGTTACTGATGTTGGCAAGTGAGTGATACATCTTATTCATTATGAATCCATGTACTGCATGTACTCCTTACACTTCGGAAATGTTCGGTTTTGTACTGTTCGTTCAAGTCCGTCGTTTGACTCAGCCTTGGATACTATATTTCCGCAGTTTGGTAATGTTTGGTATTATTCGTTAAAATATGGCGTTTGCTTCTATCTTAAACTACTCTACTTTAAACTACTCTAACTTTACTCTAGTTCCTCACTACGGCAATATTCGGTATCATTTGTTAAATTACGGCGTTTTGTTCAGTCTTCAACGACTATATTTCTTAGTTCCACAGTTCGGTAGTGTTCGGTACTATTCGCTAAGTTACGAACTTTAATTCATTGAATAGCATATTCCGTAGGATGTTCTTAAAGTAATCTTAGTTTTGTAGTCAAGATCTAAATGCGTCTTAAAATCCTTGCAGCTCTGATTTTATTACAGTGTGTTTAAATGTCCATTAACATTACAATTAGAGTTGAATAAGCAGTCAATTTTATTCAATATTAGTGATGACACCCTAAACAGGTTCACACCCATATAGCCAGCAAAGTTAGTTTTGAAATTTCCAGACAAGGTGCTCCCTAAGTAGCACACCTTTGATATAAAATAATGAACAAGAAGAACCTGTGGTGTATACAGTGATTGAAAAAACACATGTAGATGTTTGGTATAGAATCACTTCATGCATGGCTGAACATTGATGAAAAAGCTCTGATAAAACACAGTGTAGTGCACTGATTTGATGGTATTCATCTTCAATAAAGTCAGTGTAACAGAATGGTACTTATTGATGTAAAAACTCGGCTTAGTTGATCTATTTAACATATTTTTGTTTGGTTTGATATAGAAAAAATCACTGAAAATACTGTATGTATCTAACACTAGTTTGTGTGTTGTACAATATGTAAAAATCATTATTTTTATTCTAAACTCTAAAACTTTTTTATTGACGTCAAAATCAGAAAAACTTGGCATTTTACATACTTTTATAGATCGTAGTTTTAATCCGTGTAATGAATTTCATTCCCACGTGATGTAATATTTTGTGAATAATTAATTCTGGGTGTACCTTACTTTCATGAATCTTTGGTGACTTTCACAAAAATTCTTACGAAAAAAAATCTTCGTGAGTCAGTTTCATATAATTAGCACTTCAAAGTCAGACAAATAATAAGCATAACTATGATATGAGATTCGTAAGGTATACACATTTAAACACACTTCTTTAATATTTAGAATTGATAAGTCAAAAAGTGAGTGTATTATTAATGTTTCTTGTTTTTGACTCACGAAGGTTTATTTTCAACTAGACTAGTCTTACATACGTACACAATGAACATTAAACTGCTGAGTAAACCGTCTCCAACTTACAGCCACATCAGGTTTACCCTTTCTTAAATATTTCTCAATTGAAATCACCTTCTCTAACTGAAGCACATATAATGACTTGACCAAACTCCAAGCCTTCTACATTTAGTAAATCTGCAATGAGGAATCTATACGTCATCAGGTTATCGAGTACAAGCTGAGCTCCAGTTTTATCGTTCACGATTGTCCAACTTTCCTCATAACTCAACAAGTTATTAAGTAAAAAGTATGAATGTGTAGACTAAGAAATGACAACGATTGGCATTCTTGAATATTCGTCGATTCCTGACATTTGCCCTTCTTAGACATTTGCCCCCGGACACTTACCCCTTTTTAGCCGATGCGGAAATGTGCCCAATGTTTCGAAATGGCGGACATGTTTATTGGTCATAAAGTTACACCAGCAGCGTATTCGAATTACAACAACACTATCTATATAAAATATACACATATAAATATATTGATATAAAAACTAGCCTGGTATAGTACAGAAATCTATATATAAATAATGTATTTTAATCTGATAACTAGGACTGTTTTCTGTGATAAGAATAAACAAATAAATTATATGTATGATTAGACAATCTAGTCAATTATCAGTAACATAAAAGTGCCATACAGTACCGTACAGTTCCGTACAGCGATAGTAACGGTTACTTAGTACATTTATACCGTTCTCCAGAGAAATATTGCCTATAACTTTGATACAGATTTTGTTTTTTAAATGGTATGATCGTTTCATAACGTTAAACTTCACCTGGCTACCAAAATGATTAAAATAATTTCCATGAAGAATATCCATGATCTTATCATTAATGGCACCATTTATAACATTCGGAACACCTCGACCTTTCATGAATGAATAATATTCGTAGCGAATGGCCGAGGAGTTCCGAATGCATATATAAAGGACTAGAAAATTCCAAAACTTCCATTACATACATTGCAACTATACCGGCGAGTATCATGCAATAACGAAACTGGTCAATCATCACGACTGATGTAAGGCAAACAAAATAGATGGTGAATAGCATATGACACAATTCTAACAAACGCACTAAAACAATATGTACACCTGTGCCAACGAGGTAGATTTTATACATAAAATTGCCGTCGATTACAGTATTATGTTAATTTGCTGTAAAAAATCCAAAGCATAACTTTACAGTTTTCAAAATGTTTCTTAACAATTTTGAGATTATTTTAAAAGTCTATATTTAAGTTGAAATCTGCAAACGAGCCGCTTTTATCAGTTCTTAGCTTGGATTTATTATGTTATTATTTTATAACAGGCATATCTTTTAAAATATGTATATCAAAATTTCCTAGCAAATTGAGGGCAGCTGGTAGCTGTAACTGTCGCTAGTATTTATCAACATTACAATAAAACCAGTATGAGGATGTATTTTAATTTTCCAACAGTGTGAGCTAACAAACTATAGTATGAAAAGTTAACAAGTTTTAACACAGGGACAAAATGTGTTAAAATGTTTATCTGTAAATATTAATGAAAAACTACAAATTCACAGCTACTACGTACATGAAATTTTACGAATATCCTAAATGAGTTCGCGCCCCTATGTCGAAATTTCATTTTAACCCTCTAAGTGGTATGATAAAAATTTCATGCTAGCTGTTTATTAGTTTTTAGTGGCTATTTAACCACATTTTATGAATCGAAATGCGAAAATTACTTCAGCGCATTAAACCATTCAAGCTGAAATACATTCGTCAGCTAGAATGTGAATAAAATGTCAAATTACAAAAAAACTGACTTTAAATTTTCTTTTCGATGGTATTTTAGTAGTTTAGGTAGTTTTTTGTGGGTTTATTTTTTTTTTTTTGCTAAACCCAACAAACTTATCAAAATGGCCTGTATGTTTGAACGCCGCTTTAGTCAATTGAATTTGTTCACAGTAATCGATTTGATTATTCATCGATATATTTTATTAAAACACGCAAATGCATTCGCCTATTTTAGACCCACTTTCTTGATTTTGGTTTTAATGCTGTACATGTTTAACTAAATGATTTGAAATCACAAAAAGTACTCATTACTTATCGGCTATTTCATTAGACATGCTTAAAGATGCTGAAGTAGTAAAGAATAGAGGGAATAGCTCATATTTTGGCTGGCTTAAACTTCGACTAGAATCCAAATTCTAATTGATAAAACAGTATGTAAAACCGTTTAAGTTTAGGTCGCTAGAGTAAAACTGTTAACAACGCGCAATTTCCAAAGTCATACGTTATGGGTTATACAAATTGACAGCTTTTGATATTGACTTATCGGCTGAAATTTCTCGTAGTTTTTAGCAAATTATCATCAATTTAGTATCTTATTTGACTTGATTGATATGTTTCCATCTGGAAAACCCGACGACAAAACACTGATCCCAGACAACATAGAACCGACCTCTTTGTGTCTGGTACTATTACAAGATAAAAGCAATCCTAATCTGCAGACGTAACTTTAACAAACAAACGAGAAAGTGCGAGATGTTATATACAATGTATACACATTGTGTAACCCCATTTATACTTATCAACAAAATAAACACACTTTGAAATTGACCGAAAAATCCATTCTATTGTCCAGTTGTTTAGTGTTTCTCACGTTGTATAGATTGACCATCAGTGTTTCTACTGCCAAAACAAATATAGTGACCGGATAGGTGATATTATCACCCTCTTATCACTTGTGTTGTACTACAAACATTGAAAACGAGGCGCCAAAGGTTTTATAGTATCATAATAAGGTTTTTGTCATGTCACCCTGGGTGTATGCATTTTAACGTCTGTAGATGCTGTGTTGTATAATTCAATTCTCATTATCTATATCAAACCATATTGTTTACGTTTTTTCCATCTCCTTCCAGTCTGTCTAATATCACTATATAGTATTCCCATCTATTCAAAATCTCTTACAAATCTCTATTACAAAGAATGGTATTTTAGCGTTGTAGCGTTGCTTGTTCCAAATTTCAACGATATCACAATGTTCTACAAGTTTTAAAGTCCGCCGCTGTGATCCACTTAATGTTTCAAATCATTGTCAGAAACCACTTTATGATATCTTAAAAACATAATTCTAAATACATTGTGTACGCAAGTGTTTTGCTTAAGCTATATGGTCGTAGAGCATTGGTATCATGCTCCACTATAAACCTGGCGATCCGGCTCGAAATCCGGGTACCATAGATTGCATATTAATACGACAAATCTTTTAAGTGCTTCTGTCTTTATTGAAGTTAACGGTTCCATGTAGAAAGGCGGGCGAAAGTGTCCAAGAAAGCTGGTAAGATGAGTCTGGCACAGTTCATGACTTAATCAAAGATCTTGCTAAACGACGTAAAGAACAAAACAGATAAATATTTTATTTCTCAAACTACAATAGTTATACATAAAAATAGTAAAAATCTACATAAAATCTTCAAGAGCACGTACATGCACTGTAAAACGATCCTAAATCTTTGAAAGTACATTGTAATATCGTACTGTTTTACGTAATATTGTTCCTGGTGTGCCTTGATGACCCCCTGGTAGATATTTGTCCATAACATGACTTGTACAACTCTTAGGTGCCAACAAAACTTCTCAAACATGTTGTCTTAGAAATTATTACATTGATAAATTTCTCTTTTCATCTTATCTGTAAAACAACCATTCAAATAAACAGACTGCTCGTATAGTACATGTACATGCATGCACCAAGTCAGATTTCTTACATCAAATTTAGACTTTTCAATAACCATATCACCATACAGGCGTGTCCAATGCACCAAGCGAACTACGGTAAATCGGTTACTGACTTATGAATGAGTAGATACATGTATGACGAAATTATGAGAAATAATATTTGCACTTCCGAGGCGAAAAAATGTTTACGATATACGTTTGAATAATCATTTACTTAATTTTTTACTTATATACAACTGTATCAAGCAATTACATATTAAATAAAACTATATTGCATATCAATTAAATATATTACTAAAACGATTAGTGTTTTATGTCCAATGTACTAAATCGTCTGATAACCAGCCACATTTAGATCCCCAGGGAAAGTGATTCCATCCTCTCACTAATTAATGTTTATACCTGGCTTTAGAAGAGCTTATTTTTATGATGAATGCAAATACTTTATTGCAGTTACAAAATTGTCTGCATTGCAAATTCGAATATTTTCGGTCACTGTGGTTAGAATAAAATACTAGCTCTTATATTCGTAAAAATTTGAATTTTGATAAATTCAGTCAATCCTCACGTACGCACATATAGATAAAGTCATTATAAAACAGAATGAGGTATTGGAAATAGATATTTCATTAAATAGATTATTCATAATTTGTATAACGTCCGTAATTTGAATATGACCACGTGACGTCATTCGAAAACACCATCATCAACATGTTCTATTGTTATCAGATTCATCATTGTTGGTGTCTTTGACATCAGGCCCAGTCATCATTGTCTATCTTTAATCAATGGGCACACTTCATATAGAAACATTCATTAATCAAACAACAAGCAGATGTGAATGGTTTTTACGATAAAAAACGTTTTTATTTAAAAAACCCAATTCATACTTTTTAGTGATTGGTTTAAAAATCCAGACGATAGGACAATTAGGAAAATGAATAAAAATATATAATGTAGGCCTAAATTTGAACTGGTGCAGACACATGGGAATCATAATTAGTATCAGACTTTCTCAATCTGATCTCAATCGGGATTGTTCGAAGAAAAGTATTCTACATTCTAAGGATACGAGAGTATTCGTGTTTTCACGATTGAGAATTGTCCTTCTGATATTAACATTAACACGAGTTAATATGATACGTAAATATTTTACGACTGAATACGGAAATACCCAGAGGTTTTGCGATTGTTACTTTAAACCTTACTTTGAACTCGTTTGGGTCATTCGGAACGAATTATTCATTCATAAAAGGTCGAGGTGTTCCGAATGTCGTTTGGGTTTGTCCAATGAACATTATTATGTCACAGAAATTCCCGTGTGGTTACAACTGTCTATACAATATGTTCATAATATGATGATGCAATACCATGATCACCATTGAATAATTAGAAATACGGGATTACCCGTATAATATATGTTAAATTCCAACCATTTCGTGGCACGTAACTTTAACCACAACCACTTGAGATATGGCGCTAGTGTAACCATAGACACTAATCTGGACATGGTCACGTGGTCATACACTTGTTATTTTATTATTCATTTATCTTCTTTTTTATCGTTTCAGACGTTTGGATCGTAATAAATTGAAACAGATTCCTGATCTTTTGTTTGCCAGTATGCCAGAGCTTCAGAGATTGTAAGTACATTTTGTGGTTTTAAATGTCTGTCCCATACCACACATATTTCAATATATGACGTCCGAATCTATCCGAAATACGTGAAGTTCGTATATATCCGGACGACTTCGTTATTTTCCGCCACATGTGCGAAATAGTACATTTCGGTTTTTTACAATAGCTAGTTGATTAACATAATTATTATATTAACTGTATAGCATGTAATTTGTTAGTACTTTTTTACGCCATTGTAACTCTACACCTGAAGGAGCAGGAGAGGGGTAGGACTACTTAACCGTACCACTATAACTCGAAAATAGTTTGATTTACACTAAACCAGATTCGAAAAGTCGTTGGTATTTTTTTCACCGGACAAATCTGCCATACGAAAAACTTTAAGCCCCACCCCCTCCATCTGTAATGCTTCCTTAGCCACTGAATACTAGACATGTAGACATGTAAAATAAGGTGGGCTATTTTAATAGCATTGATTAGTCCTGGGTGGGACAAATTTAAATTCTTATGGTAATAGAAGTAACCACGCACCCTCCGTTATGTATGTATGTGGATTTAATTACGTCTTCAAAATGATCGATAGAGTCACGTAATTAATGAATTAAAATTCAATTCTCACCGAACCAAATTTATATAAAATGTGGTGAAAGGTTACATTACAATGTTGTTATGGTATAAGACGTATGTGGGAGAAATTTGTTGAGGTTAATTGTCAATTAATTATCATTTAAACGATTTTACAATTACTCTAGTTGAAAGAAAGGGTTTGAGTTGTTAAATAGTATAGTTCACTGTATATACTGTTACTTATTTTGATATAACGTGTAAACCCATTCATTGTGGTGCATTTTTTACGCTAGGGACTATATTAAAACAGATCTTAGTCCAAAAAGGTAGGATCTTATTCCCAGTACGACCTCAATAAAGCTTGGACTACTGGTGGCCACAATTACTTGAACTGTCGACAATTGGAGTTAAGTACCATGCATTCCTTTTTCTATTTTAACAAGTTTACATAACTTATCGCATTTTTTCCAATTGATAGGAGTAAGTATCCAACCTTTTTTATGAAATACTCTTCTATAACAATACGATGTGTTTTATCTATTGCAATATGGCCCCAGATGTACATGTAGTGCACTATCTTTCTAGATGACACTCAGACACAAGCTCTAAATCAAATGTAAACTGTCTATAAGGATCTGATTTTCAAGAATTTTTTTAACAACGCAGCGTATAATTGTGAAAGATAACCAACTTTCGATAGACGAAAAATAGAAAACCCTTATACTACTCTTCTCTCGTTATTGACATTATTCAACAAAACGTTAAGCAAAAGATGCGACAAAAAATCTTCTCAACGTTGGATACAATTTTCAGTGTAATTTTACCACGAGCGAAGTAACAGTTAAGTTTTATCAATTGAATAAATGAAAGTACTCAAACACTTAGTTGAAAAAAACACTTGAACCTGTGTGTCGCCTGAAATGTTATTCGTAATCTTTATTATATTACAAATGTTTAAAATATTTTAGTATTTAAACTGAGTATAAGAAATGAATTGTGAATTTTTTGTACGCTCTTTATGTACCATTTTTCTTAATCAGTATTCAATCAAATTTAACACCCCATGATGTCTTTAATGACAAATATTTGTACACTGTAGATTTAATGATACTTAAAATGATAAGTTAGACCTTTGAAAATAACAATGTGTTTCTGTTCACTGCTTGGTCAAAAGTAAAAATCTGTAGGATAAGTAAATTAGGATTTCTGATAATTGTGCACGATCAACTTCCTACATTATGGTGGACTCACCGGTTCTCGAACCTCTAAGGACTCAATGAGCCATTTCTAATTAATGCAACAATACTTTCAGAAAAATACATTAAAACAAACCTTTTAATCTATATTCCACTTATTTATCATATATTTGTCGATATCTTATATTTAAAACAAATCCAAATTCTTCCAGAAAAAACACGACCATTTTCTGAAAACTGTCATGGCGGCTAAAAAATAGATGACCTAATTTCGAACCTCTACCGTATTTGGCTATTTGTGAGGTTATAATTAGCTGTCACATGACTTTATGAGCAGAAGACAGGAATGGCTACCTGCCATGTGCTTCTTTTGCAATAACATACTTTTAAACAATATTTGATGGATTGCACTGACAGAGCGGAAAAAGGTAATAAGGATTAACTGAAAAATATTCACCATCACAAAATATTAGTTCTAATTACCTGTTTCTTGCGCATTATTCACGTTTGACAGTTGCGTCGATTGTTTACTGAACATTTGTGCACACGAGTTGATGACGTCATACGCTATAACTTAGCAAAGTAAACAACTTTTTTATGTAAGGTTCGAGATCACATGAGGTTCGAGAACAGGTGTTTGTACGGTATATCTATGTAAGTTCAACTCGCCCTGGTGGAAACTCACTCGCATTAGGCTATTGAAAGACTTGAAATTGTATCAATGCTGTAGTTTCACTTTTTATGTTTTTTTCAACTATCTTACGATACAAGTATTCGTAAGTCTGTTTCATATGTGTGTCAGAATATAAGACGGTAAAACACATTATGGTTTGGAGGCATATATGTTTACTCGTGGTAGTGGCTGAAATTATCTAAATTATTATTTAAAGTTGATAGAAAAATGAACAATTTATCGTTGTTCCCTGTCATTGACTTGCGATGATTTTTGACGTATGATATTTGGTGCAAAAATATAATGATGGGCTGAATTTCTTACCAATACAAAAGCATTCATTTTGTAACTTGAAATGTGACTAATATTTATATACATCTTCGTACGTACACGTACACGTGTCATGCATTATATACAGTTAAATACGAAAGGCGTGTTCGCAAGGACTATTTTTATGAAAATTTTATCGTCTAAAAAAACTATGTATTCAATCGCGTGGCCTAATTGCTAGAGAAAGCACACCTTGTTAGCAAACTGAGGTCACACATTATCCTTCTATAACAATAAAGCGGCTTTCTTATTTCTTCTTAAACAGTTTCAATGATTCTATTATCAATTGAAACGTAAACATTGATATAAATATAACATAGAAGACATTGATGCGAGTAATGAGGCACCAGTATTGTCATTTATTAGAGGCTAAGTACCTTAACAATGTTTGCTGCAAATTTTCTGAATTACTAAATGCTGTAATAGTTCGACCCTATATAAACAGAAGTAGTAGAATCTAATACCTAACTGTCATATTATTTAAACATTTAAAATTTCCATTAATAAATATATATATAAACTTTGAACTTGAAATTACTTGTAAGGTATCTGTTGAATTTAAATATTGTATATATGTATTGAAGTATTGTTTGAAATATGTAAAATGTAGATTAAATTTCTTTTTGACATCTTTGACATGGTGTACAAAAGTCATAAAATTGTTAAAAATAACTTTAATACATTATTATGAAGATATTATTAACTGTTTATTACCAAATACAGCTAGAGTTGAGAAAACCGACAATAACGAATGCGGATCTGTCTAAAATGACACACACTCTGCGTACACAGATTCAACACTATTTCAGGGTGATTTTTGCTGTCTGTAATTCTTCCCCTTTGCTTGTGAAAAATACCCTAAACAATATTACAATTTGAATATACTTTTCACGCAACAAATCATGCATTTGAAAGTCGTTCAGTTACCGTAAAGGCTTAGGTTATTGTGCACTTACTATACAAAGTATACAAACACACCATGTAATTTATGTAAGAAATCAGAGAATGGTAAAATCATATCAGCCTTAAGAACACATCAACCTTTGGACACTGACAATTCAATTTTCTTGATATCATGCATGTCTGATCCTATGTCCGAAATGGGACCAAGTAGGCCTAGGACGTCAGGAGGTTCCAGATTTTCAAGGTTCGGATTGCTGTTGTCACCTTTTTATTGGGTTAAACACAATTTAGGTCATTTTACTGCGTCCAGCGTACCTAACCTAGTTTTGTCTATAACCAGTACTCACATACCCTTCCACAAGGCCGGAAACTTCTCTATGTACCTTATTAATGGTGGAAAATTGTCATTATTGTCAAATTTTTATGGAATGGTATACCCTCTCCGGGTGGGATTCAAACGTGTACCTCCTTCGGGACACGAGATGCCAAAACCCGGCGTGCTACCAACTGCACCACTGACCCGGGTTGCTGTTGTTCCACTACCACTAACTACGGATTTTGTTTATCTGCTCTCGCTGTGGTGTTTCTAAATCACCGACGTATAAAATTTAATGACTTAATAATCACCAAAAACAGTTTTACAATCATGTGTAAGAATCATAATGTACCAAAAAAAGCGGTTTATCTATAAACGTCAATCAATAGATAAATGCTAAATATAATTTCTTTTTTTAATTTTAAATTCAATAATTAGTGAAATAAGTTCATACCAAAGTGTACAGTTAAGTACAATTAATGTGCAAGGTGCTCTTAAATACTGTTTGATTTTTAAATGGATTTGATACACTTTCACATTAGCGGTTTTTGGTTTCCGAGTGAAAGTATTTTTATTATTTATTTGAGTGTTGAATCGATTTCAAATCTGATAAACGACTCAAACCGCTTTGGTTTCAATTTTTGAAAGGGTTGTTTTTCATTTTCTTATATATTTATTTGGGTATTAAACGAGATCACGTTTTTGTTGTATTTCTAATGCCAAGTCTGGGTAAATTCAGAATTCATGAATATAATCGAAAGTTCATGTTGCAGTATCAACACACAAAAATGCATTGGCGGTGTACTGCTATTTTCTCCGAAATCTACTTCCGTATGTGTTTGGCATTTATTATGATGAATTAATGCGTGCATATTTTGTGAACAATTGAAATTAGCGTCTTTCCTGACATATCAGATTGTACGTACAAAGTGTTTGTATTAAAAAACGAAATATAAGAACGAGACTGATATTATCACTTCATATTTTGTTCTTAAATTTCATTATTGAAAATATACGTTCTGACGTTAATTCTAACTCATGAAAACAAAGCTGTATGATGGAAATACCAAGGCCACAAAAACATTGAAAATTCCTCATCGTTTTTTCGCTCTATGACTACTGTCTGAAGACTGTTTGATCACAGCTAGTGGCTTCAGTTTCTATTATCATGTATCGTATCAAATAATTAGTGTACGATGGTGTTTCTGTGGTGATATGAAGGCTTTTATTGACTTTAAGCGCATTGTCTGGTGTGATACGCCATCAGTTCGCTGCAGTAAATGTTCCGCCTGGATTCCATCAGAAAATGCAGAGTTTACAATGGTTTATACAAAGGAAAATGTGAGTTTTACACTTCTCGTTTGGACCAAATGTA
Organism: Mactra quadrangularis; assembly: GCA_025267735.1. Classification (NCBI taxonomy): domain Eukaryota; kingdom Metazoa; phylum Mollusca; class Bivalvia; order Venerida; family Mactridae; genus Mactra; species Mactra quadrangularis. The sequence continues at coordinate 13,263,118 of CM046298.1, forward strand.
TCGCATCACAGAGACGGTTTTTTTCTAATTTCTCTGTCTTAGAAGGTTGTTCAAAAATGACATATATCCTTTGTAGTAGAATAAACGAATTTCAGAAGTTCATATAATGCCATGGCCCTGTGTAATTGTATGTAATGGAGATCACATATGTTCTGTCAAATAAGAGCTGTCTTATGTGAAGTCATTCGTATCATTGCATGGTAGTAAGATAGTGTTTGAAGAAAATCTTTTTTTTTTGGTAAGATCAACTCCACCATTCTTCTTCTTTTAAGGTACATGACTCCCCCTCTGGCCTTTCGTCGTACGCTTACATGTACGACCGATATTGAAATAATCTTAATATTGGCATTCTGTGTGGTGGATATAGGGGCATTTTATATAAAGCATCAAACATATTGCTACAGTGAACGTACAATTATTGGCGGTGTACTGCTATATTCTCCGAAATCTATGGCTTTTACAGGATGGATCGTAAAAGGATGGATAATCAGGACAAAAAGTTGCTACCATGTAATAGCTATGTTGAAACATGGTTTCTAGCTACTAGCTATGTTGAAACACGTTTTGTAATAATAAAAATTGTAATAATCACAATTTTTGTTTTAATTACAAAATAGGGGTTAGTGGAAATGGTTCTATGTTCTCACATGTTTTAAAGTGGTGAAATATATCAATGACATTTAACATTTCATCTAAGTGCGAATGTTACACTTGTTTGAGCATCCTTTTGTACTTTAGTAACATGAAAATTTTATCTTTTAATTCCCAATCTTTTTTGGCAAATTGTATGAATGCACTCCCTCTGCACGCGATAAAAACCTTAATGACTGACTGACTGACCTTAACTGTCGAGATGCGGCAGACTTTTTTCAACCATAGGCTCATAAAAGAAATTTCAACCTTAGTTTTCATTATATACATGTACATATAAAACGCACTCGGGGCACTTGGGCGATCTCTGCTTTACGCCCGTAAGTTTACGGAATCGTCCGAGTGGGTTTTCGAATATTTGAATTGTGCACAGTTTCTAAGTAGGCTACAAATGTCTCAGGACCCTGTGGGCATTTGATGCTATGATCTATAATATTGTTAGATTTTTTTTTTAAAAAACTGATAAAATAAAAAAGGGACGGTATAGTACGGCGTTTATCGGTTTTACATTTTTATCGACGGAAGAGGTCGCTTTATCTTTTATTCGTATTTGAATGAAACTTCACACGGTTTTCAAAGATAAGAATATTTACAAACTTCACTCATAGTACTCGCTTTCATTGTTTGATATAACTTTTAAAATATCAAGATTTTTTTTATTTGTATATCAAGTGAATAAGTCAATGTTTGTTTGTATTTTAAGATAAAATCTCGACAAGTCGATATAGTTCTTATAAAATTATATATATTAAGATGAAAATAAGTCTATGATTATATTCAACATATACAAGTTAAATGAAATCTTATCCATGTTTTTTATATACTTTCTGATAATTATTTTTTCATTCCACTTATTTTGATACTATTTATTTTACAAGTGGTGAAGCTAGGGCAAGTGTTATCAATATTTGTTTTTCATTTACCTACATACCCTTTTATGAAAGTTGACAACGTTTTCTTCCATTCATAATGTATATTGGTAAGTTTGAAGTCGGTCTTGTGGAAGGGTAGATGGGTATAGATAATAGACAAAGGTCCAGGAAAACTAGATTAGGTAGGATCTTCGTCTTCCATGCGACAATGAGTAGGAAGTAAGCCCACGTCGGTGTGAATGAAAATGGTCTAGGATTGGCTTAAAGCCCCAAACACAGTCTCTATTTACATCCAAAACTTAACTCTGACTTCATAATTGTACTGTTACAATATTTATTTATGTAATTAATCAAATTCCTCACTTAACTGAGTACAATATAATGCATCATTTCATACAAAATATGCATTCAATAGACCGTTATATACCCATTTATGAGATACCCCCCTCCTAAACCGCAACCATTAAAACGTATAATAGCACAACAAAACTACAACTCAGAGCCAATGTAAAAAGTGCAGCTCTAATACTCTCACATGTTTACATGTACACAATATATACAGACAAGTAAATGCATGTAAACTGAGTTGTTATATCTAACCAGCTTACAAATTACTTCACTAGTTTTTTATGTATACCTCTTGATAAAACATCTTGTAGTCTCTCAGTATTAATCTCTTTAACTAGGACAAGAAAGCTTATTTCTGTCACGATAAAGTAAATACATGTAAGTTATGTAATTGAGAACAGTTCTTATACATAAAACCTTACGATAAAATTCATCGCACGACGAAACCAGGAAACATGGAGTGTGCATTCATTTTTGTTGTGAAAATTCCAGGTTTTGAACTTTATTTTGAGTATTGTACATTGTATGCCTTCTGAACATAATTATCATGATTAGCTTTAAGACCTACCACTACATATGGGTGATATATTGTCGTACGACCATTTCGGTCATATAAACTTTGTAAACTGATTCTCTATTTTGGTTGATTTGATACATGATGTACATTGTAACTTTTTGTCGGGACATCTCATAACAACAACCACCTCTCTCTGACTATCATTTACTCCACCTAATTTACCACCATTATGTTACGTCACGTTATTTGACCGACCTCGAAGATACCCATTTTAACTTTAGGAGAGCTCTTGGCATGATTTGAAAATTCGACCTCGTGATAAGAAGCGTGTGTCCAACCAATGGGTCATTGCTTTAGTGTTGGAAACAATACTTACTGTTCTTGGACAAAACTTGCACAAATGTAAAAGTAAAACAACAACATACCTATAAATATACTGGTATGGTATTTGATTTATAAATTATTCGTGCGACGAAGTAGCGTAAAAAGCCACACATTTAAAGACTAACCAGGTAGACCAATGTTTTAAGACAGAGTTAATTGTCAACTGTGTATGAAATATTTAGTTACTATCATTGTTTATGGTGGCCAGGTGTTGTTTGCGTTATGTTGTTGATTTATGAATATTAATTATGCAGAAACACACAGTCAGTGAAATAACCAGTGGTACGGTACATGTACGTACAGTCTTTAGCTAGATCCACGTGATCTGAGAAATGAGTATAACCTCTGTGTGGTCGACTAACATATCTGCTGAAGGATTTACGATCGGCTCTGTGTGGTCGATACTTTTACATAGGTAATCAATGATTAATCTATTTGAGAAACTAGATCTTTAACATGTCACAACGATCCATAGTCTCATACAGATACTTGTAGGCGTGGTTTAATTGATAAATTTATAAATATATAATGCCAGATTTTTCTTCAAAGTTTACCTATTCAATTAGTTAAGAATAGTTTTATTTTTAAAACATAAGTTAATTTAGTCAATCCTTCAAAAGTCCATGGCGAATAAAAACATTGTCTGATTGTGACAATCACTGATGCACGTTTTAAGAAGCAATGGATGAAATCATCATAGTTAAAGTTAATGAATTGTCAATTTAAGAAGGTCGATGACTTGTTTACCTAATAGGGCGAATTGACTATAATACCCTGTCCAAATAGCTTCACGACTTGGCAAGCATGTCTCCAACTTTAATAATTGGCAGATACGTATGGGTCATTCTGGCAAGATGGTCTCTTTGACATACATGTACACGATACACTGACACGATTATTGTAAAGTTGAATGACATTAACTCTGATAAAAATGAGGTGATGATGATAATAACAATAATGATGATTTTAGCGATGAAGGTGATGATTATAATGAAGATTATGATAACAATGTTGACGTTGATGATTGTGATGATGATAATGATGGTGGTAATAATGATGATAATAGCAATTACTAAGTTACACAGACATCCACAGCTTAAAATCAATGCTTAAGTTGACTGTGCAAGTGCTAGTTCGGGTGTTACCGGAATTTTGCCGAAGTTTCCCGAATTGGGTAAAGAATGGGCGTATTAGGATGGAGAAAGACTTAGTGTACTAAATATGTTTTGTACCATATATCATGTACATAAAGGTAGATTATTGGGTCACATTCCTGTACGTACAAGATGGAGAATTTTTATCTCTATATAATACAAATGTATTCACTGTTTGAAAAAAATAACTGACTCTAAAAAACATATTGACATTTTCTTCAGGTGATGTTCAAAAGTAACAAAACTACGATTGATTCAGAGTCAATACTATATTACCTGTCTTAAGTCTATTGGTACATTGTACCACATCAGGTAATGATGGATAATACATCGTGTTTGAATATTCTGTTACATATTAATTATCTATTGAAACACTATCAAATATATAACAAGGGCTTTTATTCTCTACATGTTTTTTTCTATGCAAACACTACTCAGTTATTCAATCAGCTCGTTAACTGAGGCCATGCAAAATTTATATTTTGATTAGTGTCTTGTCAAGGTTTTCAAACCTTGCTATCAAGTAGATAAAAAGAAACAAGTTAAGCAAAACACACAACAGATATTGTTCAAAAGCAGTTTCATCAATTTGGTCATTATCGATAATTTTCTGGTTATGTGAGGAAGTTGCCATTATTTTTTGTACCACCAAGAGTCATGTTTTCGCGCAAAATTGCAAACAATAAAGGACCATGTCGTGGTCAACACTGATTTAGGAATACAAATACTCGTACATGTATGTTTTCTTGCACTAAGCTTTTATGGCATTATTTATGTTTAAAAATGTCTGTTTGTAGGTTAAAAGATTGAAAAACATACCCTCTTGCGAACTTTTAACAATAAAACGATAGGCATGGCCTAACTGATGCTCGCAAATGAACAAAAATTGTGAATGAAATATTTCAAACAAGGTGTTTTATTATCATAAACTATAATTTTCAATTCTGCCTATAAACCACATTTGTTATGTATGTATACAAGCGCTGTATTCGTTGTTTGCAGAGTTCAAACTCATAATTGGCACATGCTTTATTCTGCTACAAAATGATTATAATGCTTTGATTCATAAAGTGATGTTTTTTTTTCATATTTACTGCTGATATTTGTATCAAAGAAACTCTTGTTTTCAAATTATTTTTCTATGATAAAACTGGACGACATGTTGATAAGTCATTGAGTAAATTCTAGTTTACAACTCCATGTTTTAGACCACAGGTGACTGCAGCAAAACGAAGCTGTTACACATGGATTTATGCTTTATTATTAGGGCTGTCACGATATACCGGTATACCGGTATATTGCAATACCGGTCACTGTATTTGGCGATATTTTTTATTTCATTGGAAAATTCATTCCCTTTGCGAAATAAAAGTAGCGAAACGTCAGTTTTTCCATTGTTCATTCCATATAACCTGAAGTTGCAAGGATTTAACCGATTGGAGTGCGTCTCAGTCCTAAATGACCTTAAATACTTAAAGAGGCTAGATTCTATCAGTAGCTGCATATAAGATTTGCATTTTTTCTGTTAATTACAGCGGAGGAACGACTAATCTAAAAGCCCGCAATATATCGTGGTACGTATCGCGATACGATGACAGCGTATTGCAGTATACCGCGGTACGCTACTGGCGTATCATGACAGCCCTATTTATTATACATTTAATTTTATTTTATGGACATTCTATCTCTGTAGCGTTGGCAATCAAATTATAATTTGGTTTTTATTTGCTGTTGTTGCATTCATATTTATCATCATAAGAGTACGAAGTATAAAAACAAAGTCATTTATTTATACATTTGTATTAATTTTCTTTTTTGGAATTATCATAATAATTATAATAATAATGTATATAATTAATACTTGTGTGTCATGACTTGTTTGGCTTTACGCTTAAGAAAAGTATTGCTTTGGTTTAAGTTATTCTTATTTCTTATCATATTCGCAAATTTGATGGGGAAAAAATAAACAGCATAACCTCAAATACTTCCATACATGTAGATGATTTTAGACATATATGTAAGACTAAGGGATTTAGTTTCATTTACATGCAACTAAGTTACAATTATTCCCGAATGCTTTATATAATTATTCTATTTTATACTTGAGCGATGATTTGATTAACGATTTGTCACGTGGCCAGATGACGTCACTGACCTATAAAACATCTGACAAATAGGTCAAAATTAGTCTTTGGTGTTTATGCCAAATTATGTCAACCGTTTTCATATTTGGCCTCAAGTCTCGCGTTCCGCTGGCGAGAAACGATGAGATGTTTGGCGAATAGAATTAATAAATAATTGTAGATAATACATCGTTGTATTTCTCCTCTGCTGTTGTGAAAACGTATATAATATAGTTTCTAATGTAATATGCCTACAAATTATGTAACTGAGTAGCGTTTATCAGTCCCACTAGCTCAGTCAGTAACTTACAATTCTACTGACGAAGGGGACGTGGATTCGATTCGCGGACGGGGCATACCTTCTTGGTGCTTGGTTATAAATATTTTTTTCAGCCGTTCTCCTTCCACCGATTCTGAATCATGTAGGCCAGTTTTCAATCGCAAACGGACGTATGCGCCTAGTAGCTGGTTAACAGCTATACCAGATTTTGTCTTTTACCCACGGTGACTGACCATCGAGATAAGACCCATACAATATACAATACAATACAATACAATATGGTGCTACGACGTCAAAGCCAACAAGATGTATATCATAAATTTTCTGTACTGTTGTATTTCGGTACAGATACTCATAAGATATAAAATCAGTGTTATTTAATATCATCTAAGCGAGGACTTTGTCACATGAGTCAGACTTCGCATCATGATCAAAATCATGAGTTTCCCCATTTGATTCAATGATTTCCACCAATCTTCAATCAGAGGTTTTTTCACATACGATTTTAATCATAATCGATGGATGCATAAAGTTTTGATTTTGTTAGTAAATATTTATCTTTAGAATTTCATCAAAAATAAAGAATTCTGTTAAAGTTATTTCGATTGTATCTTTAACAATAACCGTCATTAAACCATGCCCAAAATGTGTTGATGTGTGGATATTTTGAGGCAAATATAAATGGTAACAAAAGTTGTACCTTTATTGAATACAAATGAGGAGATTAGCATGTATCTTTCAAATATTAGACTACTATAATAGTAGCATACAAGTGTGGACAGGTGTGCTCCATTTGTCCACATTGAAATTTTTGTTCACTCAAATCCACGCGGATTAAGAAGTCATTTGTGTTTATATTTGTGTTATCAAAGTGCTCACGAATTGAAACCTTTAGAAGTTACATGTATTCAAAATGAACTCAAAATTCTCTTCATATTGAACTCATAGTAAAGTTTGAACTTTTATATTGTTTTGTTGATAGGGTTGAAAAGGCAATGCGTGAGCTAACTTGGGGGCTAAAAGCTCGTCATTTAACAATAAAATATCTAATATAATATACCCCCGGCGTTGTAACATTTATTTGATTTGTATTTCAATAAAATGTTCAGTCTATTTCTTACATACATATTAGGAACAATTTATCAACCATATGTTGGTACAATGTAGTTTTATAACTGTAATATTTCATTTAAGACATTTATTATAAAGTTACCATACCTCATCAAAGTTAGCTACGATGCATTGACGTATCCTCCAGTATTATAAAACTCGGTTTTTTTGTGTGTGTGTTTTTACTGGGTTTAACGCCGTTTCAACACGTTTTAGGTCATTGTACGGCGTCCAGAGCACCTACCCTAGCTTTCCTGGACCATTGTCTATAACCAGTACTCACCTACCCTTCCACAAGGCCGGAAACTTCTCCATATATCTAATCAATGGAGGAAAATTGACATTATAGTCTAATTTTCATGGAAGGGTATAACCTCCCCGGATGGGATTCGAACCCTAACCTCCTTCGGGACACGAGATTTCAAATCCCGGCGCGCTACCAACTGCGCTATCAACCCGGGTTTTATAAAACTTGTGTACATCAAACGGGTTATGGTTGCTTATGCAGAGAAATTCATATCGGTCAAATCGAAAAACAAGCATATAGAGACTATGACTGCAGCCTACATCGAGAATGTATTAGAATTACAACAAAAATACATTTTACTAATACATTAATTTTCACAACGAAATTGATATTCCATACAATGACAGCCTCTTCACAATGATAAAATAAGCGTTGGGGTGCTACTGGCCAATGAAGCAAGATTATTTTGTTAGAATCAACACGATGATCAATTTCTGAAATGTCCTCTTTTTTCATTCGAACGTTCAACGAATGTACGATTCGTTTGTTTGAGTTTTGGGATTCTTAAACAAAGATCTCGTAGTTCGGGGCTCCAACATTACATTTCATATAATTTAATTCAGTTTCGTATGAACATGTATAAATTTTCGTTTTAGTGCTTATAACCGTCACGAGTCTTTGAACAAATGTATCTATCTTGCGCATTCGTACAGCTTACTTTTATTTTAATTTGCTCTTTCCTCTCTTGCTCTCACCTTCTTCCAAAAACACTAAAATCAAAAAACGCCATTAAATTAGCTCTTCCTGACAGACAATACATGTTGTATATTCAAGACCCATACGAGCGATATCATTCTTCTCCTCACCAATCATTATTAACTTGATATACATTTTGTAAAACAACAAAAGCTTTACGTAATGATAACAAAGTTAGCACCGCTTCTTTCTCTCGTCTGTAGGTTTCCATAGAGGCAGGTCAATTAATATTTGCAAACATACGGGTAACCAGTCTATGGGTTGTTTATATAGACCTGTCATACTGATTGAAAGAACCAGTCAAAAATAAAGAAATTTACCAACAGTTTCATGTCAAAAGATATTAAGAAATAATTATGTAAGAAACATGTTCGACCGTCTACAACCTTTATAATGTAATCTTAACCGTAAGGTAAAATAATAAATTGTTTCCAGACTGGCAATGATTTCTGTTACGGGGATATGTGATGTATTGTAATGTGCTTTAGGTCGCATCATTCGGAACTACCTCGGATATTACTGTCTAACATACTTGATCGTCAGTTTACGGAATCACCCGAGCGGTTTTCCGAATGAGGTCGCATTTCAACATCTTGCAGTCATATCGTGACGGGCTGCCGTCCTACTCACACTCTTTGAAAAAGCTCAGACCCTGGGCCCTAGCCTCAAACCTAGTACAAAGCACATGCTCTCGCCAATGGCTGACAACCGCCCTACTTAATGTAGAGGTAAGCGGCACCCTACTTAATAGATAGATAGATATATTTTATTAGCGCATTTAAATATGTACATGATACAATACATGAAAATACAATGACGTGAACAAACAATTAAAAAGCATAATGAAAAAAACTAACCAACAAAAATCATAATGTTGAAAAAATCAGTAGATTCTGAAACTTATGCAGAAGTAAGCGGGAGAATAACCGAGGAAATTTTTTAGGACAAAACTCTTCGAAGGTGGGTTGGTTACGCATAGGGTATCGAACCCACGATAATCTACCCCGACAGTGACCAAGAAATAAAGAAAATATTAAATAATCCTTAAACACCACGCACTATTTTCATACAAAGTTCATTTTCCGTGTTGACAATGTCTCAGCGTGCTGTCATGATACAAGAAATTAACGTCACAATGTTTGTATGCTTCCTGCAATGCAATGCTTAATTTTGAAAGTTTCTTGTTATGTATTTACACATCATTTCAATGTTGCGACAGGAACGTGGCATATATGTCAGTTAATGCTTGATATATCTACAATAAATGAGTTAAATATAAGATTTAATCTTACATACTTATATGTCAGTGGTGTCGACATCACATTAAAGTTGTTAAAAGTTTTCATGTTTTATACTTTTATAGAGATTGATTCCTTCCCCCTTTCAAGCTTTTACTGTACTCCCAAATATTTGATATAAAAATGTATTACATTTTATAATATATATTATCACATTGCGTTTAAACTACGATACATTGTTTTAGTTACAAACATTTTTAGAAAAAGAAACAAGAGACACTGACAGGAAGATTTCTTATTTGCTGAAATTAATTCGGAACTACTCGGCCATTCACTAGGAATAACCTCGGACATATTTAGACGCCATTTTGGAACTACCTTATTCATTCAAGATTATTCATTATATGAATGTTCGAGGTGTTCCGAATGGCTGAAATTATGAGCATTTGTATGGTGAAGTTCTCACATACTTCTTAAAACTTTAATGACATCACTATGACGCTGTAAGATGTCCATTTATACTCGTATGCACATTGCTAAATTGCTTGATATTGCAATTAAATGAGCCCTATTTAATAATACAAATGTGTATTTGCTTCTTCATTTAGATATACACCTAGAAATTTGAACTAATTGTATCTCATATGAATTTGGACACGCCCTACTAATTAATATTCATGAAAATTGCGGATTATATCGCATCTTCAAATTTGAATATCTTTTCTATTAGGCAACCGATGATACAAGAGTCTCAATACTTGTGATTGCACCAAAATGTATTTATTATTCAAGCTTGACTTTATGATTTTACTGCTGGTGCCCCTCCCTTAATTAGTTTAGTGCAATATAAATCCATACTGTATAATAACAAATTTGTTTTTCTTGTTATCAATATTTCTGTCTATGAGTGCTAGTACTCACAAATAAATCATGTTCTATTCATTGTTATGTTCACATTCAGATATCAACAGTAAGAAAGGCAGTATGAGATGTGATATAATAAATCTGTGATTTATGTTCAGTTCCTATCTATGTACCACTGTATTTTTCCTTTGATGTTTTATTGGTATATCTGAAGTTTGCATTATATAGTTGAGTATGTATTAAGATAGCTCTCGAAAATAGGGCTATATATCACAGAGTTTGCTCCTCAACCGAAACTAACTCAATTATCTTTCCTTGGTAATTATATATATGGGTTTATCTTCTATGTTTTCAAAAAGACTATCAGATGTACATACGTAGTGCAATAAAATATATACGTGCATAACATTTCGTCAATTACGCTTTAATGTTGTATACTTTTATTCCTTGATGTATGTTTTTGATGTTTTGATATTGTTTACAGTGGAGTGGAACCACTTTTTCTTCTATTGACGTTTGGCGCGTCTTTTAGCCTCGACTATGAACAGTGCTTGAAGTTGAAGTGCACCAAAAGCTTTTTAAATCATCATATCAGTGTTAAAGAGTTAAAACCACGTGAGGAAATCAGGCAGATCAGACATTTTGATTAGCTATCGAAGAACATTACCTGCATTTGAACACGAACGCTTTGATCACTAATTTGCTGTTTTGGAACTATGACTATGGAAAGGGGTTAAGAAATCATGTAAGGGAACAACAGCAAAAACACAGAAGTGCCACAAAGTGAAAATGAAAATATAAAAGTTCATCTTCCGACGAGAGCTTTCATAGCAGGTTCATTTACTTGAGAGAATTTTAGAGTAGATGTTTCAAGTGCACAAATGTTTTCTAAGATTCCACCTCGTGTGCGGGTTGCTATGAGTATTTATCTAACAAGGTCATGTGATCAACCGTCATAAAAATGCACGTGTGAGATTATTGATGATGTCTTACACGCGTAGTTTATAATTTATGGTCCAAACAAAGTTTGTCTGATAGACTGGGATTAGTTTTACATGTTGAATGAGACATTAAACTGTGATAACTCGGTAACCAGTCTGAGAGTTAATTGATAACGGAACTATTAAATAAAAAGATACAAATTTAACAGAGACATCTATGCAACTAAGGTCATTTTGAGGCTGAATTTTATTACTTCGGTGCTAACGTTTTGTAACGTTAGAGAAAATTATATGATTATTTCTTTGTACATGTATTAGTTTTTAACTTGATTGCAAAAAATCATTTCAAAGATTTTTTTTAATCTTTCTTTGTAAACACTTTTCTTACAATCATGTAATTTATGGCCATTTCCACGTGCAACTTACTCAACCAGAACATATTAAGAAAAACAGTGAGTTGTATAAAAAATCTGATGTTTTATGGCGTAAAATGTTCTGCTCTCAGGTGGTTGTTTGTAAAGTGTAGTTTGGAATGAGTTTTTTTATTTCAAAAGTTTTCCCAATACAATGGTTTGTTTGAGAATTTCTTCTTATTTCATGTGTACAATTAGGCAAATTGTCATTAATTCAAGCAATCAATGAAAGAATTTGGAGTATGTATTATGCGGTCATACTCAACAAGAGTTGACTGTTTGGGTGGGCGCTTACATGGAATGGTTGTTTTTAAGTACCCTCTCACACCTTGTTAAAATGGTTCTTGCATTTTATTACATTTTATTGTGTTTATACTTTCAACTAGAAGAGATAATCTGAATAATGTTGATACAAAATGCAGCTACGATGTAAACAATCTTGGAAAATAATATCTCAAACACTTTGCTCTACATACCAAAATACTAAAAATCAAAACTACTCCTTTGTGATGTCCTTATACCACTGATTCTAAATCATTTTCGACAGTTGGCAGTCACTGACGGATGTATGCGCCTAATAACTTGTTACCAGCTGAATCCAGAGATTAAAACCTTTCCAGGAACGGTGAGTAGGTTGACTGACTTCCGTAATATTTCCTGTACAATGTTTTGGTACAGCGTGAAAGCCAGCCAAACAAACTCCTTTTTTATTATGAATGTGTAAGACCATTCGAGATATACATTACTACCACATATATATCAGAATGCAATTTATTTTTGAAATAAGGGGTTTGTTCTTGGAACATATTTCAATTTTAGGAGTTATATGAAACTGGACAGTCGTACAAACGGCGCTCAACTTCTAAAGTAACAAAATGCACTTTATCATATACGATTCCCTCGCAGCTCTGTGAATATACTACATTCACAAAATGAAAGAGTGAAACTTATGAGCGATGCAAAGGCGAATATTCATCATGCTACACAATTGTACAAAACCGTTCCTCATTTATATACAGACTAAAAGATTAATTGTATATTACTACATAATGACTATAACCAGTAATATTTAGCTTAATTAATGAATTATGCTGATTGCCGGTAGGTAGGTGTAAACTAATGGTGACTGTCTTCTAGGAGCAACGATCTAGGTATTAAATTGGTCGAGTGGAATGTCATATGAAGTGACTGTTAGTTTAGTTTTACAATAACTGTTATATAAACTTTCCGTAGATTTAGCACTTTTTGCGAGAGTACTTTTATTATAGCAAATATTCTAGAATTGCTAGATGTTGTACAAAGGGTATACAATGATTTCATAATTTTCACACTTCTTGTTGCCTTTTGCTCTGCATCAACAATTAATGTTTTGTAGATATAAAAAAATAGGTGTACTCGTGTCGAAAATTGCCTTTTTTTAGAAACGTAATTTTTGAAGTTTTGTTATTAATGCTGGCTTAAACACTTAGTTAAAGAGGTAAGAGTTTCTACATTGCCAAACAAACAGTTAACTAACCTCATGATATGACAAAATACGCGCTAAAGGGTGATACAAAGCACCAAAAAACAAAGTCTAAACTTGTTCTGACGCAATATTTGAGAAGATTCTTTTCGTTTTAAGTTTCATCTATTTTTCATTAATGCTTTGCTTATGTTTTCAGATTGAACACTTGAGTCACTCTGATGGAAAGTTTGAGTTTTTTGTTTAATTTCTAGTTTCATCTTTTTATACTCCTGTTGATCTTTTGTTTTCAAATTCTGTTAAAATTTCCATGCGTTTCCTCTCTGGTAACATAAAATTGACATTAATCTTTAATATCCACTTGTTGTAAACAGCAGATATTACATTAATGTATTGTTAAATTCAAGTTCTACAATCATTTTTATCTGTTTTTAAATACCGATATGTAATCACCTGGAAGTTCTTAACAAAGCAAGATGAAAACACTCAGAATGCACGTGGCGTCTGTGCAACTTTTGTCTTCGTGATATCATCTATGTTATAAAAATAGATTTCAAATTTATTATTTATTGTTCAAAAATTGAGATAAAAATTTCTTGAATTACACTTGCTCAACGTTTTGTTTCTGTATTATCTGACCTAGTTTTGATACTAGTACGAATACAATGAATTTATTCTTTCGTTTAAAACGTTGTTTCGAAACACTTGACAATTAAAGAATTGACCAATGGTCACCAAAGATTTGTTTCTTATATTTGGCACAATGGTCAAGGCTCTACTTTAAGTCGAACCGAAATGTTTCACTCATTTATGAGAGTATATACTCTGTTCATATTAGTTGTTGAACCCAATTCGTAGTTTCAAAGTGATACAAAATCTATTGTATGTACAATGTATACATGTATGTACGTAATATATTTATTTTCCAAACTTATCTTCTGTATTTATAAATATTGAATTCTTAACAAATTGTAAATTATAAATTCCTGATAAATACCACCACATCCCATTGTTGCTAGTAACTATGTGTATGTTACTACTGTTTAGTATACAATAAATGCCTTGCCAACAAAAAAAACAGCGTGAAACTCCCAACTGTCCAGTTTTTTTTCGTTCATTTTGAACATACGTGAAATGTTTTTATCATTAACCGTCATGTGTATCTATTTATAAGTAAAGCTCAGTGCATGTTAATTGGCAGCATATTATTGTTTATACTTTTATAATCTAAAATAATACAATATTTATATAAATATAAGCTGAAACGCTTCTATGTTGCTGTTCTTCTTGACATTTGCTTACGTTAGGTTTGAAGCATTCCATATCGCGCATGTTTTTGCCCGGTGCGCTCGTACTTTCTTCGGATCGTCAAAGTCACATCGGTAACCTTTAAAAACTTTGTTTGAGCAACAAAATGATGACACGACCTTTCAGGGCGAGTTTGTTGCTGTTAATATGTTAAAAAATTTAAGTCATTATTAATTCATTCATCACATCTGCGAAACATGTTTTTTTCTCTTTTTTTCGCGCATGCGCAATGAACATAAACGCCAATGTTCTCCCTGCAAACTTTGTTTTACAAATAACCATGGATTTTTCTCTCTAAATTTCCGCAGTTATTATCATTTGATGGGTTTTGATTTATTACAAACTATCTAGTTTTGAGATAAGCAATTTCTTACATCCTTTTCTAATTTCCTTATTGTTAACATGTTAACACAGACATTTGTTAAAATATATAACTTTACGTCTATGAAATTTAAGGCTTGTTTTATCGAATTTAATTATTGTAAAATGCATTCTAACTATGGTGTTTTTGTCTGTATAACGAATAATGAATTCTTTCGTTATATAATCGGCAGTAGATCTGTACATAACAATTATAATGTATAGATATAAAGTTGACATTATTTCGATTGATGAACACAAAACAAGTCTTTATACGTGTAAATAAAGGATGGTGTAGACTATTTTTGCGGCGTTCCATTGATTAAGCTTCTATAATATACAAAGTATTGCTTACTTTTTATCAAAATACTTATTTTATATTGATGTGTTTAATCGTTATAAACTTATTAAATCATTGTTTTCCTTCTTTTTACTGAAATTGATTTTTATTTAAGTACAAAACTATCTAAAGTGTTTGAATGACTACATACGTTAATCCTCTATTTTATTCTGACACTTCAAACTTCCCCTTTCATCCTTCCAACCATGTTTTTTTTTTGATTTATTGAAAACAACAGTAAAGTGTTACAAACATTTATAACGTGTTGAGTATTCTTGAAATTTTGACGTTGATTTGACCTCTTTTCTGATTTCCTGACGTTTATAGAGTTCATTCTGTGAGTACTGCCACATATTGAAACAATAAAACCTAAGAATGAGAGAAAGCGCTAGATACCAACTGGTACAAGTTAGACCTTGTAACACTTTATCCTCATGGGCGGAGCTTGGATTATCACACAAGACTCCGCCACTCTATCATATTTTAGGTTGGGTTATGCTGAAGATATGCAGTCCCGTTTTTATGTGTAAGGGGCACAAACAAATAAATTTACATCTTAAAATCAGATTTATTACTGATTTTCCTACGTTTGCTTGCGCTTCGGTTCTATTCGCTTATTTAACGATGAGTGGAAAAACCAGTTTTATATTTCCCAAAATTTGCTGATTTAATCGACTCAGTAAAAACAAAATTCTAGTACCTTAGTACAAAATACATACTTTGATTGAACCGAAGCTGATGCCAATGTGTTGACAGTCAGACACGCCACCAACAGAGCTAATCTGACGGGTTTTCAATTTTACAAGCTGTATAGGATCTTAAATCTCAATCACAAAATGTATGTCTACACAAATAGTTTGGTAAAAATGACGAATTGCATTGTCACAAAAGGAATGCGTGACTTGACGAAATTTTGGTTGAAACGTATAAATTACATTTAAATTGCCCATCTTCTTACACAAGCCAGGACATCAGGTGGTTAAAATGTTGTAATATTAATTCACTTACGACATGTTAACAATAAATTTACGACAGTCTTACGATATAAAAATATCGTATTTAGTTACAGTGAAATGTTACAGTAGATTTCTTGTGTTGAAATCTATAATTACCTCCCCCGCGGATTTAAGCTATTTGAAAATGTATGATTAATTTATTTGAATCATTCTTACTTTACCCTATCGCAGGTAGGTTGTAGTTAGCACAGGTTTTGATATACATGTACAGTGTAACCTCTCTTCAACAACCAGTTGAAGGCTTATACAAAACACACTAAATTGGTTATTGCAATTAAATTTCGCTGTTCAGACCACATTGGCTATTTTGGCCATTTTTAAGTCCTAAATCTTTTTGAGAAAAAGATGTCACTATATTAAGACAATTCCGCTAAATCAAGACGTTCGCTTTTGATGGTTTTATTTGTGGAACTTTACTTTATAAAGAGGTGAGCATTGCAACGGTGTTTTGGGGATTGCCACACAGTAAACGGTAAATATAGATCGTTTGTTGATGGAAGGTGAATGAATTTTGAGGCGAAATAAATGTAAATGTGTCTACTACATATACTTAAGCTTAGCATTTAACTAATTTTCAGTAATTGCTCACATAATCCAGTAATTATTGCTCAGTTGCCAAGGCAACTGAAAACTTACAATTTTCGTTCTAAACGTTCTGTTACTATAATGGAGTTACCAGGAAGCTCTTCTAAGATTACTTCTTAAACACTGTAAGAACTATAGTTTTCAGAAAAGAAACACCAAATTTACGTAATGTTTAAGTGACAGCCTGCTATCAAAAGTTCCATGTACCGGTATATCAATCGACGGGTTTTTGGAAGGTACGGGTTGTTAGCGTCAAATTCCTGTTAAGAAAATGCTGAGCTACATCAGATCAACATATACCATAATTAGGTTGGAATGTGTTAAGAAACCGGTTTCTAGAAAATGTATAAGATGAAATGTATTTGACATTTTGGTGTCATGTTTCACAATAAAGTGGCATAACGTTATCCCAGCGAACTCATTGATTTACTGTCAAGAATATATACATTGTATATTGTGTATGATCACAGTGTTCTACAAGACTTTATAAGTGTATGATTATGTTCATACTTTTATGTTTTTATTTATATAAGTCACCCGGCTAGCTTAGTCGTTTGGCCCAGGGTCTTCTGATCGAGGGGTCGTAGGTTCGATTTCCGGGATTAACATACTTTGTGGAGCTTGGTCATGATATAATTTCTACGGCCATTCTCTCTCCTACTTCCACTAATTCTAAATCATGTAGGACAGTTGTCAGTAACTGACAACAGTATGTGCATGGTTACTGGTTTACAGCTTAATTCATAGATTTAACCTCTTAAAGGAATGGTGGGTAGGTTGACTGACCGCCGTCATAAATTATGACATATACAATGCGTTGCTATGGCGATAAACTCAACCGAATTTATACAATGTATATCTATTTATTTAAGTTAACTGTTTCCTGCAATTTTCGCGTTACCAATATTTCACGCGGTCAGTATGAATAAACAAGACTTGGCGATTAACTGTGTCATATGTTTTCAGAACACTTTACATCTGTTTCACTTTGATACAGTACTTGACAATGTTACTGGGCGAAGGTTTTAGCAGAAAAAGTTGTAAATTAGATAGTTAAATATTTCTATAGGCTATCTTAATACAGTCCATTTGCGTTCGCTCGAAATCGGACGGGACCTCCAAAAAAGCTCGAGCGAACGTGATTTCGAGTGAACGTATAGTCGATCCGCCATGTATTGAGGTTTATCATTACTCGACATTTATATCATAATATTATGATTTTTAGAAAAAAATCGGTCTGATCCTTGCATTGAGGTGTGAATTGTATATTTATGTAATAACGTATAAAGTTCAGGACAGTTTATGTGTGTAACAATTGTAGTATTAAATTCTTTCCTCAAAATTTTCAAATAAAAAGTGGCCTAAACCATGAATTATTCATTTTTTTCAGTTTCATAGTTTTTCATGAATAATTCGGTTTATAAAACTGAAATCTCTAGGCAACATATGTTTGTGAAAAGATAGAAAAAATAGCTTGTGTATACTTTACTCAATTAAGATTAGGTACTGTCCTGTTTTGTTCTAGTCTGTCAGTGATCTTGCCTTCCCTACCCTGTATTGCCTTTCCCCTTAACTGCATTTCTTGCTCTACACTGTCATGACCTGCTTTACCCTTGTCTGTCTAACCCTCTTTGCCTTGCCCTGCCTTGTCCGTATGCCGTTGCCTTTCCTGCCATACCCTGCATTGCATTGCCCTGCCATAGCTTGCATTGCATTGCCCTGCCATAGCTTGCCTTGCACTGTCCTGTCCTGTCCTGTCCTGTCCTGTCCTATCATGTCCTGTCCTGTCCTGTCCTGTTAAAACTGTCTTTTTCTCAGTTCTATTCTGCTTTGTTCTAATTCCTCTCTACATATTTCTATCTACCTCATAGCAAGTGGTGGAATGTTATAAATTGTGAGAATATTGAAGACATAAACGTCTGTGGTTATATAAGAGTATCGTTTACAAGAATGTAGTCTCCTAAACTAATCATCTCGCTGTGATATTTAAAAATCCTTAAATTTATTCTCACCAGCAAGTGTTTTCTACAACATCGTACATGTTCTCTATTTCCCAAGACTTTACGGACATTTAAATATCGTTTGTAGCATCCAGTTTTTTTGCTATAATATGAAGTACATTTACGTTCAGTGCACTGAACCCAATACTTTGCTTTGGGTATTTTATTCTTACATAAAATTTATTTTCCAATAGGGACAAGCTGAATTTGACTATATCATATTTAATGACTTGAATGCTGAAAAAAATGTACAAAATGATTAGCGTACCAAACGGTACTAGAGTTGGATTGGTACGCCCTAACCATAGGGTAGCCTAGCTCTTTGTTGTTTCTGTTTACATCCAGAATCCATCTCATTTCTGCGTGAAGAATCGTAGACTGTTCGCTTATTTCGACAATAATTATTGGATAATGATGAGCGCATTGCGATGTCGTGGTTCACTATCAAGTACAATTTAACAGCAATCGCCCCTGACTCACTCGAATTGCCGTCTCGCTCGAAGGCATGCTCCCGAACATATCCCGAAGATCCCCAACATATATGCGTACAAACCCCAATCAGTATGATGACTTATAGAAAAATGCGTTGGCTCGAAATTGCAATTACTCAAAGGTTTCGGCATTTTTCATGTCACCACGAGCGATCGTAAATAAATTGTATAAACAGAATTGTAATGCTCACTTCTCAAGATATCATATCTAAAGAAAATATACAAAAACCGTACATAGTTGAGTATTATAATTTAATACGTTGCATGTAACATGAATCCATGTCTTATAAATCTGTTAACAGAACCCTGTGTCTAAACCAGTTTATCTTACAATCTAGTAACTCAAGTCTTCAACGTCTGTTTTGATAAAAACACATTCTCTGTTGTCGATAAATCTAAAATATTTTAATTTGCTGCATCGGAGATGCAAGTACTCATATCAGTTTGGTTACGCTATGGTATGCTGGCATGGCATCTTTGTACAGAGGTCTTTGAGTCTGTTTTCATGAATATCATGTCAACCGTAAATAATTAATTTGATAGTATAACCTTTATTTACACAGAAAAGAACGCAAAACTGTGTAGAATCTACCAACTGCAACGAAGTCACTATATACTGTAAAATGTAACTTAAAGTAATGGAACGCAATGGAAGATGTTTTCGAATGTATTCTTCTGACTTCTTTTTTTAACGAGGTATATCACAACTCTGGTATGTCGTTTACATGGTTGAACATCGTGAAAAGCAAATGGCTACAAAATAAGTTGCGTATGTTAAAACAAAACATTAGCCTGTCTCATTAATGGAATAGCAAAAGAGCGCAGCTGGTTTATTTACATTAAAAAATAAAACTCTTTAATTAGTCCTGTGCATTGCTTAAATGCGAAGTTTCTATATGCTTATGGTTGACTTTTATTCAGATTGCATTGGAGTTGCAACTATAGACTGTAAAACGATATCATCAATTTAACTTTAACTTTTAACTGTCAACGTCGTAAAGAATAATGTAAAGTGACGAGTTTCTTTTTGATGTACCGACAGATTAAGTTCCTTTAACTTCGGATGTAACTTTGGTATTTGTTTGTTTTATGCATACGCATGAAATCTTTCATTTAATAGGGGAAACTCATTGATAATACAAGTTAAACGAAAGATATTTTGAAGACAAACTTATATATGAATGAAATACATTTCTTTAGGTTTTTTATCATTCGCTGTCCTAATAATGAAGTAATTATAACTGAACGTGCGCAATTTACTAATAAATATTGATTAGGGGAGTGTGTCCATTTTCATGAAGGGTTTTGCCTTGTATTACATGTATGTTCCAGTGCTGAAGCGGCATTTAGATTAAAGATAAAATAAAATAAGTTAATCTGTGCATTTGTATTAACTTCAGTATATATGTATACAATTTTGTTTCACATACTACATTTTTGTACATTAATTAGCTATGTGCATGTTAATTAACTTCTAATGAAGTCCTTTAGATGTCACAAATTTAGAGTATAATCAAACTATAAATGCCCATTACTTAATTAATAATGAAACATATTCAAGATTGCTTGCTCGCCTATATTGTTTCTTTTTGTTTTGTTTCGGATTCCTTATAACTTGAGCTGAAGTTATTTTTGTGAAAGAACCTCCCATTTAATAATCCAACTTGATTCATTTCTTATACTATTTGGTATTTCATTATGAAAGATTTATTTCAAGCACTCGCCAGCCACATAAGTATATAGGCTAATTTACTCAGTGTGCAATATAAACATCAAAGCTACAAATTGCAGTGTTATGTAGATTCTTGGATTAATGTCTGTAATATTGTTTAACGCCCTTTGCATAATATTGTAATAGACCATTTAATGTTGGTTTTTCTAATCTTGGAGTAAAGAGATCCGCTTAACTAATGAAATACATGAATATAATCAATAAAATTAACTTCTGAAAGATTTTAATGATGTCTAATTAATTTTTAATTATGGTTTAATTAACATTCTGAGCGATTGGTTTGAAAGGCGCGGAGTTGTAAATGAACTAAAAATAAGAGGAACAGTTTTGGATGGAAAGAGCACGTTTTAATTACAGTTTGCAACAACGTAAACGTAAGTAGGAGTAAAAGTGCAGCAAATGAAACCTCTGTGATGCTGTGTCTAGCTATGACTATCAGAGAAAATGCCGTATGTTTGATTTTAAGACAACACATAAAATTGAAGATCATATGCGGAAACATTATCAGCAAATACTCAGTCAGACAAAATTGCTTGATCGTCAACATAGAACATTTTATCAGGGGACTTTTTAATCAACGACTTTATTTAGAATAATATAAACGCTTGATGTTTGTTTTCATTGCAATAGTAATCCGACTGAGCAAATAGCAGACAAACTTCTGGTATAGTTGATGCATAAGTTGCGTTATAAGAAGTCTTTTGATTATGCATTTACACTATACAGAATTCTCATATTACACTAATGTTCAGCTGCTGTTTCATATCCTTATTTGATTCGTCGACCAAACAAACCTACAAATCCAGAACGTAAACACCTTTATAAATTTGTTTCATAGAAATACATTCCTTCGCCGTTTTACCCTTTACCGCTGTATTTAGTAGAACCGTACCAGCCATTGGCGAAGGCATGTGCTTTGTACTGGCTAAGAGCATATATCTTGTTATCTAAGTCTCTCCAAGGACAGTGAATAGGCCTACGTTCGCGGTAAAACTTAAGAAATGAAAATGCAGCGGGAAACCGAAATCCGCTTTCTACTGACCACACTCAAGTCCTTTTCGCCAAGTGTATCAAAAAGACATTAAAATGCCCTTAATTCAATGACCAACGTCTCATTCATCCAGATGTTATTTATAACAAAAATCATTCATAAATGTCATTAACAAATTTGTTAGTATCCTAACATACTCTGCATACCGTTACCCATTCAGGTTTATAAGTTTTGTTGACAATCTATAAGCAATAAAGCAGGAGATCAAAAGGTTTTATGATAATTAAGTTGACCTTACGAGACACCTACTGTTCATTAAGATTCATATATACTACGTTTGTCATTTTTTTACCATTCATAGTATAAATCTGTCAAACAACTACAAAGAATATGATTTTGTTCAAAAGGATTCTGCCATTCAATATGATACTTATGAGTTGTATACAAAACTGTGATAATTTATTGTACACTATAAATCAGTTTTAAGAGCACAATGCGCATGCGTCGAAATGATTTTGAGCGACCAATGAGATATCTACTGTCTTCAATTTCAATCAATATGAAAAGATGTGTTCGTTTGTTCGAGCGCTTCGTGGTCATGTCATCTTCAGGAAACCGACAAAATATTCATAATGCACCTTTAGTTAGGTTCTTTCTCCTGCATGAGAACCGGAAATTAAACATTGTCATGACCTTTTTGCAATACACCCTCCAAATCGCACACTAATACAGTTACGTTCCACTATCACAATTATTGATGGTCTTAACAGCGGAACAATCTAAATAAAGGCGGCCATTTTCTTTTCAGCTGAGCATTCGGATCTTAAAATGTCTTCAAAACTTGCACAACTTAAAATAGCCAATGGTGTTATTTTCAGCGAAATTGTATACGGTATATAAATATATAGAAATGAACATGCAAGTATTTGCTATCGTAATATAATGTTGAGCAATGTTTTTGAGCAATAAGCTTAACTCTAAATGCATAAAAATTAGAGATATTAAATGACCGAAAATTTATTATGAAAACTTAATTTATAATAAATTAAAATATTAATGAAAAGTAGATCTACTTTCTACTTAGTTTGGGTTACTACGGCATGCTATAATAATTAACATTAGAGGAAAACTCATTAAAACGTTCAGAACACTTGCGTTCAAATAACCAAAAAATGTGAAACAACTGTTTGTTTTGATATTTTAAAACTAATCAGAGAGACGTGTAATGGATTATTCTAAAACATATACTGATATTTATTAGTGTAAGCTAAGGCTCTATGCCAATTTTAATGATTTTTTGGAAGTCGTTCGCGTCTACATGCCAATCGTTTGATAGCAGTTTTCTGTATCACACTTCAGTGTGGTGATTCATACCATTCAATTCTCATTTACCAAACAATCTAATCTCTCGTATTCAGTTTATGTCTTCATTAATCTTTTACTCATAAAAACAAATTGATTTTTCGCTAATCTTGTTTAACACTCGATGACACAGATATGCTACCTCAGATTTGCATGCTTGGTTTAAAAGAACTGCTTTATAAAATTTCAAGTGTCCTCTACAATCACTGGAATGTACGCTCTTGAATTTCACTCGCACTTTTTTGTATATAAAATTGTTTCGCTTTTGAAATTATAAGCTTGAAGTTTTCAAAGGATAAGATATAAAATATATAGAAGTCCATAAAATATAAAGAAATACTCATCTTGCTTAACAACTGCGCTATTCCTTACTCAATTCTTATATTTCCAAAAGCTTCCTTGATTTGAGGTGGAATTAAATATGGTTGGACGTTGAGGGAATAACAAATCATGACTTGAGTTTGGTTAGCTAACTCGGTAGCACGAGTGACTATGAATACAAGGGTTTGTATGTTCAAATCCCGGGCGGGAGCTAAATAATAGAGTTGGGTCATAAAGTATTTAGGGTCATATTCCCGCCTAACTTTGTATTATCATATACATATGTCAGACACTATATCAACTTTTCAATGTCTAAACCGATAGTTTATAATCGAACACATTTTCTCTATTGTTTGGACTGAAAATGTTTGACTGACGTAGTTTAAGGATTGTCGATGGTTCTTTTCTTGCTGCAGGTCAATATGCCCTCATTTTCAATTTGTATAATGGTATATATAACTATAACATGCGCCACAAAAATATTGTAACATTGAAATATGACAAAGCAATTTTCTTAATGTGATTGATTGACACGTGAACACATTACTAAGTACAATTATGGTAAATATGTCTATACTAACAAATAAATCAAATTTACACTTTTCAGAGCTTGAACATAATTATACAAGCATATATTATATGTATAATATTTTCCTCCGCTATGTTGTATTTTCATTTTCAATACTTATGCAACTATTAATTAAACGAAGGAATCAAGTTTGCTACATACAACTGGAATTGTACTTGTATAATATAGTCCGTTTTTTTCTCAACTGTCAAATCTTGAATAATTTCACGCTGACTGAATGCATTGTTTTTGTACTGGCGGCCTAATTGTTATTATAAATATATCTTGACTAAAACATATCATTCGGCGTAAGCATATTTACTCAATCATAGTACACAATTTTGGAATCTTATGGATGTATCACGACGATAATTTTAACAATCGCATTTACCGAGAAATTATTCATGTTTTGACCGTTGAGAAAAAAACGAACTACATATGCCAAAATCCGGTCTTTGTAGATGACATACGAATATATAATACTTGCTTTAGCGGAACAAATAAAGAGTTTTAAGCGTAATATCACGGAAAATGCAATCTTTGTGAACGAATATTCATATCACTTCGATCATTCATTTAATGCTCAATTCTTAGTAAATGGCTGAGGATTTCCTTATGTAAAGAATAATAGCCTTTGAAATATGACATCACGAACAACTCCGATCTTTGTCGACGTTTCAGAAATACTTTTCGGAAATTCAGATATTCCAACTATACTAGTATTTACCTGACGTGAATCATGCTGTCAAAGATACCCTCGAAATTCCAATCGAAGATTATGTTAAGGTTTAAATTTATCAACAATATTAAAGCAATAAAAATCTAAGTAAACAATTAAATGATAATGTAACAGTAGTTTATACTCTATTATCATTTGTTTTAGTTTAATATAAGTTTACAATATAAGTGGTACCCTGTTGTGTTGTATGTATTAGTTTCTATGTACTAGATTGACCTTTATACTTGTCTATGGGAACTCTTTGAGTATTGACTTAAAATTGTGATTATAATACTTAATTTAGCAACGGTTTCAACTGAAAATTCTCAATTGATGATAATCGTAATTGCAGGATGCGGAGAAGTTCCAATGCACTTCAATTTAAGCGTTTTCGGTCGGCGGGGGGGATCGGAATGACCGCTTCCCGCAGGTGCCCGCTATTCGGAGGTGGTCGTTAGCACAAGTTGGACTGTATTACATTAGTCTTGATTTCTTGCAAGTTATAAGGTGGTACATTGTATCTATGTCATCAAACCGGAAACATATTTTCATGGGATACCACAATTTCAAAATCTCATATTCATATGATACCACAAAGAAATAAACTTGTATTTATGTAATACCATTTACAGCAAAGACTTTTATTCATGTGATGCCACAAGAGCGAAACACTTATTTTATGCAATATAGATCCACAAAGCAGTATCCTTTATTCATTTGGTGACAAAGTATGCCTTATTTTCGGTAATGTCATAACTAGTATTTTGGATGCGGTAATAGCTACTATTGACTCTTGTCATGATCTATTCCTATATTGTCCACGTCCTTTTGGGTTTTTTATTATTAATAAATCCTTTATCCTATTTAACGGATGGTATATAAAGGGGTCACGTTTTAAGCCGCCAGATGTGGTTTTACGTTCGCCTCTTGTCATATATTTTATGAATGAAATGAATATCTTTAACCATCATGACACTTGAAAAACTTCGATAACCTAAATAATAATATGATATTTTTTTGTAATTAGAGTATTTCAATGTATAACCATGTAGTTTTTTTGTGGACCTAACCCTTTACACTACTGCTCCATATTCAATTGAATATAACTATACAAAATGCCGGAGGATTTTCATTCTTACGTTCTGAACCGTGCGAGCGTGCGTGTTTACATTAAATGTAGGCTTATTAAATTTAGTTCGGATGATTTTTCAAGTGTTTATGAATGAAATGAATTTCAGATATCTTATCTATTAAGATTTTAATATTTGATAAAAAGATTAAAATATGATATTTGATTCTTATTAAATTGTTTCTGTCAAGGGTCTGTGATATGCTCAACTATGTTTCTTCAATATGGATACCTGAGTATCAACTATCAAGCTGTCTCTATCCTACTTTAATATAAGCTTCTGTCAAAGCTGAACTTGTTAAAATCAAATTTCACAGGAAGAAGTGATAGACTTTATGTATGAAAGGAAAAGCGTACGTTTACTTAGTGTCTTCGAGATCAGTACATAAACTTGGTCTTTAAGATTTGTTATTTTCGTAAAACTGGGCCTTTTATTTAAAAGTCGTTTAGTTTCTTATTAGGGGATTCTAATTCACACACAATATCTAGACCATTGCAGACTCAGCATTTAGTTGTTAACATAACTTAATTCTATTGTCGTGCTCAAATAATATTTTTGACGATTTTTGGACCCAACTGAGAAAAAGGTCCCCATTTCGCTATTAAGAATATCTATGTTGATGTTCATAATAGTAGTACTTTACTGTACTCAGTTCTACAAATATATGATTCATAAACATCTTAACCGTTTATTTTTTGTAATACATTTTTGTGAGATAAAACATAACATAGTTGAAAACTTAAAGGTTGAAATACATATATTTGATATTTAATTTTGAAATTGTAGTATTTTAATTAGACCTACTCTATGTGATCATTACCATATGTTTGCACTGGTTATACTCTAGTTTATGTTGATAGTGTGCATTGAGTGTTCTTACCCAAACAACATACAGATTGCATGTTTAGATAAAAAATGTTCTCTGTTCATATTTAGATGTTTATCAACGGCTAGAAGAACTAAATGTTTTGTCAGTCAGAATGCTGATTTTTTTAATTACATGTACATTGTATTCCTACGAGTGCCTGAAAACTGTTGCAATTATTTTTCCATAAAATTATTTGGGCTGTTGTTGATGTTTATTGTTGTTGTTGTTTTTGTTTTTTGTTGTTTTCAACAATTACTGTCAACTCATTACAATGTTAATACATGTTATGTATATTATACATTTATAATTTTCAAAGTATGTGCCAACTCAAATTTTGGTCATTTTACGGAGGCAATCTTAACTAACCTAGCATGCCTGGACCTTAGTCTATAACAAGTGCTCATTGTTCCTGTACATGCTTGAGAACTTCTTTTATCTATATATACCTTATTGGTGAAGGAAAATCGACATTTTTGTCAAATTTTTAATGGAAAGGCATTACCAGTCCGGGTGAGGCTTTAACTATAGCAGCACCTTCGAGACACTAGATTCAAACTCCTGTAAATACCTGCACAAAGTATCCAGATGACATGTCAAATCAAATCAATGATTAAGTATATGACTTATATACCCGGATCGATAGCGCAGTTGGTAGCGCGCCGGGGTTTGGATTCTTGTGTCCCGAAGGGGGTACGGGTTCGAATCCCACCATGGGGAGGTTATACCTTTCCATAAAAATTTCACACTGATGTCAATTTTTCTCCACATATTAGATAATATGGTGTATTTTCCCGCCTTGTGGAAGGGTAGGTGAGTACTGGTTATAGACAAGGGTCCAGGAAAGCTAGGTTAGGTGCGCTGGGCTCCGTAAAATGACCTTAATTGTGTTGACACGGCGTTAAACCCAATAAAAAACTATATTTCTCCCAATCTCGAAATTCAGTCCTTCTTTGTAGTACGTGAATCTCAGCAAATGTTTGTCAAGAAAAAAATCTAATTGTGAGATTTTTAGTGAATATCACACTGTGGTAATGTTACGGACACGAATTAGAATAAGAGAACTGATTGTTAAAACACGCATACGATCTTGCCGACAGAAGATGTCTGCCATGAGTACGATTGGTGCCGATTTCACACTAACTCCGTTGCCAATAACAACAAATTGTAAACGCCACATGGAGTATGTCTGCAATTGTAATTTTCAAAAAAAATCAGAACTTTGCATTTCGACCTGTAGCAATTTGGAGTAGGAATTCTTGTAGAAATGTATACTGTTACAGCTGGCTGTTGTTTTTGACGGGTTAGTAACGTAAGCAACACATATAGGCTATTTTAGAATAGTTGGCCTCTAACGTTTGAGGTTGTGGTGTTTTTTTTTTGTTCTGATTTTGTTTTATGCTGAAAATAGCGCTATTTCTTATTTATAAGTTAGATCTACTGGTTTATTTATTGGTAAAACATTCTCTTAATAGACAAAAACTATTTTATATACAGCAAACACAATCCTATAGAAACACAACTGAGGCTACTATTTTATAACATAGGCCGCTCGAATGTTATCATCATAAGAAATTGATTTTATGACCATCATCATTATCAGCATCTGTATTTAGGACAATATCTCATCATCATTATCATTATTATATTACCATTATTTTATGATTTTCATCATCGGCACTAGCAGCATCTGTATTTTAGGACAATCTATCATCATCACCATTATCATCATGTAATTGTGATATAATGATGATAATGACGATCATCATCTTCTCATCATTATAATTTTTATAATATTCAACATCAGCACTGACAGCATCTGTATTGCGGTACTGAGTCTCAAACTAATTGCAAGATGAGTTAAGACTGGTTATTTTATCATTAATTTTAATGTAGGGGGACAGTCACTGGTGATGTCCATTGAATAAAAACCTTTATAGTTTTGATTGCCATGCTACTTCTCAAGATATGTAATTTGGTCCGCTCTAAACTGATTATTTCCACAAACGGTGAACACCTTTAATATGCAGGTTTAAGGGAAGACAATGTAAACGTTTGAAAAGGGTCATTGTTGTGTCTAGGGTCAGTCGAGAGACGCTTACTATGTCCATTATCAATGTTTTATATCATTGAACTCGGACTTGATGGTTAATACAAGATAAAAATGTTCTTGAAATTTGATTACTAAAGGTGAATGAAAGACAAGGTACAAGTTTGTGCTAAATTTGACTACCTAATTATCAGGCTATAATGATAGAGTCAAGTGTTGATATAGCCGAGTTATGTGAAAGCCAGGGGCCGTATGTGGTTTGTCTTGGCGTAGTTTGGTGAAGTTTATGTCCTATAAAATGAGGTTACATAGTGTCTTAGATAAAATGCAATCAGATTAGTATTTTACAAGGTAGAAGTTTTACACGAGTTTCAAAACAGTTTGTGGATTTATTGGTTTGTTAGAAGGGTTCTTCATAAGAAACAGTCGAAATAGGTTCAAGAACCAATCGGGGTTGTTCTCAATCTTCCATCAATATAAGACAAAATGCAAATTGTGTCTCATGTCAACGTAGCTAACTCTATGGGAAAGCCTTGCTTTACTCGATGGTTTATGGCCAATTAAAATGGTTAGGTGAAATGGTAACCATTATGTAATTGATTAATATTAAAAAGTAGGAACTTGCGTTAATGACGGTTAAAATGTTGCTTTAGATAAAATCTGAAACCAGCTTCGTCGCATCAATCATTCTTAAAGAATCGGTGTACGTAAATACATAAATACCCCGTAATTCGTAACCTGGACAGTCGGAAAATCAAGTTTTCATTATAATGTAAAGGACCTTATTATTGATATTCGGTCGTACTTTTATCCTCATGTACTTATATATAAGTTGATGAAGCTACTATGTCTATTACAAAGGCGTTAATTAAATACCATCATATTATTCATAAAGAAAAAAATAATGTCAAAATGTGAAATATTTGAGAGTACAAATTAATGTGTCATTCTTATAAACGAAGAAAAAAATATGATATATCTTTTTTGATAGATTAAACCTATAGTATGTTCTAGTGCATAATAACTAAGGTTATTTATGACATAAATGTTAGAATTTCTTCTGTTTCTTATCTCATTATCATCTCATTTTTCCTACTGATGTTGAATAATTGTCGATATTTGTTTAAATGACAGGACATGCTGCGCAAGTTCATCATGAAGGAAAACATCTTGATTTCTAGTTCAAAACATGCCAACGTTTACTGTCATATCTACCGCGCGTTTAGCAAAGGCTACCATTAGGTTTGATTTGGCTTAACTTATGGTTTAGTGTAATTGAACACAAAACTTACGTATAATTGCACGTACATAAGTGACCTATATAAGGACTGTTAGATAAATATTTCGTACCCTAGTATACCTTGGTGTACAATTTAGATAATTTGCTGATTGAAGCATTTTATAATTGCTACAGTCAGATACTCTGTGTTATATTATCTCGTGTGTAATGATAATACACTGACACGCAAAAATCTATACACTCAGTAAAAGACAAATTTCACATACAAAGTTAAATTCAAGGTAGGTATGTTTGATATCATTCTTTAGCAAAATCTATTAGCCACATATCCATGTAAATTTTATTCAATTTCAGTTAATATCTTAAGCATAATTAACGTTTAAAGACAGAGGGACGAAAAGTAAAAGTTGCAGACGTTCTTTGTTTTGCTTTGTTTGTTTTACTTAGGGAAATATTTTAATAATCCCTATATGCCATTAGATGTTACGGCAGATCTATGCGTTTACGATTGCTTGCCATGATCCGTAGACTTGGTGGACATAACAAATATTGATATATAATCACATTATTAAACTCTTTTTCTAGGCTACCGATCAAGTCTGATTGATAATTCCCCTGCATTGTTTAGTTGTGATTGACTTAGCCCATGGCTTGTCGGCTTGCCCTTGAATGTCAGGCAGTCTTTATGAACGAAGCAAGGCCAAGGATTATGTTCGATTTAATCAGTTTCGGCCCAAAAACACACATGCTGTTAGTAAAATAGCCTCTTTTACCTCGCATCAAATGTATTTCGTCACTTTTATGTAGACCAATACATTAGACTTTCATTCTAAATACAGCCTGATCACTTCGGATATTATGCTTGGCAAAATAATGGAGTACAGTTTACGGAGAGTACAGAACTGATGTAAAGTTAGTGGATATTACTGATATACCCGTAGTTTTACGATTGTTCTTAATACAGCCAGCTGGGGGTCGAACACTTTCACCATATGAAAGTAAAAGTGCACACATCTCAATGTATTCTCTGCATTGGTAATAAAAGAATAGCAACTCTTTAGATTGTAAAGCTCTAAGGTTTCAATTTACCCTTATATTAAGTCTACATTATTATCAAGTAACTACGAAATACCAATAACTTTGTTAGGTTAGGACTTAAGTCATATCTAACATCTAACACTCAGGGTATTAACGTCTACCTATGCGGTGTGTGCGAGGCTTTACTCCTTCTACCATTCATATCTAGTACCTGATATCTAATATAAGCAATATTCAGCCATAAAATAGATTTTTTCTGGCCTCCATTCGTTAGACCAACTGATTTATAATCGTACATAATCTATATAGTGTTTAGGATATTTTTTTCAAAGCTTCCCAAGCTGTAAAAAACGAGCAAAACGCAATATCCCGCTTAGCAATCGCCATGATTTGAAGCACGCCGTTGTCGTAAAAATGTCTAGCGTTTTACGGCACTGTGTACATTGTTATACTTATTACCACGAGGTGGCGAAAGCACTTATGGTCAAGTGGAACAAGTAGAAAGGGTTATATTGAATATTATTGTGCATTGTACGATTAATGTTCATGTATTTTCTTATACCATCATAGTCTGCCTCTCCGCTTGTTAATATTTGTTGTTTGTCTTGACTTCAAGCTAAAGAAAGGTGCAAAGCGTTTGAATCATCATTTTGTGAATGATTCATACAATTTGGCATAAATTTTTTTTGTCATTTAATATCTACATATGGTTAAAATTGCAGTACCCCCCCCCCCCCCAAAAAAAAACCAACAACAACACTATGTTTGTTTACTGCACACTGACTAAGTATTTAAGTCATATGGCTCACTTTGGTAAATAACAAATGTGCTTGAAATCAGGTGATCAACTGTTTGCATTCTGATAGATGGATAGTTTATTACGTTTCCATAAAATGTATCAATGTATGAGCACATTTGGTGCATTATAAAAAGTGTGCATGCTTCTTACAATCATTTAGAGACGTAACGTAATTTGGAAACATCGTCAAATGAATGAGAAGTTTTGTAATATCTATTGCATATTTGGTTGCTAGATAAAAACTGCCTACTTTAAAAATCGTTTGTTTCATTTTAGTGTATTGGATCACATGAACATTATTATATTTGATTGGAGAGCATCACACTAGACTCAGATATGGATATAATATTTATTTTATCTGAGATATCAAATCAATGTTCTTGATACTTTACGTCAAACTGGTGTTATTGCATCGCGTCAGGAGTAAATCGTATAAGCTTACATTAATTTAATACAACTGATGAATTTTAGATACTGTCTGTCTGCCTTTTCCTTGTGACGAGAAAATAATTTCTTTAAATTCATGCATTATTTGTTCAATCTGATACGTGCGAACTGGTTTTTACATCGACTCGGATACGTTTATACCGGTCTTTATAGTCAACTTCAAAGAAAACGGTTCAGAATTAAAAGTTTGCCTCTTGTTGACGACGCAACACTACGACAGCTCATCAACTTCGTATATTGAAAAGAAACATTCCGTATTTAAAAGTTTTTTGATAGATTAGCCATCTTTTAAACTTTTATCAAAGAAAACATCAACAAAGTAAAACTCATTGTGTGTGATTTTCACGACACCGTTGACAGTAAATAAACATGATCGGTAGCACATAGTGTGATTAAGTTGACAAGCCGTGTTGTTACAATGTTTGATATGATCTACCCAAATGGATGTTAAATACTAAATGATTACAGACCTAACATACCAGCGAACCATTATACCGAGTATTCGACACCAGTCTAAGTGTTAAATCTAATGATAACACTCAATGATCCTGCCACATTTTTTGCGCTGTAAAATAAATCAAAAATATGGTAGACACATTTTTGTGCATTATCATTTGTTCGCAGTTTGTGAGTTTTGGGTTTAATGATGATCTAGAATAGCTCTGATCGAGGTGTTTTTACTTTGTATTATGAATGAGACTTGTGTTTTTCCTCCTTTACCCAAATTCCATTACGAAACCAACGCTCTGGGGCTTACCAATTTTATATAAGACGCTTAAATTATGATGTTGTTTAATGCTATGAAATAGTAACCTAAAACATCCAAAGCACATATCATAAGAATTTAAACCAGTTTCGTCATGAACTTATCATCTTTTTTCGAGCTTGTACAAAATTAGATTTTGATCTAAAGTCATTTTTGAAATGCGCTGTTAGTACTTTGATTCGTAAATTTTGTAAGTCATAAGTTCATTGTTTCTCTGTAAACATAATGAAAATATATTTAACTGCATTCAAAAGCTCGTTCTATACATCAACGATGAAAACATAGTCTGTTAGCACATTGTCAAGTGCTGGCTTTCAACCATTTGAAATGATACTATAATAATTAGGATATATTTTTCTTAAGTGACATGCTCATTATAGCCATCAATGCATCTTTGTCATATAGGCCTATATGCGTCACACATCGCTAGACCGGTAGCGGATAATTAAAATTATAAGTTGCATCAAATGATCAAATCCCACAAGCCTACGTTCCAACGCGCCCTCGCCGATTAGTTGCAAAATTTGTAAATGATTCGGAAAGCACTTATGGCAGTACAATAAACATCCCTAGTCATGTACTTAAGACAAATTAGTGAAAATAGGTAAAAAGAAGGATGGAACGATTGCCATCAATGTACAGATTTCTTCATTTTCAACCAATGTGTACTAATTGAGTGATAATGGTATATTTAACTCGGCGGGTGGTTCACAATCCTAAATAGCTTCGATGTGAACACATCGAAAATCAGCTTAATCGTCCTGGTACCAACCTTCCTCGTGGTATTGTGACCATAAAAATAAGTTAATGATCGAAGACTCTGGTTTATCTTGAATCTAGAATTTAAATATCATCAAATTTTCACAGATGGTATACTGGTATAGTGAAAAATGTGTTTTAAGTGATTTTGATGATAATCCACCATTTTATAGAAAAATACACTTTAACATTTCAACTTACTGCAAGATGCTATTGTCAGGTGTGAATTAATATGCGGCGTACTCGTGTACTTAACATGATATTGTTATACAGCTCCATTCAAAAGTTCTTGAGCAAATAAAGTTAAAGAAAAAAAAATGATTTTGCATGCCTCTAGTAATTTTACTATCATTAAATCTTATTTATGTAAAACAGCTTGATTTATGTGTTAATCATTCTCGTACCCATGGTCTAGTAGGTTTCTCGATACTAGTTTAAACGAGAATCTTGATAACCACGGGGTACGAGAATGGTGGTAATTAACTATTGTTTGCTGATTTTATAATTTGCTCATGTAATTTTGTCATGAATAAATGTGAATCAATTTATCCTCAAACAAAGATTTGTCTAAGAACTTTTGGAGGGCATTGTATTAATATCAAACAATTAGAAAATGAAGATAAACGTACAAGGTCGTATTCTAGGTCATGCGTGTTATTGTACTTTAAACTATGGACTTCCCCACTAAATAGGTGAACAAGCTGATGCATGAACTGCATTTTACTGATTTAAGCACACCACTTTGATATTCAACATTTATTTTAATAATGTTTATATACTTTGTAAATGTTTTATAAATATGTTTTTATAAAACAAGTGTAAACTAACCGAACTATAAAATTGCATAAATAAGTCCCCCCTAAATATTGATGTGTAATTATTAATTAAACTGGCTATATTTATATACGCAATGTTTACGTGGACGACCTGTACTTTCTGCATACTGACTATGTATTTTTCCCATCCATTGACAAATTTTGGTAGCAATACAGCGTTTTATGGGAGCTTATTTGGCTTAACTGCTGTGTGGTCGTAAAACAATATGCGTTCTTCAAAAAGCGTACAAAAGGGTTTTAAAACAAACAACCAAAACATGCATGAAATATTAAACAACATAGTCAGTAAACTCCAAATATGATAAAAACAAAAACAACATCACCAACAATATCAACTAGGTCACAGCAATACACCGTACCAGGTATAACACCTTAAGTTATGAATCGTTTATTATAACAGTTAAATCATGAGGTTTTACTAATGAGTAAACGTCGCTAGACTATGACAGCAACAACGCCTAGAGCTGTGAAACACCAAAAGATTTAATTTATGGCCAATTATACAGTA
Organism: Mactra quadrangularis; assembly: GCA_025267735.1. Lineage (NCBI taxonomy): Eukaryota > Metazoa > Mollusca > Bivalvia > Venerida > Mactridae > Mactra > Mactra quadrangularis. The sequence goes on from CM046298.1 coordinate 13,298,708, forward strand.
TAACACCTCTATGACATACGTTCACTTTGTTCTCGCTTAAACTTATTGCTAAGAATGTTTTCCCTCTTTTTAAATGTCAGCGTATACGCTGTTTTTATATCTTTAAGGTGTTACATACTTGCTACTTGCGTTTCGACTTACATAGTTATACAGATGTTGAATGTTATTTCCTTTTATTTGGACTTGCGCGTTTTTCTTTCTTCATTTATTTATACTGGGTTTAACGCCATGTCAACACAAATTTTTTGGTGATTTTACGGCGTCTTTCGCACCAAACGAAGCTTTCTTGGCCCCTATAGTCTATAACCAGTACTCACCTACCCTTCCACGAGGCCGGAAATCTCTCCAAGTACTTTATTAATGGAGGAAATTGACATTGTTGTCAAATTTGCATGGAAGATATAACATCCCCCGGGTGGGATTCAAACCCGTACCCCCTTCGGGACACTAGATTCGACATCATGGCGTGCTACCACTGTGCTTCTGACCCGGGTTCGCGTTTTTCTTGTCGTTGATTTTGTTCTACCATTTGTTTTCGCCCCCATGGTTTAAACCTTTTCATTGTGAATGTTTGTTGTACGTTTTAAATGGAATTCATGATGTTTTTGGCATGACTTTATATTAGATAAAGAACCGTGGCCTCTCTTATAGCCAGCATTCTTGAATATTCGCTTTGTCGGCACTAGCTAACCGTTCCTTAACACGCTGATCTATTTTGTTCTGTTCTGTTTTTATGCCATTATAAAAGAAATATTTTGATAATATTCGGCTGGTACATGTATTAGGCATTTCTAGACCCACATGTAACTGGGAAAAACATGTCAGTTTACATAAGTGCGATACAACAGTTTTCCGTCAAGTCCAACATATACCAACAGAACATAATCAACTCAGCCAATTCATTCATTTTCGTCTTGCTTTGAAATATTGATATTCCTCATGAAAAAGCAAGTTCCTTCAGACCGTATACTAGGTCATGCATATTTATGTTCTTTGATTAATGGACTTGCTCACATCATAGGTGAATAAGGCATTCGTCATTTTACTGATTTAAACGGACCATTTAGACACTCAATATTTATATAAGTTGTGTTTACGTACATGGCAAACTGTCTGTGATGAAAAAGTCCATAAAACATTATAGAACAAACAAGACTATTAAATTGTAAAATGTTTTATCCCCAAAAAACATATTCATGGAATCGGCCATGTTTACAAACACATTGTTAACATAAACGAGCTCTACCTGTTGCATTATCTTTTTTTCTACGTAGATTCCCCGCAAGTTTGGGGGATGTGTTTAGCGACCGTATCCATCATAAAATATCTCATAATAATTCCTTATTATAAATGAAACAAAGTGATAGCCACCATGTTTTCTCCAAGAAAGAAATAAGTCATAACAATAAACGTAAATAATATCAATTACTAGCAAGTGATGACATAATTATGAACATATTTAACGTTCTTGCACGATATACTATATAATATTTATATCATATTTTTATTTTGTGATTTTGGCAACCTCCAATAAATGATTTTATATCAGTACATAGTTTTGTGATAATACTTGATGTATTCATAGTTTCTGTCTCAAAATATAGATTAGTAGAATACCTGGGACATAGAACTGGAAATCATTGTTCTTTGATATAGCTGACAGACTTCGTGTGCCTTAGTTAATGTTATTTTTTTCATTTCGGAAGTATTCGTCTATTTCCGCGAATACTGTATTATCCGCGAATACTGAGTAATTTTGCGATAGTGTTGTATATTCAATTAGTTGTAAGAGCGTAATACAAAACATGCACGAAAATGTATTCACCAGCTGTGTTCATCTTTCATGTTTAAGATTTTTATTCCTACGCTACCTGCACATTATATAAGAAATATGTCCTAAGTTGACCTTACTGTTAAATAAAGCATCTTAGTTAACACTTCAGGGTTCTAACTTACATTCCAATCTTATATAGCTTATGAAATCGTTGTCGACTTCAAACCCAATGTTCCGGGTTCTTGTCCCAAACTACGAGCTGCAGCAGAACATGTCCTTCAAAAAAAGTCAATAGTAATGACATTGTCAATTTTCCTCTGTAAAAGTAGTACAAGTTATCGACTCTCTCTGGAAATAAATAAGCAAGTACTGGTAAAAGAGGTGTTATTGAAAGTTGGTTCGGAGAAACAACCGCTGTAAATAATATAATGAAGACGTGTAAATAAATGGCGTAACCCACATTAAACAACATGTCATCTTAGAAACCTTTCAACAAAGTATCAACTTTGAACTACAATTACTCTATATATCTTATCATTCGGTTTCAATGAGATGGCTTTATTTATACTCCGTCTCTCTGAGACCAGCGCGTACAAGCAATAGACCAAATCCGGATTTCAAATATATGGGGATTTCCGTCCGTGCACAGCCGGTACAAACAGAGTTTTCTACACATTATTGCTAAATATCAGGAAATATGGATTAAATCCTATTGTTCTTTGTACACATGTTTTCATTGTAACGTTGAAAGTTTGTTTGTGACGAAAGGCAAAACCCGAATATTTGAATTCCGGTTATCGTCTATTCACAACCCTTTCCCAAAAGAGCCTTAACTTGTAAGCCTTAAATTCTAGCGGAAAATGATATCACCATAAACGAAATAATTTAGTACAAAAACTGAAGCTTCAAATATATAATTATAGAAAAAAACTAGCATGTGTCAGATTTGATGTTAACATTGACTTGTCTTGTTATCAGGGTTTTAAAGAATGAAAATATGACTCACCGCCATATCGACATGTGAAAATAGGCAAACAAACTTACAAACAAAAAATGCTAAACATACAAAGTAGGAATAGATGCGTGTTATGACATTTACTTAAGCTTATACAAACATAGCTTGAAAGATATAATTAACTTTTTTCATACCTAAGTCAACATTGGCTGACGTCATTTCAGTTTTAATAGAGTGGTAATAAACAGTAAAATATTGTTTACAAAACATATATTGATAAAAATGTAAAGGCAGTTCAACAGTTATACTTTAAATTTCCGACTTTTGAAAATTATTTCGTAAGGGTCTCAAATGAATACTCGTCCAGCCGCAAACTTGAGGTTTTAAAGCCCATATGATGACTAAGCTGTCTATGCTTGGTTTTAACAGATAATAAACCTTAGAAACGCAAGCAATTGTATTTTTTCTTTGTGTAGTTCTGTTCTTTGACGATACCTAATTTCTTACAAAATAGTATATCTGCTTGCAATAGTCCACTCCGGGTGTATAAATGGTATTCAGGCACTCCTGATATCATGGTCCGAAGCAATTTTGCAGGAATGGTATAATGGTGTCCAACCATCAGAAGTTGTAGATGTCCCAAGAGCTATTTCTAAACGTTGCATTCACATACATAAACATAATACATGTATAAGTAAAGCATCTATATGCACGACAAGCTTGTAGCCCAGGTAATGTCAATTTGGTTGCCATAGAATGCGAGGCTATTGTTGTTCACCAATGCCATAAGTTCTAAACATTTCATGCGTGTGGTTTTTTTTTGCTATTCAAGTATAGGACAATTGATTCCCCAAGTTGACAAAAAAGTCCAAATTCCAGACTCTCTAATCCAAGTTTTTATCAAACAATGAAATGCATGATTCGCAATCTTACAGCATTCATGAAATGTTTGGTATCAATCTTGACTATCGCACGTCATGTTTTTTTTTTCTGAGTAAATTAGCTCATGTTATTGCATTGTGTTTGTTCATTTAGGAGAAAATTCTCAAAATGAAAATTAATTCAGCAGAAATATTTTGTGTCATGGAAACGAGAGATTACTAGAGTTTGATATTAGGCTATTTAGTCTGATAACATCACTTTGTCTGAAGGTTGGAAATAACTATGCCAACAATATTATACACGAAGTTGTTTATGAATTGCGAGCAAACTATCTCTTAAAATAAATTTGATATGAGTTTATTAAGCATCTATCTGCTCCTTAAGGATGCATTCTTCATGTGTGTAGTCAGATATCTAAATGTATACAGTTTTCTGTTAGACCTTTTGGTCTGTGATACATTTCGATAAGGTCCCTAAAGAATGTTTAACTATGCTAATTCAACTACAGGGGGCGCCATGATTTTATACTTTATAGATCTAATGCATTTAAAAGTACATTTCTATATTAGATTATTACATTTCTTATTGTAACCCAGTGGAAAAAGAGTAATTGTTTTTACAACGATGATGTAGTGACCGACTAACATAAGCAATGAACTATTATGAGTGTTCAAATCGCGTAACAGATATCATTTAGGATCTCCTGACTTAGCACAAATTGTCACGTTCAGATGACCTTTACACCGATCAAGCAAAACACTAGGCAAAACACTCTTTGAAGCATCGGAGTTTCTATTTCCGGTCGGGGTTCCTACCGTTGTGAATTATACAAATAAATTTAGTGAAACCTGCGCGTGTAGTTATCATAAAAAATAAACAAATATGTTACAAAATAAATATCAAAAATATCATTGATTAAGTATGTTACAATGATTAAATGTTTAAATAACTTCTCTAGCTTATGTTTATTTACTTCAATCAAAATGTTAAAATCTTCTTTATTTAAATGATAGAAAATCTAACTGTTAATTTATCAAATTTAAAGGTCTGTGAAGTTAGCTATCTATTGTCTATTCTCTATTCAAAAGTCTATTCGCACAATAGACAGCTATGTATTGAGAAATCTATTCATTCAGAAATCTATTCGCATTTACTGTATACATAGGCATAGGTAAGTTCAAAAATCTGTACAAAAATCTGTTCACAAAATGCCGAAAAGACAGCTGTCTATTCGGAAATCTATTCAGAAGTCTATTCGAAAAAAGTCACTAGTGCAATCAGACATATTTAAAAGTCTTTTCATAGAAAACATAAATAGACAAATGTCCATTCAAAAGTCCATTCCGAAGTCTATTTGAAAAAAGCCAGTAATGCAATCAAACAGATTTAAAAGTATTTTCGTGGAATACGTAAAGATGCAAATGTCCATTCAAATGTCTATTCAGAAGTCTATTCGCAAATTTATGTATATGCATTGAAAATGAGGGTGAAGACTTTTATAGAATTTCGAATAGAGAGCTGTCCATTTAAATGTCTATTCAGAAGTCTATTCGCAAAATCTGAAAAATGCTTTCAGAATGAGTCAGAAGTCTATTATGCAGTAGCGAATACACAGCTATCCATTCAAAAGTCTGTTCAGAAGTTAATTTGCTAAATCATATATATGCAATTAGAATGCGTCTGAAGTCTTTAATTAAGTTGCGAATAGATATATGTCGATTCAAAAGTCTATTCAGAAGTCTATTTGCAATATCATGTATAAGCAAGGACGGAAGTCCATTCAGAAGTATATTCGAAAAAAGCCTGTAATGCAATCAAACAGATATCCATTCAAATGTCTTTTCAAAAGTCTATTCGAAAAATCATATATAGGCGTAAAGAATGTGTCTGTAATCTATTTTAGTGTTGTAAATAGACAGATGTCCATTGAAAGATTTATTCAGAAGTCTATTTGCAAAATCTGGTGAATGTATTCAGAATGAGCCAGAAGTCTATTATAGATTTTCGAATAGAGAGCTGTCCATTCAAAAGTCTTTTCAGAAGTCTTTTCGCAAAAATCATATATATGCATTATGAATGTGTCTGTAGACTGTTATAAAGTTGCAAATAGACAGATGTCCATTCAAAAAGTCTATTCAGAAGTCTTTTCGCAAAAATCTTATATATGCATGATGAATGTGTCTGTAGACTGTTATAAAGTTGCAAATAGACAGATGTCCATTCAAAAGTCTATTCAGAAGACTATTCACAAAATCATGTAAATGCGTCAATAATGATCCAGAAGTCTATTAAAGATTTTCGAATAGAGAGCTGTCCATTCAAAAGTCTTTTCAGAAGTCTTTTCACAAAAATCATATATATGCATTATGAATGTGTCTGTAGACTGTTATAAAGTTGCAAATAGACATATGTCCATTCAAAAAACTATTCAGAAGTCTTTTCGCAAAAATCATATATATGCATTTTGAATGTGTCTGTAGAATGTTATAAAGTAGCAAATAGACAGATGTCCATTCAAAAGTCTATTCAGAAGTCTATTCACAAAATCTGGTAAATGCGTCCATAATGATCCAGAAGTCTATAATAGATTTTCGAATAGAGAGCTGTCCATTCAAAAGTCTATTCAGAAGTCTATTCGCAAAAATCATATACATGCATTATGTATGTGTCTGTAGACTGTTATAAAGTTGCAAATAGACAGATGTCCATTCAAAAGTCTATTCAGAAGTCTTTTCGCAAAAATCATATATATACGCATTTTGAATGTGTCTGTAGACTGTTATAAAGTTGCAAATAGACAGATGCCCATTCAAAAGTCTATTCAGAAGTCTATTCACAAAATCTGGTAAATGCGTCCATAATGATCCAGAAGTCTATTATAGATTTTCGAATAGAGAGCTGTCCATTCAAAAGTCTATTCAGAAGTCTTTTCGCAAAAATCATATATATATGCATTTTGAATGTGTCTGTAGACTGTTATAAAGTTGCAAATAGACAAATGTCCATTCAAAAGTCTATTCAGAAGTCTTTTCGCAAAAATCATATATATGCATTATGAATGTGTCTGTAGACTGTTATAAGTTGCAAATGGACAGATGTCCATTCAAAAGTCTATTCAGAAGTCTATTCGCAAAATCTGGTAAATGCGTCCATAATGATCCAGAAGTCTATTATAGATTTTCGAATAGAGAGCTGTCCATTCAAAAGTCTTTTCAGAAGTCTTTTCGCAAAAATCATTTTTATGCATTATGTATGTGTTTGTAGACTGTTACAAAGTTGCAAATAGACAGATGTCCATTCAAAAGTCTATTCAGAAGTCTTTTCGCAAAAATCATATATATGCATTTTGAATGTGTCTGTAGACTGTTATAAAGTTGCAAATAGACAGATGTCCATTCAAAAGTCTATTCAGAAGTCTTTTCGCAAAAATCATATATATGCATTTTGAATGTGTCTGTAGACTGTTATAAAGTTGCAAATAGACAGATGTCCATTCAAAAGTCTATTCAGAAGTCTTTTCGCAAAAATCATATATATGCATTTTCTATGTGTCTGTAGACTGTTATAAAGTTGCAAATAGACAGATGCCCATTCAAAAGTCTATTCAGAAGTCTATTCACAAAATCTGGTAAATGCGTCCATAATGATCCAGAAGTCTATTATAGATTTTCGAATAGAGAGCTGTCCATTCAAAAGTCTATTCAGAAGTCTTTTCGCAAAAATCATATATATGCATTATGAATGTGTCTGTAGACTGTTATAAAGTTGCAAATAGACAGATGTCCATTCAAAAGTCTATTCAGAAGTCTTTTCGCAAAAATCATATATATGCATTATGAATGTGTCTGTAGACTGTTAAAAGTTGCAATTGGACAGATGTCCATTCAAAAGTCTATTCAGAAGTCTATTTGCAAAATCTGGTAAATGCGTCCATAATGATCCAGAAGTCTACTATAGATTTTCGAATAGAGAGCTGTCCATTCAAAAGTCTATTCAGAAGTCTTTTCGCAAAATCAAATATATGCATTATGAATGTGTCTGTAGACTGTTATAAAGTTACAAATAGACAGATGTCCATTCAAAAGTCTATTCAGAAGTCTATTCACAAAATCTGTTAAATGCGTCCATAATGATCCAAAAGTCTATTATAGATTTTCGAATAGAGAGCTGTCCATTCAAAAGACTTTTCGGAAGTCTATTCGTAACATCATATTAATATATGCTTTAAGAATTTGTCTGAGGTCTATTATAAAGTAGCGAATAGACAGATGTTCTTTCAAAAGTCTATTCAGAAGTCTATCCACAAAATCTGGTAAATGCATTCAGAATGTGTCAGAAGTCTATTTTAGAGTTTCGAATAGAGAACTGTTCATTCAAAGTCTTTTCAGAAGTTTATTTGCAAATTATTTTAATGCATTTAGGATGCGTCAGACATTTATTATAGAGTAGCGAATAGACAGCTGTCCATTGAAATGTCTTTTCAGAAGTCTATTCGCAAAACTATGTTTATGCATTCAGAATGTGTCAGATGAAATTGTGATAGACCTGCCTTGTCTACTGAAGTTTGCGTGGTTTTGCCTGAACTAAGTAAGTTTTTTAACTCTCGTAAACATAAATGAATCTCCCGAATGTTACCGCAATTTTAGATGAAGATCGAATTTGCCTTTTCATATCGTCGATTTCTTGCAGATTCTGTAAACCAAGTCGAGCCGGTAAAGCCTGGTTCAAACAAGATTACTGGAACCGTAGATTACACAAGTGCAATTGCAAATTCGGTAACCAGTGCTGGTTCTATTCGAGGACGCGCCATTGATTGAGACATGCTAATATTTCGAAGTTTGTAGGCAGAAAAACCTTTGAATTTCATATTAAATCGTAAACCAATTGTTATTATCCACAAGAAAAATAAGCGCCAAAACAAAACTACTATGTCACCAATTTACATTTAAGTGATAAATTTATAAATTTATTGGAGTTAACGCCGTATCAACACAATTTAGGTCATTTCACGGCGTCTAGCGCACCTAACCTATCTTTCCTGGACCATTGTCTTTAACCAGTATTCACCTACCCTTCCACAAGGCCGGAAACGTCTCCATATTATCCAATCATTGGAGGAAAATCGACATTATTGTCAAATTTTCATTGAAGGGTATGACCTCCCCGGGTGGGATTCGAACCCGCACCCCCTCGGGCACGAGTATCCAAATCCCGGCGCGCTACCAACTGCGCTATCGACCCGGGTTTTAAGTGATAAAGCCTGTTTAAATGATTATTTTTGTTTTATAAGAAACACAATTTTACACCATTTTGTTAATTTTTTTGACGGTGCTACAGCGTGACGTCAATCTTGGTGTTTTCGCACAGGTTCGTGCTTGTAGTATATATAATGTAAATGTATTCATAACCGAAAGGAAAAAGGTAGACTAAATCAATTAGAAGAATTTATCTCATGCCAGTAGTTGTCTCTGAAAGTCCGTTGGACTTTATTTTAAAACAAAATCAGCTACCGAAAGAAGTCTTACTACCAGGAGAAAAATAGAAGTATTGCTTTAAATAGAAAAAAAATTAGACCTGAGTGCTTCAAAGAGCATGTCAATTCACTAACCCAGAAAATTATTCCGACACATTAAAAATGCATATGAATGATTTTGCATATAAAATTTCTGATAAATACTTTGAAAATGTTATTTTAACACTTTACAAAAAGTAACTTTATTAAAAGACTTTTGCTACATACTGAATAAAAGCTACTGTTTGCGAACAGACTTCGGAATTGGCATATGAATGGGTAGCTGTCTAATCGCAATCCTTTCATATACTTCTGACACAATCTACAAGCATTTACTTGATTTTGCAAAAAGACCTCTGAATAGACATATGAATGGACAGCTGTCTATTCGCAACTCTAAAATAAACATGTGACACATTCTAAATGCATAATAAGATTTTGCGAATAGACTTCTGAATAGTCTTTGAATGGACAGCTGTCTATTCGCCACTTTATAATAGACATGTGACACATTCTAAATGCATAAAAAGATTTTGCGAAAAGACTTCTGAATAGACATTTGAATGGACAGCTGTCTATTCGCAACTCTATAATAAACTTGCGACATATTCTAAATGCATATACATGATTTTGTGAAAAGACTTCTAAATAGACATTTGAATGGACAGCTGTCTATTTGCAACTCAATAATGGACTTATGACACATTCTTTATGCAAATGAAGGATTTTGCGAATAGACTTCTGAATGGACATTTGGATGCACAGCTGTCTATTGGCAACTCAATAGTAGACTTGTGACGCATTCTATATGCATATGAATGATTTTGCGAATGAACTTTTGAATATACTTTTTTTCGAAAAGACTTCTGAAAAGACTTCCGAATATACAGCTGTCTATTCACATCCCACGAATGAACCTCGGGGACAATCTGAATGCATAGCTATATTTTCGCGAAAAGACTTTTAAAAAGAATGATCCAAATAGACTTATGAATGGACATCTGTCGCTTTGCATTCCGAGAATAGACATCTTGCACATTCAGATTGCATGACCATGTTATTGTGAATAAACTTCTGAATCGACTTTCGAATGGACATTTGTCTCTTAAAGTATTCAAAGAAAGACTTTAAATCAGTTTGATTGCTTTATGATTTTTTTCGAATAGACTTCTGAAAAGACCTCCGAATTAACAGCTGTCGATTCAAACCCCGCGAATGAATCTCAGGAACAATCTGAATGCATAGCTATATATTCGCAAAAAGACTTTTGAAAAGAGATCCGAATAGACTTTTGAATGGACATCTGTCGCTTTGCATTCCAGGAATAGACATCTTGCACATTTAGATTGAATTACTATGTTTTTGTGAATGAACTTCTGAAAAGACTTTTGAATGGACATTTGTCTCTTTGCGTATTCCACGAAAAGACTTTTAAATCTGTTTGATTGCATTATGATTTTTTGCGAATAGACTTCTGAAAAGACTTTTGAATTGACAGCTGTGTCTTCGCTACTGTACGATGGACTTCTGACTCATTCTAAACGCATTTACCAGATTTTGCGAATAGACTTCTGAATAGTCTTTTGAATGAACATCTGTCTATTTGCAACTTTATAACAGTCTAAAGACACATTCATAATGCATATATTTGACTTTGCGAAAAGACTTCTGAATAGACTTTTGAATGGACAGCTCTCTATTCGAAAATCTATAATAGACTTCTGGATCATTATGGACGTATTTACCAGAATTTGCGAATAGACTTCTGAATAGACTTTTGAATGGACATCTGTCTATTTGCAACTTTATTACAGTCTACAGACACATTCATAATGCATATATATGATTTTTGCGAAAAGACTTCTGAATAGACTTTTGAATGGACATCTGTCTATTTGCAACTTTATGACAGTCTACAGACACATTCATAATGCATATATTTGATTTTGCGAATAAACTTTTGAAAAGACTTTTGAATGGACAGCTCTCTTTTGGAAACTCTATAATAGACTTCTAACACATTCTGAACGCATTTACCGATTTTTTTGAATAGACTTCTGAATAGACTTTGAATGGACATCTTTCTATTTGCTACTTTATATCAGAATTCAGCCACATTCTAAATGCATATGCATATGATGTTGCGAATAGACTTCTGAATAGACATTTGAATGGACATCTGTCTATTTGCAACTTATAACAGTCTACAGACACATTCATAATGCATATATATGATTTTTGCGAAAAGACTTCTGAATAGACTTTTGAATGGACATCTGTCTATTTGCAACTTATAACAGTCTACAGACACATTCATAATGCATATATTTGATTTTGCGAAAAGACTTCTGAATAGACTTTTGAATGGACAGCTCTCTATTCGAAAATCTTTAATAGACTTCTGGATCATTATGGACGCATTTACCAGATTTTGTGAATAGACTTCTGAATAGACTTTTGAATGGGCATCTGTCTATTTGCAACTTTATAACAGTCTACAGACACATTCATAATGCAAATATATGATTTTTGCGAAAAGACTTTTGAATAGTTTTTTGAATGGACATCTGTCTATTTGCAACTTTATAACAGTCTACAAACACATTCATTATGCATGTATATGATTTTTGCGAAAAGACTTCTGAAAAGACTTTTGAATGGACAGCTCTCTATTCGAAAATCTATAATAGACTTCTGGATCATTATGGACGCATTTACCAGATTTTGCAAATAGACTTCTGAATAGACTTTTGAATGGACATCTGTCCATTTGCAACTTATAACAGTCTACAGACACATTCATAATGCATATATATGATTTTTGCGAAAAGACTTCTGAATAGACTTTTGAATGGACATCTGTCTATTTGCAACTTTATAACAGTCTACAGACACCTTCATAATGCATATATTTGATTTTGCGAAAAGACTTCTGAATAGACTTTTGAATGGACAGCTCTCTATACAAAAATCTATAATAGACTTCTGGATCATTATGGACGCATTTACCAGAATTTGCGAATAGACTTCTGAATAGACTTTTGAATGGACATCTGTCTATTTGCAACTTTATAACAGTCTACAGACACATTCATAATGAATATATATGATTTTTTGCGAAAAGACTTCTGAATAGACTTTTGAATGGACATCTGTCCATTTGCAACTTTATAACAGTCTACAGACACAATTATAATGCATATATATGATTTTTGCGAAAAGACTTCTGAATAGTCTTTTGAATGGACATCTGTCTATTTGCAACTTTATAACAGTCTACAGACACATTCATAATGCATATATATGATATTTGCGAAAAGACTTCAGAAAAGACTTTTGAATGGACATCTGTCCATTTGCAACTTTATAATAGTCTACAGACACATTCATAATGCATATATATGATTTTTGCGAAAAGACTTCTGAATAGACTTTTGAATGGACAGCTCTCTATTCGAAAATCTATAATAGACTTCTGGATCATTATGGACGCATTTACCAGATTTTGCGAATAGACTTCTGAATAGACTTTTGAATGGACATCTGTCCATTTGCAACTTATAACAGTCTACAGACACATTCATAATGCATATATATGATTTTTGCGAAAAGACTTCTGAATAGACTTTTGAATGGACATCTGTCTATTTGCAACTTTATAACAGTCTACAGACACATTCATAATGCATATATTTGATTTTGCGAAAAGACTTCTGAATAGATTATTGAATGGACAGCTCTCTATACGAAAATCTATAATAGACTTCTGGATCATTATGGACGCATTTACCAGAATTTGCGAATAGACTTCTGAATAGACTTTTGAATGGACATCTGTCTATTTGCAACTTTATAACAGTCTACAGACACATTCATAATGCATATATTTGATTTTGCGAATAAACTTCTGAAAAGACTTTTGAATGGACAGCCCTCTTTTGGAAACTCTATAATAGACTTCTAACACATTCTGAACGCATTTACCGTTTTTTCGAATAGACTTCTGAATAGACTTTGAATGGACATCTTTCTATTCGCTACTTTATATCAGAATTCAGCCACATTCTAAATGCATATGCATATGATGTTGCGAATAGACTTCTGAATAGACATTTGAATGGACAGCAGTGTATTCGATACTGTTTGTAAGTTCTGACTCATTCTGAACGCATTTTACAAATTTTGCGAATAGACTTCTGAATAGACTTTTGAATGGACAGCTCTCTATTCGAACTCTATAATAGAATAGACTTCTGAATAGACATTTAAATGGACATCTGTCTATTTGCAATTTTTAAATAGACTACAGACACATTCTTTAAGCATATATATATGATTTTGCGAATAGACTTCTGAATAAACTTTTGAATGGACAGCTCTCTATTTGTAAATCTAAAATAGACTTCTGACTCATTCCAATCGCATTCACCAGATTTTCAAATAGACTTTTGAATAGACATTTGAATGGATATCTGTCAATTCCAAACTTAATAATAGACTTCAGACACAGTCTTAAAGCACATATATAATTTTGTGAATAGATATCCGAATAGACTTTTGAATGGACATTTGTCCCTGGCATTTTGGGAATAGACATCTTGCTCATTCAGATTGCATCACTATGTTTTTGCGAATAAACTTCTGAATAGACTTTTGAATGGACTTTTGTCTCTTTGCGTATTCCACGAGAAGACTTTTAATCTGTTTGATTGCATTACTGGCTTTTTTCGAAAAGACTTCGGAATAGACTTTTGAATGGACATTTGTCTATTTATGTATTCTATGAAAAGACTTTCAAATGTGTTTGTTTGCACTAGTGACTTTTTTCGAATAGACTTCTGAATAGATTTCCGAATAGACAGCTGTCTTTTCGGCATTTTGTGTACAGATTTTTGTACAGATTTTTGAACTTACCTATATCTATGTATACAGTAAATGCGAATAGATTTCTGCATGAATAGACTTCTCAATACATAGCTGTCTATTGAGCGAATAGACTTTTGAATAGAGAATAGACAATAGATAGCTAACTTCACAGACCTCAAATTTAACACTATCTAATCTCGACGTATAAACGCTTGATCAAATTATTTCTTGAAAATAGAATGTACCTTTAACTGTCTAAGTTTACGATTAACATTTCATATATAGAACGATGTTCATGTTAAAGTTCGTTGAATGTAGTTATGAAGCATGATAAAAACTTCCATGAAAATTTGACAATAATGTCAAATTTCCTCCAATGATTAGGTAATGTGGAGAAGTTTCCGGGAAGATTAGGTGAGTACTGGTTATAGACAAGGTCCAGATAAGCTAGGTTCGGTGTGCTGGACGCCGTAAAATGACAAAATTGTGTTGACACGGCGTTAAACCCAGTAAAAAAACAAAAAAATCCTCTTCTTTATGGACAATATGTCACGATTCTTCTAAGACTGCTGTAAAGAGGGTTCACCGTATTTATATTAGATGAAATTTTTGTACTTCATGCTATGCAGGAATTCATTCCAGAAAAGCTTGTACATACAAGAAATTTGAAGCCCTTATCTTGTTGCGATTTGTTGTGAAGTCTAGCGTTTCAAATTCTGATTGTTTTCGTTTAGACTATTTACCTGTTTACTTGTGTTTGAACTACAAAAACACCATATTGGATTAAACACTTGGCGATTTTAGAAAACTTTATTAATGCCAACAACTCTACTAGGAGTTTATAATAGTTTAAATTTTTCAATGCAATCATTTTTGCACTTTTTGCGGTGTCGAGATTTGTCCGTATAGGGAGTAGTCGATGCCATGTACAGAAATGTATGGGAATACTGCAAAACGAACAGTCCAGAGAATATGTTAGGTGAATCGACCGCCATACATTTTTCTATGATTTGATGCATGCAATATCAAAAACAAGCGAACAAACTCTTTCCAAGCAGTGTTTTTTATCGTTTTCCTGAAGCTTTGACATTTATAGGTCTGTGACCACAAAGCATTCGCCATGCGGTGATTAGATAAGATATTTATAGACGTAAATAAAAAGAATAACATCATTTTTACGAAATAATCCACCGAATGAAACGTGTATCTCACCCTCATCAACTTTTGATTGTCTATACGTTACTTGGTAATCAGTTCATAATTTTTCATAACTCAATGGACAAGACGTTTACTGATAACAATGATTGATAGTAATAACTATAGGAGAGGTGTTCATCCTCATTCTCAACAACTTTACAATATTTGCATTCTTTCGGTGAATTTGGTCTCTAAACATTTTCTACGGCCATTCTCTCTTTCGCCGCTTTATCAAATTGGACAGTTTTTTAACACTGTCGAAGCTGCTAAGGTCTTACTGCTTCCACTCTATCAAATATGGTAGTTGGTAAAGGCTTGTGCTTAGAATTGTGTTTAAAGTTTAGCTCTCTTCGGTTCTGAATCGGGGGTAGGTTAACTGACCGATGCAATATGACTAAAATTGTCGGTAAGCGGCTTAAAGCACAGTAAACTTAAAAATCAAAATAAAATACCAAGTTATTTAAAATTGTAATGCCCAATCTTTTTACGCTAGTTTCATATTTACAAATGCAAAACCATGAACTTATCGTGATGAAATACCTCCAAAACAATGTTGATATTTTTTTAATTGAATGATATCATTGTAACTTTGGCCTGGATAGATCTGTCCTGATTAAAACCCTTTTTCCTAAATAGATTTGTGAACAGCGACGAATTCGTAATAGATTTAAAACAATGGTTGTATTATGCCGGGGAACAAAACAAATGAACTTAGTGTGTGCGTTATTTAGACCTCGGTGACGAGCGTTCAGCCGAATAATAATTTAATTAGGATTATCACCAAATGGCTGATTAAATACACAAACAAGGTGGTTAGGTAGCTTTGTATTATTGTAATGAGACGTAACATACTTTAGTCAGGCAAGCAGTCTTATTACAATAGATGCTACATTATACAAAAATACATTAGTAATACTTTAGTAGAGTTTTGGGAGGGTTTTAGAAGGATTTTTGGACGAGGGAGGGATTTGTATTTAAAATAATCTCTGAGATTCTTTCTGCTTGATTACACGATTTTGCACAAACTGTTTGATATTTAACATTAACATTTAAATAGAACGTGTTAAAATCATTATTTCAACTATCCATGTTATATTAAGTGCGCGATGTACTTGCATTCTTTAATCATATTTAAATTTTGAACTTGTTAAACTTGTGATTTATTGTTTAGGCTTCTATACAACACGAGTGTGCTTAGGTCACTATTTCAAGAATAATCAGTAATGGGGGATGAGGTGAAATTTTAACAGGAAGGTCATGTGATCTTAGCCTCTCCAGGGACAGTATGTAGATCGGCTGAGCGCCGCGATTTGACTTTTTTCGAAAAGCTAGGAAAGACACAAGTAATTACCATTTACTTCAGTATTACCTCTAAACAATTAGTTTGACCTTTCCTTACTCTATTACATAGGATGATGATCCTAGAAATCTTTACAAAACTAAGAGTGATTCAACCACGTTTTAAAACAGAACGCTCTTCTACAATCAGTCAAGTATATACATAACGTGCCATCCCCATTTTCATTATTTTAGTATTATAGATATTATTTAGAGTTTTGATTATTTTCAAATAACGATTTTATACAACTACGTGATTTATAGTTTGTAATAATTACAAATGATCATCTACACAGAGATACAAATAGACATTAATAAATATCTTCACAGGTCGATGGCCTGTATAACGATTACATTGTGACATTGAGTCAACATCTTTATAAAATACTAGATGGGAGCCCGTGCAAGCACGGGCTTTAGGTAATGACATTTTAGGTTATTGGTTTAATAAAGGGA
Organism: Mactra quadrangularis; assembly: GCA_025267735.1. Taxonomy (NCBI): domain Eukaryota; kingdom Metazoa; phylum Mollusca; class Bivalvia; order Venerida; family Mactridae; genus Mactra; species Mactra quadrangularis. The sequence goes on from CM046298.1 coordinate 13,315,688, forward strand.
AATAACCGCTGCGGGGAGTTTGGTCTTTTTTTAGTTTTATCTAGAACTATTTTTAGACACAAAAAAACCCCACTATTTTTGTTGATTTTTGGCAGTTTTTGCAAATATCAAGAGGCTTTGTCAAAAAAGAATTGTCAACTTGATATGCCGGTATATAGGTGCTCCAGCGACAAACAAAAGATTTATTCAAAGCTGCGCAGTTTCTTCCACGAAACAGGAAACTCGCAAATTTAATAGTATAGAAGCATTCATTTTTACCTTTGCTATGTTTTACTAATCCTTATAGATCAAAGGTATAAATCCATCTATTTGTTTTCTTCTGGGTGAGCTAGACAACAGTCTTCCTCTTTTAAGTTATCATTTCTTTGTCATGGATTTAACTTTCAGTTGTTACTATTTTGGAAATATTGTTTACGAATCATATTCAGTAAAGGTCTACCATTAGGACCATCACAGTTGATGATCTTAATGAGGGACTTTAGTCAGTTATCTTTCCCTGATAAAATCTGAAGCAATCCAATTGGTAAGTAGGTTCTTACAGTTGGAATCTTCGGATTTTATCATTGAAGTCCTATGTAAGAATAACAAAATATTTCATCTAATATCTTTCTTGTTAATAAAGATATTGACAGAAGTGATGAAATTTAGATAATTCTTTACCCTAAAATACTTAGCTTGAATTTCAAACAAATATTATGATTTCAAAAAAAGTTATTATAAATTATTTATGGTCAATTGACATTGTAAAATAAGGATAAAATCAAGGTAATCCAACTAATTGGACCTACCTGTTTGAAGAGTAAACAGGGGGAAATAACTGACTAAGGTCCCTTATAGCGGAATGGATCTTTATTGAGGGACATTTTTTTCATTAGCCAAGGTGGTCTTTTTAGCAAAGCTTTACTGTAGTTATGTTATTATTGACATTCATAAATGATGCATCATCATTACACTCATGATTTAACAAAACTAACAACATATATCTAGGCCAAACTGTATGTTGTCCTAGGTCATGATTTATAGCTTCTGTCCAGTCGACTTTCACCTACGTAAAATATACGTGCTAGATGCAATCAGTATGCCTTATACTTGTACATATCACAATAGACATGGTTAAATCTTCTTTACAATGTAGTCCATACTATATAGCATACTAACTGTATCGACTGGTCAAGGGGGCAGTACAAGTAGTGTATGTCCAGACATGGTAAATGAACAATTAACGTCCAATTACTGACCACTCAAAAAAGATGGGTAATAATTAATTGATGAGTAATAATCACAATAGATAACAGGTTAGTGGAGAAAACAATGAACTCTGTTCAAGGGTATAGTGTTACAATGTTTCTAGAAAAATATGATAATTCTTAACATTGTTTCTTCAGCCAATTCATACCTGCTGTTTATTATTTCCTTAGAAGATGAAAGGCATTGTGTTATTATTAACATATTTGTAATTTCAGTACATGTACTTCTATACTTAGACCTACATCGTGAAGAAAAAAATAGGCAATATTATTATTCATTTTTTTAATCTTTACTATTTTATTATTATTATTTTATTATTATTATTAATATTATTGTTATTGTTATTATTTTATTACTATTAACATATTTGCAATATATGTACAATGCCCACTAAAAGTTTGGAGACATTTTCACTTTGTAGGCCCAATGAGTAGCTTTTATAAAAAAAACTTGATAACTGTTTATTATACCCCCGCTTCGAAGAAGAGGGGGGTATACTGTTTTACCCTTGTCCGTCCGTGCGTCCGTCCGTCCGTCCGTTACAAAATTTCCGTCGCAGTTTTCTCAGCAACTATATCATGCAGCAGCCTAATACTTTGCATATTGCTTCATCCCATAGTCCCATGTGGTGTAAAGCGATTTCATGCTCCTTGCTCATCTACTTCCTGTTTGTCGCATATTTTTAGATTTTGGCGGGGGTATCACTAGTGAGCATTAGCTCACAGATTTACTTGTTTAGAAATGCTTATTAGTTTTGCTTTATTTTTTTGGTTATCTTTATTCTTGTAACTGAGATAACAAAAATAGCTTAAAAGCTATGTTTTGGAAGATAATAACAATAGACACAGTTTTGTAGGCTTTGGGATGTCAGTTGCCAAATATCATAAATGTGTTGCATTCATGATTTTTTTTTAATTTGTCATAAACCTTACTTAAACATATTAAAAATAATAATTCTGCAAAAATAATCATCAAAATTTGTAAAATGTGGTATTTTTTGTCTCCAAACTTTTGGTGGGTACTGTATACATGTATCTATATTATATATATATATATAAATTCTTTTTTTCGTATCACAGAGGTTGCTATTGTTGAAGAATTAATGTTGGAAATTGAAAACCTAACTGTTGCTACAAGTGTAAAATAAAAACAGAATACACATAATTCATTATATCTCAAATCTCCTTATTTTCATAACGATTTAAAAGAGAATTTCCCTCCTTTAATAATAAGTTATGAAAACACAAAAGCATTAAAGTGATATCAATTTTCAGTTTCTAAAATATATCATTAGTGCTTTAATCTTTCATCATCCATTTTATAAGTTTGTAAAGTTAAGTTGTTTACATTTTCGTAATTTAAACCTAATTTCACGAGCCTATAGAACTTCGCATAATTATGAAATAATTTTGCGCTCAATCAAAATGCATATAGTGCTGTTAATTTCAATTTTATTTTTACAACACTGAACGGATGGGTTTTCATCATTCTACGCTAAATTTATAAGTAAAAATTAACTACAATTTTATTATATGTGTTTATAATTGATTCAATATTTCACAGCTCATGTATTTACTATTTTTCTAAAAAGTTTCACATTATATGAGTATCAAAGAATCCTCTTTCTACGGAAACATAAAAGTGACATTGTACTCTAAGTGTATTTCACCGTCTGCGATATACGGATGTGTAAAAATGACATTATTACAACGCGAACTTGATTTGGTATGCGATGTGCATGAACTTCTTGCGAGGGAATTATTTAACTGTCATTGTCTTATTTCTCTACTGACAAACATGAATAATTTCAGGGTAATTTTATCTTTTAAATGTGCATCTTCTGACAACCGTGATATTAAGATAGTGTTTGTACAGTTCCCGTAAAGACATTCGATTTTTGACAGTTGAAAAAACGGACTTTATAGTAAAAACAATGGATTTAATATGATTTTTCGTAGATAAGATGTTGTCTCAGCCAGGCTTCCGTAGTTTTCTTGTGCAAATAATGAGACGAAAATGTATGCGAAATTATTGAGCGTAGAAAATCCGCTCACAGTATGAATTGGATCCATAATTATTGTACGATAAAAACGAAACAATCCCGATTTATCTTCAAAGGGTTTATAGTATGGCGATCAATGTTTTTATAATATCACTAAATCCTACACCTAACAAAAACTATGATATCACAATTTCATTAAAAGATAACATAATAAAAATGACTGGTGCAATTTTCACTTAACGTTAGATTCCATTATGATTAAGCAGAATTTGGAACAAATATTTAGTGGATCAACATATATTATTAGATATGAAGTGAGTTTATGATTTAATAACTACATGTACGATGGGTACTATAGATAAAGTATCGTACGATCTGTACTAAGAGAATGCAAAACTTAGCTTAGAACGTAGCTTAGCTCATTTCTGAGAAAAATAAGAAAACGAGTGTAAGAATTATACTTAAAAGAGACAAAATCGCGTATAGGTCTTGCGTGATTTTTGTCTGTTTTAATGCCGTGTCAACACAATTTATGTCCATTTTACGACGGCCAGTTCACCTAACCTAGCTCTTTAACCTTTGAATATATTTTGTATATTTACTCATGTTTTTACCCCTTCTCTACTTCCAGGGACCTTAGTTTCAACAAAATCAAAACTATTGGAAAGAGAACTCTAAAAGGATCGCAAGTATTGAAGAATTTGTAAGTATACTAATGTTGAAGTACTAAATGATCTTTCACAACTATCTTGCGACACAAAGTTATTGTAAGTCTAACCTTTTAGCCAAGACATACATTAGAGGATACCAATAAAACTACAGTATTAACAACTAGCATTTACAAAACTATATCTAACAGAACAGTACAGGGTTTTTCACAAAAATTCTTACGATGAAAATTATCGTAAGTCAATTTCATAATTTTACAGTTCAAAGTCAGAAGGATAATAAAACTAACTATAATTTGACATTCCGTAGGTATACAATATTCTATATAATTCAATACTATTTTAAATTGATTTACAAAAAATGACTGTTTTATTACTGTTTCTTGCTTTTGACTTACGATAATTTTTATCATAATATTTTTTTGTGAAAAGAGCCACAGAACTTTATTCACAAAACGTGTACACAGTGAATAGTTGTAATAGCTTTCATACAAACAAACGCAATAAACTGTTGCATAAATCAAATGTAACTATATAAATACGAGTAGCTGTTGTGAATTTTAAATGACATAAATAATACAGCTTGTTAAACTATCAAGCCTTTGAAAAAAAGGTTAAGTACTTAATTCAAAATACATTGTATTTAGCCGTCGACTTACGATGAATTCTGTCGTATGATGTTTAGTGAAGTGAACATATCTACTTTTAACTTCTTATGATTCTACAAATCTAACGATAAATATATTTTCTTACGCAATAATTTACTGACAAAGTTATTTAGCAAACCAAACGCCATAAATCATTGTCCTCTATACAGTACGTTGTTTTAACAGCAGTGGCGCTTTTCAAAAAAAAATCTTATGAAAATATCTTCGTAAGTCAAAAGCAAGAAATCTTAATAATACGGTCATTTTTGGCTCATCAATTCCAAATATTATAGAATTGTGTAGAATATTGTATACGTTTTGAATATCATTATCATAGATATGCTTATCATCCATCTGACTTTGAACTGCTTATTATATGAAATTGACTTACGATTACTTTTTTGTAAAAATATTTTTGTAAAAATGGTTCCTGGTCTCTATCTATTATAAAACAATACATATAATGCAAAAAAAATGAAAAATGCTTATTCAATATCAACCTTAAGTCAAACAGTACTAAATGTCGAAATCACATAAATGTCATTATAATGATCTAACAAGTTGTGAAAAAACAGCCAAGTCAGTTGACTAGTCGTTTTTATGGTCATCGGACTTTTTTAGTTCATGATTTGTGAATTTGAATAATTACTTCATATTGTTTATGTCTTTATCAGACTTGTCACTTACTTTGGTCGAATGTCCATATATTTTACATAGGTTGTGAAAACACGTTTAAATAAATTTTATTGCATTAGTACCTGTATATTGTGTTTTGTTGCCAACTCTTCAGTGGTTATTCCCTTTTATTTAATGAATACCTAGGGTTAGAGAAGCCTAGCTTTCCTTGACCCTTGTCTATAACCAGTACTCACCTACCCTTCCACAAGGCCGGAAACTTCTCCATATATCTTATTAATGTAGGAAAATTGACATTGTTGTCAAATTTTTCATGGAAGGTTATAACCTCCCCGGGTGGGATTCGAACCCGTACGCCCTTCGCGACACGAGATCCCAAATCCCGGCGCGCTATAGTGCGAAAATATTAACCTGGGCTTGAACTATGTGACTATAAATCAATTTTGTAAAAGTGGCATGTTATTGTACGTTTAATTTGGACACATTAGTTTTGGGAGAAACAAGTAAGTTGGCAATATCATGGCACAGTTTCAAAGTATATATTCTTATGAAAACAAAATTATTTGTGGAGTACGTGTTTTTTGCCGACGTTTCCGATAAAGTGCGATTTACAAACGAAGACCAAAATAGACTTTAAATACCGAGTTTAATATATTCTTGCATAAAGGTCAAGCTCAGGTTAATTCTGTTGGACTATACCAATTGCGCTATCGACCGGGGTTCGGGGATTCATAAATGCTCGTTTTAAGATGAAGGTTCTTGTTTCCCAATTAAGCTAAATATAATAATACTTTGAGAATAAACGTTAATTAAGAGTAACAATATAATAGCTTATTTAGTCTGTTTTAGATATTTTTATTGTTATTATATAATCACTATATGTGGGCGTTGGTTTTTGATGGATTACTGAGTTTTTGTATTCAGATACCTTTTATATAGAAGGTTTTTATATAAGACTATAACCTTAACATTACAAAATAAGTCTTGTACAATATGACACTATCTGACAAACATTGTTGTCATTTTATGATTCTAGTGTTTTTGTATTGTAATGTGTGACGTTACCTCACAGTGGTTAATAATAATTAGTTATATTTTATTATCTAAGGGAGACAACTCCTTCTTAAGTTAATTTTTCATCAATTCATTGGACACATTTGTGTGACCTCTTCTATTGTTTTGGGAGGTAAATACAAGTATAATCAAACTGTCATGAAAAATAACAACTGAAGATCACTTCAAACACTTTGGTTCATGTGTATACTCGTAGTTTATTAAAATAGTTATTTGTGAAAAGGGGGCGGGTGTGGTCTAGCATTTAGGCTACCATATCGAATTGAAGTTCTTCGTACATTAATCTCAATAGCCATTTTCGCATTGGTTTAAATCTCATCCAAATTTCGTCTGGTTGTTTCTTTGGGTAAGAAACTTTACCTCACTGCGGAACAAGGAAGTTGTTGTTGGGATTAACGCCGTAGCAACACATTATATAGGTCATATAACGGCGGTCAGTCAACGTATTCACTGCTCCTGGAAAGGCCAAATCTCTGGATTTAGCTGTTAACCAACTACTAAGCGCATACTTTCGTCAGTGACTGACAACAGCCCTTCATGATTTAGAATCAGTGGTAGGAGGAAGAATGGCCGTAGAAGCCAGGAAGTGAGTAGTAGAGCTAAAAGTAAGAGATGCTTGATAAAACATTATAACTGAATGTATCTATACTCACTTACGTTGCTCTCGTTATAAGTGAATGTAGTTCTAACATTCGGGTACTTAAAATGCTAAGAGAAGTTAGTTCTATTATACTATATCATATAGTTTTGTAACGTTTTGTAGTGTGTGTCTATTTTGTTAATTTATGAATGGTTTCACTTTAAGAGTTAATCAAATATCCCATACTTTGAAGATTGTTTACCTTAAATGAAAAATGAAAACTACATCGTGGGATGTATTTACAGTATTACGTCTAAAGATACCACGTAATATGTGCCATACATACTTATACTGAAGTCACTGACATTATATTTTCTTTCGGTGGACAAAATATACCTTTGATCGCCATGTTACACTGACCCAGATAGTTTTTGTATTATTATATCGTTTGAAGTTCTTAAGTTCTAAAATAGTCCTAAAATCAAGTATAAATTAGGAGCTTATATGTTCGTAGTAAATCACGTAAGCATGCTTAAAAGAAGAGCACCTAGTCTGACTCTGGAGCAGCGACTCTCTATGCTTGTGTTTAAAGGTGCACCGTGTCTAAGCACTGTATACTGACTCTTTTTATTCTGTCTGAGGGTTTGATATAGAATGGCTTGTCCATACCTTACGACAATGTTAAGTCACACTAAGGTGCACTTCTTGGCCAACCTATGTAGTATCGAGTGATACGATGCTGCATTTCATATAATTCATATCTCAACAACAGCTACCTCTAAACAAAAGATACATATCAATATCAGCTACCTCTAGACAACAGTTACCATCAGGACCCACCTCCTGTGCATTCTTTATTTAAAAAAAAGAATTCCTACAATTACCTTATATAAGCTTGTAGTACTAACTGTAGTACCACCCGGCTAACGAAGTCGGAAACACGCAAGTCTACTGATAGAGAAATCATGGGTTCGATTCCCGGGCGGAGCACACGAAGATTTTTGTCATATTTTTTTCTACGACCATTCTCCACCCTACCACTAATTCTAAATCATGTCGGACAGTCGTCAGTCACTGACTTAAGTATGTGCCTAGTTACAGGTTAACATAGATTTAGCTTTTCCAGGATCGACGTGTAGGTTGACTTCCAACATAGAAAATATTGGCCTTTGTATCGAGGTCTCTCTGTACATCATCAGTGTTTTTATTTACATTTGAAGATTTTAGACAATCCCCACTTGAGATGATTTATGAAATCGAGGCCTTGTGTCCCTACATTGTTACAAGACTATCTCGTCAGACATGTTAGGCGTCGAATGCTCTATTACCCTACCATGAATATTTATTTACAATGTTTTCACTACAAATATTTCATTGTGAGAACATTCAATGCGCGTACAATCGTGACAATGTTAGTATTCATAATTTACTGAATGGACATAGATAAAACCCATCTAGACCGTACTTGTACCGTTTTATCATACGATATTGTTACAAATTATTGTATCCAATTTCCCATACTTATCAAAGCGCCACACCTACTATTTGAGACTTTCTACTATTCTGTTATTCATTTGATTTCTTATATTTTATATTTATAAAGTATATTTGTGACCACTTATATTGATAGTTTTTTATTCACTAGTTCCCACAATGCAATTCTGTTCAATTGTCACAAATGTATCTAATCTTTTCACTAATGAGTGTATATATATCCACGCCCAATTTAAGAAACTTAACACGTGGTTTGAGATTCGAAATTGAATGGTTTGACGATCTTTTTTCAATGTACTGTTTACGACATATATTTGTATTTTAAACCCGTCATAACTTTGAGGTGATATCATTTCTTTGATTAAGAATGTCACTAGTATTCAACATGATAGGGACTTCACCTGAAGATTGTCAAATCTATTCGTAAATAAACGACGTAGTATAGTTGTTTCAAACATGATCATAACAATGTAACGTTAAAGCCCGGAGTCAGGTAAACACGGGCCTTTCATTTCCGAACCCTGATAAATCCGGACTGCTGAATGATCCGAACGATTCTCTAAGTGCTTAAATTTAAATTAATTTACCGCCGTACTCAGAACGATATTTTCGACACCATTTTGTAATTTCATAGCAATTTCAATGAAACATTCAAACAGTGCATACCTCATTAAAGACCAAACTACCTGCGAAATTTCTTTTTGTGACAAATAGCATTTGTTCTGGTAAATGCGTTCTTGACTTACCAGTATTGCGCTTTTGACTTCAGTTACCGTGGACATTAGTCTGATAGTATAAAAAAACTATGCTATACTTATGTTCGAAACATCATTCATTTTGTTGTATGTGTTGGTCAAGATTTTGTGGTCTTTGCCATGAATATTGTAAATGGACATCGGCATATGTAGTGCCCGTTTTTTCTCAACTGTCAAAGGTTGAATAATTTCACGGTGACTGAATGCATTGTTTTTGTACTGGCGGCCTAATTGCTATTAAAATATCTTGACTAAAACATATCATACGGCATAAGCAGCTTTACTCGATGATAGTACACTCTTTTAGAAACCCATGGATGTATTACGACAATAATTTTAACAAACGCATTCACCGTGAAATTATTCATGTTTTGACAGTTGAGAAAAAACGAACTATAATGCCGTTTATGTCAAATCAAGATGTATCTTTATATTCATTTTTACACATTGATCATTATAACTTGTTGTTCGAAATTTCATAATCTGAGAAAATGAATAACTTTATAATGCATTTTGATTTTCGACAGTGTTAATACATTGTATATCAGTTTATGATGGAAAACACGGAAATACCAGGGACGTCATGATTTTACCTTTTGTCATTTTTTTCTGCATTATCATTTCTTTGCCATTTTTGATGAATAATGTTAGATATTAAGTTAATGTTTGCTAATTTTGATAGATGGATAGTAATATAATTATTATAATGTCATGCACATTTAGTAAGAAATAAAACAAAACATTTCACATAAATGTCTACCGTGGCAAAAATCACGAATTTGAAATAAGTATGTATATAGAACTCATGTGCAAATTTCACGTATACCGCTTAATTAATCAGCTTTTATTATTATTTAGTTATACGGCCCATCGACAGCTTTGGTCATTTAGCGTTCATGCAGTTAATAGAATGAGAGAAAATATATCTTAGTTCGTACCATAAGCATTTTACAAATAGAAATAGAAGTTTGTTATGATAAATTCGTACTTATAGGTTCTTAATGCCCGATTGAGATAAGGCTTTGAGTTTTATGTCTTTTTTCAACAGTAAATGTCATGTGAGGAGCATTATTCACCTCGCCCTCGTTTTGTAATACACCAATACTGGACTGCTTTCTTATGTCTTCTTACATATTCGTATAATAATTACCTCCTTTCTGACACGAAAAGCCATATGAAGTGTATAGCCGAGCTCCTTCTCGCTCTATCTTGATAACCTCTGGGTACGAGAATAAGCCCGACTAGAACACACGACTTTCTATCAGTTAGAGGTTGAACTGATATGATGTCAGCGACGAGCACGGAGAAGTTTCTAACACTCAATCACCCTGTGATATAATGTTCATTATTTTCTACTGTTTTATTATTTCAGACAACTGGATCATAATGAAATCACGTGTATATCAGGTGCCACTATAATGAATCTACAAGAGATGATTTATCTGTAAGAATTTAGTTATATCTATTTTTAATATGAAATATTGTATCATTATATTTGAATATATAATTTTTGTCCTACATGATAAACTCTTGAGTAAAAGGCCTTTGAAAGATATCATAATAACCGGGAAACGTTACTTGTAAGTTATACCTAATCCTTGGCAATTATTTACTTTTTTGGAACATGCACTCAATCTATTTTTAATGCATCGTTTTCTGGAGTATGTGTTTAGCTATTATTTAGATTTATGTCTTATTCAATGTTAACTCTGTTGAAAACTAAATGCTTACAATGTATTCTAATTGATCTAATTTCAACGTGATCTACCTTAAATTTTAATACTAATTTGCTACTCTACAAGGGTAGAACAATTGCGTTATATTACGGTATCTTACGACCGGTTCATCTAGCTTGGCTTTTCCGGAAACTTTTCTAAAATCAATTCCTATCCTTTCACATTAATCTCTTAAATTGGACCTATATCACTTGAGTATCTTCAATATCCACAGCTAATATTGTTGTTGTTGTTTCTTATTTCAGTACATTAAACAACAACAATCTGACGACACTACCTGAAGAAATCTTTGCTGGTATGACCAGACTCAAAGTGTTGTAAGTATACGATATATTTCTTAGTTATCGTCCGCTCTCATAGCTACTATACGTATGCCTGTTGGATTTGACAACGATCAAAAACCTCATGTGGATCTTGCATCGGAATGTTATTGTTTTAAAACGACGTGTTCAGTGTATAGTATGTTTATGTCGATGGATAAATGCCCAACTCAAGTATAAAAACCCGTTCTTTTCTTTTTTAATTCTGTTCTGTTCTGTTCTGTTCTATGAACAGATATTAAATACATGCAACAAAATGTAGTTTAATAGGAAAGACGTGTTTTAACATTTGATCATATAGTGTGTAGCTGTAAGTAGAATCAAACCAAGCATTAAATATGAAACGTCTTTGGCCTCTAAGAACGCAACATTCAGTTGGTAGATATACCGAATACAGACCCTGAACATCTGACAATATAAGTCTTTTATTAATTCCGTCGAACCTTCTACTACCACTATCATACCTAGAGAAATAATGATTTACCTTTCAGACGACTACGGGAGAATAACTTTTTATGTGATTGTCATCTCACCTGGCTTTCAAGATGGCTGCGTCCCAAAAAGAGGCTGGCAAAACATCTCACGTGTCACGGACCAATCAACTTCCGGGGAAGACTCTTCAGTCGAGTTCCGGAAAAAGAAATGAAATGTAACGGTATGTCAAAAAAGCCTTCTACGATATTTTCTAGTATGGCATAAATGCATCAAACTATTAGTGCAGTTTCGAGCATCTATTTATCAGTGTTGTTTGTACGACGTTGTTCCTGTCAACTAAATAGAAGTTTGAAATACTTTGACTGCTAATTCGTGTATAAGTTATTACTGTTTATTAGCTCACACACTGGTGACTGATTTAAGAAACGGCTGGTGTTGATAGATCATTAACCATAACATTGTTAGCATGGTATTACCATAACTCCCAGTTTCCTTCTACCCTTCGCACATGTTACTTTCAATTATTTTTTTGTAACCCGGGTCGATAGCGCAGTTGGTAGCGCGCCGGGATTCGGATACTCGTGCCCGAGGGGGTGCGGGTTCAAATCCCACCCGGGAAGGTTATACCCTTCCATGAAAATTTGACAAAAATGTCGATTTTCCCCCATTGATTAGATAATATGGAGAAGTTTCCGGCCTTGTGGAAGGGTGGGTGAGTACTGGTTATAGACAATGGTCCAGGAAAGCTAGGTTAGGTGCGCTGGACGCCGTAAAATGACCTAAAATTGTGTTGACACGGCGTTAAACCCAATAAATGAACTTTAAAGTTTATTTCTTGTATAGTCGTATACATGTGTGCATGCAGTCCATACTTCATGTACAATGACGCGTATCTTTGCAAATGTAGAAAATGCTTCACAATTTGCTATTGTAGAGCGTTGACCGCTGTGTTTAAGACATTTCCATAGGTACAACATGACAAGGTTAACTTTATGTAAAAGCTGTGGTCCAGTGGTAAGGCACGGCATAGGGATCCAGAGGTCCCGGGTTTGAACCCTACTGGAGCACTGTTAATTTCCTTGAGCAAGAAATTTACCTACAATTGTTCCACTCCACCCAAGTGTAAATTATACGGCGATCGTGAATAAGCCGTATATGTACGCTCTATGGTTTTACTCTGAAATATCAAAAGAACTGACATTCTCGTACCCAGAGGCTATCAGGTTTCTCGATACAAGATCGATAATCTTGATAACCTCTGGGTATGTAAATGTAGATCTGATCGTCCGGCTAGCGAAGCCGGTAGCGCACAAGTCTACAGACCGATGGGGTCGTGGTTTCGATTGTTCTTATCTTGTTGTTTTTTTGTATTCAGATGTTGATTCCCACTCATCACAATGTGGTGAAGAAACAGTATGTCCAGAACAATGTGAATGTACAGGATCCTCTGTTGATTGTAGAGGAAAAGGTTTAACCGAAATACCAACCAATCTACCTTCTGATACCACTGATCTGTAAGTATAGACTATAGCTATACCTGATAGGTAACTTTAGTAATACCTGGTAGGTGACATAATATTGTCTATATCATTAATCTAAATGAGGGTCTTTTCGCTCCATAAGAATGCATTATGTGCAGACCCCACGACATGACTCTTCCCCTCTAAAAGATAGATATTGAGTCATATTTTGAAAACATTTTTGCTTATTGGAGTCATTCATATCAGGACAGTTCCATACATGCATAAATGTGTTGTTTTCGTCATTGCAAAGTTTAGGTTATTTCCTAATTGCTAATTCAACACAATAAATGTACGACTTCCTACGTAATGTTGGTGCATTGATGAATTGTTGTCTGTATTCTAAGTATGTTTTATGTAACTTCACTATTTAACTTATCTGATGTCATTGAATTAAATCCCCGAGCATCTTATGTATGATACTTGTATAAACTTCTTTATAACAAATGAATAACTATATACATTTTAATACAGTTGTGTAAGTGCATAATTTGTCTGAGTCGCTGATATATTCGATCAAATCAAAAACTTTATACAAAGAAGGATATACAAGAAGGAAAAGGAACACGGTCCATAGTTTACCGTCGAAATGTTCACGTCTACGATCTGTTTTATAAAACTTAAAGACTAGCACGGTTTTTCAAGTGTTGTGTATTTTAGAGTCATCGAGTTTAGTTGTTATTTATTATTTAAAACAGAATATTGACGTATCATGAAGAAAACCTATAAAGATAAGTGCCGCATGCAAACACCATCGTAAAATTACCTCCAAAGAGTTAACAAACTACTAGAAACAACAAAAAACATAATTCTTCATTTAAATACTGAACAAACTCATAATATACAGTTTATTTAACTAACAGCTGGGTTATAATGATTCCTCTATATAAAATAATGTACCGGTGCAGCGTGCAAATTGTTTCATTGTGAGAAACACTTTGTAAACTACTTTGAATACTCCAATGAATTCAAGAATGAATATGATAGGGATGATATAGTATTAATATTTTTTCTGTGATAATTTTGACGTGCCTATCCCTGTATAAATCACATCCACTGTTTCATATAAAATGATAAACGAATTATCCTCACATGACCTTTTCATAAAATGATGGAAATTCATGATTTGAAATATGATTAATGGACTCCTCTCGGAGATAATACTCAGATAAATGTCTGGTCAGTCCCAGGAGATGGACAGCTATGATATATATAGTGTTTGATGGTCATTTATACAAAATTGTGAACAATAGCTCGGTGTTTTGATATACTGGTGATCACGTGCGTTGATAAGATAGAATAGTCGGTACATTATTTACTATTAATCATATTTTAGATGAAATATTCAAGCAGATGCATTGTACTGTCAGAATTTCCTTATATCTATGTAAATTTATTGTCGAAATATTCTATACACTGGGAGTTAAATTTCCAGAAGCAAACTTCATGTTTTTGTAAAGTGTTTTCCCACCGTCAAACTAACATTGACTAATGACTGCAGTAATGAGCCTGTTTTTTGAAGAATGTATCTACTCATATTTAGGAATCAGTCATATTTTGGGGGTTTTAAAGCAACTGAAATATGACTGATAGGGAACCTGTTCTTAAAACTGTATAAAGTAATGTCTGATGATTTATCACTATCCAAATAATTATTGGTTCGTATAACCATAAAAATCACCTCAAAATACGTAAATCAAGACATGCGTTATTTTTATACAATGTTAACTTAGCCTTTAATAGTAACACACAAACATATGTGAAATATTAATATTTCAAATTTATCAAGCCGCTTTTATCACGCTTGTTGTTGTTTGGTATAGAAGCAATGCAGGGAACCTATTGTACTCGTGCTTACAGCACTTGCTGACGGTTCAACGTTTTACCTGTACCGTGTCTTTTGTGCATTTAAATTTATAATTATGGTAAGACGAACAAAGACTTTAGAGGATATAACAGGAATTAGATTAACTATAAGATACAGTCACATACGTGTTCCATTTTAGCATATTTGAACCATATGTAACAGACCTATCAATAAACCTTTCATTCAGTGATTTCAATGCTTTCAGCGCTTTGATTAACAAGTTGCATCAGTGTAGACTATCTAAGTTCTCTATGGGACAAACTTGATAAATTGTAGCAATTTTCTTTTGAGTAATATTGTATTTTATGACATCATCAATTTTGTGCAATAACTCACAGAAAACATACCATTTGACTCGATGAACATACTGTGCTGAATAGAGCTTTTACCCTCTATGTTCTAAATGCTTCCAGATTTTTATTGAGTTCCAACCGACCTAAATATCTGGCAAGAAGTATGCTTAAACAATAAATATGATTACGCAAAAATACTTCTTCCCAATTACTCTGTTTTTACCAACTCAATTTATTGCATAAGCAGCTATGTGGTATTACAAAAACATACAGCTCTGTTTTTAAGAGTGTAAACTCGGCTTCTGTTACTATTAATCAAGACTCACGTATTTCATACTTGAGTTATGTGATAGGTACTTCAACGTATGTATGTAAACTTAAAGAGTCCTTGTGTTTTCTGTATTTATTGACTTGCCTACCTGCATCAAAGAGTAAGATGTCAACGTAACACAAAGCCTTTCATGCGGAAGACACTTTATTTAGTTATTTCATCACTCAGTGAGTTTGTTTAAAACCCATTTTATCCGGAACACGGACATCACAATGGACAAGCTGCATCAGATTATATCCGAATCGTTTAATTCTTCCGGAACATGGTCAACGATAAGCATTCTAAAATCAGTAAACATATCCTTATATTATTCTTGAATCACATTTAATTCACAATGTGACATTATAAAGATCTTTCATCCGGAATACGGGAAAACATTATGATTCAAGTTAAAGAGAATCCTTGTTCCGGAAAAAGAATCTTAACTATTTCAATCACATTGCATAAGATCGTCTAAATTACTTTACCGGAATACGGAAAAAAATATATGTGTGAGATTGTTTAAAACTCCTTTATCCGGAATATGGAAAAAAAAATATGTGTGAGATTGTTTAAAACTCCTTTACCCGGAATACGGAAAAACAATATGTGTGAGATTGTCTAAAACTCTTTTGTCCGGAAATACGAGAAAAACGCAGTAGATAGACCCTCGTATTGTTGTTAATGGTAAATCGGTGTAATCTGTCAATTTAGCCTACCAATTTGTTGATGGACAATGACGATTGGTAAATTTTCTTTGATAGACAATGTCCTATGGGAAATAAAGAACCAATGAAGTATAATGAAGATACTTGTACATAGACAGAACGCAATCACTTCCAGTAGTTTCACCATTTTATATCCATTTACGTAGGATCATTTTCAATAGAAAGAAGTCTAGCCTCAGACTACTGACAAAGTATACAAGATTCAGTATCATATTACATTGACAGTTCATCAATCAACTAGACGGCTAAATGGAAAAAATGCCGAAAACATAATAAGCGGTTTTTAGGTGCCCGTGCCGTATATCGGTATACTTATTATTATTATTATTATTATTATTATTATATACCGCATTTGTATAGCGCTCTTTTCATATTTAATATAATGTTTTAACAGTTCAAAATAAGAAACAAACCATATCGAGGGTTGCCCGCAAGACTGTAGTAACTCCCTCTTTAACGCAATGTGCTTATTACAGTCTTGCGGGCAACCTTCGATATGTGTCTCAACTCTTATAGGAAACACACTCCCTTATGGTACCCTTTAAATGGCATTGTTGTTTCCCCTTGATAATAGCTTTTTAATTAATGCATTTGGAAAACGTACATTTTTACACGGTTTTTTACTCGAGTTTTGTATTTAATGCATTTGAAAAAACATGTAACAATGTCAATATATGTACTCCGTACTTTCCTGTAAGGAAGGTTTTTATACATGTATTATAAATTTTGAATATCTGTGCTAGACTCTCAGAATTTGATCGGTGTTAAATCAGCTTTTAATTTCCTTCTACACGTTTTTGTCAGTGCATCAATCTAGATAAACATACTTGAAGGGACAACATTAATGAAATTTGGGTTGTTTTGAATCACAACTTATTGTTCTTCTCATGTTATTTAGGTCGATAGGTTAATATTCTAAAATTACTGTATAGTAGTGAATGAATAATGCATTTAGTACTTTTTGCAGTCATTTCACACACACTCTGACTCGTAGCTGTACTAAGTACATACTTTGGCAGTGGCTGACTACTTAGAAAATGGTAGTAGAAAGTATACTATGACCATCGGCAGGTGCGGATCCAGGTTTTTTTCTAGGGGGGGGGGGGTCCGAACTTTTTCTAGGGGGGTCCAAACTTTCGAACCACAACCACAAATTATGATACAATTTCTGTTGAAAAATGTAACATATTAATAAGAACTACATAACCGTTAAATCTATGTTAAGCACCGAGAAAAATTGTTTCATGCTACTAAAAATGACTTAAAGTCAAGAAATACACTTATGGACTGGTACATTTTGGAAATTCTAGGAGGGGGGGTCCGGACCCCCCTGACCCCCCCCCCGCTAGATCCGCATATGATTGGTCATAAAGTATACCATGACCATTGGTCATATTGGTATGTAAGTCCCGCCTAGAAATCAAACTCATGGCCCCTGTGTCATGGCTGAGAAAATCGTACACGTTCCTGCAGGACGTTTAGAATAGTGTATTATTAGTACAAAAACCTACGTCGCTCGCCCTCTTTGGGAAAGATTGATACCTGGCCAAGAATTTAGAAAGTCAAATAAATTTGACACGTTGGCGTTTTAGTAATCAGATCATGTTTTGTCATTTCAGACGAATAGAACAGAACAGAATATCTAGAATAAGAGCTGGTACCTTTGATGATATGCATCGCCTCAGAAGAATGTAAGTTAAAAAATACAAAACCATCTTTTCATACTTCCCAATAATTCATATTTATAAAGAAGTTATGCTTTAAGAATTAAACGTGCTCCTGAAAATGAGGAGCGATCGTTACGGAGCGGTTCAGGCACTTGTAAAAATTATCTTAATTGCTTACGTTTTTTGTACATTTACCAGAATTTCAAAAATCATTGACTTAAGTTGTGTAATTTGTTTTACAATAGAGATTATATTTAATTTGTATTAACTAAAACTAATATATTCCTCCCCTATCAATTATTCAAAAGTCTATCTTTTGCCCCCTTTTTCTACTCGAGATTTTGGAAGTTTGTCGGCTTTAATCTTGATGAATGAGAGTACACAGCTATAACAAGTCTTCATTCGGATTTTACGAATGTTACGTACTAAAAATTACCAAAAACTCTTATACTTGGTATCAGGCATGGGGGTTATGTTAGTTTGAAACTATTGTTAAAAACATAACAATTCCATCTTTATAATTATTAACCTCGTTTTCCAACTAAACAACAGATTCCATACTCTCTCTCTCTCTCTTTCATTCGGCTCTCGTCTGTTAACATCGCCAAACGCTAACTTTCCCTAGTATTGTAATTCAACTTAGTGTGGAATTGAGGCTTTACCTAACTCAATAGAATCTGTCAAATTAGTTATAAAACTGTCATTTAGCGGAGGTTTATTCACGGAAAGGGACTTCTATAGAACAATCAGCCAAATAAACTTTAGCTCTAATCTAATCAACCTTAACGTTGGTAATTTTGGTACATTGAGAAAAGATAAATGGTTTCTGGAAATACGAAATGCTGATCAAGAAGAAATTTCATTGTACGTCCGTCGATTGTGTATATTCTAATTGATTTGTGCTTCAAGCATTCAAGTATTGAAAGACTTCACAAATAAAAGCTAGACCAGACTCAAGATGGACAATTATGTAGATGTCTGATGGAACCATAAACTGACCAATGCCTATAGTAAATGACCAATGCTCATACTACAATAATATTCAGATATAAAGATGACAATTGCTTCTAATAGTTGACATTTACTCTATAAAAGAAGTAGTCATATTGAGCTAAGATAAAATGTTTATCAGTTAATGCAAAATGTTGTATTTTGGGCTATAAAACAAAGTCTTAAATATCTGGAACAAAACCGTTCTGAGGCTAGAGATAAAATGTTGCGTTTTATTTTAAGACTAAATGTTGTATTTTAAGCTGAGTAAAAGCATATTGCTTGCTTTGGCAGTATTGAATTTAGTCAAAGAAAACATATTTTTAACTACATAGAAGTTTGATTTAGTAAATATATTAATGTCAATAAAACTTTTTACATCGTCATTCATTATAGTTGCAGTTTTATCATTATGTGTACAATGTACATAAAATGAAACAGAATCTCTAAAATATCCGGGAAATAATCTGAGTCCATTCCTAGGCCAAAATATCACTTCCTTTCTAACTATCAAGAAATGAGTGCAGAGTTAGTAGAAGGCATCGGACCGTCAGATATGTCCTGCAGAAACCATCACACATGTATGCTTCCATATTTTCAGAGATATCAGCAGTAATCAAATTGTTGCTATTGATGCTGACGCTTTTGCTGGATTGACATCATTAAATACATTGTAAGTATAGTTTGAGCAGATTGACCTGTGACAAATTTAATTATATAATATGTAATTCTCGTTTCCAGAGGTTGTCAAGGTCCTGATAGCCTCTGGGTACGAGAATGAGGATATGTAAATTGCATTTTTGTCTTGTCAATTTCATTAGTATTATATTATGGTCACGTGATTAATTAATTATTTGCTGCCTTGTCTAGTGGTTCTTCAGTCTACGAAATAAGTGGGTGTTCGGTTGCCCGGAACAACCAGTTTCTAGTTCAGACAACCAAACATTTCTTTTGGACAACCAAAAGTCTACAAACACGATATGGTGCTAGCTGCTAATTTGACCTGTTTGGGCAACCACGTTCATATCCTTATTTCGTAAACTGGTTCTTATTCAATAAGGAATTTAAATGGTAAAAAACCCATCTCGGATTATAAAATTATAGTAATAGGCCAACGTGTTTTTGAACTGCCAAAACAAAACAGACGAAACACTTAGTTAGACGTGATATTTCTTATTTTTTATTGAATAAACTAATGATGGTCCTCATTGTTTTTTATTCAATATTGTATAAATAAATGTACTTACTCTTATTGTTTTATGTTATTTAGGATTATATATGCCAATAAAATAACAGAATTACCACTTGGGGTATTTGATGGTCTGACGTCATTACAATTACTGTAAGTATATACTTGTATGAATAGTGAAATTATTGTTGTTACGTCATTAAGATAAATTGAGTTGATAGCAACAATCATCTTTCTTATTTAATTCTTAACAGGGTTCGAGGTCGTCTATCAACTTTTGAAGTTGTATTGTGCTATCAGACAATATGTGAAGTATTCAACGAAACAACATTTTACACCCTAAACATTTCATATTTCTAAGTGGTTTTTTTTTGTAATAAAATTTAACAAATTTTATTCTGCTGTCAGTGACGCATATATAAATTCAACTGAAAGCTCTAACTAATCTACTGTCGATGTTGAGTACGGAAATACTGTCGCAAGAATCTAAATCAGCGGGGTTATGTATATGCAATGTTATTACAATATATTAGTTTTAAGTTTTCTGTTATTGGAGAAATACAGTCTGAGTACAAAACTGGCTTTGAGCATGCAGACTAGTCTCGTGTTTTTTAACCTCAGGCACAGGCACTCGGCCCAGTAATCTAGCACATTTTCAATACTTATGCCTCAGTCCCATAAAATCGTGGCTTGTTGCGGACCCGTACGTGCAGACAGCCGTAGATCGAGGGAAGCCTTTCGTATTAAGGTGACGGTACGCACATTGCACAAAACAACACACCCGTACGAAGCCGCAGCTGGAAGATATGCAAATTTAATTCATACTCGGTCACGAATTTGTTCACGATTTGACTTTGAAACCGATACGTGTATCCTAAACTCATCTCACGGACTCTGGCAAAAACGTAACAGTCCGTACGGGTACGCAAGAGTTTGTACGGGTCCTTGCGGACTTTGATCACACGGCGCCCGCACGGTGCCCTCACGGCTATCTTTATGTTTATGGGACTGAAGCTTTACATATGGGTTTGAATTTAAACTCAAAGTTCACTTTTTCAACCAATGCAATGCATACATTTGTAATAGGAAAATAATTTGGATGGGTTAATTATACATACAAAGCCATCGGTTATTTGTCTGAATTCTATCTAAGCTCAGATCTCCAAAAATAGTAGGAAATATTAAAAACCTATTACAAGTAATCCTTACTGATGTGATTATAATACTCATGATTTCCTCGCTAATTTTGATCAATCTGATTTTTGTTTTTATAGCTTAGAATGCAGGTTTCTCGTGCACTCAAGACTTTACATTGATGACCTATGGTGTATGAGATATCTCGCACACTGCCCTCCAAAAGTTTCTTCACAGTGCAATTAACCAATTGCTACGATTTCTATGTTCCAATTTGAAAAAATATTATGTTATTGTTGATTTCATTCATTATTCATGCAGTGGAAATGGAATTTCTATTGGTACTTTTTATTTTTGAGTTGAAGCTTAAGTTATCTATCAACTTCCGAAACTTTGATCAATGTATCTCAATGAACGAGTATCAAGTTTACTGATTAGAAAAAGCAAAATTGAAGATCATTTAACAATAAACGGCTTTTACTACTGTTTGGAATTCTATGTAGTAGAATATGAATGTGTGAAGGAACTTTTGAAGGGCGGTGTATATCATCATGAACTGTACATGAGTTTTTACATTGTATTTTTCAGTTTGTTGAATAGAAACAGAATATCTTGTGTTCCGTTAGAATCCTTTAAAGATCTCACCAATCTTAATTTATTGTAAGTTTATTTATTAATAAGACAACGATTCGTAATCGCTTGTGGGTATAGGCGTGGCTGCTACAATGAAAAAAAGTCTGAAATAAATGAATATTTGAAAACTACCTGCGTATAATACTTATATTTTACTTAATATTCATTGGATACGAATAAATTACGTCTACTTGTGCACTTCAGGACTAGTAATCGTTGTGACGTCATGACTACATTAATGCTAACAAATACAAGTTATTCTTATCCCAATTGTCAATGCTTTGAGTGAACGTTCCAGCACAACACGTATGGGAATCAATATACTAGAGGAGTTTGCTATAAGCTTCTTGGTTTTTACATATTTTACGTTTAGAGCGTTCTGTCATTACCATCAAAACTCATCTACTATTCTGTAGTGTTTAACAAATATTTGTTTACTATAGTATAAACCCAAGTCATTGTACGCCCCTAGCAACATATTAAATATCATTTATTACCTAGTATTTGTGTTATAGTCATTTACGTTTCTTTGTTTATCATTCTTGAACGTATTCAAACAGCGCCATCTTGTCTATAATGTACAAGTGAGACTTATGACGATCGTTTAATCGAGTACTTACTGTATAATATTCATTAGTATTTATAATATTTCATTATATCAAAGCCTATATCGTGTTGTCAATATGGATATCAAACATAGTACTGGAGAGCCAGTTATTCTCACACTAGTAGGCTTGGAGTGAACTACCAATTTTTACTAACTCTTCTCCACATGAATTGATACTTGTTGCCAATTCCAAAATGTGCTTCTATTGATAACCCTGGTCTATATGGCACACTTGGAGGCGCGCCCTGATTTCGAATTTAGTTTCTCGAAGCGGACACGGGTTTGAATCCCACCTTGGGCGATTATAATATTTCATGAAAATTTGACTATAATGTCACTTTTCTCCATTAATAAGGTATACAATGTATGGATAAGGTGCCGGCCTTGTGGAAGTGTAGGTCAGTACTCGTAACAGACAAGGGGCCAGGAAAGCTATGCTAGGCCGCCATAAATAGCCTAAATTGAATTGGCACGGCGATAACCCCAGTATAAGTAATTATATAAATATATTATACTTATTTCAGATCATTATATGACAACAAAATTGAATCTCTTGCCAATGGCACATTTGCACCATTAGTGAGTTTACAAACATTGTAAGTATGATAATTTAGATAGAAACAATACTCTAATGTGTATAATTACTGCTACAACATTCATCTTGTCATTCAAACATGACTTATCTTGTAAAGGATCTGCATTTCATTTCTGTTCCTGTTCCATCAAATGAGAGCATCGAATAATTTGTGTGGTTGAAATTTAGATCACTTATGACTCTTATACACAAGATAATGCCCCGAAAATTACGGAGTACGAAAAGGTCATACGATTAAATTAATATAGAAAATTTGAATTGATTAATTTTACTTAAGTTCTGCACTTGATTCTATTGATAACGGTCCGAATATTATGAGTACGAAAAGGTCATGGGACGTTATGTATCCATTGTTGTGTATTTCATGATAAAATATTTATTCAGTTTTCTTGATAGATAAATATCTACATCTCAAGTGCCGGAGATTAAGTTTGCCGTATAAATGGCGACACAGCTTAGAACAATCTAAACTCGATCGGGTTTGCCTTTTATCATGTTATGGAAATTGTCGAGTAGCTACGATTGGGCTTTGTCGAATCATTCGTGATACATCGGTCTTTTACGTAGCAAAATGAATGAATCTGTATAGAAAAGGCGGAGGCGCGTTCGTAGAATACATAGAATGTAAAAGCATAACATTTCGTCCTTTTGCATGAAAAACTTTATAGACAAAAGACAGTGATCCTTAAAAAATCGTTGAAATACTACTTTTTGACCTTTTCGCAATTTTCCGTAACAATTCGGACATCTTCGTAGAAAATGGGCAAGTAGTTCCAATTGTGAGAAATTCTTACATAGGTTTAATTTGTAAGTTGAAAGCACTTATAGATTACTCCATGTAAAAGAAGAACAAATTAAATATTCAAGTTGTAAGTCTGTTATATAGGGTTTAGTTAGAGGAGACAAGGACTCTCATATTAATGTTTGAGACAGACGTTACTTGTCATTTTCTGATTGATTAAATTTGAATATTTGATACCCTTACGTGTAAATTAGTGGTAGTACTCATCTTGTAACAGTTTGTGATATGAGGGTAGTGTCTTATTTCTATAGACTTTTCTTACATTCCTCAGTAATACCTTGAGCTTATTCACGAATTATTCAATTAACACTCGGCGAATCCGCCATCGGCGAAATCCGGAAATATCCGAACGTGACTAGTTGTATCGCCCAACCGTTAGCAATTAAGATATATCTACTGACATGCATGGAGGGCATAGACAGATCCGAATTAGAAAATCTCAATCTGTTACTGCATCATATGGTTTGCTGTCTTATATATGGTTCTGGTAATCTCTTTGCTCCAATGTGACGGCCAAAGTACGATCAATAGCACAGGCGATCGGCACGGTCCCGAATCAGAAGTGTTTTTGATTAGTGACCGTTCCGGCCTCCTGTGATCAATAATAGTTGATATATTTAATCGTAATCCGCTGTTAACTTGAACGACAAAATGACAAATTGCGAGAATACTCTCTTTAAAATTCTTTGTAAAATGGTAAAAGGCATGTGTAATGCCAGTTTTGCCTAATAAATATGTATGTACTATTTTAATTACATTTGGTTAATACATTATATTCATAATGGGCAAAACCTATCCTGATGGTTGTTATAATTAATAATTTCATTAATTTCAGGCATCTTGGCAGAAACCCATTCATCTGTGACTGTAATTTAGCTTGGTTATCTGATTATCTTAAAGCTAACCCTATAGAGACAAGCGGAGCTAGATGTGTACGTCCTCGTAGGATGGAGAGAAAGAAACTTAGTGGAACTAACTCATCTAAGTTCAAATGTAAAGGTGACTTTACTATTAAGCATGTGGCATGCTGAGTGTACTCTATGCCTTTCTTAACAATAATTCTTCCTGCATATGCCTTTAATACTTATTCTCTAATTCTTAATACTGTAATTTTTATTTGGCTTATTTCATAATTTTCTTTATTATTTATTTCTTTAATTTCCTTTTTACTTATATTTTGTTTTCTTTAATACATGTTCTGTAATTTCTTTTTGATTTATTTCAAACTTTCCTTATATATTATTTAAACCTTCATTTCCAATTTACATTATTCTTCATTTCTTCAATCTTATTCTGATTTTTTTAATTGCTTGTTTTTCTTAAATAACTGTTACGTTTTTCTGACATTCTTTTAAAAATACTAATTGCCTATTACATTGTGTGCTAATTTCTTTCACATGTTCATTTCGTAAAATTTGATTCTCATTCCTCTAATATTCATACTATTTTTTTATAAATTAATAATGAATCCAGTAGCATACCTTCTATTTATATTTAAATAGCGTCTACTTAATGCTTAAAATATCTATTTCTTAAAACCATGTTCATATAATTGATGGGCTAATTTTCCAAAATTATATCTATTTCTTATCTCTTAAAAGTTTTTATATGTAATTAATGGGATAACTTTCCATATATTTAGTATGAACTCATTTCCCATTTTAATATTTTCTATTACCCATAATGCAACAAAATGCGAGTAAAGCATTACAAGCCAATGTATAACATACTTTGTACTACATTATTAATAGATATGAATATAATGCAGCGTATAATGAATTATATCTCAATCAAAATATTCAGACACGCCTTACTTTGTTTTAACATAGATCTTTGGACCCACAAGTCTTTAATCGAAATAACAAGGCAACTTATCTCTAAGTTTTATAAATATGAAACAAGTGTACCCAGACATCTTGTAGACATCGTGAAGCATATTACAGTGTAGTTATAAGCCCTCTTAATTAAATACATGGAACACCTACATTCCTTAGTTTATTATACAGAGAATGAATATAATCTATTATATTAACTTTACTGTCATATTATAGGTATGTTAATATTACAATGTAATTAATGTATGATTTTCTTATATAATATTGTATTATATACTTACATTGTATATTATGTACGGTATTGTAAGAGACACATTTACCTTAGCGGAGTCTTAGATATTGTACCATTTAAAATACCAACTTTGATGACTGCATACCCTATACTCTTGTTTTACTTTCTTCCTTTAGACATTTGAATCACTTGCTTACCAGTTACAGCATAGGAGTCTGACCCAAACCCCCTTTATACCATAGGCAGTATAATACTGGATTTCGCAAGAGTTCGTAGGGCCCATGCGGTGCTTGATCGTACGGTGCATGTACGATGCCCGTACACCGCTTTTCATGTTTATCCGACTGTAGCATTAGTTATAGTTTACCCAAAACTATCACACTATATTTGGAATAGTTAATGTTTACAAAAAACGACGAGCCTAATGTGACTTATGTAGTATTGTATTTGTAAAACGAATTAGTATTTCACAAAAACGTAATTCTATTTCGTATGAAACGAGTTGATCTTGAAAAATGTATAAGAATGTCTCTTGATGGGTTCCATATATTTTATCATCGTATTACACGTGTATTCCATTCATTATCTAATGTTGTATTATATGTATCTTACAAGATACTCACAGTTCCTTCTTTACTCTGTGTTAACACCATATCTAGATATACTTTAAATACAACACTAACATCATCAGCTTGTTTTAGCAGAGATACCATAATTATCTCTGGTTTTAGAAGTTGTTGTCTTATTTACCACGATAATAAAATGTCATTTTCTTATAAAAAT
This sequence comes from Mactra quadrangularis, assembly GCA_025267735.1. Lineage (NCBI taxonomy): Eukaryota > Metazoa > Mollusca > Bivalvia > Venerida > Mactridae > Mactra > Mactra quadrangularis. The sequence goes on from CM046298.1 coordinate 13,342,468, forward strand.
ATAAATAAACCAATCCTTCCTAATTATCTCCTTTTTAACTCTTCGGCTTTCTAACATGTTTCAGTTTTTCACCCCTATAGCAAATTTCAGCCATTCTATTAATTTCTTCTATGCCGCATGTCATTCAATTTAATACTACTAGTCATCCTAAATATGAAAATAATGTGCTACACGTATATAAATGTGTTTTCCGACAATGTTCACATCAAGACAGAAAATGCGCATGGCCGTAGTGATCCCTAGATCAAAAGCTGGTGACTTGCATTTGCAACATGTACAAGCATGAAACAAGTGGTTTTAAACCAATTTGAACTCTGCCACACCGCTTGAAAGCCAACAAAGATTGGTCATTGGCTAATGTGTTGCAGCTAGTTGTAAAATTCGCATTGCATTTTTATTACCATCGTATCAAACTTTCAGGAAAAACTGAACTTGTATGATCTTCATAAAGATTATCATTTTAGTGACTGTATCATTGGACTATGTTTTGTTGGCATTTGGCATTTGTATGAAGTTACACATATATTTTGACTATGATACAATCTAGTCAAAGAAGCGTCTTGATTAAATATTTGTTTTTTGGGGGCCGTAGCTACTAATATAATTAAATAAACTTAACCATTTATGCCACCGCTTTACTGTATCTTACGGAAGCATGGAGGTGACATGGTCGATATTTTTTCTAACTTGTTCCCACAACTTAGGAGAGTAGGTAAATGTTTTTCTAACTTGTTCCCTCAACTTAGGAGAGTTAATAAATTTTTTATAACTCGTTCCCACAACTTAGAAAAGTAGGTATATTTTTTTCTAACTTGTTCCCACAACTTACGAGAGGTGATTTTTTTTCTAACGTGTTCTAACTCTTCTAAGTCGAGGGAACAAGTTACAAAAAAAATTACATACTCTCCTAAGTTGTGGGAACAAGTTAGAAAAAAAATTACCTACTCTTCTAACTTGTGGGAACAAGTTAGAAAAAATTTATCACCTCTCGTAAGTTGTGGGAACAAGTTAGAAAAAATATCGACCATGTCACCTCCATGCTTCCGTAGTATCTCAAGAAAATAGTATATATATCTTGTTTTCTGGTTTTAGGTACTGAGGAATATAGAACAAGAAATGCTGGTAAATGTACAATAGATAATACTTGTCCATTAAAATGTGATTGTTCAGGAACAACTGTAGATTGTTCTTCCAGGAGGTTGACTTCAGTACCAACAAACTTACCTGAATATATCACAGAACTGTAAGTTTTTTACCTGAATTAGATTTACTGTTTTCATTAGAATGTCCCCTTGCTCCGAGTATTGTATCACTGAATCTTAAGTTGTGTATGAATTAGCTATACTACTTTTTGTTCGAATGTTGAATTTCTGTTTTGATTATAACACTATGGCTATAGAAATGTATTTGTTGAGTCGGTCTGTGGTCATAGTTCCACTAAAAGGATCATCAAATGTGTGGTCTTAACAAATGCGGAATGGTCTTAGTACAGGGAACTTTTTCTTCTACAATTAAATAAACATTTGGGACTGACAACTCGTCAGACATCGAATGATTTCGCAATAACCACAAAGATCATTATAGCAGAAATGTATTAAGAATTGATAAATGGCATAAAAAATCAACTATTGCTACAGTCCCATAAACATAAAAATAGCCGTGAGGGCACCGTACGGGCGCCGTGCGATCAAGCTCCCCAAGGAATCGTACGAACTCTTGCGTACCCGTATTGACTGTTACCTTTTTACCAGGGTCCGTGAGATGAGCCATGGATACACGTATCAGTTATAAAGTCAAATCGTGAACAAAATCGTGGCCAAGCATGGATTAAACTTTTAAGTCTTCTAGCTACGGCTCCGTACGGGTGTGTTGTTTTGTGCCATGTGCGTACCGTCAAATTAATACGCAAGGCTTCCCACGGGCTACGGCTGTCTGCACTTACTTTATGGGACTGAGCCATAAACAAGCTTGTACTGAACGCAATGATATCATCAGGATTAACTGTCTCTTAAATTTCTCTATCACGAACAAAAATACTGTTATCAAATACTTACTATGATGATTTTAGACAAGGTATTGAACATCTCTTGCCATTTCAATGAAAGGGAGAATACTGTACTAATCAGTGACTGTACTAATCTAGAAAGTGTTTATTCCTCTTGCATCGAGAAAAAGTTTTATTTCTCTTTATCTCCCGTCGAAGTCAATGCGATTGAACGTTGCGATGACTAGTTTTGATTTTGTTTATTACTCGTTTATTGTAGGAATCTTAAAGATAACCAAATCTCTAAACTATCTGCTGGAGCTTTTGATGAACTTCCTAATCTACAGTTATTGTAAGTAAAACGTTGTTGAAACATTTTTGTAATATGTGAATATGTAATATGTAATTAATATGTTATGCAACCCGATTTGTAAGAAGACGTCAAAATGTAACAAGAAAATCTTTGAAAGTAAAATTTTTAATTTGATGTAAACTGTTTTGTAATAAATGTTGAAAGTAAAATTTGATGCATCCCAATTTAAATGAATTTGTTGAATGTAATAAGCTTTAAAAGTAAAACTTGATGCATCTTATTTTGCAATAAAATGTCAAAATGTAAAACATGATAAAAATGGCTGGAGTTCCTTGGTCTGTTTTAGATTTTATATTTATTACACTAGATTTCTTGAATTACAGAGACTTGAGTGATAATCTAATTGAGATCATAGAAGATAATACTTTTGTTACGTTGGAAAAACTTGTAGAATTGTAAGTAGACAAAAACTATGATATTAAGTTTACCTTTTTTTGTTCTTAATAATGAACTCGTTTTAATGCTGGTTTAAATTGTGTTTATTGTACTCATGGTGATGGAGACTGGCAAAGCTAGTATGTTGGATCAGAAAAGACAGACACAGTTATAGAATTGAAGCGTTTATTTTTATAATTTTATTATTATACACTGAACTGATATTAAAATTGACATATCAGAATTGAGGAGATTTCAAAAGCATTCGTTGCTCTATATATAGTGACTGACTCTCAGAACATGTCCGACATCAGTTAGTGAATACCAACGTTTGGAGTTGATAATGTCATCAATACACGTTAAGGACTCTTCCAGTCGTTGGCTTGTTGCACATATGACTTGATTTATTAGAAAGCATTGCAAATGAACATATTAAACATGCATGTGTGTTGGGTTTATTATTAATTTAAATGTAAATATTAACAAACTATTGATAAATCATAATTTATTGCAGGAACCTAGCTAACAATCGTTTACAAAAGGTATCTGGACGTATGATGACAGGACTATCAGCTGTACATCATATGTAAGTTAAACATTACTTTTAAATAAATTCAATAAATACATTACTTGTGATACTTATACGAACTACCTACATTATTTGTGATCTTAAGCAACCACAATTCACAGGCTTGTGTAGGCACTTTTGGAGTAAGAAAAGTAACAGTTTTCGCTATTGCATTATTTTCCATATTGGCAGAAACATGTACTGGACGAAAAAACAACTGTTTGTTCATCGTCTGAACATCGTGTACTTTTACAATAAACTCTTTTTTGTCATTTGGTAATATATCAATGTATTCACACAGTAAAATGCAAACTAAATTTCATACCACTTTTATATCGATGTTTGTTTTTAATTTTCAATGTATTGTATAAAATATGGACCACGCTTGTGCTTAGTTTGGTGGTTTCTTATACGTTAGACTTAATGTTTAATTCAATCTCCGTAAACAGAGATCCTGTTCTATTTGCGTTGTCGTACTGGATCTCTACTTAGTCAATGCAAGGTCACGTCGAGATGAACTTTGTGTCGACCAATCAATGCGTAGCTTTCATCTAGACGAAAACACTATTAATCACATTTTGATTTCGTAATTTCTATTTTTAGACCAAGGTTTGCATGCAAATTTAACAGCGGTATTATTCACAGTCTGCGATTGGGTGGCTTATTTCAAATTGCGTGACGTAGACGATGTAAACAAGTTACGTATCATAACAATTTCGTCATGAATATTATGACGAGAAAAGGTCACCTGAACGTGACCTTCGTTTGGAAAAGGCCAGATCTAAATTAGCGAGTATGCGAGCGGTGAAATTTTAGATCGGGTTTTAATCAGATTGTGTTTAATTATGATTTCAATTTCAGATCATTATCAAGTAACAGATTGACTTGTATTAGTAACACAACCTTTCAAGAGACTGTAAACCTACGTAAATTGTAAGATATCATTTTCTTTTTTAACATAACTTGTAATACATATTGACTTGAAAAATACTTTAATTTCATTTACATTTAATAACTTTTAACTTGATGCCGATACAAATTAAAGTAGAAATGTTTGAAACATTCGTTGTAATTTTTTTATGAAAAACGGTTCTTGTATAATAGTAAATCAGATCTATATTTTAAGAATCTATTGATATTACTACAAGTATAATAATAATAATGATAACGATAAAAATAATAATAATGATAATATCATTATGGTAATAATGTTTCAGGAACCTTTTTGGTAACCAGATAGGATGTATACAGGAAGGAGCATTTGACAGAACTCCAGAATTATCTTCATTGTAAGTAGATCAAATCTTTTAGTGCTAATAAACGTAATACTTTTTTTAATATGTTCATTTGTTTTGTATTTCTTATAGTTTATCGTAAGCAATATTAATTTGTTTAATCTTCAAAACTATATCTGTTGAACAAACTGAATAAAAATGCTCGTTTTCAAGCCCTTGATTAAACTAAAACAGCACAAAAACATAAAAACAAAAATTGTCGTTAGTCTATTCAGGAATTTGTCTCAAAATTTCCTATGGTCAATTACGTATGTTACGATACGAGTTTTAGAAGGCATACACTTATTCTGTACAGATTTTGCCATTGTTTTAATTTTAAAAAAGGCGTATTGCACACTTTGTAGCTTTTCTGCACTGAAGTTATGATATGTTTTTTATCGAAAGTTGCTTTGTATAAAGGATATTCTGACCATTTCGTCATTTTTACACCTTCACATTAATAAAACCATGTTCCAAGCTAGTATAACCTTTAAGCTTATTATTGCTAATATCATTTTCTCATATTTCTTTTTTCAGAAATTTAATGTCCAATCACTTTTCATGCAACTGCCACTTACAATGGTTTTCAAAATGGTTAAAAACTAATGAGGTTTTGGTTGGAAGCCTCGCGTGTTATTTCCCCAGAAAAATGCGAGATATGCAGTTCCTCAGCGTTGACCCTGATGAAATGATTTGTGAAGGTATGGTGCATTTTGTCATGTTTCATTTTTATTTCTAACTTGTTTTGTATCGTCATGAACCCTGTATTCCTATATGATAATCTACATGATATTTTTGACCTGAACACGTGGATAAATGCGATGTAATATCGACAGCGTCACAAAAACTTTCTTTTTATAATTTAGAAAGCACGAAATTCTTGCATTACGTCTTTAGAAAGCTTGACTTTTGAACCCAAAGGATTTATATTAATTACAGTAACGTTTCTTTATTAGTACCATCAAGATCGATAATCCTAATACGGGAATGTGATTGTAATATTGGAACATACTAAAAACGAGCGCATGTGACTCAGAACCTCGAAAAAGTCACAATAGCTTTAGGGTGATCTCTAATGTGTTTTACTGTATGTGCCTAATAAATTTGTTATATAGATAATATTTGGTAGACAAATGTATTTGGTATTTCTTAAGTTAAATAAATCAACAAAACACATTTAAATACTACGAGTTGTGCAGTTTTTTGTTTTAAGTATACGATATTCAAATGTTTTATTTGATAAGGAGTTACAGGTAAATGAATCTATTGCATTTATATTATCATCTGCATATCTTCTGTTGCTTGTAATTAGACACACCCTCTGGTTCATACGTCTTAACATTTTCTCCTGCCAATTGGTATGTCGGTGTGATAATTTTATCAAAACTACAATGATCGGGCATCTAGTAAATTTATGGAATGCGTGCCATTTTTAACGTTTCTTACTAATATCTAAAAAAAACAGTTTTTGTATTCATTGTTTTAACAATGAATACTCTGTTATGAAAAGATTAATAGTAGTATTCCGATCGGAGTCCAATTTTAATCGCCTATACCTAACAGCACCCAAGCCAGAATATTCCGAGACAAAGTAGTTCATGATTTGCAACATCATAATGAAACTGGTACTTTATGTATTTCTGCGCGAGAAATTGACCAGACGCTCAATATGACGTCACAGAATATACTTGAAGCGAATAACTTGTAACAGAGATAAGACTGCCCATAATACTCGTGAGAGGTGTGTGGCAGTACTATGAGATAGATGTACACTCGACGGCCTTCGCGGTCTATTTATAGAAAGTCACAGTCTAAACCACTGACGAAGACAATGTGACTGGCACCATAATCAGAGAAGGATTATCAGACCATCACTGATAATGATCCTTTTATATATTGTACATTTATTTATTAAATTATCAAACATGATTGGTTTAATTAACGGTTAATAAACATTTTTTAAAGAATTTTAATCCCTCACTTATAGAGATCACAGGCGTAAGCAGCATTTCGTGCTATTAATTGTTTGGGGACCTTTGATGTTTTGCGTCAATATTTTCTTGTAAAGAAATATAATCTACGTTCGATTAGCCGTCGGAATATGGGACAGAACATGTTTTTGAATCGAATAATCTGGATTGGTTATCAATAAATATAATTTCTTGCCAAATGAACAGGTGAATTATAAAGTATACCATAAAAATGAGTTTGTACGTGCTCGGTCGGAACATGACGAAATTGTTAAACTCTGACACATATATTGCTTTCAAGAATGCTTTACTAAAGGAGATATCATACATGGCTAACCGACGATTTCAAGCATTTTTGGAAATGCTAATACATGTACTTGTACTGTATACATTATTTTAAGTGCTGATTCCCGCGTATTGGGTTTGTTTTAAAGATAATTATTTCCGGACTGTAACTGTTTGGATCGTGTGCAATTAAACCTGAATTTTACGGCGCATTGGATGCAAGTCCTTAAGTGAAATAAATTTAACAAGGATAAAATCATCAATATACATTTTGTCAATGAGTATCACAATGGATAAAATACTTGCAATAAAATCTATCCATGACTATATCGGGTTTAAATACTTACAAGTCAGTAAATTTGGAAAATCCTCTGTTTTGAAGTGGTTTTTTTTTGGGGGGGGGGTCTTTTGAAAATCTTGTGCAATAAAATAGTGTGAATTATCATTGGTAAAGTCACACTATTAGTGTAGACTATGATACATTAAGTAGCACTCTGACTTGGATACTGGAGTATCAAACCCTTTCAAGAAAATAAAAATTGATGTAGATTTTTTTTCTCTGTGAAGGTATAGTTTGAAGTACTGTGAGAGCTAAGGAATTATAAAATCTATAAAATCTATTCAATGAAGAATAAAGGCTTATGATGGAAAAGTTTCATTTCACCAATGCGTAATCTGACAAGAACTGGAGAGATTAAGGAAAAATTCATGAATAAAAAATGTTAATACAACATACTCATTTAAAAAATACAATAACTGCATTTAACTTAAGTATATTAATAATATAAATGATAATTATTATACTATCAATTAATGTATTGAATATATTATTTGTACTTGTTGAAGTCATCAACATAATTAATGTTTGGAACATATATCACTTTTACTTCAAAATAACTAGTTTGTGTGTAATAATGAACTCTGGTATTTAGATAAATCTTAGTATAACACTTTGAATCTTAACATTTGTTTATTTTCTTACAAGATATAGATAATTTGTGCATATAAAACACTTTCAACTATTTTCCAAAAAATAATCCCATTCACTTGACTACATTAACCTCTTTGTTAAATCAGGTAATCAAATGAAAAAAAAAGAAATATAATTTATTATTAATTAATTCTTAATTATATCTGTAAATTTTAACCTTCATCATTAAACACCATCAGTGCAGGTAAAATTAATTTCTAAGACATTTATGATAAGCAGAAATGGGGTTTAAATACATTTTTTTCTGTTCAGTTACTATATAAATCATAGAATAGCAACAGGGTGTTTGTCCAACTTTACTCAAAAATGTGTACTACGTAGCACACATAACAGATAACAATGACATAGTTTTAAATCTCTCCTATATTAGAGGTTTTTTTTACACACAGACTAATTAAACAATGTGATAGTCATGTTGTAACAGTTAATAGCTTTGACTAATTACAACAGTAATCATAGTAATACGTAAATTCAATCGTTCAATATTGTAAATGACTCAAGCAGATTTTTATTGTGAAGAGAGTATGAAAAAAAACATGTAATCGACACCATTAATAATTTCTACGGCCATTCTGCCTCCTTCTCCTGATTCTAAATCATGCAGGGCAGTCATCAGTCACTGACGAAGTATGCACCTAGTAGTTTGTTTACAGCTAAATCCAGAGATAAAGCCTCTCTAGGAACAGTGAGTAGGTGGACTGACCGCTGTGATATAACCTTTATAAGGTGTTGCTACAGCATAAAACCCAACAAAAATTGAATAAATCTAAACACAATGAATACCCCAGTACTTTCAGTGCTTTGATTAAAGTCTATAATTAGTATCATTTTTACGGATACTGTAAAATCTAGAACCGCAATTAAAGATACAAATAATATTCTAATGTATTTTACTTACAGAAAACAATGATATAGCATGTAATGTTGGTATACCGCCATGTTGCTCTGACAGACCTATAGATGGTGAGTAATTTTGTTGTGTTTCTGTTTTATACTGCGTATAGCTTTGACCATATACTTCAATATCGGTAACGAGCATTAATTCTACATTCGTATTCAATGTAATGAATATTCTTGCATAAAGGTCAGATCGGGGTCAAACTTTAGGCACTATACTAACTTACTACGAAAAAATAATAAAGCACTCAAATATAAACTGAATGCACTGTAGGTGAAAAACAATCAACAGTTTAAGTGAATCTATAAGTAATAAAGACAATAATTAACAAAATGCATAGGATAAAATATATATACTTCACGCGCAGCAAAGGTGAGCCAACAAATCATAGTTGCCAGGCAAGTATATCAAGTTTCAATAATTATTGCTTCGGCTAAGTTAATGGCTGATTGGTTTGATTGAACTATGCTTTGTAGATTATCTATTTGTAATATTATACTAATAAAATAACACTTGGGGTTTTATTTGAGGTTTTCAGGTCCGAATAAATCATTACACCCATTATCTTACCATCCATCTTAGAGCTAAGTCTTATTTTGATGTTTAAAACATATTGAACACATGAAGCTATTTTCTGATTTGTTTACCAATGTTTGCCACAAATGAATCACCATATTACGTTAGTAGCAAATTTGATATATTTGATTTATTGCAGATCTTATTGAACGAAACTGTGATCCACGTGTTCGATGTCCCGAGAACTGCACGTGCACTGGAACTGTTGTTCGTTGTACTCGACAAGGCTTGAAGTCTATACCTAAAGGAATTCCCTTGGATACGACAGAATTGTAAGTAAAAACGTACCAATTACATTTACGATCTTAAAGTACTTACTATCCTTATCATTTGTTATATTTTCCCTATTTAAAAACATATTTTAAACGAGTGGACAAGTGTAAATCATGATTAAATGGTGATAAGATAGCAGTTACTAGTTATCACTTGGCAATAATATCGTCGCGATCAAATCGTGCTCAGATTGACATTTCTTTCCTTGTACACAAACTATTTCTATTGTTTCAGCATCAACACAAAGACTTTTTATAATCTACAAAATGTGTATTTAGAGTATCTTATGAGTAAATGTCTGTTGGAGTGTAAACCTTAGTTTCTATATCATTATCAATTATCATTATAATATTGTATCGCTTATGTTACTATAAGCAGTAATAAAATTGTCATGTGAGGGTGCTGATATAGCCTCAATATCGTCAATATATTCCAATATTAAGCACTTTAAAGACTGAAGCCTTGGGGCCAATACCTAAGCAAATGTGCCGATATCTGCATTCAGAAAAACTTACTACGTTTAACAACTTCTAGATGTTTCGTTTTGGTTATTTCTAGGTATCTTGATGCTAATGGTATAACTGAAATAGAGAGTACATCTGATGATGTTATCAGTGAGATTGGTCGACTTACAAAGTTAATTAGACTGTAGGTATACTATCGTGTATTAAGGTCACATTGCGTCTTTTTTAATTGCAAGAATTATTTTATTTCCTCTCGTATTATCAATACAACATGTTATAGTGATGGAGTTAAATAATTATCAATGGTAACACCGCAATTATACCACAGCGATTAATCATTTTACAACCAAGAGTCTTATTCACAAACTAATCTAACGATCCAAATTATCGTTAGTCGATTTCTTATAGTTATCGCAGAAGGGTAAAAGATCAAACATTAAATTTTTACATTATGAAATGATGTTCTTGTGGTATTTGGTATATTATGCCATGTATGTTAATCTAACTGGTAGGGCATATTCATGAAAATGGTTTGCAAGATTTATTCTTTTAACTGACTATTAATGTCGTAATACGTGTATATATTGCAAAAAGCCCCGGATCTAGAACAGAGATGACTTTATCTTCAAATCAACTGTGTAGCCATTTCTGCACACAATGGATATTTAAATCATCACTATTGTAAGCCTTTAGTAGTGATTTCTTATGTTTTGTTCATCAGAAACTGCGAACTTTACAAACATGTCTATCATTCAGGTGGACGTTTTATGTGGCAGTACTTAACCAGCTAATTGGCTCAATGCATTTTTCTGATGTGCTTATCTCTTGATGATGATTGCAGTTGCACGATAGCAACGTATGCTTGACTTATCATCAACAAAACTTACAACCCTTTGTATTTCACTAATTGTGGTTTTAAATTGACTTTTCAGGGATCTTAGTAATAATCATATTGAGAGTCTCCCACCTAAGCTGTTCTCTAACTTGACAGATCTTGAAACACTGTAAGTACATGTCAGATGTATAAATGGATTACGAGCATTTTTATAATTTATTCTTTTACCACGTGTGGTTCCGCTGATATTAAATATGAAGCTGCTATAGCAATCCAGTGGGGTTTGGTTTAAAGTCTACAACTCCTTCAGAAAGCGAAAATAATGATCTGTTGAAACCATTCAGTTTATTAATTAAGATTCCAGAAATGACATTTTTGCTTCATAAGTGACACTAGTGTGTAAAGTTAATTAAAAAAACACGTGAACCACTCTGTAATTTTTACATTTTTTTCTATTCTAGTGGATTTTTTTCTAATCAAAATTTCATTTCTGCACAGCGCTTTTTAAGTATAGCAATTTATCTCATTCACAGAATCCTTCTTTCATGTGCCACTTTTACACTTAACCCTTCAATTACTTTTGCAGACCATCACAAAACATGAATCATTATATTAGTATAATCCAAGTATATTCTATCTAGACATTTTCTTCTTTTTGTTGAGGCACGAATTTATCATTTTCTTTACTTAGTCCATTCTATTGTCCACTTAGACGTCAAAACGTACAATCTATTTTGTAATTCAGTCGTCAACCTCTAACTAGGGCATGTGCTAGATACTAAGTTAAAAGTTCGGGTTTATAGATATATTCCCGACCGGTGACATTGCGAAGGACGGCAGATCGTCACGTTATGACTACACTGCATAAAGTACCACATTTTGTATTACATTTTCGCTTAATATCATGACAAGTACAGTGGTACACAAGTTACTATTCTAATCATAGTCCGTTAACTAGACATCGAATTCGAAAATATTGTAAAAATATAGGCGTATGCGACAAATTAATACAAGTGGACAAAACTATAATTGAACTTAATCTTTTGTTTGTTTGTCTTTCAGGATCATGAGCTATAACAAACTTAAATGTGTGGCAGACACAACCTTTAGTGGATTAACTAAGTTAAGAATTCTGTGAGTATATTTAGTACCTCTTGTACGAATATCAAATAAATATACATTGTTACCAAAATATTATTCTGAATGACTGGAAATGAGGCATACCATTGTTGAGTAGTTAAACAGACACAAAATGACAGCTATATATTATATACGCATTAAAAAACGTCTTATAGCATTGATGTTAACGCATATTAACAGTAAAAATTTATTTCAGGTATTCCGATATCTTATTTTTTAAGTTTCCCTTGAAGTAGTATTACTGCTAGTTGATATAAATGAGTCCTATTTTTTGCCTATTACCACTCACATATTGAAACTAACATTTATTGCACTAGTGCAAGGGTACATAAATTATCATACATGTACAGAATAATATATAATAAGATTTTAAAAAGATGATATAATATGTGTTTCCGTATATTGTATTGTTAACGCATTCTTTTTTACATGAATAACATGGTGTAAAGATTGACAATACAGGCCATGCCAAACTTAATTCGAATATTGTGCCTAATATTCTGCATATATTTTATGTATTCTACTGCAAGAACATCTATTTTCAGATTTGCGAATGTTTTTCACAAGTAAATTTTGAAACTGAAAGTTTGTTTTTGTTAATAAACATTTTTTAAAACGAATCAAACTGTAACGCTTGATAATTCAGATAGAGCGTTAAGAAAACAATCATTCTTTATTTTCTACAAATTAAAAACTGTTTGTATTACATGTATATTGATAATAAAAAGATGAACTTCTGTTTTCTCGTTGTTTAGTTCATTTCATGGAAACAACATGTCATCAATACCTTATGGAGCATTTGATGATCTAACATCCCTCTCACATTTGTAAGTATTACCCTTATATCTACAACAAATATCTCTACATGTGTCTTGAAAATATTGAACAGTTCTATACCAACGATGCTTGAAGCGACACTAATGTCATAAATTAAAACTAATTGATGCATAGTAATATTCTTAAATCGATTACCTAAGTGAAATTTATCAAGAGGTATGCTTTATGGTACAAAACTGTGCAGATTGGTGGTTGTTAGACTTACGAACATTAGAGACCTTGGTAGGGTATGGTTCTGTTATAAAACAATACACATTTATGATAATTTGTCCATCGGTACTTTTATGTATCTCGCCATGTGTATTTAATGTACTTGAACATTATTTCTTTATATTTCCCATTGTTTATATGTTTGAACTTTTGTAAAATACCACCATAACAATTTTTTGGCATTGAACTTTTAATCCAATGACTTGACTTGACTAGGTTAATTGAGACAAAAATATGTTGTCAGTAGTAGTTAGCGATAATCTGTTCAACATGATCTGAGTTAACTATACAGCTTGCTACAGTGCACTTTCAATTGATTGCTTTAAAAATGTTTTCATATAAAAATAAAAAGAGGTTACTTGTTTATCCAAATGTTTGTTTATTTCACAGAGCACTTGGTGGAAATCCTTTGTATTGTGATTGTGAACTAAAATGGTTGTCAGATTGGATAAAGACAAAATATGTAGAATCAGGTATTGCCGCATGTAATGGTCCAGATAATATGGAGAACAAATTGTTGCTAACGACTCCATCACACCACTTTGAATGTAACAGTGAGTATATTTATAATTGGTTTTATTATATCGATTTTTATGATCATTTTTGTCACAAACTTACCTTCTGTATGTGAATTTCCAATATTTAAATATCGTTGAAATTCTATTTTTGTTTTACTATGTCGTTTTTAATGAAGCATGTACTTCCAGTACGATAGTGGCAATCGCCAAGCGCTCACAATATAATGACTGTTACATCAGACAAAGCTATTGAAGGCATCCCTACCACCTCGTATGTATCAATATTTGCTGTTATACCATAAACCCAGTTATATCAGAAAAATTATTATCTTAGAATTTCGTATGATTTGTCGTATTTGATATTTGCATCAACAGTTATAGTTAGTCCAAACACCATTTGTCATGATAAATCTTATACATGTTACAGGTAAACCCGATGATGAAGTGCAAGCAAAATGTAATGTCTGTTTTAACAACCCATGTAAGAACAGTGGTATATGTACAGCTCTTGGTTTCAAAGACTTCAAATGTGATTGCACACCTGGTTTCCATGGTAAACAATGTGAAGAAGAGATCAATGCTTGTTTTGGTAACCCTTGTCATAACAGTGGTACATGTAAGATCAAAGATAGAAGACATCTGTTTGGAAGTTTCGAGTAAGTGACTTGATGTTTGTAACCCTAATATGACATTGCGTAATATTGATAAACTTCATGTGTTGGTTGAAGAATATCAAACATATAAGGATGTTATTGTATACTTTGGATAATGAAGGCCGTAATTATGTGAGGTAGCCATCGTATGTCAATTGCAATCATATGTATGCTGAAATGCTATGAAGAAATCTCATTATCTTTAGAAGATGGAATTGATTCCACAAAAGAAGAAAAGTGTTTTCTTTAACATTTTTTCTTACATTTGTATCAATGGTCCTATCATTATAATGCATAATTTGATTAACTGAACTTTGAGCAGTATTTGAAACAAAGCGTAAATATGAACTTTTATTATCTGTATGTTTATAATTTAATTTTCAGATGTATATGTGTGCCAGGATTTGAAGGTGAAAGATGTGAGGTCAACATAGATGATTGCAAATTTCACACATGTGAGAATGGAGGCACGTGTCTTGATGGTGTTGGTAATTACACGTGCCAATGTGCACCGGGTTTTGCAGGTAATTATTGTAATAAAATAAAATATATATGAATTAAACGGCAATAAATATGTCTGGAAAATGATAAAAGTACACATTTGTTAATAAATAATTCTAACAAGTTTGTGATGGTTCATTTCTCGTAAAAACTAATGTTTTATTGAGATAGGTTTTGATTACTGAGTATTTTTTTACTATGAAAATTTTAAGTTGGTACACACTTTGAACCAGATGTTTGAATTTGGCTCTTCAGAATTGCTCTAGACAATTACAATTCACAATGATAGCGAACTGTGTGAACTTTTTTTAAATGGCTATATATTCACAAACAATAATCTACAAATTGTTATTATAAAATTAAGTTGTTATTATTAAAGTTAGGTAGTTATTAATTACCTGGATATGTTGTTTCGTCAGTTCATCGGTCTAAGCTTCTACTGAGAGAGAGAGAGAGAGAGAGATGGGGGGGGGAGCTTTAGTTGATTGGTTGTCTAGATATGGCTCAATAATTGCCGAAAAAACTTAAAACGAAAACCAAATATTATTCAAATTTTGTATGCTACAGGTGATAAATGTACTGAAACTATACAATTCTGTACTGGTGATTACAACTTCTGTGAAAGAGGAAAATGTGTCGATCTATCAACAGATTACAGGTACTGTAACAACAATATTTGATGATTTCAAATACTAAGTCATTACCTGTTTAGTTTAAATGCAATGCTATAGCCTTCTCTTTTATTTTACTTTGATCAAACTGACCGCATTCAACCTTTTTGGTCATCAGCGGAGGCCAATCATGTATTCCTAGTTAAATAAACGTAGCTCTACAACTATAAATATTAATAATATAATGATATTTTATTTCTGTAACAATGACATGGCCATGGCACATGGCACACAAATGGTGAATATCACAGCATATACAAAATGTCATATGTCATGTTCATCAATACCGAGGATGGCACAAAAAAGAGATCAATCTCTTAAGTCCATTGTGCTCCCGGTGACTTTTACCTATAATCAAAGGGCTTCTTGCATTCATCTTTCTTCTTAACAATACTCCATGACTTTGTCCTTTTCACAAGATAATTCTATTAAATCGTAATGTTCATGTAAATCGATATCAAACTTAATTACATTACATTATGTACGTGATACTAATGTTATATACATTTATATACATTTATATATATTGTTTACAGATGTGAATGCCCTGCTGGATACAATGGTAAAAATTGTAGTGTAAACATTGATGAATGTCAAGATCATATTTGTCAACATGGATCAACATGTATAGATGAAGTTGATAGCTACAGGTAATACAATATGTAGATTGTATTGTGATATCTTTTGTAATGTTGGTCATTGCGTTCATAGCTTAATGTGTTTATTTGTTGTGTTTCATATGGTCAAAATTCAGAATGTTTTAGTTATTAAATTGTGTATTGATATCAATAAAGAAATCGAATATCTGAACTCAAGGCATTATAGGTGTCTTGCGCAGATAGGGTAGGATGTTACAACTTACAACTGTACCTTTTACGAATTGGTTTCTGTATTTCCAATATTCCAGTTTGTTTGTTTGCATCGTATGATTACAAGAATACTCATTTATTCCATACATAGATTATTGAAATATCAGAGAACAAACAACCGAGGCAACTTATGATCGTTCATTTCAAACAGCTCGTTTAGGATAACCAGATAAAATGTTTACATACAATATGGTTTAGTTTTGTTTCTAGTTATCCTAACTATTTATATATACAATGTATATTATTTTGATATCAGAATAAACCAATCGAGTCTACTTGTAGTTGAATATCTCAGCTTATAGATATACAATTTACTTTTTGTTTATCATTGATTACAGGTGTGTATGTAAGAAAGGTTATACTGGCAAGTTTTGTGAGATTGCACCTGTTGATATTGATCTACCAAACAATGAAGCTGGTCTTTGTCAGAACCATGATTGTCAAAACAATGGTGCATGCTACCAAGAGGATAAATCAGCTGATTATATGTGTAAATGTGTGGCTGGTTTCGTTGGAAAGAAATGTGAAAAATTAGCTAGCCTCTCTTTTATGGCTGTGGATTCATACATTCAACTTCCTAAATTTAATTTCCAATCATTCTCCAATATCACTATCGTTATGAAAACTAACTCTAGTTCAGGATTGCTAATGTATACAGGACTAGAGGAACATTTAGCTATTGAGTTATATAAAGGTCGTGTGGCTGTCAGTTTCTACGTTGGAAAAGAACATATGCCAAACGAATTCAGCTACATGTTTAGTTTCACTAAAGTAGACGATGAGAAATATCACACAATAGAGTTACTAGTGAGTCAGAGGAATTTTACAATGAGAGTGGACAATGGATATCCTCGAACAGTAGTAAATGAAGGCAACCATAAATACCTTGATGTTGAAGACGATATGTTCCTTGGTGGAATTCCTAGACACGTCAGTGACAGAGCTCAAAGGAAATTTCACATTCGAGATGGTTCCAGTTTCAAAGGTAAGGACTAATCTGTGCTTCTTTTGTTTTTATCAAAATACATGTAGTCTCTAAACATTGAATTTCCGAGTATTTAATCAGTACATTTGGCAAGTACCTACACAAATTTTGTAAAAGGGTAACAAACACACTAAACCAATTACAGTACTGTTGTTTTATAAACCTTAAAATATTATACATATCGTCAAATGATTCTATTAGTTTCATGAATCATTAGATTACGCTTATATCAAAGCTCAGACATACCACTTCAATGCTGAGTCAACGAAAACAGTATACATTGTAGCTGTAAAAAATCCATCTTTGAGATGAGAAAATCTGATAAATGCCCCAGTTACATACATGTACATGTAAACATTTATATTTTCCTTTTCAGGGTGTTTCTCACAGGTTCTCATAAACGGTAAACCATTAGATTTCATGGTTACCAAGAGAAACCATAAGATGACTCCAGGATGTAATAGACCAGATGCTTGTAGAGATCATAAATGTTTAAATAGAGGTAAATGTCGAGCTGGCAATGGTGATGATGACTATACATGTAGATGTAGACCAGGTTACGGAGGTAGATTCTGTGAATTAGGTGAATATCCATCTGATAGTAGCTATATATCTAGTAAGTTTTGTGTTTGTTTTTTTATTTCTTTTATTTTTTTCACAGCTTTATAATTTTGCTTTGCAAGCTATGCTAAGTTTTCAACAAGCTATTTATCGAATGGCATTTCGAGGCTGTAATATGACTGAACCCTGGTCAATTGGATATTGCTAAGTTGCAATTTGTTTACTTGCTAAAGGCATAGCTTATGCGACTTACCAGCTCATTTGCTGCTTCTTTCACTCACTGCTAGCACGTTATTTATAGCCACATAATTGTAAGCTTTTGTATTGGCAATGATTAATGAACTATTAATTTGTGGCTTTGGCTGTTACTGCTTTAGTTACTCAAGCTTGTTGGCGTCCTTGTGACTATCTATACAGATATATTGTCTGCATTAAATGACAATATATTTTACTGGAATCTTTTTGCTATTTCTGTATGTTGTATCTGTGTGTCGTGTTTTATCACTTCGTAGGTTATACCCAAAATATAAAAGTCACCATTAGTAGTCACTATCGCACATCGTATTTTATTCTAGATGTTCATCTAAAGTTTTCTACTTCACTTTTGTAATTGTAGAACTTAACTGCACTTTTTTGTACAATTTTCCACATGTTATGTATTTATCATTGTATTGCCGGCTATTGTTACATCCTTTGTCTATAATAAACTAAGATTGACCGCGCTTGTCATTAAAATATCAAAATGTAATAAAACCAACTTTTGTAAAAAATATATAAAATAAAAATTTAAATTTCTTTTTCAAAATTCACGTGCTTGTCAATTATTATAATACCCATTATTGATCAACATCATGCTTCATTGTGTTTCAGCCCGATCATGTAGAACCACCGTGTTCAAGGACATTTACGTGGATCCAAAGACTAATTGTCGAACGAAAAAAAGGTTGACATACAGACGGTGTGTAGGAACATGTGACAATGATTGTTGTAGTCCTTTGAGAATAAAAAATAAAAAAATACGTTTGTACTGCACGGATAATACGAGTTACTATTATGAACTACCAATAATTCGAAGATGCGGCTGCAAAACATGTGGATCGTAAAATGTACACAGCGTGAACAAAGGAAAAACGTGAAAAGGACACGATTGTGATATTAATCAACAACATCAAGAATTTGAAAGTTTTTGTGGGTCTGTGACCGTTGACACTAATTTTGTGCTACGGACAGTTTTTGACCAAGAAATAATGGCATACATTGTAAATAGTGTACATTTGCACAGTATAAACATTGATATAGTTTGCATTAAAGGAGCCACCTTAAAACAGTTTGACGTTTTCACTAATATACAATGAATTACTGAGCATTATGTTTAGTGGTATGTGGGGTAAGTTCTCGAATAAAGACGGTGTTAGAGGGTACAGAAAACGAGAATAATTATGAAATAAACTGTGTTTGTAAAATTTATCATAGATAGCATGGGCAACTTCAATAGTGCTCAAATATTGTTACTAATATTAACTATGGCAATTGCGTTGTGGTGACAGGTTGTGAGGTGAAGTAAAACAAATATATATATTTTCTTGAAAGTCATAGGAGACAGGCTATTAAATTGAATTATGTTGTAGTGTAATTATGTTACAAATTGTATTTATATGTTTTATTACTCTGTAAATAATTGTATATTATTTTTATTATGAAAAAAGCAATGTTTATTATATTTAGAAATTGTAATATTGTTTACAAAGGGAGATAATCGCTATGGAATAGTAAATAGATTAGTGCTGATAGCCTTGTTATCGTGAAATAAGAAGAAAAAGAAAAAAGCCAAGTCATGCTCTATTTGGAACAGTTCTACATGAAAGCGTAAGTGGTCAAATAAAAGTATGACTTGATCGTTTGAGTACGACTTATAGTACTGAGCTAAAATATCATAAATAATGTATATTGGAATAACATATTTAGGTGGACACAACTTTTGGTAGACAATCCATTAGTTGACATTATAACTGACTTATCTAAACGATAAAATGGAAATAAGGGGTATTTGCTGCCCCTTCAATGTGTACGAATTCTCTATATAATTATTATATACAACAATTCCATATCGCTTTATCTCCCTTTTATTATTTGATGTTCGTGTTAACATGATACCTCGGTAAATTTTGTTCAAATGGATTTTATACATTATTATGTATACATGTTTTGTACATGAAATATTTAAACTGCCATTGCATCAAGATATATCAACTCGTAGCTTCAATATTCAATCCTTTAAAGCCCCTATAACAAGACTAGCATTACTCGTTGATGGCACATTGAGTTTAAGCACTGCATTGGTACAAATGTGTGCTGTATTAATTCAAAAGGATCTTATTGGTCAAGTCATTATTTTACATTTCGTGTAATCTGTATAAAAGTGGAAATTATAATTTTTTTATCAACTATTTTTTTTCGCATGGTGTCAATTTGGGGTTTTGAGATAAATGAAATTGCCTCCAAAATGAAACCTAAAGAAATCTATATTTCGAACTCTCTCCTACATGATACCTTTGAGTTTAAGGAAGTTGGTATGTTTTCGAATATAAATTAAAAAAAAACAAAGTGGTTTGATGTGTTTTCTTTTTTTTCTCTAATGAATGTGTATTATAATTTCTCGTCTCCATGAGACAGTATTTATATTTGCTGTACGTGAATGTATAGTTGTAATGGGGCTTTAATATTTCATTTCTCATATTAAATATCATTTAGAAATAGTCGCTGTCGCGGGTCATATTCATTAGGTAGACGTCACGCATCATGTGACATATTTAATTTGTCCATTGCAAATACAGTTAGGTTTTTTTTCATATGATTCGCACAATTTTTTAATTCACCCTATACATATTTGACCTGACTCCCAGTAGTCATACCATATTAATAACTACGCAATTTTAATCATTGCATACTCAAAACACTGTTAAAAGATGATGATTAATTACTTCAAATTATCTCTTTGCATCTTTGTTTGCTAGTCGATTACGTTTAATTCAATTCATCTCCTTTTTGTGAGGCTTAGTTAACTGTTACTCACAAAGTCATTTCTTTTTCAAACAATACTAGATTTATCCTAGAGCTTAATTATTTTATAAGATTTTTTTTTGGAAACAAATATCTTTTGTTTTATTTGTTTCTATATCTGTTTTGTGTGTTTTAATTCAACGCAGAGGCAGGTGATACTGGTTTCATTGCGTCATATATAATAGAAAAATCTCTACTCTTGCAAGTTTTTACTAGTTCCTCTTTAACAACTTCTTGCCTTTTCCGTTTTGTATAGATAAAAATCCTATTCCTTATTGCTTCCATACAAGTTGAATTGCATTTCATTTGTTGGTTAATTTATTTTAATACGCTTATAATCTTTGAAACTGTTTATTTAGTAGGTAATCCAATTATGAAAAAAATGTTCTTTTACACTACTATTAATGATCATTTACTTACATCGGACGTTTAACGAAAGGTAATGAGTTGCAGTTAAGTCTTTGGTAATGGCGACAGCCAAACGTCTAGATTTCCGTTGTGATTAAATATATAGTTCTATAAGTGTTAAAGGAACCTATTTAATGATGCTATAAGAAGATTTATTTCATAACTGTAATAAGCAGTTTAGTTTAAGTGACATTGACGTACACTATGGTGTGTATATGATCAAGTTTGCCGACGTCTCTTAAAACAATTATGTTTGTCAATGTATATTACATGTACGTTATAAGATAAAGGTCAGGATAGATTTTAAAGATTACGTCCAATTTGTGTATCATCTGTATGACTCTAACGACTGGCCTAAATGTTTGTAGATCGATTGTCAGCTAACATTGTTAGTAATTTCTTGTCAATTGTTACTTCACTTTTTTATTTTTTCAATGTTAGTCTTCCGTGAATACAGACTGTGCATCAATACCTACAAATACAACGCTATAACAAGATTTTGTTGCGAATGTCAGACTTTTTTCAGGTTAAATTGTATGAAACGATACCTGTTAGTTAGTTGTCATTAAATCTATTTTTTTTTTCAAATAATGATTATAACTTAATTGAGCCAAACACTATGAATGCCATGTACTCCAACGTTACCAAACAACAGTATACAGATACAATTGGTTAAGTTTCTGTTGAGGTTTGTTTAAATGCTCTCGATTGTGTACTAGATCCGAGAGTCATATCTTCACATAATTTATACATAGTGGTCAAACGAGATTTGTGTGGCATAATTAGTGATAGATTTATACACTTTAATTCATCTTGTATATTAATGTACTTTTAATTATATCTTGCCACGAATATAAGACATTCAAGTCGTACACGTTTAATTAAACACATAACATGCTTCCAACTAGCTGTAAAATATCAGCAGCGTGTTCAATTACCCCGAACTTTCAGTAACGTTCCGTAACGCTAGGGTCGGAACAACTCAACCCAAAGACATCTCAACCCGAGACAACTCGATCCCTTTCTAACGGGTTGAGTTGTCTCAACGTTGAGTTGAGTTATCCACAGGTTGAGTTGTCTTCGGGTTGAGTTGTCCCGCACCCGTAACGTTCGCTAACAGTCGTTGACTGAACATGCTGCAGTTGTAGAGATAGGTGTTATATGAACATTTTTTCGTCTTAAACAGGTATTTCTGTTTTATTGTGTATGCAGTACTTGTTTCATTGTTGATTCATTGCAGAAATTTTCAGTCGAATAGCGTAAAATTCTAAATAATGCTTATGTTTAAAGTAAATGTATTACAAAAAGTTTATTTTATTGATCACGCTAATGACGACTTTCAGGAAACAAAGGCTACAATAGAACTATAGTTAGAAATGAAGATGAATTATGCTTGAATGGCTTTGTTTTTTATTATATACTTTTGTAGATCTGATATCCTTTCAATTAATGAAACTCTGTGCTTTGGAATCTCTTTTTGATGTATAAATAATATTAATATGAAATGATAATTGTACATGCAATTGATGGTCAATTTAAAATGAACATTATTCGTATATTAAATGTTTTACTGTTTATAAAGTTTGTTTTATGTTATCTCTTACAGCCGCTCAGTTGGTAGCACCCAAGTCTACTGATTGAGGGGTAGTGGGTCGATCCTGGGCGGGGCATACTTTCGCAGAGTTTGGTCATGAAATTACTTCTACGGCAATTATCTCTCTCCTAAAATGAATCCTAATTATGTAGGCCAGTTGTCCTGTGGAAATTGCCTAGTAACTGGTTACCAGCTACATAGTAAATTCACAGTTTAAGCCTTTCCAACACGGAGTAGGTTGACTGACCGTGGTAATATGACCTATTACAATGTGTTGCTGATGAGTATATATGTAGCAGGGGGATCATCTGAGAAGCCTGGCCATAGCTAGGACAATATATCAAAATATGTTATGCTCTTTATGTAGCTAATGAGATTCAACTTGTATATATAACAACATCCAACATCGACCACTGAAAACCATTACTGTTCATTTGATTATTATGCAGTGGTAGATGCAATAGTGGCCGTGTATCTTCTTTTATTATTGAGTTTAACGCCGTGTCAACCCAATTTAGGTCATTTTACGGCGTCCAGCGCACATAACCTATTTTTTCTGAACCCTTGTCTATAACCAGTACTCCCCTACCCTTCCACAAGACCGGAAACTTTTCCATATATCTTATTAATGGAGAATAATTGACATTATTGTCAAATTTTCATGGAAGGGTATAACATCCCCGGGTGGGATTCAAACCCGTACCCCCTTCGGGACACGAGATTCCAAATCCCGGCGCTCTACCAACTGCGCTACTGGCCCTGGTTTTAGTGTATTTTCACTATCTAAAATGAAAAAGAATGGTTTCAAAATAGTTTTGTATGTATGTCATATATATAATTATAAAAACTAACATAGATGTAAGGTCAATGAGATACAGTCAAATTTATTAGTTCTGCCTCAACGCATACATGGCAGGGACATCCAATACTGGGTACATGTATTTACAATTTAATGACACCGCACAAATTTGAATCAGTTGATGCCTGCTAAATATAATCCAAGATAAATAACCTTTTTTAAGATTGTATAACCTTGTATTTGTTTCTTAGTTCAACAGTGATGTATGTTATATAGTAATAATTTAATGTAATTAAAAAGACCACATAGTTGGACAATGTTTTACCTTCTCAGTATTCAGGCCATTTAATGTCGATCATTTGAAACTAGCACGTTACTTTCTTCTCTCTTATAGGGAAACATTTATACGAAATGTATTAATATACATGACTTTTTTGTATTAAACTTCATTTTATAATCAGCATCATAATGTTGACAATTCCAGACTAAGGAATGCATTAGTTATCATATAGAGGGTTGCCCGCAAGACTGTAGTAACTCGCTATTTAACGCAATGCACCGCCACATTCTTGCGGGCAACCCTCGAAATTAACAATTTGAATCTTTCCTGTTGACAAAAACAAAATTTTGTTTACATTTTGAAGATCACGTGACTATATACCTTGATCTAGGTCAAGATAGTTTTCACGTAAGCGATGTCATTATTTATACATAATATAACTTTTTGTTATTTGTACGACCTGAAATGACGAAAACTCTGCGCATTAACCCTAGTTTCTTAGGTATTTAAATTATTTAATAGACTTTTCGTATATTTGTCCATATGTATTGTGAAAACGAACAATGACCGGAATATACGTAGTTATATGTTTAAGTAGACACAGAATCTCAAGTTACCAACAGTTCTAAAAAGCAACCCATTGCGTCTAATTCAAATTTTCAGAAAAATAGAAACATGGACATTTAAAAGAAAATTTGCATTACATACAATTGTAACTTCTCAAAATGACGCAAACAGTTCTTAACATGTTCAGTGCTTAAAACATAAAATGTCTGCATGTCACCATTTAGGATGATTTATCTGGACCCTAATTCAATTGTCCTCATTTTCCACATATATCGCTAGGGGACACACCACGCTAGGGGACACACCATGCTATCTATATAATAACATTTTAACATTGGTGCACAGGAGTGAATTTCAATCCTAAAACAACTTTCCTAAATGAAGTTCGCGACATAGTGTTGCCAACCAATATGGAAGAGTCTAGCGGTGGCTATGTCACAAAAATGTAATGACAATATAAATATTCCTGTCAAAACGCTTCTACAATTGGTAATGGGTTAAGCTACTCTTTAAAGTTTGACCTAGTTAACTTAGAATGTACAGTTTAACATGCATTAACAGTCACCTGCTATCAGCGGTCACCTCCTGCAAGTGGCCAATCTGGCTTCCTCCCTTTGAAAATTGTGCACCTGTCATAAGCAGCCATCTGCTCTCTGCGGCCAGTGGTCACCCATTTCCAAACACATTCACCAATTTATCTGTATTAAGTAGTCACGGTCAATTAAATTTTAGAATTATCAAAGTGTTACCATCATTATATAATGGCACAGACGTGTCAAAACCCACCCAGTTGAGTCTTGAAACAATCAAAATATATCAACTAAGTGTCTTCACATAAAGTAAGACTTCCAATTTACAGCTGACAATGTCACTTGTGCCCTTTTTTAAAGATCACTTAAACTTAGAAACTGCATAAATAATTAACTATTCAGATGAACTTATCAAAGCATTTTACCTGTACCTGGTTTAAGTGGTCACCTGTTGTAAGCAGCCAATTTAGTCATTTCCCTTCTCTGGATGCTTAATTAATGCAGGTTATACTGTATTAAATGATTACATTCGTTTGTTGTATGATCTTTTATCTCGATATTATTATGTAACGATGTTAACTGTTTATTATTTATATACTTGTAATTTTACTATCATTGATAAGATATGACTAATGTATTGTTTCTAAAAGGTTATACAAATGAAGTTATAATCTAGAACAAATATTAGTTCAGCGGCGCATATGTACATGTTGAGACAATATATGCACTTTGATGATATCTAGTGTTGGCAAGAGTATTGGTTGTGTCATGTCGTAATCACGATGTATTTGTACTGATTGACGCAACATGTACTATAATGACGCCTAGTGGCACCAGAAGTATTGATTGAACGATGTTGTAATCACGATGTATTTGTACTGATTGACGCAACATGCACTATAATGACGCCCAATGGCACCAGAAATATTACTTGAACGATGTTGCAATCACGGTGTATTTGTACAGGTTGACACGACATGCACTATAATGACGTCTAGTGGCACCAGAAGTATTGATTGCACGATGTTGTAATCACGATGTATTTGTACTGATTGATGCAACATGCACTATAATGACGTCTAGTGGCATCAGAAGTATTGATTGCACGATGTAGTTGTACTCATTGACGCAACATGCACTATAATGACGTCTAGTGGCACCAGAAGTATTGATTGAACGATGTTGTAATCACGATGTATTTGTACTAATTGACGCAACATGCACTATAATGACGCCTAGTGGCACCAGAAGTATTGATTGAACGATGTTGCAATCACGGTGTAGAAGTACTGATTGACGCAACATGCACTATAATGACGCCTAGAGGCAGCAGAAGTATTGATTGAACGATGTTGCAATCACGGTGTATATGTACTGATTGACGTGACATGCACTGTAATGGATTCTTCACATGTCTTATATTAAAGTGTGCCTAGAATGTGCAGCAGCATGCATGTACGTGATACGTGGACCAATAAAATGTCAAAGTACAATTTTTGAGTGTCAGAATAAGGCACATTAACAAAGAAAACCATTTTGACATTAAAATGTTCACATTAAATCAAAATAATGAAAAAGTTAAATGTTGTCAATACCTTTAATATTAAAAAAGTTAAAGTTAAGATGTACATGTAGTACAATATGTAATTAAACAAAACATCGATTGTTTTATTACGTTTTGATAACACAAATGGGGCTATTTAAATAAACTAAATGAACTGAGTTGTTTTAAAATAAAGAAAGATTTATCATATTGTTGACTACATTTCTGATTACTTGTTTCTTTTTTTTTAATCAATATTATAACAAAATTAAAGTTAATGCTTTCAAAATGGGATCTTTTGATTTGAATCAAAATATTGACGAGAATGACAGAAATAGCAGAGATGAACAGCAGAAAATGGACAAGCTAACATGGAGACATTTTATACTTAGTGCAATTAGCTTTATGGCGTTAGCTGGTGTTGGATTAAATAGGCTTACAGTTAGTCAGTATCTCTACAGGAGAGTTCAAGAAGACATATTTCCGAATATAACTTTCTCAAAAGGTGTGTCTTATTGCTCTAGTGGTGCAAATGATGAATCTAACGCAACAAATGAGAACGACTTAGCAAAAGCTCAACAAATAACTGCTGACTATCAACTGGTATTCTCAATTGTGTCGGGTGGCCCAGCGGTTGTGTCAAGTATGATATTAGGCGCCTTTACAGATAAATTTGGTCGAAAATTTCTGATGATTTTTTCTTTAAGTGGAAGTATGCTGTATGGAATAATCTTTGCAATCGGGTCATATGTTAAAATGGACTTATGGCTATTTAGTATCGCTTACGTCACTGTTGGTTTGGCTGGGGAATTATTTACATATCTACTCGCTGCATTTGCTTACGTTGCTGACATAACCAGTTCAAAGAACAGAGCAACTGGTATAATTCTTGTTGAAGTTAGTCTTGGTCTAGGAGCTACATTGGCGTCATTAGTTTCTGGTTATATAATTCAAGACTTTGGATTCGTAATACCTTTCCTCGTTGCTCCTGGCTTGCTACTAATAGCTTTATTATTAGTTATTTTTATTCTACCAGAGTCTTATCCTAAGCATAAACGTAAAGAAACAAAATCCAATTTTGTATATTTTCGTCATGCTTTTGAATTCTTTTATGCCTCATGGAACCGTGGAAACCGCTGGAAGTACGGTGTAATTATACTCGTACTGGCTCTAAATATCACAGCGTTTTTAGGGCATGCTTCTATTGAACCGTTATATCAACTGAATAAGCCATTTTGCTGGACACCTTCCAAAATTGGAAATTTTGGGTCTATCAGAAGGGTGACTCTGCAGCTTGGTACATTCATTGTAATGAAAATCATGAAGAAATTCTGTGAAGACGATACTATTGGGATAGTTGGAGCATTGTCATTTGGGGCAGGTTTTGTGCTAGAAGGTTTGGCAACTAACGATCTTATGATTTATTTAGGTAGGATGTTGATATTTTTACAATTTTACATTTCAAAAATGTGTCTCTCTATGCACAGGTTTTCTCTAAAAATGTTTTCTTTCTTTTATTGGAATTTTGAGGACGCCACAATTTCAATACTATTCAGTACAATATTTCTTTATTTAGCATAATCTATATACAGATTATTGCCTTAAACAAATCAAAGTAGCCTGATAGGTGCTACAAACAAATCCAAGTAGCCTGATAGATGCTACAAACAAATCAAAGTAGCCTGATAGATGCTACAAGATTTTTATAAATTTATAAGTTGTATTGTTTGTATAGCTTTAAAAAGTCAAGGCTTTAAACCTTGAATAATGAGAATGATAAATTGTCACAGAAATCCGTATATACATACAATTCATAAAGGATATATAATCAGAAACAAAGGAAGCCTCAGAAGGGACTTGTAGCATGCGTATTGCTTATCATCAACATTAATGACATTGGCCTTGTAAATACATTGTATAGAGAAATTGAATTAGGTGAGATTGTTAGACCATGACAATGATACTAGAATTTTGCGACATTTTTTATCATTTTCATCATTTTATTGTTTCATAGTTGCACTGGTTGGTTGTTGTGGTATGTTGGCGGTAGGAATGATGCGTTCTATTACTTCAAGAATGACTAGTCCAAACCGTCAAGGTATGATACAATCGTATGGTATAGTCCGACAATATTAACCTGAGCTTGACCTTTATGCAAAAATATATTAAACTCAGTATTTACTGCCTATTTTTGTTTACGTTTGTAATTTGCGCTTTATCGGAATCTTTCGGCAAAATACATGTACTAAACAATTAATTTTTGTTTTCATACGAATAAATACTTTAAAACTGTGCCACAACATTGCGGACTTGCGTTCTTCCCCAGAAACGAATGAGTCCACAATTAAAATTGCAATAACATGCCATGTTTACAAAATTGATTTATAGTGACATAGGTTGCTATAAACAAATCTATAACCGTATACACACATACGGAGACTCACGATTTAAGTGAAGTGTGTAATTATTATAATAAGATGGTTCAAGCTCAGTTAATATTGTCGCACTATATAATGATTGCATTGAACATAAATGCGCGTTTACCTTACAAATAACAAATTATTTCTGTTTATGATCCTGATTTTAATATGTCAATTCCTGTGTATAATCGTATTGCTTTGTCCTATGAGGCACATTTTCCAAGATTATAAAATTCTAAGGCCATCGTACCAGCGGTAATGTTCATGCGGTTTATATTCGGAGTTATATCACAACGATTCCTCATGAGTCCTACAACAATCTATACTACGATATTGAACATGGATTGAATTCCCATTGACTGACACAAACGAGGAAATGCGCTTTCTGTGGTCCATTCGGAACTCCTCGACCTTTCATGAATGAATAATCTCGGAAGGATTCGTGGGACGTTTATCCTGGCGGCGTGGGTTTTTGCTACCTACGCGAAGCACAGGCGAAGCATGAAACGGTTATGCAAAATAGTTCTTGTAGTAGACACACAGATCTTTGTCAAACATATTTCTATGTTATTTATTGAACCAAATTTTGTTCAGCGATATCATTGAACTCCGTTATTTCAAATTTACGGACTGAAAACGAAACATCACTCATCGCCTAACGATCGTGTAAGTGTTTACTTCAACGCCGGTAGTTTCAAAATGGCGCCTAAATATGTCCGAGGTTATTCGTAGCGAATTGCCGAGGAGTTCCGGATCGCTGCGGTCCATAAATTTCGAAATATCTACTTAATACACCTCTGATATTGCTATCGTCATTTTTAAGAGCAAGTTTGTGGCAGTAACGGCATTTAATGCAGTCAAACTTCAATCGGTTGTGCGTCTTATTCGGATCAAGAGTTTGTAGGTCCAATTTGCGGGCAGGCAATGTACAACTTCACGGAGTGCTGTCATAAAATATTTTCTACAAATATTTCCTGCCTCAAGTAGAGCAGTTGTCAGTAATTGGCTTTTGTATAGGCCTTGTATTAGATTAACACTTGAAATCCAGATATTAAAGCTACAGTCCAATAAACATAAAAATAGCCGTGAGGGCAACGTACGGGCGCCGAGCGATTAAGCTCCGCAAGGACCCGTACGAACTATTGCGTATCCGTACGGACTGTTACGTTTTTACCAGGGTCATTGAGATGAGCCGTGGATACACGTTTCAGTTTCAAAGTCAAACCGTGAACACAATTGTGGCCGAGTGTGGATTAAACTTGCATATCTTCCAGCTACGGCTCCGTACGGGTGTGTTGTTCTTAGCTATGTGCGTACTGTCACCTTAATACGCAAGGCTTCCCACGACCTTCATCTGTCTGCTCGTACGGGTCTGCAACAAGCCACGATTTTATGGGACTGAGGCATAAGATTGCCAGAGAACTGAAGACTAACCATCGCAATATAATTGAAATAATGTTTGGAATTTTGAGTACAGCACCACTCATTTGAAAAATTAAGGTAGAAGCAAACCTGAAGCTGCCTAATTCTTTCGTGGAGCTTGGTCACGAAATTATTTCTACGGCCATTCTCCCTCATAGTCATACCAAATATTCTTAATTATGCATGGCAGTTGTCAGTCACTGACAAAAGTATGCGCTTAGTAGTCGGTTAACAGCTAAATCCAGAGATTTAGCATTCCCAGGAGCAGTGAGTACGTTGACTGACCGCCGTTATGATGTATACAATGTGTTAATACGGCGTTAACCCCCCCCCCCAAAAAAAAAACCTGCCTAATTCACGAATAATTACATATTACAAGTGTTGTTATTTCTCAAGGAGCAGCAGCTGCGTGTATTTCTACGGCAGAGACAATGTGCCATTTATTCTCTGGTATATTAGCTAATGCTATTTATGGGGCAACTGTTGGAACAGTCAGAGGTGCAACATTTTTTGCAATGGCAGGATTTTGTGGTTTAAGCATAGTACTATTAATGTAAGTATTACATTTTTATAACATAAATTAATTAGGTCAAAGAAAGTTCATTTATAAATTATGTTTGTATATGTACTTATCTACATAAATAGAGAATATTGATTGTTCCTCAGACATACAAGTTCCATTAATTCGGGGACTAATTCTGTTAAAGTTTGAAAAAAAGTTCAAAAGCGGTTTAAAGTTTGCTTCCATATACATGTTCAGCTGACTTGACAATTTGTGCTAAACTATTGATCATTAAATCACCTTCAGGCTGGTGTTCGCTCACAGTACCCATTTACACCTGGGTGAAGTGGAACAACAGTTACTGTAGGTTGCTACCTCAAGGAAAATTAGAGTTCTAATTAATAGGGGTGTAACAATACGGCCAAAACCGTATTGCAATATATTGCAATATTCAAAACCCGTATTGCAATATATTGCAATACTTATCGGTTTTGTAAGTAGACGTGCGAAGCATGAATTAATGCACGTGCATTGCATTCGCTACACTTATATGTGTATTTCAAATGACCTCTTATCCAAATATTTGAACATCTTGTACAAAATTAAATATATATGTTAGAAAATGCATATTATAAAACAGATTTCATAAGGGAGTTATTCTCTTATTTGACGAAATATTTTACATTTTAAAGCACAATAAGATTATTACAAGTTTTCAACACGTTTTAACATTCATTCAAATATTTAAATTTTAGATTCTAATAAAATCAATTAGTACGACGCACAACTACAAAAACCGGTTCAGGAAAAATCGAACCGGTTAAAAACCGTCAGAATTCGTATTGCAATATAAACCGATATATCGGTAAACCGTTACACCCCTACTAATTAAGGACTTTTCGATCCCTAAGTGCGTCCTACCACTGGACCACTGCTCCTCCTGCTCAGGAGGTGGTGTTTGTAGCAGGTATATTACGTTACTTGTACATCCTTGCCTTCAAGCTAGTTTTTATGGCGACGTGGTAGCGAGTGCACTTACGACTCGAGAGGTCGTGGGATCGATTCTCAGTTCAAGTCATGAGTTTTGGGGGTTACACATCTGTAAATGTTGACTGTATTTTTTCTGCATTATCGATATAATTTACTTTGACTAATTATACTTCTATCATTACAACTTCTTGTATTTATTGTGTAATATAAAAGTTTTGCTCTCCACATCTGGAGGAATAATGAAGCTATCGATGAAAAAACTCTATTCGAAATATGAAGTAACGGCAATGCGCTTGGGGTAAAGTTTGGTGCAAAAAATGAAATATAATCTAGACTCAACATTAATGATGTTTTACTTTTGTATATGCCCATAGACATACAAGGTAATGCCGTTTTATGCTATATTAGAATGTATGTATGTTTTATAATACAATACAATACAAGTATTAAGTCTTTGTTTGCATTAAGTAACGAAATATGACAATATAACACCTGCTTGGTATCTTTTTTATTTCATTTTAGCATATTCAAAATTGGGACGAGAAACGAAAAAAGCAAAAATTCAGCTTCAGAACAAGACTCTATTGAAATAAAAGCGTATACACAGAAAGAGAAATTATGAAAGCTATAAGGAAGCAGGTGGATTTAAGGAAGAGTTTGGCACTCTGGTTGTAATAAAAATCAAGTGTTAACTTGTCAAACATTTAATTGAACTAGAGCTAAAACCGCATGACACATTGATTGTTGATGACGATGATAATTTGGATAAAACAATTGTAATTGCAACATGTGGCTGTTCTGTGAGTAATTCTCGATGAGTGATTATAAACCATATTCCTTTAAATGTGAATTGTTTGGTGTAGAAACGAGACTGTTTTAAGTTGCCACTCACACTAAATAGGTGTTATTTAAGTGCATAGTTTTTTCAATTTATTTGGTAGTAATGTATGTTATGTTTTGATCATGGCACTCTTCCTGTCTTCGATTATAGGAGGTTGGATTTAAAACATTATAATTTTTTTGAACGGGTAGTAAGAACAGAAATATATGAAATTGACGTGGCAAATTTACCAATTAATCCATTTTAAGTGTACATGTATTCATTATTATTGTTTTCAAATTTTTCTCAAGATGAAAGAAATATTAAATCAATTTCAATACAGTTATTTATTTAAATATAGGGAGGCAAGACAGGATAGAGCGCCATGATCGTGCGACCACATACACGACTCATGCAGGTTGCTTCGTCATCTCAGGATGACGAACGCAGAAAACAAAGCGTTAGTCCATGTCCCAGCAAAACATCAACAGCTCTGGTAACCATGCCATATAACCCAGCCAACATTCTATATCGGCCCGACATCAAACCTATATGGTTTTCTATGACGGTCCGACGTCGGATTTAATCTCGGCTGCAAATAGGAATGATGTCGACCCGACATCGGTAGTACAATATCGGGCCGATGTCCACACAATATCGGCCCGATATTTCTTGCCTACATCGGGCCGACATCAAAACAATAGCGGTGTGATGTCAGTCAACAGTAGAAATTATTTTATATCGGTCCGACAGCAAACCTATATGGTTTTCTATGACGGCCCAACGTCGGATTTAACCTCGGCTGCAAATAGGAATGATGTCGACCCGACATCGGTTATACGATATCGGGCCGATGTCTACACAATATCGGTCCGATATTTCTTGCCTACATCGGGCCGACATCAAAACAATAGCGGTGTGATGTCAGTCAACAGTAGAAATTATTCTATATCGGTTCGACAGTAAAACGGTATGGTTTTCTATGACGGCCCAACGTCGGATTTAACCTCGGCTGCAAATAGAAATGATGACGACCCGACATCGGTAGTACAATATCGGGCCGATGTCTAAACAATATCGGCCCGATATTTCTTGCCTACATCGGGCTCACATCAAAACAATAGCGGTGTACATGTACATTAATAAACCGTGGAGTGAAAATAAACAGCCAGTATGCAAAAAACAAACGGATTTGTTACAAAAAAGATTATAAAAGCAAATATTTAGTATATTCTAACTATAAAGAGCAAATGATAAATACGGCCTTGTTAAAGCATGTCGCGAAATTATGTTACAAATATTTTCAACCATAATTTTACTTTAAAATAAGACAAACAGATAAATTTTGTATTTTTCAATCGCTCAAATGGTTAAAATGAAGTGATTAACAGTGTTTACACATTTGTTAAATCATCATTAGATCTACTTTTAAAAGAAAATAAACTTCACCTTCATCACCTTCCTTTGACTTTTAGTTTTTTTGGTTGAAAGAAGGAATGCAGTGAATATTTGCCAGTTCTTCATTTAAAATAATAGTATTATATAAGAGTGGTTTTTATGTACTTAAAAAATATTGATTTCAATTACAAACAACATTTCATTTCAAAACACAGCTAAAATTATTTTAAAATTCATACCAAAATGTACAATTATTTGCTGCATGGTAATCAAGAAAACGCAATATCGTACCGTTGTCAATCCGATATACAAAATAGTTGCGTTCATTACCATGTAGGCCCGACGCAGACCCGATATACCTTTTTTGACGTTACATGAAATAGGGTTTGTGTGGTTCTGGAAATTGAAATCATACACAGGACTATTTATTAACATAATTAAGTGAACAATACAATTGCAGTTAGCATTTATCAAAATATTAAGTATGTCGGCATTGCAGCGGTCCGATGTCGGTCCCAAAATAGGCACATTTTGCTGGTACGACAGTACGTAAATATAATAAGTAGATAACAGAGGTGTTTCATTAGAATTAATTTATTTCATAATATTTTAACGATTTAACAATATATGGAGGTGTAGCTGAAAACGCACTATCGTACCGATGTCAATCCGATGTACAAAATAGTTACATTAATTGATCATGTAGGCCCGACGCAGACCCGATATACTTTTTTGATGTAACATGAAATTGGGTTAGTGTGCTTCTAGTAATTAAAATCATACACAGGACTATTTATTAACATAATTAAGGAAGCAATTCAATTGCATTTATAATTTTTCAAAATATTGAGTATGTCGGCACTGCAGCGGTCCGATGTCGGCCTCAAGTCGGCACATTTTGCCGACATGCCGACATTAATTGTATATCGGCCCGATATGGTCATGCTGGCTGGGATATTTCCCTTCCCTAAATAAAGGAATGACTTGGTCTTTGGAAACGATCAGAGCCAGTAAAATGCTTCGCCAGAATAAGGCAAACGTTTGACTTACTCAGAACAGCTTGTCTAGTTGTTACAAGCAAGTCTATGGATCTATATACAAAATATTAATTACAAGGTTTTTAGTTTAATCTAACCGCTGTACATAATTTATCAGTATGTCAAAAAAAATCGTACATGGGATTATTTTACTTGAAGTTTCATAACTAGCATTAATACGTTTTTTACAAATCATTATTTAATTGCTTTTTTAATTTGATAGTGCCGTTTATATGTATTTGATAACAACTCACAATATTTAGGATTCATCTTCCAAAATTATCTTCCCCATATTTAATGTCCTTTTTACAGTACTTAACTATTGTTACATGCTCTGTCCTTTAGGACCCATATAACGCAGTCGGCTAAGGGGAAGGAAAGGAAATGAACATATGATAAGCTCAAGTGGTCGCTGGTTCGAAACCTAGCAAATGCCTAAATTTTTATATTTTATTTTTATTATATATTTATATTTTATAGTTTATATATTTACGTATTAAGAGGTAACATTGACATATTGAGAAATATAATCTTATGAATATTTTAAAATTAAAAGTGTTATGTTTACGTTTTATTACGGTTACTTTAAGCTGTATAGTGCGTACAATTTGACCCCGACCTTACCTTTCACATTTGCATCTAATTATCACCTACACATATCCCGGTGAAAATCAATACCACGCCTAATACCACTTCGACTAGTTACGTATTTAGAATATAATTAGACATGTATAGAGTATACACAGCCCGCGTGTATAATAACTCACGAATCAAATGCATTCAAACGGGAAAGTCGTGTTCTTACATTTTGATAACAATTAATAATAAAATGGGCATGGGGATGATGATTGCGGGGCTAAAACCAACAACCTTTGAATTGGTACCTAGCCTCATCGTACAATCCTCTAGTCCGGCCTATGTGTAATAGACACTCATTTTACGCTTTAAATGTACTTTAAAATTAATCCCTGTGTTATAATTACATTCGAGCCTTGTCGATAAAATCCGATTGTTATCGAGCATTAATACTACATTCGTATTCAATGTAATGAATATTCTTGCATAAAGGTCAGGTCGGGGTCAATGTGTCCGCACTATACATGTATTTGACTTATACAATTACACAATCATATATCATTATTTGAATTATTGAAATATAAAATAAATATTTCAAAATGCATTTGTTTTATTCATTTTTTAAATAGGTAATTTATAATATTAGTCCAATACCAGTACATGTGTGTCTTAGTATCATCATTACATCAGATGTATTCCAAAACAATGCTTTACCATAATGATTACGCTGTTAGACATTGTAAATTACAATCTCCGTAAACAGAGATCCTGTTCTACTCGCGTTGTCGTACTGGATCTCTACTTAGTCAATGCAAGGTCACGTCGAGATGAACTTTGTGTCGACCAATCAATGCGTAGCTTTCATCTAGACGAAAACACTATTAATCACATTTTGATTTCGTAATTTCTATTTTTAGACCAAGGTTTGCATGCAAATTTAACAGCGGTATTATTCACAGTCTGCGATTGGGTGGCTCATTTCAAATTGCGTGACGTAGACGATGTAAACAAGTTACGTATCATAACAATTTCGTCATCAATATTATGATGAGAAAAGGTCACCTGAACGTGACCTTCGTTTGGAAAAGGCCAGATCTAAATTAGCGATATGTGAGCGGTAAAATTTTAGATCGGGTTTTAATCAGATTGTGTAAATTATAACGTTTCAAACTGATGTCGACGTAAGAAAAATCAATAACTTGATTTTCAACTTAAAATTTCGACAATTTTGTTCACGATCGACCCCCTGATTTTTTTACATATAAACATTGATACATTCATACAAAATATATTTTTCAAAAAAAATGTATGTCACCGGTTTAATGTTTACGATAAGCTAAAAATGTGACGGCGTGTAGACATAAAACGACGTTAATTTTTACGACGATTTTTTATTGTTTTCCAAACGTTACGTCGTCGTTAAGTAGCTCTCTAGCAAACCTGTTATCAATTGTAAGCAAAATTCTCTGTGCATACAATGATGCATTTTTTAAAAGAAGTTTCGAGCTTGTTAACACATTAAAACGTCATTTAAACTAGCGCGACGTTTTCTACGCGTGTTTTATACGTGTGACGATTACACGTCGTTGCCATGGTGACGTCGCGATAAAAATGAAAATAATTGTCATATTTATAAAATACAATTGTGACTCTACATGTACACCGACTTTTGTGAAGTTTGACTGACTTTTGATTTTTATGAAACATTGTATCCACCTATCTGAAGTAAGCATTGTTGGTAATAAAAAACGAAATTTATATGCTATTCACAGATACATACATTTATGACTTGACTGATATGTTGAAGCTTACTTATTTCAGGGCCTGTCTTAGTTTAGTTGCATTAATTAGTTGTCAAGATATGATGTGTAACAAAATTTATAATTGCGACATTTTGCGTTAGGGGTTGCGACATAATACGTTAGTAAAAAATAGCGACATTTTGCGTCAGCGCTGCGACATTTTGCGGGAGACGATTGCGACATAATGCGTCGATTGCGACATAATGCATCGACATTGCGACATTTTGCGTCAAGTGCGACATAATGCGGCGTTGCGACATATTGCGGCGGTACAACGAGTCCTTTACAAAAATTTACAGCAATTTAATACGACAGTAACTGAACAAAAACTTCTATTTGGCGACGAGACACTTGACCTTAAGACGAATATTACACTATTTAAAAGTATTCATAATTCCATAATAAATACAAGAAGATTTATTTAAACATTTGCACATCCGTAATAATCCAAAGCAGCCTATAGTTCTCAAATGGTTGACGTCTTCAATGTATTATTGATTTAATAAATATCCTACATTATCCCTTTCTGCCTCATCCCTTTGTTTCCTGTGTCTGTCTTTCTCTCTGTCTTTAACCTTGACTGCTTTCATCAACTAGCTATTTTATTAAAACATTAAAATATGTATAGCTACAGTCCCATAAACATAAAAATAGTCGAGAGGGCACCGTACGGGCGTCGTGCGATCAAGCTCCGCAAGGACCCGTACGAACTCTTGCGTACCCGTACGGATTGTTACGTTTTTACCAGGGTCCGTGTGATGAGCCCAGGATACACGTATCGATTTCAGAGTCAAACCGTGAACAAAATCGTGGCCGGGTATGGATTAAACATGCATATCTTCAAGCTATGGCTTCGTACGGGTGTGTTGTTTTGTACCATGTGCGTACCCTCACCTTGATACGCAAAGCTTCTCACGGCCTACGACTGTCTGCACGTACGGGTCCGCAGTTCAAGCTACGATTTTATGGGACTGAGGCATAACCGGTAATGTATGTATTTGTAATACTTGGGGTTTTTGTAATTTGAAAAGAGAGATAACAAAATTAGCTTTTCAAGCTATCTTCTCAATCCTCTCTATTTCAATATTCGACTTTTACTGTATATATGTATTTATGTTTGTATTTAACTCAATACGTTTGATGTCACAAGAAACAAGCAGGCAGATATGTCTACTTCAGATGAAGGTTAAAGTAGTTAAACATTTTGTCTGGTTTCCAGTCGTACTCTGACTGGTAAAAGTACGCCAGGCAAAGCATGATCATGGCCGCGCCCGATGTAATGAATTAGGTATTGGATAATTATGTTTTCAAATGAACATTTTTCACTACATAGGCTTAAATCAAAGGATCATTGTACAAGGAATACAGTGGTTACCTTTTTTTAGTTGCTACATGTTTTTGTTAATCGTTCACTAAATATATGTGTAATCAGAAAAATCAAAATTGAATGTCCTATATAGTACCGAACTCTTACTAAAGTAACTATCGTCAGCAAATGATCATGCAAGATTAAGAAAACATAATACAATGTACCTGAATATTAACTGAGGAGGCCGCCATGATTACGGCTTGCCTGACCCGATAACGATAGTGGTAAGGGGCGGGTAATCCAGACTATTAAACACTCTCCTCAGTATGTCCCCAAAAAAGTAAAATAAAAACAAAAACTCTGAACATTCATATTCCAAAAATTATATATTTAATATCTAGTGTCATTTACTGTACATATATAAACTTTATGGAATATTTTAAAAACTCTTTGATAAACAGTGTGAGGCGATATTGAATATACTGCAAATGATTTCGACAATAAAAACAATTCATTAATTTATCATGTTTATTATTTAGTATAAATGAGAGTAATAAAACACATTGTTATTGCAAACTAATTAATGGCAAGTTTTACGAAGACAGTTATTACCTCCCTTTGAC
Organism: Mactra quadrangularis; assembly: GCA_025267735.1. NCBI lineage: Eukaryota > Metazoa > Mollusca > Bivalvia > Venerida > Mactridae > Mactra > Mactra quadrangularis. The sequence continues at coordinate 13,381,959 of CM046298.1, forward strand.
AGTAAAATTTTCAGTCAGTAGAAAATATGGGTTAACATTTTTTTTAAACTGACATTGTTATAAGTTAGGCACTATACTACAGTAACACTGACATCAAAAATAAAAATCATGTATCAAAAAATATGTGAACATTTTTTTCACATGTCAGACGAATCGTTAATGTATCAATTAATTTACTACACATATTGAGGGTTGTCTGCAAGACTGTAGTAACTCACTCTTCAATGCAATACACTTACTACAGTCTTGCGGGCAACCCTCGATATATCGTGGATTTAAATGTTATCTAGTTTCTATAAATTGGGAAAGGCTGTCTGCTCATAAATTATTCAATTATCGTGCAGTATACTATAACTTGTGCAAACTGCCATTTACCCAGCTGATTTAAATCAATAGCGAGTATACAAGTACGCTGGTGAATAATTATACCAATGGGGTTAACGTATGCGCCACAGGAAGTTGAATAAAAAGAATAAACAAAAAAGTACATACATTACATAACTCAGTATTAGTGAGTTAATGTTTGGTGTTTGTTGGGTTTTTCAGTTAATTTTCTACGTTAAGTCGTCGTTCTCATGGTTCCTAGATAAGCCTATTTATCTGGGTCAAAACTTTTAACCTAGTATAGTATTTTGCACATACCTGTAGCCTGTTCAATTACCCTAAATGTTCCAAAACGTTCCATAACGATACATTCGGAACTCCTCGGCCATTCGCTGCGAATAATCTCGGACATATTTAGACGCTATTTTGAAACTACCGGTGTTGAAGTAAACAAATATACGATCGTAGTGATGTTTCGTTTTTACTCCATAAATTTTATACATCACTCATTGCCTTAACGATCGTATATTTGTTTATTAGATTAGATTATTCGCAGCGAATGGCCAAGGAGTTCCGAATGTATCGTTACGGAACATTTTGGAACGTTTAGTGTAATTGAACAGGCTACTTGCCAGTGGTTTACAACTGCATTACTTAATTAGGAGGTAAAGAAATGATAATAGAAAATATTTCATGACCAAGCTACACGAAAGTATGTAGGTCCAAAAAAAGCCACATACGAAAATTGCATTTTTGCGAAATTAAAAATGTATAAATAACATTATTTGAGTTGGTCTTAAAAAATCTTTCATTAAAGTGAAAGTTCTTTTTCTTTGATAATTATATAATTCAATTCTAAAATGTCATCCCTTTCTTTGGATATCTTACGCGTGTTTCCGATGGTACATTCCACAGCCATCTAAGCAAATACTAAAAGCAAACGTTTCTCTATCTATTTCAAGTATCAATATATACCTATTTGTATCAACCTTATAGTGGTTACTATATAAAAATGTGAACTTGTAAAAATATTTACATTCTGGTGTACAGACACGAAACTAACATTAGATAAAGGCACTTCACAAACTACACAAGCATATAATTATTATATTTGTATATATAAATACGGCCTGTACTGAGAGATTTCAAGCCTAATGCCTCAGTCCCATAAAATCGTGACTTGTCGTGGACCAGTACGTGCAGACAGCCGTAGCCCGTGGGAGGCCTTGCGTATTAAGGTGACGGTACGCACATGGCACAAAACAACACACCCGTAAGGAGCCGTTGTTGGAAGATATGCAAGTTTAATCCATACTCGGCCACAATTTTGTTCACGATTTTACTTTGAAACTGAAACGTGTATCCACGGCTCATCTCAATGACCCTGGTAAAAACGTTACAGTCCGTATGGGTAAGCAAGAGTTCGTACGAGTCCTTGCAGAGCTTGAACGCACGGCGCCCGTACGGAGCCCTTACGGCTATTTTTTATGTTGATGAGACTGTAGCATTAGTCTCATATGGGAATTTACAGGCATAATATGATCTTTAAATGAAGACAAACTTACCCAATACAAAATATTTAATCTAATACTTAAAAATTTCTACTATAAAGACCATCTTGGTTATTGCAAAACTACGGAAGCCCTAGAAGGACATTTTATGTCACTTGTTATGACTTATTTGTTATGACTGATTTGTTATAACTTATTTGTTATGATTTTTTTCATGTTAAACGTTCAGTCTACGTTAAACTTGAAAATAAATCATAACAAAAAAGTAATAACAAATAAGTCATAACAAATAAGTCATAACAAATAAGTCATAACAAGTAACATAAAATGTCCTTCCAGGGATTCCGTACAAACTCATGCGATGATTATACTTAAATACTTAATTTGAGAGAAAAAGAGTGCTACATTAAGACTATTCAACTATTTAGATTATCGATTTAGACTGTCCTAATAGTATATGCTTTCCAGTGGAATACCGGGATTTATCGGTGAAATAAAAATTGATATTCCACTGTTTTGAAACAATGAAAATAAATTTGTATTGTTCACTGTTTGGATGCGCCGTTCTGCATGGTGACATAACAAACTTAAACTTATAAAAAAGTCCAGTTTGAAGCATAATATTATAATAAACAGAAAATTTGTTTATTTCAGTGTATTCACTCGTTGGCTAATGATATTATATTTTCACTCGTGGTTACGCCACTTGTGAAAATATTGCATCCTTAGCTCACTCGTGAAATAAAAATCGATCTTACACCGAAATAATAGTACTCACGTACTAGTTTTCACGTAGTAATAGTGTACTAATGTGCTGTTCTAAACAGGATAGGCTATTATTATTGTTTAAATCAGTTAATATTATGTCAATATCATTTAGTAAAATCATCGTACGTCCATGGCAAGAAACATTGATAATATTGTCATTTCTGACCTATCAATTCCAAATATTATTGAATAATGTAGAATATTATATAACTTTTGAATGTCATATCATACGTGACATGTTGGTTATCTTTCTGACTTTGAACTGCAAAAGTTTATGAAATCGACTTATGATAACTGTTTTCGTAAGATTTTTGTGAAAATGTGCAAATGCCTATACATGTATGTTCTCGTATGTGACAACAGATCATCTATATAAAAATTATCAGAGACAAAATGGTCCCTAAATTATTCAATGTACTTAATGTCATCGTCACAAATCTACAAATGATCACCTTTGTCCGTATAATCAGTGGATAATCTGCATCAATCATTTTTATGTGTAGATTACTTTCACAGTTATGTTTCACTTTACTCTGTAATTGTCATTGTTAGAACACTACTACTAACACAGAGTTTTCTTACAGTTTTGACATCTCTACAAAAGTTGATATTTAAGTTGAAATCTGTGAACCAGAAGCTATAAAAGATCACCATGGGTGGTCGACACCAGGTACCATCAATACATCAATTTAGTCTGTACACAACCAGTGCCATCGTCAATAGCTGTGTGACCGCTAGATAATAGGGGTGTAACGGTTAACCGATATACCGGTTAATATTGCAATACGAGTTCTAACGGTTTTTAACCGGTTCGTTTTTCATTGAACCGGTTTTGTAGTTAAGAGTCTGTCTTACTGCTTGTTTTTATCAGAATCTGATAGTTAAATGTTTAAACAAATGTTAAAATGAATTGAATACTTGAAACACTATTACTGTGCGTTTAAAGGTTAAACATTTATTCAATTGAAAGAAAAATATTTTCAAGAGTCTGTTTCAAACCACGCATTTTTCTAACATATAGACAATTTTACATTTGTAATTCAAACATTTGGATAAGAGATCATTTGAAAATACCCATATGCGTGCTATGCTCATCCATTTAAGACGAGGTACATGCATTAATTAATGCTTTGTATGTCTAAGCGAAAACCGGTACGTATTGCAATATATTGCAATACGGGTTCTGCATATTGCAATATATTGCAATACGGTTTTTACCGTATTGTTACACCCCTACTAGATAATGTATGACATTAATGCAGTCTCTTATCTTTTCTAGTATTAAAGTATAAGTCTTTTGTCAACATAGATGTTATACATGGTATTTGTTTCATCATATGAAAGTCCTCGTTGTCAGGGTTATTAGATTGAAAATTCTGAGCCACTTTTTTATTCACTCTCGTTAGTATTCTCCTGAATTCCATCTTGGTTCCATGTTCTCGTAGTGTTTGACATAGTGCTTGAATGAACCAAGAACCATTCATTCCATTCCTCCAAGAATAGAATCCTGGAACTGTCGAGTAAGCAAAGAGAAAGTCTGCTTCTATTGGAAGTTTGATAACATGTGGGTCATCCTCCGGTAGCTGGTCATCAGACGATGCCTTTCCTTTAGCATCTGTGACATCAATTGAGACACCGGGGTCAGTTTGTGCCCCTCTACATGCTTGAATTATGAATAACTTTGGTTTGCCAATCAGAGACGGACAACCTTTAAATGGTTTTACAAGTTCTGTTATTTCTATAGTAGTATCGGTTCCATAGACCACGCCTTCATCTCCATGACTTAGTATTACACAAACAAAACAGTCTGCTTGGCTATGATCCATTGCTGCCATTTCATAACAAGCATTTTTCATACTCTGAGCAGATCTATCTCCCATTATTTTAACTGTAAATCCTGAAAAAATGACACATAATTCAACAACGTAAACCCTGAACAACAGGCTCCAGCTTTGATTTCAGTTTTGAAGATACATTTGATTTTACTATAAACAGTGTGAGGAATCACGTGACCTATCTAGTTCCTATTCCTAACACGGCGAAAATGACGACCAGTTCAACAAATTTAAAAGAAAAAGACAATGTAAATGAAAGTTATACATAACCGATTTTTATCAGACCTAATGCAGTCTAAGCAGTACATAGTTCTTTTTCTAGCAACAGTTCTCCCCACAACGGCCCTAGTTTCCTAGATTACATCGAGGTTTTGAACGAGTCGAGAGATTTTGGAAAAACTTCGATTATTAATTACTTATTATTGATTATATTAAATACATGTACATGTACGTGTATATATTTACCTAAATCTGTAAATTCTCTTCTAAGGTTTCTCTCATCAATACTAGAACCAGCACGATCACCTAGTCCTATTTCTTTTAATTTTCTACCAAATTTCTCATTATTGATCAGTAATGCATAACCTCTGTATTTATGTGTCATGTTATAGTTGTCATCACTTTGACTAACTGTGATTTTATCAGGAATCTGAAATAGTTACAGTAAAGTTTCAATGTCAGGACCTTTCAAAACGTATGATCTTAATAGCGAATGTTCAGTCTTGTTTTAAGGTCCATTTTCCTCTCAAGTAAAGCATTTGTGACTTAATAATCGTCAAAATCACGTAAATTTTCAATAACAAAAGTGATTTTTATAGTGAAATTTATCAGTTACTGTAGTTTGATTTGGTAACATATTTTGTATTACTTATAGTGCTAAGGTCCATTGAGTACAGTTGCTGCATATAGTGGGTAAAGTTGACTAATGGTAGGACACGAGCAATAATACTTAGGTGAGCGTGAAATGTGCTCACGCATCTAAGTTTCTTAAATTGGTTTTAACGTCGTATTCAATACATATTTAAGTTATATATGACGGCAAGCTCTTCCTACTACAGGTTTCCGGGACACTTTTCTATTACCAGTACTTACTTACCCTACCACGAGGCCGACAGCTAATGTATAGGGTATGACCTACCGCGACCGGGTTCGAACCCGCGATCTCCGATTCGAAGTCAGACATGCTAACCACTACGCCACGGCCGCGGCTCACGAATCTTAGTATTGTAGAATATATAATACCTTCGTCTCCTTAGGTCTTCTCAGTTTCAAACGTTCTAACAACTTGGCGTCAGTTTCTACTCCTTCAAGATCGTCGTCTATGTCCATACTTTCCTCTTCCTCATTCCCAGCACCAGTTTTAGCATCATGTTTGGTGACGTCATCTGTGACGCCACACAAATCAACACCAGTGTCACCAGCGTTCATTCTTTTATTTCACTCCTTTTTGGTCTACTTTTAGTGCTACTGATGTTAGTCCCAGATCTGGAAGCGTACAAAAGAGTGAAGATGCCTATAGTGAGAGTTAATCAAAATCTAAATATTATTCACAATAAATATTTTGCATAGATGAAGTAAATTTCGCTATAAATGTCACAGATGCCATTTTTCCGCAATGGCAGTCTGTCAGCAGATACTGCTAGTATCTAGTAAACGTGTAATAAAAAGAACGACAAAATTGGAAAACATGGTAGGTTACTCTTTTGCAGATAAAAAATTGAAAATTCGCAACCTGTGTATTATAGTAGCCAAGCTTCGTTAAATTAATAAGCTGATTCTTAAAACATACTAGTTACTAGTACACTGCAACAGTCTAATTATACAAATTTCGAGGGAAAAAGCTACTTCCATTTCATAATATTTGGAAAATAGACACGAATGCAGCTTTTTCAGAATAGCACTAGTATGTGTATTTAATAATAACGTTTAAAGTGGCTTTTGAAATCCAATATCTCGTGTCCCGTTATCTAAAATTGATCACTTAAAAACGTTCATGTTGTGTCATAGTTAAGCCAGATATCGATTGAATAGAGACTATCACAATTATGTTTACGTCTATGGTAATGCTTGCAATCCTTTCTAATCAATAGTGAGTTAGTTGGGATATTCAGTAACACAGTTCAATTATTGGAATTGTCGTTGACATTATGGAAATACATGTAGATCTACATGCTAATGAGAACATGCATATACTGTTCTTATATATATAGGTTTCGTTTTAGCATCGGAAAAATCTATCAGTCCTGGTATGCTTTAAATTTTTCTTCGGGGGGGGGGGGGGAGCAACGTAAACGATGAAAGGAACCACCGTGGCCAAGATTTTACGACATTGGACAGGTCATCTTTGGCTCCGCATTGATTAAAATCTGATCCAAACTCTCACTTCAACTTTGTCTCTTTGAGTAAGAAAATTTATCCTTACTAGCTTAGAACCAGGAAGCAAACATGCAAGGGATTAATATCTAAATATGTCCGGTTTCATATACAAGTTGAAAAAAGTTGGAAGATTGAACATACATGTAGGTCTATGTCTATGCGGATGCACTTGGAATAGAAAACAGTCAATTTGGAACGTTTCATGAAAGCCCACAACGTAGTCTGGATTACTTGTCCCTTACCACTATCGTTACTTGACAAAGTACGACTGGGAACCAGACAAGCCCACAACGATTACCTGTAACAACTGGCCGAGTTTTAATAATGACGAGCTTAATGAACATTAAAATAGTACTATATTGCTCTATGTCCAGGACATAGACCTGTTTAGATGTTTTATTGCTGTAGGAAGGGGGAGATAGAGCATAATAGCACAAAAAACTTTTATATGACGTCAGAATCTACATGTATATTTAGATTATCTATAACCATGGTGGTCAACACTGATAATAAAGCACTTAAAGTTTGAAATGTTGGCCTAGTTGGCAATCGAAAATGAGTCTTCACAATCACAGTAAGTTTAGACAATGTATTGCTACGGCGTTAAACCCAACAAAAAAAAGAAACGTCCATAAGTCAATTTAGCATGAGTAGTTTAATCATTTTATCAGGACAACTATGTTATATCGTTCAACTGTACATAAAAATATAACGTCTTTCTACGCACCAGTACAGTCGTGGTATAAATTATATGAGCAATAAAATAGTACAGCGCCCACCATAAGTTTTGAGACACTTTCCCTTTGTAGGCCTACCATTTAGCTTGCATCATATATAATTGATAACAGTTAATTTTTAAATGCGTTTCAGTTTTGGTTGCTTCATCTTTTGCTATGGTTCTGCTTGGACTAAAAAGTTGCCTAAAATCTTTATATGTTATGGAAAATCATCTCACTGACTTTCACTGCATGGCTTTTGAGGTTTTCAGATGTTAAATGCTGAATCTTATAAATGTGATGCAAAAATGTGATTTGTTTTCATTTTAACATCACTAAGCAATTTTCTTACATAAAAAAATAATATAGTTCTTGAAATGTAAGAATCTTTGTAAACTATCTTTATCTCAAAACTTTTGGTGAGCACTATACAGTATGTAGATATAAACTGTACTCATCTTATGAATAACAAACAATTTAAACTATGTATAAACGTCTACGTTTACTCTAACACAGCCATAAAACACAAAACTATACGATTATGTTTTATACTTAAGATATGTTATTTTTACATAGTCCAATTAATTTCTAAACATGTTTGTTCATTCGTAACATCGGTTGAACTATTAAAATGTATAAAATTATATAAAATTTACCAACCTTTTTATGGCCAATGTATAAAACCAAACACACAACAAAATATTCAAATTTTATGATACACTTGGTTAAATGACATCAAATGTATAGCAAATAAATTCTATTTATAGAGCATGATGTCGCTTTCATAAGATCATATCTTGTACACTACATGCGATTAGAAGTATTATACTTAACCGATCATTTTGTTGTTTAATTAATCCACACAGGTGGTTATTGTTATTGTGTATTTTCTTTAATCCATTTTAGCCGGTTGTTTGCCTCATAAAACATAAGAATTATAGCATGGATATAAGCCAAATTAGTAAGAAATAACTAATAAACCAGGATATTTGCTTATTCATACGATAACGTGCAACACACAGCTGACTCATGTAGTTTTCATGTGGTAGGATCAATAACAAGGGAGATAACTTGATGTAAACTTTCCACTGGCGGCTCCAATGTACTTCATAGGGGAGCGCTAGATGGATGGATTCGGGGTGACTGGATATAAGAGATAAATCCAGAGATTTAGCCTTTCCAGGAGCAGTGAGTAGGCTGACTGACCGCCATGATATGACCTATACATTGTGTTGTTACGGCGTTAAACCCAACAAAACGTGTTTTATAACGATAATCATTGAAAGTCTCCTGTTACTTATGAATTTAAATCTAAGATATAAAAATCTAATTGAATAAAGATTAAAATTCATATAAATATATATTGTATTATTTCTTTGTTATAAACCCTCTAAACGATCACGACTAGTATCATCAGGGTCTTGGACCTAGCATGCATCATCTAAAAGGTCTCAATAACTTATGTTCAATTACTCTAAAAAATTCATACAACTTATATTAAAATAACCACTACCACTCGGTCACCAGGGAAATTTGAACCCAACTACATAGGGAAAATTCAAATGGATGCTTGGTGTAAACGGTGATCTGCAGAAATTTCAGTTAGGTTGTAAACTATCCGATACACATGACCAACATATAGCTTCAGAGTTACGTTGTTGAAGACAGTGCCATCCTAGAATGGCTATCATCTTACCATTAATATTTGTTGTTTTGTAGTCTCCCAGGACAAATCGGTCATCATCTCAACGTTAAACAGCTTCCAGTTGATGGATGTAACTATAGATGAATACATACGGATCCCATCCTAGAGACCCATATTCTTGGATCGATCTTACCAATTACTTACAGCATTGGGCATTGATGTTCCGTGAGCAGCTGGTAATATTCCCTCTTAGGAAAACGTTGTTGGCTTTTCTGGTAATAACATCAGTTGACATCATATGACATCCATTGCCAGTAGCTAAACCACAAAATTTGGTCAAATTAAGCACGTCAATGCGAATGTCCTTGAGTGTGACTGAAACCAGCACAATGAAGAATGTTACCCGATGTGGCCTCTAAACTCGAACCATCTGTTTGCCAGGCAGGCGTCCGAATCACTCAGGCAATGGACAGCTTGTTAAATTGCGTCTGTTTTAATCTTTTAATTTTTGTATCTATACTGTCCGGATCTATTTTCATTATCCATAGTTTATAATATCAATAAATAGTGGCTCATTACCATTTATCTACATATACGAGGACCAATCGCACGTGGATATTATAGTCTCATATTTTAAATGTTGAAAACAGAGAAAACAAATTATGAATATATATAATAACGACCTCCTGTACAATTCAAATACAAGCGGTGAATGAAATTAAGAAAAAAAAACTATGTTTAGTGAATTTTGCTTAAGGAAAGTAGTTGGTAATATTCGTAATATAATTCTTGAACACCGCGATTCAACGATACCGGTCCAAAACGGTACATACTGTCTTTTAACCTTTTTTAAACCGGAAGTACATGCGGTAGTTTACAAAATGGTAGGTTTTGCACGTGGGACATAAATTTATGCAGATTTTGTTATTATTTGCGTTGTTTTCGTCGATTTTATATAGCTACACACAAACTCGCTTTAATGATTAACCGTTTTGTGAAAAATGTCCTGTTGTCAGTGTCGAATGACGGCTGTATTTGATAAACAAGTCTTGTGTTGAGCTGTATTCGGACAGCACGTCCCGGACAAATTGTTTTGGCTGAACACGTGTTTATTTTTTCTTTTAGATTGATAATTTATTCTTATTTATGCGATCGATGCTATACAACCTTCATTATGATTCTAATTCAATTAACTTTTAATGACCGATTGCTTGTAAAGGCGTTGTGCCATGTAAAGGCAATTTCTTAGAAAGCTGGTAGGCAGGAGGCTCAGCCTCAGGAACTTCTCTATTTCAGTTTTAGATTTTCTACCTTGTGTACGCAGATTTCCTACTTGCAAGATTGGACTTTATATTGATATATAAATGTTTATTTTTTATGATTTGAAAAAAAAAACAACAACTTATTTAATATGATTCGGAAGCCAGTATTGGCAGTAATTCTTGCTCGTTTGGGCTGTTGAAACTGTGTCAGAATCAAATTCCAACTCTTCCACAGAATCTGCCAAACGAGTGAAATTAGATGTCGGTACTGAATCAAAAAGCAATATCTGTAGCATATATAGTAAATAAATATCAACCTGACGTTGGTACCCTCATTGTAATAATTTCACGCTTCATTGTCTGTCTATTTATATCTTCGGTAGATTCCGCGTATCATTCATACGAAGAAGCACGTGCTAACTGATCATGTACTTCATATAAGTATGTAATTGTTTGTGAGTTATAAGGAATGATTCTATAGCGCCGATGATACCGAGATGGACTGTGAACTACTGTAGTAAGTAGGTGTTGGTTCGAGCCCAATCATGCACAATTCTTTTTCATTTTTTAATATTTGTACAAACAAAATATTGTAAAAATTGTCCAAAAAATGAGTTATTTCATACATTCTTTTATTTTTTGTATTTTTATTCAACTATAATTTAAGTTTTATTATATGTAATTAGATCTAATCACATTTGAAGCACGACACAATACAGAAATACAATAAATATCAATTTATTCAATCAGATGAGTCGTGTCGCCAGCTCATATTTTATATAAAACACAATGCACGAGAAAATAGTCGGATATATGTATACTTTAAACGGTACGATGTATTGCTCTTTACTCACTTCAATTTTTAACTCGCGACTCGTTCAACTGTATTAACGGAGAAATAACGGAGATTATCGAGTCAGTCCGACATTTCTCGATGGGAGGCCGATTATTGATTTATACCGCGTCATCTCGATTTAATTTTATTCTGCATAAAGGTTAACGTCAGGTTAATATTTATTTACTATACAAATGTATCTATACTCGCTTCATACTTTGTTGCAAACAATCGGGCAAAAGTATAAACTACAATTTCATCAACATTCACTTTCAAAACACCAAACTCGCATGTTTGCAGTGATGCCACCACCATCTTGTGTATAGTAAAAACCGGGACCTATTCCGTTCACACCATCTATTTCGATGGTAAGAGTAGAACACTGCCAGGACACAGTACCGACACACTTGATTGGAGTTCTCCTAGTTCTAACAATCAGAATTTCCAATCAAGCACACCCTAAGACTCCACCAAAACAATATATCTCTAAGTAAAATAAGTTACATAAGTTCTTTAATATAGGACTGGTTAAAATCAATGTCTGCAGGGCTTTTTCAGCCTATCTCACGGGGCCGATATTCGGCCCCGTTCCCAATGCCAAATAACGACCATTTTTCCCAATTTCAAGAAAAAAATTCCCAATCTCGTTGAATAATTTCCCTTTGAACAAGATGCCTTTGGACTTTACAGAAGAAATCACGAGATTTCAACTTTCGCGGATCGTTTGTTTACTTTTGATCGGTGATCCGTGAAATCCGCTATCCGTGAAAAACATTAGTGAAATTTATTCGCCGCACTGCGGGTTATTCAACGTAAAATAACAGTCAAAACTAACAATTTCGTCATCAGTTTACCTTACAATAGCCGTATTAAGTTTATAATGCACGAACTTATGTTCTATTGTTTGAAACGAAATCACACGAACCATTACGATGTATTGTCATATATTTTCGCGGCCCCGCAAGATCGCAAATTCGTTTGAAACATTTTTGATCCGCGTTTGTTATAAGATAAATATTTGTGTACATTCTTTCATCTTGATTAAACGAGTGTTGCCTCAGGGAGCGAAGCAAACAAAATTTGATTCCGTTTACGAGCGTGTGCTCTCAAAATAAACCCTAAATAACAGTGATTTTCTTTTTGTCAACAACATCTTAACTGGTTTAGTTTTAAGAATTTTCGTCTGACAGATCTGCTTGTGTTTTAAAACAAACAGTTACAAAATTATTTGATTTAACTCCAATACACCTTGTCAGAACCCATTGTGCAGTATATTTCAATACTATAACATTGGTTACCAACTTACCAGGGATGCACAAAAATGTTTTAGATAATTCAAGGTCTCAGACATATTTCATTATGTTTGAAAATAAAAATAACTTTTCATTTTTGTCATATTATTTTACTTGTAAAGAGTGCATGTAGTTTAAGTAATAAGCAAGTGATAAAGTACAATCAAAATAAGAATCATAAAAAGTAATGGATACATGAGAATTAGCAATGAATACCTTACTGAATTGTCTGAACAAACTCTTGAAGGGCACTGCACCACCTTCAGAGACACGAAAGCAAGGCATACTGTATAAAGATTTTATGCAGAAAAATTAAATTTTGAAATTTCCAAATTGGTTTGATTTGTCGATATTTTTCCCAAATCTGACTATTCACCGCGTTAAAAATTCCCAATTTGGGCAGGGGCCTTTTTCCCAAAACCCCCTGAAAAAGCCCTGGTCTGCTTGGTGCTTCATCTTACTCAGAGATTGAGCTTTGACAATTTAGAAATGCCTGTAATAACGTCACTATTTTACAACTTTGTTTTATTTCAGGCACAGACCATTTTTGTGTTGTTTGAGCATGCCTCAGGTTATGGCTTGTTTAGAGTTAAAGAGTATGAGGAGGTTGCTATGTTGCAACCAGAAGTGGAAGCTGGTGTGACTGATCTTAGTAAATTTAAAACTGTTGTAAATCTTATAGCATTCTCACCATTTAAAAGTGGAACAAATGCTCTCGATAATATGAACAGTATCTCTGAAGGTAGGTGTATTCATTTATTTTGATTTTTATGTATTTTATGCATAACCTTTGCATGTTACCTATTGTTATTATATAGACTTTAACTTTTCAGTTAACCTTTTTTGCGAAAGCCTACAGGTTATTGACTGTAAACAATGGTGACAATTTTTGCTTACACCATATTTAAGGTGCTAATTCACAGATTTTGGTTAAGACTTTTCTGTATTTTCAAAATACCAATAAGTGTCTGTAATTGTGTCGAAAAAGTCTCAATATTTTAGATAAACTGACCTATAGATTGCAATAAATAAACAATATAAGACACAAAAATGCACTAAAATTGTCTATACCATGACATAGGGGTTAGATTTTTACTACTTGTAGCACCATCATTTGTACATTGTATGTCTATTTGCACTAAAATTGACACTATCAAAAAACTATTGTAATTGTAAATAAGCAAGCATGTTAAACTCTTAATTGCTACGATTTCTGAATTTCAGGTGTGCTTCATGATGATTTGAGACTTTTTATTGAGACAAATGTTCCTCAGTCTTCCAAAAAACAGAAAGTTGTTCTTGGTGTAAGTGATGCTAAGATTGGTGCTGCTATCATAGAAGAGTTAAAAGTCAAGTGTCTACATACAGGCATAGTTCCTGAAATTATCAGAGGTATTTATATCACAATGAATTATTTCCCTTGTCTTACACATTTCAGAATTCAACACTTGCTGTTTTTACCAGGGTTCCTGAAGGAATCTCAAGTCAGTAATTCAGAGATTCCTGCTTAACAAGGGATTGTTCCAATAAAAGACAAAGATTTTAGGTACAGATTTGCAGCCTCCAATTATGACAAACAACTCATGACAATTCAAATTCTCATATAAACAGGTCAGCTTTTTCAGTAATCCTCGTGGAATCCCTGATTAGAAAATCCCTAAACACTTGGGATCCTTGGAATCCCTAAACACTGTTAGTGTTGAACCCTGCATTATGTCATGATGCTCCCATTATGTGATACCTTTGGCTTGCATTTGTTAATGAAACTTGTTTACAGTTCCAGATTTGTTGATATAACAATAATACTATTTAAAATATCAGCTTGCAAGTTGATTTTTTATTGTTTTACAAAATACCCTTTATCAACAAGGTTGTATACAGAATAAATATTATCACATTAACATATGGCCTTTATGTACACTCACAATGTCCAAGTGCTGTTTTGGATCTTCACTTAAGCTGGTCAGAAGGTTAGGATGAATATAAAAAAAGACCATTATATCCTGAAACCGTAAAGTTTGATTTGTTCATTCTGTGTTATTTCTATGTCTTTGTTTATGTTTCCAGGTATCAGAGTACACTTTCATCATCTAGTAAAAGGACTCACAGAGATATCTGCCAGTAAAGCACAACTTGGTTTAGGTCACAGCTACTCTAGAGCTAAAGTAAAGTTCAATGTAAACAGAGTTGACAACATGATAATACAGAGTATTGCTCTTCTTGATCAACTTGACAAAAACATCAATACTTTTGCTATGAGAATCAGGTATGGCTTTAATTGTAAAATGCACTCCATTGCAGCGAAATGTACTGGAATAAATTCCTATTAAATTTGACTATGGATATCTGTAGTATGTCTCAATTATCAGATGCTAAGCTGTCATACTTTTTCCATAGAACTTGGTTTAAGATTTCTCCAAATGAAAATTGTTTACTTTTACATTGTGTGGAAATCAAGCCTATTTCACTACTTTTATGTAGTTAATAGTTCCTTAAACAATGTAATAGTCAATACCACAGGGAATTGTCAAGTTACCTCCCTTTGATTTTTCAAACATACCTTTTATATACATATATACAAGGGGTACAACTGCCTTTACTAGTCCATTTCATCTAGATTTATTATTTTGTGACTCACAAAAAATACTGATACCCTGGTAGAACTTTAACCGCACGATTAAATCGATTAAACATAATTCTTCGAGCTATGAATGTTTAATGTTTCAAAGCGCAGACCTTTAATACAATTAAATTATCAAAAAAATAAAAAACAGCGCAAAAATCTCAACTCGGACAAGTTTGTGCACAGTTGAACAGAATGAAAATTGGCAAAATTTCAATGTTACGTCGATTTCAGCATGATTTACTCTGTGTTAGATTGTGTTTCTCGCTTCACTAGTCATAAAACTACAAAACACCATGCCAATTATCACCTGTCATGAAACAAAACGAATATATGTACACTTTTCATCTGATTTAACCTTAAAAAAATTATTCTCACTACCATTTTCACTAATACGTCACAAACATAGTAATCTAATTAGTTAAACAATTTCTGATTCGACGAACCGTATGGGGGTTTTCCTACTTTCAAACGAGACAACCAAAATACTGCGAAAATGTCGAAATCTTCCAAATTTGATACAGTGAATTAGTCGGAAGTCTTGGCGATTTTCGTTTGCAAAATTAACCAATCAAAAAGTTTCTTACATGTTTCTTGAATAAATTAAGGATACCGGCTACAACATTGATTATCGAATAGAGTTTGTTAACTTCGCTTTTTATGGCTCGCAAGTGTTTCTGTCAAGGTGGAGAGCTATATTTATTACATTTTTATTCAATAATATTGTTTTTCTGAAATATTTTCTTTGATTGGGGTAAATATGTTATTTTGAAATATGAAAATGAAACGATTTTCCTCGAGATTTGTCGATTTCATCTGTGCACAAACTTGTCCGAGTTGAGATTTTTGTGCTGTTTTTTATGTTTTTGATAATTTAATCGTATAAATGGTCTGCGCTATGAAACATTTAATATTCATAGCTCGAAGAGTTATGTTTAATCGATTTAATCGTTCCGTTAAAGTGCCGCCAGGGTATCTGTACTTTCTGTGAGTCACAAAATAATAAATCTAGATGAAGTGATCAAGTAAATGCAGTTGTACCCCTTGTATATAGGTATATTTAAGGTATGTTTGAAAAATCAAAGGGAGATAACTTGACAATTCCCTGTGGTCAATACTTGACAGATCTATCTAGTAAATGTAGAAATTAGTTTGCTTACTAAAGTGTTCTTTATTGTAAGAAGAGCAGGAAACACAAGTTGACTCTAAAATATTGTGGATGTTTGTTTTTTCTGTGGTCACTTAATATCTTTTATAATAAAAATGAAATGACCACAATATTAATTTAATTAATTCAAAATAAATTATCATACAAAAATTTAAAGTCGGCTGAATGTGTATAAAAAAGCAGACTTTAAACTGCACTTAAACTCTTTTAAGATTACAATATTGGCTATGAATGATAAGTCAATCTTTTTTAAAAGTAATTCCTACCCTGCAAGTATTTCTAAATAGTTAAACTTGATATTTGTTTACAGAGAATGGTACTCATATCATTTCCCAGAACTCGTCAAGATAGTTAATGACAATCATATGTATTGTCGTGTAGCTAAGCTGGTAAAGAATAGAAAAGAGTTTACAGATGAAAAGATGGCTGAACTAGAAGAGATAGTAATGGATGAAGCTGTAGTGAAAGCTATTGTTGATGCTAGTAAATCTTCTATGGGTATGTTTTCATGTTGTGGATGATCTGTTTTGATGTGAAAGTTAAAGTTCCAAGTTGACAAAATTAGATGTTGTTGACCTGCAAAAAATAAGGCTTCAAAACAGTTCTGTTTCCAGCTTCATCTTTCTAAGATGGAGGTCTAATTCTTTTCATACAATAGTCAATTGTTCAGCAATATTAGAGGTAAATCTGCCTCAGTTAGAGACTTTTTTAAACCAGTTCTGTAGTTAAGAATTACTAACAGTGCTTAAGCTCTTACTAGATGTCAAAAGTCCTGAGTCAAAGAATTTTAAGATTTTTAACCCAATTGTTAATTTTATTGAGTTATTTTCTGCTAGACAAAAATTCAATTTGTTTTTTAAACAAATAAAATACGGATGACTATTAAAAAAAAAGGTTTGATTAGGGAACCAGAAATTTTACTATTAGTTTAGCCCTTACCAGTATTTAAATTCAGGTTAGTAAATGTCTTAGACCTTAATTTTGTCTGTTCCTCTTATAAGATGTAATTATTATTTGTCATTGTTTTTGCAGGTATGGATATATCAGTGATAGATCTGATCAATATTGAAATGTTTGCTAGTAAAGTTATCTCCCTTGTTGAGTATAGGAAATCATTAAGTGAATATTTGAAAAGTAAAATGTCAGCTTGTGCTCCTAATCTCTCATCATTGATTGGTGAACAGGTAAGTTATGTTTAAATATATTGGGTTATTCCAATCAAGTTTAATGATTTAGACTTACTTACACTCAGTACATGTATAAGCTAAAGTTATTATTGGAATGAACTAATCCTTTTTGCTTACCTAGTATCCAAAACCGCCATGGCCATTGGAAGAATAATTTTTTACAGTAGTGATTATTTAACTTTAAGGAAAATGTGACAGGTCCTTATTAAAAGTTAAACAATGTAAAACGATAAACTGTTTGCTGCTATATTTTCAAATACATCTACTTTATATGAATTCCACTGAGACTTATATTCAATGAAAATTCTGGGGAGAGGGGGGTTTGTTAAAGAAAAATCAACTGTTGAAGCAGCATTTCCCTTTGAGATTTCTTCATGGCTAAAATTATCATTTAATGTAACTGACACAAAATGTATTGGATTTTGCCCCCAGAAATGGAAAATGTATAGTTTTTGAAGCAAAATGGAACCAAATTTTAGCTAGAAAATTGCTAGAAAAATGCACTGTAACGAATGTACATTTTTTATTTGTTTGAAGGTTGGTGCTAGATTAATTGCTCATGCTGGAAGTTTAACAAACTTGGCAAAGTATCCAGCATCTACTGTACAGATATTAGGAGCTGAGAAAGCTTTGTTCAGGTAAGACACTTCTAGTTGCACTCAGTGATGGCACATATTGATGTCTGCTGTCTTAACATACACAATAAAACAATTTTTCAATCTATCAGAATGTTCTTATGAAGATTAAGTAGTTCAGACTCATTAATGCTAAGTATATAACAAATAATCATTTGAATGTAAAGTTTGACACTAGCAGTGTCTTGGGATTCTAAGCATGCCTGAGAAGCTGTCATGTTGTAATGAATTGTAGTTTCCATGAATGGTTTATCACAATCTTTGATTGCAAATATGTATCTAAAATATTAAGACTTATGAAAAGGAATTCCTAAAATTAAAGAGGAATTTCTGAACACCTGATAATGGATTCCTTTGGAATCCCTGGTAAAAACAGAGTAGAATCCTGAAATGGATAAAATTTATTACTGGTATAATTGGAAGTCAATATCAGATAATGTGTTTGAATGTTCAGAGCTTCTTGTCAGCTTTTTGGTTAAGGTTCAGGAACCTTACTTTATTCAGTGCATGCTGTGAATTCCAGTGTAAATTTCAGATATGAAGAGAACTGAATTATATTTTTTTAAAAACATTCGAAAGGTATGGGGGGTCTGTAAATTTCTCCTGTTATCTTTGAAAACAAACTTGTGATGTATAATGCTGACCTTGTATATTTCATTTTGTCTTTTTTTCAGAGCTTTAAAGACACGTGGTAACACTCCTAAGTATGGTCTGATCTTCCACTCTACATTTATTGGACGTGCTGGGGCTAAGAACAAGGGTCGTATATCTAGATATCTGGCTAACAAATGTTCTATTGCATCAAGAATTGATTGTTTCTCAGGTAAATACTTATATTAAATCTTTAACTTCAACATTGATCTATGTCAATTTGGCACACTTAGGTATAGGTAACTTGGGATGAAACTATACGGTCCTCACACTTTACATGTTGATAAGAAAAGAGACGATGTTATTATTAACGATATGATATGGGCACTCATTATAAAATTTCAAACATTCACAGTCTTTTTTATGATCACTGGTTGTCCAAGGGTTGAGTTGTCTCTAACTACGGATTGAGTTGTCCAAACTTTAGGTTGAGACGTCCATGGGTTGAGTTCTTTCAGGACCGTTTTACACACAGCCAAAGAAACCATATTTCTTGAAAAAATATGGCAACCCTGTCTAATACTGAAAATACAGTGACTTACCCTTATTAGAAATATCAGGATTGTATCGCAATATAATGTGCTCGGCTGGCATAATGATATATCCCGATATAGTCTCATCCCTAATGGAAACAAGGGTATTTCACTTAAAAGTAATAAATAATGTGTTTCAAGCTTGATTTAAATTTGGTCAATCACAGTGTAGCATTGTGTATACCTTGACTTTGGCTTCTTTTACATCAGCTGTATTGTTTACATGCTTAGAAGTTAATAGTTAGTGAAACGTTAATTTAGACTCTAAAGATGGGTTGTATGTACTTTAAAAAATCCTTAATATATCAAAACTTGGATTTCTGTACTAAGAGTGTGTACCGAGTATATATTCATTAAATAATGCCCCATTTCACCATAAACAATGATGGAAAAGATTAAGTATTTCTATGTGTCTTACATCCAAACAATAAATATATTTATTATTTTATCTCAGATATACCCACATCAGTGTATGGTGAATTTATGAGACAACAAGTTGAAGATAGACTCAAGTTTTATGAGACTGGTGAAGCTCCTAAGAAGAATGTTGATGTAATGCATGATGCTATGCTTGAGGTTTGTATGTCGTATATAGTCACAAAGGGTTCGAGTGGGCGTGGCTGAGTTGGTACAACATTGTACTGATAATCAATGTAGACAGCACCGCGTTAGTTTGAATCCCATTCAAAACCTACCCAGTTGTTTTCTTGAGCAAGAAAATTTATTCCATTAGCCCAATACTGGGGGACCAGGAAGCAGGCTCTGAAGTGATTAATTAAATACTTACCTCACAATCAAGCAACAATAAATTAGTATTTAAATACACATTCAATAAGAAATTGCAGTTTTCTGTTAATTGGATATCATGATAAATCTTGTGTACCAACTGGCTGATAGAGACTTTTACACTATTTCTTTATGCTGTGATTATTAAAACTTGAGCCCTATGAAATTTCATACATTAATGTGCAATTCTATGTAATTTGTTGCTTTAGACACTTCAAATAGCATCCATCTATTTTTCATTATAGCCACAGCTCTTCTACAGTTGCATAGAGCTGAAATTCAATTTCAGAAGATCTGTTAGATTTCCAGTGGTGATTTCCTTCCATGAAAATTGATATTACTTTATTATTAAAGTCTACATAAATGTTTTGTCCTACATTTGAGAGAAAAAAAACAAACACAAAAAATCAAGGTTCGAATAATAGAATTTACTGATTCATGACTCTAAATGCCCAGTGAGAGCTCTTGTACCATTATAAATACAAAACTACTGCTTCATATGGTGCCACCACTGAGACAGAATGTACCAGTAATA
Organism: Mactra quadrangularis; assembly: GCA_025267735.1. NCBI lineage: Eukaryota > Metazoa > Mollusca > Bivalvia > Venerida > Mactridae > Mactra > Mactra quadrangularis. The sequence goes on from CM046298.1 coordinate 13,402,641, forward strand.
GCTCTGAGCAATTGACAAAAAATTGCCGACCTACCGACTTAACTTTGTTGGAGAGGTTAAATCAGAAGCAGAACTCTAAATCTTAATATTTTGTCATTACAGGCTGCTGTAGTACAAGAGAAATTATCTAAGAAACAAAAGAAAAAGAAGAAGAAAGATAAGAAACGTAAACTAGATGATGGTGATGATGCCGAGTCTACTTCTAATACTACCATGGAAACAACAGCTGATTCCTCAACATTAGAAGAACCACCTAAGAAAAAGAAGAAGAAGAAGCATCAAGAGGCTGAAGGTTGGTTGAGTTTTTTATCCTTTTTTCAAGGATGTGAAATTTCAAGTTTTCTCCTCTTGTGCGGCACAGTGCAAGAACTAGTGAACTCTAAAAATCATCTTGTACTGAATCAAAATGCTTTTTTCCGGAAGTTCAATACAGAAACAGAAATACTTAAAACTCACTGTTACAATGATATTAAATACAAAGGGCACGTTCCGCAAGGAAATCGCTAGATAGCGCTTCGTCCTCTGGTACCTTTCTTGCACCAAAAGTATTTACTATGTGACTCCAAATCGAGGGTACCAGGGGACGAAGCGCTAGCTAGCGATCGCCTTGCGGAACGTGCCCATACTGTTGGTAATAATAAATGATAATAGTTTACTGTTAAATGTGATTAAAACATTTAAACATCTACATTAATAAGTATTGCTATGTAAGTATATTTTACAGCTAAAAAAATTTACTTGTCCTCAGATTAGTGGGCTGGAAGTATTTACTTGTTCGCAGACATAAATGTACGAGTCAAGCATAGGGATTCCACTACCCTCCTTTTTTGTTTTGGATAAATGCTGTAGCAATACATTGTATAGGTCATATTAAGTCCGTCAGTCAAACTACTCACTGTTTCTGGAAAGGCTAAATCAGTTACTAGGTGCATACTTTTGGTAGTGACTGATAACTGCACTACATGATTTAGAATCAGTGTTAGGAAGGAAAATGGTCATAAAAATTATTTATATGACCAAGCTCCACTAAAGTATGTCACTCTGGGAATTGAACCTATGACCCCTCTATCAGTTGATGTGTGTTTTACTGACTGAGCTAGCGAGGCAGATATCTTGTTCAGTGTGGAATCAAAATTTTGACTTGCCTCAGTGTTCCAGTGGTTATGGTCACTGAGTTTCAATTGATAAAACTTTTTATAGTTATGGTTGTAGAACCACTGGCCTTGGCTTTTTATAAGAAAAGTCAATCAATTTCGATTTAGCAAATTCTATATCACAGGATAAGAAAAATATGCAGCCTGACCGGGACTCGAACCCAGGACCCCTCGCTTACAGGTCGAGTTCTCTCCCGACAGAGCTATCCGGCCGCTAACATATCCTTCTCCCCATAATGTTTACAGGTAAGTACCGTGGCATCTAGATGTGACACCAATCTCATAGGTGGAAAGAGATGATTTTTGTTCTCTATTTTGTCATCAATATTTCACAGTCCTGATTCAAGTTTAGTTTACCTAATCTTAAACTGGTACCAAAGTACTCATACTTAACAATGTATATTATTGTATTACTAGGTGAGAGTGAAGCTAATGTTACCATGGATACAACACAAGAGATAGCAGATGATACACCAAGTAAGAAGAAGAAAAAGAAGAAGAAGAACAAACAAGAAAACTAAACTTGTTTAAACATCTAAATATATTGAGTTACTGTGTTTAAATATTGCTACTATGTTTTAACCTGAAAATGTATCAAGTTACTGTGTTTGAACATCTTAGTATTGTGTTTAAACCTGGAAACTTTTTAGAATTGATTTGCTTCATTCAAAGAAGAATATCATATCATTATTTTATGTTTAAACACAGACAACTACATGCTGCTATGTTTAAACATGGAATGATAAAATTGTTAAACATGAATCAACTTGTTGACTTCTTTAAATAATGATAGTCTAAATAAATGCTGAGAATGTTTAAACATGGAAAAGTCTTATCTGTTTATATGTTTTAGATATGTGCTTTTATTTTTGAACATAGAGAAAGATGGTTATATTGAAAATTTTATGTATGTTGTGTATATATGAAACATGTGTTCATGGACTTCTTTTAGCTCCCATGTGAGCAAGACCAGACTTTGATTTACCTTTTACTTTTGTCTGTATTATGTTTTGATATATTGCTTTTTGTCTTTTTTTATTTCTTACAGAATTTACTTTATAGTGGGTGATTATTGGGTCTTAATGAAATCATTAACTTCAGAAATTTTAATATAATGAAAAGTTATCACCCATGCATTAGTAATGTTAAGGTTTTGGAATTAGGTTATATGTAAATAATTGCCTATCTCTATGAAATGTCAAACTGTATTTTTTACATATTTGAATGTTTGAAATATGAATAATGGTGTGGGCAAATATAATACACAGTTTCTAGACCAAGACTGCATTTTATTGTGGACATTTCGATATCATGCATATTGTGTGTCTTTAAATTGAACAATGCCAGGCAGTTATTCCGAGGGATTTCTTTGCTATAATCTGTAATAGAATGATTTTATGTCTGTACACATTTCTATGTCTTTATTTTTATATTGAAAGTTGTTAAGGTCTGATTAAAATTGTTATAACTGTTTGAACTGAAACTACTTAATGTTCTTCATAATCATGAAACACTAGTTCTGAAGTATTTGTTCAATTCTTTTAGGTAAAATGTCAGCATTAAGTCAATTCAAGTGCATATGTATACTTTATTTTTTTTTCTCTTTGATTTTCATTATAAATGTTTGTTTAAAATAGTCTTCTTAGTTATATAACTGGTATGACATTGAAATTATTTACTTGAATGTAACATTACATTTCAATATGTAAAACTTGGCATTAAAATTGTTTGGAAATTATCAAGAATTTTTACTGAGATGCTTTTTTTATCATACATCTGACTTACATGTATAGTGCGTAAGGTTTTACCATGATCTGACTTTTCACATTTGCATCTTATAAATATCTACACATATCCCGGTGAAAATCAGTACCACACCTATTCTACAATTTGGCAATTAACATATTCAAAATGAGCAATTGATTTAAAAGCAGCCATGAGCAGCGATTGTAAATAATTATGTTAGTGTTAAATTTCACCACATAAATGTGTAATAATTACATTTGAGCTTTGACCATAAACTATGATATGGGTATCGAGCATTAATACTACATTCATATTTATAAAATTTGTATGCATAAAGGTCAGATCAGCGTTAAATTTTAGACACTATAATTGTATGAATGTAAAGTAATCATGATAATTTTTTACATTCATTAAACTCATTCAATCATTGGTTTTATTTCATTCATTCTTGACGTTTTAACTTTCATGCTCTCTATCTCTTGTACAATAAATGAATGTACTCTCATTAGTGTTAGTTATTTATTTATGGTCTTGTAGTGAGTACACTGAAGGTTCTTTGACAGGAACAAGTTGCATAAACTTTAGAAGTTTAACAGCTTAAGAAATGATATCAAACATTATTATACCCCCGCTTCGAAGAAGAGGGGGGTATACTGTTTTACCCTTGTCCGTGCGTCCGTCCATCCGTCCGTCCGTTACAAAATTTCCGTCGCAGTTTTCTCAGCAACTATATCATGCAACAGCCTAATACTTTGCATATTGCTTCATCCCATAGTCCCATGTGGTGTAAAGCGATTTCATGCTCCTTGCTCATCTACTTCCTGTTTGTCGCATATTTTTAGATTTTGGCGGGGGTATCACTAGTGAGCATTAGCTCACAGATTTACTTGTTTTATCATACATCTGACTTACATGTATAGTGTGTAAAGTTTTACCAGGATCTGACTTTTCACATTTGCATCTAATAAATATCTACACATATCCCGATGAAAATCAGTACCACACCTATTCTACAATTTGGCAATTAACATATTCAAAATGAGCAATTGATTTAAAAGCAGCCATGAGCAGCGATTGTAAATAATTATGTTAGTGTTAAATTTCACCACATAAATGTGTAATAATTACATTTGAGCTTTGACCATAAACTATGATATGGGTATCGAGCAATAATACTACATTCATATTTATAAAATTTGTATGCATAAAGGTCAGATCAGCGTTAAACTTTAGACACTATAATTGTATGAATGTAAAGTAATCATGATAATTTTTTACATTCATTAAACTCATTCAATCATTGGTTTTATTTCATTCATTCTTGACGTTTTAACTTTCATGCTCTCTATCTCTTGTACAATAAATGAATGTACTCTCATTAGTGTTAGTTATTTATTTATGGTCTTGTAGTGAGTACACTGAAGGTTCTTTGACAGGAACAAGTTGCATAAACTTTAGAAGTTTAACAGCTTAAGAAATGATATCAAACATTATTTATAATCAATGGTTTTTCACTTACGAACTTCTGATTCATAGTTCGAAGATATGTTTCTGATTGGAGAAACTGGGAATTGACCAGAAAAGTGAGGAGTATGAATTGTGAACTTCAGGTCTGGAAAAATGAGAACACTACCTAGTGTATAAGTTAATGTAAAAGAAAAAGAAGCAGCTGTTACAAAATCAAATGCATATGAAGTAGGAGCATTGATCCTGTGGTAGGACAAGCACTTCAGGAGCAAGAAGTCTTAGATTGGAACCCCACTGGGAGCAATTTCCCTGAGCGAGAAATTCACCTACAGTTGTTTCCCTCTTCCCGTTGTAAATAGGTGCTGTGTATGTGGATGTGTGATGTGAATTTGGGCCTCAACAAATTTATCATATGTTCTATGGATTCGCTCGAACCTTAATTTTGACGGTTATTACACAATTTTTTTTTATTTCCTTGCTCGCTCATAATAATTTGGTTAATCTGCTATATAAAGCAACTAAATTAAGATTTTTTTTATTTTTATTTCTTCGCTCGCCCCATTTTTTCCCAGAAAAATCCATAGAACACATGATCAACTTGTTGTGGCCTTGAGTAACAATAAAAGAAATCTTTGAAACTTATGAACATAAGGTTCTGGAACTGTAACTAACTTCGGTAAACTTCGACGCTCGGTATAATCCGGTTTTACCCGAAAAGCTGTCGTCGTCAAGTTTCGTAATAGCTATTTTTAGTAATTTTCACCTCGAGGCTCGGTTTTTCCATGACTACATAGCGTAACACATTTTCCGAAAAAGGCGATACCAGAAGCTAGACAGTGCGTTAATGTAAAAGTAATGGTTTGTCGACAAAACAATGTTACATTGTATAGGATCATAACTATTGGCTTATTCTGTGTGTGCAGGAGTAAAATGCACTGTTTTATTTTGTATTTGCAATTTAAATTTGCCATCACAACCGCTAGATTCTAAAAGATATCTCCTCACATACCGGTACGAATACTATGACGCACAGCACATCGCCATATTCAGCAATTTGGAATGCGGTAGAATATAGTAGTGAGGCAGGGGCGGATCCAGGATTTTTTTTAGGGGGTCCGAACTTTCTAGTTGGTCCGAACTTTTCTAGACAATAATGTTGTACTTTTCTGTCTTTTAAAAAGTAATTAATACAATTATCAGCATTATTTGAAAGCTATGGCTAAAACTATGCCAACATTACTAAGTCTGGTGTCAAAATGTGTATGCAAAACTAGTCTATTGCAGAAAACACAACAGGATGAGGTTTAACCCTTAACCGCTCAATCCCGCATTTCAACATGTCTAGACCCCCCCCCCCTCCAAAATGGCTGCCACAGCCTTGAAAATGGTGTTTTTTTAACTGGAATAAGTGAATTTCACTTACGGATAGTTGTCTCCAAAAAATGAGCTTTTTTCGCGCGCCTCCCTCCCAAAAAGTTGTCTCAGGGGGGTTCCGAAGGGCGATGTGCCCCCCTTTGTTGCTTGGGTTCGAAGGGGGCGCAGCGCCCCTCATCGCCAGAAAAAAAATCGGGGTCATTGAGTGCAGAAAAATGGCGCCAAATGCAGATAAGAAAACACGTTTTCAGTATCTGAAAAGACCTGGCACTTTAGACATCCATTTTGGAAAATATTACTGTTTGAAACGCAAATGTGGGGTGAAAAAGAGCGAAAATTGCATTTTTTGCCGTTTTTGCTCCGCCCCAGCGTTGCCATGGTAACGGGGATCGGGGCTCAACTTGGTTTTTCTGAAAGACATTCACCCAGGTTATAACTTGGCCAAGTTGCATATCTGTATTAGTAATGAAATTAGAGCCTCTTGAAATAGCCATTGCGCGTAATGGTAAAAAAATGGCTACTTTTCACACATGTCGCAACCAGTAAAGGGTTTACAAGCCTGCTTAACTTCCTCTGATATTTCCCTGGCTGGTCAGAATGGACTTTTAAATGTGTTTATGAGTCAAAACTGTGATAGTCAACCAAGAGTCTCTAATACAAAAAGTGTTATGCCTAACTATAGTCAGAATTTTTTACGAAAAACGTGTTAAGTTGTAAGTTTCTATAATACATTGTACTTCCCTCAAACCAGCAAAAATCAGTAATGAGAAGGTTTTATATGGTAATCCAGAGTTCTACATTCATATTTCTATATCCAGCACAAGTTTAGATGATAAATTTCAATAAAAGAGTATTTTCTGTAATTTACCATTTTGACGTGTTTTCTTCGCTATAAATTCTCTTGCAGCTTCATTGTAGTAATCTTATACAGATTCTTATAAAAAAAATTAGAAACGGTAAACTTTCTTCAATATTTCATATCATGGGCAGAAAAGACTGCAGAAAATTTTAAAACTGGTTGCATGTGTCTAACTAACTTTAGACTTGAGATATAAGCTTTTAAAGATAGAGTAATTTTTTGAGCACTCTCAAAAACTCGGATTTTTGCTCGGGGGGTACATGTATACAAAGCACTATATTTTTATAAGTATCTGTCCAAAGTGTAATCTGATTGTCCTGGATTATCATGATATGATTGTGTAACAGGAAAATTGATTAAAATGTGAATATAAAACTGCAGAATATGAAAAAAAAATGTTTTTTCATTTTTGTCACGGCACAATTTACGATCTCTTCGAAAATCAAGTGTCACGTTATAAAAATGCACATAACTTAAATTACAAACGGTAAACTGCCCTAAAATTCACCATTCAATGTCTTTAATAGTATAGATTCAAGAAACAATATCATAGTAAAGATTGTGGAAGGTCACCATTACAGTTCCAGAACCTTAAGGCATTGTTCATGTCTGAATATATCTTTGTATAGTGGCTTTATAGCGCTAGTGAACATGAGATTATATATTTATGATAATGAGACTTTAATTAAAGTTTTTCCATAAAACCTTTGACTTTAATGTCCCAATGAGGGTTATGTACAGTATTGGAGGAAGAAGAAAAACACTGATAATTGTCCTCATTACAATAATGGACCAATAGCTTCGAGGAAAGAAGATACATTCTACAGAATCAAGATTTAGATAATAAATATTAAATAAACATCGATTTATTATTCATTCTCGTATCCAGTATTTTCAATATTTTTGAAACCAATAGGGAATCTTGAATTCCTGATGACTCCGATGATGTCATTCTCGTTCCTAGAGGCTATCAAGATTCTCGATACAAACAATCAAGTGATAACCTCTGCGTACTAGAATGCGATGGTGAACTAACGTCACAATATCAATTCATTGTAGTTTTATGATATTCAACCTACAATCAGAGTGTAATTTAGTAGGACTAAATAGGGGATCGGTAAAAACTGAAAATATTTTCAACCTGTCAATTGGATAGATTAAGAAAATATTAGTTCTGGTAAATTGATACTCTAAGTCTGTTTATTTAGAATGTTTTTATTGTACATCAACGACCTACCATCCCAAGTGTCATCAACCTCCAGGCTCTTTGCTGACGACAACATATCATTACAGAAAGACCTAGACAAGTTACAGCAATGGGAGAATGACTGCTCATGTGTTTCAACCCCAGCAAGTGTGAGGTCATCGGGATCACTAAGAAGCAAGCCCCAATCAAAACGTCATTTACCATATATGGCCATGAATTTGCTCTCGTCATAAAACGGCAAGTACCTGGGAGTCACCATCCTGGAATGCCCATATTGCATCAACATCAAAGAAAGGCAAACAACTCCCTAATAACGAGAGTGGATTTTCAAAACGGTACATTGAACTCGTAATGTGTTCATCGTTAAAAGTGCCTATTTATAAGATAAATGTAAATAAATAATTATACTACACCAAAGTACAAACAATTATATAGAGTCGTTCTTTAAGTTGTAAAACGATCACAAATGTAATAACTAAGAATGCAACTCGAAAAAAGCTTTTGTTTCTTTTTTAGATTCAAAGTTAATGGGGTATTTGTTGCTATAATTATTCTAATACAGCAAAGTTTTACTACTATTATGACCATCAAACTCGATGGTCAAATAGCGGATTGGTCTTAGTATAGGACCCACGTCAATTTCATAAATGCATCATTGGGTATCTGAAAATTGCAAATAACATAACTTTACGATACGATTTCCTTCTTTCCACTAAGTCATTTCTCCCCCAGTCATTTCTCCACTTTCTACCCTAGCACTTCTCTACCTTTTTATATGGAGGTATAGTGCGTACAATTTGACCCCGACCTCACCTTTCACATTTGCATCTAATTATCACCTACACATATCCCGGTGAAAATCAATACCACGCCTACTCTACACTTCGACTCGTTACGTATTTAAAATATAATTTAACATGTATAGAGTATACACAGCCCGCATGTATAACAACTTACGATTCAAATGCATTCAAACGGGAAACTCGTGTTCTTACATTTTTGATAACAATTAATAATAAATGGGTGTGGGGATAGTGATTGTGGGGCTAAAACCAACAACCTTTGAATTGGTAGCTAGCCTCATCGTACAATCCTCTAGTCCGGCCTATGTGCAGTAGACACTCGTTGTACGCTTTAAATGTACTTTAAAATTAATCCCTGTGTTAAAATTAAATTCGAGCCTTGTCGATAAAATCCGATTGTTATCGAGCATTAATACTACATTCGTATTCAATGTAATGAATATTCTTGCATAAAGGTCAGGTCGGGGTCAATGTGTCCGCACTATATATGTATATAATCACGTATGTAGATGTGTTTTTTTTTGTTAAGTACATAAACATTATTATAATTATGAAATGTTCAATTAGGATAATATGATGAATAAAGTTCTATAGTATTATTTTGATAAAATCAACTTACTCGTATATGCAATATTTATCCAGTGAAAAGGATAGAAAATAAATACACATGTTATTTAGTCAATATTATATAAAGATATACTTATGAACATTACCAGGGAATTAGATACACTGTTATCTATGTCTCTGACATTACTTATTTTTGGGAAGATTTTAAATTTAAGAAAGAAATGAAATTTTATGTAAATTATATTTTCTAATAAATAACATTAGTACTAAAACAATTGCAAATAAAGTCAATAGTATATATTGTTGCTAAAATTTATGTAATTGCCCTGAATACTGGCAGACCTTTTTCCATTGTATAACGGTAGCCGTTTACAGGTGCCTTTCCCTCCTGAAATTTCTTTCAAACATGCAGTTTTCCCAAATTTAGAGTTTACCTTGGATATTTTGTTCCCCTACCTATGAAATTGCGATAAAGTTTCCCCAAATGTTCTACACAAAAAGGCCCAGGCCCCTTCCTCAAATACTGAAAAAAACTTGAATGGCACTGAATTTGATAATAGTACATCATAAAACAATTTATAGATAAAGAAGAAACATCGGTAACATCAGTTTGTATTCCAATTGATATATTGTCTAAATATGACAATTCAATTGTCACCTTGTACAATACACCAATTATACTATATATAAAAGAGGAGAAATGACCAGGGTTGAGTGGAGAAATGAGAAGGAAAAGTTAAGACAAGAGGTGTACTGGATCATTTTGCATGGTTTATATTTATTACATAACTTTCGTTTTAAAAAATATTTGACAAAAATTTAACAAGACTGTGTACATGTAATTACCTCACTAGCATATGATATTAAAGCAATCTTAAATATGTCTGGATTGACAAGGTGAAAATAATCTGTCACAGTGAAAAACTAAGAAATAGGATGTACATCCAAGTACATTGTATAGCTATTTCTAGAAATTATTGCAGCCTTAAAACATAGTTTCAGTTAGGGATTGTATACCTAAAAATCATTAAAGAGCTACAAGTTTAGTTGTAGGATGTATCTCTATGTCTTATACTGATATCTCTTATTGTTTAAGTGAGAGTTTTTAATGTACAATGTATAAGTTCTAGCACATCAATAACAGCAGGAATATTGACAGCTGCTCATTAATAGTGATTCAGCCATTTTGTGACCATGATTGCATCTAAACTTTACTCAGCAGAAATAAAAACTTTCCATGAACTTTTAACCTGCCTGTATATTCTTACTTTCGTAAAATGCACTTGTAAGAAATTATGACACCGTGTTTTATCATGATAAAATATCTGAGTGAATTTCATTGATATTCTCCGAATGATTATTTTTAAACGGGAAGCCAATTTAGCGTAAGGGTAAAAATATAGAACAGTGATGGAAACTGGACACTGCGAACATTTTGGTATTGAATGGCAGAATAAGCAAACATTTTTGTACGGTAGTTAGCGTCACTAGCGTGACTGACCACCATTTCTTCGGATGCGAACCAGTGTTCTTCTCCTCACTGAGTTGACGAAGCGTCTTATGCCATCGTTTAGAATTGCCTGCTATTCTAACAACAAAGCTTGGCACTGGTCCGTTTGTTAATGTTGTTGATTTTGTGATTTGCTCTTACCCCACGTCCGAGTTCGTCCAAGATGTGCTCAATTGTGCTAAGAACCAGATAGACTGCATGCCAGGACAAGACGTTTTCACTAGTAATTGGGGTACAGGAGATCATTCCCAAACGATTGAAATTCAATTAAGATTAATTAATTAACTAAAAACTTATTAGCGTTTAAGTAAAAGTTAAACAATCAAGCTTGTCAATATCATTTTATGTAAGGATTTTAATGATTAAGTCTCTTTTGTTCTTGCCAACAATATTCTCGTATCCAGAGGTTATGAAGATTCTAGAAGCCAGTATCGAGATCCTGTTAGCCTCTGGGTACGAGAATGGTCAACAATAGCCTATTGCGTGTACGTAATAGTTGATAATGCCTCCCTACTATGGGTTTTTTCCTGCTGTATTAGTCCAACATGTATGCATGAATGTGGACCATTATCTCCAAATTTGGGACATTTTCTTCGTGGGCCATCTTTGTTGAAACATGACCTCAAGAAATAAATTATTTTTCGCCAAAAAATGAGCGGTTACTCGGACAGTAGGCCTATCGGGTCTAGCATGATCATGTTGTAATATTGCCGGTGATAAGCATTCTCGATCATACCCAGAGTCTACTAGGATTCTCAATACAAGTATTGAGAATCCTTCTAGACTCTGGGTACGAGAATGATGATAAGGTACATGTAATGGTTCTGCATAAACGGTAGCAAATTATTCCACAAAAATGTTGGCATAAGCTTGTGCCTAAAGATTTCTTGCAACAATCTCAAGTTCTGTCTCTTATATATAGATGCCTTTGATTCCTCCCTAAGGAAACTGTCCATTTTCACAATGCAACATCGAGCGAATCTTTCCTTTTTATGACGGAAAATTCTCACTCTACCGTCGGCAAAGCTTAGCCTGAAGCATGACTCGTCAGGGAAAATGACATTGATCAATTGATTTCGCCTCCAATGACGGTGACATCTTGATATTTTCCAACCTTGCAGCCCAAAGACGTGCGTTTAGAATCCGATTCAAATAAGGTCTGTCATCGAGAACTGGAGCACTCATTCCTCTGAAACGGTTTGGAAAACAATTTTTGGTTAACAGTGGCGTTGTGTTACACTGTATAGGACAAGTCTGGTAAACATGCAGCGGCATCATGATATACTGTTCAGAACACCAGCTTTCATAATCCAGGGACTGTGTATAACAGGGATTTGTAACGAAGTGCTTTTTTTAATTTTCACGGTCGTCACTGTCTATAACTGGCTAAAGCAGGCTGTACAAACTATTCCAGAGTTGAAAAACTTGATTTGTGTTTTTGAACATGTGAATGTTTCTGAAGTTTTTGACAAAAAAATGTTGCAATTTGACCGAAAATATCACTTGAGGTGATGTAAAATGAGGCTAAAAATGGCAGATCGGCGGGAAAATGCATTATTTTGTCTGTGAGCGTAATTTACCTCAAAATCATCTAGAAACACATTTTTCCTAACATTTATTTCAATTTGAATGGTACTGGTACGAAATTTCATGCGAATACTTTTATTTAAACTTGTTATACTTGTTTTCCGTATTGGCCGAAATAATAGCGACGACAGTGAAATTTGATGAAAATCTATTACATTCACTGATCGTTACAAACCCCTGTTATATAAAATCCCTGCATAATCTCAAACATAAAAAACAAATGTTAAAAATAATTCGAATCGAGAACTGTGAATAATGTAGGTCCAATAGACTTGAAACATAAAAAAAACTCAATAAAAAATACAAAAAAAACACCACAAAATACACTACTTTAGAAAAAGACTTTCAGGCAGTGTGGTTAGTCCTCAAGTGCCACTATATAACATCATGACGATGTGAGATTAATTTTATTTAGTTTTGTGTAATTATATACATTTATGGTGGTAGATTTATACTTATTTATTGTTGTTATTATCAAGAAATTAGATATCTATTATCTGTGTCTCTGTTATTATCAACATTTTTTTTGTAAAACTCCATTGAATATGTAATATAGAACTAGCTAGGCGTCACATGAAGAAGTTTAAGTTTGAATGCGCATGCCAAAATATTCACAGTTAGGTATGAGGAATAGTACCACTGAAATATATATATTTGTTCCTGCATACTTCTAGCTATTTGTCAGCCTTCTTGTAATTAATAAAGCAATATATTGTCACTATGCATACACCTCTAAACTAAATTAGTCCAGTCTATCATCTGTGTATTCCAGTGAAATAAGTTTATGATTACAACATTTAAAAAAGCTTGTAACCGAGACATCGATATCTATGTCTCTGGTCATTCTCGTACCCAGAGCTTATCTCTATTGTCTCTGCCTCTGGCAAGCATGATCAGAGACATATATAACTTATGTCTCTGGCGTGAAATCTTATATATAGCTTGTGCAATTGACCTGAGAAAAAAGATATTATTATATTTATCATTTTCATAAATTAAATCAGTTTAAAGTAGTATGATTATTGAAAGGTTTAATTCATATATGTGTCTGAACACGAAGTGCTTTTTGAAATTTTATCGGTTGAATATAACTATTAGGCTGTGTTTGATGACCCGCAGATATTCTTTGATGTCCGAGGTGTAACGTTCGATAAATAATTTTGTGACGTCATATCCCACGTGCCGGTCGCAGCCATATGCATTGGGATTAATCGCCCAAGATAACTGTGAAGCTGTTTATGATTGTTTGAAGCTGTAATTTGACTTTATGGGAGCGTAATTAAAAAGTCAACATGCCTACTTATTTTCAGCGACCGGAGAACGCCCTTAAACGGGCAAATGGTAATATATTTTAATGAAATATTGGAGACCCGATTGCGACATGGCCGGCACCATGTTTCCGCTTTTTCTCTATCAATATTGTATTGTTTTGACTAGAGTTTACTATGTGCAACGAGTCCTTGGCATTTCTATAGATGCTATGTTATTGTTTGTAAGCATATGCTAAGTTTTGATTGATTGTTAGTATGATTTTGCTATCGGTACGAATAAAGAATGTTTCGGTCCCTGGTCATTTCGTACCTGTCAGTTTCTCATTTCGGATTTGTATTTGATCATGAAATTTATAAGTACAAATCTTGCTTTAATTTTTACAAACGTTTTAGTTTATGTATGATACATTTATCTATTTTTGTATATTTTCTGTTCATGTTTGTTGGTTGTCACAATCCTTGGATTTTGATCTTTACTTCCTTTTTTTAAAGTTTTATTCCTTTTTTATTAATGTTATGCGAATGCAAATATTTCATCATAACCTAATTTTATCGCCTCACTCTTTAAATAAGAGTTTAATCACAATGACCAATTCTGTATACTATCAACGAAAATGAGGATATGAACATAGTTGCCGAACATGTCATTTTAATAGCAAGCACTATATCTTATTTATAGATTTTTGGTTGCCCGAAATGAAAAATCGTTGCATCATCAACGTTGTCCTGGGCAACAGGACACCTACTAATTTCAAAAACTGTATGTTTTTTTTACTTTATACCTTTACTTCTCTATTGTAACTCTTTCTTAACACAGCACTGTTATGAGATTGACTATTTATAGAGAGTTTAACTTTAGATATGAATGTAAATGTTAAGCTCATTATGTGTGTTACTTTTTTTCAGAATTTATTGATGTTGGTAAGAAACAAAGAGCTCTTGATGCATTGTATGATGTCATCAAAAGCAAGAAACATAGAACATGGCAGAAAATCCATGAGCCTATCATGGAGAAGTATCTAGAACTTTGTGTTGAGTTAAGGAAAAGTCACATTGCTAAGGAAGGGCTTTACCAGTACAAAAACATTTGTCAACAGGTAATTAGTGTACGACTCAGAACTTCAAAATAAAATATTATATATATACGGCTGTTGTCTAAAGGCAGAATAATTTATGACGGCTGTAATCTTACATAAAGTATACTATCATCTTTGATTGTTTAGTTTCAAGTCCAAGTGCGTTCGCAAACTTAACAAATTCTGTTTTCTTCTGTTTTGTTAATGTTTAATATTTGTAAGCTTCTGGAAGAAAACATGATTAACACTTCACTTAAAGTTTCAACCTGTAAAAGCTTGCTTTGTTAGAAATTCTAAATATGCTTATGTCCATAGTAATTGATTTTATTTAGTCATTAAAAATACTTTTTTGCAATTTGTTGTATTTAAACAAAGCTAGAAATTATTTTACATTTACTTACAGTTCTTTACTTTTTGTGTTTGCAGGTTAACATCAAGTCTCTTGAAGATGTTGTTAGAAAGTATATTGGTCTTGCTGAACAGAAAACTGAAGAAGCTAGACAGGAATCTCACCAAGTAGTCATTGATGTTGATGATTTAGAGATGCCAGATACTCCTGAAAGGTAAACAGTCTTAGTACTCAACTATCTAAAAGTTAAAGTTACATAAGTGTGGTTCAAAGTCTGCTTAAATATACACGTTCGGCGAATTACAAAGTTTTAACGAAAACCCCTGATCATTTAAATCACTGTCAGGCAGTTAGTCCCTGGACAACCCCTCTTTAAACTTTTTATTGGAAGACTTATGCCTAAGTGTTTGTTCACCATCCTACTCTGATGCAGTCTTTGAAATTGGTTGTTGTCTGGTTGTCAAAGACAACCCCAATTTTCTGTAGGCAATCAAAAAGTTCTTTGGGCATCCAAAAATCTACGAAAACAAGGTGCTTGCTTAAATGACATTTATATCCTAATTTCGTAGACTGCTTATAAATGTATTTCACCTTTACTCTCTTAAACAAGTTATAATTATAAATATATATTCATTGTATTGCAGTCTGTTGCTGAAAGCAGTTAGTGGTGAAGATACCCAGGATCGTACTGATAGAGCTATTCTTACACCATGGGTCAAGTTTCTATGGGAATCTTATAGACAATGTCTTGATTTACTCCGTAACAACTCAAAAGTTGAGAAATTGTATCAAGAGATTGCTCAACAAGGTTTGTTTTTTTGTTCTTTGCATGTATATATTAATTTCTGTCAAAAAGGTGCTTTTAGACTTTTAATAATTTTACTTTGAAAATCAAAGTAGAAGTAATATATTGAATAATGTTCAAAATTTTCTTTTTAGGCCACCAATTGTCCAATCTATTTTACAGACTTTAACTTAGCTCTATTCTAATTATATTACTGTATGAAGGTGTTGATTTGATATAATGACATCTTCATGCGATACATTTTATTGTTTGATGTTAACTAGATGTATCCATCTTTTTGTTGAATCTTTCTTTTGAATTTCAAAAGAGGTTTTAACTAGACTTTAATCGCTTTTTTCATTTTGAAATTTTTTTAAGTTACATGCTATATTTTTTCAGCATTTAAATTTTGCTTGAAGTATGCTAGAAAGACTGAATTCAGGAAACTGTGTGATAATGTAAGTAAACTGACTTGTTACATGAAAGTGGATGACACTTTTGTTTGCATAGAACTTATTGAGTACTATGAGTTATTTTAAATAAAGTAAAACTTTGCCTTTAGATCTATATAGACAAAAAACTAATGATAGGTGCTTAAACAGTAAATTAATGTCAAGAGTAGTGTTTTATTCCCCATGAATACTCTCTACTGTTTAATCAAATAGGTGTGTAGTTAAGTTCTGCTATAAAGAACACCTTTGTTGGTGCCAATTATTCGATCGTTTACATGTTTTTGGTTCCAAATGCTTAATTTGAGAAGAAAAGGGTCCCTATATTAAGACGATTCCTCCTTTAACCTCATCTTTTTTGATGGTCATAGTAGTGGAACTTAACTGTATATAAAATATTAGCATTTTAATTTCTATCCATACTGGTATTACGATGTATTAATGTTGTATATTTTAGTTGAGAACTCATCTTGGACATGTTCACAAACATCAACATCAGCAGACTGCCATTAATCTAAACAATCCTGATTCTCAAGCAATGCATCTTGAAACACGTTTAGCTCAGCTTGATAGTGCTATACAGATGGAACTCTGGCAGGTAATATTTTTTGTAAATAACAAGAGCTGTTGAAGAATTTTTTATGTTGTAAGGAGAGTTATGGAAAAAAATGATCATTTGGAATACAGATTTCATCCCCTATTGGACTGTTAAATATTACCATAGACATAACTGTAGCCTAAGCATGACAAATAGAATTCTTTTTGGTATTACTATCAGTGCAATCATTTTGGTTATACAGCAGATTTGAATGTTTAATTTGTTAAACATTTCAATGATTACATATTTTAAGCTTGTCAGAATCAATGTCAATTTGATCAAACATTTGTGAAGTCTGTGCACTGTTCAATTCAACTTCAGATATTGTCATTAGTCTGAACTTTTGAATTCACAAACGCTACTGAAAATTACCGATTTCATATGGTCAGACTAGTTGATAGTTTTGCCAGTTACATTAAAATATATTAATTCTGTCTAGTGCTTGTGAAAATTCTAAGCAGATCTCTGTAATTGGGTTTGTGGATGATTTGGCCTTCGGCTATTAAACATTTAGTAGTTAGGCCTCTTCTTGAGAAAATTTAAATCATAGACTATATACCATAATTTCTCTATTTAACAGGAAGCTTTCAAGGCTGTAGAAGATATTCATGGATTAATATGTCTCTCTAAGAAGAGTCCTAGACCATCTCTAATGGCTAACTATTACACCAAGCTTGGACTTGTATTCTGGAAGTCTGGAAACCATTTATTCCATGCTTCAACTTTGACTAGACTATTCCATCTCTCCAAGGATCAGAGAAAGAATCTGTCACAGGAGGAGTTACAGAAGTAAGTTAGTTAACCATTTGAAAGTATGGCATGTCTTTGAATATGATTTGAAATATTGTTGCTAGGCATTGTTTAAATTTTAAAGTGCTGTCATGATGATTTCTCAATGAACTTTTGGTTGCCCTATGATATTTTTCTGTTATTCAAAAGGAAAATTGGTTGACACATGCAACAAAATTTAATTATTCTGTAAAGACTGGCATATGGTTGCAATATAAAACAAAACATCTTGCTTGTTGGCCTTTAGTGTGAGCACTATTATTTTATTAAAAAATCTGGTTTCTGTAAAGGCCCATTCTAAAATTTCTTAAATGAAATAAAGGCTCAAGCTATATTTATTCCACAACAAAACATTGGGGGATGCTTTTTATTTTGATTCAAACATGGCAAAATATGATTTAGAATAGTAAATGACATAATTGATCCTTCTTGTATATTGCAAACACACAACAATGTTATGTCTCAGTTAATTGAGATTTAGCCAAGAGCTTTGCTGAAGTAGAACTTGCCTAACAATTTTGTGCTTGTATTAATAATTCTTCTGAATCTCAGAACAAGCAATTCATGCTAATGTCGTATACATGTAACCAACACTAAATTTCTAGTTACTACTTTCCAAAATGTGACACTTGCATAAAGTTTAATTATAATGTTGTTGATAAAATGTGTTACAGGATGGCATCTCGTGTATTATGTGCTACATTAGCTATTCCTATACCAGCAGCTAGAAATGCTATAGATACATTGTTAGAAATGGGTGAAGAAACGGCTGAAAAACAGAGACGTCTAGCTGGTCTTCTTATGCTTCAAAATCCACCTAAAAGACAAGGACTTGTTACTGATCTTGTAAGTTGTGTATTTTTATTGTTTAGTTAACTAATTTCTACTGAAAAATGACTTAATTCTCTATCTCATTCAAGCACTCTGAAAATATTAATGAAAAGGTGGCAAATATTTCTTTTTTCAAATTAACTAAAATAAATGACCAACAGTTCTGTTAATAACTGTTAGAAGAACTTGAGAGTTGAGAGACTGTAATTATGGGCAGCCATTCTCCATACAATTTGTGCAGATTTTTGTCTGTAATGATCATCAGCATAAAACAGTTAACCTTCATGCTGGGTAATTTGTGACCAATTTTTGCCATGTTATTAGAAGATGCTGCTGTAAAGTCTACATTACATTTATGATAATAATGTATTTGCAGGCTAAACATAATGTAATGCAGTATGTTTACCCAGAACTGAAAAACTTGTACAACATATTGGAGGTCGACTTTCATCCACTGAAGTTATATGAGAAAATTAAAACCTGTATGGATTTTGTAATGGCAAATGATGACCTAGCTCAGTATGTACCTGCCCTTGAAGATATCATTGTTACACGTGTACTAAAACAAGTAAGTAACAGTACTGATGATCTCCTAGTTATTGGGCAAATCCATGAATTTTTTTCGAGGGGGGTCCAAACTTTTCCTGGAGGGGTCCAGACTTTCGAACCACAATCACATTATACACTGTTTGCAGAATAATGCAACATATTAATAATAAAAGTACATATGACCTTTAGATCTATGTTAAGCACAGGGAAAAATTGCTTTTTGCTTCTTAAAAATGGCCTAAAGTTAAAAGTACACTCATGAACGGTTACATTTTGGAAATTTCAGGGGGGGTGTCCGGAACCCTCTGATACCCGCCCCTCATTAGGTCTGCCTGTGTAGCTGTACATGTTCAAGACTGTACTTTCTTTTGTACTTAAAAAATACCATGGTTAACAGTTTCTGTATCGAAGTAAAATTGATGAAAAAAGAACAGAAATATGTTACAAAATCTACAAAGATGGTTTAAGTTTAGTGATCTCATGACCTGTTAGTTTTACAAAAGCACAGGTGACACTGCAAGTTATTTTATCAAATTTTGTCAAAATAAGGCAATAATAAAAAAGTACTAAGAAATTTTGTATTTTCAATTCATTGAAAATATTTATTTGACAAAACTTCGCAGATTATACTGGTATTTCCTTGGTTAGGTCTTTGAAACCCACAATGCCTATTGATTATTGAATCATAATATATTATTTATGTATAAGCAAATGATTTTTATTTGTATACATGTTAATTACATCAGAATATCCAGGCCTTAGACTTTTCTTTAGAAAGAGTGAGGGAGAGCTGTCTGGTTTGGAGAAAAGTCTTGCTCTCCATACAGGTCTGCTGGTCCTGTGGTTTAGTTCCACTCATTTTGAAAGGTTTAGTTCCACTCATTTTGAAAGGTTAACATTCTGTATTATTATAATTCTAGGTATCTCAAGTGTATCAAAGTATAGAAATGTCAAGATTTGCTGCCTTAGTACCATTTACTACACCATTTAGATTGGAGAGATTGATTGTGAATGCTGCTAGACAACTTGAGCTTCAGGTATAGTATTAGTATATATAATGAGGTACCTTGTAAATGTTGCATATAGGCAGCTAAATTGCCTAGAGTAATTGCACATTAAACTTTATCTGTGGATGAAACTGTTCAGGTGCAGTCTTTGTATTGATGTACTAACTAACCCAATGGCAAGGCTTAAGAAACATTTTCAGGCTAGTCGGCCATGACATCAAATTTTCATGAGCACTTACCGAATTTATTATGCTTTGTAGTTATGAGAGGGGAATTTAGTTGAATTTTTGGCCCTAAAATTACCTGAGAAAAAACACTACAATGTACTACTTTGTAAGGAAATATTATGTTGATTTTCTCTCATATTTTTTTTACATAAATGTCTGATCTATGATTTATTACAGGTGCGTATTGATCATCGTGAACATTCTCTAAGTTTTGGTACTGATCTTGGTGTGAGTCAGAAAGAAGAAGTACCAGAAGGTCCATACATACAACGTATGCCTAGTGAAGTTATACGTATGCAGTTGACTCATCTAGCTTGTGCATTACAACAAGCCGTGAAGACTTTGCAACCTAGGGATTCTAATGTAAGTGAAATCTAAAAGATAATACCCAGAATTTCAATGTTTTTAAATTTCCCTGCAATACATTTAAGAAAATGATCACAACAATAATGGGAAAAATATCATATTTATTTTTCCGTTTCAGCAAGAATATTGCCTTTTTTATACCCCCGCTTCGAAGAAGAGGGGGGTATACTGTTTCACCCTTGTCCGTGCGTACGTGTGTCCGTCCTTTACAAAATTTCCGTCGCAGTTTTCTCAGCAACTATAACATGCAGCAGCCTAATACTTCGCATATTGCTTCATCCCATAGTCCCATGTGGTGTAAAGCGATTTCATGCTCCTTGCTCATCTACTTCCTGTTTGTCACATATTTTTAGATTTTGTTAAATGAAAGTTACATTATGATAGTCATATTTCTCACAGCGGGGGTATCACTAGTGAGCATTAGCTCACAGATTTACTTGTTCTGCTATTCATACAAATTCACCGTTACAATGAAAATATGTGTGCACAGAACAATAGGGTGATATCTTTGTTTCATGCTTTTTAACATTAGTTTGAAAAAACTTTGTTTGTACTGCCTGTGCCTGGATGAAAACTTAGTACTGTCTGTGCCTGGATGGAAAAAACATAAATTAGAGTTCTGATAACTATAGGTCTGGTATCACTACTCATGTTGAATTTAATTAAATTTAAATTAAGAAGACCATAATGCTTTGAATGAATGAGTCTCTATTCAAAGATTTGGTGACAGTTAATTCAATTTATAAAATGATGATCATTTGTAAGAGCATTCTATAATCATTCTTAACCTTTGTAAGTTATATCTATTTTCAGCACATGTTAGCACAGATACAAGCACAGAAAGAAGAAATGAAATCTCAGATTATGAATAATTATAAACTAACAGCTAAGAAGGAACATTCTCGTATATTACAAAGAAAGATTACAATTGAACAGAGAAAGGAACAGTTAGAACATATGAATGATCAGAGGGTAAGTTGTTAGTTATATGTAGTGTTTCCTCTGGATGACTGGCCAGCTGACAAGAAAATATATGAAAATATTTAAAGGTTAAAATCCCTTAAAGTCAATATAAAGTCCCTAATAAATAATTCTAATTTTTATAAAGAATCATCAATAAGAATTATGATTTTGCCTTGAATTTTTCCTTATCAATGAAAATGCCAAAATTTTCCCCAAGTGTACTACATTGAGAAAGGCTCCAGTCCCTTCCCCAAATACCAAAAAAGCCTGAATATGCGTGTAATAAAGTTTTTAGGACAGATTCTGAAATTAGGAAAATTTTGACCTTAGGAAGGGTTCATTTCCTACAAAAAAACTGCTGAAATAATGAAATTCAAAATTTTTAGGACTTCCTAAACTTCAAAGTTGTCTCACCCATGAATTTGTTCTTATTAATTGATAGGAGAGAGAAGAATATGAGCAACAAGAAGAGACAAGAAGGAAAGCTATGGAAGCTGAGATGGCTAGACTTGACAGAGAGGCTAAAGAACGTGAACGTCAGAGAGCCTTGGCTGAACAGAGAGATATACAGAAGAAACATGCTCTAGAAAGAATTGAACAGTTAAAGAAATCTGAACTTGGGGCTAGAGTTGTACAGAATATTGATGAAGAGGTATATCAATGTATTTACATTGTATTTATTGTCATTGGGTTTTGTTATGCAATGTCAACTCAAATTATAGCCATTTTACCTTGGCTAGCTAACCTAACCTAGCTTTCTTGGACCGTTGTCTGTAAACAGTACTAGCCTACCCATCCACAAGGCAGGCAACTTCTCCATATACCTTATAATTATAAATGGAGAAAATTGACATTAGTGTCAAATAATCATGTCAAATTTTCATGGAAGGTTAGAACAAGACTGGTTGAGGCACCAACCTACAACCATGAAAACTTAATCTATTATTTCTAATCTATTTTCTATCATTAAAGTCTTAAATCCAACTGAGTGGGTCTTATGTCACTTTCTTTTCAACTTTCCTGATGCACACCCTTGATGAAATGTCAATCTGTTAAATGTAATAATATAGATGTTACCACTGGTTATTTAGTATAAAATTGTTATTGTTACTATTATAGGATCTAGCTAAGATGGATGTTGATGATATTATGGCTAAACAAGTTGAACAACTTGAAAGAGAGAAGAAAGAACTCAATGAAAGACTTCGTAATCAAGAAAAGAAGGTAATATCTTATATTGTTAAATTTTAATCAACTGTCAGTGGTGCATACATTAACCCCGCTGATTTGAATAAAAGTGAACAATATCTTTGTATAGATTAATATAGGCTGCTAACTCTGACTTAAATTTCATTGTACGAGGTGTGTATATATTTATTAATGTTATTTCCATGTTCAACAGTTAAAGACAACAATCTGTGTTTATTTTGAGCCAATTGAGAGATGTTGAATTAAAATCTGACAGTTTTGTTTAGAAGTTAGTTGTGAATGTTCTTTGTACATATGATAAAAGTGCATGGAGATAATATAAATTACAAGCAGGCTACATCTTTACTCAGTTATGAACCAGATTCATTCTTGCACAAAATGTTCAATAAGAATAATTAGGCTTTACCCCCATTTTATTGTTTTTCGAATTATTTTATACTATGTTTTAGATTGATCATATGGCTAGAGCTAAGAGATCTAAAGAAATTCCTTTATTAGAAAAACAATATGAAGAAGAAAGTGTCCGTAGTAGAGATTTCTGGGAGAATCAAGAATTAGCTAGGGTAAGTTTCAATTGTATATACAAGTATTTATTATACCCCCGCTTCGAAGAAGAGGGGGGTATACTGTTTTACCCTTGTCCGTGCGTCCTTCCGTCCGTTACAAAATTTCCGTCGCAGTTTTCTCAGCAACTATAACATGCAGCAGCCTAATACTTTGCATATTGCTTCACCCCGTAGTCCCATGTGGTGTAAAGCAATTTCATGCTCCTTGCTCATCTACTTCCTGTTTGTCGCATATTTTTAGATTTTGGCGGGGGTATCACTAGTGAGCATTAGCTCACAGATTTACTTGTTTACCCACTGTTATTGAATACATTACACTATAACATATCATATTATAAATGCATTATAACAACAACAGTTTGCATGTTAACAGGTTGGTACTGTACTTAAATTCATATTTTAACGCATTGTGGTCGACTGTATATTTATAATAAGAATGAAAAGATTTCAAGTATTACCCATACATTGCCTATTTCACAAGCTTGAAGCCCTTGACTAGTGAAACTTATGTGGTGTAGTCTCTTTAAGTTGTTTCTAGCTGGACTTCTGATTTAATACTGGTTAGACTTTAAGTTGGAACTGGTTAGACTTTACGTTGGTACTGGGGGTTAAATTTCCAAGTTGGTACTGGTTAAACTTCATAAATATATCGCTGGTTTTTCTACATCCACATTAATATTTAACTAACACAAGTTGACACTTTACATTACTTTATTTTAAGTACTTTTGTATTAACATAAATTATAAAATTAAATCTAAATAACAACAAATTATATCCGAAATGTATTAAATCTAAAGATCGTCTAACCTTCGTCTAACCCCGTTTACACGGGTTACAGAGTTTTATACCCAGAGGGATCCGTCGGATCCTATTCTACCGGATTCTGTTTTCACCGGATCGGGATCCGGTGAACTCTTAACCTAGAGTCCGGTACACCGGACTTAGTAAATATTCGCAATTTGCGACAACTTACTTATTTCCTAAAGTTTGACTATAATAATTTGCCCCTTACTATAAACTTATTTATCTGGAACTCAAAGTAATGACTGTAAGAGACATTGATTACTCTAAGTTAAGTTTTTTTATTTCACCATCCTAACCATTCGTAGATCTGAAATGGCTTTTAGAATTTATTTACTTACCAGTTTTTTTAAAAACTATACTCAAATATGGGGTAGTGATTCAAAAACTTACAGTGTGGTGTTGAAAATAAAGAAATAAATATGCAATAAAAAAAATCAACAAATATTTTGGCAAAACACGTGCGGTTGGGCAGGTAGATGGGCAGGCAATCGGTCCGGAGTCGTTAACAATTGTGTTAAAGTTTTTCTTTTCCATATATTTCTGCCATTTATTGTCAGATCTTTATGAAACTTCATGTGATGAACAGAATTATAAAGTAACCACAACTCTACCTGCCTTTATTATGGATTATCTCCCTTTGTAATTTTTGCATTAATGTTTTAAAACTCGGCTTTAATGTGGTTTCCACATTACATTTCTTGTTTTCCATAATTTGAAAATAATATAAACATGAAAGCTAGGCTTGGATTATAAACGTAAAGGAAATGTATAATTACAGATTCAGAAACAAGAAGAAGATCATCTATTAGAAATAACAACTAGAGATAGAATGAGAAGAATGAAAAAAGATGCTTCTGATTTTATTGTACAACTTAAAGATAGAAGGAAGAAACAATATAAGGTATTACATATAACTGTTGTTTGTTTGTTTGTTTGTTGGGTTTAACGCCGTACCAACACATTGTATAGGTCATATAACTGCGGTCAGTCAACCTACTCATTCCTGCTGGAAAGGCTAAATCTCTGGATTTAGCTGTTAACCAACTACTAAGCACATACTTTCATCAGTGACTGACTACTGGCCTACATAATTAAAAATCATTGGTAGGAGGGAGAATGGCCGTAGAATTAATTTCATGACCAAGCTCCACGAAAGTATGCCCTGCCTTGGAATTGAACCCACGACCCCTTGATCAGTAGACTTGCATGCTACCAACTGAGCTAGCCGGGCAGGTATATATAAATTTTGTCTTAAATCTGGTATTTCAGTTGACATAGATAGTAAAAATCTTTCTAGAACAGTTAAATATTTGTCCTTTTGGTTTGTTGGTAAAAGTGTCTTGTGAATATTTGAAGCAGGGATATTCTTGTAATTCAGTTTAAACTAATTTATTTATGCTCTATTCTGAGATTTTACCCTATTGGCTCAGTATGGGGGACCAGGAAGTGAACTCCAGGGTGTTGTTAAAACTTGTTGAGGTGGTCAAATGTGGTATTGCAAAGATTAAGTTAAAAAAGGTGACAATATAGCAAATGACAATCAATTTTGTTCATTAATTAATGGATATTTGACTTATGTAACTTTTAGCTATTACAATTTTACATTTTAGCAGCGTTTACATTAAATGATTTAGAGTTCATACCAGTAAAATGGAATATTTATTAGCTTAAGATTGGTACCACATTTGTATATGTTACTTTAACTAATTCACAATCTTAATTTGACCAAATCATACATATCCAGTTTCTTTTTGTAATAGTAAGTGAGAGTTATGTGTGTTATAATTACTTGTATTGTAGGAAAAGCTCAGTAATTTTGAAAAGAAACTTGTTGAAGAGAGGAAAGCTAGACTTGCTAAAAGAAAGGAAGAAAGGAAAATAGAAAGAAGGACTAAATGGTTACAAGAGAAAGAAGAAGCTGAACAGAAGGCTAGAGATGAAGCTCTTAAAAGAGGTATGTTTAGAAGAATACCCCTCCCCTCCCCTCCTGGTGGCATTTATTTCCTCATTACAATACAAAAACCCCTTTCAGGGAAGAATGTGTGCACTACAAGACTTGACTAATGTTTTGGAAGCAACTCGTCCTGCAGGAGGAGCAGCTTGGAATTTTCACTCGCCCTGTTGCAATTCAAACTCGTCTTGTACTTCACTATAAGAAATGCAATTAATTGTGAACTCGTATGAAGCAGTAAAAAACATGTTATTCGTTGTACCATATATGACAGCCATTTCTAGGATTAGGAATGGAAAGCAATTAAATCAATGTTTTCCGATTGCAAGTAATGAAATATGCTTAATTTGTTGCGTTTTAGATAAGACTTCGTATTAAAAACATATTATTTGAGGCTGAACTTAAAAAATTCTTTGTTTGGAGTTACCCGACCCACATTTTTTTAGGTGGGTAGGTAGGTAGGGTTTTTTTTTTTTTTTTTTTTTACTATCACTATATGGAAAATGATAATACTTGGGTTAACCTACCATAATAATGATAAAACAAAAATACATTCCAGAAATTAATCTGTACATAAAGAAATCAAAGTGCTGATAGCACTGTCCAGACATGGATTAAACAAGGCAAAATTTATCCAAATACATATAGAGAGGTTGGACTAATGATCATTTTCTCCTAAAATTTACTAACAAAGTGCATTATGAAGGATCAGTAAAGCTACATTGATACTGTACTCAGAAGAAATCATTACACATGTATGAGATATATTTTTAGACACTGGAAATTTGCAGGCATGCCTATTTTTTAGCACATTGGTGTTACAGTTGACAAGAACATTAACGGGTTAGAGGTTACATAACTTGTTATCAATATTTTAGCGAAAGAATGTTGGTTTCTTGTTGAAACTGTTAGAACAGAATTAATGAACAAGGATATTTTATGTATTGTGAGTAAACTACAAGACTGCTTGATACTGTCAGATATTGTTATCAAAGGGACTGTTTATTCAGGCGTTGATATTAATTCAACCTAACAAGATACCGCTGTGTTAATCTAACTGCCCATGAAGGTCGAATGTCTAAGTCCGGGACATTTTATATGCGTTTCAAGATATGTCGCTTACTAAGACCTGAATTGCTAATGCAACTCATGTAAAAAAAAAAACATTCTGACATGAAATAAACATTTTATTTTCCATACCAGACATAAACTTCATGAGAAAAGTTTCAAACTTTTCAAGACTTAAATATTATAAATTCAATAAAAGGAATTTTAAATAATCCAAGGGCTTATAATCAACCCTGTAAAGCGTTCCTTGTCAACAGGAATTTTGGTAGGTGGCTGTTTCTTCTGTGTGCTTTGCGTAAGAATGGCAAATGCATTTTTGGCCTACTGCATGACTGTTCATTTTCATTTTCGCTACAAGTAACTGCTAAGTCAATTGTGACATATTTCAAATTTTGTCAAAATCTGTCAGAGCAGAAATCTTATCATAAGAATTTGGTGTAAACTGTTGACACATGATGACTGTCTGGATGACACCGATAATTTTTAACATCTTTTAAAACGTGTCAAAAGAACTTTTTGGTATCAATTCATCAAGCGCTTCTTCAGTAGAGATGTCGAATACATCAAACCACCGTCACTCCAGTGTTTGCGCAAATTAAAAAAAGTTGTCGCCACTTTGGAGCCACTGAAGCCAACAAATTTTTTATTGGTTTAAACCAGTTTAATAATGCATCAACACAAATTATTGCTATATTGCGATTGCAAGTACACTTTCATTGTAGTCTAGCTCTCCTGGACTCTTGTTTATATCCTAATGATTGCACAATTTGTTAATCAGAATATTTTTAATGTTTTACACAAAATTCACAGAACATACGTGATTTAATTGTATCAAACTGTAACCTAAAATACTCATTTTGTCATTTCACTAGAAAAGGTCTTCTTTCTGGTCGAGCCTTATTGCTTGCAGGTATACATTCATACATAGATTTTAAGATGCATTAAAGGGCCATTCATTGGAAAATACGTTATCAATGTCCTCATTTTTTACCTTTCTTTGTTTAAATATTTTCTATCATAAAAAAATTTTGGTTCTGCTATTATATATTTTCTTCAATATTACTTAACATGTAGCAATGCATGCTTATCATTGATTTTAGAGTAAGTCACACAACTTTAGGTGATAATTTGACAAATACTTTTATTATTTTCACAAATTCAGTATGTTGGAACCAACCGGTGTTTATTGATATTCTTACAATCGAAAAATACGGGAATTTCCGTTTTACTTTTTCTAAATTAGGAAGAACTAACAATCAAAATAATAATATAATTAAATTACAAACGTAGATTTAACCATGTTTCACTCGAATTGGCGATAGCGTGGGTCGCGAA
This sequence comes from Mactra quadrangularis, assembly GCA_025267735.1. Taxonomy (NCBI): domain Eukaryota; kingdom Metazoa; phylum Mollusca; class Bivalvia; order Venerida; family Mactridae; genus Mactra; species Mactra quadrangularis. The sequence continues at coordinate 13,431,108 of CM046298.1, forward strand.
AATACATGACATAATGATGTTATGATTGAAGGGAAAATACGTTATCAAATTCATTTTTACGAAATAAAATTACATTGTATAAATATTAACTATATTTGTTATCATATTGATGACAAAAAATTACGATAATTTTCTTGTTGAATTTAAAGATTTGTTTATTTTATCAGAAATTATTGTTATTGTCATCCTTTATTGTCTTAAAAAACTGCCAATTACGTATGTTCACAACACGCTCACAATTTGATACAATTATCATCTCAAAACAGTTTTAACCACTTAAATCAATGCAATATCACAGTTAGTCACTAGTTTGTTCATTTTAACCCCTTTGTTTACGTAAACAATGTTTGTGCGGACGTGTTACACTATTGATTTTTAGCTTTAGCTAGATTAGATTGGTTGATAAAGCCTATCACAAAGCGTAAGCTCCGCATTTTAATTTAATATAAGTAATTGTCAATTATTGTTTAATGCATGGCTGAGCATTTAACATCAGGGGCCATCGTTTTCATAAACAGCGAGACACTAATTATCGGCCTATGAAGCATGTATACTAACAGCACCTCCCGCTGAGCGGATTTGTCGATTACATCAACATGCGAACGTAACACACACTCCGCCTGCAGTTATCAGTTAAATCAATATCTAATCACTTGCGAATTTGAACTTGGCCACTTACGACATCAAATTACAACAAGAAAGAAAATGAAAAAACGAAAATGACAAAATGTTGTGAATAAAAAAAAAAATCGGACACTATAAATGGGCCAAAAAAAATGTTGAGTCGCAGCAATTTCGTGAGTCGGTCGGGTAACTCCAAACAAAGAATTTTTTAAGGTCAGCCTGATTAATTTGGTGAGAAATTTCACTGGTCCTGCAGGACTAGCCCTGCCAGAAGATCAACTCGCCCTGAGTCAATTGATATTTGTAATAACAAGCAGACAAGTGAATTTGTCGAGCCCTGCACTAATATTCTCATCTCTTGATATTTATAAAATAAGCAATGACCATGGTGTAGTTGTGTTGTCCTTGGTTTTATTGCCATATGTGGTACATTCCATGAAAATTAATGTAAATGTTACCCATTGATTTTCTCTGTAGAAAGAAATGTTTCATATAGTACTTTTTTACCATTAATTCTTCATAAAAAAAATTTGGTAATTGTCCCACAAATTTATTTTCACAATTCTGGAAGATTATTGTGCTAAAAATAACAAATTTCAAAAGCAGTGGGTGTAGTGAAATTTAAAAAAAATCTGTGTACTTTTAAGTATAAAGTTTGTTGTAAGTTTTTAATAACTTAGTGACCCTACATAGCCATATGGGTTACCATGTATCAGGGATATACATTAAAGGTTGTCCATTTGCCCCTGAAGACCTATTTGTAGGTTGGGCAAGTGAAATATATTGCTGGTTGTCCAACTGGGCGAAATTTATGTCAAGCTATGTATATATATTTCACACAATATTGTAGAACGTGAAGAGGAAGAAAGGTTAGCTCAAGAGAAGAGAGAAGAAGAAGAAAGAGAATATATGGAGAGAGAAGCTAAATTAAATGAAATTGCAATGAAACAGAGAATGAGAGAAGAAGAGATTGAACGAAAAAGAGAACAAGAAAAAAGGTAGGAATAGATGTCTTGAGGACTTTAACCATTATAGAATTGACAACAAATGCCATTGGGGAATGGTCTTATCATTGATTCAATCAACTCAATCTCAGTTTTAATATTCTGTTGATGTAATAATTAAATATAGATGTACTATTTGTTATCTGGTCACCGCTCTTTTAATTTACCCCTCTGCCATACATAAATATAGCTATCTTTTTTCATGAATATTCATCATTCATGAATACATTAGTACTGTAGTTTGTATTGAAATCAAAGAGGTTAATGTATGCATCCCTGAATAAAAATCAACAATACTAAACCAATGGGCTCTTACAAAAATATGAATACAGTAAAAACTCTGAAAACCGGACTTGGTCCGGACTGACTAAAAAGTCTGGTTTTCAAAGGATTCTGGTTTTTAGAGGTTTATACAGAATCACTAATTAAACATAGCTATGGGTTTGGTGGGACATTTTCCTACATTAAATGTATGGTTCAGCTATATCTTAATTAGTTTTTATTAAAGTTTGGTCAATTTTGGTTTCATAAGTATAAATTAACTGAGAAAATTGAAATAATAACTTTTCTTGAAATGCATTCAGATAAATAATTGATAAATACGGATGCTATTCTCATTTTAAATGAATGCATATAAACACATAACAACAATAACAAATTCATATAAACATGTAATGTTTTTCCAATATCTGACTCAAGGTACAAAAGATAGTCATTATCATTCCTTACGATTAACAAACTTTGGTAATTTTGAATACAAGCACGTAGCCTCTTTATTTGTATAAAAACAATATTTGAAATTAAAATATTTTCACGAATCATATCTGTACAACAATACATGTTTATACAAAACAAACATTAAAAAATCCTAAACAATGACAGACAAGTGTTTTTCAAACCTGTACAGATAAAATTCTTGGATAATTAATTAACAATTGACATCTGCCTGGGATTATGAATAACTAACTGTTACAATACACAGAAAGTTGACACTTGGTGTCCGGTTTTCAGAGGATTTTTTATGCATATTTATCATTACAAGCCATGGCAAAAGGTCCGGTATTCGGAATTTAGAGTTTCCAGTTTCCAGAGGATATTTTTCAATGCATTTAATAGAGAAAAATATAGGACTTTAAAAATCGTCCGGTTTTCAGAGGATTCCGGTTTTCAAAGGGTCTGGTTTTTAGAGTTTTTATTGTATATACTGAGGTCTGCTGCATACAGTTGATCATAAAGCTTTGACTGTGGTCAAGCACTTACTATGTGTAACAATTATGAATTCTTGTATCTCTATAAACAGTGCTCCTCCTCCTTCTGCTCCTGTTGAACGTACTTCTGCTGCAAGGGATGAGAAAACTTGGAGACCTGGATCTGAGAGCCGTGATGAGAGAGAACGTGGTCGTACTGATGGACCGCCTACGGAGAAAGCACCTTGGAGACCTACTGGTCAAGGTGGATGGAGAGAGCGAGAGAAAGAAAGACACGATGCTTGGAAAAAAGAACCTGGAAGGTAAATTAATTATAATCATTATTTTTAAGTAGAATTTTTCCATTTAGGGCTTGACATCAATAACTGAAACTTGTATGTTGCCTGTTGGACAACACACAAAAATTCACTTGCTGGACAGAATGTTTAAGGTAGAATACCCATAATACACATGTCAAGGAATTAGCTTTTTGCTACTTTCTTTATCATCAGGATCACAGCCTAGATTCACTGGCAAAATATTTTGCATTTTTACCGTCAAATAAATTTTTTATAACATTTTTTTGAAAATTGAGTAATGAGTAAGAATCACACTATAAATTTGAAGGGGTATATGTCTTTTAAATGTAAAAATGAATTTAATAATCAAAATATTTTCATAAATGTTGTTTAATAAAATTCACAATATTTTAATGAATGCAAATACATCAACTTTAATAACTTTACGTTGGTATTTTTACACATATAACAAGTTAATCATAGGGAGACCCAACAGAAAATGTGATGATTTTCAACGGCTTTAAAAACACAAGTCCGTATCCTTATCTTTTGACTATGAAAACAGTTTCTGCACTCCAAGTTACCATTTTAATAATTTACCTTATACCATATGGCAATTAATAAAAGAAAGAAAAAGAATTTTCACCACAGATAACTCAATTAAATGCCATTTCAATACAACGACCCCCTTTTTAAAAAAATGTCAAAACTGTAGTGATCATTCTAATATGAAATAAACAATTCTTTGAAGTACATATTTTACTTTAAACGCCATTATTGACCATTTAAAGATAAAATAATGGTATTTTACGGTCTAAATGCATTAATTATCAACAACTTATCGATTACGAATTTGTTTGGGGACGAATCTGTCAGGGGACGAATCTTTTCGTCCATTGTTTGAATTGGATTTTTAAACTTCCGGTTTAAACTTTTTACACGAATTCTATCTATTTTCTCATATAATTGGGAGGGTTAATAATCTTTTTAGGTAATATAGGTAAAATATTAATAATATTTTAAAAATGAAGCATTTACACAATAAAAAAGTGTATCCGATCTTTATCGATTTATAACGACAGCGACGAATACCATTTACGTAATTTGTCGACATGAGCCGACATCGCCCGAAGTTTGACAGCAGCTATTATGGGAATTCTGCCTTAATAGCAGTAACAAGTTGGCCCAACCAAGATAGAGGTTGTCAGGGGCAATCAGATGACCTTTCATGTCAAGACCTGCTAATATACTTACAGTTAGACCTGTGTGATTGTGATATATCATGTGATATCATATTCCTTTTTCACAATCAGTTGTGTTATTCTGTGGGTATCGGAAAGTTCCAAGTTTGTTAACTATATACTTATAGTTGTCATCAGTATTTTTATTTAGCATTTCATTAAATGACGTCACTCCATGTGCATTAGGGGAGTTCAACCTTTAAGTTTGTTTTATTTAGTTCAAATCAATAGAAATATTACAGAATAGTGTAGTCTGGAGTATTGGAGGATTCTGTTATGTATGATAGCATAGTCATAATATTAACCCAGAAATCTGAAACCCTGGACTAATGAAAATTGATTTGTGCTTGTGATAGGAATTTATTTTATATAGTCAGGCTAGCCGATAATTTTGCTGTTTACTATATAACAAAATAAATTAGGCCAGTGCTTGAAAAATTAAAGGCAATGATTACACTTATATGCAAAGACTTAACTTGAAGGCTTTGAAATATGTGGTTACTATTGTTCAATTTTATTTGTTTAGTTTACCTTATTTGAGTTTTATGGCACATCAACTCAGAAAGGTTTTATCGTGTCAAAAGCGATTGATGATTAGAATTAAGAAAAAAAGTACTTCTGTTCTTGTGACCGATAAAATTAGATTTAAATCAGCAGAATAAATATATGTGCTACTGTCAGTTGAATGAAATAGAACAAAAACTTACAAGAAGATTTGTTTAAAGTTGATTATAAATACAACATGGTAAACATAAGCTTATAAGCTATTTTCCATATTGAAATGTAGTTAACTTTGAGCTTATAAAAAATTGCTCCTAGATGATTTGATTTGAAATTGTTATTTTATTGTTACAGAGAGGACAGATCGCCAGCTGATGATAGTGGTGGTGACCGAAGTGGTGACCGTGGTGGTTGGCGTGATAGAGCTCCTCCTAGAGAGGAGAGACCACCATTACGTGGTGATGATAGAATGCCACCGGCTAGAGATGATAGACCACCACCTCCCCGTGACGACAGACCCAGAGACTCATGGCGTGATAGAGAAGGTGGTCGAGATCGTAGATTTGATAATAGAGATATCAGACTTGATAAAGAAGAAATGAGCCGTCTAGATCGTGAACGTGGTGAAAGAGTTGGAGGTGGTACTCCACAACGTGAGGACAGATGGAGACGTGGTGGTGACAAAGAGGAGGATAGGTGGCGTCGTGACGATGGTCCACGACGGGATGATGGTCCCAGGCGGGATGATGGTCCAAGGACAGGGGTTGCACGTGACTTCCCCAGAAGAGATGAAGGTACTCCAAGAAGGGATGATGGCCCCAGAAGAGAAGCTGGTCGAGGTGATAGCTGGAGAGATAGAGAAGCAGGTATGCTTAGAGTAAAATTTCATTGACTGATTGAATTTTTAGCTGGATTTTTCAACTAAAAAATTTGGCTAATGGTTTGGAGAAACACGGGCGGGCAGGCGTCCAGTGTCGTTATCAATTGCGTTAAAGTTTTCAATTTAGCATATATCTCTGCCATTTATTGTCAGATCTTTATGAAACTTCATAAAATGATAGCATACCATGTGATGAACAGATTAGACAGTAACCACAATTCTACCTGCCTTTATTATGGATTATCTCCCTTTGTAATTTTTGTATTAAAGTTTTTAAATCCAGCTTTGATGTGGTTTCCACATTACATTTCTTGTCAATCTTTTGTTTATAACTTACAGACGTAATATGGTAGATTTCCATGCCTGTTTGAAAGAAGTTTTGTCACCTTAAAGTCTTTTTAGAAACATTAAGTGTGATCAACTTGGTTCTGATATTAGAATTTAGAAAGAAAAGTAATTCTATGTGCATTTCTGAATTTATTGTATCTTGAATAAGACTAAGACTAAGGTATGGTCATGTAAAGTCATTAAAGGTACTAGTTCACAGGTTTGGTTTAGTTTTTCTATAATTTCAAAATACCATACAGTGTCTGTAATTGTGTCAACAGAAAATAATTCTTATTATTTTAAGACAAACTAACCTATATGTTGCAAGAAATATACAATAAAAGTTACAAAAATGCACTAAAATTGTCTATACCGTGACATATGGGGTAGATATTAACTACATGAAACTCTTTCATTAGAAGTTGTATACAATTTTGATAGTTTTAGAAAAAGTTGATATTTAAGTTGAAATCTGTTAATGAGTACCTTAAAAAATGATATTTTTTCATTATTGTCCCCAGGTGGTGGTGGTGGAGGTAGTAGCTGGCGTGATCGTGAACAGGGAGGAGGTGGTAGTACTCCATGGAGACGTGGTGGTGATGAGCGTGGCCCTAGAGACGATCAAAGAGGCCCTAGGGACGATCCAAGAGGCCCTAGAGACGATCCAAGAGGCCCTAGAGATGATCCTAGAGGCCCTAGAGATGATTTTAGAGGACCAAGGGATGACCGTGGTCCAAGAGATGACCGTGGTCCTAGAGATGATCGCCGTGGTGGACCTCCAGTCAGGGAGGAAAGAGATACATGGAGAAGAGGTTTATAACTTTTTCTTTATTATTATGTATTTTGAAGTAAATACTTTGAATTTGAGAACTGGTGGCATGTGCTCTACAGTTGAAAATGATTGATTTTTAATTACACATTTAAAAGCACTTTGTAACTAGGGATTTGTGTTCCTTAAGTTTAAGTCATTGTATAATTTGAAGTTCAAATTATTATTTTAAAACAGAATAAGTACAATTATTTTATGTTCAGATATCTAATCAATTCTTTAATGGAGTCTAGATTTGTGATATTAGGTGTGTGTTTAAGTGTAGAAATATTTATATTGTGTTGGTATAGAATATCATGAAGACATGTAGTCTACCTGACTTCTTTTTTATTGTACCATGTATACATATAATGTCTTCTCTCTGGCTCTCCCTTTCTCTCTCCCCTTGAACTGTTAAAAACCTTGACTTGAGAAAATAAAGGTTTGTTCTATCCTGTTGTGTAGATTCATTAAAGTAAGTAATGTTGTATTTTCCAGAAGGTCCACCTCCATCAAGAGATAAACCAAGAGAAAGCAGACCACCAGCATCAGGTGGAGGAGGTTAGTAGACATTTGTAGATATAATCATACATATTTTTGACTTATACCTAAGGCCACAACAAGTTGATCATGTGTTCTCTGGATTTTTCTGGAAAAAAAGGGACAAGCGAGTGAAGAAAAAAATCTTAATCAGTTGCTTTATATAGCAGTTTGACCAAATTTTTATAAGTGAGGTGCGAGCGAATCCATAGAACATTTGATCAACTTGTTGTGGCCTAATTTCAGTCTTACTCCAACCCTGTCTGATATGTTCAGTCAGTACTGTGTCTTGACTTACACACAGACTATGAATCCAGGTGTATTTGGTTTGATTCTCAAACAGAACATACATACTCTAGTGGAGTATGGTCATGGAGTATTATCTACAGTCATTTTTGTCACCAACTTAAGTATTAAGAAGCGTAGCTGTCATAGACATGCTAGTGTATGTGCTTAGTACTTAGTTGGAAGTTTTTCAACTTAGGCTCAGAGATCCTGGCCTATCCTAGACTGTGAATATACATGTATCAACTGACTGATGCAATAAAACTGAATCAATGTTGAAATGGGCTGTAAAGCTCAATAAATTTCAGTCTTGGACTGTTTGTACTTGTCTTGCTTTAAGTAATAAATGATTTTTTTACTTGAAAAATGAATTTGTTAATGTAAGGTAATTTGTGCATGTTCTATAAACGTTAACAAATGTAATGTTCATCTTGATTTGGTAATCATCAGATTATAGAGAAATTTATATCATACATTATCAAGACTCAAACCCCCCTAACTCCAAAGATCATTGTTAAAAACCAATGATTAATTGTTCTTTTTATTTTACAGAAGATGATGGCTGGACAACAGTAAAAAGATAAAAAGATTTTGTCTTCAATTTAACCTATGATTTAAAGCAATCTATAATGACGTTTTTGCTGAAAGTGTTTAGTTTTCACATAGTGCTGTTCATTGGAATATAATCATGTTTTTATTTCATGTTTAGAATAACTGAAAATATCTGCCATTTTTGTCATGCTTTGTATTTAAACTTATATGTTAAGCTTATACATTGTAATGTTCACTTATGAACTTTGATTATTTTTTATTATATGATGCCCTGGATTATAAAAAGGATTTCTGTGAAATGTGATTTGTCTTTAAAAATTTGGCACAGATAAGAATTTGGAAATATGGAATTTTGTTGTGTAATTAAAATTGCCCTATTATGATTTAAGATAATAATCACATTAATGTATTTATTGTAAAACATTTGGTAATAAATGTGGTTTCATTATACCTAGTTTAGTTTTTTGTTTCATTTTTTATACACCTTATACTTGTGGCAATTTTCCTAAAGATATTGCTACCTTGGACTTTGTCCCCTGGTATCCTTCTTACAGCAAGAGGAATAACTATGTGATATCAAGTTGAGAGTACTAAGGGTTGACTTGCTAACTAACAATATGCCTAGGAAAATGGCCATAGCACATCTGTCTGGTTAGCTCATTACTAAGAATCCAGATATTGTTGGTTCAATTCCTGGATGGGCCATACATACCTTGATAGGGTTTTTTGGTCATGAAATATTTTTATGATCATGCTCCTGCTTACCTCTGTATCAAGTCCAGCATTTGTCATCCACTGGCATGTAGTTAGCACTAGGTCAAATGCATGGGCCAAGATATCCAGGCCTTTTCCAAGTACCATGAGAAGGATAATTTATTTTAAGAATATAACAAAAACTGTTGAAATATGGTTACAGTGTAAGTTATACATCACACATGACATAAGGTAAGTTTTTTAAGCATATCCCTAGTTAGCACTTTGTCCCCTGATGCCCTTATTTTAATATCTCATACATATTCCTTATGGTGTAAGAATGGTTCCAGGGCAATAAGCCCTAGCTAGTGATATGCCTAAGAAAACTTGCCCATTACTTAATTCCTTGAGCAAGAAATTAAGCTGTGGTTGCTTCACTCAACCTGGAAGTAAATGGAGTACCTGTAAGAATGATGTAATTCCATTGTGCCAATAATTGACTGCACTAAGCAGAGTTTAAAGATTCTCCAGGGAGGTTGATAGACATCAGTGGCCCTATCATCGGTGGTTATAGCTGTAAAGTTTATGGACATAAGTGTGAAGCTTGGACTCCTTAGTGCCATTACTCTTTTACATTACATACATGTGTACTTGGACTTGATCATGTTATATGCCCATGGCTGTTGTCTGAATGGCAAGTGCCCACTCTGTAAGTCAAATGGTCATCTGATCATCATTGAACTCTTATGTTAGTTTTTGATGCATGGAAAGTTTCAATGAATTCTACAACTTGGTCAATATACAAGAAACATGATAGTTATGGCCCTTGAATGAAAACAGGATTGTGAGACATTTGTTTATTTTATAGTTTGTCAGCCATTGCGATGCTGTATACCAAGACTTATTTGCTTTGAAGAAGTATTCAACTGATAGTACAAGAAAGTTTATGACCTGGTTTAAATTATGTTCAGAATTCAAAGTGTTCATTTTATGTAAAAGAATTTATCCTGTTATCACAGCAGGTAGGTACAAGATAATACAGATATCTATAGATATCTATCCAACAATATTAATCTAAGCTTGACCTTTATGCATGAATATATTCAAAGTTTACAATCTATTTTTGTCTTCATTTGAAAGTCGCGCTTAATCAGAAGCTTTTGGCAAATTACACGTACTGAAAAATTTATTTTGTTATCATAAGAATTTTTTTTTGTAATTTTTTATTACTTCAGAATAAGATGGACATATACAGTCATACATAGGCTGTTGTAGTAGACAAACTAAAACTGGAAATTGCATAATATATATATTTTTATAGCATAATAATTAATACTTTGAAACTGTGTCACAATATTGTGGAAGTAGGTGTTTCCCATAAACTAATGAGAACAGAATCAAAGTACAACAATATGCCATGTTTACAAAAATTGATTTATAGTCACATAGGTTGTTATAAACCAGTGTTTAATTGTATATGTGCTTGGGAAACTCAGGATTTAATTTTAGTAAAGCCTATAATTATTATAAAAATGTAGTTCAAGCTCGGGTTAATACTGTCAGACTTTACAACTTTTACATGTATGACATATATATATATATATGCAAGTAATCTTCCTTCAGAACCATTTAATCACCTGTTAACGCTAGCTTCCATTGTAAAACTCTTATAGAGTACATAATGCATGTAATATACATCATACTTTATAAAGGTTTGCTTGCTATGATGTATCAACAAAAAATAGCTTTCCTTGAAAATGAGCAACTGAAGAAACATATCACTTAACAATCGAGGCAAATTATAATATTTTGTTCTTGTTGAGTCGCTGTAACATTAATACTGAACTATAATTAATTTGAATATACATGTAAAAACTTTACTAGGTGTGTATAGCCAATGAGTACAAAAACACTTGACACGATAGAATACATTATAAAGATAGAACTGGATCAAATCTTGACACAATAATATTAATGTATGTCAGCAAATCAGTGTGGTAAACTAATATGTATTCCTGAAGGGTAATCATGAACAAGCTATATATACATGAAAGAATTGAGCACCTGGGACTTGGATGCTGTGTCCAAAATTCTCTGAACACAAAAAACACAATAATCAAGTCCTAGGTGTTATAACCCGAAGGACAATATAAATAAGTAACAACTATTCAATTGTCTATTCAATCTTTAATTTGTACTAAACAACAAATACAAAAAATGTTCATGTCATTACATATAAATACATGTTAATTTCACATATTTAACAGATTGGTAAAATACATCTATCAATAATGAATTAACAATTCTTAAACTAAATAAGGCCATATGAAAATGATTATATGTTGTTTTATTATGGGTAAAAAAGTTCTTGTTTGAAAAGTTCAAAACCTTCATATCTGCTATTGTTTAACAAATAATTAATTTTGTATGGCCTAATTCTTTCTGTTAAAACATGATTGTTTACCAAGTATTGAATTCATTTCTTCTATGTACATGCATATTTAACACTGCTTAAGCTTCGTTTCAATCTGTATAGAGTCTTAATAGTTTGCATGTAAATTTTACTTTTCATCAGGAAAGAATCCTGACACTATCTCTCATTGCTAAACTGAACACTAAGGGTATATCGTAGACATATATTGTTCAGTTTTATTCAACTATTAGTTGAGCATACATTAACTCCACAAATTTACATAGATATAGGTAACTACTTTATGGATAGCAAGTACTGAAATACATCCCCGGGGTTAATGTATGTGCCAATGACAGTTGAATAAAATTCAACAATACAATATATGAATGTTAAACCACACAACAAATGGCTTGTCTTGCAAAAGTCTGATCATGTAAATGCAACCTCTACATTACACAATACCTGTTCATGACAACGACACTTATAACAAATATGTTCAACAACTTAAGATGACACAACAGATCAGAGAATCTACTCATAAACTCAACTATTCAACCTATCACTGTAACAACTGTCAATTGATTACACTCATTCAGATATTATATTATTCATGAGACAACCCTCAAAGCTTAAGTTCATTCACATTTAACTTCGGGATGACCTCCGATTAATTTTCATCCTTCGCATTGATATAGATCTTATTCTATGAGATGATCTTCAAAAGCTAAAATTCATGCACATTTAGCTTTATGGGACAACCCTCAACATTTTGATATACCATCAGGATATGCATCACTATAATCAAGTTGAAAGTGGTATTTTCTGTGTGTCTGTTCTTATAGTATTTATTAGATCTTGATTAATTAGGAATATAAATCTTAGACATGATATCTGAAATAAAAGAAAGTGTAAAAATATGATGACAATGTGATATAAAATTTTAGACAGTGGTCCCTTTTCAGCCTATCAGATTGCTTTATAAGGGTTAAATAAAGTTAGTGTTGTTAAAATCTGCGTCCACATGTTTATCCGGCTTTACAATTTTGTACAATAACCAAAATAATTGAAATCACATTCAGGCAGGTGATCCCTCCCAGAACCCATTTACACCTGGGTAGAGTGGAAACAACTGTAGCCTGTAATATCTAAGTATATATACACTGCCCTCCAAAAGTTCCTTCACAGAACAAATAATTAAATAGCTACAAATTCTATGCTCAAGTTTGTAAAATTATTATATCATCGTTTATTTAGATCATAATTCATGCAATGAAAACAAATTTTCTATGGGTACATTTCAATTTTGATTTGCAGCAAAAGTTATCTATCAGCCTCCAAAAAGCTATAGTTAATGTATCGCCATGAACCAATATCAAGTATGACATATTTTTTTGTAATTTCATACCCATAATAAAAAAGAACTGATTTCAAAAGCAAAATTAAAATTCATAAAACAAAAATTAGATTTTACAATTTTTAGTACTAACTGCATATCCTTGCCAGTGGCTGACAAATGCTGGACTTGATATAGAGGTAAGCAGGAGCATGGTCATAAAAATATTTCATGACCCAACTCCATTGAGAACTATGTAAACTTTAAAATGTGAAGGAATTTTTAAAGGGCAGTGTATATTTACATTAAGTGTACATACACGGCTCAATATTTACAGTCGTCTGATTGCCTGTGATGACCTAACTTTAGGTTACAGCAACAAATTTTGTTGTTGTTGCTCAAGGAAATTAGTAGTGTTCTTAGAGGGATTTGAACACAGAATTTCTTGATCCCTTGAAGTGCACATCCTACCTTTGGACCACGGCTAGATTTATCTTCAGGGTTATAGAAATAACCTCAACACATGTCTAGGTTATTAATAATAAAGTACAAAAACAAAACACAAAAACAAACCACTACTTACCTCAACTACAGAATTATTACATAATCTTTGTTTATTTCCAGTCAATATAGGTTTACCATCGATATAAATAGGTCTCTTTCCTTCGTTAGCTATATAGAAATCACCATTACTTCGTAGTTTGATAATACCTTGTCTTCTAGATATCTTCCATGCTGGTCCTTCTAATGATAAATCTACATCTATCTGATTATCTTTGGTAGCTCTACCTAGTGTTATCTGCAATGTACATTGGGTAAATCTAAAGCTTGAATTTAACAAAAATTTGGACTTGTAAAATTTTGCAAGTTGATTTAATTTCAACTTCAAAAAAAAAATCACTCGCATTTTTGCTCAATTTTTAATAGCATACATAGTTACTATAAATATATGCAATATAAAAACAACATACAGTAAAAACCCTCTAAACCGGAATTGCTTCGGACCAAGAAAAAAATCCGGTTTGGAGAGGTTTCCGGAATAGAGGGGTTTTCCTTCTGACTATAAAATTTAACATATTTGTTTGATGGTACACCTACGATGATCATGCATTTATTAAGTGTGTCAGAACTTTTACTAGTAGTACAAGTACAATGTACATGTATTTCAAGATGTAGTTTTGTGTTGTGAAAACATGTGAACATCAATATGTCCTGTTTGCATATAATATCTGTCATGCATCCTGATATTTCATGCTGGATATCTTTCAGGGCATTGCCAAATCATTGGACTATTGATATGCCGTTTAAGGCTGAATTCCCATAATAGCGGCTGTCAAACTTCGGGCGATGTCGGGTCATGTCGACAAATTACGTAAGCAGTTTTCGTCGGTGTCGTTATCAATCGATAAAGATCGGATGTACTTTTTTATAGTGTAAATGCCTCATTTTTCAAATATTATTAATATTTTTATTGTATTACCTCACAAGAATATTAATTCTCTCAATTATTTGAGAAAATAGATAGAATTCGTGTAAAAAGTTTAAACCGGAAGTTTAAAAATCCAATTCATACAATGGACGAAAAGATTCGTCCCCTAACAGATTCGTCCCCGAACAAATTCGTAATCAATAAGTTGTTGATGATTAATGCAATTAGACCGTAAAATACCATTATTTTATCTTTAAATTGTCAATAATGGCGTTTAAAAATAAAATATATACTGTAAAGATGTGTTTACTTCATATTATGATGGTCACTAGAGTTTTGACATTTTTTCAAAAAGGGGGTTGATGTATTAAAATGGCATTTTGTTTAGTTATCTGTGGTAAACGTTTTTGTTCTTTGTTTTATTCATTGCCATATGGTTTAAGGTAAATTATTAAATGTGTAACTAGGAGTGCAGAAACTGTTTTCATAGTCAAAAAATAAAGATACGGACTTGTAGTTTTTATAGCTGGTGAAAATCGTCACATTTTCTGTTGGGTCTCCCTATTATTAACTTGGTATGTGTGTAAAAATACCAAGGAAAAGTTATTAAAGTTGGTGTATTTGCATTCATTAAAGTATTGTGAATTTTATCAAACAAAATTTATGAAAATAATTTGATTATTTAATTCAATTTTACATTTTAAAGACATATACCCCCTCAAATTTATAGTGTGATTCTTACTTATAACTCAATTTTCAAAAAAATGTTATAAAAAATTTATTTGACGGTAAAGATTTAAAATATTTTGCCAGTGAATCTAGGTTGTGATCCTGATTATAAAGAAAGTAGCAAAAGTCTTATTCCTTGATATGTGTATTATGGGTATTCTACCTTAAGTTGTAGTTTACATCCATTCTATAATACAAGTATAGATAATTGTTTCTATCAGCAACTACCAAAAATTTAAATTGCTTAGTACTGAGAGACAAAGATGTTGCCAGAAAGATTGAAAGTTGTAACAACTTTTTTTACAAATAAACAAAAATTAATACCATATTAATGGACCCAAATCAGACACATTAGATATTTTAATTTAATGACCATTCAAACAGGCGACAATTAGACTCTAACTCGAATTTTACCGAAATTTACAATTACGATCATTTTGCAATGAAAATTCCAATAGTATAATAATTTATTGAAAAAATGTAACCAATTAATTTACTCAAACAAGTAAACTCGTGAACAAATATGTTTCATTGGTCTTTGATACAACTCAAATAGAGAACATTTTTTTTACAAATTATTGGTCAGTCGTATTTCAATTAAACATCGCCGAAAATATATCGATCAAATATTTTTTTCAAATCATCGGCAATGCATGTTTGCCGCAGATTGATTCAATTAAAGTCAAAATTAAATCCTTAATTATCTATTACAATGGAAATGATCGATCAAGCTGCGTAATTATCGCCAAAAATATCAAACAAGCCCCTATCTTACTTAGGAATATTTTCGCACCCAATCAATAAGTGTCACCTTGCAATGTTTAAATCGATAAGCAATTATCACGGATAGTCAATTTTATGCTGCACCTGTTTAACAAAGAAAATGTCACTTTCTCGAGAGTCGTGTCTCTACCTCGCCGATATCAATTCTCACATTTCGACTTCCCATATACAGGGGTCATTTTGCGTGACATATTATAAAGTTTTAGCTAAAACTCGTCCGGTTTCCGGAATGCAGGGGTTTCCGGAATAGAGGGTGTTTCTGTTATATAAATAATATTAGAGGAGAAATTTTCAGGACCAGAAGAAAATTCCGGTTTGGAGAGATTTCCGGTTTAGAGGGTTTCCGGTTTAGAGGGGTTCCATTGTATAACAATATTTAACTATAGGTAGAAAAAGGGCATTATTGTGGGATAGACAAAGAATATCGAACAAGTTTTTAAGGCCAATCTTGAATTAATACTATCAATCTTTCTGGTCGTTTAAATGCTGATTTGAGTCTTATTAGTTTAGAGAAAAATATTTTTTGTCAATTTCAACTCATGAAAATTTGCGAGTTAAAATAAAAGACTCGCAATTTTTAAAATCCACTCGCATTTAAACAGAAATCTAGCACCATGATGCACATATTTTTGTTCTTATTCCATATAACCCGGGTGGGTAGTGCACCAGGATTTCAAATCTAGTGGCAGTACGGGTTGGAATTGATATATTGTATATTGAGAAATTTCTGGCCTTGTGGAAAGGTAGGTTAGTACTGGTTCCAGGAAAGCTAGGTTAAGTGCGCTGGATGCCATAAAATAACCAAAATGTGTAGACTCGGCGTTAAACCCATTATAAATAAATCTTATTCCATGTACAGACAGTCAAGTAGAAAATAGTGACAAGATTTACTAAATCTTACATATGTTCAACAATAATATTGTTTGTTCTTATAAATGCTTCTTCTATGTCAAGATATTTATTGAATAAACTCCACTAACCTCTCTAGATCGCATCAGATATCTAACTAATCTACCTCGTAGTACAGCCAATGTTTGATTGTCAAAGTCTGGAGGACTAATACCTATATAATAAACAATAAAACATTTCATTGAAACTCCTACGTAATGTCCAGTCATCATCTATATCAGGGTATATATCTATAACTCACAGATTAATTTTCATAAATTTAAAAAAGTACAAAATTTGTAAAAATACATGTTTGTGAATACAAATAGGTGATTATTATACTTTCTTTCATGCTTTACGGTGAAACATTGCGTTACTCGAAGAAAATATACAATGAAAATATAAATTTTATACACTGGAACCCCGCTATTAAGACCACTGACCGTTCTTTTAAAAAGTGGTCTTATTAGCGGGGTGGTCTTATTAGCGGATAAATTGGTCTAGCATAATTCATAGTACAAAGATTGTCTGACATATACTTTGTTAACTTAAAACAAGTACCCTTTATAACATGTTATGTAGAGTCCTTGCTTAAAGAATCATTTGAAAGCATAGTGGGTGTAATGAGCTTAGTGGGTGTAATAAGCTTTTACTAATTAGTCATTATCAAGAGAACAGTTTTCACATTGTATTAGATTTTCAAATTTTATTATAAATAATTCTATTTATGAAAAATTATTGAGTTCAACTTCGTTATTATTCAACAGTACATTTGTATATAACGCGTGTATCGGCGATCACGTACGGGAACGGTCAAAATGAATTATATCGCCTACCGGACCGTATAACGGACTTTATTCAGTACTGACGCTCTCTAATCGTAATCACTCGGCTATTTCCGTAGACCGATTAAAACAATGGAATTTATATTTGACCAGCAACAAATATTTTATCTTTCCGTCGAATTTACTCTCAAGAGCTTCCATTTCGGATTCGCTATTCTCAGAACACTAAAACTTGAACCACATTAACAATTTAACATTAAAAATGTATTTGTATCACATGACGCGTCTACTTTCGTTTTCGAGTAATTTTGTTGTTTTATCAATTATTTTCAATAGATTCAATTTAAATGGTCTGTATTGGATAGGAAAATGACCCCTAGCTTATGCAAGTGTCACATTGTTAGTTAAAAAGGCGTGTTTATACCCCTTTATTTATTAGTTATCTAACAGATTGACATCTTTTGTATTCAAACAATGGATGCAGCGTATTATCTACACTGGTGTGAAAAACATTTACCACAGTCAGACTGCCGGTCGCTCGCCGAATATTTCGCGAATTTTAAGTGGTCTTTTTAGCGGGGTCAAAATGCACGCATTTAAACAGTTTTGTCAGCAAGAAGTGGTCGTATTACGGAGTAGCGGGGTGGTCCTAATTTCGGGGTTAAAGACCATTAAATAAAGAGCAAAAAATTCCGTTCTTTTCCAAACCGGTCTTTTTAGCGGGGTGGTCCTTGAATCGGGGTGGTCTTTAAGCGAGGTTCCAGTGTATTTTCATCGCAGTAAACATAAAACCTCATATTTTCTTCTTTCTTGGCTATGCCACACATGAAAATTTATTTTCTGAGCTCACTAAGTGAAATAAAAATTGATCTTATACCAAAGTTGACAAATATCCTCTATTCATGATTGACCAACCAAAAATTAATCTAACTTCAGAATTAGAACTTGACACTATTACACCCACGCAGAGTGGAATGGTGTGATAACTTGTAATTGAATTATTCCAATTATCTTCGTGATCATTTGATAATTTCCATTTTCTAAATTGTACAAAACGAAATAGTCTTCATTTCAAAATCAGAAAACTTATTCCTTAACATTATTTTTTTTTTTTTTAACCCGGGTCGATAGCACAGTTTGTAGCGCATCGGGATTTGGATACTCGTGCCCGAGGGGGTATGGGTTCGAATCCCACCCGGGGAGGTTATATCCTTCCATGAGATTGACAATAATGTCGATTTTCCTCCATTTATTAGATAATATGGAGAAGTTTCTGGCCTTGTGGAAGGGTAGGCGAGTACTGGTTATAGACAATGGTCCAGGAAAGCTAGGTTAGGTGCGCTGGACGCCGTAAAATGACCTAAAATTGTGTTGACACGGCGTTAAATCCAATAGATAAAAATTATCATTATTTTTATGTTTTAGTCGGCAAGATTGATTTTTTAACAAGTTATCTATAACCTATAATAAAAACTTGACAACAAACCTGTAACACTATCAACAAGCACCTGCCATTTTGGTAATTCTTGTTCTAATGTTCTTATTTCTTTTTTATTTCTTCTATCAGCAACTGTTAGTTCTTGTTCAATGACATCATCTTTAGCCTCCTGATAAATAACATAGCTTACTATCAGCCTGTATTAACTTTAAACTGTATCTGATAAAAGTGGTTTATTTTATCCAGGGATTAAATAAGGTTTTTTTTCTAATACATTTGTACATATATGCAGATACATGCAAACATTGTAAGTTAAATGTTTTTATATGTTGTCAAAGAAGCTTTAATTGAATTATTCAAATAAAATGAATAGTGGGTTGGATTCAAAGGCCGGGCATACTTTCATGGAATATGGTCATGAAAACATTTCTACAACCATTCTCTCTCATTTCACTGATTTTAAATCATTTAGACCAGTCGCAATCACTGACAACAGTAAGCACAAAGTAACTGGTTAACAGTTAAATCCAGAGATATAAATGAAGTCTTTCCAGTAACAGTGAGTAGAATGACTGACTGCTATAATATGACCCAAACCATGTGTTTGCTACAGTGTTAAACCTAATGCAAAAAATAAACAAGAAATGTAATGTGGAAATCACATTAAAGTGGGATTTAAAAACTTTAACGCAAAAATTCCAAAGGGAAATAACCCATAATAAAGGCAGGAAGAGTTGTGGTTACAGTCTAATAGACCTAATGGTACAAACTAAGTTTTCTACACATTATTGCTAAACAGCATGAACTATGGATTAAATCCTATTGTTCTTAGTACACGTGTTTTCATTGTAATGGTGAAAGTTTGTTTGTACTGGAGGGGAAAACCCAAATATTTGAATTCCGGATATAGTCTATTCTGTTCATGGCATGGTATGTTATCATTGTATGAAGTTTCATAAATCTGACAATAAATGACAGAAATATATGGTAAAGAAAAACTTTAACATAATTGTTAACGATACCAGATGCCCGCTCAACTTCCCGCCAGGTTTTCGTCAAACTATAAGCCAAATTTTTCGTTGAAAAATCCGCCTAAAAATAGGATAGAAATACCTTTAAGTCTTCATCAGTGAGTAGATCCTCGGCATCAGAGAAATTTAATACATGATCTCCTCTAGGCATAGGTTGTACTGATTGATCAGGTAATAAATGATATTGTTTCATTAATAACCAATGTGTATGTAAACATTTAGCATTTCTTGTAGGATAGAATGTATCTGGTTGTTTATCTAATAATTCTTGAAATACTGATAATGTAGGATTACTTGTCTGAAAATATACATTGTTATATTAAGTTACAAATTCTCTTATGCAGTCATGATCACAGGGATTTCAAGGGATCACCAACCATATACTAGTATACCTGTAATATATATTATAGGTATATATGGTTGGTGATCCCTTGGAATCCCTGTGATCATGATTAGAAGTAAATTTTGAAAGCAACCGTAGATATTTCCTGTAAAGAAACATATACATGGGAGAAATCATTTAAAATCTTTAAATTTCTACTACATAAGTCAAGAATCCCCCCATGTCTCCTCAAATTTCAAATGTCTCCTCCAAAAATGACTTTTAGACCCACAACCACGAAAATCTGCATAAGTCTCACAGGTCTGTTATTAAAGGCAAGAGTAAACTGGTGTTCATAATTTTGGGAAAATATTTAATGCTGGTAGTCTTATAATCTTAATATTCTGAAAGCATGTGATAAGATTAGTTGAACAGACAAAAAGCTTAGCAGTTTAATGCCTGATCTCAAAATCAACATACTCTTCATATTTATATAACAGACTGCACTGTGAAATTATTTAAACTTTGACAATTGAGTAAAATGTACTATAAATGTTATAATAATAAAGAACACTTACTGAGGTAATTTTACCAAGTGCAGTCTCTTCAGCTTTACTATATAAAACTTTAGACTGTACAGAAGCTAATACATCAGGATTAAATTGTTTCATAGCTTGAACTGATAACCTAAATAACATAAAATAATATGCATAATATAAATATTTATAATAAAGTATAGTGCATACACATTGAACCCGACCTTACCTTTCTCATTTGCATCTTATTATCATTTACACGTATCCCAGCGAAAATCAATACCACGCCTACTGTATACTTCGGCTCGTTACGTATTTAACTTTTAAGATAAAATAAGACATGTATAAAGTATACACATCACACATGTAAAACAACTCACGATTCAAATGCAATCAAACGGGAAACTTGTGTTCTTACATTTTGGAATATAATTGATTATAAAATGGATGGGGGATGGCGGTTGTGGGGCTAAAACCCACATTTGAATTGGTAGCTAGCCTCATAGTATAATCATCTGGTCCGGTCTATGTGTAATAGACACTCATTGTACGCTTTAAGTGTACTTTAAAATTAATCCCTGTGTTATAATTACATTCGAGCCTTGACGATATAATCCGAGCACTAATACTACATTCGTATTCAATGTAATGAATATTCTTGCATAAAGGTCAGGTCGGGGTCAACTTGTACGCACTATAATTAAAATATATTAAGTTATGGGTATAATATTTTCAAAACCTGTAATTACAAGGGAAAAGGGCTATAATTTCAGCTATAGTCCATTTTTCTCTTCGGTCAATATATAAAAATTTTGTGATGGCTTTTATGTTGAAATGTTTGTTTATTAATAATCATAACATTGCAATAGTCAGTCACCATGAAATTATTTAAAATTTTGACAGTGGAGAAAAATGGACTATATAACTTGCTGATCATATTACAACATAAATGGCACAAAAAAATGGTGAAAAGCATAATTTACAACAACAATGGTATTCAATTATTAATATTAGCATAAAAATGATGCTTAATACAATAGAATAATAAGCTAGATAAATGACATACCATCATGCATAGAACATGTCCTATAGTTAGAGATATTTTCAAAACACTGAAATTTCTATATTTCATGTTTTAAATAAAGAAATAAGAACATCAGGATCAGTTCTGAAAATTACAACTTATGTTAGCAACCAGGACAAAGTTTCTTGCTTAAGAGAATGAAGAAGCAGGTTTTGTAGCAGATTAAAACAGATGCTAGGCTGACAATCTAAATAGTCTTCACTACACAGCAGTCTTTGCTTTAACCCAATAGTCTGTGACAAGCAAATCACAGGGTATTTTTTCACTCTTAGGGGAAAGGTGGCGGGCCCTTTTACTGGGGAAAATAACGACAAAAACAAAAATAGGGGAATTTTTCAATACTCTTTGTCTCTATATTTTTGATGTACATTGTTAAAGTTGAACTTAAAATTCAACAAATTTACATGATTATAGTTATTCTGGTTACCAAAAGCTTTTCGAAAACAAAGAATGCTTTCAGAAGATGGCAAATAATTGATCTACCTACGTTTTTTAGAACAGGGAATTTTTCTACAGACAAGGGGGAAAATATATACTTTTTGGGGAGGGGAATTCGGCCCCAAAATGGCTTCAAAAAAACCCCACTGAATCAGGCTAGTAGAAATAACTATAATGTTTCTAACAGTTGGGCTAGATAATAACTTTTCCTTTTACTATACATCATACTAATTCAGGTTAGAGTGCAAGAAAATTTAAGGTGATGACTGCAACACAGTCTCACGATTTTGGTGATGACTGTTACACAGTCTCACCACTCCTCTATAATACAAACAGTTTAGATAAGATAAATATTTGCTTACTTTGATATAACAGGATCATACAACAAACTATACCATCTTTCTTGTATTTCTTTTAATGTAAATTTACAAGAAAATTTTACACCAAGATACACAGCTGTTAGATCATTGGTCTGCAAAAATAATAACAAATTCATTGTAAGATATATAATTGTACAAGTGATTTTTTTTATTTATTTATTGGAGTTAACGCCGTGTCAACACAATTTAGGTCATTTTATGGCGTCCAGCGCACCTAACCTAGCTTTCCAGGACCATTGTCTATAACCAGTACTCGCCCACCCTTCCACAAGGCCGGAAATTTCTCCATATTATCTAATCAATGGAGGAAAATCGACATTATTGTCAAATTTTCATGGAAGGGTATAACCTCCCCGTGTGGGATTCAAACCCGCACCCCCTAAGGCACGAGATTCCAAATCCCGGCACGCTACCAACTGCGCTATCGACCCAGGTTTCATACAAGTGAAATGCGATAAAAAAATCTATGGTATACTTCGAGATTCAAACCAACGAATTCTCTAGTCATAAGCAGATACTCATAAAAGCTAACTTGAAAGCAAGGGAGTACAAATGCCAAATTGTACCTCTGCCATACAAGACCAGATAAAAATTTACTTAATCAAAACAATAATTGCCACATACAGTCGGTCAAACCATTCCTTAAAATTGGACAAAATATTTACTTAACAACACTGCTCTTACTCATTTTTTTTCAAAAAGTCAGTCTAGTGTATGTGAAAATTTAAGGTAATGACTGATTTTATGAGATAAATTATCTTACCTGCTGTACAGCTGTTATCAAAGCTAAATCATCTGTAGGTTTCCACCTTCCTAAATCTTTCATAGATGCGGGAGCTGGAGGCTGAAATAATAAACCATAATACAATACATTCTAGACAACTTTTGGGGACAGGTACTACATATGAGCAAAGCTAAGTAGTAGTACTGACTGACCAGGGCTTGAATTTAACAAAAACTTGGACTCGCAAAATTTTGCAAGTTGATTTTAGTTTAACTTGCAAAATGAAAAAAAAATTACTCATTTTTTTCTCCAAATTTTTATAGCATACATAGTAACTATTTGTATATGCAATATGAAAGCAACTTAGTACTATACTTAACTACAGATAGAACAAGTGAGTTACTGTGGAATAAGCAAAAGAATATTAAATATGTTTTTACGGTGAATCTTTAATTATATTATACCATCAATCTATCTGGCCATTTAAACGCTTATTACAGCCTCATTAAGTAAGACAGTAATATTATTGAGGTGATTTTAACTTGTAAAAAATTGTGAGTTAAAATAAAAGTTACTCGCAGTTTTCAAAATCCACTCGCATTTTGCGAGTATGTGAACTTAAATTTGTGCCCTGTGATTGACGTATAGCAGTGGTGAAATATCCCAAATATGTTAGCCTTTAACCTCTTTGTGTATCTTTGACCTTAAAACACCGGGGTGTAACCATAAAAGAGAAAGGTTCAGCTTCTTGAAAACGGCCACTACATTCTGACTCCCTGAGCAGTGAACAAGTCAATTTGACATGATTGAGAAACAGCTACAAGTAGTACAACCAGCTCTAATATATACTTACCCTTGCTTTTTGTTTCTTTGACCTGTTTCTTGATCTTGATGTCTAAAAAAGTTTAATATTGATACAATAATGACACCATGATTAACTTTCATGATAAAAGAACTTCAAATCCATACATGTACATTATTATGATTTATCAATGAACTTGAACTAAGTTTGAGGCCATCAACTTACATAAATTTTGAGGCCATATACTGCTTGTTGCAATTAACAAACTAATAACAAGCTATTTAATCACTATAAATAAACCAGACATGTTTTCATAGACCATTTCCACACTTATTTCATTTTGATACAATGCCTGGCAAACTAAAATGCCTAATTATCTTAAAGGTGATGCTGCAAGCTTTTGTTATCTAAAATCAGGTTTACTGTGAAATTTCAATCAATGTAAAAATACCAGCAGGCAGCCAGGCACTAAACATTAAACTAGCCAATTTTCAAACCTGTTCTAGCATTTCAGGGTTGATCTTGATCAGTATTGTAGGCAACTAAATCTCCTCCCAAAAGATCAAGCCTGGTTAAGTTACAGTTAATTTCCTCTATTCAGATCATCAAAACCAATGGTCTTAAAAGCAGAATAAAGCTGACATGAAGAAATAAAATATGCATAATCGTGATCCTCTAGACAGAGTTACATGCAGGACAGACCTTAGAAGATCTAGTCGGCTGCTGCCTTCCCCAGTCTCTGGGACACTGGTAGCAAATGACAAATACACTATTGGATTTGATTGTTTGATATTGATTGATCTTAATAGTGGTGCCTTCTGATCCTCAAATTTAGCATTTGAGACTAAACAAATTGAAATTGTCAATAACCCACATAATTTTGCAGTAACCAAGGTGATTTTTATAGTGAAACTGTACATTATGTTTGTTTATATAGTACATGCTAGGATGTTGAATCATTGAATGTTAATAAATTATCAACTATAAATAATAATGAACATACTTTACAAACTTTTCCAGGATTTTTCTTTCTCTCAGTAGTTTGTACAATAGTTCCAATATCTTTCTTTCCTACAGTAACATCTTTCATAGGACGTTCAGTTTCTACAGTAATTGTTCCTGAAACTGAATGATAACAAAGCCTTATGTTTTTGGGGAAAATCATTATTGGTACATGTAGTGAATATTCCAGAATTCAGAAAAGGGCAGGAGGGGGGGGGCAGAAAAAAAGGGGCAGGGCATATCTGAGGGTAAATGTCTTAAATGTACTATAACTGCTTAGAAAGAGGCTAAAAAGGGAAGGGAGGAGAGAAAAAGGGCAGGCTGCAGTGCCCTGTTATTCTGCTTTGGAATAATCAATAGTACATTTAACTATTCTGTATAAAAACACATTTTTTTTAAGAAAATGGACTTAAAATTTTAGAAATGGTCCAACATTTTCCCAAAAAGGCCTAAAATTAATCAGATGTCATATCTATAGCACATCCATGATAAAGATGAGAGCAAAATGGACTTTTGGGTCAAATATAATACAATAAGAAAGAAACATTGCATGTGGCACCAGTGGGTTGAATATTTATAAATATGTTAATAGTTATAACTTTGACATAGTAAAAATTTGAACATTGACAATTATGGATTAAGTTTATTATAGCAATTACCTTTCCTGTCTCTAGCTGGTCTTTCTTGTTTTGGTAAACTAGATTCAACAACTTCATCATCAAATCTTTTACGTTTAATAGACCGTTTACTTCTTCTCTCCATGGAGTTAGATAAATCAGGACTTGGTTGATAACGTGACGTATGAGAGGTAACACTGGATGTCACTCTTGGAGTTGCTATGGTTACACTAGGAACAACAGGTTTTGGAGGCATGGTAGTTGACAATGTCACACATACAGGGATATTACTGCCAACAAATCCACTAAGACTGGCAGCACTAGTTGATGAAACATTACTCTGAGTCAAAGATATTGTAGCATTAGTTAATTGTGGATTTATATTTGTAATAGTCAAGTCTTGGGACTGTCCTAAATTATCTGATTGTTGTAATGTAGACATAGCTGTAGATGGTATACTGACAGTAGGCAACGAACCAGACTCCATGGCTTACCTGAAACAAGACAAATATATGAAACAATATTTAACATTTTTCATAATGAATCGTTATTTACAAAACTCAATTAAAGAGGTTATTTTTCTGCATTTTCTACTTTGAGTGAGTTTGATAAATTTGTAAGTGTAAAGTTGTTTAACTGAGATAAATTACAAATCGTTGCTTGCATTGGTTCAGACCATATTGACTATGTCACGAGAAAACATGAGGAACATGAAAATATCAGAAACAGTTATACATCTAACTGTAGTCCTAAATATAAGACCCTACATAACTATTTTATCATATGGACGTTTTTCTGTTATGTAGGGTCTTAACGGATTGCTTCAAAAACGCATAGCAAAATATTTTTTTCAAAAAGTAAATGAATGTGGGTCAAATTAGCACCAAACGACAGATAAAAGTTTACTTTTATTCTTTCCATAAAGCAAAAGATAATAATCAGGTTTTTCGCTTACAGAAACACTAATTACTTTTACTGCTATCCAGGGTTGTCGCCGTTCGCCGCCATTTTGAACTGAATTCTTGCCGGTAAATAAAGTGTCGCTTCGGTTAAACGAAATTTTTTTCCAGAGTTGTCGTTCTTGTCTTCAATAGCATACCTTATAAATTCGTTCAAAACCAATTCTTACAATTCACGTGACGCGATTTGAATTCGGATTGCTTTGGCTATTATTGCATGGTTATTGTGACAAACTGAAAGTACTCGTCAATTAAGGACTTTAAATGGATTATTTGACTGTCTAAGGTTAGAATTTGAAATAATTTTACTTTTATCATGTGTATTTTTCGTTTATCTTTCCATTGGTGTATCGTTTTATTGCAAATTTTTCGAATTAAAACGAGTAGAACGTCCAGACCTGATTCGACGTCTGTACACTAAAAATTTTGCTATGCGTTTTTGAAGGTATCCGTTAAGACCCTACGTAACAGAGAAATGTCTAAATGATAAAAAACATACGTAGGGTCTTATATTTAGGACTACATCTAACTGTTGCCCCCCAAAAGAAAAACCATCTTCTAATTCTAGCATGAAATAGGACGCCTAATTAGGTTTCACTATCCTGTTAAGATGACACTTTATACAGCCATTTGATTGGCTTGCTTAAGGACGATTGTTTTAAGTGTTAGACAATAATAAATTAAGCAATAATCAAAATTGAATGGACAACAATGGTTCTACTTCAAGATTTAGTATTTTTTGTATTCTACCGGTCAAGTGACTTCATACAGTTAAAACGATGGGTGCCAATTTACGCTATTTTCTTTATATAAACAGTCAAATTCCTAAATATAACTAATGTATCTGTCAAACAATAAATAATCTAGTGTCGATGGTCACGAAAATGACCGGAAACTCATATCCGAAAATATATCCACTTACATGAACTAAAACATATAACTAAATCACAGTTTCAGACAATAAGACCTACCTAATATTGTAGTTAGTTAACATAGGAACATTGATCCTCACAAAAATTTTACATAAATAATACCTTTAATACACCTTTGTGATTTTTCCGCAATTATATTTTTCACGCCGAGTTGTTTCCCCTACCACGCCATTTTGTCTAAGACGCTGACGAATTACTTCGGCGATCTCAAACTCCCCGTTGCGGTTATTTCCCTTTATTATAATTATAGGCACGGCCTATTGATGGAAAAGACAATGTTTCTTGCATGTATTTTATCTATATATGTTGTTGCTCTGACTTAATGATGGTAACATTGGTGACTTAACGCAATCAGAAAGTCTCTGTCTACCGCTTGACAGGTTTTAGTTCTCCATGATGACAGTTTAATCAGAGACATAGATAACTCCCTGGTTTAATACACCCTTGTATTAGACTTTCGTCTTTTCCATATTAAATCAATAACCACTGCCACCTTGTGTGTGCAAGTCCGATTTTAAAAAAAAATAAAACATGCATAAAAATTACATTACCTTTATGTTGTAAAGTTTTACAAATATAAAAGTACTGGAAGTACTTTTACCAACTAGATAATCACATTCTTCTGCAAGTCGACGAAAATCCTTACCTTGGTGTCACTTTTACAGACTATCAGAATTTGGAACTCACGTACACTACCAATATTACTTATAAAGCCAGTTCTACCATCGGCTTCCTCAAGAGAAACCTTAAACATTGCCCAATATCCTGCAGAAAAACAGCTTCTTTATCCCTTGTTAGATCGACTCTTGAATACAGCTCAATTGTATGGAAAGATATAGACAAACTGGAGTCAGTTCAACGTAAGGGTGCTATATTGATCTCGGGGGAATATAAATCAAGAGACCATGGCTGCGTCACCAGGATGTTGAAGCAACTTGAGCTACCTCCACAACAAGACAGAAGGAAAATGGCACGACTGACATTTTTCTTCAAGGTGATCGACTGAGGGGCTGGTGCCAGCAATGCCCTCTGATACCTATCTGACCCCTATTCGTGATAAACGCCTAACTAAACCTAAAAAAACTAGACAATTATATCAGTAAAACATTATAGATAGCCAAGCAATAAACCATCATAAGTGTTTTAAACCTATCATCTCAAAAAGTGACCTGTTTAAACATTCGTTCTTTCCTAGGACTATTAGTGATTGGAATAATTTTGACAGCGCCGTTCGTCGCTTCAATCTAACAATTTCCTAACTACCGAATTTTTATTTTGGGAAATCGACTTCAAAAGTTCTAATGGTGATATCTTCGTTGTTTCATTATGTATTGACATGAAACTTGGAAGGCACATTTACAATGTATTTCAATGTCATGAGGAATATGACTAAAATATAATGAATTATAATATAACAATTGCAATTATGTGTTTGGAGATAGATCAAAATTTGCTTATTTTGGTTGATGCATCTCGGTCTAACATTGCGCTATCTCCAAGATGATAATTCAATGGTATTTGTGCACATTTTTGGAAATTATGAGTTTGTAACACTGCCTACATGGCAGCATACTTATTTATACATGAATACAACGCTAATTAATGTCATTGGAGAATAGAAAACACGATAACTACACTGAACAAAAGTTCTAACCGATCACTTTTCAAATTTTGACTATTTCATAATTGGCCAATGGATCCTTTTTAAATTTTACTGAGGTGATTTTTAGTAATTTTCTACCGATTTGTGGGGAAAAAATAATTTGATACGGTCCGATGCACTCGATTGGCACACAGGGTGTGGTTTACACATGTGTGTCGATCGAGTGCATCGGACCGTATCAAATTATTTTTCCCCATAAATCGGTAGAAAATGACACAAAAATCACCTCTGCAAAATTTAATAAGGATCCATCGGCCCGTTATAAAATAATCAAAATTTGAAAAGTGATCGGTTAGAACTTTTGTTCAGTGTATATATTGTACTCCGATTGCACCAAACGAGATTAAACCATTAAAGCATTGAATCAAAGACAAACCTTTCATTTTGATCGGATAACAGTATTTTCAGCCTGAACATTGATCTATGTCCTGGACATAGAGCAATGTGTACGCTGTGAGCAGAGAAAAGGTGTGGAGATAGGATAATGTACGATTGGCGGGTTGCGCTATTTGACAAAATCAAGAAACTATTTTTAGATGACAGAGCAAGGTCACACCAATCGCCTGGGATGTTAAAAATGGAGATAGGACATTGTTAGACTGAGGCGACGCGTTGTGTGTGCAGAGACAACTACACATACAGAGCTTTAAAACGACTCTCCATCGGTTTTACTAATTTCTAACTCCTCTGTCCCGCTGCATACATACCGGAAGGTCTTGCAGTGTAATTTAACATTCAGATTCAGATACCATTGGAAGGAATTTTTGAACGATTTTAAGAGTTCCATTAATATTTCGAAAATCCACCATTCTCACTTTATCATTCACGACCCCTCGATCAATAGAATAGTGTGCATGTAAAATGAAATATGAAACACCGTTGCCTATGAATAGGCAACGGTGTTTCATATTTCATTTTACATGCACACTATTCTATTGATCGAGGGGCCGTATGTTCGATTCCCGGGAGGGGCATACTTGCATGGAGCCTCGTCATAAAATAATTTCTACAGTCATTCTCCCTCCTACCAATGTTTCTAAATCATGTAGGGCAGTAGTCAGTCACTGACTTGCGCCTAGTAGTTGTTTAACAGAGATTTAGCCGTTTCAGAAACAGTGTGTAGGTGGACTGATCTCGATCCGTGATATAACCAATACAATATGTTGATACGGCGTTAAACCAACCCCCCCCCCAAAAACAAAAACAAAACAATAGTGTAACGCGCACCGAGCTTACATTATTCTACAACAGTCACCTATCCAAATTTGATACCTGCAGCCTGTTCAATTAGCCGGAACGTTATAGAATTTGATTGACAGCTCCGATTAGCCAATCAGCGTCCGGCATTTGATACCCTGATGCTTATCTAAGAACGGACATCTTATGTGTTAGCATGGACCCTAGGGATGTACAGTTATATAGGGTTCTCAGTGAAAGTTACAAAATAAACTCAATAAAACAAATTAGAATGGTCAAAATATGTACACATGGGGTCTATAAATACTGTGATAAAAGTATAAACTACATAGTTATCTGACGACAATAAAGTATGTAATAAATCAGGTTGAAAATCACATTTCTCATGCATGTTTACCCCCAAAATGTACCACAAAGATCTATGGACCCACCCCTTAACTTTTTATTTCTCAGCATATTTTATCACCTATACACCATTTTAAGGATTACATGTATATAAAGTTGTTTTCGTGTATACCCATCAGTTTTCTGATTTATAAAGGATTTCTACAAACGTTCAATGTGAGATGCGTTCTTTGATAATTTTTGCGCATATAATGTTTTTGTTAGAGCAAATGAACCTACCTTTATTTTTAATATATATCAATGGATATTATAAAAAAGGGAATCATTTGAAAGTTATGACAATGCCATTTTCAGACAAATTAATCTTTAGGAAATATGATATCTCGTAAATGATATGCATGTATTTGAGCACAACCATGTCCAACTTTTAGTCCCATACATGATCTCAAGTCGATACTCAATTTTCAATCGAAAAGTATAGGGGGAAATTCTTTGAACGGTCATAACTCTTTTATTTTTAAAGATATCAATTTTGTGCAAATGATGCAAAAAAGTTTAAACTGTCTTCTTTCATTTGATTGTTTTTAATTTTTTGTAAAATTGTAAAGTTTTGGTCCCATTTAAGGTTTTATTTGATTACTCACGTTACTATAAACAAAGAAGGGAAATAAATACCCATGCTGATATAAGTTGAAAAATAAAGCCTTTCCGGTTCTTTGATCAAATTTGTGCAAATGACATGAAAAAGCCGTATGTTTCTAGTTTTCGGAGCACTTTTTAAATTTAAAATATCTTAATGAAGTTTTGGTCCCATTTGCACTTTTTTCCAAAAGTTTTGCATTTTTAAAGTATTTTTTCTTAAATTTATAGTGTGCGCTGTCGGATTTATGGACCCCTGGTGTGATTGTATAATACACTGTGCATAGCAAGGCACAGCGGGTACACTTTTACGACTGGATTACCTTCCTGTCTCTGTTTTATTGATAACTATTTGTATATATACATGTGGTTGTATCTGTCAAATGATGTAATAAAGGCTCTAAAATAATTATAATGAACGTGTTAAGATTCTAGACAGGTTAAAAATACATGCATGCAATTTATTTATTTATTCAAAGAATTATTGTTCGGGAAGATTTACTCGACTATACGTTTTACTGAAAACAGTGTCATAAACATATTACTTTATTCTTGCGGCATATGTATAAATGAAATACATGTACATCAATTGTTTATAGTTAATTAAAACGTTAATACATTGAAAACTTTTTTATTTACTAGTTTACAAATCATTGTAGAACGATTGTATTAAAAAGGTGAAATATTAAAATAAATAAAACAGTTATACAAATTAACGCATTGGTATTATAGTCCAAGTAAAATAAAGCGGCAGACGAAACAAAAGAATAGTTATTGGCGGCTAAACGATAACAATGAGATTTGAATATTGTTTCAAAACTATTCATTTAAATTTAAAGTTTTTAAAACAATAAATATAAGGCATATCTAAATTAACGGATGGGCAATTAATAAATTCAAATGGTAGAGGAGTACATATATAATTCTCATTTCTAACATAATTTGACCATCAAAAAATATTTCAATCATCATTCTTGTGTTATCTGACTGTATTGTATACAAAATGTCACCTTAAAAGTTATGAAACATTTATCTGTTAATTTACACTTGTTACACAATGGACAATATAAAACATTCGTCTACAACGGATTTAATTAATCCACTGACAATACTTGAAATCGTGACATATGATCCTTATCTTATCTCATCGATCACAACATGGGGTCACGGCTTGTAGATTATATCATCGCAAAACAGACGTATCTACAATCAGAGCTATATGGCTGTATCATACAGCGAAAATCTTGATGGGTCTAAAAGTTGGGTATGTCCGTCTAGATAGCCCCTAATACCCACCCCTTAACTTTTTTTATTTCTCGACATATTTTAATTAACTCTACATCATTTGATAGCTAACGTAATGTAATATTTTTTGCATGTTTTACTGTTTAAAACCCGTACATCCAAACGACTATTACCAGCGTTCAAATTTAAGTGTATTCTTTCAACTTGCTCATTCTTTGTGCGTATATTTTTTTTGTTGGAGCAAATGGACTCACATTTAATTTGAATATTTATGAATGGATATTCATAAATAATGTATCATTTGATAGATGAGACAATGCCCTTTTCAAAAATATTAAGTTAATCGAAATCGGATGACAAGTAAGTTAATAGCATGCATTTGAACCTGTTACTTTCAAAACATAGATAATGGTTAGGGACATAGATTAATCCCTGATAATGTCGGACAATGTACCACGTGTATTGGTGGGCGGAGCATAGGTATTCTGGCGTAAGGTCAATTGCAATGTTACCTTCTTTTAAAAATTATATTGAGAAATAAAAGGTTGGTCCATGGAATCTTTGAGATACAAATTTCTGCCATACATGTACATAAGCGAATCCAGTATTTCTAGTTACGGGGGGGGGGTGGAACATTCTAGCTAGGGGCGGCGAAAATGAACAAGCAGACTGGAAGTCCAGGGGTGCAGGCCCCCGGAAGCTCCTGAGTTTTGGTCATTTCTAAGGGATTCAATAACTTTTCCAGAACCTCAACTATACTGTCCCAGGATATACGATAAAAGCATCCAGATATATATCAGGTAATTTTCTAAAAAGCTCATGTTCGGACACTCTTAAAAAGTTACAAATGTATTTGGAAATTTTATACTTTTATTATTATAAATAACAATCGCGTTTTCTTTTAAATTAACAAAGTTTGAGTGTTTTTTCCGTGTTATTTGCTATGAAAAACGCTGATGGCTTTAATATGTTACAAAATAACCAATGCACAATCACCAAATTAAGGCATCGTAGTCAAGTTACCATGGTAATTTAATTAGTGACAGTCTAAAATATACCGTTACTTTTAGGTATGTGTAATATAGATGATCGAGCTACATAGATATGAATTATCGTTGTGTCTGTAAAGACAGAATGATCATACACTTGTACTATCAATGATTAGAACGCTTGATAAATCCTGATCAGGGTGCCTTGATCAATTAAGATCTTTATCTATTTTAAAAGATCGGATTCACGATTTTAGTGTCAAATTAATCTGTAAATCGAGTTAATATGGCTTTGATGTTGTGCCCTCTCTTTGTATGAGTGTCGATATCTGTGGGACCAGGTGATTGGGGCACGTGTCCTCTGTCCCCGCCCCTGAAAATCTGGATCTGAGACAGGCGAGCCCTTACAATACCCTTTTACATCAGGGTGGAGTGGAACAACTGAAGGTGAATTTCTTGCTCAAGGAAATTAGCATTGCCCCTAAGGGGTAAGAACACGGAACCTCTCGATCCCTTAGCCCTCGTCCTAACATCTGATTGAATTGCTCCTTGATATAAATTAATTTAGCCCTCTCTACATATATAGAGAGAGATGGCATCGTCATGGTGGCGATATGTGCAAGAATAAATTATTGTTTTAAATAGTTATTTATGATAGCCACAGTCAAGCACTATAATTATATACTTTTGATACAAACTAAATTAAATTTATTGTATATTTCTGTTGACTATATACTTTACAATAATGAAAGTTTATTGAACCGACCGCCCGATTTATCTGATAAACAGGGGATGTAACTCAAGTTTGCAAAAATAAAATTTATATCCCTTTAACCTTCCAACAAAACACGTCACCCAAAGTTATCTTCCGGTTTTTTCAACCAATCAGAATTCAGAAAATTGATCACCTTGTAAAAAAGTAAACACGCCAGCCTGGCTAATGTAAGGAATATTAGTCATCGTGTCCGTCTGTACGTATGGGAAGAACACGAAAAAGTCGATGGAACTCTTGCTTAATGTGGTTTGCCGCATCCACCTGTGCTTTGTGCCTGACACTTTCGCGTTCAAGCGCCAGCGATGGTTTTGAGACGGAAACTGTTCGACCCATCAATTTTGATGAAAGTGAAGCTAATAGGCAAGTTAATAATGTTTTTCGCTGCTAAATTGTTAAAGTGTAAGCTTTTTGAATGAATCGGGTAAAAGTTATTCGAATTAGCAATCTTCAGTTCTATATTGATATTGTTTGTTGTTGTTTTGTTTATAAAACGATATTTGATTGGCTAAAACATAACTGCATCATGTAACGAGCGTTTTGATTGGCTGAGATAATCACACCCTCAAAATCAGCTTTGGCCAAATTCCAGAATTTTCTTTTATCTTCAAGAGTTTTTATGTCTTTTTCATATTATTGTGATGCGTTTTTATGGTTTAAAATTAATAAATAAAGTTTTTCTACTTTCCTTTATAAATGCACTGTGCAGTGGGCTATGACCATGATTACATCATTCATTGAACACATTTCCATCATCCATGGGCAGTTCTAAGTAGCCATAGGGGGGCATATGCTGCTGGGGGGGGGGGAGTCATGTCTGGTGTTAATTACATGTTCAAAGCTCTTTGAAAGAAAAAAATAATGTTAACACAATTGATTTTTATTTTTGACTATCCCCTTGTCTTTTTAAACAAATATATCCACAGCAATTTCAGACTCTCTATCATTAGGTACTGAATCCAAATTAAAAAAAATGTGAGCCACTCGGCTAGCTCAGTTGGTAGCATGCAAGTCTACTGATCAAGGGGTTGTGGGTTTGATTCCCGGGCGGGGCATACTTTCGTGGAGCTTGTTTAAGAAATTATTTCTACGGCCATTCTCCCTCCTACCAATGATACTTAATTATGTAGGTCAGTTGTCAGTCACTGACAAAAGTATAGGCTTAGTAGTTTGTTTATTAACAGCTAAATCCAGAGATTTAGCCTTGCGAGGAACAGTGTGTAGGTTGACTGACCGCTGTTATAAGACCTATACAATGTGTTGCTACGGAGTTAAACCCAACAAAAAACAAACTAACAAAAAATGTGTCAGTGAATAGATTAAGCAATTGTCTGCTATGACAGACCCAATACTTTCTTAGCTGCTTGCAGACACCATAGTAGCCAGACACAAATTTTCCTCATTATAGTATATATAGAAGAATTTAGTGTCTAGCAGCAGTGACAGACACCTGAAAACCAAACTATTTCTTGTGCAGAGCCTGAAAATGCTCTGATAAGTGCTATTGAAAATGTAGGTGTGGGTAGGTTACAGAGATGTTTCCATCATCTGTGTTTATAATGGTATATATAATGAGCAGCATTTTTGGACAGTAACTCAAACCTTGGGCCTCTGGGCTCTAATCTAAGTATTACTCAGTTAGGTTCTGGTTGCCAGGAGTTAAAGTCAAATGTTAAAGTTAAAAAAATATATATTTCTATCCTATTCAATTACTAACTTAGTGTACCATATGCACAATTTACAATCCCTAGATTGATTCTGACTCCTCCAGATATTTTCAAAGATACAATGTACATGCAAAAACTTAGATACTTAGTTTCAAAACCCAAACATTTATTTAAGGTGGGATATTATCTCCCTTGAATTTGATGTGAACATAATTTAGTGTTTAAGTTATCCATATAAATCAATATTCATTATGATTTAAAAACTTGTTTATGTAAAAAACATCAGAAATACAATGTTCAATTAGATACCAGTTTCCTGTGAAAAAATTCTGTAGCTATTAACATAGTTTTGTATTCTAGGGGAATTATAACTTCATTTTGACTAAATACACTTACTTTAATTTCCAGAAAGTTAGTATTTGTGAGTACATTAGATGGAAGATTGTCAGCTCTTGATATAGAGAATGATGGTAGTTTATTATGGAGTATAGCTGCTGATACAAGACCTTTGTTGTCTTCTAGTATAAGTAAGTTAGAGGTATGTAGTTTATGGTTTTTTATTTACTGGGTTTAATGCAGTGTCAATTTTATGTGTTTTATCTAAGATTTTAGAACGAGTCATTTATGATCAAATGGAAGAATATCTTATAAATAAAAGTTTAATGTATAGTATGCAATCTGGTTTCAGGAGGGGTTATTCCACCGATACTTGTTTGATGTATTTGACTGATTTTATAAAATTTGAATTGGATAAGGGTAATATGGTTGGTATGGTATTTTTAGACCTACAGAAGGCATTTGATACCGTTGATCATGTCATTTTATTAATGAAACTTAAAGCTATTGGCCTTAGTAACGATGCATTAAACTGGTTCCATTCTTATCTTAATTCACGCACACAACTTGTTGATATTTCTGGTATTTTTTCATCTCAACGCAAAGTAACTTGTGGTGTCCCACAAGGGTCCATACTTGGACCACTCCTATTTTTAATATACGTAAATGATATGGTTTCTTGTATTCAAAATTCAAACAAACTTTTATTATATGCAGACGACTCTGGAATTCTCGTTTCTGGGAAAAATTTAAGTGAAATTGAAAATACACTGTCATCTGAATTAAAATCTGTAAGTGAATGGCTTGTCTGCAATAAACTTTCTTTACATCTTGGCAAAACCGAATCCATACTTTTTGGTTCTAAACGTAAATTGTCTTCTCAACCTGACCTAAATATTTGTTGTAATGGTCAAAGTATCAAACCAGCTAAATCTGTTAAATATCTGGGAGCTTTTCTGGATCAATGTTTATCTGGTGAGCAAATGGCAAATGCTTGTATTAAAAAAGCTAATTCTAAACTAAAATTTCTGTATAGAAAAAGCAAATTTCTTACAGACTACACCAAAAAACTTATCATCATGTCCCTTATCCAATGTCATTTTGATTATGCGTGTTCTTTTTGGTATTTAAGTTTGACCAAGACTCTACAAACTAGACTTCAATCTACTCAAAATAAATTGATAAGGTTCATTTTTAATCTATCTGCTACCTCTCACATCAATAAAGATCATTTTAAGAATTTGAATTGGCTCCCTGTTAGTGATAGGGTAGATCAAATTATTTTAACTCATGTTTTTAAAATAAAGAACTGCATAGCTCCAGAATACCTAAATACACATTTTCAGCCTGTATTTGAGGTGCATAATTATCATACTCGTTTTCGAGTTACATTGTCTCAAAATCATGTTAACTCATTATGCCAATTGAATTATACAGATTGTTTTACAATTCCCAAAGTTAAAACCATGGGTCAAAAATCTTTTGCATACAGGGGTTGTAAGCTATGGAATTCTTTACCCCAAAACATAAGGCATGCATGTAATGTAAAACTATTCAAATTAAATGTTAAAAAAAATATGCTGGAACATTGCAAGTTTTAGAAGTACTTTGTACAACACATTATCCATGTCAATCTTAGTCACTTAAATTATTGTTTTTACAATCTAATATTCTTATTCCAGCCTGTATCTTAAAATTTATAAACATTCAGTGTACTTATTTATTTAAATCTTATTTATTTTTATTTATTTATTTAATCAATAAATTTTTATTTCATTAATTTATTAGGAATATACTAGTCAATTTTTTTAGTTCAGTCTTGATTATGTTTCCTACATATTCAGTTTTATGTGCAATACATTGCTAATTAGTCATATCTTTATTTTTTAAATTCTTAATCATAATCATGAATATTTTATCGATATTTGTTCTCATTTCGGTAACATTTTTATACTATTAGTATCATTTTGCTCATTCATAATTTATTCCTGTGATACACCTTTGATTGTTTGAAATTTATATACTTGTATCAGGTTAATGCATCCATGTCAGTGTCATGCCATCAATGTCGGGGACCGCAATGGAAATAAGAGATTTATCTCTTTTTTGTGTCATCCCTGGTATTGATGTGCATTACATATGGCATTATACATACTGTGTTATTCACTATTTGTATGCCATGTGTCATGTCATTGTTACCGAAATAAAATTATTATTATTATTATTAAAAATTATTATTGTCAACACAATTCTTTTATTTTACGGAGGTCAGCACATCTAACTTAGCTTTTTTGGACCCCCACCACAAGGCCTGCAACTCTTCCTTTACATGTACCTTAATAATTGAAGAAAATTTACATTATTGTCCAATTTTTATGGAAGGGTAATAAACCACTCAGTTGAGGAACTATTGTACATAATTTGATAGGAAAAAAGGATGGGTCTGTGCAAAAATAGTCAACACTTGTCCTTTTAGCATGTAGATAGACAAATTTTGCCCTTACAAGAGAAACTTAATTTACAGAGATTTAGGATTAAAACAGTACATGTATATCTTAACCTGGTTATCCATTGAATCCTATTGTTCTTTGTACACATATTTTTATTGTAACAGTGAAAGTTTGTTTGTACCGCAAGGGGAAATCCAAATATTTGAATTCCGGGTATTATCTATTTCTGTAGGAGCAGTAGTCCAGTGGTAGGACATGCTTAGGAATTGAGACTTGAGAGGTCCTGGGTTCAATCCCAACTAGGGGCACTGCTATTTCCCTAGAGCAAGAAATTAACCTACAATTGTTCCACTCCACCCTGGTGTAAATGGGTACTGTGAGGGATCGCCTGCCTGAGGGTGATTTCAATGATCAGGAGTTATCGTACAAAATTGTAAAGTTGGCTGAACATGTATATGAAAGCAGACTTTAAATCACACTTTAACATAATTACAATGTAAACTATTATATTACAGATAATGCATGATGGTATACCTACACGTTATATACCATCACTAGATGGTGAGTTATATAGATATGATGGTGCTAGTATAGAAGCTGTTCCTCTATCAGCTGATAAATTATTAAGTTCATCATATAAACTAGCTGATGATACAATGATGGTTGGTGGTAAAGATACTGTTACATATGGTATTGATCCAATCACTGGAGAGGTAGGTTTTATACAGGGCTCAAATTTAACAAAAAATTGTTCTTGCAAATATTTGCGAGTTGATTTTATTTCAACTCGCAAAATGAAAAAAATCACTCGCATTTTGTCTCCAAATTTTAATAGCATACATAGTAACTATTATTATACCCCCGCTTCGAAGAAGAGGGGGGTATACTGTTTTACCCTTGTCCGTGCGTGTGTGCGTGCGTGCGTCCCTCCGTTACAAAATTTCCGTCGCAGTTTTCTCAGCAACTATAACATGCAGCAGCCTAATACTTTGCATATTGCTTCATCCCATAGTCCCATGTGGTGTAAAGCGATTTCATGCTCCTTGCTCATCTACTTCCTGTTTGTCGCATATTTTTAGATTTTTGTGGGGGTATCACTAGTGAGCATTAGCTCACAGATTTACTTGTTATAAGCAGTATAAAAACAACATAATACTATAATCATTCATAATAGAACAATGGCATCATTGTGGGATAGACTAATAATATCAAACATGTACTCTACTGTGAATTTGTAATTGATACTGTCGATTTATCTGGTTGTTTCAATGCTGATTTCAGCCTTGTTAGTTTAGACAGTAATATTTTTGGCAGCGATTTCAACTTGCAAAAATTTGCAAGTTAAAATTAAAATCCCTTGCAATTTTCAAAACCCACTCCCATTTTGCGAATAATTTGTGAGCTTAAATTCGAGCCCGGAATTATATATCTTTAATTTAATTAAACTGTCTTCATTAGTTATAAGTTTTATTCGATAAATAACCTAGTTTTCTATTATTCTTGCAATTCTGAATTTTACTACATGGACAAGTTGGTAAGAATTCAGTGGTTGTGGTGTCACTTAAAGTTTTGAAATAATGGTCCAGCTGGGGATGATAGAGTTGAATGATTGTTCTATCAGGGTCTGACAAAATATTAACTTTAATTGTACAAGTGTGTAGGGCCACTAGCATTTTTTTTTAATAACAGACATTTTAACTTAATTTGCCCCGATGGCAACCCAGGGTTGGCATTAAAGTTAATCCTATTGCCCCTGATGACCTGTATTTGGGTCTTGGCAACTTGTTACTGCTAGTAAACATTTGGTTTGGGCAAGTTAAATATATGACTGGTTGTCCAACCTGCTAGTGTAGTTTAACAATATGTAAATATTTAGTTTTTGATCCTTGGAATAACATGTTTAACTAAGACTTATTAAATCATTGACATAACTGAGTCTTCTATATGTACTCATTTGTATGTTTTAGGTGCGGTATGCGTGTGGTATAAAAGGATGTCGTACATTTGGTGAACAGATCAAGAGTTATGATGATGTTTTAATTATAAATAGGAAAACACAAACTGTGAGAGCTGTTGATTCTAGAACTGGTTCAGAGAAGTAAGTTTCTGTCTTTATCATATTTCTATTATCGTTGAAACATGGTTTCATGTAGATCAAATGTCAGATGATATAGCCTCCTGCTGCCTATCCCAGTTTGAGGGATACATGTAGCAGATAAAAGTAAAACCCCAGATTTGATTTATATTTCAGACCTCTACTTTATTCAGTCATTAAAACCCCAAAACAATTTTCATGTAATAGTAAAAACAATTCTACATGTGTCATCTGTATATTTATACTCATTATATTGTATTGTATTCTCTTATGTTGTAACACAATTAGAGTTAATTAGGTTTTGTTATGTTATGTTATAAATTAAAGATTGACTGATCAATTCAAGTAACGACCCTAGCCATTTTTAGCTGGATTTTTCCTAGAAAAAAATCGGCTTATAGTTTGTCAAAATCTGGGCGGGTGGGCAAGTGGGCTTGCAGTCAGGCGGGCGGTCGTCCGGGGTCATTTACAATTGCGTTTAAGTATTTTCTTTACCATATAATTATTTCTGCCATTTATTGTCAGATCTTTATGATACTTTATACAATAATAACATACTGTGTGATGAACAGAATTAGAAAGTAACTACAGCTCTACCTGGCTTTATTATGGATTATTTCCCTTTGTATTTTTTGTGTTAAAGTTTTTTATGTGTTGAATATCTCTGTCATTTATTGTCAGAACTTGATAAAAATTCAGCTTTAGTGTGATTTTCACATTTCATTTCTTGTTAATGTAATTAAAATGCTATATTTAGTATATTTGATTTAGAGCTCTCGTTTTAAAAAAATATTGGTACTCTTTGAGGAATTGGTCTAATGGTGACAATTTTTTTTGTGCTAGTATGTTTGGCATAGGTGATTTATATATACATGTATACCCAATGGTGCTAGTAATGGTGCCAGTCACTGCATTATTGTTTTAAATATATAAGTTTAGTTGAAAATACATGTATACATATGTATAATTATACAAAAAAATCTTTTCACTGTGGCCATGTGAATGCAAAACCAATAAAGAATTATAAGTTTACATACTCCGTCATTATATCTGTAATGGATTTATACCATTGAAACACTAGTTAATATGTATGTCAGCCCTATTAAATGATGGTATTGTGAATTTTCCTCAGGTGGAATTTCAGTGTAGGTGAGCATGATGTAACATATATGAAAGGACAAAAACAGAATATATATCAAGGTGATATTGAGGAAGATTCCGAGATGGATGGTGTCACATGTACTAATGAAGGTAATATTTACACTGTCGTGTAGCTGTGTACGGTGCAGTCAACCAAGATGGCGGACCGAACGCTGGTGAAAAGGCAAATATATTTTATTTTCTCGATTTCTCTAACTTAATCCACATGTATTGCTGTATAATCAGTTGTATTCAACCAGGCATAGATTCCGGTGCATAATGTACAACCTGTTTTCGCTTGATATCCACCCAAG
Organism: Mactra quadrangularis; assembly: GCA_025267735.1. NCBI lineage: Eukaryota > Metazoa > Mollusca > Bivalvia > Venerida > Mactridae > Mactra > Mactra quadrangularis. The sequence continues at coordinate 13,473,526 of CM046298.1, forward strand.
AGCTTATAAATGAATCACAAAGTTGGTCGATCTATGATTTTGAAATTTGAAGCGAGAAAAAAATCTTTTTAGTCTGATTCTGACTTTATTTGAGCTTGTAGATTCAAATCAATTGACAGAGTAGCGTAAAATGATCGACCGAGTTACTCTGTCCCCTTACTTTGGAGGAATATCCTCTCCCTTCCACAAAAACGTTCGTTTTATGAGTGTACACAAAGTGAGTGCAGTCGCCGGTGTATGGTGTAGTCAAAACGCACATTTTTGAACGGTGTAGTCTCAAAAAACTGTACGGTGGAGTCCTTCTGTACAATTTTGGTGTACGGTGTTGTCTCAATTTTATTATCAGTGCCAACTTTCATGAACGACCTTTAGTTCAATGATAATGAGTTCGTTTCGCTCATTCGACCCGATGACCTTTAAATGTTAATATGTAATCATTGGTTCGATCAATTGACTTGAATTGAGCTTAAACAAAATAAACACTATGACATTAATGTGTCTAGATTATGAATGCAATGAATGTTTGAGTTCCTGATGTCTCCTATGCTGACGTCCTCATCTGACGCATATAGTACGAACGTTCAAAGATACGAGTTACATACATTCAAAAAGACAAAAAATCCAAAACACATCAAAACATCATCATAATCACCTAATTCTTGGTTTTGGACATAGACTGTAAAATATGAATATACGTATTCATTGTTTGAATCAAGTTACCACGAAATCGAGATGAAAACGTAAGAAATCGATAGGAAGTATGTGTACAAGCATACACATGAATAACTATTTTTAAACTTGGGTTAATGTAAATCGATGTCTGTCTTGCATTACATGCGTTCGAAATAAGTGATTGTCCAAATGATTAGTCAAGGAAATAAAAAAATATTTTATACTTATTTATTTATTGGATTTAACGCCGTATCAACACATTTTATGTCCTTTCACGGTGTCTAACCTAACCTAGCATTCGTGGACCTTTTGTCTATAACCAGCACATTGACTTATAACCAAAAATGATTTTGTTTTGAAATAAACATTAATGTGGGAAAATTATAAATATAGATCTAGAGTTGTTAAAAATTAATTCAACGTTTATGATAAGATGGTAATTATTTCAAATCATGCCAGAGCCAAAAGAAAATAGTTTGAAACAAACTAAATTAAACTGATCATAGTGAAATACATTTGCTGAATGCTTCTAATTTTTATTGTTTAAGCGTAACCTTAACTAGTCATTAATTATGGCATTGATGCACTGATGAATATTTTTCATTAAAATGATAATGACTTGAGTCGTATACTTTACGTACATGTCGGTAAGGAGAAATAATCAATTTATCTATGAGCATTACATTTCATTAAAAAGTTGGAAATAATACGATTTGTCATTTATATATGCTAAAATGCAGTAAAATATCTACAACTATTTAAGCTCTAAATACCTTATAAAATTGGTAAATTAGAATTTGAATTTTTGATCTCCCTGGAGGGAGGTCCCTCAGATGAAAAAACGCACTGTTCTTAAATATATTGATGTTCTATTGTCTTTGAAAAATATGTCACTCTTTATGATAAAAAACTAGTGAGTGATGACTCTTTAGTAAAATAAATCAATAATCCAGTAAAATCTGGATCTCTGAATTATGCAGATAGGGATACACTGAGCTGTGACAATGGCGATGTTGTTGATAGTTTGATGCTACATTTGTTTATGAAAGCTGACTTATTTATCTAAGTTCAGAGTTTTAATTGATAATACAGTTCCTCCTGAAGATTTATTTTTGTTATGTCCTATTTAATTCCAGTAGAAAATCGAATTGAATCGAAAAATTGAATTTTTTGATGAAAAATCGAAATCGAATCGAATTGAAAAATATTTGAATCGTTTCACCTCTTATATCCAGTACCAATTTAGATATTAGCTTTTAAAGATCGAATAATTTTTAAACACTTTAAAAAACTCGGATTTTGCTAGGAGTACATGTATACAAAGCACTATATTTTTATAAGTATTTGTCCAAAGTGTAATCTGATTTACTCGTATCATGACATGTTGTTCTGGTTTATCATGACATGATTGTGTAACAGAAAAATTGATTAAAATTTGAATATTAAACTGCAGGATTTGAAAAAAATGTTTTATTTTTTTATTTTTTGTCACAGCACAATTTACGGACTTTTCGAAATTCAAGGGTCGCGTTATAAAAATGCACATAACTTCAGTTACGAACGGTAAACTTCCCTAAAAATTCATCATTCAATGTCTTTAATAGTATAGCTTCAAGAAACAATATCATACTAAGATTGTGGAAGGTCATTATTACAGTTCCAGAACCTTAACATTGAACTAAAGGTCGTTCATGAAAGTTGGCACTGAAAATAAAATTGAGACAACACCGTACACCAAAATTGTACAGAAGGACTCCACCGTACAGTTTTTTGAGACTACACCGTTCAAAAATGTGCGTTTTGACTACACCATACACCGGCGACTGCACTCACTTTGTGTACACTCATAAAACGAACGTTTTTGTGGAAGGGAGAGGATATTCCTCCAAAGTAAGGGGACAGAGTAACTCGGTCGATCATTTTACGCTACTCTGTCAATTGATTTGAATCTACAAGCTCAAATAAAGTCAGAATCAGACTAAAAAGATTTTTTTCTCGCTTCAAATTTCAAAATCATAGATCGACCAACTTTGTGATTCATTTATAAGCTCTTGGGTGGATATCAAGCGAAAACAGGTTGTACATTATGCACCGGAATCTATGCCTGGTTGAATACAACTGATTATACAGCAATACATGTGGATTAAGTTAGAGAAATCGAGAAAATAAAATATATTTGCCTTTTCACCAGCGTTCGGTCCGCCATCTTGGTTGACTGCACCGTACACAGCTACACGACAGTGATTTAGTGAAAGAAATAATAAGTCAGTGGTCCCATTCCTTAACCAGGACTAAAATTTAAGCTTGCATTTTTGCAAAATTATAATAATAATAATAGTAATAAAGACTTTATTTAATGCGAAAATGCGAGTGGATTTTGAAAATTGCAAGTAACTTTTATTTTAACTTGAGAAAAATTGTGAGTTGAAACCTTTGCAAAAAATGAAGCTCAAGTGAGCATTGAAAAGGCCAGATAGATCAATAGTTTAATATAATATGGAATTATAGATAATAATCCACAAAGATTGATGTATATGTTAACTTACAGGTGAAAGTAGTTTTACAAAAGAAGATAAAATCAAGTTAATTAATTCAGTAAAGATATTAGTACCAGATGGTATGGTGGTTGGTGTGGATCCTGATGATATGCATTTAGTTAATTGGCAACATAAGGTATGTGTCTCTTTTGTTTCTGAACTTAGAATACAACTGAGAAGGCATGTAACCTGGGTCTGTAGCACAGTTGTGAGCGTGCCAGGATTTGGAATCTTGTGTCCCGAAGGGGGTACAGGTTCAAATCCCACCTGGGGAGCTTATACCCTTCCATGAAAATTTGACAATAATGTCAATTTTCCTTCATTGATAAGATATATGGAGAAGTTTGTAGCCTCGTGGAAGGGAAGGTGAGTACTGGATATAGACAATGGTCGAGGAAAGCTAGGATAGGTGCGCTGGATGCCGTAAAATGACCAAAAATTGAGTGACACAGTGTTAAACCCAATGAAGATAATAAATACGGGAAGCATGTTTAAGCTATTATGTTTGATTTTTTAAACATTTAGGAATTGGAGAAGAAAGTGCAAGGTGGAGCAAAACAATCAGATTATAGTAGTGTTCTTATGGCTAATCAACATACCTGAGTGCTCGTGGTTCATTATACCCCCGCTTCAAAGAAGAGGGGGGTATACTGTTTTACCCTTGTCCGTGCGTGCGTCCATCCATCCGTCCGTCCGTTACAAAATTTCCGTCGCAGTTTTCTCAGCAACTATAAGATGCAGCAGCCTAATACTTTGCATATTGCTTCATCCCATAGTCCCATGTGGTGTAAAGCGATTTCATGCTCCTTGTCGTTTATTTTTAGATTTTTGCGGGGGTATCACTAGTGAGCATTAGCTCACAGATTTACTTGTTGTTTATGTATCAATCACACTGGCCCGAATCAATTTTCATTTACCTCTGGCTTGTGTGATGAGGTGATGAATGAACATATACACTTGTCTTAATGGTGCAATCAGCATGTTCAGTGACTTTTTTTAGAGTGGGTATTGTACCCACCAATGTTGAAAAATGTGGGTATGAGGAAATAAAAGTGGGTACACCAGTTTAAATAGTTCAGAGTTTATTTTGACATAAGTGCTAGACGATTTCTACCCTATTCTCCGACGAGACGATCTGTCCCCAGTCACATTCGTCTTTAGACGATTCGTCCTAAAAACGAACATATTTTCGTCAAATCCAGGTCATCTTTAACTTTACCCCACATTAGTTTATTATAAACAGTCCAAATAAACAAAACTTCATCGAATGGTGAGTGAAAATCGTGTAATCTAGCAGCCTTTATTATTTTTTTGTAAGTGAATCTGATGCTCGATCGCGCTCGTGTGCAATACTTGTCGACAACAAATCACTAAGTTTAAGTGTTTCTTTATCGTTAGTACGTAAATCTGATCGTATTATTAAAGTTTAAATTAACGCCTTTTTAATTCGGCAATACAGTCAGTTAAAGTCCTTTGTTTTGACATAATTATTGGTACGAATCATCGCGTCGTCAACGCTCTAGAGCAGAAGACTATCGACGCCATGATTCTTTATTAGCGACGAAAACAAAAACAGTCCGCTCAGCGTTGCTGACGTCATTTGGGTAAAGGCTAAATGCCAGTAAACACGTAATAAGCTTAACAGAGTTACCGTTTGTTACATTATGATTTATTTCGGTCCGCGTATTCGTACCCGGTACGGTCTGAATATTCGCGTGAATTTTACTTTTTTGGCGTGAAATACGCGGATTTTCGCGTGATTGAACATGCTGTGCAATGATATTATAGGGACCATTATCTTCTCCAACATTTGGGACTTGAAATATGTCACAAAGTTCATGATTTTGAAATAATGGAGGTGGTTTTTATTGCGGAACTTATCTGAAATGACCTTTGACATTTACTATGGAATATCTGATTTTTTAAGATTTATTGCCATAGTTTACCATAGTTTACTATTATCAAAATGTTTGTACTAATTATTTCAGTTTAAAAGTCCAGTATCTAATGTATGGTTAATGTGTGAAGGTGAACTACTAAAACTTGATATGTTTGAACATAAAAATATTCCAGCTTTATCTAATTTTGAACATGAAGAACAACCACTTCATGCTCCAGCTTTATATGTCGGTGAGTATACATAACTTATGTATTCTGGTATTGTCTGGCAGACATTTATTCTGTTTGGTTTACAATGTAGCAACACATTGTATCCTTTATATTATAACTTTCTAAAATAGATATCTAAAATCAGTGATTAAAGCACATATAAGATCCTGTCATTTTATTGACCAAATTAACCACTACAGTGGCTTAACCTTGTTTAGATATATCTTTGCTACTGCATGCCCTAATATGAATGAGATTTTAAATACAGATATGTTAATAATTCAAGAATATCAGTTGCATTGGAAGCAAAAACATCAATTTCCTTAGGGCCCAAATTTAGTGAGCTAGTAGGATAAAGTTTCTTGTTCAAGAAAACATTTGGGGAGGTCTTGGATAGGATATAAACCAACGCGGAGCTGGCCATCCAATGATAACCCGTCCAACGTCGTAACTGTTCGGCCCCTCATTTCAAAGTCCTTAGCAAAACTCTGGTTATTATAATACTGTATGGATGTTAAAATTTGTCTCCCAGGTTTACATGATAAGCAGCTGTATGTACAATCATCAATCAATATGAAACGTAGAATGATTGAAGCTGAGAAGAAACGTAGAGATGATTTACCCCCTGGTACATGTCAGAATGACCAACCACCACGAGTAGCTTGGAAACCTTATCTTAATACAGGTAACTTAGTCTTTGTTTTATATTCCATGTCGCAACCAGTGGGCCATTTGATGATTTCACAATTTTTTTTTATCATTTTAAAGCCCCATTACTGAATAGAAAGCTGATAATTGTCAAGTATCACGCTTTTGCTTAAAACTTATGCAAACATTAAATAAATATATAAAACGCACCCAAGACACAAAAAACTCAAGTATTTTCTCCAGAATTTATACTAATACTATTTCAAAATTAGCGATAAAACCCAAAGTAATGACTCTATGGAAAATCATGGAACTCGACGAACGAGAACGGAACATCCCGTCGTAACTAAAAATAACCACAACTTCAAATTGGAAAAAAAACAAATTTTCTGCTTTGATAAATACACTTTTGTATAGTGAATTTCGTGCGAAAGCCAATTAAAACTCACGAAATCATGTAAATAGTTTTATACATGATAATATACTGACGGGAAAAAGAAACGAACTAATTATAGTCTCTAAACGAAGACAAAATCTTTATCATCAATTTAAGAGAAACGTTTGCTGATAGGCCACGTTTAGGTAGAATGAGTGTAATGTCGGTAAGACAACTAGATAATACTATATTTACGCCATTGTCATTCGCGTAACAGATATTCATGGCAGTATCTATGTCATGTGTGGTGAAAGGGTAACCGCGTATGCCAAAAAAGTCGATAAACAATGGGACATCTTCTTGTTTGGCGTAAACTGTTCTAAAGTTATGCCACCATCACCAACGTCTATCTATTCGCTCGTAACATCACGGTTATGGTGTTGGGAGAATGTAGAGTTCAGTGAGGATTCGCGTTTCGGCTTATGTAACGCCCTCAAATTTATCAATGTTTCAAAACGAGTTTAAGTCACAACTTGTTGTTTGCCAAGGTAATCTCGTGGACATACACATAGACCAGCTTTTTTGCTCTGTGAGTGTCAAGTGCTATTTTCTGGCAATGTCATGACTGTGTCTATCAGCATAGTAACGACAGACCTTACGTTGCGCATGTCACCAAGGATTTTGTTACTGGGTGATAACATTAATGTTTCCTTATATTATTCTGAATCACGAAAAATATGTACCTAGTTGAAATGAGGCGTTTCTTTTTAGCATCAGTTTAGATGTTTGAGTACTCAAAATTTGCACGCACTGATTTCTCGAGTAAACCACTGGAAAAACGATATGACATATCCAACACTTTACAATTTTGTGTAAGTTTTATCAAACACCTTTTAAGCAACTTGATTGGCTGAGAGGGTATCTCCGTAGTCTAATTTGCATGTTATAAAAGTACCCCACTTTTATAAGAAATTGATATTTTGTATAACATTACCCCTAAAAGGGAACCCGCTACAGAGAGTTATTATAATCCAAAAGCAGTTATATTCTATTGTCTTTTTGTTAGTTTTACTTGTTTTTAAATTGATGATAAAGATTTTGTCTTCGTTTAGTGGATTTAAGCCAAAAGCGTGAACAATTAATTGAATGTTCTTTCTTTGTTGATTTGTTCTTAATACAGAATGATTAGTATTAGAACTGATTTCAGTATTTAGACAATTAATTTGACTATGTAATTTTTATGAAATCTGTCTTACTTGAATATTTTGAAAGTAGGTTTCAGTCTACGATATATTAGTTGGTGTCTGATTGCCTAGGACAACTACTTTTTAGTTTGGGCAACCAAAAGATTCTCCTGGGCAACCAAAAATCCATGAACAAGATATAGTGTTTGCTACTTATATGACTTTTTCAGGCAACCACTTTCATATCCTAATTTCTTAGACTGAGGTTTTCAGTATTTTCAAAATTTAACTTCCACCCATGAACTGTACATGATATTAATGAACTTTTATTTAAACTTTTATAAAGCACAATGGCGTACACCTACTATGAATAATCGTGTAAAACAAATCAGTGATCAATCTGAAGTTATAGAAACATGTGAAGATGCTGAGAGTGCACTAACAATATGGCATGAAAATTATCCATTTGGTAAGTTATACTCTTCTTATGACTAATGTAGCCCCCACTGTATTTCCTCTACAGTAGGTCTGAAGGTTTTCAGCTCACATGAGCACACATTGCTAAGGGTAAGCAATTGTAAACAGTCAATCTGATTGTCTTTTTTTTTCTCTCATTTATTCAAACAATTAATTTCATATAAAACATTTCATATCATACATTCAAAAACAAACACAAATATAAATACAATTAAATTTATGCATTTGGATAACAGAATAATCTTTCAATCTTGACAGTCTGATTGTCAGTACATGTGCGCTTAGGGATCGAGAGGTCCCGGGTTCGATCACCACTAGGGGCACTGCTAATTTCCTTGAGAAGAAATTAACCTACAATTGTTCCACTCCACCAAGGTGTAAATGGGTACTGTGAGGGATTGCCTGCCTGAGGGTGATTTTAATGATCAGGAGTTATCGTACAAGATTGTTGCTGAACATGTATATGGAAGCAGACTTTAAACCACACTTTAACTTTAACCCATTTCAAGGATCACAAAATTGGCATGGATTTGAGTATGAAAGTGTAATCTTGTGTCAGGTGCCTTAAGTTTCAAATTGTTAGGTGAGCAGAGCACGGTCCTCAGGGCCCTCTTGTTGTTTTCACATGATTGTGTGAAGATGATATTTTCTAGGCACACAGTGATGTCATTCATAATTAACCTTACATGAATGGACTTCTGAAATATAAGGTTGAAGGTACTCACTTATTAGACTTGTCAGATTTACATTGTTATAAAAGTCAATACAGACTGTATGTCTGATTGCCATGGACTCCTGAACGTCAACACCCACTGAAAAAATAACTGTACAATAAAGTTCTGCTATAAAGAGTTCAGAGACATCTTGGTCATTGCAAAATCATGCAAGTTTTTGATGATAAAATAGTCCTAAAAGGTTAATTTTTGAAGAAAAAGGCATCTATGTCACAACTGATTCTATATCATGACCATTGAAGACATTTTAAAGACCATTGACTTTGATGGTCCTTTAAGGTAACCTATCTGTTTAATGTTGTTTTGAATTTTTACCACTTATATTTATTTAACTATTGATATCTTACTTTTATATTTCAATATTTTTCAGACAATGGATTTTATTTATATCCAGAGATATCTGTACATGTACCATTACTAGAAGATAGTCATAGTATACCTAATGATACTGTGAAAACTTCTAGTGTATATGTGTATGAAACAGTAGTTGATAAATTATTGATGATCTGGAATTGGTGGTATGTTCTACATTATTTCAATATATAATATCTTACAATGATGGGTGAAAGTTCACTATTTTAAAATACTTATTTCAGAATTTTGATAATGAATTTCTCTATGTATAGTCCGACTATATTAACCTGAGCATGACCTTTATGCAAGAATATATTAAACTCAGTATTTACAGTCTATTTTTGTAAATTGCACTTTATTGGAAGCCTTCGAAAAAATACAGGTGCTTAACAATTATTTTGTTTTCATAAGAATAACAATATTGTGGACTTGCGTGTTTCCCCCAAAATTAATGTGTCCAAAATTAAAAGTACACTAATGTGCCATGTTTACAAAATTGATTCATAGTCACATAGGTTGGTATAAACCCGTATAAATCCTATACACGCATACAGAAACTCCCAATTTAATGTAAGTGAAGTGTGTAATTATCATGATTAGGTAGTTCAAGCTCAGGTTAATATTGTCGCACTTATTCAAATGAAATCTGTATAGTTTTGTATTTAAAATGTTAGTTTTCAGTATTTCAAAACTTAAAACTTTCACTCATATATGACTTAAGTAATTTACAGTCATAGCCTTAACTCACTAGCTCAAAGCCTGTGAAATTACTTATTTCATAAAGTAGGTTAGTTCATGAATTTTGCCGTCATTGTTTGACATAATAAATCAAGCTAGTGCTCAAAAAAATTTAAGGGTATTGATCTATATCTTTTTATTGTTCCATTGGCAAAATTACTACAAGCGACCCGGCTAGCTCAATTGGTAGAATGCAAGTTACTGATCGAGGGGTTGTGGGTTCGACTCCCGGGCAGGGCATACTTTTGTGGAGCTTGGTCATAAAATTATTTCTACGGCCATTCTCCCTCCTGCCAATGATTCTAAATCATGTAGGGCAATTGTCAGTCACTGACGAAAGTATGCACTTAGTAGTTGGTTAATAGCTAAATCAGGAGATTTAGCCTTTCCAGGAGAAGTGAGTAGGTTAATTGACCGCCGTTATATGACCTATACAATGTGTTGCTACCGCATTAAACCCAACAAACAAACAAACATTATTGTTTAATTGTCAAAATTACACTTGTATCATGTAAACGTTCTAGTTCATAAGTATAATGTAAAGATTCAATCATCCAGACCTAAAAGATTTGAAAATCTTCCTCTTTGTACAGTTGTATGTGTGAGCAACTTACAAAACAGAAATTATCAACATCGAAGAGTACTGAATAAGTCAAATACATCACACCATTTGCTCTAGCATGCCCAAATGTTGTTAAATGATGCAAAACAAGGCCACTTTAAGCACTCTAAGTGAGCTCTGTTTAACTGTTTAAAAAGGATATGTGTATATTTTTCCTATTCTAATTACAGGAAAGAAGTTGTAGGTATAAGTGTCCTTGTATCAACTATAGTACATATGATATTAGCAAGATTTCATAAGAAACAACCTGCAATAACTACACTCAACTCTTCTAGTCAGGTATGTCTACTAGAATATGTTACTTTTATGCATTTTGTTTGGTACATGAATGCTTGGACCATAGTACAGTTGTTAGCTGGCTCAAAATTGAATCCTACATCATATATGCTATTTTCAAATTGTGGGCTACGTGCAAAACTGTTGTAACTCACTCTTTTTTTAAAGTTGAGTTTTGCGCTAAGCCCGCAAAATGCTTGCCATTTTGTAATTCTGTTGTTTATAGCAGATGTAGCTTTGCACAATTTTGGTAAATGTTATGTAAAATGCACATCATGTAACGGTTATTCAGTCATATTACTAGTTAAGTACATCTAGAATTCATATATGGAAGTGATGATGTATATTGTTTCTTTCTAATTTGTTTAATCATTGCGAAAAAAAAATGAAAATGATTTCACAAAATTTAGGGGGGAAATGAATGGAATATTTGTCATTTTTGTAATTTGGCAATGGAAGCCGCCCGGCTAGCTCAGTTGGTAGCATGCAAGTCTACTGATCGAGGGTTGTTGGTTCGATTTGCAGGCGGGGCATACTTACGTGGAGCTTGGACATGAAATTATTTCTACCGCCATTCTCCTTTCTACCAATGATTTTTAATTATGTAGGGCAGGAGATTCTCTATTTAGTTTATACTATGCTTGATATATTTCTAGTCAACTGAAAGTATTAATGAACAAGATGTAAAACTAGATGATAATAACAGTAATCCTCCAAGTAGACAGAACTCTGATGATTATATATCTAGGTAAGTTTATACTGAAGTCTTTATACTGATGAACCTTTCCATTACTTTATCTATTTGCATATTTAACAAAGGTTTACATTTATTCCCAAAAAGTGTTAACAAGTGAGTGTATGTTTGTGGGTACTCAGGGAATCATCAATTTATTTTAGCTTGGCTGTGAAACAAGTTCTTACAACTTAGATTAATCACTCTGGAGTCTGCTGCCTAGTCACCCAGTACTGATCTAGTAGGATATAGTTTTCATGTTGAAGGAAACAATTTGGTAGGTTTGATTTCTGAATCATACACAATTTAGAGCTAGAACTTGGGGATTCTATTTTATATAAGGTGATGAAATAATTATGTGTGCAACCTAAAGCAGTATTTTAGATTTTAGGTTGTCACAGTTGGTATACAGAATGAAACTATTTTGGAAGATTCTGGGCAAAGTGAATCTATTGAAAGTAAATTTTCTTCTCAAAACAAATTTCAGTGTCTTTGGTGAGGTCCAAACCAGGAACCTCTCTATTTGTAAAACTGGGTCCTACCACTGACAAACTGCTTATATATATGATATATATATGAAGTTTCTTCTTGAACTAGAAATTATCTGTTTTGCATTGTGTAAATATCTGATTATTTTTTTTTAGATTTGCCTCAGATTTTGAACATCTTGAAGTATTAGGTCGTGGTGGTTTTGGTGTTGTGTTTGAAGCTAAAAATAAAGTGGATGAATGCCATTATGCTATAAAGAGAATAACTCTACCTAACAGGTTTGTACTTCTTGATATACCTTAATCAAACTTTGATTAATTTACATGTATGATTTTGACTGTTGAAAAGTGTTGTGAAATTGTGCTAAACTGAAACCTAGTCAAGAGAGAAAAATTTGAATGCACTTGTAGGGAGTGAATTTGAAATCAGTAAATTACTTAACCCTGATCTGGTGAACTGGTTGCTGTAAATACCTAAAAAAAATTATAATAATGAAAAATATTAAAATGTGCTCAGACTGTAAAGTTAGGTTCAAAAAGGCCATTTATATGCAAATTAAAATCACTATATATTCAAATCAAAGGGAGGTAAAACATTTGTAACTCATTAGTATTCACACTCTATTTAAAAAAAATAAATTGTTTTGCTCCCATAATATCATGTTGGTATATTATTAAACTCATGAAATTGTTTACTTATTATAATGAATGTAAATAATCATGTTTTGTATGTATTTAGCATATTTTCCAAAATTTGGGTATTGTGGGAATTATATTTTAATGTACTGTTGTCATATTTTTGTTTATCACAGTGAAGGTGCCAAGGACAAAGTTATGAGAGAAGCTAAGACATTAGCTAAACTTGATCATATTGGTATTGTACGTTATTTTCATGCCTGGATAGAATCACCACCACCTGGATGGCAGGAAGAAAAAGATGAGTTATTAGAGAATGGGTAAGTTTGTGTTGATCCTTAGTTTTACATTTTACTGTCTAAAATTGCAATGATGACTCAATGTTTTAAAGGTACTAGTTTACATATTTGGTTAAATTTTTTCTAGTTTTTTTTTAAATAACACTCAGTGTCTGTAATTATGTAAAAAATAATTGTTAATATTTTAAGACAAACTGACCAATAGGTTACAAGAAATATACAATAAAAGTCACAAAACTGTACTAGAAGTGTCTATTGTTTGACAATCACATACAGGGTAGATTTTTACTACTAGTAACGCCATCATTTGTAGTTGTTTGTAAATTTGCACTAACTTGTCATTATTTTAGCACTAATTTCCTGATTTGAAAAAATGTTTCCATACAATTTTGATGGTTTCAAAAAAAGCTGATATTTAAGTTGAAATCTGTGAATGAGTACCATTAAGTCGCGTCTTTTCTTTAAGGACAGTAACTCTTACTATCTTGTGAGAGATTGACATACACAAGTAGCTCACCTTGTTTGTGTTAGTATGTTGTAATGAAATTACTGACTGTTTAGTTTTTAGATCTACTGTATTTCTGTAACAAAATAGTCCAGTTAATTTTTACACTTATGTGAGAGACACTAAGATAACATTTTATCATTCTTAACTAATTCAGACTTTACAAAAAGTTTTGAAATACCAGACATTCCTTCTGTCAAAACTCAGAATCATATCGGCACAAAACAATATTTGTGAAAAGCATTTGTTATAATGAACATGGCCATCTATTTGATCAGCCAGAGTGAAAACTTTGGTTCGATTTGTGAGAACTAGACAAAATATGTTGATATTTTACCCATACATAATGACTGAAAAATGATTGTTAAACAGGGAAAGTGAAAGAAAAAAATCTGTTTGTTTAGAATCTTTTAACTAGCTTGAATTTAGTTTTACCATTATTTTGATACTCATCTTATTTCAGAATAAATTCATTTTATTGAACATTTTAATGATGCCATTCATATATACATTGTATATATATATACATTTTATTTCCCTTTTTATAAGAAAGGATATACATATACATTACTTGTCATTAGAACAGTACAAAGTTTACAACAATACAAAAAGGTAGATTTGTAAATTACATGACAATGAATAAATAAATGCATGCATTATCTATAATGCATTACAATGCAATTAATTATTAAGAACACAATGTATATATTTTACGAAAGGCAATATAATGAAGTTAAGGACATAAAATATATAATGTACAAAATATTATTACTAATAAAACACACGTACGTAAAGAGAATATTATTAATCTAGTACATGTATATGTAAATAAACAAAAATTGGCGGGAAAATTTGCAAGTGAGTTATAATACTTAAGGGTTATTAAGTTTAAACAGGGATTTTATATAACAGGGATTTGTAGCGACATAGATTGTCATCAAATTTCACTGTCTTTGCTATTATTTCGGCCGATACGGATAACAAGTATAACTAAGTTAAATAAAGATATTCACATGAAATATTGTACCAGTACCATTCAGATTAACATTAATGTTAGGAAAATGTGTTTCTAGATGAATTTTAAGGTAAATTATGCTCATGGACTGTTTTACAAAATAGTTCATTTTCCTGTCGATCTGACATTTTTAGCCCTATTTTACATCACCTAAAGTCATAATTTTGGTCATTATTGCGACAATTTTTCGTCAAAAACTTAAGAAACATATACATGTTGCCCGGAAGGTATGTACAAAAACATAAATCAAGTTTTTAAACTCTGTAATAGTTTGTACAGCCTGCTTCAGCCAGTTGAATACAGTGAATATTCAAAAAAGCACTTGGTTACAAATTCCTGTTATATAGAATCCCTGGTTTAAATAAATATGTAATTATAAATGGGTTCGTATTGTTTTATTTTACAGTGAGAGTATGACATCCATGACACAGTATACTAAGTCTCCTTCACCAACGAATATCAACAACCATAGTGAACTTTCTACAATCAATGAATCTAACAATCATACAAACATGAAGAAAAATCAATCAAGCCCATTTGACTTACTCAAGAATCCATTTGGTGAAAGTAAATTTGATTTCAATGAGTCTATTCCCAGAGGTGGTAGTGAAGAGTTTTCAGTTCATAATGTTGATGAAAGTGGGTGGGGTGTTGAAGATAGTAGTGGACAGTTTTTCAAACATGAAAGTGAGACTAATGACCTAGATGATGAAAGTGGGTCATTCAGTGTTGGTATGGGAGCTCCGACTCTTCACGCAGATTTGAGCGATGATTCCGTTGAGATAGAATTCTGTGACAGTAATCGCTCACGTTCTGACAGAAATTCAAACAACCCAAATGAAATCATTCCTTGTCATAATAAAAGTGTGAACAATAAAGTGTGTGATAGTGTGATACAATTAGATGAAACAAGTGATTCTTTACATATTGTGTTTGAAGACTCAGGATGTGCTGATAAAAGTTCCAAGAGTTCATCTGGTAATGTCTGTATTGATATACTTGATGGCTTCTCAGGTAGTAAAAAGTCAAGTAGTACCACAACTTGTACAGAATCAAACATTATGTCATCCAGTTTAACTCCAAGTTCTTTGAACAATGTCCCAGTATCTCCGCCTGTTCATTTTACTCTGGATAACCATAAAGATTGTTCGAACAATGAGAAGAATACTTCTAATGAACATAAACCTAAATTATTTCTATACATACAAATGCAACTTTGTAAACGTGAGACGCTCAAGGATTGGTTATCTGCTAATACTTTAAATAGAGATAGACATATGGTACTTGATTTGTTTGATCAAATTGTCTCAGCTATAGAATATGTTCATGAATGTGGACTGATGCATAGAGATCTAAAGGTTAGTATTAGTCATTAGTAATGGTTGACCTGAAGTCTCTTTTTTTTGGGGGGGGGGGGGTATTGGGTTTAATACTGTGGCTACACATTGTATAGGTTATGTCATGGCAGTCAGTTTATCTACTCATGGTAGGAGGGAGAATGATCATAGAAATTATTTCATGACCAAATCTCAACGTAAAGTATTTTTCCACTCAAATCAATGTTTTTATTCGTATATCTCTGGAGAATGGAATACAATAGAGAAAATAAGGAAAATTGATTTCAAAATAAAAATGAAATCACATGTTATAAAATACTGGTTTTTCACCCATACTAAATGAGGTTAAATAACTTTTTCCACATATTATTGCTTAAAATTATGACCAACAAAATTAATAATATTGTTCTTTATATACTTTTCTTTGTAATGGTGTATGTGTTTGTTTATACTGCAGATAAAGACTCGAAACTTAAAATTTCAGATGAAGTATATTATACTGTGTCTTACCTATGGTAACTTATGTTCTATATTATATTTTCAGCCATCTAACATATTTTTCTCATTGGATGGTGTAGTTAAGATGGGAGATTTTGGTCTAGTTACTACATTCGCTGAAGATCAAGATGAGACTACGTATGGTGGTAACCCTTATAAGAAACATACATCCCAAGTTGGTACACAATTATATATGAGTCCAGAACAAGTAAGTTTACTTTACTTTACATCAGTTTTCAGAACAAACTTTTGACAGCACTGGACATTTCGTCCAGCATAATAGATTTTTTACTTGACTGGATGAAAGTTTACTGGACCAAAAAAATATTTTATATAACAATATATATGCAGTCCATTTTAATGATATAGTATAATATATCCTAAAATTATGTAAACAAATAGTTGATTTTATTGAATTAGAAAAATGTTGGTGGACCGTCGGACCAATTTTAGTCTAAAAGTCACTGGACTGACAGCAATTTTGGCAGACTTGGTCCATGGTCCACTGGCTTAATTTGAAGGCTATCAAATGATATTGATTTTACGATTATACTGTCTGTCATGGCCTGAACCCACTAGCCTGAAGCTTGCAAGTAACAGATATTGATTTGGGCTTGTGAAAATTTCTGATTTTATACAGTTGGGCTAATTGATGATAATTTTGCTAAGCCAGATCTTTATATTTTTTGTACAAAAAAAAAACCCGACCCTAATTTTTCAGAAATTAAAAATAAAATCTTGATTACTAGTATTGACTTTTTTATTACCGACCATACTTATTTTTGCACCAAAGTAAAACCTGTTAAAAATAAACTGATTTACAAACTTTCATCCTGTAATATCTTGTTTTGTCAGTAGTAAGAGGTAATCTGAATAAAAGCAAACTTGTACAAAATCGGTTTGAAAGTATATTGTAATTGAATCAATTATTGACATCTTTTAACTTTTTATATTTTCTTTTGACCTACCGAACTCATTTTTTCAAGAAAACTTGTAAGACTAAAAATATAAAAAGTGTGGCCTAATCAATATAAACATAATAAATCAGACTTTTGCTCTTGAGTTGATGCTGTATGTTTACCTACATTCTTTTTTATAAAAATTTACACTTGTGACACCATAGTCACATGGTATTGCCACCTTGTCAATAAGGACTATGAAAATAAAGCCTTTGTTATTAGATATCTTTTATAATTGTTTTAAAATAAATCATTTCAGACAAATGGAGAGACATATTCACAGAAAGTAGACATATTTTCACTAGGTGTTATATTGTTTGAACTATTATATCCATTTGGTACTCAGATGGAACGAGTTAGTACTTTAATTAAAGTAAGAAAACAAGTATTCCCTGATAGATTTACAAGAGAAATGCCTAAAGAGGTAGGTGGATATACTTTGTCTTTATTTATACATGTAATGATAATATATTGTAATAGTAATTACAACTTGAAAAAATCCATCATCTGAACTGACATTCAAACCCAGGACCTCTCGAGTTAACAGACACTACCACATGGCCATTGATGCTAGCTTGATGGCAAGTGAGTTCAAGGGTCATGCTATACCTCTGTTATACTACGACTTTATTTAAAGAAGTTACACAGATAAATGCAACTTTTCATGTAGACCTCTGGTAAAAGCATGGTACAATGTACAAGTTATGTACAATATTTACAGATAGAAACTAGGGCTGTCACGATACGCCAGAAGCGTATCGCAATATACTGCAATACGCTGTCATCGTATCGCGATACATACTATGATATATTGTGGGCTTTCAGATTCTCTGTGCCTCCGCTGAATTACATGCAGCTGCTGATAGAATCTAGCCTCTTTGATTGTAGTACAGTGGTTATCTCAAATTAAATCTGACAATCTAGGTTAGATTCCTGATGTGGCAGATAATATCCTTTCATCAATTTATGACATTTTGATAACTATGTAAATTTTCCTTTATATAGTTTTTTTCTTCTTTGGAAGCATAACTATGTACTGGCAGTAACAATGTAATTAATTAAAAGTGTTTAAAGGTACTTGTTCACATATTTGGTTATTTTTTTCTATTTTTTTTCAAAATACTATTCAGTGTCTGTATTTGTGCCAAAAAATTATTTCTTGATATAATTAGACAAAATGACCTAAATGTTGCTAGAAATATACAATAAAAGTCACAAAAATGCACTTAAATTGTCTATACCGTGACATATGGGGTAGATTTTTACTACATGAAACACCATCATATGTAGTTGTATGTCAGTTTGCACTAAAATTGTCATTATCAAAACACTTCTTTACTGCTTCCAAAAATGTTTCCATACAATGTTGATAGTTTCAGAAAAAGTTGATATTTTAGTTGAAATCTGTGAATGAGTACCTTTAAATAGGAAATGTTAATGTGTAATGCAATGTAATATAATGTATCTTGCTTTATGTCACATTTCACTTACTATATCAATGGGCATGTGAAGTGAATCAGAATGATTTAACATTTGTATAAGCAAACTTGCTTTGCTGTGATGCACTCTGCCTCATTGTCACACTTACCTCCTAACCATTTTCTGTGTTGCAGAAAATTTATTTAATCATCCTTATATTTCAGGCTGAATTTGTGAAGAAATTGCTATCACATGCCCCTGATAATCGTCCAACAGCCAAAGAGATCTTATCTAGTGAATTATTAAAAGAATTTGAAGATCATAGAATGCCTAGACGGTTTAGAATGAGAACAATTTCACAGAATAGTAGTTAAAACTTAAAGATGTACATGTACATAATTATAATGGTTTATAGGAACAAAGGTTATAAGATCATGGATTTTATTTGTGTACTTTGTACTTGCTCATTTTGAACCTATTTCACCTGTTTCATGCAATTGTCATAGGTCATATATTTTTGGGCCTATATCATACAGTTGTCATAGGTCATGTTTTATAAGTCCATGTTTATAGAAATATATGCCCATATCAGGATGGGGTTATATTATTTTAAAACGTTGTACTGTTTATCTGTCTGTCTGTGAACAATGGCTTGTCTAAATGGTTAAAGTTTTTTGGACTTAAAGTACTTGATATTTTGACAACTCTTGGACCTAGAGTAATTGCTCATTGCCCTAGGATCATTCCATAGACAAAATTAGCTCTGCTGAGCAGAGTTCATGTCCAGTCAAACTTGTCTTCAAGTACCATACAGTGAAGGTGCATAATGCCTTACATAGAACTGTTACGATTAACGGCATGGAATCCATTTAAAGTAGGGAGATGCATAATATGGCTGTCAATTAGATGTAATCAAGTGGTTAAATACTGCTATGAGAGGTTATTTTTCTATTAGATTTTGGTTTGTTGAACAAAAGCATTTGGTGCATTTCATTGTTTTTTTTCAACCAGTTTGCACTTTTACTGCAGAGCTTATTTCTCTAATCACTGTTCCTAGAGAGGCTTAGATCTGCTATGCAGCATAGTTGAAGTACACTGTGTATACATTACAGTGCATACATAACTTATTTTTAATCTCAACTTGGGCATTTTATAATTATTCTAATCAATATCTGGATATTCATTTTGTGAAGTTAAGTATAGGTCGTTTGCGTTCAAGCTGGACCCCTAAAATCATGAAATATTTCAATAACTATCGGATGGAATTAACTCAAATTTTGTATGTGATCATAACTAGAATTTTCCTTCTCAAATCCAAAAATTCAGAATTTTTCTTTAATTACATAACATACTTCCCATAGACATGCAATGCAAATTTTGAAGCCAAAAAGCGACTTTTGTTAAATGGGTATGTGCCATAATCAGAACAGCCACATAACAGTAGATACAAAATAATAGCTAAATATGAGGCCCGGTTAGAAACTTTATTTGATAACAAAGTATAACAGTATATACAAACTCAAATATCATCATCACGGTCGTCTGTATCGTCAAAATCTATACAAATTCTACACGCACAATTTTAAAGACGGGCCTCTGCTTTACAATTCAGTAAGTCGAGTGTTTATTTAAGCGACAAATTTACAGTAAACGCACGGGACTTTGTATAAATACACTGGAAGTATGACAATATTTTAATCAGAACAGCTTATTTTACCTCCCGCCGGATTTTTGATAAAAAATTCCAAATATTTTGCATTGTACCTTATGGAAAACTTTTTTATTTATCTATTAAAAATTCTGAAAATTTAAATCCTAGAAGGAAAAATTGAAATAAGATTGTATTAAATTTTTTAGCAAAATCGCTGTTATAGTTTAAAAGATATTTACGGCAAATAGGGGTCCAGCATTAACGCAAACGACCTATATCATTAAATGCAGGTTTATGCAATGTAATGTATGATTGTCTAACTTATCTGTTAAAATTTTACAGTTGCATTGGATGTGCTTGATTGGGCTATTGGAACTGTGCCAGAATCAAATTCCCACTCTTCCACAGAATCTGCCAAACGAGTGAAATTGGATGTCGGAACTGTATCAAAAGGCAATATCTGTAGCAAATATACTCGCTTCTTACTTTATTTATAGCAAATAGTTAAATTGTTATCGTTAACAATTGGGCAAAAAAAGTATAATTTTAACAACATTTCCTTTCAAAACACCAAACTCACATGTTTGCAGTGATGCCGCCGCCATATTGGGTATGAATAAACCGTGACCGATTCTGTTCACACCACCTATTTTGATGAAATGGGTAGAACACTGCCAGAACACAGTTCCGACGCACTTGATAGGAGTTCTCCCTGTTCTAACAGTCGGAATTTCCAATTGAGCACACCCATTGTTTCTAAAAAAACTAGCTGTTTACATGGTTATGGCTTTTAGAAATTATTCACATCATTTAACTTCGTAAATTCTCATAGCTTCGTTTATTAGATTTATCTGTTTTACTTTAACTTTGTGATCACCAACATATTCTTAATACATGGTGCCTATACCAAATGACATTTTGTTTTTAGTATGGGTCAAATGGTGCCTGCTCCTTCTATTATGTTATCTATATGTAGAAGCATTACTGGGAAATAATTTGTACTTTTTGTAAAGTGAATCAGCATGTTAGACTAGAAAATCGTGTCATTTAACATTACAAAAAAAAAATTCCCATAAAATCATGTGGTATTAGGGCATTTGTTATTTCCTTGTTACAAAAAATCAGTTCATACATGTAGTTCAATTATGACATTCATGTAGTCAAATATACCATATGATAATAGTCAATATTTTTATTGTAAATAGTATTTGACCAAAATAATTTTTGATTATTTTGTTATTATATTTAAGCAATAGGACCAAGCTAGCTATATGTCCGTTGATTTTTATTTGTGTTTTTGTTATGTCTTTTTATCAAGTGAGATTTTTTGTTAAAAGGTGATTCAAGTTGTTGAAAACACAAATCATTGACAGAAAGCTCATAATACATTGAATCAAATTGTTAAAAATCTTCCATGACATCTGCTATTGCCTAACCCGCTAGCCTGAAGCTAGGAACTAGTAAAAATTGATTTGGGTGATTGTAATGACTGATTTATTGTAGTCAGGCTAATTTATATACAGTACCCACCAAAAGTTAGGAGATATTTTCACTATGTAAGCCTACTACATAGATTTTATAGAAAATTTTGATTACCATTTATTTTGAAATGCTATTTAGTTTTGTTTATTTGTAGTTGAGATCACCCAAGTTGCATAAAATCTATGCTATAGAAAAGAGATACCTTGAATTTGATTTTAGAGGCTTTGGGATATCAGATGCTGAATCTTATAAATGTGATACATGCATGAAACTTGTGTCATTTTATCACCACCATACTTAATATATTAATATAATGGTTCTACTGAAGACAATCATTGAAATTTATTTTTTTATTATTAAATTACCTTTGTCTCCAAACTTCCAAACTTTTGGTGGGTACTGTGTATATATATAATAATAATAATAAATACTTTTTGTACTAATAAACAGTATATATATTGGGTTAGGGCTCTGGAATAGTTGATGCAATGACTTGTTACATCATGTTATATACCCCCGCTTCGAAGAAGAGGGGGGTATACTGTTTTACCCTTGTCCGTGCGTGCGTGCGTGCGTCTGTCCGTCCGTCCGTTACAAAATTTCCGTCGCAGTTTTCTCAGCAACTATAACATGCAGCAGCCTAATACTTTGCATATTGCTTTATCCCATAGTCCCATGTGGTGTAAAGCGATTTCATGCTCCTTGCTCATCTACTTCCTGTTTGTAGTCATATTTCTCACAGCGTGGGTATCACTAGTGAGCATTAGCAGATTTACTTGTTATTTAAGGAACAATACTATTGGTTCCATATTTTCCTATGTATAAGGTGAGACATTTTATAAGATTCTAACTAATGTGCCATCCAAATTTTCCCTTTTCTTTGTAAAAAAAATGATTAATACAATTAAAATACATTTTAGATGTATTTACTCATAAGGGTAATGATATTAGATTGTTACATTTACTTGTTACATTTACTTGAGTTGGGAGTTATGATACTCAATACAACTGTAATTGTTATGCATGTACATGTATCTTAAGATATTTTTCAATTTCTCAATTAATACGTCATGTTTAGTAAATTTTTTAAAACAAAACACAATTACGAGGGATGATCCAAAATAACGTGGACTTTTAATACTGCTTTTACAAATTTAACAATATTTATGTTGATGTAAATTCTGATTGTACCCAATAAACATTAACTGTAGCAAAAGTCCACGTTATTTTGGATCATCCCTCATATACACAAGTGTTGTGGTAATTATAGATGGCACTGTATACACATTGATTAATTCCCTCACCAAGACTCATATCAATTTTTGTATTGTTTTTTTTTGGTCTGTAAAATACCAGTACAAATTATTTTGTCTCAAGATATGTGTTTTGTCTTATATTTGAATCAACTTATCTGAGGGGAAATATGATATATTATTGTTATATTATACATGTACAATGTACACATGTAAATGTTACATTAATCATCCATTTTAATATTTTGCAATATTATTTTATGTTTTATGCAATTACTGGTTGATGATGAATTGTTGAATAAAATGATTTAAAATGATACACTGTCTTGTTGTTATGATTTTGTTTTTCATGATGGTGAGGGTGAATGATGATATAGAATGATGATGATGGTGAATGATGATATATTATAATGATTGTGATGATATATGATGAATGATGGTGATATATAATGATGATGATGAATGATGATATATAATGATGATGATGATATATAATAATGATGATGGTGATATATAACGATGATATAGAATGATGATGTTGATGATGATATATAATAATGATGTTGATGATATATAACGATGATGATGATGATGATGATATATAATAATGATGATGATGATGATGATAATATATATAATAATGATGATGATGATATATAATAATGATGATGATGATATAGAATGATGATGATGATGATGATGATGATATATAATAATGATGATGATGGTGATGATATATGATAATATAGAATGATGATGATGATGATGATGATGATATATAATAATGATGATGATGGTGATGATATATAATAATGATGATGATGATATAGAATGATGATGATGATGATGATGATGATATATATAATAATGATGATGATGATATATAATAATGATGATGATGATATAGAATGATGATGATGATGATGATGATATATAATAATGATGATGATGGTGATGATATATGATGATATAGAATGATGATGATGATGATGATGATGATATATAATAATGATGATGATGGTGATGATATATGATGATATAGAATGATGATGTTGATGATATATGATGATATAGAATGATGATGTTGATGATATAGAATGATGATGATGATGATATATAATAATGATGATGATGATATAGAATGATGATGATGATGATGATGATGATATATAATAATGATGATGATGGTGATGATATATGATGATATAGAATGATGATGATGATGATGATGATGATGATGATGATGATGATGATGATGATGATGATGATGATATATAATAATGATGATGATGGTGATGATATATGATGATATAGAATGATGATGTTGATGATATATGATGATATAGAATGATGATGATGATATAGAATGATGATGATGATATAGAATGATGATAATGATATAGAATGATGATGATAATGATGTAGAATGATGATGACAGTAAATAACGATGGTAGTTTATAATGCTGATGCTGATAATGATATGATGGTGGTTAATCTTGATGATCATAATGATAGGGATCGATATTTGTTTCATACCTTTTTCAATAGTTGTAAGACTTATGAAGTGAACATTGAAAATCAGCTCTTCATCAAATGCAAGAATGATACTGATTTAAGTGTATAAATCTATAAACAATACCCACCAAAAGTTTGGAGACATATATTGCTGTGTAAGCCTACTATGTAGGTTTTATAAACAATTGAATACTATTTACATTGTATTTTGAAATCTTATTAATTAGTTTTGCATTACATTGAATTTGGTTTTGGAGGTTTTGCTGAATCTTATAAATATGCATTCAAGAAATTTGTTTCAATTTAGTCATCAACCATATTAGATATATTAGAAATAATGATTCTACCAAAAACAATCAATGAACTTAAAAAATAAAATAAATTTACCCCATCTTCAAACTTATAGTGGATTTTATATAATGATAAAACATCACATGTATAATTATACAGGGTCAAAACACCATTTTTAGGGAAGGGGCTCAGCCTTTTTTGGGGGGGAGCATGGCTTTAACTTAATTGGGGAAAATGGACCCACTTCATTGCCAGTAAAATGGGAATAGATGTATTAAATCATAGGTGTTACAAAATCAATTAGATATTAGATCATGTAAATTATATGGCAAAAGAAACAACATAGATTGCATTATAAATAAAGAAATCTTGAATATTTTCCCCTTTCTATGTGAATTATGGTTCAAAATTCTTTGGGATTTTTTACGGGATTTTATGAGAAGTTTGGAGGATCAAACTGGGGGAAAAGTGTTAGTTAAGTTTTGTTTGGGGAAGCAGCCTGTATTCGGCTGCTGCAGAGGAGAGTGTTTTGGCCCTGATATACATTCCTAACCAACTTTACTACGAACCTGGATTTATAAACGGGATTGTTATGTCCTGTTCTGATTGAAATAAGATGGTGATTCAATTCTACAAACAATATAAGTCTAGATTAAGACTTTAACAAATCATACCATAATAAAGACATATGTCTTTTATCAAATAAATTAGTTTCAAGATCTACTTTGTTGTCATTATACATTGCATTGATTGTTACATTATTACTTCTTCAATTCCTTAATCTGTATGAATTACATTGTACAATTTTCAATTTTAGTCTTTCATTCTATTGACTCAAGCAGATATTGTTCGTTTTCTCTCAACTGTCAAAACATGAATAATTTCATGGTGAATGCGTTTGTTAAAATTATTGTCGTAATACACCCATGAGTTTCCGAAAGTGTGTATTGTGATTGAGTATTTAGCTTCTTTTGGTGTATGATAAGTTTTAGTCAACATATTTTTAATTACAATTAGGCCCAGTACAAAAACAATGCATTCAGTCACCGTGAAATTATTCAAGCTTTGACAGTTGAGAAAAAACGGACAATAGAAGATTTGAAAAATATGTGTCTGTTACTAAGGATAAACACTTGATTACAGTTATACTTAACGCATCGAAGTCACATTACGAACGTTTGCGAGTTGAAATGAAAGTTCCTCGCAATATACAAACTACCGTCGACTTTTTGCGAGTGTACGAGCTTTAATTCAAGCTCTGATTAGTTCAATGACGATGGGAGAGAATAAATACTTATGTATTGCATGATAAAAAATACTGTAATACATGTATATGGTTATAACAAATATGATAGTGATAAAACGTACGACGAAGATCGGTCGTACGACCTTTGATAATATGAATCAGTCAGTTAATAACAGTAAAACCTGTGGCACTATAAGTATTATACTAAAGATTAACACGCAACATCTGTCACAATAGACGGCTGACAAAAATATTAATAGATATGTTTTATCAATCGATCCTCTCTTTAATTAGTTCGGAAAACTCCATTTACGCCAAGCAGCAACATTTTTAGAGAGGACGTGATGTGTTGTTCGACACGTACCATTACCTATTGGACTTCTGTTTGGTGAATAAAATAGTGCCATGAAGTTTTGATGGACATACTTGTCATATGTTTGAAATAGTCTTCATCTGGAATTCAAATTTGTGGATTTTCATTGTTTTACAAACATCATTTAAACGTACCAATGAACTGTATTGGTATTAATTTTGAACTTGTGATTTTTATCAATAATGTGTAAAATGCATGTACACTGTGTGTCGTCAGTGTGGATAGAAAAAACTCAATTTTGTGAGTTCAGGATATCATCTAGTATCTGTTTCCTGATCGTGGAAATCATAAATTGGTATTGTTTTACTTGACGTGATGATCTAACAAACATGAGTCAAAAAGCAAGAATTACTGAACATTTTAGGAAATTTCAATGTTCTATAATTATCGGTATTAATACAATGCTTCATAAAGGCAGTTGATATTCAACTTAAAATTTAACCCAATCAATGTGGATAGAGTTGGAAGCTTAGGAAGTTATATTTTCTTATATTTTCGTCCAATTTAAGGATATAAAGTCCAAAATTAAAAGTACAAACGCATGCCATGTTTACGTGATAGGGTTTATGGTCAGTTCAATTGCAAAGACACGTACAAGGTGAACAGCTGTGTCATGTACTTTAATTTATACGATTGAAGATACATGTACATGTTCAGGTGAAATAGTACTAGTCGACAGGATGAATATTTTATAAATGAACTATGATAAAGAACGATATATTTGACCGGACAATAAGCTATTTATAAATATATTAAAATAATCAGTAGGTATCTTATTTATTAATATCATATCACTATGATAATGGTTTATTTATTTAACCAAACTAATTACAAGCACATGTATTCACTTATGTAATTGATAGACCAAAATGTGATAACTGTTTAATAGCACTGCAGTTTAGTTATGGTTTAATAATTTAAGATGGATTATCAATTTTGAATCCATACCAGTCTTGCCTATCTAGCTACTCTTAAGACGTTGCCTTTTTATGGAAATATTCAGCATTTTATAGGATTTTGTGTGAGTTTGGATTTAAGGAAACATTTTAACAATGGTGTCAACACCTAAAATTGTATCAGGACTTGTACTGTTTGGAGTTTCCGTTTTATGTGGGACATTTGCTTGTATTTGTGTAAAATGGCTTGCCACGAAGGTTGGAAGTACTTCCAAATTCAAAAGAATCATCGGACTTATAAATTGTTTCTCCGGTGGTGTGTTCTTCGCGACATGTATATTGAATCTTTTACCAGAAGCGAGAGAAAGTATGGAGAAGGCTATAGAACTCTACGACTGGCATATAGAATATCCTTTCACAGAACTGGCATTAGGCATTGGCTTCTTCCTGATTATGTCCATGGAGCATATATCTTATTCTTTCTGTGGAACTAAAACATATACTTACGATCCGGTGCCTGGAACAAATGTGTCGACTGTGGAGCAAACTGCGATTGTTAAATATTCTCATAAACAGCGTAGTATTGATTACAGAGAATCTGTGATCGTCAAGTCTGACTTTGAGGATTCCTCCGGTCTTGATGACGTCACATATCAAAATTTTGGCGCGGTTGATCAATCAGCAGATACATCATCAGTGTTTCCTTACGCGACGAGACCACAGAACGATTCACCGACCACCCGAGTAGTGTTTGCTGAAAGTGATCAAATCGTGTTTAAGAATTCACAACGAGTGGAACAAAAACACGAGCCATCGGCTCAAGATATCCTTAATCAAATCAACGAGGAATCGTCACAAACATTAAAACAATCTAAAATACGTGGTTTAGTGCTGTTGACCGCTTTGTCCTTACATATGATTTTCGATGGTTTGGCTTTAGGCTTGCTTAAATCTGACAGCGGTGTTTGGACTCTTCTTGCAGCACTGGCTTTGCACAAGGCGCTAGTTTTTATTACAATCGGTATGCAAACATACGAAATACTCGCCACTGTTAAGAAATCAATGGTAGTGATATTGATGCTATCATTAGTTAGTCCTCTAGGCATACTGATAGGTGAAAGTATTAACTCTGGAGACGATCCTTTGACTAGAGAAATGTTGTCGGCCATCTTGCAAGGAATTGCTACAGGCACTTTTCTATTTGTGACTTTCTTTGAGATATTGCAGCACGAGTTAGGTGTTGATGATCATGACATTGTTAAAGTAATTACTGCTGTGTTGGGATTTATTATTGTCGCTGGAATAAGAATCATGGAGCACGAGGACCATTGATTACACGGGCGGATCCAAGATTTATTTCTAGGGGGGGGTTCCGAACTTTCTCTAGGGGGGCGGGTCCAAACTTTCGAACCACAACCACATTATACACATTTTGCAGAATAATGCAACATATTAATGATAAAAACCACATAACCATTAAATCTATGTTAAACACCGAGAAAAATTGCTTCATGCTACTTAAAAATGACTTATTGTCAATAAATACACTAATGGAAAGGTACATTTTGGGAAAATTCTAAGAGCGGGTCCGGACCCCCCCTGACCCCCCCCCCCGCTAGATCCGACTTTGGATTATATCTTTGTTTTTGAACGATTTCACGAGTTTAATGATATTATTCGAAAGATTCACTAACTTGTCTATCTTAAACAACCTCGGCGATCATCTGCGTAGAAGATCGCCGAGGTAGTTCCGAATGTAACTTGTCATTTTTCTACATGACTGTGTTCGTCCTCGACTCTATTCCTTACACACTTTCAATAAATCGTTCATTCAGTGCTTTCAGCACTTTGATTGTAACTCTGGCTTTGGTATTTAACCTATGTGCTCACATATTGGGTTATTTTATATTTTAAAATTAAACTTGTCAGTGTCTGTAATTGTGTAAAGAAAGTGAATTCTTTTTATTTCAAGGCTAACCGACCTATGGATTGTGAAAAATATAAAGCAAAATCCAGAAAGCTCACTAAAATTATTTAAACCCTGACTAACGAGGAAGGATTGAACACAAAATCACCATTTTTTTAGAGCTGTATGTCGATTTGTTCTAAAAGTGTCATTATCAAAACACTGATCGACTACTTTCAAAATATTTCTATATAATTTTAAGATCATTTGTAAAGTATATATCTGAATTGAATTGTGGACGAACAGCTTTAAATTTAAATGTGCAATAAGAATAGAAAATGTAAACAAATTTCATGATATTTCATACATGTACGTGTGTTTGTGACTTTTTATTAACATAATTTATATATACATGGCACCTTTTATCATAAGTGCAATATCTACTAACCCTGTTTGTTGGTACTATAATTTATTGAGGTAATCCATCGTTTAATGTCTCTTTGCTTATAAAATTATATTTTGCAACATCTGTTGTTAAACCTATTCAATTATATCTTTTTTAATTTTTTATTCTTTTTTACGGTGCACCATTTTTAGGTTATTTTACGGCGTCCAGTGCACCTAACCTAGCTTTCCTGGACCCATGTCTATATTTTCATGGAAGGGTATAACATTTCCCGGGTTGGAAGACCTTTTTGTATATCTATACTTGTATACATTTACAGCCTGTTATACCTTAGACTTGTTAATTAAATAAACAATACATGTACATAACAAAATAGGTTATCTTTATACTTGTAAATACCTTCTGAACAGTAAAAACATTATATAACCTCAATTGATAAACTTTCATGTTAAAGCCCTTTAAACCTCTAATCGTGTAATTTATCAACGCTGAATGTTTAGTTACAAATGGTGGAAGAATCACTATAAGTAGGCCATTTTTTTATTTGGTTTAACGCCATGGCAACACAAATTATGGTCATTTTATGGCCAGCTCACCTAACCTAGCTTTTCTGCACCTTTGTCTATAACCAATCATCACCTTAATTTTCAAAACGCCAACGACTTCTCCATATACCCGTACCTTATTAATGGAGGAAAATCGACTTTGTTGTCGAAGACTCGAACCAGCAACACCCACGAGACGCTAGGTTTGAAATCCTGCACACAGTCTCATGCGCCACGGACTCGGGTTATAAATGGAAACAAGACGATTAACCTATACGTTAACCAATTAACCA
This sequence comes from Mactra quadrangularis, assembly GCA_025267735.1. Lineage (NCBI taxonomy): Eukaryota > Metazoa > Mollusca > Bivalvia > Venerida > Mactridae > Mactra > Mactra quadrangularis. Next base: position 13,504,000 of record CM046298.1, read on the forward strand.
TTTTTAAGAAATCATATTTCAGCATATGAGATCTAACACCTATTTTACCAATAAATCATATCATTCAATGACAATTTGACAGTTTAGTCAATTTTCCTCCATTAGTAATGTATATAAAGAAGTTTCCAGCCTTATGGAAGGGTAGGTGAGTACTGGTCATAGACAAGGGTCCAGGAAAGTTAGGTATTAATGATCATTTTGTGGCGGTCATAAATATTAGTTTCTCTAACGTCGATGAGTATCTAAAATACCGATACCAGGAATACAATATGAAACAAAGGAAAATAAATGACTACAATTATGGGAAATAGCAAAGAATGCATAAGTGTATGCACGCGTCAACAATTCATATTGAACTTCAATACTGTACTGTGTTTACGACGATTCTCGTCTGTTTCATGAATTCAATTCATGATTATTAAAGCTGGGGATGGTTATATCACAGTACTAATCACTTATAAGCTTCCATGATCATTCTGTTTTTGCGACCTAAGTCATTTTCAAAATTACACATGTTTCATTACATGACCATATTTGGTAATTGTACGTGAACGTTTTGTTTATTGCAGTTTTCTGACAAATGAACACTTGATCCAGGGGTCAGTAATTTGAGTGCATTGAATGACAATTTTACATCCTTTTCCAATTAAATTGCAAAATGTACCAATTTATACAGGAAGGTTTCTAATCGAAGAAGCGTCACAATTGCTCTAATCTTTGTATTGGTTACAAGTTCGTGACGTTTTAATTGACTGTAATTGTGTTGTTGTTTTCTTCATTGTCGCTTCTCTAATAACTAGATTTTATCTTAAATATCTTGTGGATCATTTTACAAATTCAGCGAACCTCCTTTTGACGACCATACCTGAATTACGACCACCTCTAAACAACGCTCACATACAATTTATATTACAACACGCAATTTAATGACAGAAACACTCGGTACTGCTGGTACCTCATTATAACGACCAATTTATTGATTTAAACCTACGGTTACACAACTTACCGTTATAGAGGGGGTTTGCTGTATTTGTTAATAGTTTACATGACAATAGGTCTACATACATTTGGGAAATAACATATATACAATATTTCAAGTGTTTTGTCGGAAATAACCATTTGAAATATAATTGATCTGATGTAAACGATATAGTTCTTTATCTGTATTTGCATCATGTTTACTATCCAATTGTAATGGACAAAAAACAATTGTATACCAAGAATTAGGCTCATTTTCTAATAAAAACCACATAAGTGTAAAAAAATTGGGTACGGAGTTCTGTATTAAAAAATCGCGTCGAATTTTAACTGATTTTATGTTCGGCGGACTACGAAAAGTTGTCGAATTAGCCCGAATTTCGAAAAATTGTGTTTCGAATTAACGCGAAATTTTAACATTAAACATTTAGGAGAAAATGTCGGGACCGCAGATCTATTTCGAATTTCCCCGAATTTCGAAAAATCGCGTTTCGAAAAATCATAATTCAACTGTATTAAAATAGGCAAGGCAATCATATTAAGGAAGTTAAAAACTGAAAAAAAATTGCCTGGTAGGAGCCGTGTTGTCTTTTTTATCTCTTAATATGAACTGTATATGTCATTTATGTTAACCCTTACAATGCTAGAGCCAGATATGAAAAGCCTTTGCCACCAGCAAAGAGCCAGGGGGCGTCCTACTAAACATCGTACTCTTAATTTCTTACGATAAGATTTTCAAAATAGTACGATGTTTAGTAAGACGCCACCACCCTAGTCAGTCTACACAACACGTGCCGACTAACCTGGCTATTTGCTGTTGGCTGCTCATTGTCCAATTATTATCCTGAAATCCCCCCAAAATGACAAAGGATAGGTCTGAAAATTAAAGACCGACTAGTCCATTGTGGAAATTCAGCATTAAATGGGTTAATACTAAATGCGTCTATAAACATAACCGGTTTCATTTAAAAACCAATATTTAAGGGCGAAGCATTATAACAACCATGCTATTTTAGAATTTATATAAGTTTCAAAATACTTATTAGAGAAGAAAACTGTTCCTTTGTCAAAACCCTACTGTCCTAATAATGGAACTGAACTGTAATAGTTTTTTACTTAATAAAAAATCACGACTTACAAAGATGAAACTAGACTAGCATTATCATCAACTACCTCATGTATTCTTTATTGTTTAAACACTTCAAAATACTCACAGGTCACTTACTATCATTGTTTTATAATATTTCCAGATATGCTTAAGATTTTATTTATATATTTCCATAAGTTTCGTTTTACATGTACAGTAAATTTCTACTTTGCTTAACGCAAAATAATAAGTCTTTAGAGCATTTAAGCCCATAATTCTTAATTTGAAAAAAATATGAAAATGTTCATAAGCAGTTTAAGCAAAAGCTAGACAAATCTATTTCAAACAGGTACCAGTGGTATAAACTTGTCACATCAATCACATTGTAACTAGATTTACTCTTGAGATGATCATGTGGATTAGTAGGAGCAGTAGTCCAGTGGTAGGATGCGCTCTTAGGGATCGAGAGGTCCCGGGTTCGAACCCCACCTGGCCCACTGCTAATTTCCTTGTGCAAGAAATTTTCCTGCGATTGCTTCACTCCACTTAGGTGTAAATGGGTACCTGCGAGGGTGGTATAATTCCGTTGCACTAAGCGGAGTTAAAAGACTTCCCTGAGAGATTGATAGATAGATACCAGAAGCCCTATGACCAGGGGTAATAGCTGTAAAGTCAGTGAACGTGCATAAGCATGAAACTTAGACTATAAATAGCAATTACTTTACTTTACTAACCATCACATGTATAACTATGTAAGCAAGATTCTGATTTAATTTCACAAGTTCAAGTTTGTTCTGTTTTGAAAACTGTGTTTAGTGGCCATCAGTAATTAGCAGCCATACTGTGTGCACCCATTATCTGTTTAACAAAGGTTTAACTGTACTTGTATAAGGAATCACATGACAACTTGACTACAGAGGATATGTGATATACATGTACAAGTATATTAATCTAAGTGTAGATTAGAGTTGAAAAGTTTAAAATATGAGTACTTATCATTTCAACTTTTCACTTAAGCAGGGGCGATTTATGAAATGTATCCAGAGCCCTTCATTTTGGACAGAGATGTTTCAGGGAACAAAACAATGTTTGGCCTCATTTTGAGTATGGTGAACATTTACGCATGGACATCAGTTTGAGTCTTATAATTGACTATAAAATATTTATAGAAAATCTTGAGGGGTTTCGCCCACTTTCCTCTTGAGTAGTGTTTGTCATTTGAACTTTAAAACCAATTAAGAAGATGATTATGTTTATTGGTTGTTTAGGTACAAATAACTTATAACAAAACAAACATTATAGAACAAAACAGTTCGATTACTATCAAAAGTACGAAGTTAAGTACATATTTATTGTTTACAAGTTTATAACCCGATTTTATAACTTGGCGTCGCAGTCTAACAAAAGAATGGTCTAAAAACCCAAAACACGATAAATGAATTTACTAATAAAACTGATGGTTTCTAACCTTTTATTTATAACTGTCGTTATTTAATCGTGTAAGGATCTCAGTTGTCTTAAATCACTTAAATCTATCACTGGTACGAGACTATTAACTTCTTAACTTCTAACATTTGGAAAATAGCTTTGTTAGTTGTTATTTTTAATAAAATATTAAAAATACTAACAAAGCAAAGATAATAATACATCTCAATTCCTGAACGATGATAAAATTAAAAATCAATGACCCTGACGTGATTCGAACACGCAACCTTCTGATCTGGAGTCAGACGCGCTACCGTTGCGCCACAGAGTCGACTTGATTGATATAATATATAAGGCAATATTCAGAATTATGTTTTGCCAGTTGGTTTTATTTTCCAATATATCGTGGTTATGATGGTACCACGGTGACCGATCAAGAGGAGATTTTACCCACAAATATTGGTCAAATATTCTAATTACTATGTTCGCACTCCGGCTTCGGAGGTAATCAATAATTTACATATATTTCTTAGGTCAAGAAATAACGTAAGAGCTATTGAAACAATTTATTTCACCTTTTTGAACTTATTTAAATCACAGACATTCGACAAGATGTTTTGTTTGGGGTAATTGTGTCCACATTCAGTTGCCACAATTTTGTGGCATAATGTTATACCCCTCAATCTTTGATATTAAAAAACAGTTTCATGTTTTGATAATTTTATTCATGATTCATGGTTTAAATTATATGTATATATTATGTATATATTTGTTTGATGTCATTTAATAAAAATGACCATTTTCAATTCAAATCCATGTTGTTTGTTGATTCTGTTCCTTTTATTATCAAACAGAGAAAACTTCTTGTCGAGAAAGATATACATAAATAAACATTTATTGTCAAATAAATTATTTTATGGATACTTTCGTATTCCTGGGTACGAAAAAGTCTGGGTACGAATAATCCAAAAATTTATGGATTAAGTGCGCAACTAATTAGTTTATGCATTAAGTACGTCCGCCATTTTATCTTCGTTAAGAATCTGAAATTAGACTAATTGTTTCCCTCCCACCTCACCCTAGCATTTGATTTTATGTTATATGTGTTTCACTGAATATAATTTTGTTCTTAAATAGCAAAATTTTTACATTGATTTCAAATGATATGATATTGTCCATTGCTTTAATTTTGTTTTAGGTCATTAATTTCATGACAGTTTATTATTCCATTTATGTTGTTCTAAGAAGGGGCATAATGTTATACCCCTCAATCTTTGATATTAAAAACAGTTTCATGTTTTGATAATTTTATTCATGATTCATGGTTTAAATTATATGTATATAGTATGTATATATTTGTTGATGACATAATGTTATACCCCTCAATCTTTGATATTAAAAAACAGTTTCATGTTTTGATAATTTTATTCATGATTCATGGTTTTGATTTTATGTATATATTATGTATATATTTGTTTGATGTCATTTAATAAAAATGACCATTTTCAATTCAAATCCATGTTGTTTGTTGATTCTGTTCCTTTTATTATCAAACAGAGAAAACTTCTTGTCGAGAAAGATATACATAAAAGTATACATATAATAGAAAGATCCTTAAAAAGTGCTGACGGTGAACTTAACCGGTCAAATTTTAGATTTTTTCTAATCGAAATAACCAGAAATGAAGGAGCTAAGATTATCAATCTGTTTATAGAGGTATGCAGTATTTTATCAATCGTTATGAGCTTATGTAAAGGGATCATAGTTTTCTGGGCCATAAATCCCACAAATCCACGCATCACTGGACCGAAACCATCAACTTCATGGGCTTGTTTGAATAGTTTTTCAAATGAAATATTTAAAAAAAAACATACACAGCAAGAATTACAAAACATCTCAAACCCTTAACGATGACATGAAATAAAAAAAATATGACCCTGACGTGATTCGAACACGCAACCTTCTGATCTGGAGTCAGACGCGCTACCGTTGCGCCACAGAGTCGACTTGCTTATATCCTCTCATATTTAGCATTGTTTTCTACACCAAATAAAGTTAAATGTAACACATTAACCACCGACACTAGCATTCTTAATTTGTAAATGTGTAAGGCCTTTACAACATAATACATTTATTGTCAATAGACGAGACATATAAAGAAGGGTCCACACACGCCATAATACATCGTTAAAATGATTGAAAATAATAACAAAATAAAAATTAAATGTTTGACCCTGACGTGATTCGAACACGCAACCTTCTGATCTGGAGTCAGACGCGCTACCGTTGCGCCACAGAGTCGACTTATCTTACGTCCGCTTATGTTTTGTTAGATTCAAAACTATGTATTCTAGTTATATACATAGTATATTGAAGTATTTTTTATCAGATAAACAATGTCAATGTTTTATACATAATATATGATGTATACAGTACCCACTAAAAGTTTGGAGACATTTTCACGTTGTAAGCCTACTACATAGGTTTTATAAAAAATTTGATAACCATTTATTGTGAAGTGCTTTTTAGTCCTGCTAATTTTTTTTGCTATGGTACCATTTGTAGTTGAGACTACCAAAGTAGGTTAAAATCTATGTTATAGAAAAAAAATTACATTGAATTTGGTTTTGAATGCTTTGGGATATCAGATGCTGAATTTTATAAATGTGATGCATTCAAGAAATTTGTTTTTATTAAATCATTAACCATATTAAATATATTAAAAATAATTATTTTACCTGTAACAATAATTGAAATTTTAAAATTTTGATAAATTTCATTTGTCTCCAAACTTTTGGTGGGTACTGTATAAGTAATGTTTTTAAATTAGCATACGTTTGCATAATCACGTCGTGGGCAGATCATGAGGATAGACGTGTCGGGGTGGGGGTGGGGGTGGGGAAGGACTGCGACTACTGAATTTTCAAAACGGTTGCAAAAATCTTTGAAAACAATAATTAAGCAAATAGTTTCATGCCCCTTATTAAGCATAATTCCATTGAATACATTTGAAATAAAAATTCGGAACCGCACCTTCGCATTCTATTTGATTAAACTATTTAACGCGCTATTTTATTTGCACTATATACTATACATATAAATTCCATATAAGTCAATGTAAATAGGCAACATACTCTGGGAACTCACTTACTACTGTTCAAACCTGTTTTATGCGCTCATAAAATGATTACACTGTACCTTAAATTCAATTATGACTAGGGCTGTGAATCATTGAGCACGTGGCGATCCGATCCGAACCACGATTCATATGTAGCGATTCACGAATCACTTGTTAATGGAGAGTCATACAGGAGTTCATGTAATAACAAAAATAAGTGAAGAATTACAGAAGTTTTTACTACGAGTATACTTTTTACTCGTATATGGAAAACCATGTACTCTAAACATTTCTATTACCTAACCTTTTATGGGAAATTTTAGTGATAACATTTTTGTTTTAATGTGTTTCAATCGAAATTTTGCCGCAAGATATTACGGTCCCTACATAAATTAAAGTTTTCATTAGTAGTGCGGCTCGTTTTCAGTGGTAATTAATCTGAAAATGTTCTTTCATTTTTTTACAAAAATATACCGCGATCCGACGATTTTGGACGTGACGAATATTCGTTCTCAATTTTCTGGTCGAGATCGCGAATAACCGAGTACTCGGATACTCGCCACAGCCCTAATTATGACTTGACAGTTTACCACGTAGATATGTTATCTTTCATAATATTTGTTTTAATTACGAGACTGTACATATGGGTTATGTTTAACTTGAAAGTTAAATAAAAAAGTAAAAATGTACTTACTTATTTAAAAGACGAAAGTGTCTTTTAAAAGCGTCAATAAATCATTAGGGTCGATGTTTGATAAATTTTATACAATTCATATATAGTTCGGTTTTATTAACCTGTCACAACTTAAATAATTACACCATCACTGAATCTGTTATTTTAACTCCTTTCTAACTTGTTATTCCCCCGATATTTATTTTTTATTAAAATTAATATGAATCGGTGGCTCAATGGTAAAAAAGAAGTTGAATAATAATCCATTATTTTTGACGATTTGTCAGTCCTAAATGCTTAATTTGAAAAAAGCCCCTAAATAAGGACAATTTCGCTAATGAGATCATTACATTTGATGATTAATAGTGGAACTTATACTGTATAATTATTAAGGCAGTGGACTGTCGAACTAGTGGCGATCCGATCCGAACCACGATTCATGTGTAGCGATTCACGAATCGAACCACGAATCACTTGCTAATGGAGAAGCATACAGGAATTCATATAACAAAAATAAGTGAAGAATAACAGATGCTTTTACTGTATGGAAAACCTGAAACCATGTACTCTAAACATTTCTGTTACCAGATCTTTTATGGGAACGACGAATATTCGTACTCGATTTTCTAGTTGAGATCGCGAATATCCGAGTACAAATGTACTCGGAAACACGCAGCAGCCCTAATAATTATGGTAAAAGTATCAAGGTTAACAATACGACTCTGTGGCGCAACGGTAGCGCGTCTGACTCCAGATCAGAAGGTTGCGTGTTCGAATCACGTCAGGGTCACTGAATTTTTATTGCATCATCCTTCAGCGATTGGGATGTAGTTTAATGATTCTGGCTTTATATATATTTTTTTAAATATTATTTGAAAAAAAACATTTATCAGAGTAAATTTTTAATGTTAGAAGTTGACGGTCTTAGTCTAGTGATAGAATCATTTTTGACCCTGAGAATCTTAAATCTTGTATCTTAAGTCCTGGGTAAGATCTCACGAAATAAAACTTCTGGTGACACTATACACGGTGTATAAACGACTGTACGACATCAGTGATTGCGATTGGTAGTGAATCTATACAGAAGTACAATTTAATAGTTTTTATTGGGATAACAAATCTTCTGGTACATAGACAGATTTTCAAAATAAACCTTAGCTCGTGATAAACTATTTGCAGCAGTTTTGCTTATTCCATATCGTTCTTTTACAGTAAAAACGTTAACAATCACTTCCAAATCACGAACTATTTTGCTTTGTTGACATCCATAGCTTGTCTTGTAAACTCGATTTCGAGAAAACAAATCACATTCATGTTATTGTATGAAGACTTTTTTGGTATAAAATAAATTATTTATTGTATTATATCAATAATTTATCAGAATGTTGAATGCAACTATGTGTAAACTTGACGTTTATGTCATGTGCATTCGCCGACATACTGTACGACTTCGACAAATGATTGTGTACGACTACTAACGATTTTATGTAAAGCCCGTGTCACACAGGCAAAAAATTTGACCGCGAGTTTTTGCGAGATTCAACTCGCAGCAACTCGGCTGGTATCGTGTAGATCTCGTACTGATGTTGATGCATCTCTCCACATGTCGCAGCGTCTTGGCTTGTCGCTGCGACAATTTTAAACCGTTTAAAATTCTCGCGGTGGGTCGCCGAACTTTTCATCTCGTGTAGATGTCGGGAAGATGTCGTATGCGTGTCGTGAAAACTCGTACTCGTGTCGTAGTAATGTCGTCACATGTCGCCGTGAAATCTACCACCGCGATATGTGCGCGAGTCTTTGCGAGTTTTTGCAACATCTTCAGTTTGCGCGACCTCCTTGCGACAATCACACGACATTATCGCGAGTTAAATATATTTCGGAAGAAATCTGTCAACATTCATTTCGATGAACATCTCTGGATGTAAACGCAGAAAGTTGGTAAACGATTTTTTGTCTTCCATTTTAAGCTCACGCATCAGACGGTCAGTATGTCCAAAGTCAACCCTTCTCATAATCCATGGTCTAACCCAACACTGTCGGCGCGCTCTGCCAATACTATCTCTTGTTAAACGATTTTAAATCAATCTTGATATTTCAAGTTCATCATCGGCATCTTCTTCATCAACATGCGCCATCAATGCCACCAGTCTGATCATCCTGCATGTCTTTCACCTTTTGGTGCTCATGCGCTTTGCTTGCTATTTATACACCTGTCATCTAAAATGTGTGTCGCACTACTCTCTCCACGGATCGTAATGAACTCGTTAACATGTCGCGTTTAAATCGGGATAAATCGTCGAAACTCGTAGTAGCTCGTATGAATGTCGTTAGATGTCGAGAGAATATCGTGTACATGTCGCTCGTATGTCGATCGCTATAAATCATCGCTGACCGTCGATGATCGTGGACGTCTCGTGTGAGTGTCGTACAACACTCGAGCAGATGTCGTGCAAGACTCTTTATAAACAAATGTCGTGACAACTCTTTCATTTAGGCCATGAGATTAAACTCGCCCATCGTCGCGGAAACTCGCAGTACCAACTCGCGAATATGTGACACGGGCTTTAAAGTATTGTACGACTTCGTTTGATTTAATTGTGTGATTTAATATGATATTATTGCGTTTTAAGAGTTTAGTCATGTACCACTAGCTTAAGCAATGCATAATTCATAAAACAGGTTATATTTAACTTAATTGTACTTTTGTACCCTTTGTTTGTGCTCACCTAATTAAAGTATACAGTGTCTAAAACTAATTTTACAGACAAAATATGACCAAACATCAGTTTTTCTGCATGGGAAGGCCGAAACATTACATTTTAAGAAGGGAGATAACTGTCAATTAAAGGAGTATATCAAATTAAAAAAAATAAAGGGGTAATTTCCTTAAGGACCACAATTTCATAGGTTGGAAGGATTTTTTTTCAGTATTCTGCTATGAGGGGAGGGGGGGTAAAATTTTGTTTACTTTGGTACTCATCAATAGAATGAAATTCCTTGAAATAATGGTATTGGTAGTTATTCACTTTTGCTGACACTTATTTTCAAGAAGAAAAGTGATCAAGTGACTAACAATTGAACAGAGGGTTGAGTGTGCGGCCAAGTTCCAGCAAAGGGAGCTTGGTGTCAAGTTTGCCGAAGAAAGGGAGTAACAAGGTGAGGTTTTGCTTAGTATTTTCTTTCTTCTTTCACTTTCATTGTTGTTTTGACCTTAAAAAATCTTCGTAACAGATGTCTAGTAGGGCGTTGTTGTCCAGGATAAGCGAGTATGCAAGCAGAAATTTGATTGGGTCATTATCAGATTTAACCTGAAACTTAGTGCATTACACTTTTGCCTATTTGACCCGAGTTAAACATTTTTTTCTATTGCAGAATGAGCAGTGAAGAAACCACTCCTGACAGCTGTTCATCGTGCAAAACGGATGGAATTTGCCAACAATCATGCAGACTGGACCAGGGTAGACTGAAGTGATGTACATATGTGTACAGATGAGTCAAGATTCACTCTCTTCCAGAATGATGGTGGGTTTTACTTTCGCAGGAGAATGAATGAACACATAAACAGAAAGAGAATAATGACATCATGGAACTGATATGTTGGCCCCGAAGAGCCCAGACTTAAACCCTATTGAACTCTTGTGGTTTAAGTTGAAAACAGCTGTGCGACAGTATCGCTCACGTAACCTTACATAGCTGGAAGCTAATCTTTAATCGCACTAGTCCAGAACCACTGTGGAGAAGTACCAGAGGCTGGTTAGAGGTATGCCACGCAGGATTGTTGTAGAGGGTTACACCAAATACTAACTGTGTTTAAGTGTTATTTGTATTGCCGTCGTGGACAGGCCTTTACGGACCTCTCCTGTAATTTTGATTGAAATTTGATAATTCAATTATATTGAATTTGTTGTTTTTGTATTGAAATATAAATAAATGTTAAGCATGTTTTTTCCACTATGTAAAATAAAATTACAAAAGCAAAAGTGAAGATCATAAAATACTATATACATGTAATGAAAAATTTTTTTAATGAACTGTATACTTTCTTTTTGTGGTCAGTGTATGAAACTTTTTGTGTATCTACTGCTCTCAAGCTTAAAATTGTTATTGTACAAAATTAAAGTGAAATATCTCCCTTATCTAAAATTCTACCAGAGGTTATTTTCTTTATGCACATCTTCACAACATGGTCTACTTCTTTACTTCGGTGGCGGAAATGATAAAGCAACAAGTATATTATCATAAATTAATATCAATAGACATCGTACAGAATGTAACAAATCAACAATTTGCATCAACAGTAGTCGGACAAGCACATCAACAGACGTCGTACACATCATTTTACATCAAATCAACAGACATCGTACAGAATTTAATCTTATTTTACTTCAGTTTTCAGTGTTTAGGTTGGGTATTGAGGAAAATCATAAAATACCGATCAACAGCGATCGTACAGTTTCGTTTTCGTTTATACACCGTGCTATAGAACGGCCACCATCATTCAAAACACTTCGACCATTTATTGTAAGGATATTAGAAAATATTAAAATCTATCAATCCACCTGCCAAAAGAGCAATAGTCAATATTGCCTTGAATACAATATTTTACAAGACGACTCTGTGGCGCAACGGTAGCGCGTCTGACTCCAGATCAGAAGGTTGCGTGTTCGAATCACGTCAGGGTCACTGATTATTTTTTTTCCGAATGAACTGGTGGAGGAATGATATTATTTTCCAACAAAAGCTTTTGATGTGTGTTTCATTCTTTTTTATTCGATCTTAGTTATTACTTAAAATAAAGATACAAAAAATAAATATTTGTTTAATGTGTCGTCTTGAATAAAATTCAAGTATGATTCGTAAGTATGGGTACTGGGTCGGCATTTATCTACGTTCATAACAGCTTGATAAGTAGTATAGTCCATTTTTTCTCAACTGTCAAAGTTTGAATAATTCCACGTTGATTAAATACACAACATCACAAAACCACGGGTGTTAGACAAAGAAAATGAAGTCACCGTGAAATTATTCTTGTTTTGACAGTTAAGAAAAAACGAAAATTAGCTGCGATAAAAAGTTAAAAAATCACATACATTGTGTACCTTTATATGGACTTGCAATAAGGCATTTTTACAATCGTGAATTTTGCCTAATGTAACATGTTTATCCAGACGACTCTTTTGACGTATCAAGTAGAGTCTAAAAATATACTGCATGAACAATAAGTTATTCATCCATGAATACTAACGATTTGTATATGTAAACGACCCCCATCCTCACATGTCGGTGTTGCGCAATAAACGTGAATTGTATGCACATGTAAACATATTATATACTAAACCCTACCCAACTCTCTATTTCTCATTTCCAATTCAATAGCGTTATATCTTTTCAATGAATTGAATCTTGAATTCTATATAATCTATGGATCAATAGAAACTATGATAAAATTGTTTGATTATAATGAAAAGCCTCGAAAACATGTTATCATGTATTACCAATAGCTAAGTATGTAACACTATACATATATGTATATATACGGAACCCCTAAAGTGACAATTTGAAAAATTTTATTTTTTATTTTTACAACTATTTCATTTAAACGTAATATCATCTCGTTTTTTACGATTTTTTTTCGTTTTAACGAAATAATATTATGTTTAAACGAAATAATATTTAAAAAACCCGAAATAATTATTACGTTTAAACGAAATAATTGTGAAAATGAAAAAAGTATTCCAAAATGTCACTGTTGGGGCTCCGTACATAAGTAAACCATATAATACGAGTTATTATCCGATATTAATCTTAAAATGCAAGTTATATGTATGTTGTAGGGATATACATTATCTTCCAGTTTATATAACAGGAACACATCCTCACTTGAGGGTTCAAATAATAAGGTTTAAGATTTCATATAATATAAATACATGTACGATTACACTTAAATTTTCAATTCAGGGTTTGGAAGTTAATTTAAAACGCGGAAGTTTTTACAAGATGACGCGAGTGTTTACGTGAATGATTAAAGTTCATCTTAAGTGTCCCCACACTGTTTTCTTCTATATAAAGCACGGTTGGATTTGGATGTCCAGTTATTGTGTCGGGTGATAGCTGACAGGATCATTGCCAGCCGAGTGTGAACTTACATGAAGTGATGGAAACGATGTTAACAATACAAACCGGCGGTGATAATCATAATATATCTGCGAGTGAGCTAAATATGTCGACCGAGACAGTGCCGGATCACCATGCTCTTGCTGTGCAATTGAACGACGAAATGCGGAACGCGGTGATGCCTGTAACAATATTCGTTGGCATAGAAATGGTGCTAGGATTCTTTGGAAACCTTTTAGTTCTGTATGTGTTCTTATTCCGGTATCATGTATGTAATTTTCGATACTTCGTACTATGTTTAGCTTTTGTGGACATAACAAGCAGTTTAACTACTATGCCAGGAGAGATTGTGACTCAACTGTTCTGGTACATATACCCAGTCACTGCAATATGTAAAGTGAAATCTTTCTTCAACGTGTTCACAGTATCCGTGGAAGCGTTTGGCTTGTTAACCATCGCTATAGACCGCTATTTAAAAGTTTGCCGTCCATTCGGTTGGCAGATCAAACCAAAAGTCGCTATCATCCTGAGTGCTTTTATATACTTCTGTGCTATAGTTTTGGCACTCCCTGTGTCAATATTTTGGGGTACGCACTCTTATCAACAAACTTACATGAACACAACGATAGAAGTGACCGTGTGTGAAAAAGATGAAAAATACGAACGTACAAATAGACCTTTACATTATTCGTTATCTTTTGAGATTATTGTATCGGTATGTTTATTCGTAATGTTCATACTTTATATATTAGTGGCGAGGAAGTTATTTAAAGATAAACGAGACAAACATGGACATAAGACCACTAAAAAAGAAATAACTCCATTGTCAAATACGCTAAATGTACCTGTCGTACACAATGATCCCAGCAGTGACCGGTCATCAACCGACATTATGGAAACAAGGCGGGCCTTAACATCGAAAGCCCCGCCCAACATGGTATCTGTCTCTAGTGATAACTGTCTATCGACTAGTGTCGAGGAAGCATCTGTGTCGTCTGTACAACCTTCAAAAAAGACGAAGATCTCCGTACAAGTACTTTCTGACACTGATGACGGGTACACGAGTGGATCAGATTTTGGATTCATGAAAAAAGGCGGGAAATTGAAATCCGGAACAAATATGCATAAGAAAACTCAGCGCCATAAACGTGCCAGTAAGCAAGGTGTGTCATCCAGAGTAAAAAGAAAAACACTTATTATGTTCATTTTAACTATAGTATTTATTTTAACGACAATTTTATACATGACGCTACTCTCGTTCATCGCGAGATCTGACGATATTTTACAGAGTATGAGTCCTGGCGGGAAAGCAGTGTATTTCTTCTTTTTTCGTCTTTATTTCATCAATCATGTCATTAACCCTGTGGTCTATGGTATTTTAGATCCAAAGTTCAGGAAAGTGATGTCTTCGATTAGTTTTAAAAGATCTCATGATTAGAATTTCTATGTCATTTTTTACATTTTATTTAAAAAAACCCAAACAAAATCAATATCATTTGTTGTTGTTTTTGACCAGCAGCGTGTTCAGTTACCCTGAACGTTCCAAAACGTTCCTTAACGGAAGTGTCGGAATAACTCAATCCGTAGACAACTCAACCCGAGACAACTCAATCTCCTACTAACAGATTGAGTTGTCCCAACTTTGAGTTTAGTATTGCTCGGGTTGAGTTGTCTTCGGATTGAGTTCTCCCGTACCCGTAATGTTAGCTAACAGAAGTTGCTGAACACGGGGCAGATATAACTCGTTAATGCTAACATGACACAAATCTAAATGTAACCCGATAAAAACCCATAGTCCGAACTGAGATTTGAACCCACGACCTCTCGAGTCGTAAGCAGAGACTCTATCACATCGCCATAAATCTAGCTTTAAGGCAAGGGAGTACAAGTGCCGTATTATACCTCTGCTACATAAACAATATATGTAAATCATGTCTCACGTTATCCTTATCGAGCTATTATACCTCACAATAATAGTCACTCCGTTTGTTTTGATAAACTATCCAAACCAGTATTCATAGATTCTTTTCTTTCACCAGAATTCATATTTGCTTCCAGAAAAGGCTAGATAATTTCATCTAGTACATGTACTGACTAAATCGACATTGTTATCGAATTGTATAAAAGGCTTAAACCACTTTGACCACAAGAGCTAACATTTTGTATCGTACTTAGAAAACAATTACGAAATGTAATGTGGAAACCACATTAAAGCCGGATTTCCATCAAGATCTGACCAAAAATGACAGAGATATGCAACATAATAAAAATTACAAAGAGAAGAAATAATTAATAAAGCCAGATAGAGTTGTGGTTACTTTTTAATTCTGTTCATCACATGGTATGTTATCATTGTATGAAGTTTCGTAAAGATCTGACAATGAATGGCAGAAATATATGGTAAAGAAAGAACCTTAACGCAATTGTTAACGACACCGGACGCCCACCCGCCCGATCGCCCACCCGCCCGCCCTGGTTTCGCCAAACTAAAAGCCGATTTTTTTCGTTGAAGAATCCGGCTGAAAATCACTTCTTATTTGTTATAACTACGATACAGAATGTTAAGCTCCCATAGCCTGGTTCTGACACTATTCCAAACACTTATAATATACTTGTAATTGAAACCAAACCTTGTTTAGTTGACTATTATACCCAGATGACTGCTGCACAAAGTGTCCTTTTCATTGAAAAGAAGGGAAACATACTTGATAGCTGCTAGAAAGAGATGAGATCGTGAGTAGAATGACTGAACTATGTAATATGACTGAAAAATGTCGACAGTGCGAGTGTGTCATAAACACTAGACTTCATTATATCCACAGTACTTGCTTCATGAAACACTTAGCAAAAAAGCTGGCAACATCTTTCAACGTTCTCAATTTTCATAGGAGAGTCTAATCTTCTGCGGTTTGATGCAAACTCCTTAATTTTGAATATGAAACATTAGTGCAAACGGTTTAATTCAATCTAGCAATTGTGAAAGGGAGATAACCACATCAAAAGAAAATGCCATGTAATCAACATTCGTGAAATGATTACTCCCCTTTTCATCAAATCTTTCACTAACGCCCCTATATTGTACATTGATGATGGTGCTTATTCTGAAATTGTGCATACACTATGTTTGATTATTGACATGGTGCTTTTACACGAAACTATTTAGTTTTACGCAATCACCGCTTATATTCGCGTAATCTAAACAAATATTTTGCTATACCAAATACATATACAAATGATTGAACAGAGTAATATTCGATAACCCATTATTAAATTGGAAATTGTCTATCAAAAACACGAACATTCGACAATACAGTTCGCGATATTTTTTACTGAGATTATTCTGTGCGACCTTTTACCAAAGAATCGATTACTATATTTTGAAAATATTTTTCAGAGCTCATTTGATGCAATAAATATCAATCTTTTGCATTATTTGTCTACCTTTTAAAGGTACTAGTTCACAGATTTGGTTAAGATTTTTCTAAATTTTCAAAATACCGTTCAGTGACTGTAATTGTGTAAAAAATCTTAATATTTAGAAGACAAGCTGACCTATAGATTGCAAGAAATATACTTTAAAAGGCCACAAAAATGAACTAATATTGTATATACCATGACATACGGGGTACAATTTTACTAATTGAAGCACCATTATTTGTAGTTGTATGCCAATTTGCACTAAAGTTGTCATTATCAAAACACCGCTTTTCTGCTTCAAAAATGTTTTCCATACAATTTAGATATTTTCAGAAAAAGTTTATACTGAAGTTGAAATCTGACAGTTAACTGGCCTATTTGACAGCCAAAGTCAGGCCAGCTAGTCCGCTAAAGTTAGACAACTAGGCAGCTGAAGTTGGTGAACTGGTCAGGCGAAGAAAGTCAGCCAATCAGCAGAAATTAGTAAGCTAATCATCTAAAATTAACTCCCTAGTCAGCTGAAGTTTACCCGCTGGCTGGCTGATGTTTACCTGCTGGTTGGCTGAAGTTTACCTGCTGGTTGGCTGAAGTTTACCCGCTGGTTGGCTGAAGTTTATCCGCTGGTTGGCTGAAGTTTACCCGCTGGTTGGCTGAAGATTACCCGCTGGTTGGCTGAAGTTTACCTGCTGGTTGGCTGAAGTTTACCCGCTGGTTGGCTGAAGTTTACCCACTGGTTGGCTGAAGTTTATCCGCTGGCTGGCTGAAGTTTACCCACTGGTTGGCTGAAGTTTACCCGCTGGTTGGCTGAAGTTTACCCTCTGGTTGGCTGAAGTTTATCCGCTGGTTGGCTAAAATTTACCTGCTGGTTGGCTGAAGTTTACCCGCTGGTTGGCTGAAGTTTACCTGCTGGTTGGCTGAAGTTTATCCACTGGTTGGCTGAAGTTTATCCGCTGGTTGGCTGAAGTTTATCCGCTGGTTGGCTAAAGTTTACCCGCTGGTTGGCTGAAGTTTATCCGCTGGTTGGCTGAAGTTTACCTGCTGGTTGGCTGAAGTTTATCTGCTGGTTGGCTGAAGTTTACCCGCTGGTTGGCTGACGTTTATCCGCTGGTTGGCTGAAGTTTACCCGCTGGTTGGCTGAAGTTTATTCGCTGGTAAGCTGAAGTTTACCCGCTGGTTGGCTTAAGTTTATCTGCTGCTGGCATAAGTTAACCCACTGGTTGGCTAAAGTTTACCTACTGGTTGGCTGACGTTTACCCAAAAAGATTAAGTTAGTCAGCTAGATTGTAGAAGTTATCCCACAAGTCACCTGACATTTGTCCATCAGCCAACTAAAGTTTACGTTAGTCAGTTCGTCAGTCGAAGTTAGTATTAGAGTCACATGAAGTTAGTAAGCTAAAATTAATCGGCTAGTCAGCTTCAGGTATCAAGTTACTTAGCTCAAGTTAGTTGGCTAGTCAGCTAAAGTTAGTAAGCTAAAGCTTGTTGGCTAGTCAGCTAAAGTTAGTAAGCTAAAGCTTATTGGCTATTCAGCTGAAATTAGTAAGATTAAGTAAGTCGGCTAGTCAGCTAAAGTTGGTAAGCTCAAATTATTCGGCTAGTTGGCTGAAGTTAGTAAGCTTACATTAGACGGCTAGTCAGCTAAAGTTAGTAAGCTAAAGCTTGTTGGCTAGTCAGCTAAAGTTAGTAAGCTAAAGCTTATTGGCTATTCAGCTGAAATTAGTAAGATTAAGTAAGTCGGCTAGTCAGCTAAAGTTGGTAAGCTCAAATTATTCGGCTAGTTGGCTGAAGTTAGTAAGCTTACATTAGACGGCTAGTCAGCTAAAGTTAGTAAGCTAAAGCTTGTTGGCTAGTCAGCTAAAGTTAGTAAGCTAAAGCTTGTTGGCTAGTCAGCTAAAGTTAGTAAGCTAAAATTAATCGGCTAGTCAGCTTCAGGTATCAAGTTACTTAGCTCAAGTTAGTTGGCTAGTCAGCTAAAGTTGGTAAGCTTAAGTTCGTTAGCTAGTCAGCTAAAGTTAGTAAGCCAAAACTTGTTGGCTAGTCAGCTAAAGTTAGTAAGCTTAAGCTTGTTGGCTAGTCAGCTAAAGTAAGTAAGCTAAAGCTTATGGGCTATTCAGCTAAAATTAGTAAGATTAAGTAAGTCGGCTAGTCAGCTAAAGTTAGTAAGCTTAAGTTCGTCGGCTAGTCAGCTAAAGTTAGAAATCTTAAGTAAGTCGGCTAGTCAGCTGAATTTGGTAAGCATAATATAGTCAGCTAGTCGCTTAAGTTAGTCGGATAGTTAGCTAAAGTTGGTAAGCTTAAATTATTCGGCTAGTTAGCTGAAGTTAGTAAGCTTAAATTAGTCGGCTAGTTAGCTGAAGTTAGTAAGCTCAAATTATTCGGCTAGTTGGCTGAAGTTAGTAAGCTTACATTAGACGGCTAGTTAGAGTAAGCTTAAATTAGTCGGATAGTTAGCTGAAGTTAGTAAGCTTAAATTAGTCGGCTAGTTAGCTGAAGTTAGTAAGCTTAAATTAGTCGGCTAGTCAGCTGAAGTTAGTAAGCTTAAATTAGTAGGCGACTTAGCTGAAATTAGTAAGCTTAAATTAGTCGGCTAGTTAGCTGAAGTTAGTAAGCTTAAATAAGTCGGCTAGTTAGCTGAAGTTAGTAAGCTTAAATTAGTCGGCTAGTTAGCTGAAGTTAGTAAGCTTAAATTAGTCGGCTAGTCAGCTGAAGTTAGTAAGCTTAAATTAGTCGGTGACTTAGCTGAAGTTAGTAAGCTTAAATTATTCGGCTAGTTAGCTGAAGTCAGTAAGCTTAAATTAGTCGGCTAGTTAGCTGAAGTTAGTAAGCTTAAATTAGTCGGTGACTTAGCTGAAGTTAGTAAGCTTAAATTAGTTGGCGAGTTAGCTAAAGTTAGTAAGCTTAAATTAGTTGGCGAGTTAGCTGAAGTTAGTAAGCTTAAGTTAGTTGACTAGCCAGCTAAAGTTAGTAAGCTTAAGTTAGTCGGCAAGTCAGTTGAAGTTTGTAAGCTTAGGTAAGTCGGCAAGTCAATTAAGGTTAGTAAGCTTAAAGATATATAAGTGACGAAATTAAAGAAAATTAATTTTGCAAAAAAACATTATTGACATATTGTATTTATATTTAAATAGTTTTTGACATGTTAAAAAAAATTAAAAAGTATCCGCCTCTAGATTTAATTCAATTATGAAATTTCATAAATATTTTAAGACATGCCATGTCCTAAAAGATTTAAAATCTGCGCCGAAAATTACCAGTCGTTTCCGTAAGTCACGTGACTCGCATATTTAAAGACACAACTTATAAATCCTGGACATCAAAGGAAAATTGTAGTATAGTGGTTATATCATAATAGTCGTGAAAATTTCAAGTATTACATGTTTCATGACTTTCTCGTGTTTGCTGGCAGGTTAAATAAATTGAGGCCCGTTCATAGGTAAATTTTGAATTTGGTTGTTTGGTAAATATAAATTATACATGTTTATGCAAACTATACATTTTTATGAAATAATCATTGCTCTTGTATAAACTCATGTTATCCTACTATAAAACAAAATACAGTCAAGTAAAATGGCTAGAAGAAGGATAGTTATGTTTGTCTCAAATGATCAACATGAAGTACTAAGGTCTTTCATTCGTGATAGAAATTGGGATGTTGTTATTGAAGTTGTAAAACTTCCTCCACCACCTAGAACACAGCATTTTCAGGGGTTTATTGATTGTCCTGAATGATTCTGTTCACCATGTATAACAAATGAGCACTTAGGACTGGTGGCCTAAAGGGAATAAAGATAGACATATCTTGAATTCAAGATAAAGAAAATGCCTCTAAGTGTGTTTCTTGGCTATGTTATGCAATCGGAGAGTTTGGAGGGATCCAAGATACATAGACAGGAGGGCATTTGCGAGACTGGTACGAGGCAACCCCAGATTTCATCAGCGTGAGCTGATACCTGAGTGCGTACTTGCACAGTGCAAAACTTGGCTACCAAACCCTCTAAACCGTCCATATATGGGTCACAAATGGCGATAAAACAAGTCGGGAAAACATAATTGTTTATCCACTGTGGTATCAGCACTCGATTGCTTGTTTTGGGGGTTTAACGCCGTTGCACACATTATATAAGTTATATCACGTCGGTCAGTCAACCGGCTCACTACTCCAGGAAAGGCTAAATCTCTAGATCTAGCTTTTAATCAACTACTAAGTGCATACTTTCGTCAGGGACTGACAACTGCGCTACATTATTAAAAATAATTGGTAGTAGGAAGAATGGCCGTTGAAATAATTTCATAACCAAGCTCCAAGAGAGTATGCCCCGCTCTAAAATGAAACCTACGACCCCTCAATCAGTAGACTTGCGAGCTACCAACTTAGCTAATCGGGCGGCTGTACCCGATTGCTCGCCGTTTGTATTGACAGATTTAAATCACTTCAGTTGCATCAAAGATTTTAACTCAAACCCAAAACAGCAAATATCATTGTCAATTATGAATATTTTTCAAGTGTGTGATGAAACGATCATTATCAACACTGCATTTGAACTAGGTTCATGTAGTCATTGCAGGGCCTCAGAAAGTATGTTCATTAATCGTAACATATTGAAATACTACCGTTATATCTAGCCCGAAAAAAGCGTGCAACACAGATGTCAAAATTTGCGATAAGTTGTGTCTTTAATGAGGTAAACCAAAGTATGTGCCGCATATTTCAAGCTTTGACATTTATCATGATTACGATTTTTTTACCGGAACACCGTTTAATATGCAAATTAGCAACTGTCGTAATTTTCCGATGACGTACGAGTCTTATCGGCCATTTCCGTGAAATGGCCTCTGAAAGGAAAATTGGGTTATTTCATCCGTCGTAATCTGTGTGATGGATGGTAATCGCTGCATTTTTAATTCATAGTTAGTAATTTTAATGACCAAAGATCACTATTATGCATTTTTTTGCTTTATTTGATATCATGATGGTTCTTATTTCTCGTCACTTTTATGACTTTAAGTAAGTTGGCTAGTCAGCTAAAGTTAGTAAGCTTAAATTAGTCGGCTAGTAAGCTAAAGTTAGTAAGCTTAAGTTTTTCGATTAGTCTGTTGAAGTTAGTAAGCTTATATTAGTAAGCTTAAGTTAGTTAGATAGTCAGCTAAAGTTAGTAAGCTTATGTTAGTCGGATAGTTAGCTGAAGTTAAACAACTAAGGTTAGTCAACCTGGCTGTCATTTTCATTCATATATATTTCCATCCTGTTAGTCGATGTAAGAAATGGTGAAATGAATGAACTGTATTGTGTAAGATTGTATAGTGTACAAGGTTAACTTCTCTTATCACGATGCTAGTCATTGCTCCAATATAGATGTACAATAGTGAACTCTTAATGCAGTTAACTGTTATCTCCTTAATACATTCCACTTCTTATAGGCCACTCTGCTTATCACTATCTTGTGTATATACGGATTTTGTGGTTAAAATAAGTCTATAAAAGTTGGTCTGAGTTACAGTCTTTTATCAAATTGTCTTATAAGACAATGGTGACTTCTAGAACAAATATGGTGTCGAATTTTTCACGATTAGTATGTTTAATTGTTGTTTCTACCAGCCTGGTGTGTGGAACCATTGTTGTTGAGGATACAAGTAAGATTTTAGTGTACGATTTTTTGTATTCAAGGGGGTGTGAGGTAAGCGTTGTGGAAGGGAGGGAGGGGGAAAGTTGGGGAATGTGAAATTGAAGAAATTCGGCTATGGAGGTCTGTGACCTCAATGGTTTACATTGTTAGGTAGTCTAAGGTAATAACACTATGATAGTTGAACTTGTTATGTTGAAGTACATCTTTCTCTTTGATTTGACTTTTGGAATTAGGTTAGAAAAACAAATTTGTAAGACCTAGTTAAAAGTACTTTTCAAAATAAAACGAGGCTTAATTCAATACGTTCAAATATTTTAATTAATTCAATGGTAATTATCAATCAATATTATTACTGACCGTTAAACATTGATGTAAACTGTTGTCGTGGATTCGATGTGTTTAGAATATTCGAGTAGATGCTGTTTAACGCAATCGTGATACTGAGATGTATTGAAGAACTGCACCCAATTATGGCATACTGAAAACAGATAGACAGATTTATTCGGTTAACAAATTTACAAAAATTACATCAAACATGATTAAAACAATAGATATGACCAATCATGAAAAGCAAAGGTCTGTTGCAAAGGATAACACAAAAAAGGGAAATCCTTATTTCCATTATGGCCCAAGACTATTACATGGTCTGACATAGAGAGTCATGAAAGATTGAGTATTAAAGTTATATGATTGACATTTAAGAATTTAGGAAAAATTGAACGCTATCACAATTAAAATACATACACTCATACTCATAAAATGTTTGGGTTATCAAATTAGTCACGAGCTATCGCAATTTACAAAGTGTTATTCATCAGATAGTTTTTAACAGTAATTTTAAATAATTTATGTTTGAAATAGTTTTGATTGTCAATGGCAATTTGTTTCATTATGATCCTTGGGATTTTTAAAAGGGTTTAATATGGAGGATCAGATGACAAATGCTCAGTTTCATAGGGATAATTTAGAATAAGATTATTATATCCGGAAATTCGAGCATAGTTGAGACGTTTTATTTATTTTTATCATTTAATGTGAATATCTTTATGCTATTTGTAATATTAGATATCAGAATGAGCTGTTTCATCGGATACAACCATAACATTTGATGTAATTATGTGTGGCTAAAAATGTATGTTGTATAATATTCCTGCTTATATTTAGAGACAAAAATAACATACACATTACACTTGAGTATTGAATGCATCATGTAACAAAAACTTTACCTTACTTACTATAAAATCTCTTTAATTCAACATACATATAATAGCATTAGCCATATCAACAGCTTATTAATTATATTACTTTTTCGGCGCAGCTGTCTAAGCCAACTTTTGAACTATATTTCAACCAATACAATTTCTCTACCATAGCTGTTTATCAAATGAAAATCCTTTACGGGATAAAGAATTGGATAAAACACATGTCACCATTGGCTATTTGTGATAAACTGGTGCGTAGCACGTACAGTAGCTGCTGACTATTTATTCTGTGTATAATAAGTGACTCACTATGCTAATTGATCACACATTCGTCGTGGTACGCCCCTTGCGGTATAACTAAACTGCGAATATGACTCGGCACATGCTCGGAATAGGTTTTCATTTTGTCATATGTAGGCCGCCATTGAGCATTTCTATTAAATTGTTTTATGTTCGCCAGAGAAGTAACATAAATCGTTTGGTCATTCTGGAAAGAAGTGATTATTAATCGAAAATCCACGGCATTGTTATTAAAGATGTTTTTAATTTTAGAATCGGACAGATTTTCCAAATTGACAAATCAGCGAAGTGGCAATATATTCGGACAAAAATTGTCAGTTGAGACTGAATTGCAATTTCGGACAAACTACATTTGACCTGTAGTTAATACATGTACGCCGTGCATGACCAACATTTATACTTCAAACCGTTGAAAATGAACCCAGAAGAGCGCCGAATATCTTTTTTAAAGATATTTCTTGTTTCAATTTGAACATCATTTTTATCATCGCTTTTAATCGTACAGATATTGAACCACTGTTACCAGAGTATATAACTACAAGATTCAAACCATATATATATATTTATTTATTATTATTCTTTAACTCTACCTTATGGCGATTTATATACCGATGTATATTGGTGAATATTTAGAAAATACAGAATATGAATCTTTAAAAAATTAAATTTAGTTATTGCAGCACATGAACAAAACTTAAAGCCCCTTCATCAAAAGTAACACTTTTGCAAAAGTAAAATTTGGTTGTCAATACTTAAAAACAGTATTTTTAAGATGAAGTTTAGTTATAGAAAAAAAACATTTTCCAAACTACATAATTAAGCTCTAAAACTATTTTGGATTAGGTTTATTGAACATTAGTGAATAAATGAATATAGTGTGCTCTTATAAAAGTACCCCACTTTTTTAAGAAATGGACACTTCGTCAAACTCAAATGCAGAAAGCAGAAGGTTGGGACTGTTTATTGTGTCTCTAATACATGTAATATTCTGATAACTTCATGTCTGTAAAACAGTTTTCAAGTCTACTGTTGATAATATGTCTTCATTTAGTGGCTCTAATAGTCAATATTGACAAAAAAAGACTGGTACAAAGAACTACAACTGAGAATTTCTTCATGCCCAGAATGGACAAAATTTAAATACCCAAACGTTCCTATAGGAATGAGCTATCGATATGCTATTATGTTTATTAAAAAGGAGATTGTATGGTAAGCACGGCAAATTCCATGTTTTAGGTACATATTCATATAATGTGGTGTTTCGAATCTTTATAGATAGATAGATCTTTTATTGACGTATACCAATATGTACATTTATACAAGTACTTTTTATTATGTATTACAAGCTTAAATTATGTTTTGCCAACTTTTATTGAAATAACAATATAACTACAAATTCTTTGACTACTCTTTAACCCAAGTCATTAACACAAAAAGCTATGTTATATAGTTGTAACTATGGTTTCATATAAATCTCTATTACTTAGTAGTTCATTGTTACATAAATATAGATAAGACACATCGCCAGACATTAAAGTTCATTTTTGATATAGGACATTATGCAGATATTCTATGGCTCAGCTTTAATCATTGCAACATTGTTGGAAGGTCGACTTGTCTACATAGTGAAACAACCATACGTTTTTCTTATCCCGATTCAAGGTTACATTTAAACAACAACAATTTTTACAAACGATCCTTTTGGAACATCCGAGCATTTATTGAATGAATAATCTCGTAAGGATTCGTGTGTGTCCAACAAGAATATTGTTTTTTTGCGACATAACCAAGGCGAAAACACGTAACGGTTATATAAAATAATTATTGGCGTAACATACAAGGCTTTGTAAACATGTGTAACATATGTGACTAACTATTTTTTCAGTAATATCATCAATTAGTGTCATGCTACAGTCCCATAAACATAAAAAATAGTCGTGAGGGCACCGTACGGGCGCCTTGTGATCAACCTCCGCAAGGACCCGTACGAACTCTTGCGTACCTGTACGGACTTACGTTTTTACCAGGGTCCGTGAGATGAGCCCAGGATAAAATATCAGTTTCAAAGTCAAATCATGTATGGATAAAACTTGCACATCTTTCAGCTACGGCTCCGTACGGGTGTGTTGTTTTGAGCCATGTGCGTACCGTCACCTTAATTCGCAAGGCGTCCCACGGCCTACGGCTAAATTGCCCAACGGGACCGCAAAAATCACGATTTTATGGGACTGAGGCATAATTATTCAAATTTCGAAACATTTGACTGACATTTTGATATTTTGTTATTTATAATTTCTAGGAGCAGTAGCACAGTTAACAGTTGATGCTTACTGTCAACGTACATATAGTAATGCTTCATATCTGTGTAGAGTAAGTGTACATTGTAATTATATTTATAATCATGAACTAGATGGGAGCCCGTGCAAGCACGGGCTTTAGTTATTGATTTGATAAAGGGAGATAACCGCTGCGAGGAGTTTGGTTTGACATGTCTATTTTTAGCTTTATCTAGAACTATTTTTAGACACAAAAAAACCCACTATTTTTGTTGATTTTTGGCAGTTTTGCAAATATCAAGAGGCTTTGTCAAAAAAGAATTGTCAACTTGATATGCCGGTATATAGGTGCTCCAGCGACAAACACAAGATTTATTCAAAGCTGCGCAGTTTCTTCCACAAAACAGGAAACTCGCAAATTTAATAGTATAGATATGTAAAAAAGTTTTGAGGGCAGTATATATATATATATATATATATATATATATATATATATATATAATCAAAATATCTTGGGGGGGGGGGCAAAATTTTGCATTTTGCTGCGGCGCCCCCCCCCCCCCTTTGCATATTAATATGTTTAGATAATTACATTCTGTTGGTACACACAGAGTAAATAAAACGTCACTATACATATTGTATAATGACATTTCATACATATATCTAGTGTTTTGTTGTTTGTGTTTTAATTTATGCAAATGTAACCAGTCAGCCTATCTGAGAGCATTGTATAGAATATACCTGTACCTGTGTGGTGGAGCAAAGTTCTTTTACATATTCATAATTTACATAGTAATAAAGCTTCTAAAAACTACTAGAGCTACATGTAGTACAAGAGCTCCTAAAAGTTAAGAAATCTGTTTATTGTTAATTGATTCTTAACTTTGCTTTAATGAAATCAGTATATTTCTCATTTGGATATGAAATTACTAAATATTTCTAACTTAATATTGGTTATTTAAGTTTATGTCCATAGTTTCGGAGGCTGAGAGATAACTTTTGCTGCAATGATATATAGCATTTGAAATTTCTTTTCAATTGCACGAATAATGAAGTAAATAAACAATTATTTATTAATAATTATTCAAACTTTGGAATTTGTAGCAATTCAATTAATCGACTGTGAAGGAACTTTTAAAGGGCAGTGTATAAGTCTAGAGGCCAGAACCACGACAGATTTACATTGTGAACCATTTAGCGATTGTATATAACATGTACAATTAAAGATCTAAAGACTTTTTATAAAAATTCTTCGATTAATTATTATCTATTTTAACTTTCAATTTATCTAAGTGTCAAAACGCTTTAAGTCAATAATAATCTTGTGGTTGCCGACGATGACACGTAGCTGACTATTCAAAAATTAATAATTTACTTGTATATTACGTTGTCTTCTGAAACTTGACTTATTATAATTCCATTAATATTACAGGAAAATTACAACACTGGTTTTGATTATGTTTGTGGATCATTATTCTGTTTTGATGCTTTATATTTAAAACAATGTGTATTTAGTATACCGCCCCAGGATTCTACACTGTGTGGAAATGGAAAGGTAGGTTCTATGTCGTAGTATTCACCTGAACCCCTTAGCCTGAAGCCAGGGACTATTGTAAGTTCATTCGGACTAGTGAAAAGTATTTATTTCATACAGTCTGGCTATAAGATAAATTTGCTTTTTGCGATAAAACATGATAAAACTAACTAGTGATTGAAAACATTTAAGGCGATGAGTGTATTGTTAGTGAATTTTAACTTGACGCGGTTTAGCAACATTTTACAACACTTGCCAATCACTGAACAGTCAGACTGAACATATCCGTACAAACATTGTTACATTATTACACATCTAATACTCGTGCTACTTAACCAGCAGCGTGTTCAGTTACCCCGAACGTTCCAAAACGTTCCGTAACGGAAGTGTTGGAACACTCAACCCAAAGACAACTCAACCCGAGACAACTCAATCGCCTACTAACGGATTGAGTTGTCCCAACTTTGAGTTGAGTTTTGCACGGGTTGAGTTTCACTTCGGGTCGAGTTTTCCCGAACCCGTAACGTTAGCTAACAGTAGTTACTGAACACGGGTATGATATAACAATTTAAAACGCGTTTATTATTAATTAATCGAGTTTGGACACTTTATTAGAAGACTGTATCTCACTTGAGCAATTAACAGCTTTACAATTAAATTATACAGCAAGTCATACCGCAGCAAAGTTCAGCTATACAGGCATACTTTGATATTGCAATTCATGCAATATTTTACGACTTCCAAGTCCTAAATGCTTAATTTGAAATGAAAAATGTCAACAAACGAAGACCGTTACGCTATTATAATAATTGATTTGCTGTTCCAAATTCATGTTCTTTATATTTTAGTGGTGTGAGGCCCAGTCATGTCAAACGAACGCAAATGCTTTGGTTACCTCAGGTAAGAAGTCTTACTTTGTTTGTAATGCCTTTGGTAAATGTTCACCTTTTGTTTCGCCGTAAAAATGTTGCTAATTCACCTTTAAAATTATTTTAAAAATCTGTTATTTTTAACCAGTTGCTGTACACAGTGAAAACCCGGATCAGTAGCGCAGTTGGTAGCGCGCCTGGATTTCAAATCTAGTGTCCCGATGGGGGTACGGGTTCGAATCCTACCCGGGGAGGTTATACCTTCCATGGAAGTTTGACAATAATGTCAATTTTCCTCCATCTATAAGGTATATGGAGAAGTTTCCGGCCTTGTGGAAGGGAAGGTAAGTACTGGTTATAGACAAGGGTCCAAGAAAGCTAGGTTAGGTGCGCTGGACGCCATTATATGTGTTGCTACGGCGTTAAACCCAACAAAATAAATAAATATGTACAAAGAGAAATGAGAATTAAATTGAACTAAAACGTGCAAGTCATTAGACATGCTAGAGTAAACAATAGAAAGGGAGTGAAGTTTTTATCATGTAAAAAATAAATGTTTCGTATAGATTTTAGCAACATATATGATGTTGTCTGAAAAAGAAATGAACTTGAACTTGTCCGTTCTGAATTACATTTTTTTTGTTTACGCCCACATTATCTGATTAAAATGTAACAGATGTTCCCATTTGACTTTTAATTATGATAATAGTTTATCTTAGACTCTGCAATATGTGGGACAAAATTTGGAACATTATTACAGTCAACACAGTTCAATAATTATATTAAGGATTAAATTTAAAACGTGTTTTTGCAACAGGACCATATCCTATTCTACACGACGTCTGTAAGTACATTACAAGCATGATTCAAATTTGGCTAAGAGTGTGGTGGTTTATCAGCCAAATTTATTTTGTAAAAAATGAAACAGTGAACTTTATTTTCTATACTGCCTTACCTCGAAAATAGATTGGTTTATTGTAATGTTAAAAAAAATGCTTCTATTAAAATTTATAAGTGTATAGTAGCTGAGTATAAAGCTGAAATCTATGACCAATCAACTTAAATTGTCATGCACATTCGGAACTCCTCGATGATCTTCTACGTTGATGACCGCCGAGGTTGTTCCGAATGTGTCATGCGTAATTGCTACGGTCTATGACGTCATTGAGAGTTGTTGTGATGTATGACGTGTATTTCTCGTGAGTCTAAACCCTAAAGGTGTGCCTTTTATCTATATTGCACTTAGTGGCAACATTAAGAACAAAATGACTGATTAAGTTGTGTTTATACTGCAGTTTGATTAAACATGACATCATTTTCTTCCCATATTTCCAATGTGTGAATTAACGTCTGTAAAGACCAAAGGTGGCCAAGAAGGAACCGGTATGAAATCGGTACCTATACCAATCAAATAATTGGTCATTTCAAATGATAATAATACTAATACCAAAAGGCAAATGAAATTAAACCTTCAACTTTAAACAACAACAAAAAAAAAACACTGAATGTTTTGCTGTCAACAATTAAGATGATTGTGGCTATATTTTAAGATGTCAAACAAAATGTGTCAGTGAACATAGCCATGTGGCAATGAATAATAAAGAACGTCCAAAAGTTATAGAAGAATAACATGTTGAATTTTTTATTTTTTCTTTACTTCAAAAATAGATAAGCAAACATTTCTAAGTATTGCATTATTGTTTCGACGATAGTTTTGTTCTCTAAAGTTTAAAAATGCCGGCAATATAAAACGGTAATTTACCGGTATTGTTGAAGCAAATACCGATAGTTGCATAGGCGGATCCAGCGGGGGGGGGGGGTCAGGGAGGTCCGGACCCCCTAGAATTTGGAAAATGTTATTGTCCATTGGTGTATTTCTTGCCTGTAAGTCATTTTTAAGTAGCATGAAGCAATTTTTCTCGGTGCTTAACATAGATTTAATGGTAATGTAGTTTTTATTATCAATTATGTTGCATTTTTTTTCTGCAAAATGTGTATAATGTAATTGGTTCGAGGTTCGGACCCCCACAAAAGTTCGGACCTCCTACAAAAGTTCGGACCTCCTAGAAAAAAATCGTGGATCCGCCCTTGAGTTGTACAGGTCACAAATGCCAGTATAGATAGATTGATACTTTATACAAGAAATATAAGGCAATGTCCAACAGTTTAAAGGTTATACATTTAAATATATACAACATACAAGTTATATTAGTGACAACCTTAAAAACATGTAATTCATGTGGTGTGAAAACGTTAAATGTTATGCATTGAGAATGGCGCATGAATATATATATACAAACATGGCGGTCGGTTTTGTATTTGTAAGTACATGTACTTGTATTTCATATCATGTTTGCTCTGTTTTGTGTACCAAAAGCAGGTAGTTGCCATTTTTTTCATAAAGTTCAGAAGGTTCTGAAATTATAATAAGGCAAATGCAAAACACAAAGTAACAATAATTATAGTCTGACAAAGAAAAATATTTAAACATACTTGAACAGTCATTAACAAAAATATCTCGCAACTTAAAACTTTGGTGTATGTAAACAGTCAGTTGTTTTAATATCATCATAGGCGGGTCAAGTGGGGGGGGGGGGGGGTTTCAGGGGGGTGCGGACCCCCTAGAATTTCTAAAATGTACCTGTCCATAAGTGTATTTCTTGACTGTATGTCATTTTTAAGTAGCATGAAGCAATTTTTAACATAGATTTAATGGTTAATATGTCCTTTTTTATTATTAATAGTTGCATTATTCTTAAAAACATGTATAATGTGGATGTGGTTCGAAAGTTTGGACCACCCCCTAAAAAAAGATCCGCCCTGTTCATAAAACCTTCTTGTACATATTGTTTGTATTGCAGATGCCTGTCCACTAGGTGACACAACAAAACAAGATGTTAAACTTAATATGAATTGTTCAGAAATTGTTGCAACTAGACCGAGTTTATGTCTGGATGATAAAATTAAGAAGATATGGTGCTGTGACAGTTGTGCTAAAGTAAACACCGTGGATCCAGGTTTATATACATACTAAAACATAATCTCTATGTACACGCTGTGGTTGATGACATAATAAGTCTGATAGAATACATTAATCAGAATAAGTTAGTACAGTTTGGGAATGACCTAGGTCATAATTTTAATCTAGCCCGACATGTTATGTGCTTCTCTATGGCAGAAGTCCTAGGGACAATATTAACACAGTCCAGGATACGTTTATGAGTCCAGAAGTTTTAATTTTACATTTTCATTTGATTGCTTTCAAATTTTCAACAAATTTTAATGTAGATATACATATGAAAATAACACCAGTAAATTTTCATGTTGATTCTTATCTATAAAAATGTTTCATTAAAGTCAAAAGTCACTATTTATTGGAATTGGCATTCATCTTTCTAAAAATCTCCCCCATTTGGAGGAACCAAATTCCCATGAAAATTTTGACGACTTTTATCTATCATGGCTTTGCACTTAAAATATCAATAACAGGTTTCCATAATCTCAATACATAATATACTTATCATTGTTTGTTTCTTTGTTTTGTTTATATGTGATATTGTTGATAGTAAAAATGTCTTACGAATGTTTTAAGCGACAAGAAAATCCTAATTAGTCTAAGGATATGTTTTTCTGTTATTTTATGTTTTTTGTGTGTAATATGAAATGATATGCATCTATTTATGTGGCCAAAGAAATGGTACAATAATACACGGACTACATATTATCAATTTTAGCTAGTTTTGCTGGTCCACAGAAAAGTGCTGCTACAGATTGTCAGAATATATTTGGACCTGGTTCATACTTCTGTCAGGTATGTTTATCCCTAATTACAATACTTTTATTACCACGGTGACTATATCACGTGATGTTTTGTGATTTAGATAGTATGTGAAAAATACAACAAAAGACCGGAAATAATTATGAGTTATCTTTTACAAATTTTAAACTATTTCAGCATTTTAGAAAATGACCATTGATTTTCGTTCATTCAATATTTTTTCTTAAACTAATCACGAAAAGTCACATAGTATAGGCTCCACAGTTATAGTAAACAAGGAAATATTTATACAGAAAGTTATAATGATAAAACGTGATAATTAAATACTATAAAGGTAAAACAATGTGCCAATGTTTGTGGAATTCCAGTTTTGCCCAGATTTTTATGTTTAAAAAAAGAATTCTGACACACGTTTCGAGACTTTTTCTCATTATAAAAACGTTCCACTCGTGCATTTGCGATCAATGTTAAAGTCAGACAGATATTTTTAAATAATTTAACTTATGTACAACAAACTTATTTCTCAACTGAAGAGGCAAGTCCATATTTTAAGTAAATATACATAAACATGTAAGACCAAATATAAAATTTGTATGTATTCAATATAAACTAACAATTTAATGTTATGGCTTAGTCCCATAAAATCTTGGCTGATTGCGAACCCGTACGTGCAAACTGCCGTAGGCCATGAGAAGCCTTCCGTATGTACGGTGTGTCTACGGGTTTGTGGCCGCATGATGTTTAAAGACGTGAGGTCAATCGTAAGAGCGACAGTATGTGCACCGTACGGGCTATTTACGGATGTTGAAGGTTCCCGTGCGACCGCCGCAAGGAATATGGGCGTATACTTTTAGAGAAGCGAGTGTAGTTTTATAATGGGGCAGTTCAAGCTCAAAATTGATAATATTGTGTGACTAATCATTTGTATGTTAAAATTGTAGGGTACCCAATATTACAGCAATGGTAATTACGACTCAGTATGTTCAACTATGTATTGTTTCAATCCAGCAACAGGAAATTGTGACCCATTCCCTGCCAGTGATGGGGTTCCTTGTGGATCCGGACATGTAAGCCTATTATTAAGTTTTCTGATTTTAGTCAAGGTATATTGGCATCATAAACGATAGGTCAACTCGCAGAGCCTATTACATTTATTTATCAGAAAACGCACATATTTGCCTGTGAAATATCATTGTTTCTTTTGAATCTTCCACACATGACCTAGTTTACAGCACGATTCAATTTTGTGTGTGCAGAGGATTTGGTGCTTACGTTTAAAGCTCACATGATAAATGAACATAACCGGTGGAATAAAGGTAAAAATTATTGTATGTGACATTTGTTATATCATTTATTATACCTCACGTGAGTGTTATGACCTTTTTGTGTTGGTGCGCCGTAAAACCCAAACAAACAAACCTCACGTTATTAATGCACTATATTACAGCCTAATGTGACGTCGCCGGGTGACAATCCGCAATGTCAGCCTCTTGACATTACTTATCGGCCCGATTGAAGCCATTGGAGACAATAGCGTTAACAATTTTAGCCATTCACTTTGAATTACTTTCCTTCCGCAGGCGCATGCTTTTTACCCAATGACAAACTTAAACGGTGTAAAAATGTCTTCAAGTTCTGAAACAAATAAAACAGACAAAACTAAACAGTTTGTGCCTCTTAAATTGTTAACAATTCCTGATGTTGTTGTTTGGTGTATTAAAATAAATATCACATCCTACAGAGTATGATAGAACGGAATGTTCACCCTTGACAAGTTATATCAACCTCGGCTATAGCCTTTGTCGACATAACTTGTCTCGGGTGAACATTCCGCTCTATCACCCTCTGTAGGATGTGATATTTACTCATTGTACGGAATGAGAAAGGGTTTGTTTTAATAATAAGTTGTTGTTGTTTACCACGTGACTATAGACCCTGTTATTGAGGTGTCCCATATCTTCTTACAGTGGTGTGTAAATGGTCAATGTACTGCTTCACCGGCTGCATCAGTTAACCCTTTAGCTGGTAAGTTCTAACTCCACTATAATATTGTTACAATGTATGCAATTGTCAGTTGTGCATACATTAACCCCGCTGATTTAAATACCCAACAATTCTAACATTCTTTACGGATTTCAAAATGAGGTTCACATGACAGGTAACTCAGGTCGTGGCACAATATCCTCAGCGCGGGATTTTAAATCAGATGTCCCGAAGAGGTTGCTGGTTCGAGCCTCACCCGGTCTGGTTTAACTTTTCCAAGAAATTCGAAAATTATATCGATTGTTTGGCTTTTGATAAGATACATTGAGAGGAAGTCGGCCTTTTGGAAAGGGTATGTTAGTACTGAGGGTTCAAGAAAGCTAGATTAGGTTTGTTGACCGCCGTAAATGACAAAACACAAACCTGAAAAATTTAATGTTTAGACTTGTACAACATGTAATTATGAAAATAAATCGAAGCATTGATGCAACATTAAATTTATATAGTTCTTTTTTTCTCAACTGTCAAAACATGAATAAATTTGCGATGATTCTTTGTCTTGCACTCGTGATATTGTGATGGTTTGTGTTCAATCACTGCGAAATTATTCAAACTTTGACAGATGAGAGGAAATGTACTACATAAAGAAGAAGACGACTTTATTTTATATTATAAATGTCATTTGGCCCATGAACAAAATACATCACATTAAATATGTGGCATACATATGTGGATATACATCATACAAATTTTACAATACAAAACAACAATCTACATAATTATACCAATTACACCACGATAACATTTGTATAAATTATCATTTCAAATTTTACAATACAATACAATACAATACAGTACAATGCAATGCAATAGCAATAGCCACGCCACGCCACGCCACGCCACGCCACGCCACGCCACGCCACGCCACGCCACGCCACGCCACGCCACGCCACGCCACGCCACGCCACGCCACCTTACACCACACCACAATACAATACAATACAACACAACACAACACAACACAATAACATACAATACAATAACATACAATACAATAGCATACAATACAATAACATACAATACCATAACATACAATACAATAACATACAATACAATAACATACAATACCATAACATACAATACAATAACATACAATACAATAACATGCAATACAATAACATGCAATACAATAACATACAATACAATAACATACAATACAATAACATACAATACAATATTATACAATACAATAACATACACTACAATAACATACAATACAATAACATACACTACAATAACATACAATACAATATTATACAATACAATAACATACACTACAATAACATACAATACAATAACATACACTACAATAACATACAATACAATAATATACGTATACAATTATCATTACACAATTTACAATAACATACATAAGCACTTAACATTACTATTTTTATAATACAATACAATAACATACGTATACAATTAAAATTTCAAATTCACATGTATTCGTATATGTGTTATATTGATCAAAGCGTTACAATAGTTGAATCAATGACGTCATATATTTCAGATTGTCTCTATGGTAATCAATATGAACAGTTCTGTAGAACTAATGTTAAATATCCAAATGTTGCACAATATTGTTCACAATATGAAGCTGGCTGTTGTGACATATGTTCACAATATAAAAATACTTCTAGACCAAGTAAGTGTTTATTCTATACCATTAAACCATAAAAATAATATTAAATCTATGTAAATGTTTTTTCCATACCTCGTGTGACATATCTTCACACTATAACTGTCTTGTACAACTACCATCGACTAAAACCATGTAAAAAGTGATATCCGCGACACCATAGATTTCCCTATTTTTTTATTTATATGATTTTGGAATCCAATGTAACCCCTAAAATCGCTCGAGTCATACCTTACAAAAAGTTCCAGGGGTAGGAATTCCAAGTTTTTTCCACTTGTCCACGGACGAGTGAAATATAAAAATCAACTTGTTTGAGATCAAAATGCACTTGTTCAGATGTTCTAAACTCAAAATTAAGTACTGAAAACTATGATATAAAATACATACTGTAAGTAATGATAAATGATTGACACAGAGATAGTTCAATAAGGCATTGAGACATCCACATTACATTGTATTAAGTTCAGCAATGGTGCATGTACAATGTAGTATAATTAAGCTAACAAACATTTCTTGTCCACGGACAAGTGGGATAGAAATATTGACTCGTCGGCAGACAAGTCGGGCATAGGAATTCCGCACTCCTGAGTACAACAAAGGTTATCATAAAACAATCCTTATCTGGCAAGAAGCAGTTGAGATTCAGAGTCCTCCAAGGACCCTTTGCTAGACCAGTATTTATATAAGTGTAATGTGTCCCTAGAACAAAATCTGGTACAGCCCTAATCCTGATGACAAGAAAACAAAGATAATAAAGTAGAAGATAACTGAGAGTATTTCTATCAACAGGTGGTTGTGCATACGGTGATGCTAAACCAGATGTATGTTCTAGTCATGTTAATGATGGTACAATAAAATCTTACTGTGGTTCTAATGAAAATGATTGTTGTGAAACATGTCCTAAATACAAAGACTCTGCTTCTGGTAAGTACTTGTGCAATCTCCGTAAACAGATATCCTGTAGAGCGCTGTCGTGCTTTTTTGTATGTCTAAAGTAACAAATGTATTTGTAAAAGTAAGGATTGATCAGACTACAGACTTTTTACTTAATGTCGTACAGGATCTCTAAGGTTCGCTCGGAGTGTCACGTCGAGATGACCTTTGTGTCGACCAATTTATGCTTAGCTTTCAGCTTGACTAAACACTATTAATAGCATTTTGATTTCGTAATTTTAATTTTTAAACCGAGGTTTGCGAGCTAATTTGACAGTGGTGTTATTTACAGGCTGTGATTGGACGGCTCTTTTAAATTACGTGACGTAGACGATGTAAACAAGTTACTAATCATAATAATTGCGTCATGAATATTATAATGAGAAAATATTACCTGAACGTAACCGTCATAACGAAACAGCCAGATCTAAACTAGCGAGTAGACAAGCGGAAATTTTAGATCGGGTTTTAATCAGATTGTAACTTGTGTATTGAGATGTTTAAACCCGGGTCAGCTGCGTAGTAGACTACGCGCAATGTTTCAAATCTAATGTCCTGAAGAGGTCGCTTGTTAGAAACTCTCTTGCTATACCCTTTCAGGGATCGTAATGCCGAATTTTGATTTATTAACAATGTATAAGGAGAAGTTGTGGAAGGATATATAGTGCCTAAAGTTTGACCACAATCTGACTTTCGTGCAAGAATATTCATAACATTGAATACTAATATAGTATTAATGCTCGATACCGATATCGGAGTATACACATTTTGAAAACGTTCCTTGACAAAGTATAGAATAAGCGGGGTACATGTACTGATTTTCGTCGGATATGTGTATATAGATATTGATTTTTTGCAAATGTGCAAGGACAGACCGGGGGCAAACTTTTAGCACAATAATGCCAAATAATAATAATAATAATAATAATAATGTAGATAAGAACTGGTTATAACCAATGGTCTATAAAATAAGGCTTAATGAGCCAGCCGTCGTAAATGGCCATAATTTGTGTTGATGTGATAATTTACCACATTAACTTAAAACTACATTGTACCAACAAAAACCAAGATATTTGAGCCACATCAGTGATGCGGTAGTTTTTACAAAGGAGTTATTTTTTTTGCTATTATAAAATAACCTGTCAGTGACTGTATTGTGTTGAGAAAGTGAATTGGCCATAATGTGAGGCAATTTTGCCCATGAATGTTTGACATGTGCTTAACATTTGTTTAGAAAAAAAAAGCAAAAATACTTTAATAGGACCATAAAAATCAATTGTCTGCTTAATAGAGAAATGGTCTTAACTTTTACGAACTTTGTCTTCTCGAATTAAGTATTTGCGACTAACAAGCCGTAACTAAGTTACAGAACTTATGGCTCAACCCGATTGCCGTATATATGCATGTATAGTTATTTGTTATTATTATATTTGTTGTATTTCTGTAATTGTAAATATGTATTACGGGCAATAAAATAAGTTTAAACTAAACAAGTCGTCAAAAAACCGCAGGATTTAGCCTTATCCAAGGTTGTAGCGGAACTTTACTGTAATGTGTTATGCGCTCTAAATAACATACGCTGTTGATGCGCCATAAACACCATAGTAATATAATCCATTTATTATTTACATTGTGTTTTCAGCATGCCCTTATGGTGATGTGAATTCAGATCATTGTAATCAATTAATGAATGATAGTATTGGTGTAGGTAATTGTTATAGTCAAACAGTAAGAGCGGAATGCTGTGAAACTTGTGCTGGTTACTATAATGCTTCAAGAACTGGTAATATCCCCTTTACTTGTAATATGTTGTGTTTTAGAGATATATCTGTTTTATTAATTCAAAAACATTTGCTACTAATGAATGATTTTATAGTAAACAAATATGAACATTTTCCAGTGGTTAACACAGGCATGTGACTTGACTTGATCATTTAAGTCGCCCGGCTAGCCCAGTTGGTAGCACGCACGTCTACTGATCGAGGGGTCGTGGGTTCGATTTCCGGGCGGGGCATACTTTCGTGGAGCTTAGTAATGAAATTATTTCTACGGCCATTCTCTCTCCTACCAATGATTCTTAATTATGTAGGACAGTTGTCAGTCACTGACGAAAGTATGCGCTCAGTAGTTGGCTAACAGCTATACCCAGAGATTTAGCCTTTCCAGGAGGAGTGAGTAGGTGAACTGACCGCCGTTATATGACATATACAATGTGTTGCTACGGCGTTAAACCCAACAACAAACAAACAAACGACTTATCATTTTCTTTCTGTTTTCTTTGAAAGTATTGCTGAATAAATAATTATTCAATTGTGTGTTCAATTTTAGGGTTATATATGTTATACAGTTGTTTTAAATCTTAATGAATGTCTGCTTGCTTCCACTTTTGTTATAAAATTGATGACAAATAAAATTTTTGGCCGGACCAAGTACATGTTTTAATATCAGTAATTGTGTTAAACAAATTAGAAGCAGTAGTCTACTGGTAGGACGCGCGCTTAGTGGTCGAGGGGTCCTGGGTTCGAATCCTATTATGGGCACTGCTAATTTCCTTGGGCTAGAAATTTACTTGCGATTGCTTCACTTCACCCAGGTGTAAATGGGTACCTGCGAGGGTGGTATAATTCTTTTGTGCCAATTTGTCGGCTACACTAATAAGCGTAGTAAAAGACTCTCCAGTAGCCATATGACCAGAGGTTATAGCTGTAAAGTTGGTGAACAAGATACGTAGACAATAAAATACCATTACAAATGTAGGTTGTGAGTATGGTAATCACTGGAAGGATTATTGTCATGATAATGTTGTACCACCTAAAGTTGCTGACCAATGTGGCAGATATTCTGATAAATGCTGTGGTACTTGTTCTGAATATGAAAGTCAAGGTTTCCCAGGTATGTATTGTTCATAAATTTTTACTACACAATATTACCTAAGTGTAGACTATTGAAGGCCGAACGATCAGTCTACGTTTAAATTCAAAATAAATCATAACAAATAAGTAATAACAAATAAGAAATAACAAATAAGTCATAACAAGTAACATAAAATGTCCCTCCAGGGCTTCCGTAGTAGACTGTATCATTCAGCATGGAATTCACCATAATTACTATATACGGATCACAACAACATATCGACACTAACGCTTCAATGAAAGGCCTCAAGATTTTTAAATTTTTTATCCGTACTGGGCATCAACCAAGTTCGCATTTGTGGTTTATCATTTAATTGTTATACCATTAATTGGTAATGTGATCTACAACATTGAGGTTTTTCCCAATAAATGTTGTAAATTCTAATTGTTTACTCCAAATCCTCAACAAAAAATTAGGTCTAGTGGTTTACCAGGTCATTGCCAAAAATAAGTTGTACATAGGAATCTGTGCAAAAGCTAACAATTCACAGACTTAAGAAGTAATGAGGAACATTTGGGGAAACGGAATGTAACGTTTATTTTATGCGTTAGTTCACTTTTTCTAAAGATTTTACTAAAAGAGTTGGACGAAAAACAAGCGTTTGTTAAACCACGGAAGATCACGTGATTATGTACCCTTTACAATGCGCCTTTGTTTTCTTTAAATGCCTTCTTTTGGCTTCAATGTCGACTTTTCATAGTGATAAGAAAACTTGATTATTAGCGGAATTAGCTGATATTAGATTGATTGAAAGCGGAATTAGCAAAGGAATTCCGATTGATGAAATATTGTATATTACGGAAAAATACGGAAATACACGATGTTAAAATGTTCATCTCTATGTTTGTAGGATGTAAATATGGCGACCTAGATCCCACAGGCTGTGAGGCATTAATGAAACATTCTGATCTGAAGACAGCTAACTGTTACAATATCGCTCATAGAACACAATGCTGTGGAACTTGTAACAAATTGAAAGACTCATCAACACCTGGTTAGTTTTACTCATTTGTAAATCTAAACTCATTTCATGTTAAAATATGAATTGAATCAAACTACATTTAATGTATATCAATTGGTCAGTTAATACTTTTTCATTTTAACTGGATATTGAAAAAAGTAACAACCTGGAAATCACTCTCGAGGCGCGTTTTGTTTCTGAAAAAGACAAGCCAATGAATGAACTGTCATTAATAGGGACCACAATGGAAATAAGGGCTTGCCCTTTTTGTGCTATCCCTGATGTTGGTGTGCTTATCGTATTTAATTACTACATGCTGTGATACATGTTTTTGTGATTATGCTATGTGTACACTATGCCAAATAAATATTATTATTTGAAGAAACGCCTTACAATATTAATTTTTATGTTTTTGAATTGTTATGGTTAGGCTCATTGGATTCAACCAGCTTTATAAAGTTGAGACAATAGTTGCACTACTGTGTAAGAAAGACATCATGGTCAACATAATCGCCATCATCTGTATAACAAATTCCATCATCCTTACAAGTTTACTACCATCATCATTACAAGTTCACTACATCATTATTACAAGTTCACTACCATCATCATTACAAGTTCACTACCATCATCATTACAAGTTCACTACATCATTATTACAAGTTCACTACCATCATCATTACAAGTTCACTACCATCATCATTACAAGTTCACTACATCATTATTACAAGTTCACTACCATCATCCTTACAAGTTCACTACCATCATCATTACAAGTTCACTACATCATTATTACAAGTTCACTACCATCATCATTACAAGTTCACTACCATCATCATTACAAGTTCACTACATCATTATTACAAGTTCACTACCATTATCATTACAAGTTCACTACCATCATCATTACAATTTCACTACCGTCATCATTACAAGTTTACTACCATCATCCTTACAAGTTTACTACCATCATCCTTACAGGTTCACTCCCATCATCCTTACAGGTTCACTACCATCATCATTACAGGTTCACTACCATCATCATTACAGGTTCACTACCATCATCCTTACAGGTTCACTACCATCATCCTTACAGGTTCACTACCATCATCATTACAGGTTCATTACCATCATCCTTACAGGTTCACTACCATCATCATTGCAAGTTCACTACCATTATCATTACAAGTTTACTACCATAATCATTACAGGTTCACTACCATCATCCTTACAGATTCACTACCATCATCATTTCAAGTTCACTACCATTATCATTACAGGTTCACTACCATCATCCTTACAGGTTCACTACCATTATCATTTCAAGTTCACTACCATTATCATTACAGGTTCACTACCATTATCATTACAGGTTCACTACCATCATCCTTACAGGTTCACTACCATCATCATTACTAGTTCACTACCATTATCATTACAAGTTCACTCACATCATCATTACAGGTTCACAACCACCATCATTACAAGTTTACTACCATTATTATTATCACCATCATCAGAATCATTATCACCTTTATAAACACAATGATTTCCATCATCATCATCACCACCACCACCTACACAACCACCATTATCATCACCACAACTGTCATTACCCCTATTATTATTTTTATCGTCATCTTCATTCTCATAATTGTTATTATATTTCAGGTTGTTTATATGGTGATACTAAACCCAATGAATGTGAGAAACTATTTAATGGTTCAAGAGGTATTGGAAATTGTTATGATTTTACTGCACTATTTCAATGCTGTAGATCATGTGCGGAAGCTAAGAATGTCACTGATGTTGGTAAGTTGACTGTATATCAAATAGAGAAGAATCATCTGTAGTATTAGCATACACCAAGGTATGTAGCGCAGTTGGCTGCACGCCAGGAAGTCGAAACTACATGTAGTGTTTCAAAGTGGATACGGGTTCGAATCCAACCCAGGGCGGTTATACCCTTCCATGAAAATTTCACAATAATTACTTTTGTACTTCATTAATAACTTTTATGCAGAAGTTGCCAGCTTTGAGAAAGGGTGGTCGAGTACTGGTTATGTCCAGGAAGGCTAGCCCATCTCCATGTGCAAGTGGTTTACGTCGCGGATTTCAATTCAAAGTCACTAATACCACCTACAAATGTACTTATATAATGTTGTCGTTTCCAGCCTACTTTTGCCCGTGATGTTTTTTCAAGGAAAGAAACAATTGCCTAGTGAGGATTTGGTAAAATGTATATAGCTCTAGTGTATTTTAGGAATGTAGGTTAGGTGAATTGTTCGTATTATATGACTTAGGTTGTTAAGTATGTTCATAAATAGTTAGAATAAAAAAAGTTTCTTTATTTCTTCGTATTGTGTAATTGGGCAGAGAGAATGGACACAGCACAAACTTTAGAATTTACAGTATTTAAGTGATATTATAATTGTATACATAGGTACAAGAAAATTTAAAGCTACGGTTTCAAGTCTGTCTCCATATAAATGATCAGCTGGCTTTACAATTTCGTACGTTAAACACTGACGATTGATACCATATTCAGGCAGATGGTCTCTCATTGTACCCTTATACGGATGGGGGGAGGAGTGGAACAACTTTCTCAATGAAATTAGTGAGGTTGGGACCCTAGACCTCTCAATTCCTAAGGACATGTCGTACCGCTGTACCTACACATAGAGTTCAAGTCGCGGAATTTAAATGTCAGGTGATAATATAATTGTACATATAAGCACAAGTAGGTCTTATCTGAGCACCAACACAGAGCATAAAAAGACAATATATTAGCTTGAACCCATGTTCTAACAATGTAAGCTTGTACGATGCTATGTTTTATTTTAAATGACAGGATGTGAATGGGGAGACAGTCAACCAGATTATTGTCAAGCCAATATCTTTGATAAATCTAATGCTTTTATATGTTTTAACAATGAACAGCGGTGTTGTGAAACATGTAAAAAATACAAGGTGTCAGATAACCCAGGTACGTATCAACAATGTACAAGACATACATTCGGAACACCTCGACCCTTCACGAATGAATAATCTTAGGGGGGGTCTACCCTGGCGGCTTGGGTTTACTACCTACGCCCGGGGAAGCACATGCGAAGCACTTAACGGTTTTGAAAATTGTTCTTGAAGTATACACACATATCTTTGTCAAAACATATTTCTATGTTATATATTGAACCAAATATTGTTCAGCGATATCATTGAACTGTTTTATATCAAATTTACGGACTAAAAACGAAACATCACTCATCGCCTAAATGATCGTATATTTGTTTACTTCAACACAGGTAGTTTCAAAATAGCGCCTAAATATGTCCGAGGTTATTGGTAGCGAATGGCCGAGGAGTTCCAATTGCAAGACATG
Organism: Mactra quadrangularis; assembly: GCA_025267735.1. NCBI lineage: Eukaryota > Metazoa > Mollusca > Bivalvia > Venerida > Mactridae > Mactra > Mactra quadrangularis. Next base: position 13,548,263 of record CM046298.1, read on the forward strand.
GTAGAATAACAATCGTCTGAAGGGTGATTTAATGCTGATATGCTTTTAGTCCAGGAGAAGAAGCATCAGAGCAGTCATTTGCGTGTAAAAATATGTGAGATAGAGCAAAACGGCAGTAGAAAACCTTTTATGGGACGTCAGAATCAGGAATTTGAAAACTGTTCTTCTGGGCCAGTTCTATCCAATGTCAGTGCTTTCTCGTATTGGCGTTAGATTCATTTTCCAGTTAAAGTAGAACGATATAACCTATATATGATTATTTTAATACACATAAATTGTCATTGAAATTAAGGAAATGTTATTCATCCTAAAAACTGCGCACGTATGTTATATTTGAAGGGTATCGAAAGTTATTTTATACTTTGTGTTTCAGATTGCAAGTATGGTGATAAAAATCCTATCAACTGTAAGTTCCAGATACCTGATTCAGATACAGCTCGAGTCTTGTGTCCATCATTAGGTATGTGTGCTCATAATGACATGAAACTTATTAACTATTTAACACACAGATGTAGAGGTTGTTCTCTTATCCTGGCATCGTGAGTTTGTGGGTTAAATTCCATAAAACAGAAGAAAAGCTACAAATTTTCAAATATTTCTACCGTATCTCACTATCTTCATCAGGATTGTGATAAATGGTCAGTTGGTATCGCGTTTAGTTTATACTATTTTATTTTAACTCGAATTGTGGAACAAGTTCTTACAACTTAAATTAATCACTTTCGAGTCCACTTCCTGGTCCCCCAGTACTGAGCTAGTAGGATAAAGTTTCTTGCTCAAGGAAACAACGGGGTGGGTTTTGGATGGGGTTCGAACGAACGTGGAGCTGATATCCAATTATTACGAGACCAACGTCGTAACCGCTCGGTCACGCCCGCTCCTGTGGTGGCACTGTAAAGAAATTACCACGATAAACGGGTTACTGGAAGATGATCCCGCCATTTTATATAACGCTCGACCACCCCGCTCACGTGACTGAGTCACTCAAGATAATTGCAAAATATGGTGTACAAATCATATGACATTCTTAACCCGTTTCATCGGAGAGTGAATGGACACTTAAAAGTTGAACACACTCAGATGTCCAACATAGACTCCAATTGTCCCCAAAGAGCGTTTACATGTTTATAAGTCAGTTCTTAATATTTTTTTCTTTCATTCCAGGGACAGAATGTTGTGAAACATGTAGTCGTCTTGGACATCCAGGACCAGGTGGCTCAATTAAAATAGTTGGTTAATTGGTTAATTAAATTGATAATAAAGTAGAGTTGAATAACTACAAAATAACTCTTTATTTCATAAATAAAGTGTACGCACTGTGACATCCAAATTTCCTTTAGACTTTTATATAGCTTAATTTTCATTAATATAATTATATTTAATTTTATATGTATTTACGCTTTGAGCTAGTTATGACAGACTGTAACATTTGAAAGTTGAGTGATGATAAATTAATTTTTGTTGGATTTAACGCCGTAGCAACACATTGTATAGATCATATAACGGCGATAACCTACTCGTTGTTCCTGGAAAGGCTAAATCTCTGGATATAGCTGTTAACCAACTACTAGGCGCATACTTTCATCAGTGATTGACAACTGCCCTACAGAATTATAAACCATTGGTAGGAGGGAGAAGGGCTCTAGAAATATTTTATGACCAAGCTCAACGAAAGTATGCCCTGCCAGGGAATCGAACCCCAGGATCCTCGATCAGTAGACTTGCGTACCACCTTTGAGCTAGCCGGGCGGCTGATGATAATTTATACAATTATACAACATGTATGCATATGCACGTATATCAGGATGTGTCTTTAATTTCTTCAGTGTTGATAAAATAAAAAAAACAAATCACACACTTATAAAGTGTTAAAGTAAATATTGATGCCACTGTTTATTCCTTCACTATAGTTCAAGGTTGTAACATTATTTTATTAATCGGCAGCACATTGCTAGATAATCTTTAGAATATGTCTAGTTCGCCCTTGACTGGCATAAAGCCCTAACACCTCTAATAAATCTCCCGATATCCAAAATCAAAAGTGAACCAAACACTGCCGTCAACATACCAACGCCAACTAATCTAGAAATAGAAATAGAGGAAATATCCAATGTTAAATAACAACAGTAACAATGATCATAAACATAGTCCGATTTTATTCGAGTTTTTGAAACGCAGAAACACGAATAATAAATAAATATCACATCCTATAGAGGATGATAGAACATAATGTTCACCAGAGACAAGTAATGTCAACCGACAATAACTTGTCAAGGGTGAACATTCCGTTCTATCACCCTCTGTAGGATGTGATTTTAGTTTAATATACCGAACAACCAAAATCATAAATTGTTGACACCGGAGGTTACTCAAATTTAATGGCTATAAACTCGGGTCCTGGTATTATCAAACTCCAACGCAGCGATCTTCCATTGCTTTAAGCAGGTCGATAGGTGATGTCAAGCGGGCCGATAGGTGTCATCTGGGGACGTCACATTAGGCTCTATTGTAAACAAATCACGATATGTAAAATAAAACTAATACTAACCCAACACCTACAGCACTTGGTCGGTTGTCTTCGGCACTCGTTAGTTTCCGTACAGCAGCACTGGTATTTGAAGAATCTAATGTTAATTCTTCAATAAGTTTGTCAATTATATCATCGTTACTAAGAGGTGATGGTATTGGAGGCTGTTCTTCTATCGTACAGAAACAAACGTGTTGTGCTGGAAATAAGAACGGGAATAGACCCAACTTACTAACTTGATTAATAGAAATGGCTACATCTTTAAATCTAAAACATTTCCCGCTATGCTTTTTGGATGTGTGGTATGTCTATGTCTTTTTACTGTAGATGTTCCTGACATGTTTACTATACTCCTTTTTGGAACATTGAACTCATAGAAGGCCAACCATTTTTTTTAACAGTTTATTCTTACACATGTAGAAAGAGTAAAGAGCTGTTATTAAGACCACATTTGTTATAGCAAAGCATGTCATTTTGGACGATTTTACCCCCCAATTCTAAATTTAAATAGAAATGGATCTGATGTTAAGACTATTGCATTCTTAAGACCGTTGCTACTGCTGGTAAAATAAACTGAAAACAATGTAAGTCATCCTCACATCTTAAAAGTGTATATGAAACATCATACCCTCTGAGTAGCACAGTCTGTCATACAGGGAACATGGTGTTAAAATATGGACTTTTTGTGTCCTGTACGGTAGGAAAGTGTTAACAGATCGACTAAACGACCAACGGACATGTCAGTGGTATCACGCTTTTCAAGCGTATTGCCGTATTGATGTAATTTGTATTGTAATCAACGATTAAAAGTGTCAGTACAAATTATGAACATTTTAGGGCGATCAGGTCCCATAACATAGTTATCCTTCCACTAGACAGAAAACGTTTGCATATACATATATCTTATAAATATAAATGGTATAACCAGCTCAGAAGATCAAACAAGAAACCATATCGGGACATTAGATTCAGAATCTTGCACATTGTTTACTGCGCCACGAACTCGGGTGCTTATTAAGTTACCCTCCAATGGTAAAATAATAGTAAGTTAAGCAGAATTTACCCGCCGGTCCACCGTTGTATGTCCTGTTGACACAATCAGTTAATGGCAAATTGTCTTCATTTTCATAGGCGGGATATGATTTTGTGTCAACCAAACCTGAAATGATAATGAAAATGAATAATAATTGAAGTGAACTAGAAATCCACATAAAATCACTGACTTTAGCACCAGTCTTGTTTATTAACACTAAGATCTCGAAATTAGCAATACTTACAGTTACAGGGTAAAAAGGACATTCTTTCGCTGATGAATATGTCTTCTTTCTTTTGGTTGGTTTTAAACACAACACAAATCACACCACGTCAACACAAATTATGCTTACTTTACTTTGAAAACAAAACTACCTTTATCCGATATCTTGTACAATTCATCGCCATTATTCTGCTTTGCCTGACATACCTTTACCCATCAAAGTACGACTGTGAACCAGACAATTTCATTTTCAGCAGATTGTTGGATTTGTTTTAATTTGCACTTCTGTTCATGTATTTTCATCTCGAGGTTTGTGTTTCTGTAGACATTTATAACGCGAATCATGTTACCAGAGGATTGAATTTGATAATTGTGTCTTAGATTGTCCGCGATATAACCTTTCTGTGTTGATGCGCCGTAAAACCCAAACAAACGAACAAACGCAGTTGGTCATATCATTTGTTGTAAACAACCCAAAATGAGATAGCTTCAATGATATTATATAGATGAAATAATATTCTATAACATTGGAAACATACTGCGAGTAATACCCAACTTTTAGACCCATCAAGATTTTCGCTTTATGATACAGCCATATTGCTCTGATTGTAGATACGTCTGTTTTGCGATGATATAATCTACAAGCCGTGACCCCATGTTGTGATCGATGAGATAAGGATCATAGGTCACGATTTCAAGTCATATCAGGGGATTAATTAAATCCGTTGTAGACAAATGTTTTATATTGTCCATTGTGCAACAATTGTAAATTAACAGATAAATGTTTCACAACTTTTAAAGTGACATTTTGTATACAATATACAGTCAGATGAAACAAGAATGATGATTGAAATAATTTTTTTGATGGACAAATTATGTTAGAAATGAGAATTATGTACTCATCTACCATTTTAATTTATTAATTGCCCGTCCGTTAATTTAGATATGCCTTATATTTATTGTTATAACAGTTTTAAATTTAAATGAATAATTTTGAACAATATTCAAACCTCATTGTTATCGTTAACCCGCCAATAACTATTCTTTAGTTTCGTCTGCCGCTTTATTTTACTTGGACTAAAATGCCCATGCATTAACTAAAATGCCCATGCATTAACTTGTACAACTGTTTTATTTATTTTAATATTTCACATTTTAATACAACCGTTCTACAATGATTTGTAAACTAGTAAATAAAAGTTTTCAATGTATTAACGTTTTAATTAATATAATAGTAGAGGTAAACTAAAACCAATTATGTCTTTCATCCTTATGCCGAAAGAATAAAGTAATATGTTTATGATACTGTTTTCAGTAATACGTATAGTCTAGTAAATCTTCCCGAACAATAATTCTTTGAATAAATAGATAAATTACATGAATGTATTTTCTAACCTGCCTAGAATCTTAACACTTTCATCATAATTATTTCAGAACCGTTATTACAACATCATTTAACAGATACAACTACATGTATATACAAATATTTATCAATAAAACAGAGACAGGAAGGTAATCCTGTCATAAAAGTGTACCCGCTGTGCTTTGCTATGCACAGTGTATTATACAATCACACCAGTGGTCCATAAATCCGATAGCGCACTCTATAAATTTAAGAAAGAAAAACTTTTAAAATGCAAAACTTTTGGAAAAAAGTGCAAATGGGACCAAAACTTCATTAAGATATTTTAAATTTAAAAAGTGCTCCGAAAACTAGAAACATACGGCATTTTCATGTCATTTGCACAAATTTGATCAAAGAAACGGAAAGGCTTTATTTTTCAACTTATATTAGCCTGGGTATTTATTTTCCTTCTTTGTTTATAGTAACGTGAGTAATCAAATAAAACCTTAAAAGGGGCCAAAACTTTACAATTTTACAAAAAAATAAAAACAATCAAATGAAAGAAGACAGTTTAAACTTTTTTGCATCATTTGCACAAAATTGATATCTTTAAAAATAAAAGAGTTATGATCGTTCAAAGAATTTTCCCCTATACTTTTCTATTGAAAATCTAATATCGACTTGGGATTATGTATGGGCCAAAAAGTTGGACATTGAATAATAATTGGTAAATATGAAAACTTGCCTTCAAAACATCTCCGAATATACAATACTGTTGAGGGATCAGCTGCCAAGTATCGTATAGATGTATTCATAAAGTAAGTTGACTCAATATTGTACAAAAATATACATATTCCATTAGCTAATGTTGGATAGTACATAAATGCCCAGCAATCATTCGTAGAGTCAGTAATATTGTTACAATGCCGAGCACATACTGTAGGATCTGGTGCATCTACCATATTTAGGTTACTCATATCTACTTGAAAACCCCTAAATGGTTCATACCAACAATCGCCTGGAATAAAAAATACAACAACACTGTCTTATTAGAATATGGGATGTATCATATAACATGGAATTCACTATACTATATACAGACTTTATGTAGCCCCTTTACAAATATGATACTAAATGTATCACATGTGTTGGGACATCTTCACTAATAGTCCGAGAGCTCGCAGGGTTTTAGGTATCGCGCCCAAAAGGTTTGATGAGTGATTCTAATGTAGTTTTGTCTGAGGAATTTGAAAATGCATTTCTTATAACTGGCGAGGTAGTTGTTTTCCCACAATCTGAGCTCAATGATGTACGTTATCAAAAACACCAATTTCAAATGTATCTTTTCAATATCCGGTGATTTGTGATAGGACCTACTTGCTTCAGATTTTATAAAGGCAAGATAACTGACAAAAGTCCCTTATTTAGTGTACAGTTCGCACAACAAACAAACAAAATCTTGTTTATGTAAACGATACAATGATCTTATCCACGACAGGGGATGCTCAAGATGGCAATTAAATAAAAACAGTATTAATTTTGATATTCTTAATGAGTGTTCTGTAGGTGTAATACAAATACATTTATTTCAGCCATTAAGCACACATGTGCTTTTCTGCCGTCAGTTGGCAGCAACAATACATACATACAGATATGTTAATTACTAGTTATGACAATACATCGTAAGGAATATATAATATGAACAAGCATGTATAAGAATAAAGTAATCTATGAATAATGATGCATCATTGAGAAGAGTATGAGTACAGAATGTGAATCTTTAAAGCAGTACTTTACTTGAAAAAAAAAAACAAAGAATCGTTAGAAAGTTAGACAAAAAAACAACAACAAGAAAAACAAGAAAGCAACAAAAATAATTTGTAAACTTATGTGTTCACTTGATTTAGTAAAGAGATCGTTTTTATTAGCAAGATATACCAAAATAACATAAAAGTTATGTAATTGAAAATAATTACAATAAACATGGTTTTGGTGGCTTTAGGAAGTCAGATGCTGAATCTTTATAAATGTGTTGCATTTAAGAAATTTGTTTTTGTTTTATCACAATCAATTCTTAAATATAACAAAATAATGATTCTACAAAAAATCATCAAAATTCAAGAATTGTAGTAAATTTCTTTCGTCTCCAAACTTTTAGTGGGTACTGTATGTCACAACTTTCACCGGATAGAAGAATTATAAAGGACAAAACATTTACTTGTTACTCTTAGGATCCTAATCGAAGACACTAATTGTAATGTATTGACAAACTCGATAGGTGTTTTAATATTGGACTTTAGAATTGACAAGAAATTTCTTTCAGAGCAAAGAATCATTGTGATACACAGGCCATGGCTGCAATTGAAAAGATAAAATACATCTGTGGCGAAGTTTCTATTTACTTAGTCATGAATTCAATATAACTATAACTATTATAGTCCAATAAACTACTTTAGAAATGAATAAATTGTATTTACTTTAATATTACGGTTTCATGGTTCTATTGACTTTATATCGAGCATGTAACCGCTTAAGTGTTTTACAGACAAACTTACACTCAATTTATTGCCGAGAAAATAATTAAAATGTTTAAACAAAATCATTAACTACAAATAGAAAAAGACATTCCTAATCTAAATTATAGCACAAACAATCATGTGGTGTATGAAAATTCCTTAAGAGTCTTCATGCCAAACTTTTAACAGCACCGGATAATCCGTCCAGCAAAATGGCATTTCTTTACTGAACCGAATGAAAATTAACTGGACAAAAGTAATGCAGTCCATTTAAATGATTTAGCATACATGTAGCATATCCTAAATTTAAATAATAAATATAACGACAAGATAATTGTTTTCATTGAATATGAACAATTGTCGCTGTACGTACTAGGTGGACCGTCGGACATCTCATATTCTATAAATCACTGGACCGACGGTGATTTCGGCGGATTTGGTCACGTTCCACTGGCTAAATTCGAAGATCGATTCCATATAAAATTATTCATTTCCCATAAATTGTCAGAATGACGTCATTTTGATAAAACAACCCGATCATGTATAAAAAATAAACAAATATAATAGTTTCAATATTCGTTTAACACAACACATATACGTTTAAACTTTAATCTTTAACATTTTAGATTGAAACTTTCTTCATTACTGATTACTATCTCAGCAAAAATGAATTAAATATATCTATAAAAATGTAATTAGACACAGTTATAAGAATAAATCAAGTTAATAATATTTATTTCATGATTAAAATGTGATTACCATGTGATTAGACATTTTTACCATGTGTAATTTGAACGTATGTTCTGTTCTGTTCTGTTCTGATACGTTGATTTCCACATGGTAACTTTACAAACGCCATAATTATGTTTGAAGTATAAGAAAAGTTTAGTTAAACAAACTTGTACAAAAGTTTAAGAATACTGATCTATTCCAGAAGGAAATCGCTAGCTATAGCGCTTTTTGAAAACGATTTTTGTAGCGTAAGAGTTCTCGGAATGATTTGCTTTAAGCTAGCAAATCCAAGATGGCGACTTCCTGAAACAAATTTCAGAATGGTAACAAATAAAGAAATATTCAAATCAATTATCACCATGGTTATTTACTTTAACTGTTTTTACGAAATATATGCGTTAGATAAAAAAAATAAGGCAGTACATGTATTTTGAAAAAAGACTCGTTCCCAATGGATGCAGACATTTTTAAAAGCGGAGGTACATTTGTAATCCGAATGCTACGACGAACAAGAAAATACTTGTTACGTATCGCTTTGTGGCAATTCTATTTGCTAGTTCGTAGCAGACCGTTCCTTTGGAAATCGCTAGGTAGCGGCACAAAGTGTTCGCCTTGTGGAATGGGCACAATACTAATAGTCACAGAGGAAGACAATCATCAAAAATTTAGTATTAAAAATTGTCTTACCAAGATATCTCTGACAAACAAAAGGATATCTCTCATTGCACTCAACTTCCTTTAACTCATAGTTTTCATCTGATATAGAACACAACGGATCATTACTAGTTGGTACAAGCTGTGTAAGGTCAACATTACCAAAATCTTCACAGTCTTGATATTTCCACATTGTAGCATTAACTTTATGTATACCATTCCAGAAACCAACTCTGAAATAAAGTCTACATAGTTTATAGAAGCTAACATGGAAGATTGGATTTATCCAAATGTGTAGCCTCTTAAAACTAAGTCTTTATTATTGATATTATTATTGTCTACGAATACAGTAATGTTTTGGTAGTCGTTCTCAAGTTAGACGGTCAAACTATCCACTTTTTTCTCGCTCTCCTTTTCCCATCTTCCTTCCTATACAAAAATATTAACCAATTTTACATGCATGTAACTGAGATCTCCTTTATGTATTTTGTAATTTTGTATAACTTTCTTCTCAATCTCCTCTCCTCTCTTTCTTGTTCTCCCTTTACAACTATCCATTTTACATTTCGTATACGCATGTAACTTTGATCTCTTTTTTTGTATTTGTATTTCTGTTTGTAGTATTGCTCATGTACCATGATTTGAGAAATAAGGTGGCACGCCAGATTTTCTGAGCCGTATTGTCAAACTGGCCAGGTCAAATTTACTAATAATAGAAACTTTGTTGGTTGGGTTGCATTTTTGAGGTTAAAATATTTTTGATTATTATAATTGAAGTTTCAACAGCTTGTATTGCATTTTAATTACTAGGTATAATAGGTTTTAAGGGTATTGACCGAGGTATTGCGAAAAATATCTTTCAGATGCGAATATAGCTGTTTGCGGAGCTAGCGCAGAATAGCGCAGAAATCGGCTGTTCATTTTCAAAGTACCTCAGAAATTGCAAAATTAGACCCATAAAGTGACGGATGGCACCGTATTTCCTCAATATTTTCTGATTGTGCAGTGTTTAACGAATAAGAATCAGTGCGGTTTGTGTGGCCATCATCGGAATTAAGATTTATGTCAGATTTTCAGAATAGGTAAAATTCACTATTTTTTGTCATTAATTTTCGCGACCCTGAATGAAAAGAAATCCCTGCCTGTAAAGTTGAAAAATGTTTTTGATCATGCATTTTCTATTATTTGCATTGAGGAACATATATGTAAGCTAATTCAGAAATTTGTTTGTTTCAGGTGTGTGATTTCAGGCTAGAGTGAGAGCTTTTCATTGTGAGACTGGGATTTTAGAGCCGAGAAGCCGAGGAAACTGTATTGTGCCTTCTAAAGGTTTGTTCTGTTTTGTTTTGTTCAAGGAGAGTATTATGTTTGTCATTTATTTCTTAACCGGTGTCCGTCCGCATCTTATGTGCAGACCTCGGCTAGAACTTAACTTCAATATTGAAAGTTATAGCGCCGAAATGACACATCGTTAGAAAATCGTACTTCCTCTGCTGATCTTTGTTAAGTTTCGAGTCAGTGTTGACCTCTACATTTCACAACCGGGTCTAGAACCGGCTTAAGTGGATTTTAAACAAAGCAGAATAAGACTAAGTAAATATAATGTAACTTTAAAAAGATTATTAGGCGATTATTCAAAGCAAAAACGGAAGGCCTTTGGTCAAAGCGGCAAAATATAAAGATGCTGATTTGTCAGTATTAATGAAAACCTACAACGAAGTATTCAAACATTGTTTTTACAGCGTGGGTAACTTCTATAAAGTAACAAGTAATAGTAGTTTTATCTTTTATTACGGCTAGATAAGCCCAGGTTCGTTTTGAGCTTCTGATTAAGCGTAACTGATGAAAGCTGAAATTGAATGGGTATATCAAGGAAAATAAAATACCTACAACTCCTTGCAAAACAACAACAACATAACAACATAACCACACAATGTTGGCCTTGATTTTCTTGAATAACATTTTGTCTTGTTTTGTTTTGCAAAAGCTATGACAGTACATCATAACTTAAGAAAAATAAATTATCTGACTTTTAAACGATTTTCTTGCTTTTATTGTGGGTCTCACCTAAAATTCAAGGAGTAGTCTTACGTTCGAATTTTTATCTAAAAAATCAAACTTGAAATTTGTTTGGTTAAGAAAATAATGATATATTATGTACCCATTACTGATGGCGTCATTCCATTCATTTTTGTCTAGATATTGTAGCTCTTTAACTACATGATGATTATCTGATATGTTTTGTATCTTGACAAGTTGTCCCATCTGATTCTCACATATTTCTTTTGCTTCATTCCAAGTCTTTCTTGTCTCAAACAATGTGTACACATACCGAAATTGTATAGACCAAGCCGAGGGAAGTACTGAAAAAAGGTAATACAAGGAAGCTGTCGATTAGAACAACCAGAAGCGTGTTCAGTTACCTTGAACGTTCCAAAACGTTCCTTAACGGAAGTGTCGGAACAACTAAACCCGAGACAACTCGATCTTCTACTAACGGATTGAGTTGTCCCAACTTTGAGTTGAGTTTTGCACGGGTTGAGTTGTCTACGGGTTGAGTTCTCCCGTACCCGAAATGTTTGCTAACAGTAGTTACTGAACACGGGGCAGAACATAATCTTTATTTTGTCAACACATGTTACATTTATATATATACAAAGTAAACCACATGACCGGTGACATAATGGTTTATTACTTTACAAAATAGTTATTTGATAGAAAGTTGTCGCAAATAGCGAATATAGGCGGATCCTATACCACCGGATTATAATCCCCGGATCGGGATCCGGTGAATTCTTTGACCTTAAATCCGGTATACCGGACTTAACCAATATTCGCTATTTGCGACAAAAGTAATGGGCAATATAACAGAGTAAATACATGTATGTAAGAATAAATTCTATTTCAAAATTCAAGTTAGAATCGAACGAATGTCTAATGCGCTGGTTGGCCTTAGCTGCCGTTGAGATATTTTCGGGTATGTAAAATACTCACCACAGCTTATAAGAAACACTTGTACTGCAGCATTCATTGTATGTCTATTGTCCTGTCTAAAAATAAACAAATATAGAAAAGTTACAAAATCAGGCATTCAGTTTGTCATTGGCTCACACGCTGCAGAAGCAAAACGAGTAACTGATACAAAGAGAAAAGGAACAGAGCTGAAGTCTAGAGTCGTCTCCATTGAATTGGCAGCCCGATTTATCCACGTCTGACATGTGGTAGACTCTTCATGACTGCAGTTCGTCAGATTAACCATCAACAGACCCACAATACGTCCCGTCAAGTCACTTGGATTATGGTCATCTGCGCCAGCGAAGGGCAAAAACATAATAGTATCAACTATGGCTCCTCGTAGTTGTACATCCACTGCAGGCAAACATAAGCACATGAGTGAAATAAAAACACTCATATATGAATGTTTGCTGGGTACATGTAAATAAACAACGTTCCTAATGATATTTTATAATCAATGTCCTGCTTTGAATTTACGGTCAATCATACTAATGATTAAAATAATATATAGAAATCAAACTTATACTGCTTTGTTGCTATTTATTAGTTCTAAATTAATTAATAATTGATGTTAAAGTAAATAGATCGATGGATATTATATTTAACAATTATAATCCACGACGCTCTATCTGCTTCCACGTTTTACACGTAAATAGAACATAGTTTTACAATAAATTATGTATAGAACAGAACAGAACAGAACCGAATCAGACCAGAACTGAATCAGACCAGACCGAATCAGACCAGACCGAATCAGACCAGACCAGACCAGACAGACCAGACAGACCAGGCCAGGCCATGCCATGCCAGGTCAGGTCAGGTCAGGTCAGGTCAGGTCAGGTCAGGTCAGGTCAGGTCAGGTCAGGTCAGGTCAGGTCAGGTCAGGTCAGGTCAGGTCAGGTCAGGTCAGGTCAGGTCAGGTCAGGTCAGGTCAGGCCAGACCAGAACTGACAGGAACGGAACATAACAGAACTGAACAAACCAGATCGTAACGGAACAAAACAGACCAGACTAGAACAGAACAGAATGGAACCGACCAGAACGGAACGGACCAGTATAAAACAGAATGGAACAGACCAGAACGGAACAGAACAAAACGGAACAGACCAGAACGGAACGGAACAGAACGGAACGTAACAGAATGGAACAGAACAGCACAGATATAGCGGAGAAATGAAACGTGGGATAACCGACGATACTATTTGGTTCGTCATAAAAACACTAAATGTTACGTTGCAATACCTTAAAGTAAAAATTCGCATGATGTTTCTATTACAGAATAGCAATCAGCTAACACTTCTATTTTATTCAAATTAAAAATGATCTTGTTTTATGTTAATTTTACGGAAGCAAGGAGGTGACAGTGTCGATTTTTTAAACTTGTTCCCGCAAATTACGAGAGGTAATAGTTCTTTTTCTAACTCGTTCCCCAAAGTCAGGAGAGTTGGTATTTTTTCTAACTCGTTTCCACAACTTACGAGAGGTGATAAAAATCTAGATCGTTCCCACAAGTTAAAAGAGTAGGTATTCTTAACTCGTTCACACAACTTACAAGAGGTGGTGATTTTTTTTCAAACGAGTCAGAAAAAATATCACCCCTCGTAAGTTGTAGGAACAAGTTAAAACAATACCGACCGTAGAGGTGCGCGGTAATACCGGTAAACCGGTAACCGCGGTTTTTTATCTCGCGGTACCATACCGCGGTATTTTTGGAAATACCGGTATTTTTTAACCTAACTTTTGTACTAGGAGTCGGGCATTACCGTGAAGGAGTAGTACCCGAGATTTTTGTTTTACACGTTTTATATGCTTTCCAGAAGGAAATTAAAGTCTAAGTGATGTCCAATAAGACAAAATAAAACCATGTACATAATATTACAACTGTCGGATAAGTATGACGGAAAATATTCACATTAGTCAAAACTACAAAATATTGTGGACGCCCCGCGGGGGAATTCCGTTCATGAATATACGCATGCGCGTACAAAAAAATTACTAGACATGGATATGGCGTACGTCATTAGTGTGTTTGTTTAAATCTAAGCGAACTACACGAGTAATGCTTCTTTAAAAGTTTTAAAGTTTTAAAAGCCAAGCATGTAGATCAACTTATTTTTCTAGCAAAAACTGGAAATAACTCGGTGATTTCTTCAATTCAAAAGTTTCAAAAACGCATGAAGTAAACTCTTCAGAAAAAAGGCAAAAATATTTGAAGTTTATACTTTTTTTATCCCAGTAAAAGTCAAAAGTATTGTCTTGTATCAATATTCTTGTAAAAATACATAAAGTTAATACATATTATTTAAGCCAAAAGTATTGTCTGGTAAACTTTTTATTTATCTATTGTAAAAATACATTAAGTTTATATATTTTATTCAAGTCAAAAGTATTGTCTGGTAAACTTTTTTAAATTCTAGTCAAATTTCTCGTAATAAGTCATAATCTTTATTACCCTTGATTAGGGACTTGTATGTTTTTTTAAGTTAATAAAAAATCAATCTTCTTGAAAGATTATCTTTATTTAATAGTCCATAAGCATATAGTAAATGCTTACTTTGAGGTATACCGTGGTATATACCGTGGTATTTTGTAAAAAACCGCGGTATACCGTGGTAAAAATTTCTTCGCGGTACCCAGCTCTAACCGACCGTGTCACCTACATCCTTCCGTATAATTTTGTGCGTGGTTTGTTCCATTTATCAACGGACTGGAGATTAGAATATTTTCGTATTTACTTCTCCAGAAAAAAGGAGCTCAATAAATGAATTAACGGCGCTCAAATTTGTGTTAAAGTTAATACATGTAGTATAATTAATAAACTTACTGTTACTACATATAGATGACGTAGTCACAATCCAAATTCCAACTTTTAATGATCACCTCACACATGTCAACACATACTAATAAGTTATATAAATATTCATGAGAAAGACACACCAATCAATTATTTAATTATATGTAATTCAATACATTCATGACACTATATTTGAATTATTATTAAAGCTATTCGTTCACAGATTTCAATTTAAATATCAATTTTCCTGGAACCTTCATAATTATGAAGAGACATTTTGGAATAAATATAGCAAAGTAGTGAATAGTTAGCAGCAATCTGATTAAAAACCGATCCTAAATTTTCCGCTCGTCTATTCACTAATTTAGACTTGGCCGTTTTCTTGCGAGAGTCACATTCATGTGACCTTTTCTCAATATGATATTCAAGAAGACGAAATCGTTATGTTTAGTAACTTGTTTACATCGTCTACGTCATGCAATTTGAAATGAGCTGTCCAATCGCAGACTGTGAATAATACCGCTGTCAAATTATCTCGCAAACCTTGGTCTAAAATAAAAATTACGATATCAAAATGCTATTAATAGTGATTCGTCAAACTGAAAACTACGCATTGATTGGTCGACGTAAAGGTCATCATTTGAGAAATGTAAAAGATGGTGATTTTGTGAGTAAAAACTAGTAGTGCTTTCCATAATAAATCTTACGATTGACATAATCGTAGGTCATTAGCAAGAAACATTCATAATACGGTCATTCTTTGGTCAATCAATTCCATTTTTTTATTTAGGTAGAGTATTGCATACCTTTTGAATATCATATTATAGTTATGTTTATTATCTATCTGACTTTTATTTGCAAAATTTATGAAATTGACTTACGATAACATTTTTGTAAGGTTTTGTTGTGAAGAGGTGCTTTAGTAACATTATTGATGATTATTGTGCGTTTTTAATATAATTTTATTTATTTATCTATTTATTGGATTTAACGCAGTATCAACACATTTTAGGTCATTTTACGGCGTCCAGCTCCCCTAACCTAGCTTTCCTGGATCTTTGTCTATTACCAGTACTCACCTACCCTTCCACAAGTCCGGAAACTTCTCAATATTATCTAATCAATGGAGGAAAATTGACATTATTGTCTAATTTTCATGGAAGGGTATAACCTCCCGGGTGGGATTGGAACCCGTACCCCCTCGGGACACGAGATTCCGAATCCTGGCGCGCTACCAATTGCGCGATCGACCTGGGTTTTTTTCCATATTATATATGTCACCATTAACAAGGGAAGTTTCGCTATAAAGATCATCATACAAAATTATACATTTTGGACAATTTTAAGCACAACATGCTTGATTTAAGAAGAAACATATCCTTATATTAAAACCACCCTACTACTAAAACCATCGATTTTAAGGATCCTAATAGCGTAACTTTACTGTAGTTAAGATAATAAAAATAATTCAAATTTATTTTCTTAATACAATTATGATCACTGATTGGTAATTACAAAATATAAAAAATAATCTAATCTGTGGACAAGTAGCTTTTACTGTTCTGTTCTGAACAATTTGAATTTCAATGCCATATTGAAATGCACTTAGGATCAATATGTCAGGCTGGTAATGAGGCCGTCTGTCTCCATTACATTATAGTATAATTATATGTTCTATTTGAAATACTAGCTACCTGCTGGCTGACCTATGTTCATACATTTTAAGTATCAATTATGTTTATTTGAACGTTGGCATTATTGACCGTTATAATGACAGAGTTTCAGGTATAAAGTAGTGTTTCGATTTAGACTATTGGTTTGTTTGACTTTCTTTAGAAACATTATTGATATCAGGCTCAACTTTTTTTACCTTCTCCGCATGTCATAAAACTTTGGCAAAACGGGGAGGTAGAGTTTAACCCGAGGGGTCGTGGATTCTATTTCCGGGTGGGGCATACTTTGGAAGAGTTTGGTCTATGAAATAATTTCTACGGCCATTCTCCCTTTTACCACTGATTCTGAGTCATGTAGTCACTGACGGAAGTACAAATGACCAAGTCTTGTACAGTGTTTTCTTATTTGTTATGAAAACTAACCAAGTATAAAGTCGTGTCTTTGAATGAATATAACAACTACGTAACTGCAACCGGCTCAACACTTTGAATAAGCAAAGAAAAAAAAGTGAAATACTGAACTAAAGAACATGTATAGTACGTACAAAAAACCAACAGTTTATGTAAACATTACAATGAACTAATCATAATCATAATGACAGGGGATGCTCAGTGCATGACAATAAAATATACAGTTTTAATATTGCTATGTAATATGAGTGTATTGTTGGTGTACTGGTAAAGTGTTAGATGGCAGTACGAGCTTGTTTGACTGAGGGGGTGGTGGTTCATCCGCTACACTAATAAACCATACAATCTTTATTTTCAATACTGCGCTACCTTTAGAATGAATTGGTTTATTTAAATGTTTACACAAAGACGTTCTGATATTTTGTACGAACTATAACTCTACTTAATACATTTTTGACATGAGAAAGCAACAAAAATACTATAAAACATCGACAATAAAACTGTAATAGTTTATTTAAGTTTCGAACCCAAACAAGACAGTCAGCACTTTATGAACTTAGTGATTATTGACTATCTTTTGACAATACAGTTTTTAATATGATAAAATGATTCAAGAACAATAATCCACATTTGTCCCCCTCCACCACTTAATGACGTGTTACTTCCCTTTGGATGCAACAAATGTGAAACATAGAATTTGAGAACTATTACAGTAACATTAATTAATTTATTTATTGATTTATTAGAGTTAACAACGTGTCAACACAATTTAGGTCATTTTACGGCGTCCAGCGCACCTAACATAGCTTTCCTGGACCATTGTCTACCAGTACTCACCTACTCTTCCATAAGGCCGGAAACTTCTCCATATAATCTAATCAATGAAGGAAAATCGACATTAATGTCAAATTTTCATGGAAGGGTATAACCTCCCCGGATGGGATTCGAACACGCAACCCCTCGGGCACGAGATTCCAAATCCCGGCGCGCTACCAAGCTTTAGATGTGCCTTACACCATTTCATGGAGGGGGAAGGGGGTCTGAGGGTTTAGTGCTTCTCTTATCACATGTTGGCTGAGGCTGTTTGGTTGAAGCCTGATGTGGTAGTTTTGAGCTTGGGGGAACTGGTATTACTCCTACTTCTTCACCTATGGATATTTCTAATGACATAAGGGATATACATGTAGTAAAAAGGTTTTATGAAAATTGGGCATATCGGGTCATTGTTTGTGAGATTGTGACTTTTGTGATTTTAGTAAGTGCCCTGACTAAGTCTATTTTTGATGATCAGACGCGGGAAGTAAATCGTTTATTGGAGGGAATTTTTGGGTGGGACTTGGTTAGGTTTCCTTCCTAAGATCTATTCCAGGGTGTCCTATTTGGGGGATGTGAAACTTGGTACCAAATCAGCACTGTTGGTATAAATGACACTTTTTCTTTTGCTATGTATATTCATAATTGTTCTTCCTTAGTATTGCACTATTTAAAGTGTTTTTTATTGATATGATATCACTTTTGGTCACTTTAAACCATTGCATTAATACTTACTATGGTAGGTGTCTTTGAATGGGTGTTATGGAAGATCCAGTAGTTCTTTTGAATTCTTTTCTGTTGGTACTCATGTCTGTGATTATACTTTTAGTTACTTACTGTACATATATGTAATCGTAATATAATCTTAAAAATAATCTAACGATCACAACACGGTAAGTGTTAAGACCGCATTATCATCAGTTCGTATGTTAGGTTCATTGTCGGCAACTACAGCCCTGCGTTCAGTTACCGCGCACGTTCTGTAACGTTCTGTAACGTTCGCCAACAGTAATAATTGAACGGCCTGTTAGCAGGAAACGTTTAAGGCCAACAGCTAACGGTTTTAGTATATAGTACGCGAATATGAAACAACCTGAAACAAAATAGTTCCAGTACATTTTACAAAATAGTAACTGCCATAGCGAATAGACTATATCCGAAATTCAAATATTTGGGTTTTCCCCTCCGGTACAAACAAACTTTCACTGTTTCAATGAAAACTTGTGTAAAAAAAGAACAGTAGTATTTAATCTATAGTTCGTGTTGTTTAGTAACGACTCTCTTGTCCGCCATCTTTAAACGTTCGCATTTCAACGGATCGTTCAATTAACCATTCATAACGGTAACTGTGATTGGCTAACGCTAACTGCTAACTGAACGCAGCCCAGTAGTGAGTTCAGTTACCGCGAACGTTACAGAACGTTCCGTAACGATACATTCGGAACTCCTCGGACATTTGCTGCGAATAATCTCGGACATATTTAGACGCTATTTTGAAACTACCGGTGTTGAAGTAAACAAATATATGATCGTGTAGGCATTGAGTAATGTTTCGTTTTTAGTCCGAAAATTTTAAACATCACCCATTGCCTTAACGATATCATATTTGTGTATTAGATTAGGTTATTCGCAGCGAATGGCCGAGGAGTTCCGAATGTATCGTTATGTAACGTTCTGTAACGTTTTGTGTAATTGAACACGCTACAGTACTTTCTTCCGTTACACTCATACATGTACCGCGGGTAATTTGACTGGCGAAATCTCGTTTTCATGAATATGCATGAGGCAGAGAAGACCAATCTTCTTCCAATGAAATCGCATGTTACAATTAAGGTGGGTCGGTACCTTACTCGGAGGGAAAAACGAAAAAAAAATTATGTTCGCCGATAATAAAAAAAAGTTAGCAAGCAGATACCTTCATGCTTCTTGTTTGTTTTTCTGGTAACCTTAGCGACGTTGTCGTTTTTTTCACGACGTCATGGACGTCACAATGGTTCGCGCTAAAAACAGGCATGCAAGTACATTAAACCCACATATTTGATATATTGAATGTCCGAGGTCAATGATTATTATACCAAAATATTTCTGAAATGTTGTTGCCTACAATCATTTTGTTCCGATTATGCAAATATCACGTCAGTCGTAAAGATTGTACATTTTATCACTGAATTTAGGGTTTTCACGTCTAAAAGGTTTCACCAATTGCCGAGTTATAATGTTAATTTTCATATTAATGCAGAACGATGGTCAAATTCTTATCGCGATTTTTAAAATCTATGCACTTTTTATTTTGTTTTAATGAAATAAAAAAGGAAAGTGAACGTTCTCAGTTTTTCACAATATCGCGTTCAAAGTAAAATTACCTTCATTACAACGACGTTAACGTAACTAACG
The DNA here is from genome assembly GCA_025267735.1 of Mactra quadrangularis. NCBI lineage: Eukaryota > Metazoa > Mollusca > Bivalvia > Venerida > Mactridae > Mactra > Mactra quadrangularis. The sequence continues at coordinate 13,568,392 of CM046298.1, forward strand.
CTGACGTTGTGATTAAAGCATTTGTTGCAAAAATAAGTAGAAGCGGACTTATGTTAAATTAATTTTGTACAGATCAGATGCTGATTATCACAAGAAATTAATTTAGAACTGGAAAGAAACTATAAAACTAAATTTACAAGAAAATTACATACATAACCCAAAATCACAGCGTCAGCGCAACGTAATATTACATGTAACGTCGTTGTTTTGAAGGTAATTTTACTTTGAAAGCGATATTGTGAAAAACTGAGAACGTTTACTTTCCTTTTTTATTTCATTAAAATGACACAAAAAGTGTGTAGTTTTCAAAAATCGCGATAAGAATTTGCATTTATTTCAAAATAAACTTTATAACTCGGCAATTGGTGAAACCTTTTAGACGTGAAAACCCTAAATTCAGTGATGAAACGTACAATCTTTACGACTGACGTGATATTAAGATAATCGGAACAAAATATTTGTATGCAACAACATTTCAGAAACATTTTGGTATAATCATCATTGGCCTCGGACACTCAATACTTTAAATATATGGGTTTAATGTACTTGCATTCCTGTTTTTAGCGCGAACGATTGTGACGTTCGTGACGTCGTGAAAAAAACGACAACGTCGCTAAGGTTACCAAGAAAACAAACAAGAAGCATGAAGGTATCTGCTTGCTAACTTTTTTTATAATCGGCGAACATAATATTTTTTTTCGTTTTTCCCTCCGAGTAAGGTACCGACCCACCTTAAATACTCTTCAATAACAATGACGTCATACTGGGATTTTCTTCATCCGCTTTAGAACAATCACTCATGGAGGCCGCCAATTTGAATTGTAAACCAAACCTAAAATATAAAACGTAATTTTATTGGCTAGTTTTTCTGCAATGGTTTCATTGCGAAACTAATGAAACTGCCTCATTAGTTATATATATATAACTAATGAGGCGGTATATATACCGCATTTGTATAGCGCTCTTTCCATATTGAATATATGTTCAAAAGCGCTTCACAATCATAAGCATAATTAGGAAAAAAAACAAGTTTAAATGAAAATGAAAGTGAATAATAGATGATAAATATAATAAAAAAAACAACATAAACTGAAGAGTAATATAAAACTAAGAATTAGTGATCAATAAAGTGCTCATAGTAGTTTAAAAACAACAAAAACAACAAAACCAATGAATTTTCAACTGTAAAAAAAAAAATAGTTATTAATGATTACGAGATTTTTCTACGGAGCCCCTAAAGTGACATTTTGAAATACTTTTTAATTATCACAACTATTTCGTTTAAACGTAATATTTTATCGCTTTTTCGAAATATAATTATAGCGTGTGCTGTATTCAGGGGTGTGCATGCATACCCGTAGTTACGAGTAAACAATTTGATGGCGACGCGTGTAGAGGCTGTATCCATCGTCAATTTAAATCAATGGTACCGAAATTATGCGTGTAATTCTCCCTAAAAATCTAATTGTAGCTTATCTATTTAGCAATCCAATCTTAAAGCACAAATAACACAGACTATTCTAAATGTCAAGTTTCAAGTTAACCTAGTTTTAGAAGTGTCAACACCACACGGCGGCTCGGTACGTTGACGAAAGTTGGATGAAAAAACAACTCATGACAGTCAACAAACCTTTCTTTTTACGCTATTTGTTGTCGATTTCTTGAAACATTGATTATAAGACATTCAAATTTTGTAGAACATAGATTAATTCCTTTTAAATGATGCAATAGAGCCAGTTAAATCGTCAGTATAAACAATGCAATAGTCACTGACGTGACACATGTACGCTAAAATTGACCTCGATTACGTTTGTAACGTTTACCGCAAACGACGTCAAAGAGCTTAAGGGCCCTTTTCTCGCGTTGCGCATCATATTTCTTTTTTTCGAAATTATTATTACGTTTTTTTCGAAATAATTATTTCGTTTAAACGTAATAATATTATTTCGAAAAAACGAAATAATATTATTTCGAAAAAAATCGAAATAATTATTTTGATTTAACGAAATAATTATTTCGATTTAACGAAATAATATTACGTTTAAAAGAAATAGTTGTGATAATGAAAAAAGTATTTCAAAATGTCACTTTAGGTGCTCCGTAATTTTCTAACCGACGGTGATTTAGGTTCGGAGATGAACCACTAAGAGACAGAGACTAGCTTATAACAAATAACTTATTGTATTTGTATATACATGTATAGTTCAATATCATATGTTATTGAATAAATGATTTGATATAAACTTAGTTATTTTTTCCAACGACTGTCCCAAGAAAAAGTAACAGGGCGTGAATCAAATAACTTAATTGATGACAATTTTATTTAATATCTACTTAAAGATATTGACTCTGTTTTAGTAACCAATCAGAGCAAAGAAATGTTTCATTAAACCGGGGCCAATAAGTGTTATTGAACCTTTAACATATTTTGACCTTGTTTTCATTTTTATTAAACAGGTTTTGCAGGATTATGCAGTGAAGTGGAAATAATTATTTAAAAAGTGACTTATAGGTCCATATATAGGACGTTTATATTTTGTACTTATATTGCTTTGATCTTTAGTTTATAAATTGTCACTTTTAAAAAAAGTCTTACTCTCTACAATAAGTCATAATATATTTTTTTCCTGTTTGATTATTTACAAATAAATCGTGTCCGTAAATAACTGCATGATTAGCGAAGCAATACAATCTTTGAGCTAACTGTAATTTACGACTAGTTTTACTACTTATATTATGTGCTAAAAGTTAGGTGTGTGAAGTTGGCTTGTAGATTGTACATTGTAATTTAACTTTTAGTTCGCGAATTACTAGCTAGCTAGTGGTTGGGTTTTCAATTGGTAGTTCGTGAATTACGAGCTAGCTAGTAGTTGGGTATTCAACTTGTAGTTCGGACAAATACATAAGCATACGTTATATTTGAATTACTAGCTAGTAGATGTATATTGAATGTAAAACACTACCAACACATACTTAATAAGTTTCTTTTTTTTGCTTTTTTGTTAAAAAAAATAAAAATTAGCAAAAAAATATTTTTTGTGCATTTTTTACCAAAAAAGCAAAAAAAGACAGAAAAAATGCTAAAAAAATTTGTTTTTGCTGATTTTTTTTCCTTTTTGGTGGTTTTTTATTTTGTGAAAAAAACAAAAATTTTCATTTTTTTGCAAAAAAGGCAGAAAAAAAATGCAAAAAGTTACTTTTTTGCTGTTTTTTTTTATTTGTGAAAAAAATAAACAAAGACATTTTTTAGCTGATTTTTTTTTGCATTTAGGAAAAACTACTAGCTAGTAGTTTAAATAAAACCTATGCTGGGTCCGGTTTCACGAACGCAATCCTATCTTAAATTTCTAGATTAACCTTTAATTTGCTATTTTTAGCATTTTTAAGTTTAAGTGCGTTTCACAAACACTTTTCAATTTAATCCGATCTTAAAAAGGCTAAGTTATGAGTAAAAGTTTAATCGAGTGAACGGGTAGATTAAACTGAAAGTAAAAATTACTTAAATATAAACAAATGGTTACCGTGCGTTTAGATGTATGTTTGACTGGCTCTAGAGTCCCTAAACGACATGAATTCCGACAAATGGACACTTAGTGTGGTTTAGAAAGTATGTCGGAAGATAAAATATATCAGAGTTACTGATTTTCATCTGCTCCGATTTATTTCGTCGTTGAACTTATTCGTCTCCTTACATATAAGACGGAGTATGACAGTTTCTGCACTACTTCAAGACTTAAGTGTTGGCGGAGTTGAGTACTACTAGCAGATTAAAACGAACGAATAGATTCCTTTATATCTAGATCAATCGTCATTCTGCTAAGATTTTATTGATGACAATCATTCAACAGAAAATTGATTAATTAGTTTTATCAATTTCATTAATTCTAATTTTAATACACATTCGTCACCAAATCGCATCGTAATTCGAAGTTATTTTATCATTATTATTATTATCGTATTATATTACATTGCAATCATAGCTTTATTCAATTCCTTCATTATCCCCTAAATCTAAATACATGAACACAACAATAAATGGGACTTCGTTGCCTTTTTCGCGTAAATATTTACACCTTTATTCAGCATTTTTGCTTACAAGGCATGACCTGTTAAGTATGCTAAATTAATTCGTTGTGTCTTTTTTTAAGATTCATAGCTTGTAGATTTTAACAAAAAATTGTATTATAAACAGTTTAATATTTTCAGATGCAAGTAGCTTGCTTTAAGATTCATAGCTTGTAGATTTTAACAAAAAATTGTATTATAAACAGTTTAATATTTTCAGATGCAAGTAATGAAAGTCGAACCACTTTAAACATAGATAATGTAAACGTTTCTAACCATCATGTTCGTGCAAGACATGCTATACATTTTAAACACACTGTCCAGGCAAGCATTGAATGCAAAACCTTTTGTTAGACAGTAATAAAATGTCAAGCATATTGTAAGGCGGACATCAATCGTCAAAAGCCATTTTAAGCAATTTTCGTTCTGTTTAATGTAGGAATTGTTGTTACTCGACCAAACGGACAATAACTGACTTGTCCGAGCACTACAATTCAAGTAATGCTTTTGTGTAACTGTCTGGAACATTTACACACATTCAAAAAATTGTAAACAAAATATTTATCAAAGAGTTCTTTTATCACCTACTAGTAATAAACTTGACATACCACCTTATTTTTAAGTTAGCCAAGACGGGCATCATAGTATGCGATGCATTTTGCAGTTTTTGTTATCCAAATTAGCTCGTCTCGAAACTTAGATAATGGCCCGAAAGATATGAGATTTTGTATGAATCTTTTAACTATACCCTGATATTCTCCACAGTTAATAACCTACTTATCACTTATTATTCAATCTTCACTGATGCACAATATTGTAATTCGAAAAATACTAAACTCTACAAGTACAGCAATGGAGTTAAGGTAAAATAATTGTGCATAATAGATAAACACAAATGATTGACAAAAATATAAAAAATGGACCGAAAGTGAAAAAAATCAACATTCACGGTTCGAACCTATGCCAGACAAAAACAATGTTTCACGCTCAACAGTCTAACCGTTTACGCTATAGAGTCGATCAATGAAACACATATGACATTTAGTACTCTAAGGAAATTTTGTTGGTTTAAGTTTGGGTCGCTTATATCAACCCTAAATTTATACTTATAATGTAAGAAAGGCTTCGTGAAATCCACTTAAAATAATTAATAAGATACTCATAGTTACGGCCAAAATATTTAAGACAATCTTAAATTTATTTAAGTTATGAGAGCTTTCGTGAAACCGGGCCCTGATAATAAATCGTATTTTAACTTTTGATGAGTTGAAGCAATAAGTAGGCCATAATATCAGTGACGTTAAATGGTTCTAATTTGAATTTTACAAAAAACGACATTATCATGTATTCTTCATTGAGAATTTCTCGTTCCCAGAGTCTAGTAGGATTCTCAATTGATCGAGAATCTTAATAACCTCGGTTTACGAGAATGGTATTCTTGTATGAGATCATTAATTATTTGTTTACAATAAACACAAAATACAAACGATCCTTTTATCCCCGAAATTTATTTGAGATAGAAGTTTAATGATGTACATTTATTTGATTTTAATGTACTAATTTACTAAAACGGAAAATTAATGGCTTCTTTTGATTGTGATGATCATTGTGAATTTATTGTTTGTCCATATTTATAAATCAGAAATTTATTAAAATTATTCTAAAGTACGTTTCGGACAAATATCAAACTCTTTTCAGTAAAAGGGAAATCCTTTTATCCATTTTTATCTTCGTGAAATAAAAAAATCCCTACTATGGTATTATAAAATTCATTTTATTGTTTTGCAACGTTTCAACGCGTTCGAGCATGGTATCACTATGGGTACAAAACAGTATTAGATTCGCAATAACAAAATTTAATCTGTACTATATGGAAAGCCGTTTTTCTCATTGAAAGAAATGTAGCGGGCTTGAGCGAGTCCTTACCACATTGGACTGGTAATCATTCGATAGCCAGCCCCGCGTTTGTTCGCATTCCATCAAAAACTTACCCCGTTGTTTCCCTGAGCAAGAAATATTATCCAATTGTGGACTTTTGTCAGTTAACATTCCCTGATAAAATTTGAAGCAATCCAATTGGTAAGTAGGTCCATGCAGTTGAAATCCTCTGATTCTATCATTGATTTCCTATGTAAGGATAACAAAATATTTCATCTGATATCTTTCTTGTTTTTTTTTAAGATATTATCAGAAGTGACGAAATTTAGATAGATCTGTACCCTAAAAACACGTTGTTTGAATTTCAAACAAATTAAATGATTTACAAAGAATGTTATTTAAGATACAATTGGCAAATTGACATTAAAAGTAAGGGTAAAATCCGAGTAATCCAACTAAAAGGACTACTTATTTGAAGAGTATACAAGGGTAAATAACTGACTAAAGTCCCATATTAGTTAATTACTACGACCAAGAAACGGACCCAAAAGAGGTTAATCTAAGTTGTAAAAACGTGTTTCATAATCAAGATAAAAATATAATAAATTATAAAAAAAAGTTTTTACATTGTATAACCTTACTAGGACACGACTCTGTTGGTACATGTAGAAGTTTTTTATTTGCAGAATAATGCAACATATTTATAAAAACAAACTACATAACCATTAAATCTATGTTAAATACGCACCGAGAAAAATTGCTTCATGCTACTTAAAGACACAACTTATAAATCAGGGACATCAAAGGAAAATTGTAGTATAGTGGTTATAATTTATCATAAAAGAGGTGAAAATTTCAAGTATTATATTTTTCATGACTTTTTCGTGTTTGCTAGCAAGTAAAATAATTTGAGGCCCATGCATAGGTATATTGTATATACTGTATTTATGAATGTCTCTGACAAAATTGAGCAAGTGAATTGTTTTTGCGGCGCCTGGTTCCAAACGGTTTGTCATTCACACAAAATTCCCACCATTTTGAAAACAATGGATAAAAGATTAAATTTAGCAGACGACACCTCTCCTCGTAGCTGATCAACGATTAGACATGTGTAATAAATAATGAAGTATTTTTCTTTTCACAATTCCATCTACATTTGTCAATGGATTTCAACCAAACTTTCACAGAAGTATAGTCACCAAGTGCCCTAGTGTACCAAATCCTCTTTATCGTCCATATATGGGCCAAATATGACGGTACATACAACTCGGGAAAACAGAACAGTTTTGAAAGTCCGACTTTTCAAAAAGAAAGATAGTTCATTACTGTCACTCAGGTGTTGGCATCCGATGTCTCGCCATTTGTGTCGACATACTTTAATCACTTCAGGGCCCGGTTTCACGAACGCATTCCTATCTTAAATTTCTAGATTAACCTTAAATTTGCTATTTTTAGCATTTTTAAGTTTAAGTGCGTTTCACAAACATTCTACAATTTAATCCATTCTTAAATAGTCTAAGTTATGAGTAAAAATTTAATCGAGTGAACGGGTAGATTAAACCGTATGTAAACATTACTTAAATATAAACAAATGGTTAACGTTCCTCTAAATTTATATGTTTGGCTGGCTATATAGTCCCTAGACGACGGGAATTCCGACGAAGGGACACTTAGTGTGGTTTAGGAAGTATGTCGGAAGATAGAATATATCAGATTTACAGATTTTTACCAGCTACGATTCATTTCACCGTTGAACTTATTCGTCTCCTCACGTTTAAAACGGAGTATGACAGTTTCTGCACTACTTCAAGACTAAGTGTTCACAGAGCTGAGAGCTGAGTTTTTGTATTATTATATAAATAATAATAAAACTAGCAGATTAAAACGAAACAAAACAGTGCTTTAATATCTAGATCGATCGTCATTCTTTTCAGATTTTAGATCATTCCAACAAAAAATTGATTAATTAGTTTTATCAATTCCATTAATTCTAATTTTAATACACATTCGTCACCCAATCACACCGTAATCCGAAGGTAATTTATTATTATTTTTATATGTATTATAAAACATTGCAATCATAACTTTATTCAATTCCTTCATTATCCCCTAAATCTGAATACATGTAAACAACAATAAATTGGACTTCGTTGCCTTTCTCGCGTAAATATTTACACCTATATTCAGCAATTTTTTTCACGAGGCATGGAATATTAACTTAAAGTATGCTAAATTCATTCGTGATGTCTTTATTTAAGATTCATCGCTTGTAGAGTTTAACAAAAATTTGCACTATAAACAGTTCAATATTTTCAGATGCAAGTCATGAAAGTTGAACCATTTTAAACACAGATAATGTAAACGTTTCTGACCACCATACTCTTGCAATACAATCATTGAATGTCAAACCTAATGTAAGACAGTAAGAGAATGTCAAGCATTTTGTAAGGCGGACATAATTCGCCAAAAGCTATTTTAAGCGATTTTCGAACGGTTTAATATAGGAATTGTTGTCACTCTACCAAATGAACAATAACTGACTGAACCGTGCACTACAATTAAAGTAACGATTTTGTGTAACTGTCTGGAACATTTACACACATTCAAAAAGTTGTAAACCAAATATTTATCAAAGGGTTTTTCATCACATACAAGTAATATACTTGACATACCACCTTATAATTTTAGTTAGCACAGAAGGGCATCATAGTTTGCAATGCAATTTTGCAGTTTTTTGTTATTCAGATTAAATAACGCTCGTCTCAAAACTTTGATAATGGCCCAAAAGATATTATATTTCGTATGAATCTTATAACTATACCCTGATATCCTCCACTAATTACCTACTTATCACTTATTATTCAATCTTCGCTGATGCACGATATTGTAATTTCGAAAAATACTAATCTCTAAAAGTACAGCAATGAATTGAAGGTAAAATAATTGTGCATAATAGGAAAACACAAATGATTGACAAAAATAAAAAAGAATGGACCAAGTTTTAAAATATCAACATTCACGATTCGAACCTATGCCAGACAAAAACAATGTTTCAAGCACAGCAGTCTAACCGTTTACGCTATAGAGTCCATCGATAAAACATGTTGGACATTTAGTACTCTAAGGTAATTTTGTTGGTTTAAGTTTGGGTCGCTTATATCAACCCTAATTTTATACTTTTGTAAGAAAGGCTTCGTGAAATCCACTTAAAATATTTTATAAGATACTCATAGTTACGGCCAAAATATTTAAGACAATCTTAAATTTATTTAATTATGAGAGCGTTCGTGAAACCGGGCCCAGTTGTATCAAATATCAATTTTATCTTAAACTCAAAATGGCAAAAATTTAGTCCATCAGGGAAAAGTTAGATTTTTGCAGTTTGATACAAAGATTCATTTCTGTAAAGTTTGTAAGCGCTACATTTGAACTAGGTTCATGCACTCATTGCAGGGTCGCAATGATTATATCCATTCATAGTGAAATACTGAAATTCTACCGTGATATCCAGCCACAAAAAGCATGCAATACATGTGTCAAAATTATGATAAGTTGTGTCTTTAAGAATGACTTACAGTCAAGAAATACACTAAAGGACAGGTACATTTTAGAAGTTCTAGGGGGGGGGGGTCCGGACCCCCCTGACCTCCCCCCGCTAGAACCGCCTTTGCTATATATTGAGATATATAACAAACATAAGTGTAATGTAAGACTAATAGCTCGTGCAGCAGCTTGTTCAGTAACGACTATTAGCGAACGTTACGGGACGAGGAGTTCCGAATGTATCGTTACGGAACGTTTTGGAACGTTTAGGGTAATTGAACAGGCTACTGTAGCGTGTTTAATTAAACAAAACGTTACAGAAAGTTACAAAACGATACATTCGGAACTCCTTGGCCATTCGCTGTGAATAATCTTATCTAATACACAAATATGCGATCGTTAAGGCAATGAGTGATGTTTCAAAATTTATGAACTAAAAACGAAACATCATTCATTGCCTAAACGATCGTATATTTGTTTTCTTCAACACCGGTAGTTTCAAAATAGCGTCTAAATATGTCCGAGATTATTCGCAGCGAATGGCCGAGGAGTTCCGAATGTATCGTTACGGAACGTTTTGGAACGTTTATGGTAATTGAACAGACTACATTGTACTGGTGTAATGATCAACTTTTACAAGAACTATAATTTCTGAGCATGCGCATCGGTGTATGAATGAACATTTAGTCTATTTCAATTTATTTACTTATTTAAAAAAGTCTCACATTGCATGTTACACAATATAATACAATTAAAACATATAATTATACAGATAAAAAAACTTAAACTAATTACAACATGCTATCCATCTAAATAAAAATAGGAGAGACTATAACTATCATCAATTCAAACAATACAAATTAATAAATATTACATTATAATTAGAAGTGTAAATGTATGCACCAAACAAGTTTATAATTAAAAATAAAAACATAAGACTATAATAAAATACTAAAAAGATGGATTACTTACATAATAAGAAATTTTGACGCTTTAGAATATTAAAACAGGGCTGAGTTCAGTTACCGCGAACGTTACAGAACGTTTCGTAACGATACATTCGGAACTCCTCGTCCATTTGCTGCGAATAATCTCGGACATATTTAGACGCTATTTTGAAACTACCGGTGTTGAAGTAAACAAATATATGGCCGAGGAGTTCCGAATGTATCGTTATGTAACGTTCTGTAACGTTTTGTGTAATTGAACACGCTACAGGTTTTTGCACTGATCCTACTCAAATCTGGGTGTGTAAAAAATTGTGTAAGCTGTTCATTACATGTTAAGCTAATAAAATAATAAACTTGGGATAAGAGATTAAAACGTACTTCGTCATACAGACAACAACATAATATTACATGATAATCGTCCTTCACTACCCCACAAGTCATGCAAATTCTTTCACAGACTGGCAAACGTTCATACTGACCGGTCTCAATATAAATGGGAGCAACTCCACATCTAAACATATAATCAATTTTTATATGAGATAAGGGCCTAAAACGAATAATTTTTACTCTTATAACAATTGTGTTACATAAGGCACACACGTATATAGTAAAAATGTTTTTATTTACCTAAAATGACGACGCAATGTTTGCATCCCATTTTCAACTGTAGTGAACAAATTAAATATGTTTTTATGACATATTTAATGTTCTATGATATGAAACGAAATTGCTCGAAATATTGTGAAGTACGAGTATTATCATACATTTTTGCGATTCACACTAGACCAAAACTTCAATAAAAACAAATTGTAATAAGTTTATTTTATTTATATTTTCTTCATGATTTAGCGAATGATGCACCAGTAAACTCATTGAAAATTTTGAAACCTATTTTTCGCAATGGGCATGTATACAGTTAAAATCCTCCTCCCCCCAACGACAGATTTTTTTATGAACAAAACCATGTTAGGTGCGCTGATCAACGTAAACTATCCTTAATTGTGTTTACATCGCATTAAATACAGTATAAAATACTGAGACAGTTATGGCGTTCCATGTATAATATGCACGCTATTTGTACTCCCTTAAAAGTGCTCTAATATTTATTGCTAACAAAACTGGGACATAGTATCGTCCGACAATGACCTGTGATTTTCAAAATAAGTCGCCCATACCGTTGTTGAGGATGAGCAGTTTATTTTACCAATTATACGTAATTTATATAGTCTTATTATAGCACAAGTTCACTAAATGGTCGACAGTCAAGAGGTTAAGTGTGTGGGACAGTTACAACTTCGCTTTTGTTTTCTGTGGGTTCGAATCTCACATGTTTTCTACTTTATGTTTTAATAATATTTTACAGATTTAAGTTTTTTTCTCTCTGAGTGAAGTCTGTGAACGTTTTTTTTCTTTTGATTATTTTCTAATTTTCTTCCTTTTTTATTGGGGTTAACGCCGTGTCAACACAATTTAGGTCATTTTACGGCGTCCAGCGCACCTAATCTGGCTTTCCTGAACCCTTGTTTATAACCAGTACTCACCTACCCTTCCGTAAGGCCGGAAACTTCTCCATATATCTTATTAATGGAGGAAATTTGACTTTATTGTCAAATTTTCATGGAAGGGTATAACTTCCCCGGGTGGGATTCGAACCCGTACCCCCTTCGGGACACGAGATTCCAAATCCCGGCGAGCAACCAACTGCCAAATAGTTCTTAAAATGTATCTTCTCTAGTGATGTATTTTGCGATGTTAGAATCAAAATAACTTAAAGTTGTCTATATTTGACCGATTATTATAAAAGGCACTCGTTTAAACTTATTCATTTGATTAAACGCCTATTTCTATATTACATATTCAATGGCATTGTACAAAAAGATTAATAATAACAATAAAAAATAAGTAAAAACCCTCCACCGTAAATATATACAATAACATAAAACAAAATAAAATTCATCACACCTGATGTTATATAGTGTGATTGTGCATTTTGTTTTTCATATATCAAGTTTATAGGACCTACATTAATCTTAGTTCATGATTCGACTTTATTTTTCATTTGTTTTTATTAATTTGATATTGAAAGTTGTTGTCCTGTTAACCGGACTTGTCCTGAACAGTGTAACATAACGCCACTGTTAACCAGACAATTCCCTAAAGGTGTAGAAACATCACCTTTAAAGGGACCCCTTAGTTTAAGTAGCAATGCAATCATATAAAGCAAAGTATGTTTTGACAGAGAGAGGGGGGGCATCCTCTCATCCCGTTTGATGCGTTAATTAAGTACTTGTGATTTAATCATACACGCATCAAAGCTCATGCCTATATTTTAATAATCGGTAAAATAACTGTTAAGTAACTGTTAAGTTATTAATTAAATACATAGCAATAGCAGCACAAAAATTTATTTACAAATCTATAAATATCCCGCCTAAATGAATCATGAAGGTAGTTTGCGTTAAGCCTGGGCTGCGTTCAGTTAGCAGTTAGCGTTAGCCAAACACAGTTATCGTTACGAACGGTTAATTGAACGACCCGTTGAAGTGCGAACGTTTAAAGATGGCGGGCAAGAGAGTCGTTACCTCTATTTTATTAGAAGAATTCGGAGAGGAGGACTTGTTTTTCTTGTTTACTTGTTTTTTGTAATGTATTGATCTAAATTACCGGGAGTAACACCACCGACTTTGTTAGACCTAATCCAGAAATTAAATTTATGGGTTTTTCCGTCCGTGCATAGGCGGTACAAACAAAGTTGTCTACACATTATTGCTAAACAACACGAACTATGGATTAAATACTACTGTTCTTTTTTACACACGTTTTCATTGAAACAGTGAGAAAGTTTGTTTGTACCGGAGAGGAAAACCCAAATATTTGAATTTCGAATATAGTCTATTCGCTATGGCAGTTACTATTTTGCAAAATGTACTGGAACTATTTTGTTACAGGTTGTTTCATATTCGCGTACTATATACTAAAACCGTTAGCTGTTGGCCTTAAACGTTTTCTGCTAACAGGCCGTTCAATTATTACTGTTGGCGAACGTTACAGAACGTTCGCGGTAACTGAACGCAGGGCAGGACCCTTAAAAACTACAATTATCTATAACTACAACATCGATTTCTTGTACGACATTTACAGTGAGTTCACTGGATTTTGAATAAATACATTATCACTATGACAATGTTTTAATCAGAACAGCTTTTAATCCCTCCCGCCGGATTTTCGATTAAAAAATGCAAATATTTTGCATTACACCCTATGGGAAAGTTTTATTTTATTTATTCCTTAAAGACACAACTTTTAAATCGTGGACATAAAAGGAAAATTGTAGTATAGTGGTTATATCATAATAGTCGTGAAAATTTCAAGTATTACATGTTTCATGACTTTCTCGTGTTTGCTGGCAGGTGAAATAAATTGAGGCCCGTTCATAGGTAAATTTTGAATTTGGTTGTTTGGTAAATATAAATTATACATGTTTATGCAAACTATACATTTTTTATGAAATAATCATTGCTCTTGTATAAACTCATTTTATCCTACTATAAAACAAAATACAGTCAAGTAAAATGGCTAGGAGAAGGATAGTTATGTTTGTCACAAATGATCAACATGAAGCACTAAGGTCTTTCATTCGTGACAGAAATTGGGATGTTGTTATTGAAGTTGTAAAACTTTCTCCACCACCTAGAACACAGCATTTTCAGGGGTTTATTGATTGTCCTGAATGATTCTGTTCACCATGTATAACAAATGAGCACTTAGGACTGGTGGCCTCAAGGGAATAAAGAAAGACATATCTTGAATTCAAGATAAAGAAAATGCCTCTAAGTGTGTTTCTTGGCTATGTTATGCAATCGGGGAGTTTGGAGGGATCCAAGATACATAGACAGGAGGGCATTTGCGAGACTGGCACGAGGCAACCCCAGATTTCATCAGCGTGAGCTGATACCTAAGTGCGTACTTGCACAGTGCAAAACTTGGCTACCAAACCCTCTAAACCGTCCATATATGGGTCACAAATGGCGATAAAACAAGTCGGGAAATTAATTGTTTATCCACTGTGGTATCAACACTCGATTGCTTGTTTTTTGGGGTTTAACGCCGTTGCACACATTATATAAGTTATATCACGGCGGTCAGTCAACCGGCTCACTACTCCAGGAAAGGCTAAATCTCTAGATTTAGCTTTTAACCAACTACTAAGCGCATACTTTCGTCAGGGACTGACAACTGCGCTACATTATTAAAAATAATTGGTAGTAGGGAGAATGGCCGTAGAAATAATTTCATAACCAAGCTCCACGAGAGTATGCCCCGCTCGAAAATGAAACCTACGACCCCTCAATCAGTAGACTTGCGAGCTACCAACTTAGCTAATCGGGCGGCTGTACCCGATTGCTCGCCGTTTGTATTGACAGATTTAAATCACTTCAGTTGCATCAAAGATTTTAACTCAAACCCAAAACAGCAAATATCATTGTCAATTATGAATATTTTTCAAGTGTGTGATGAAACGATCATTATCAACACTGCATTTGAACTAGGTTCATGTAGTCATTGCAGGGCCTCAGAAAGTATGTTCATTAATCGTAACATACTGAAATACTACCGTTATATCTAGCCCGAAAAAGCGTGCAACACAGATGTCAAAATTTGCGATAAGTTGTGTCTTTAAACATTCTAAAAATTGTAATTATACTGTGTGAAAAATCTAAGCAAAACGATGATTTAGTTTTATACATGTAGATAATTACATTTTAGCGGCACATGCTTAACGAAAACTACCTAATATACGTGTTTGAACATTTATCTGTAATTTGAGTATAATTTCTTATTGTAGTATTTGATTTTTGTGACTGTGTATACACACAGCGTATAGCTATGGTAAATATATAAGTCGTATGGGTCTATAAATCTACTGGTTTGTTTGCGGAGTAAATACGCTTGTGAAACTGATTGAAAGTAATAATTGTTTTATTAAATCGCTTTCAACTGTTCCAATCCAAGATGCAGAAGCAACTGGTGATAAGATATGTGCTTATATTATGTGTTGTATTATTTATGATGTTGTCGGTGTGGGTTTCCCTACAAGCCAAAACCAGCATGATTAAAAAAAGTAAATTCTCGGAGTTTAATGACTTGGAACTGGAGTTTGACGCTGAAAAGAATTTAAATAATGACGATGGAAGCAGTGGTTTCTGCTTGGATTCAAAAAGTGCAAACAAAGCCATCAGTAGTATGGATAATTTGAAATCTTACGTTCAATATTGTGAAAATCGTAACTCAACTGGTAATGGCAAAGTTATGTCCGCATGCAAATTTTGCCAGCAGAAAAAGCCTAAGTTTTTACACAAACATAAACCTTTTGTGGCTTTGGCAAGTTTTCCAGGGTCCGGTAATTCATGGACAAGAGAGCTATTAGAATACATAACAGGTAATATGTTTAATGTTTTTATATATAGTAGGGTAAGTTAGTACTGGTGATAGAAAAGTGTCCAGAAAACCTATAGTAGGAAGAACTGGCCGTCGTATATATGACCTATATATGTGTTGATTACGACATTAAAAAATATAATATAAATAATAAAGTATTGAAATACAGAAAGACTTTCGTGCACATTGAAACGTACAAATACATACTAAAGATTACTCCTTAAACAGTAGATTCAAGAACGAATCAAGCTGTGCATATTGTACGGGCGAAATGTTAATTATACCTTATATTACTGGCAAATTATATCAGTTCAAAATACAAAGATTTTTTCCTCCTTTTCTATGGCATGACAAACGTTGCAATATTCTACATGTATACTGAAAAAATTATGTGTTACAAAAAATATTTGTCTTGTATAAAAATATATATGTTTGATAAAATACATGTATATATGTAGTTTAAAATATATATATATGTTCGATAAAAATATTTATGTCTTGTAAAAAATATATGTTGTATAAAAATCTTAAAAAATATATGTGGTATAATTAGCATGATGGGAAATAAGGTTTATTGTAACAAAGGCTCTGGTTGGTCGACACTTATATAGATGGTAATTAGAGTAAACAAACACATTTTCTATTCATTTTTAGAACGTCTGCATAGAAGGCCTTACAACGTCTGGCATCATGATAAGCAGTTTTAAATTTATAACAGTATCAGTTTATCGTAGAACACGAAACCGAGTTCACATTGTGCTTGAATCCTTAGGAAGTAACTTCCCATTTGCACCTGATCCTGCAGCGGTAAAATGTTCGAACCAGATGCATCAGTCATAGACAACTAATCTGTAGTTTGTTTGCACCTGGCATATCCCCTAAAACTATGAATTATGAGTATACTACATGTATTTGACTTGGCTGACACGACTAGTTCGACCCTTTGGCTGCTGTTGTACCGAGTACAAGGGATGGTTTCTGTTGTGTTCTGTGATACATACATGTATAACTGAGTCAAGTAACGGTTTCGGGTGTTTATTTTGTAACTGTAAGTTTTAGTACAAGCCCCTGATTGTTTATTTTATAATCCACCATATAACAGCTACATCATTGTTGACCAATCAGATCCCTTATTACAATAGACCTTATTTCCCATCATGCTAATTATACCATATATATATTTTTAAAGATTTTTATACCACAAATATTTTTTGCAAGACATAAATATTTTTATTGAACAGTACTATTGACCGGATGATTTAAACAATAAGCGATACCCTTAATTGTATAATACTACCCTAAGGTGTCATGGAGTTAAATCATTTGACTAACAGGGGTTAATAAACAAGTGACATATGGTTTCCTTGACACCAACGAACGGATTTAAGATGAAGAGCGCTTTGTTTGGTAGGCTGACGTCATCAAATATCAGTCGTACAGACAACGTAGCTAGTTGACGATAGTAAATGAAAACTTATTTGTTATTGTACTAATTATTAAAAGCTTCGATGGAATAAATTCTGTTTTAAGTTAATTTGAGGTTTAGGAACCGAATCAGACATTTACTCCAAAAAAGACGATAATTCATGCTAAATATTATTCGCCATAAAACAGGTATAAAGAACAAATTTGACCGTACCAGAAACGATTTCCCTAGTGGATTGCTTTCTTCTGCGTAATACTAACCATCATTCTAGGAATTTTGAACGGTTACAATGATTTATCTAAAAAAACTTGTGATCATATAAAACTTTTACTTTTGTCGATCAGCGCCCGCTAATAACTGTATTTACATTACGGAAAAGATCACGGCCAGTTTTCCGTACCGAAAACGGCCAGTTTTCCGTACCGAAAACGGACGTTTTTCGTGATCGGTAGAAAAAGTCTACCTCTGCAGAGCAACACCTCTGCAGAGCGACACTTTTTTCAAACTCCACCGAAAGTCGCTCTGCAGAGGTTACATAATTATGGTACAATACTGAAAAAAACTTAAACTTCAAGTAATACAATGAATGACCGCAGTATCATTACATTAAACAGCTACAGATACTATCAATATACAAATCATTTTACTGTTCTCACTATATGAACTTCTCAACATGGAATGTTTACCTTTGATTTGCTGCGGATAATATTAACACTTCATTGATTACTATATACATGTACACTGCTTAGTTTATTAACGAGATTTGACTGCACCCCTTTCCCGCGCTTATCAATTTATGTAAACACCTGTCAGATTACTACTTTTATCGCTTAAAATTTGACTGCATAGTATATCAGAGACACGTGTATCACTCCGCAGGTTAAACTGATCAGGCATTTGAATCGTCGATAGTTTTCGACTTGTGGTATAACTTAAGCCTTTCGGCAAAATCGCCAAAAGTCTAAAAGTGCACGTTGTAGCTAAGGCTTTGCTCTTTCAAATGAAACCAACATATTTTGCATACGCCGAGTAATAAAGTCATGCCAAGAACAAGATACACTATTCGCGTCAAATTTTATACCGTTAAATCGAATAAACTGAGTAAAACGAACGAGGATATTGACGCATGCATTCGATCATCAAACGTTTTTTATGCAGTCAAATAGTCACCCGGCTAGCTCAGTTGGTAGCACGCAAGTCTACTGTTCGAGGGATTGTGGGTTCGATTCCCGGGCGGGAAATACTTTCGTGTAGTTTGGTCATGAAATTAAATCTACGGTCATTCTCCCTCCTACCCATGATTTTTAATTATGTAGAGCAGCTATCAGTAACTGACGAAAGTATGCGCTTAGCAGTTGGTTAGCAGCTAAATCCAAAGATTTAGCTTTTCCATGAGAAGTGAGTAGGTTGTCTGACCGCCGTTATATGACCTATACAATGTGTTGCTACGGCGTTAAACCCAACAAACAAACAAATAATGCATTCAACCCGTATGAGTATTCCGGAAGTAGATCTAGTCATTAAAAAGCGCGTATTTTTATTCATCATAACACCTATAGTACAATCATTATTGATCACGTGAATTTTTTAGCGCCGTGTCAACACAATTTTAGGTCATTTTACGGCGTCCAGCGCACCTAACCTAGCTTTCCTGGACCCTTGTCTATAACCAGTACTCACCTACCCTTCCACAAGGCCGGAAACTTCTCCATATTATCTTATCAATGGTGGAAAATCGACATTATTGCCAAATTTTCATGGAAGGTTATAACCTCCCCGGGTGGGATTCAAACCCTCACCGCTCGGGCACGAGATTTTAAATCCCGGCGCGCTACTTACTGCGCTATCGACCCGGATTTTTTTATCACGTGACGTAACGTCTATTGTGTACTGTAGTATGTAATTATTGTGACTTTTGTATCGAGTAAACTAAATCTGTTTAATCGTGATGTTCATAATCGGCCTACGACCTTTTTATTCGACAAACAAAAAGATGTTGGTGTGATTTGAAAGAGCAAAACCAAAGCTTTGTACGCGTGTAAAAATCTGTGAAATAAATTAATAATGGTGGAGAAACTCTGAATAGTGCACGCTGCCTATGAGCTGATCATTTTTTACTATTTTTTTCTCTATTTCAGGAGTATACACAGGCAGCATTTACACTGACAATGCAGGAAATTTTGCTGGTTCCAAAAAATGTCCAACACGCGGAGATACATATATTATTAAAACACACAGGCATGACTATGCAACCGATCATCCGGACTGTAAAAAGCTTGGAGCGAAAAAAATCATATATGACAAGGCGATTTATATACTTAGAAATCCATACAACGCTATGATGTCGACATTCAATTTACTTGCAGTAAAAAGCAAAGTAGGATTAGCAAAGAAAGCTGACTTTCTTTCCACCAGTACGTAAACACGTGTTTATATACTGACGCAAATTTTTGACACTTAAAAAATATCTATACATTTTCCTATATATATCATTCTTTATGATAGAAACAAAACCTTTGCTTGGGCAATTTAAGTTGTGGGGGCGTAGGCCGGGTCCGCCCCCCTTGGACCCGCCTATGCTGGCGTATCATACTTATTGTTCAGAAGCACCAACATAAATTCTAAGGATAAAACTTATAACAACACAAGGCGGTGTATGGCATATAATATATTGTCGCATTCGATAGGTAAAGTTTACAAACGACAGTGGTGCCCGTGACAGTGAAGTGCAGATGCAAAGCAATGATTAATACTCCCATCACCGAGCCGCCTGAACGGCGCTCGAACTTACTCAATATTGTACATCATAAACTGCATGTTTCTAAGTCCCGAAAGATAACTGTCTAGATAGCGCAAGTACTCATGTAACAAGTTGACTATAATTATGTCAAAAGTATGTATAAGTTCAATCTGTCGCACATAATTTGTCATGGTGACAGCCAATCTGATTAAAACCCGATCTAAAGTTTTCCGATCGCCAATTCGGTGCTAATTAAGATCTGGTCGTTTTTTTACGAGGGTCACGTTCAGGTGAACTATTCTCATTATGACATTCGTCACGAAATCGTTAAGTTTAGTAATTTGTTTACATCGTCTACATAATGCAATTTGAAATGAGCCGTCCAATAGCAGTCTGTGAAAAATACCACGGTCAAATCAGCGCGAAAACCTTAATCTAATCTAGTCTAAAAATAGAAATTACGAAATCAAAATGCTATAAATAGTGTTTCGTCAAGATGAAAGCTACGCATTTATTGGTTGACATAAAGGCCATCTCGACGTGACCCTCCTTTGGAACCTTAGAGATCCTGTACGTCACCGCTCTACATGATAGCTTTTTACGGAAATTGGGTGACAGCGTAACGGCACAAAGGTTAGGATAAACAATATCCTAACATAAATTCCAAAATAATTTTTATATATTTGTAAGTGATGCATTCAGTGTATAGATGTGATAGTGAAAATATAAAAAACTCAACAAATAAGACATTTAGAAAGAAATGAAAGCATTTAACTAACCTTGAAATTGCCTTCCGAACGTCAGTCCAAACACATAATTAAAGTTCTTTTTTCATAAATCCAAATGTTGATATCGGATGTCCATGTAACATATTACAATGTCTTAGGGTGAATTACACAAAAAGTATTTCAAAATGTAAATTTCATAGTTTATCTCAACACAACCATTACACTTTTTACACACAGGTGCCCAGTGCAATTTTCCCCTCATATTGTATGTTCTATGTATGTGATAAGAAGGAAAAATTCATCGGGCTCCTGTGGTAAAATTGTAAATAAAATCATGTGAGAGTGTTATAATGAATTATCAAATTTACATTTAGGAAATACTTTTTGTGTGATTCACTCTAAGACATTGTAAAATGTTATATGGACATTCTATAACATCATTTGGAATTATAAAAAAGAACTTTCATTATGTGTTTGGACTGACGTTCGGAAGGCCATTTCAAGGTTAGGATAAATGTTTTCATTTCTTTCTAAATGTCTTATTTGTTGAGTTTGTTTTATATTTTCACTGTCACATCTATACATTTAATGCATCATTTACAAAATATATAAAAAATATTTGGAATTTATGGATATTTTGATATTATTAGTTACCCCACCCACTTGATAGATTTTTTCAATTTCAACAAATGATAAATCCTTAAATCGTAAGTTTTCGTATGCGTGTATTGCATATGATGTATTTGAATATTCATGTACATCAATTTTTTAATCGTGGCAAATTATTGTACTTTTAATTTAGGACTCGTTCGTTTGTGGGGAATCACATAAGTCTGCAATATTGTGGCACAGTTTCAAAGTATTTATTCTTATGCAAACAAAATCAATACTTCAGTACGCGTAATTTGCCGAAAGCTTCCTATAAAGCGCGATTTACAAACGAAGACAAAAATAGACAGTAAATATGGAGTTAAATATATTCTTGCATGAAGTTCAAGCTCAGAGGTGCGTTCAACAATGCGAGCGCTCGAGCGAGTGCCTGCTTCGCAAATTGTTAGGCTATTGAACGACTGCAAGCGCTCGCTGTAAAATCCAAGATGGCGTCAAACAGGACATTATTGAAAATAGCGGGTGGGGAAACAATTATTTTTGCTGATACACGAGATCTTTCACATTCATTTTTATCTTATATCAATCATTATGATACAATTTACTGTACCAAATAAATTCCATTATATGCATTGCGTGGATAAGTTATGTGGAACAAGTAACACACAAGTTTGCGTCCCACTGTCCAGGGATAATTCTTTGAGATCAAAATTTATATTTTCCAGCCGCCATCTTTGATGTCTACGTTGAAATACCTCTTGAGCTGAATCGCGAGCTCTTGCGAGCACTCACGCGGACGCCCGTGTTCAGAAAGAGAGCGCTCGATGTCACCTCCAGCGCTCGCATTGTTCAACGCACCTCAGGTTAATATTGTCGGACAATACTTCGTGGTAAACTGATAGGACGGTCGGTCGTTTTTTTATTGTTAATCAATTTTATTTTATTTTGTCAAACTTTCCATATAAAATGACAATAATGTCAATTATATGTCTTATTAATTTCAGGATGGGAAAAATATGTATCGACAATCAAGATTTGGAAGGTAATGACGCAGTATTGGTTAACTCGGAGTAATATTCCTGTACATGTTATAGTGTATAATGAGTTAACAAAAAATACAACCAAAGCGTTGTATAAAATATCAAACTTTCTAGGTTTAAATACTACATATATGGATCTTTACTGTGCTAAGTACTGTTTGAAACCTAAATATCATAGAGTTAACAAACCGGATTGGATGACATCATCGTATCTGTACGATGAGAAATTGAAACAAATGGTAAATACTGTTATACGCCAAGTCATTGATATTTTAGGGACCACAGAATACAAGAGTATTATACCTGAATTAGAGACATATATCATGGAATAAGATACATAATCTGGTGATTAATTCTTTCTATTGAAGTTTAATTTACCTTAATAGCGACACGATCCTTGGTCATAGTTACTAAATGTATATATACATATCAAGTTATAAAGACCATAAGAGTTCAGCACTTATGGTCAATACTGACGGAAATATGTGAAAATAATCTAAACTTAAAATTGGTGTGTGGTAAAAAAAATATTTGTAGGATAATAAAAATTGTGATACAAAAAGATAATATTTATTTTGTATAGAAATATACATGTTTGATAAAGTATTTATCTCAACTGTAAAACATATTTGTTTTGTATGAAAAAATATATGTTGGATAAAAATATATATGTGTTGTAAAATATATTTGTTGTATAAAAATCTTAACAAATATATAATTATGTGGTATAATTGGCATGATGGGTAATAAGGTTTTATTGTAACAAAGGCTCTGGATGGTCAACAGTAATGCAGACGGTACTAAGAGTAAACAAGCCATATTTTTGGGGGGTTTTTAGAAAAAAAGTTCAATTCAGTGATTCTGCTGATTCGTCTACCTACGATTTCCAAAACAAATAAAGCGGGAAATGAAAACGTACATGTAGGACATTTTTGTTAATGCAAATCTAATGGTTGATTTAAGTAGATGGATGCCTCCCTGCAATCGTACGGGTTGATGTACTTTAAGTGTAAGTCTAATTTAAAAATCAATTAAAAAACGCTTTATCTGATACAAGTTATGTTTGGCCTTTGTGGCCATTTGACCAAATCGATTTACTCAAATTGTAACTAAAATTGTGACCTGTAAATTGTATAAATACCTCAAAGATAATCAATACATGTGATTAAACACTTTTCATGTGAGTGTTTAAGTAATTATTGTGCAAACGGCATTCCATAAGTGTAGACTATAAACACGATTATTTACAGTATTGCATTATACATAGTATTACGTGTATATGACCGTACCGTTTCAGGAATGCGCTGTTGAACGTTCCAACTTGTCACGGCTCACAGAATAAAATCGGGCTATACAGTCAAACAAAATTTGTCGATTTACAAATGAAGACGACAAAGACTGTAAATACTGAGTTTAATATTTTCAGAATATTATATTGTTAATATTTTTCTCAACTTTCAAATCATGAATCATTACATGGTGACTTCATGTGTAAAAATGTTAATAATTATAGTCTGATTTTATCCGGTGAGCCGTGACTGCACTTTTGTATTTATAGATTTTTGGAATATTCCTATAAAAAGGTAACATAGCTTATTAACCATCCAACTGATTACAGGATTTATCATAATTATTCAAGTTTGATTTTAGTGACTCAATAGTCGTGGCGGTAAGACACTTGGATTGATAGACATTGCTTTTGCTACCCCGGGTTCGAATCCTGCTTAATATCCTTTATTCTTTTTTCATTACTTTTATTCTTTTATTTTTTGCAATCATGGAAACGTACAACTCGAAATCTCTGTGCAGCACGAAGCCAACTGATATAAAATAGAATATGCATATTTAGCTGAGTTTGTGCTTAGTTATTACTTTGATGTCATACACTTAACTGTCTCGATCGTGTCTTACAGAAATGATTCTATGCACATGCATTTTATAAGAAAGAGAAGTGAAATGGAATGCATGTAACTTTGGCACATTCGTTCGATTGTATCCTAATTTGATTTCTATTCAGCCCCTGCACATGTATTATTATTCGGTTGTATGTAAATTGCTGGATATAAAAAATAAAGAACAAGGAAATAAAACAAATAGAAATTAAACAAAATCAAATTATAGCACAACAATCATTATATGATATATACAAATATACATGAATTTAATAATAAATTAAAAAATGTGGAGGCGGTGAGGTTCGAACCACTGCAGTAAAATTTATGCATTGGTCCTATGTTCTGACTCGTTACCGACTGCGCTATTTTGAACAATGATTTTGAACTATTATATCATGCATATATACTTGAGATATTATAGTTTGTATTGATTTTAGTGTAGTATTTACTGGTTACCTATCGTCATGGTTATGATTAGACTCATCCAACATGTCACGGCTCACCGAATGAAATCAGACTATATACAGTTATGATATTGTGATAGAGTGTATTCAGTTACTGTGAAGTTAATAAAATTTTGAGAAAAATGGACTTTTCACGTACTTACTCATTCGAAACGACCTCAGCTATCTGCTACTGAGATATACATACTGTGCGTTTTGTAAAGGGAGGTAACACCGAGTGTAGTTTGGCGACAGTTTTGGCTGATTGATCTCCCTTGTTGGAACAACGCTGAAGCGTTGCGCTCTGTTTTAGTAGTCAGGTTTTGATAATGTATGCTGCATGCGGCACTGCTCGGTTATATTGCTCTACACAACTCTCAGAAATTCATTAGGATCGCCATATTGGCTAGACTAAAACGTGAACCTATTCGATAATACAGCCAGACACGAGCAAACAGTCTACATCGTCTAATTATACAATGTACGCTCATACATATTCTATCTGGGGGACGGTCTAAATCACTGACTGGTACACGGACACCGTATACAAAGAAAGATTATCGGTTCATGACTGATAATGATCTTGTTATATTGTTTTAGGTGCTTGTGTTTTAGTAAACATAAATAAGTTGTTTTGATCAACGGCCAGTTAGCAATGTTTTTTAACTTTATGAAAGGAAGCAATTTATTCGAATTAAGTAAAGATTTATGAACTTTTCTATTTAAACATGAAATGTTTTACATGTTCTGTATTATACCTCTTTATATGACACAATGCTATATAATTATTGGGCTCTTATTCGTGCTCTTTGATGCTTTTGCATGTATTGTATAGACCAACGGAGACGTATTAAGCTTAACCAAAATGCTATATCACGCATAAGAAAGGATGAAAAATTATGTTACATGTATTTCATGGTTCGATATAAATGGTAGTTTGTGAGTACATGTAGTTGACTTTAAAATTGTTGTATCGGACAGTCTCATATCCTCAGTGGACTGTCCGTTGTATTCCTTTAATCTGCAATAAAATTCTGCAATAGTATAAAAGAGTAACTGTATTATCTAGTCTATGATTCATACTGATGACCGCTTAAAAAACACTGATGTCATTGCTTTCGTATGTATTATTAGTTACACAGTCAGTTACTGATCGGATACGGTGTGATACCGGGTCAGTAAATTAATATTGGGTGAGAGCGTAGCGAATATGTAGAAAATGATTATGATCATATTGAAACAGTTTCTGTTTAACAATATAAAACCAATTTTTACATCTGGAACTACCAGAGGCAGCGGCCCAGTTTACAATCCGTTTATTTGTTCTTGTATGATCTAGTGCACTAGGTTTACTCCAAAAATTTGAAATACATTTCGATTGACGGACAATAGGAGGAAACCAACCCATATCACCAATGATAGCTGCGTTTGGTATAAATGTATTTCCAACACCAAGATAGAAACGCATTGCTCTATTATAAATTGCTTGAAAACAAGATTATGTTTTAAACCCCAAATCGCAGCACCATTTGAAATGACAGGCCACACAATAGAATAATCCATTCGAACAAATAACTGGCGAGCTTTTCAAGTGTGTCAAAAGGATTTGCGGAAATGTGTTAACATAAAACGCTGATATTTCGTGTGATGATAAAATATTGTTTATATGGTTTGAAAAAAGATGCCTTTTCTATGTAACTTTTAACAGATATGTGCTGTACAATGATTGCATGAAAAATCCAATAAAATGTCGGCAGTAGAAATCGAAAGGATTTTTGTTACGTGACTTTTGCCCATTGCTACAAAAAACTACCTATCACAATATCACGGCGTTGAGACGCCGTGAAATAAAAGAAGTTCTGTATAAACGTTATAAGGAACACCTCCTAAAGATTTACATTTTGCTATTACCAAACATAAAGCACGAATTGCACTCTGAGCTACAGTCTAGGTCATAACATTAAAATGTAGATGTTCAGTCAATACAAGACCAAGATACGTATATTTATTAACAATATGTATCACATTGTTGCCACATTAAAACATATAATCAATTTTATATGAGATAAGGGCCTAAAATGAATAATTTCACTCTTATTACAATTGTGTTACATAAGACACACACGTATATAGTAAAAATATTTATTTACCTAAAACCACGACGCAATGTTTGCATCCCATGTTCAACTGTAGTGAACAAAGTGAACATGTTTTTATGACAGATTTAATGTTCTTTTATATGTAACGAATCTTGTGATGAATTGTCATAAGATAACAACTTCACATAATTTTTTTTAGGAATGAGTTTTTTTTATTTATATTGTCTTCTTGATTTAGCGAATTATGCACCAGGAAACTCAGTGAATAATCGCTCGACGTAAAATATCCTTAATTGTGTTTACATCGCATTAAATACAGTATACACTTATTTCATGGCTGTTTGGGGAACAGTCAAAACTATTTTCCCGAGGTATCAGGGACAACTTAAAAACTGTTGCCCGAGGCCGTTAGGCCGAGGACAACAGTTCTTAATGTTGTCCCTGATACCGAGGGATAATAGTTTTGACTGTTCCCCAAACACCCATGCAATAAGTGTTTTATTACCTAATGCAAGTGCAGGTATAACATGGCAATAAAGATAGTTTCAGAAGCGGATGACATTACGTGTGCTTAGCGAGTCCCGATTCTCAACAAAAGTTCGAGATCCCTCTCTTCAATGTCTTCAAACAGCGACATTTCGTAGATATTTTCAACAGAATTTACTTTTTTTCTACTTATCGTTTGGTACCTCTAAAGACCATAGACGTAGGATATTATTCTACGTCATTGCTAAAGACGTTTGCAATGATCTCGCGCATTGGACGCTTGTAGTTTTTTTATGCGGTTACTTCCCTTGGCACTACACTCTATGAAACATATCGCACGCGAGGGAAACAGTTCGCACGCGAGGGCAACAGTCAAAACTGTTTCATGCGCAGTGGCGTTGCGCAGTAAAACATAACAGGTTTAATCCGGTTTCACTCAGAATAGTTGAAAAACAGTTAAAAATAGCAAATTGACATTTATATAGAGCATTAGGTAATAATATAAAATACTGAGACGCTATAATATGCACGCTATTTGTATAGTGCGTATATATTGACCCCGACCTGACATATCACATTTGCATGTAATAATTATCTACGCATATCCCGACGAAAGTCAGTACCACGCCTATTCTACACTTCGGCAGCGATCGTAAAATTATAGAATAATGTCTGTGTGTTAAGTTTTGACTCATACATGTAATCCTCATGGTCACGCTTTAATTGAGCATTAATACTACATTCGTATTCAATGTAATGAATATTCTTGCATAAAGGTCAGGTCGGGTCAAACTTTACGCACAATACTCCCTTAAAAAGTGTTCATATGTTTATTGCTATCAAAGCTGTGACATAGTAACGTCTGACAACAACCTGTGATTTTCACAGCGTATAGCTATGGTATATATATAAGTCGAATGGGTCTATTAACCTACTGGTTTGTTTGCGGGGTAAAAACGCTTGTGAAACTGATTGAAAATAATAATTGTTTTATTAAATCGCTTTCAACTGTACCAATCCATGATGCACAAGCAGCTGGTGATAATATATGCGCTTATAATGTGTGTTGTATCATTTATGATGTTGTCGGTGTGGGTTTCTCTACAAGCCGAAACCAGGATGAATAAAAACAGTAAATTCTCGGAGTTTAGTGACTTGGAAGTGAAGTTTGACGCTAAAAAGAATTTAAATGATGACGATGGAAGCAGTGGTCTCTGCTTGGATTCAAAAAGTGCAAACAAAGTCATCAATAATATGGACACTTTAAAATCTTACGTTCAATATTGTGAAAATCGTAACTCAACTGGAAATGGCAAAGTTATGTCTGAATGCAAATTTTGCCAGCAGAAAAAGCCTAAGTTTTTACACAAACATAAACCTTTCGTCGCTTTGGCAAGTTTTCCAGGGTCCGGTAATTCATGGACAAGGGAGCTATTAGAATACATAACAGGTAATATGTTTAATGTTTATATCTTTTATATATATATATATATTAATTCAATAAATTGTTTTTCTTTTTAGGAAAGTTGTTCTGTCAAATCATTGCTTGTAGATGTGTAGGGTCTTCTGTGCCAGTTTTGTTCTTGATTTGGCCGTACATTATAAGGTGGGGTGTCTGTATTTGTATGTTGTTGGAAGTATTGATTTCTGTTTCTATAATTATGGTTGTAACGTGTCGGTATTGTAGATATAGGATGCCTTTGTCTTTCAGAAAAACTTTCCATATTTTGATTAAATCGTCGTTCATTCATATCATATATTTGGTTGTTTCTTACATTACGAAAATTTGAGATGTGTGATTCAACATTTCTATTTTCAAAATCTTTATAGTATGGGTTATTTCCAGTACAGTGAAATTTTTCAATAAATTCTTGTTCATAATTTGCAAGTTACTATGTTTACAACGTCATTTTGATATATTAGTATATTTCCCTCCTGAAGAAAAAGTGTGAGACATTTGTCTACACATCTTTTTGTTTTATACATTATATATATTTAAATTGGTTTTATCGTCGTATTTTACACATATTAAGGTTATATATACGACGACCAGCTCTTTCTGCTATAGGTTTCCTGGACACTTTTCTATCGCCTACTAACTTACTCTACCACGAAGCTGACTACTCATGTATATGGTATGACCTATCGCGACCGGTCTCGAACCCGCGATCTCCGGATTCGATGTCAGGCATGCTAATCACTACGCCACGGCCGCGGATGTAAACTTTTATATTTAATTTTATTTTTGTTTTTAACGGCGCTATAAAAAAGGGTGTATCCTGTTAGCATATCGGCTAATTCAGTGAAAGATTGATTTAATTAACTGAATGAGCTCCAAAAAAACCGACAACATATATCATGAGTATAACATATTAACTAAATATATAGAGAATATTAGGTTAGTGCCAATCTGTATCTAGTTTATCCGGCAAGTTGGAGAAAGGTTTATTCGGCGAGGCTTGCCGAGTCGAATAAACCTTTTGGAGACGAGCCGGATAAACTAAGTACAGATTGACACTAACCTAATATTCTATTTATCCTACTCGCATTTGCTTGAATGACTAATTTAAAATCCGAAAATTCTGCGTTTAACATGCTTTAAATTCAGATCATGGCCGAATTGTTCATAGCGCAGTAATTGTGTAAAACGGTCTTTTAACTGTTTGCGCGTCAAGAAATAATTCCGATGATTGACTCCATTATATATTAGTAAAGGTAATATTTTAAATGAAAGAAGCGAAAATACTAAATAAACTCGGTTTAGAAATAAACAAGGAAAAAATCATTTTTGGACGAATAAATCACTTGCGAATTTTCCGAGGACGAATCAGTTTTTATGACGTCATGTAAGCGAAGTTTGTTGTCAACATAGCGGTCGTATTTAGGAGCGTTTGTAGGATTCGTCATTTGACGCGTTTACTATTATTTATCATGGATTTAACCAATATTATCAGGATAATTTGTTATTCAAACTTTAAATAGACGATAGGATATATGGATGAAAGGATTATTAAGGGAAATACACTCGCAGCGACGCTGAAAGATGTCAACCATTTTCAGAAAATGGCCAGGACGGTCTGTGTCGTGGATGACGATGATGATTTTTGAAGCCAGTTTCATTATATTTAATTTATGCGTGGCTTGGCTTTGGTAAAACAATAGTCAACCAGGTCCAATAACTTGGCACAACATTCGATGTTCGATATTCGATATTCAATATCGAACATCGAACCAGTTCGACGTTCGACATTAGCATAATGTGCGAATATCGAACTGAAATTGAATATCGAACCAGCTCGACGTTCGACATTCGCAAAAATTATCCAAATATCGAACTGAGATTGAATATCGAACCAGCTCGACGTTCGACATTCGAATATCGAAATGAAATGGAATATCGAACCAGTTCGACGTTCGACATTCATTTATAATAGCCCGAATGTAGTTCTGAGGTTGAATATCGAACCAGCTCGACGTTCGACATTCGAATATCGAAATGAAATGGAATATCGAACCAGTTCGACGTTCGACATTCATTTATAATAGCCCGAATGTAGTACTGAGGTTGAATATCGAACCAGCTCGACGTTCGACATTCATTATTAACAATAATGCGAATGTCGTTCTGTGGTTGAATATCGAACCAGCTCGACGTTCGACATTCATTAATAATAGTCTGAATGTAGTTCTGAGGTTGAATATCGAACCAGCTCGACGTTCGACATTCATTAATAATAGCCCGAATGTAGTTCTGTGTTTGAATATCGAACCAGCTCGACGTTCGACATTCATTAATAACAATAATGCGAATGTAGTTCTGTGGTTGAATATCGAACCAGATCGACGTTCGACATTCATTCATAATAGCCCGAATGTAGTTCTGTGGTTGAATATCGAACCAGCTCGACGTTCGACATTCATTAATAATAGCCCGAATGTAGTTCTGTGGTTGAATATCGAACCAGCTCGACGTTCGACATTCAATAATAATAGCCCGAATGTAGTTCTGTGGTTGAATATCGAACCAGCTCGACGTTCGACATTCATTAGCCCGAATGTAGTTCTGAGGTTGAATATCGAACCAGCTCGACGTTCGACATTCATTAATAATAGTGCGAATGTAGTACTAAGGTTGAATATCGAACCAGTTCGACGCTCGACATTCATTAATGATAATGATGCGAATGTAGTTCTGAGATTGAATATCGAACCAGCTCGACGTTCGACATTCATAAAAGATAGTCCGAATGTAGTTTTGAGTTTGAATATCGAACCAGCTCGACGTTCGACATTCATTAATAATAGTCCGAATGTAGTTCTGAGGTTGAATATCGAACCAGCTCGACGTTCGACATTCATTAATTATAGTCCGAATGTAGTTCTGAAGTTGAATATCGAACCAGTTCGACGTTCGACATTCATTAATAATAGTCCGAATGTAGTTCTGAGGTTGAATATCGAACCAGCTCGACGTTCGACATTCATTAATAATAGTCCGAATGTAGTTCTGAAGTTGAATATCGAACCAGCTCGACGTTCGACATTCATTGATAATAGTCCGAATGTAGTTCTGAGGCTGAATATCGAACCAGTTCGACATTCGACATTCATTAATGATAATGATGCGAATGTAGTTCGAGATTGAATATCGAACCAGCTCGACGTTCGACATTCATAAAAGATAGTCCGAATGTAGTTCTGAGGTTGAATATCGAACCAGTTCGACATTCAATAATAATAGTCCGAATGTAGTTCTGAGGTTGAATATCGAACCAGCTCGACGTTCGACATTCATTAATAAAAGTCTGAATGTAGTTCTGAAGTTGAATATCGAACCAGCTCGACGTTCGACATTCATTAATAATAGTCCGAATGTAGTTCTGATGTTGAATATCGAACCAGTTCGACGTTCGACATTCAAAAACAATAGTCCGAATGTAGTTTTGAGGTTTAATATCGAACCAGCTCGACGTTCGACATTCATTAATAATAGTCCGAATGTAGTTCTAAGGTTGAATATCGAACCAGTTCGACGTTCGACATTCATTAATGATTTTGATGCGAATGTAGTTCTGAGATTGAATATCGAACCAGCTCGACGTTCGACATTCATTAATAATAGTCCGAATGTAGTTCTGAGGTTGAATATCGAACCAACTCGACGTTCGACATTCATTAATAATAGTCCGAATGTAGTTCTGTGGTTGAATATCGAACCAGTCTGACGTTCGGACGACTTGTTTCAGCGGGGATACCTCGATTGGGCCCTTGGCCGCGCTTGAATCAGTGGAGCACGGCCTGTTTCTGCGGGGAAAACCTCGGCTTGGCCCTGGGCGGCGCTGGAATCAGCGGCATGCGGCTTGGATCAGCGGGGGAACCTCGGCTGGGCACTCGGACGGGGCTTCAATTGGCTCTGTGGGCTCTGTGGGCCTTCTACCGGGGTCTACGCGGCCTGCCGCTAATACCTGCCTGGTTGGCTTGATTGTAGCAGAGGCAAGCAAGGGACACCGGGGTTTACCTCGGCTGCAAGCCAGGCGCGCTTGTATCAGCGGCGGACGGCTTGATTCGGCGGGGAAACATCGGCTGGGCCCTTGGTCGCACTTGAATCAGCGGAGCACGGCTTGTTTAAGCGGGGAAAGCCCGGCTAGACCTTCGGCCGCGCTTGAATCAGCGGCGAACGGCTTGTTTCAGCGGAGAAACCTCGGCTGGACCCTTGGTCGCGCTTGAATCAGCGGAGCACGGCCTGTTTCAGCGGGGAAACCTCGGCTGGGCCCTGGGCGGCGCTGGAATCAGCGGCAGGCGGCTTGGATCAGCGGGGAATCTCGGCTGGGCTCTGCTCGACGTTGATGCGAATGTAGTTCTGAAGTTGAATATCGAACCAGCTCGACGTTCGACATTCATTAATAATAGTCCGAATGTAGTTCTGAGGTTGAATATCGAACCAGCTCGACGTTCGACATTCATTAATAATACTAATGCGAATGTAGTTCTGAGGTTGAATATCGAACCAGTTCGACGTTCGACATTCATTAATAATAGTCCGAATGTAGTTTTGAGGTTGAATATCGAACCAGTTCGACGTTCGACATTCATTAATAATAGTCCGAATGTAGTTCTAAGGTTGAATATCGAACCAGTTCGACGTTCGACATTCATTAATGATAATGATGCGAATGTAGTTCTGAGATTGAATATCGAACCAGCTCGACGTTCGACATTCATAAAAGATAGTCCGAATGTAGTTTTGAGTTTGAATATCGAACTAGCTCGACGTTCGATATTCATTAATAATAGTCCGAATGTAGTTCTGAGGTTGAATATCGAACCAGCTCGACGTTCGACATTCATTAATAAAAGTCTGAATGTAGTTCTGAAGTTGAATATCGAACCAGCTCGACGTTCGACATTCATTAATAATACTAATGCGAATGTAGTTCTGAGGTTGAATATCGAACCAGTTCGACGTTCGACATTCATTAATAATAGTCGACATTCATTAATAATAGTCCGAATGTAGTTCTGAAGTTGAATATCGAACCAGCTCGACGTTCGACATTCATTGATAATAGTCCGAATGTAGTTCTGAGGCTGAATATCGAACCAGTTCGACGTTCGACATTCATTCATGATAATAATGCGAATGCAGTTCTGAGGTTGAATATCGAACTAGTTCGACGTTCGACATTCATTAATAGTAGTCCGAATGTAGTTCTGATGTTGAATATCGAACCAGCTCGCCGTGCTCCGCTGATTCAAGCGCGACCAAGGCCCCAGCCGATGTTTCCCCACCAAATCAAGCCGTCCGCCGCTGATTCAAGCGCGCCTGGCTTGCAGCCGAGGTAAACCCCGGTGTCCCTTGCTTGCCTCTGCTGAAATCAAGCCAGACAGGCGCGTATCATCGGCAGGCCGCGTAGACCCCGGTAGAAGCCCGCAGAGCCCGCTGAAGCCCCGACCGAGTGCCCAGCCGAGGTTCCCCCGCTTATCCAGGCCGCCTGCCGCTGATTCTAGCGCCGCCCAGGGCACAGCCGAGGTTTCCTCGCTGAAACAAGCCGTGCTCCGCTGATTCATGCGAGGCCTAGTGCCCAGTATAGGCTTCGCATCATTATTGTTAATGAATGTCGAACGTCGAACTGGTTCGATATTCAACCTCAGAACTACATTCGGACTATTATTAATGAATGTCGAACATCAAGCTGGTTCGATATTGAACCTCAAAACTACATTCGGACTATTTTTAATGAATGTCGAACGTCGACCTGGTTCGATATTCAACTTCAGAACTACATTCGCATCAACGTCGAGCAGAGCCCAGCCGAGATTCCCCGCTGATCCAAGCCGCCTGCCGCTGATTCCAGCGCCGCCCAGGGCCCAGCCGAGGTTTCCCCGCTGAAACAGGCCGTGCTCCGCTGATTCAAGCGCGGCCAAGGATCCAGCCGAGGTTTCCCCGCTGAAACAAGCCGTCCGCCGCTGATTCAAGCGCGGCCGAAGGTCTAGCCGGGCTTTCCCCGCTTAAGCCGTGCTCCGCTGATTCAAGTGCGACCAAGGGCCCAGCCGATGTTTCCCCGCCGAATCAAGCCGTCCGCCGCTGATACAAGCGCACCTGGCTTGCAGCCGAGGTAAACCACGGTGTCCCTTGCTTGCCTCCGCTAAAATCAAGCCAACCAGGCAGGTATTAGCGGCAGGCCGCGTAGACCCCGGTAGAAGGCCCACAGAGCCCGCAGAGCCAGCTGAAGCCCCGTCCGAGTGCCCAGCCGAGGTTCCCCCGCTGATCCAAGCCGCATGCCGCTGATTCCAGCGCCGCCCAGGGCCAAGCCGAGGTTTTCCCCGCAGAAACAGGCCGTGCTCCACTGATTCAAGCGCGGCCAAGGGCCCAATCGAGGTATCCCTGCTGAAACAAGTCGTCCGAACGTCAGACTGGTTCGATATTCAACCACAGAACTATATTCGGACTATTATTAATGAATGTCGAACGTCGAGCTGGTTCGATATTCAACCTCAGAACTACATTCGGACTATTACTAATGAATGTCGAACGTCGAGCTGGTTCGATATTCAGTCTCAGAACTACATTCGCATCAAAATCATTAATGAATGTCGAACGTCGAACTGGTTCGATATTCAACCTTAGAACTACATTCGGACTATTATTAATGAATGTCGAACGTCGAGCTGGTTCGATATTCAACTTCAGAACTACATTCAGACTTTTATTAATGAATGTCGAACGTCGAGCTGGTTCGATATTCAACCTCAGAACTACATTCGGACTATTATTATTGAATGTCGAACTGGTTCGATATTCAACCTCAGAACTACATTCGGACTATCTTTTATGAATGTCGAACGTCGAGCTGGTTCGATATTCAATCTCGAACTACATTCGCATCATTATCATTAATGAATGTCGAACGTCGAACTGGTTCGATATTCAACCTTAGAACTACATTCGGACTATTATTAATGAATGTCGAACGTCGAACTGGTTCGATATTCAACCTTAGAACTACATTCGGACTATTATTAATGAATGTCGAACGTCGAACTGGTTCGATATTCAACCTCAAAACTACATTCGGACTATTATTAATGAATGTCGAACGTCGAACTGGTTCGATATTCAACCTCAGAACTACATTCGCATTAGTATTATTAATGAATGTCGAACATCGAGCTGGTTCGATATTCAACCTCAGAACTACATTCGGACTATTATTAATGAATGTCGAACGTCGAGCTGGTTCGATATTCAACTTCAGAACTACATTCAGACTTTTATTAATGAATGTCGAACGTCGAGCTGGTTCGATATTCAACCTCAGAACTACATTCGGACTATTAGTAATGAATGTCGAACGTCGAACTGGTTCGATATTCAACCTCAGAACTACATTCGGACTATCTTTTATGAATGTCGAACGTCGAACTGGTTCGATATTCAACCTTAGAACTACATTCGGACTATTATTAATGAATGTCGAACGTCGAACTGGTTCGATATTCAACCTCAAAACTACATTCGGACTATTATTAATGAATGTCGAACGTCGAACTGGTTCGATATTCAACCTCAGAACTACATTCGCATTAGTATTATTAATGAATGTCGAACGTCGAGCTGGTTCGATATTCAATCTCAGAACTACATTCGCATCATTATCATTAATGAATGTCGAACGTCGAACTGGTTCGATATTCAACCTCAGAACTACATTCGGACTATCTTTTATGAATGTCGAACGTCGAGCTGGTTCGATATTCAATCTCGAACTACATTCGCATCATTATCATTAATGAATGTCGAACGTCGAACTGGTTCGATATTCAACCTTAGAACTACATTCGGACTATTATTAATGAATGTCGAACGTCGAACTGGTTCGATATTCAACCTTAGAACTACATTCGGACTATTATTAATGAATGTCGAACGTCGAACTGGTTCGATCTTCAACCTCAAAACTACATTCGGACTATTATTAATGAATGTCGAACGTCGAACTGGTTCGATATTCAACCTCAGAACTACATTCGCATTAGTATTATTAATGAATGTCGAACATCGAGCTGGTTCGATATTCAACCTCAGAACTACATTCGGACTATTATTAATGAATGTCGAACGTCGAGCTGGTTCGATATTCAACTTCAGAACTACATTCAGACTTTTATTAATGAATGTCGAACGTCGAGCTGGTTCGATATTCAACCTCAGAACTACATTCGGACTATTAGTAATGAATGTCGAACGTCGAACTGGTTCGATATTCAACCTCAGAACTACATTCGGACTATCTTTTATGAATGTCGAACGTCGAACTGGTTCGATATTCAACCATAGAACTACATTCGGACTATTATTAATGAATGTCGAACGTCGAACTGGTTCGATATTCAACCTCAAAACTACATTCGGACTATTATTAATGAATGTCGAACGTCGAACTGGTTCGATATTCAACCTCAGAACTACATTCGCATTAGTATTATTAATGAATGTCGAACGTCGAGCTGGTTCGATATTCAATCTCAGAACTACATTCGCATCATTATCATTAATGAATGTCGAACGTCGAACTGGTTCGATATTCAACCTTAGAACTACATTCGGACTATTATTAATGAATGTCGAACGTCGAACTGGTTCGATATTCAACCTTAGAACTACATTTGGACTATTATTAATGAATGTCGAACATCGAACTGGTTCGATATTCAACCTCAAAACTACATTCGGACTATTATTAATGAATGTCGAACGTCGAACTGGTTCGATATTCAACCTCAGAACTACATTCCCATTAGTATTATTAATGAATGTCGAACGTCGAGCTGGTTCGATATTCAACCTCAGAACTACATTCGGACTATTATTAATGAATGTCGAACGTCGAGCTGGTTCGATATTCAACTTCTGTTCGATATTGGCACATTATGCAAATGTCGAACGTCGAACTGGTTCGATATTCGATATTGAATATCGAATATCGAACGTCGAATGTTGTGCTAAGTTATTGGAGCTTAGTCAACCTATGTATTTACTGTATAATGGCTGGATATTCGTCAAAATATACACAGAAAGGAATTCATAGCAAAATTTGGAGATTGGCACTGTACAGCGTCAACGATTGAGTTTTTGTAAAATTTGAATGATGAAGTAAGTGATTTAATTAAAGATTTAAATTGAAATTGTTTGTAAAAGCCCGTATTTGATTATTTTGTGTAAAATGTATTTGTTAAGTTGTCGTTAAAAGAATGAAACGCGGCTGCTTTTGATGCCCAATGTTATGATTATGTAGAAAAGTAGTCCGTCAATGCGTAGTCACGTGACTGCCGAATAAAGCAACGCTGCCGAATAAAGAGGTTTATTTGGTCAATAGGTTTTCCTTCTAAAAGATCACTTTGGGGTAGGATAAAAAGGTTTACGTTTGCATCAATGTATATACTGTTTTATTGTAATTTTGTTTGTTACATCTTAGTTGAAAATATCCGGTTTGTTTGTAGTTATGTGTCGTACTAATTTTTTATCAGAATCTGAATCTAAATATTTAAATAAGTAAGTAAGTAAGTAAGTTATTTTTTATTATAGTGACCAGTATTTTTTTACAATATAATACATTTTATACATGTATGTTTCGAAATAATAAATATAAAAAGTACCCTGCCCTACTGGCCTACTAACCACCTGAAAATGAAATCATATTTACATTCATATTGTCATGTGATGATAAATAAATGGTATAATGTGTTGAAAACTTAAAATAATCTAATTGTGCTTTAATGTGATAAACATTTCGTCAATAAGAGAAACATTTTCTTCGAAAGTCCTTTTCAAAATAATCATTTTCTAACATATAATCCATTCACAGAAGTTATTGAAATATTTGGATAAGAGATTATTTGAAAATACAGGTAACGAATGCAATACATGTGCATTGCTTCAGTCTTTGCATGTGTTCTAAAAGCCGATACATATTGCAATATAGTGCAATACGGTTTTAACCGTTTTGTTACACCCCTACCCAATACAGAATAAATCCTCTGTGCAACAACATCTTTCAATATTTCCCTTAGGCGTAATTTAAATTGAATTTATCCTCCGTACCGCAAAAAGCCTCTTAACAGCAGCATTATTTAGTTTTTCCCAGTGGGTTTTGTTCAAGAGAGGTTGGACTGAATATTAATTATACTTAAAAAATCATACAATTTTGAAAAACTCTTAACACTTACGACAATTTTAGGATTCGAGGCATATTAAATCGTATAACTGAGGTTCTTAATTCTAATGAATAAATGGTCTGTAAAGCTATAGTTTTTATATACCTGTGCATATCACTTCATGTACAAAATATTTTTATTCCTATGCATGATAACCAACTGGTATACGTGTGATCTTCAACATTTGATTACAGTTATGTTCTTCCAACCACTGGCGGCCGGCATGGTCCCTTATTTTAAATTATTGTTGTGAAGTGTGTGGTTTTTCAAACAACTTATCTATAGAAAGAGTTCATTTAAATTTTTGTAAACGAATTTTAGGGGTTAAGAAAAGCACACAAAATGATTTTATTTTTGGAGAAGTAGGACGTGTGTCTTTTAAAACAATTCACTCATTGAAAATAATTAAATATTGGTTAAGAATATTGCAAATGAAAGATAACAAATATGTATATATTATATATAATTTATTAAAAAATGATCTGGACAGGTATCCAAATACATGTAAATCAAATTGGTGCCTGCATGTTAAAAATTTACTTTTCTCATTGGGTTTATTAGAAGCTTGGACTTATCAGGGTGTTGGAAATGATAAAGTATTCCTTTCCCTTGTTAATCAAAGGTTAAACGATCAGTTTATACAAAACTCGAATTCCAGACTGACAAACTCAGATAGAGCTAGATTTTATAATAATATTTCAAATTTTAGATTCCAACCTTATTAAGAATACTTTACAGTAAATAAATTTTGTCAAGCTTTAAGTCGCTTAAGACTATCATCTCATAAACTGCATATTGAATCTGGCAGGTGGGTTAAACCAATAAGAACTCCAGTAAATGAAAGAATATGTTTTAATTGTAACAAATTAGAAGATGAATTTCATTTCATCCTTGAATGTAATATGTATACAGATCTTAGAAAACAGTACATTCTTAGAAAATATTGGTCAAGACCAAGTATGGTCAAATTTATAGATCTAATTAACTCAGAAAGTAAAGCAATAATTAGAAACCTGGGTATGTATATTCACAATGCATTTATTTTAAGAAATTCTTTATTATATAATGTTTAATGAAAATATATACATTATTTTGTCATGTATAAGTATATATGTAATTATTACATATGTATGCATATATCTGATAAGTACTTAATGGTAAAATACATTTTAATAAAAATATAGTTTTACAGTGTCACCACGTAACTAATTAATCAGTAATCATATAATCTGATGTTGCTAAATGTGTCATATATATATGACCTTCTCCACGTACTTGAAATCCTAAATACAAGTACTAGTATTCAGATATATATATATATATATTTATCTATGTTCATTTTGTATTGATTTTCTGTACACACTGTTTTGCCATCTTATACTATGCATTATTGTCCTCATACATTTGTAAATGTTATGGAAATAAATAAAACTATCTATCTATCAAAAACACTATATACAGTACCCACCAAAAGTTTGGAGACATTAGAAGTTTACAACAATTCTTGAATTTTAAGAATCATTATTTTTAACATATTTAAGTATGGAAAACAAATTTCATTAATGCCACACATCTATAAGATCCAGCATCTGACATCTTAAAGCCTCCAAAACCATTTCTGTTGTACATTTGTTATTATTTTCCATAACAATTCTTTTATGCTATTTATGTAGTCTCAGCTATAAGTAAAGTGATAACCAAAAATGAAAATAAAACTAAAAATCATTTTAAAAAACCAGTTATCAAATTTTAGATAAAAGCAATTCAGTAGGCCTACAAAGTGAAAATGTCTCCAAACTTTTGGTGGGTACTGTATACATATAAGGTATATAAAGTATATT
Source organism: Mactra quadrangularis (assembly GCA_025267735.1). NCBI lineage: Eukaryota > Metazoa > Mollusca > Bivalvia > Venerida > Mactridae > Mactra > Mactra quadrangularis. The sequence continues at coordinate 13,609,289 of CM046298.1, forward strand.
ACTAAAAATGGTAGTTTTTAACCAATTTCACTTAGAGGCCAGTTTCTCCATTATACTACTATATTTTATTTCACTTATTTAAAAAAAAATGCACGTGTTACTAAGGCGTTGCTCTTTCAAATGACACTAACATATTTTGCATACGCCGAGTAATAAAGTCATGACTAAAACAAAATGCACTAATTTTCACGTTAAATTTTGTACCGTTAAATCGACTAAACTAAGTAAAACGAACGAGGATAATGACGCATGCAATCGATCATTAAAGTTTTTATGCAGTCAAACCGTATAAGTATTCCAGAAGTAGATAAAGTCATTAAATGCGCAAATTTTATTCATAATAACATCTATAGTATAGTCATTATTGAGCTCTTGACGTAACGTCTAATGTGTACTCGTATGAAGTTCTTGCGACTTTTGTATCGAGTAAACTAAATTTTTGTTTAATCGTGATGTTCGAACTCAGTCTACGACCTTATTATTCGACGAACACAAAAGATGTTGGTGTCATTTGAAAGAGCAAAACCTCAGCTTTGCGCGCGTGTATAAATCTGTGTAAATATATTAATAGTGGAGAAACTGGCCTCTGAATCGTGCAAGCTGCCTATGAGCTGATCATTTTTACTAAAATATTTTTCTATTTTTCAGGAGTGTATACAGGCAGCATTTACTCTGACAATGCAGGAAAGTTTGCTGGGTCCAGGAAATGTCCAACACGCGGAGATACATATATTATTAAAACACACAGGCATGACTATTCTACCGATCACCCGGACTGTAAAAAGCTTGGAGCGAAAAAAATCATATATGACAAGGCGATGTATATACTTAGAAATCCTTACAACGCTATGATGTCAACATTTAATTTAATTGCAGTAAAAAGCAAAGTAGGATTAGCAAAGAAAGCTGACTTTCGTTCCACCAGTACGTAAACTTGATAGCGCTAGTACTGAATTAATAATTTAACCATAATTATGTCAAAAGTATGTATAAGTTCAATCAGTCGCACATGATTTGTCATTGTGACAGCCAATCTGATTAAAACCCGATCTAAAGTTTTCCGCTCGCCAACTCGACGCTTATTTAGATCTAGCCGTTTTCTTACGAGGGTCATGTTCAGGTGAACTATTCTCATTATGATATTTATGACAAAATCGTTATCTTTAGTTACTTGTTTACATCGTCTACGTCATGCAATTTGAAATGAGCTGTCCAATCGCAGCCTGTGAAAAATACCACTGTCAAATTAGCGCAAAAACCTTAGTCTAAAACTAGAAATTACGAAATCAAAATGCTATTAATAGTGTTTCTAGATGAAAGCTACGCATTGATTGGTTGGCATAAAGGTTATCTCGACGTGACCTTCCTTTGGAACCTTAGTGATCCTGTATGACACCGCTCTACAGGCTACTTGTTTACGGAGATTGGGTGACAGCGTAACGGCACAAAGCTTTGAATGAAGAATATCCTTGATTATTATCTACTATTATAAGTTTTATTTTTTTAAACGAATATTTCTATCGTTGTTTGATAGCATAATACCACGATAAAAAAATGTCGATAACGTTTTTTTGTGGGCTAATGTCACAACAAAGACAATATTGTTATTTTTTTACTTTCAGTGGCGCACACATTAAATGCGATGATTTAAAGTAGATTTTATCGATCAAAAGTACAAACGTACTGTAAATCAGTGGATTTTATGTACATTGTATGCACCACTGACAGTTGAATGAAATTGAACAATATGATATTATGTAAATAACATGTATAATGCGACAATATTAACCTGAGCTTGAACTACCTTATTAAAATAAATACACGCTTCACTTACATTAAATCGTGAGTTTTTGAATGCACGTATACGATTATAAATACACGTGAACCTACATGTATTTGAATAAACATCAAATTTGTAATCGTGGCAAATTTAATTATTGTCCTTTAAAATTTGGACTCGTTCGTTTGTGGGGAAACACATAAGTCTACAATATTGTGGCACAGTTTCAAAGTATTCATTTTTATGCATACAAGATCAATAGTTCAGTACGTGTAATTTGCCGAAAGCTTCCGATAAAGCGCGATTAACAAAGAAGGCAAAAATAGACTGTAAATGCATGAAAGTCAAGCTTAGGTTAATATTGTCGGACAATACTTCGTGGTAAACTGATCGGACGGTCGGTCGTTTTTTTTATTGTTAACCAATTTTATTTATTTTGTCAAACCTTCCATATAAAATGACAATACAGTCAATTATCCTGCATTAGTAAGGTATATAGAGTAGTTGCTGGCCTTGTTGGAGTGTAGGCGAGTACTGGTTTTAGACAAGGGAATGAAAGCTTTGTTAGGTGTGCTATTCGCCGTAAAATAACCTAAATTGCGTGCATACAGCAATATACTAATTTTAAAATGTTGCCAAATAAATGTATTTATACGTCTTATTAATTTCAGGATGGGAAAAATATGTAAAATCGGCAATCAAGATTTGGAAGGTAATGACGCAGTATTGGTTAACTCGGAGTAATATTCCTGTACATGTTATAGTGTATAATGAGTTAACAAAAAATACAACCAAAACGTTATATAAAATATCAAACTTTCTAGGTTTGAATAATACATATATGGATCTTTACTGTGCTAAGTACTGTTTGAAACCTAAATATCATAGAGTTAACAAACCGGATTGGATGACACCATCGTATCTGTACGATGAGAAATTGAAACAAATGGTAAATTCTGTTATACGCCAAGTCATTGATAGTTTAGGGACCACTGAACACAAGTGTATTATTCCTGAATTAGAGACATACATCATGGATTAAGATACATAACGTGATAAAAAATGATATAGCGGACGAATTCAATTTCATTTTTATATGTCTCAAGTATTTATCTATCCGTAAAAATATTTGAAAAAATATTTTTATGTCAAACATTCAATGCATAAATTTATTGAATTATTACTTTCTGGAAACAAATGTATCCTTTTTAAACTATCTAAATACGTAAAGGAAGCACTTATGATTAGGTCTACTCATGTTAACGTTTGACTTATTAACATTAAATACTTCTTACTGAATATAAATGACTTGTTTATTTATCTCTATGTAATTTTCCCCTCTTTGTGTATGTTTATATTGAAAAATATATTTTCATGTCGCATGTAATTGTATATATATGTATATTGTATTTATTTGGGTGATGAGTATTGCTCAAGCCCTTTAATAAAGCATCTCGTCTGTTCTGTTCATAATCTGGTGATTAAATCTCTCTATTGAAGTATTTACCTTAATTACGGCCGTCACGATCCTTGGTCATAGTTACTAAATGTATATATAAATATCAAGTGATAAGGACCATAAGAGTTCAGCACTTATGGTCAATACTGACGGAAATATGTGAAAATACTCTAAACTTAAAATTGGTGTGTGGTAAAAAAGATAATATTTATTTTGTATAGAAATATATATGTTTGATAAAGTATTTATCTCAACTGTAAAAACATATTTGTTTTGTATGAAAAAATATATGTTGGATAAAAATATATATGTGTTGTAAAATATATTTGTTGTATAAAAATCTTAACAAATATATAATTATGTGGTATAATTGGCATGATGGGTAATAAGGTTTTATTGTAACAAAGGCTCTGGATGGTCAACAGTAATGCAGACGGTACTAAGAGTAAACAAGCCATATTTCTTTTTGGTTTTTAGAAAAAAAGTTCAATTCAGTGATTCTGCTGATTCGTCTACCTACGATTTCCAAAACAAATAAAGCGGGAAATGAAAACGTACATGTAGGACATTTTTGTTAATGCAAATCTAATGGTTGATTTAAGTAGATGGATGCCTCCCTGCAATCGTACGGGTTGATGTACTTTAAGTGTAAGTCTAATTTAAAAATCAATTAAAAAAACGCTTTATCTGATACAAGTTATGTTTGGCCTTTGTGACCATTTGATCAAATCGATTTACTCAAATTGTAACTAAAATTGTGACCTGTAAATTGTATAAATACCTCAAAGATAATCAATACATGTGATTAAACACTTTTCATGTGAGTGTAGACCATAAACACGATTATTTACAGTATTGCATTATACATACATGTATATGACCGTATCGTTTCAGGAATGCGCTGTTGAACGTTCCAACTTGTCACGGCTCACAGAATAAAATCGGGCTATTCAGTCAAACAAAATTTGTCGATTTACAAATGAAGACGACAAAGACTATAAATACTGAGTTTAATATTTTCAGAATATTACATTGTTAATTTTTCTCAACTTTCAAATCATGAATCATTACATGGTGACTTCATGTGTAAAAATGTTAATAATTATAGTCTGATTTTATCCGGTGAGCCGTGACTGCACTTTTGTATTTATAGATTTTTGGAATATTCCTATAAAAAGGTAACACAGCTTATTAACCATCCAACTGATTACAGGATTTATCATAATTATTCAAGTTCGATTTTAGTGACTCAATAGTCGTGGCGGTAAGACACTTGGATTGATAGACATTGCTTTTGCTACCCCGGGTTCGAATCCTGGTTAGTATCCTTTATTCTTTTTTCATTATTTTTATTCTTTTATTTTTTGCAATCATGGAAACCTACAACTCGAAATCTCTGTGCAGCACGAAGCCAACTGATATAAAATAGAATATGCATATTTAGCTGAGTTTGTGCTTAGTTATTACTTTGATGTCATACACTTAACTGTCTTGACCGTGTCTTATACAAATGATTCTATGCACATGCATTTTATAAGAAAGAGAAGTGAAATGGAATGCATGTAACTTTGGCACATTCGTTCGATTGTATCCTAATTTGATTTCTATTCAGCCCCTGCATTTGAAGCTGAATGTACAATGTAAATGTATTATTATTCGGTTGTTTGTAAATTGCTGGATATAAAGAATAAAGAACAAGGAAATAAAACAAATAGAAATTAAACAAAATCAAATTATAGCATTACAATCATTATATGATATATACAAATATACATGAATTTAATAATAAATTAAAACATGTGGAGGCGGTGAGGTTCGAACCACTGCAGTAAAATTTATGCATTGGTCCTATGTTTCTGACTCGTTACCGACTGCGCTATTTTGAACAATGATTTTGAACTATTATATCATGCATATATACTTGAGATATTATAGTTTGTATTGATTTTTAGTGTAGTATTTACTGGTTTTACCTATCGTCATGGTTATGATTAGACTCATCCAACATGTCACGGCTCACCGAATAAAATCAGACTATATACAGTGATGATATTGTGATAGAGTGTATTCAGTTACTGTGAAGTTAATCAAATTTTGAGAAAAATGGACTTTTCACGTACTTACTCATTCGAAACGATCTCAGCTATCTGCTACTGAGATATACATACTGTGCATTTTGTAAAGGGAGGTAACACCGAGTGTAATGTGGCGACAGTTTTGGCTGATTGATCTCCCTTGTTGGAACAACGCTGAAGCGTTGCGCTCTGTTTTCAGGTTTTGATAATGTATGCTGCATGCGGCACTGCTCGGTTATACTGCTCTACACAACTCTCAGAAATTCATTAGGATCGCCATATTGGCTAGACTAAAACGTGAACCTATTTGATAATACAGCCAGACACGAGCAAACAGTCTTCATCGTCTAATTATACAATGTACGCTCATACATATTCTTTCTGGAGGACGGTCTAAATCACTGACTGGTACACGGACACCGTATACAAAGAAAGATTATCGGTCCATGACTGATAGTTATCCTGTTATATATTGTTTTACGTGCTTGTGTTTTAGTAAACATAAATAAGTTGTTTTTATCAACGGCCGATAAGCAATGTTTTTTAACTTTATGAAAGGAAGCAATTTATTCGAATTAAGTAAAGATTTATGAACTTTTCTATTTAAACATGGAATGTTTTACATGTTCTGTATTATACCTCTTTATATGATACAATGCTATATACATGTAATTATTGGGCTCTTATTCGTGCTCTTTGATGCTTTTGCATGTATTGTATAGACAAATAAACTACATGTACATTTGTAATAAACTACATGTACATTTGTAATAAACTACATGTACATTAGTAATAAACTACATGTACATTAGTAATAAACTACATGTACATTTGTAATAAACTACATGTACATTTGTAATAAACTACATGTACATTTGTAATAAACTACATGTACATTTGTAATAAACTACATGTACATTAGTAATAAACTACATGTACATTTGTAATAAACTACATGTACATTTGTAATAAACTACATGTACATTTGTAAAAATAATTACATGTACAATTGTAATAAACTATATGTACATTTGTAATAAACTACATGTACATTAGTAATAAACTACATGTACATTAGTAATAAACTACATGTACATTTGTAATAAACTACATGTACATTTGTAATAAACTACATGTACATTTGTAATAAACTACATGTACATTTGTAATAAACTACATGTACATTTGTAAAAAAAATTACATGTACAATTGTAATAAACTACATGTACATTTGTAATAAACTACATGTACATTTGTAATAAACTACATGTACATTAGTAATAAACTACATGTACATTTGTAATAAACTACATGTACATTTGTAATAAACTACATGTACAATTGTAATAAACTACATGTACATTTGTAATAAACTACATGTACATTTGTAATAAACTACATGTACATTTGTTATAATATTCTCTCTTTAAACAAGTCAAACATCCAAAGGAAAAATATTTACTCAAACTTTACAGTCGTTATCAGAATAATCAGTGGCATCGATGCACAATATGTATGCACATGTATGAATAATATATAGCCATTATTATTTCTGTTTTCGTTAGAAATACAATGGTATTAAGAGAGAAGATTGTATCCACATGACAGTATGTTGTTCACAATGATGGTTTGGTCAGTCTTATATAAGATATGAATATTAGTGGTCATCAGTTAGACGTTAAGTATTGATTAAAAGTTTTAACACCATTTACACAAAATTGATAAAGTTAGTTTAGGTTTAACTTATTTTATTGCTGGTATTACATATTTATAAGAACAGCAATACAAAAAAGATAATAATAACAAATAACTATATGTATATACGACAATCGGGTTGAGCCACAAGTTCTGTAACTTAGTTACAGCTCTCCCCTTTTCCCAAAATTGATATCTTGAAAAATAAAAGAGATATGACCGTTTAAAGAATTTTCCCTGATACTTATCTACTGAAATTAGAGTATCGATTTGAGATTGTATGGGTTTAAAAGTTGGACATGATACACTTTCTAAAACTTTCTATACAATACATGTAAATCTGTTTGATTTTGAAACATATTATTACAATTTTTATTAATCACTCGGAACCAACTTCACTGTCTTTCCGTATTTGCCGGACACAAAGTGGCATAAAGTGACAGTATGGGGTACTCTCCTATTGAAGAACTATAATGCATACAACTGATGGATGTTTAAGTGATTGATGTACTAGCAATCAACTTTAAGTCTCTATTAATTCCAATTATTGTACTACAGACCTGGCCCCAGTTTCACGAAAAATCTCAACTTTGTACTCAAACTCAATCTTATGTTTCAATCATTTTATTTACTTATTTAATCAATCTTACAACAAATGTAGTATCATAAGTAACACAAATAGTGATTTGAAAGCTATATTATATTAAATAAAGCTGACTTTCATATTTGGATAAGGTATAATTTGATTTTATTGATTTGAGTCTGTTTGAGTTTAGAATTGTTGAGTTTAGATTCAAGTAAAAATTGAGTTTGTGGCTTTAAGTTTATAATAAAACCCAAGATAGTTTATGTTGATACATTCTCTATATTTTCATTATTGTGATCACCTTAATAATGCCATTCCAACTACATTTACATGCTATTTAGAGACCAAAAACACTTGAGTCTGTTATTGAGTTCATACTTAAGTTTGTTTGTGAAACTGGGGCCTGATACCACACTTGTACTCCAATGGCCCGTATTATCAAACGACTGATTTCAGTTATAAATCCGTTTTTATTGTATTGTTAAATTATCATAAGATTGTTGATAATATGCTGCCAAGTTCCTTAAAGTCATGCCAGCTAAATTAGCTGTAATTAGTGTTTATCTATTTTAGTTACTTATTTACAGAAACGCCTATTAAGTAACCAACATCAAACGTAAACATTTTACAAATGCTGTAATCATTTCTTTTTCATACGTGTATTTACTAAATAAGATATTAAATGGCTGCAGCGCAACAAAATGTCATTCCTGGGTCGCTGTTACACACGCACGCATACACTCAAATGATAATAAGTATATTGCTGGCATAAAATCACCACATTCTTGCTATTGTTGTTGTCACAGTATGACACAAACACTATAAAAGTATTATCTCTACCTAAAAGTCAAACATAGCCGTTTTTGTCCTTGTTTAACATTTACGTCGCCTAAATAAGACATTGTGAGATTACAAAACGGCATTTCTATAGTAATGTGTGAAACACATACTCAAAAGGTAAGAATTATTCAACACAAACACACCAACTCTTGTTATTTGCTTCTTTGTCGCTGTATGACACACCAACTAACGAAATAAGACATTGCCTTTCCCAAAACACCACATTTATTGTTTTGTTTCATTCTGTGTCATTTTTGACGCACTGGCCAAATAGGGAAGTGTTACAGTAAAAACCATAACTATTTTTGTTTCTATCTTTGTCACTGTAAGACACACAAACACGAAGTAAGATACCACCTGTCCTAAAACAGCATATCTTTTGTTTGCTTTCTTTATATGTAATTTTATGACGCACTGGCCAACTAGTAAGTATTACTGAAAACTATAACTGCTGTTTTTTCTATCATTGTCAATTTATGACGCACAAACTATTCCCTCTTTCTTTCTGTGTCATTTTATGACAAAATGGCCAGCTAGGTAAGTATTACAAAAACGTAACTGTTATTATTTCTATCTTTGTCGCTTTATGACACACACTCCAAAATAAGACATGGTCTTACCCTCTACCTTTTTGTGTCATTATGACGCAATGGCCAAGTGGATAAGTATTATAAAACACTTAAATGTTTGTTACTATCTTTGTCGCTGTATGACACATAAAGTCACAAACTTACAAAAAGGCATGGTATGTCCTCTTTCTTACTGTGTCATTTTAAGTCGCACTGACCAACTAGGTTAGTATAATAGAAAGCCATAACTGTTTTTGTTTCTATTTTTGTCGCTGTATGACACACAAACTCACAAAATAAGGTATTGCCTTTCCCAAAACAACACATACATATGTGTACATTATTTGTTTCATTCTGTGTCATTTTACGACGCACTGACCAACTAGATAAGTATTACAGAAAACCAAAATTGTTATTGCTTCTATCTTTGTCGCTGTATGACACACACACACAATCTCATTAAATAAGATATTGCCTTTCCTTAAACAGCACTTACATTGTTTATATCTTTCTGTGTCAATTAATGACCCACTGGCCAGCTAGATACGTACTAGTACCAGAAAACCATGACTATTACTGTTTCTATCTTTGTCGCTTTTTGACACAAAAACTCACTAACTAAGACATTGTCTTCCTATTGTTTTTCTGTATCACTTTATGACGCACTGGCCAATTAGGTTACTACTTCAGAAAACCAAGAACTTACAACGTTATATCTTTGTCGCTGTATGCCACACAAACTAATTTAATAAGACATTGTCTTCCCATTATTTTTCTGTGTCATTTTAGGATGCACTGGCCAGCAAGGTGCATGGTATTTGCATTGTGACAATAGTACCACCGTCAGAAAATTGTTCAAAGATGTGCTCCCCCACATCCAACTTAGTGTGGGAAGGTACATTATTTGGCACCCTATACCAGTACCAGTACCTTAACCTAATTGAAATTTATTTGAAACTTCTTTTACTAAATAACCAAAGATAAATCCTAATGCAATACGTCTACTTATACGGATAAGTAGGACTGAGCACATACATATAATCAAAAATCATCAGATGACCAGAACAATGACAGGTGCTTTCCTGGCGCAATGGTCAACAAGTCCGTGCAATGTCAATCAATTACCAAACCATCTACACTAGTAAACAAACTTTTAGAACAATATGACTTTACCCTTTAGTACAGTTGTATTGCACAAATGGGATAGTTACATAACCTTATGAATATTGAAAAACGTGCGTACACAGCAGTTAACTACAGTAATACTTCTGATGTCATGTGTTTGACTATACTTGTCTAACAGAATTTCAAACAAAAGGTTCTGCTGGTGTAGTCAAACATCTTACAGTGTGTACATGTATATCTTTCTTGTATAGCATCATGTCAAACAGTCTTTCAGAAAATGAGGTAATGTTAACTTAACTATTAGGATCCTTTCATTGTGTGACATAAATTAATGCATATTATAAGTATGACAATTGTTGGATCCCTAATAATCTAATATGCTGGCTATTTTCCACCTTCTGCTAGTTAGGGTGTATAGTGGCCAGTGCGTCATTAAATGACACAGAAAGAAACAAACATAATATGTGCCATTTTAAGGAAGGTGGTACCTTGTTAAGTGAGATTTTGTGTCATACAGCGACAAAGGCAGAAGCAATAACAGATAAGGTTATCTGTAATACTTACCTATTTGGCCAGTGTGTCATAAAATTACAAAGAAAGAACAAAACAATGTATGTGCTGTTTTGGGAAAGGCAATATTTTGTTCTGTTAGTTTGTGTGTCATACAGCGACAAAGAAGCAAATAACAAGAGTTGTTGTGTTTGTATTGAATGATTCTTACATTTTGAGTTTGACAAAGAAAGAGAAAAGTGTACTTTTGGGGGAAATATTGTGTTATTTAGCAAATGTATGTGTCGTACAACGCAGGGATAACATGTAAAAGCATAACATGTAACATATAACAACATAAACCTAGTTGACCAGTGGGGGGAGCATGAATTGACACAGAAAAAAAGACGAGAAGACAATGTATTTTTGTGAGTTTGTGACTTAGTGTGTCATAAAGCGACCAAAATAGAAATAATAACAGTAGTGGCTTATTGTATTACTTACATTGATGGCCAGTGCAACATTAAATGCAACAGAAGACAAAAGGAAAATTTAATTTCATGTCTTATTTCGTGAGTTTGTGTGTCATACAGCGACAAAGTAGATATATACAAAACAGTTATAGTTTTTCTGTAATACTTACCTAGTTGATTAGTGCGTCGTAAAATGACACGGAATAAAATTGGAAGACATTGTTTTATTTCGTAAATTTGTGTATTTGTGTGTCATACAGCGACAAAGATAGAAACAATAACAGTCATGTTTTTCTGTAATACCTACCTAGTTGGTCAGTGTGTCATGAAAAGGCAACGAAAGAAAGAAGAGAAGAAAATATATATTTTTAAATTCTAGTGTCATACAGCGACCAACATAAAAATAATAACATTTAATATGGTTTTCTGTAATACTTACCTTGCTGGCCAGTGCATCCTAAAATGACACAGAAAAATAATGGGAAGACAATGTCTTATTAAATTAGTTTGTGTGGCATACAGCGACAAAGATATAACGTTGTCAGTTCTTGGTTTTCTGAAGTAGTAACCTAATTGGCCAGTGCGTCATAAAGTGATACAGAAAAACAATAGGAAGACAATGTCTTAGTTAGTGAGTTTTTGTGTCAAAAAGCGACAAAGATAGAAACAGTAATAGTCATGGTTTTCTGGTACTAGTACGTATCTAGCTGGCCAGTGGGTCATTAATTGACACAGAAAGATATAAACAATGTAAGTGCTGTTTAAGGAAAGGCAATATCTTATTTAATGAGATTGTGTGTGTGTGTCATACAGCGACAAAGATAGAAGCAATAACAATTTTGGTTTTCTGTAATACTTATCTAGTTGGTCAGTGCGTCGTAAAATGACACAGAATGAAACAAATAATGTACACATATGTATGTGTTGTTTTGGGAAAGGCAATACCTTATTTTGTGAGTTTGTGTGTCATACAGCGACAAAAATAGAAACAAAAACAGTAATGGCTTTCTATTATACTAACCTAGTTGGTCAGTGCGACTTAAAATGACACAGTAAGAAAGAGGACATACCATGCCTTTTTGTAAGTTTGTGACTTTATGTGTCATACAGCGACAAAGATAGTAACAAACATTTAAGTGTTTTATAATACTTATCCACTTGGCCATTGCGTCATAATGACACAAAAAGGTAGAGGGTAAGACCATGTCTTATTTTGGAGTGTGTGTCATAAAGCGACAAAGATAGAAATAATAACAGTTACGTTTTTGTAATACTTACCTAGCTGGCCATTTTGTCATAAAATGACACAGAAAGAAAGAGGGAATAGTTTGTGCGTCATATATTGACAATGATAGAAAAAACAGCAGTTAAAGTTTTCAGTAATACTTACTAGTTGACCAGTGCGTCATAAAATAACATATAAAGAAAGCAAACAAAAGATATGCTGTTTTAGGACAGGTGGTATCTTACTTCGTGTTTGTGTGTCTTACAGTGACAAAGATAGAAACAATAATAGTTATGGTTTTCTGTAATACTTACCTAGATGGCCAGTGCGTCATAAAATGACAAAGAAAGAAACAAAACAATTAAATATATGTGCTGTTTTGGAAAAGGCAATGTCTTATTTCGTTAGTTTGTGAGTCATGCAGCGACAAAGACAGAAACAATAACAGTTTTGGTTTTCTGTAATACTTTCCTAGACGGCCAGTGCGTCATAAAATGACATAGAATGAAACAAAACAATAAATGTGGTGTTTTGGGAAAGGCAATGTCTTATTTCGTTAGTTGGTGTGTCATACCGCGACAAAGAAGCAAATAACAAGAGTCGGTGTGTTTGTGTTGAATAATTCTTACCTTTTGAGTATGTGTTTCACACATTACTATAGAAATGCCGTTTTGTAATCTCACAATGTCTTATTGAGGCGACGTAAATGTTAAACAAGGACAAAAACGGCATTGTTTGACTTTTAGGTAGAGATAATACTTTTATAGTGTTTGTGTCATACTGCGACAACAACAATAGCAAGCATTTGGTGATTTTATGCCAGCAATATACTTATTATCATTTGAGTGTATGCGTGCGTGTGTAACAGCGACCCAGGAATGACATTTTGTTGCGCTGCAGCCATTTAATATCTTATTAAGTAAATACACGTATGAAAAAGAAATGATTACAGCATTTGTAAAATGTTTACGCTTGAGGTTGGTTACTTAATAGGCGTTTCTGTAAATAAGTAACTAAAATAGATAATTAATAATGACAGCTAATTTAGCTGGCATGACTTTAAGGAACTTGGCAGCATATTATCAACAATCTTATGATAATTTAACAATACAATATAAACGGATTTACAACTGAAATCAGTCGTTTGATAATACGGGCCATTGGAGTACAAGTGTGGTATCAGGCCCCAGTTTCACAAACAAACTTAAGTATGAACTCAGTAACAGACTCAAGTGTTTTTGGTCTCTAAATAGCATGTAAATGTAGTTGGAATGGCATTTTTAAGGTGATCACAATAATGAAAATATATAGAATGTATCAACATAAAATATCTTGGGTTTTATTATAAACTTAAAGCCACAAACTCAATTTTTACTTGAATCTATACTCAACAATTCATTAACAGACTCAAATCAATAAAATCAAATTATACCTTATCCAAATATGAAAGTCAGTTTTATTTAATATAATATAGCTTTCAAATCACTATTTGTGTTACTTATGATACTACATTTGTTGTAAGATTGACTTAATAAGTAAATAAAATGATTAAAACATAAGATTGAGTTTGAGTACAAAGTTGAGATTTTTCGTGAAACTGGGGCCAGGTCTGTAGTACAATAATTGGAATTAATAGAGACTTAAAGTTGATTGCTAGTTCTACATCAATCACTTAAACATCCATCAGTTGTATGCATTATAGTTCTTCAATAGGAGAGTATCCTATACTGTCACTTTATGCCACTTTGTGTCCGGCAAATACGGAAAGACAGTGAAGTTGGTTCCGAGTGATTAATAAAAATTGTAATAATATGTTTCAAAATCAAACAGATTTACATGATATTGTATTGTATAGAAAGTTTTTAGAAAGTATATCATGTCCAACTTTTAGACCCATACAATCTCAAATCGATACTCTAATTTCAATAGAAAAGTATCAGGGAAAATTCTTTAAACGGTCATATCTCTTCTATTTTTCAAGATATCAATTTTGGGAAAAGGGGAGAGCTGTAACTAAGTTACAGAACTTGTGGCTCAACCCGATTGTCGTATATAAATATAGTTATTTGTTATTATTATCTTTTTTGTATTGCTGTTCTTATAAATATGTAATACCAGCAATAAAATAAGTTTAAACTAAACTAACTTTATCAATTTTGTGCAAATGGTGTTAAAACTTTTAATCAATACTTAACGTCTAACTGATGACCACTAATATTCATATCTTATATAAGACTGACCAAACCATCATTGTGAACAACATACTGTCATGTGGATACAATCTTCTCTCTTAATACCATTGTATTTCTAAAGAAAACAGAAATAATAATGGCTATATATTATTCATACATGTGCATACATATAGTGGATCAATGCCACTGATTATTCTGCTAAAAACTGTAAAGTTTGAGTAAATATTTTTCCTTTGGATGTCCGACTTGTTTAAAGAGAGAATATTACTACAAATGTACATGTAGTTTATTACAAATGTACATGTAGTTTATTACAAATGTACTTGTAGTTTATTACAATTGTACTTGTAGTTTATTACAAATGTACAGGTAGTTTATTACAAATGTACATGTAGTTTATTACAATTGTACTTGTAGTTTATTACAAATGTACAGGTAGTTTATAACAAATGTACATGTAGTTTATAACAAATGTACAGGTAGTTTATAACAAATGTACATGTAGTTTATTACAAATGTACATGTAGTTTATTACAATTGTACATGTAGTTTATTACAAATGTACATGTAGTTTATTACAAATGTACATGTAGTTTATTACAAATGTACATGTAGTTTATTACAAATGTACATGTAGTTTATTACAAATGTACAGGTAGTTTATTACAAATGTACATGTAGTTTATTACAAATGTACAGGTAGTTTATTACAATTGTACTTGTAGTTTATTACAAATGTACAGGTAGTTTATTACAAATGTACATGTAGTTTATTACAAATGTACAGGTGGTTTATTACAAATGTACATGTAGTTTATTACAAATGTACAGGTGGTTTATTACAATTGTACAGGTAGTTTATTACAAATGTACATGTAGTTTATTACAAATGTACAGGTAGTTTATAACAAATGTACATGTAGTTTATTACAAATGTACATGTAGTTTATAACAAATGTACATGTAGTTTATTACAAATGTACATGTAGTTTATTACAAATGTACAGGTAGTTTATTACAAATTTACATGTAGTTTATTACAAATGTACATGTAGTTTATTACAAATGTACATGTAGTTTATTACAAATGTACATGTAGTTTATTACAAATTTACATGTAGTTTATTACAAATGTACAGGTAGTTTATTACAAATGTACATGTAGTTTATTACAAATGTACATGTAGTTTATTACAAATGTACATGTAGTTTATTACAAATGTACATGTAGTTTAAGCTTATCTAACATAAGTGTCACGAAAGAGTAAAACTAGTTTTATATGTTTCTGATTAATTGCCCTTTCTATCTCCAAAAAACCAATTTGGTAATAAAATGTAAAAGTTTGTAAATCTTTTTGAATGCATACAATACTTGTGGAGACAAGTCATTGGACAAAATTCAGTTTTTAGGATAAACATATTCACATTTAGCCATGAAAAAAGAGACAAAGAGACAACTGAGCAAATTCCAATGTCAGCATTTACATGTACTAGTTTATCAACACATGAATAAGCTTAACAAGTAAATCTGTGAGCTAATGCTCACTAGTGATACCCCCGCTGTGAGAAATATGACTACAAACAGGAAGTAGATGAGCAAGGAGCATGAAGTCGCTTTACACCACATGGGACTATGGGATGAAGCAATATGCAAAGTATTAGGCTGTTGCATGTTATAGTTGCTGAGTAAACTGTGACGAAAATTTTGTAACGGACGGACGCACGCACGCACGCACGGACAAGGGTAAAACAGTATACCCCCCTCTTCTTCGAAGCGGGGGTATAATAATAAAATTACTTGCGGTATGCATGGTCATTTTTTCTATCAATTTAATTAGTTTAAGAAAATTCAGAGGACACTGTATTTTTTTCAAATCTGACGTCCAGGCTGACCGTAGAAAGGGCGACAACTACTATATAATCAAAATTAAATAAGATATTTGGATTACTTCCCTTTAAACTTGTAATGAAATCACTTTGATTGAGATCGCACAACGTTGACAATTAAAACACATATTTTCTTTCTATGAGTTATCATCGAGTTAGCGATATGTGCACATTGTGCATCCTTATTCAGGGGACGGATTCCGTTGGAAAACTTAACTTCAACGAAAATATAAGTATGTGCGTAGAACAATTACTCACTTATTGCATATTTCCCTGCTGGGACAAAGGCCGCAAACAATCATGGGCTTCTCTCTGTCTGTCCCCATTATTTTCCCCATTTCTCTTATATTATGTCAGTAGCTAGATTTCTAAGCTAGGTGTTCTTAGGGCGTTCCTCTATTGTCGCCTTGTGGTTTCCAGCTGAGAGTTTGTCTGGTGACTCTACAAAGAAAAAGATTTCCGCGTTAAGCAAAATGCTGTTTTCTTTTTTTACTTGATTAATAATGTTAGGAATATTCTTATCCATGACTTAATAACTCATCATAAATGTGATAAAACTAAATAGTTTTAGTTTTAGTAATCTATTTGCATTAGACAATACATCTTTTTCCAAATCTAATTGGTCAATTTGTAAAGGAAGGCAAATATATGCAGAAATATTAGGATTGTTAGAAGACAAACATTTTAATCCATGAATTCAGCGTGAAGTTGAAATTGTTTATGTTTTGACAGTTGATGAGAAAACGATCAATAACAGGCTTACATAGAGACATAAAGTAAACATACATACAATATAAAAAAAAAACATACTCTCTGTCAAAAATTCTGTTTTAAAGAAACGGTTATAGTGCGTAAAGTTTGAACCCGATCTGACCATTCACGTTTGCATCTAATAATTATCTACACATATCCCGACGAAAATCAGTACCACGCATATTCGACACTTCGACAGTGATTGTACAATTATAGAAGTATGTTTATGTGTTAAAATTTCAAAACATAATCCTCACGACCACGGTGTGAAATCGAGCATTAATACTACATTCGTATTTAAGGTAATGAATATTCTTGCATAAAGGTCAGGTCAGCGTCAAACTTACGCACAATACCAATTGTTGAAATAGATGATTCTACTTCTTAATATACAACAATAAACTTGCAGTTTGTACAATTAATCTTGAACCAGCTAATTCTGTCACATTTTATATTTGAATTTATTTTTCTTATTTGAAATCCAATTTATTTTTTCCAAACACTCACATACAAGTGTTTACTAACACAGCTAAACTATTTGTACAATATAGACGATGTATGTGTAATCAAACACTTTATGTACTTGGTGTGTAAGCACGGAATCGACTTGAAAAACAATCAACTTAAGTATCGAATAAACATTGGTCTATATTATGAAATAGTTTGACTGTTTTTCTGGCTTTAATTATAAAGCAAAATCTATAAAAAATCTAGATATAAAATTAGATCGTACACTTCGAACGGTATATTCCTTCACTAAAAAATACACGCATTACTAAATTCACCAATTCAAAGCAAAGGAAATTCAAAATAACAATGGTTCAAGGAAAAAAGCATTGTTTCATAAACGAACTTACCTGTTTATGGTACAAATTTCATAGAATTATATGAAAAGCAATATTTTCCGTGTTGAAAATGGCGGTTAAGGTTCATGTAAAGTCTTGGTTTGCTAAAAAAATAGTAGAACAGAAATAGCTCTAATTCTGTCATATTTCCACCAACAGTATTGTTTTATACATCAAAATGTTTCTTATGAAACATACAAAGTGATGCTGGTCATCAATTACGATAAAACTATTTAGCAAAAGATGTATTTGCAAAATCGATGCTGCATAAATAAAAATACTAAGTTACATTAAAATTTCTTACAATAAAATTTAACATTAATTCCTTTACAGGACCTTATAGTACACATTCCAATGAAGGTACTGCAATATTTATAACCTCAATAAATATTAAAACAAAACTTAAGCAATTGAAAAACTAAAGTGAAAGTAGAAACAGGGTCGTGAAAACCCATTACACTTGTATCTGTCAAAATGTTTTTCATTTACCTTAATTTTGTTTTAACATTTATTTAGGTTACAAATATTGAAGTACCTACATTGGAATATGAACTTTAATGTTCTATAAATGATTTAATGTTAAATTAGTTAGTAAAAAAGTCTTAATGT
Source organism: Mactra quadrangularis (assembly GCA_025267735.1). Taxonomy (NCBI): domain Eukaryota; kingdom Metazoa; phylum Mollusca; class Bivalvia; order Venerida; family Mactridae; genus Mactra; species Mactra quadrangularis. The sequence continues at coordinate 13,627,891 of CM046298.1, forward strand.
CTTTTAGTATTTTCAGTTTTACAGCATCAATTTTGCAAATGCATCTTTCGGTAAACTTTTTCATCTGAATTAATTACCAGCATCACATTGTATGTTTCGTAAGGAACATTTTGATGTATAATATACTGCTCTTGATGGAAGTATGAAAGAGTTAGAGCATTTTTCATTTTACTATTTTAAATGCAAACAAAGACTTTACTTGAACCTTAATCCTTTCCCTTTGAAACAGTACACAACTCTCTGACCAATCAAATAAGCTCTTAGGTCATACGTTAATCGTAACTAAGCGACCATTCGGTTGGTTACTGAAAGTAAACGTAGATACTATAGTGATACTAAGAGTTGCCGTTCCTTTTCCCATCTAAAGTTCAATAAACATAGTGTAAATTTTTCTTTTTTTCATATTTGTTGGGTTTAACGCCGTGTCAACACAATTGAGGTCATTTTACGGCGTACAGTGCACCTAACCTAGCTTTCCTGGACCCTTGTCGACAACCAGTACTCACATACCCTTTCCACAAGGCCGGAAACTACGCAATATTATCAATGGAGAAAAATCGAAATTATTGTCAAATTTTCATGGAAGGTTATAACCTCCCCGGGTGGGATTAGAACCCGTACCACCTTCGGGACACGGCACGCTACCAACTGCACTATCGACCCGGATTGCTAGTGCAAACAATAAAAAAATAGTTATAGTTTGTACTAAATATCATAAAGTACTTTTATTCATATTTTTTTTTCAAATCTGAACATGTTTGATTTCAGTGTTCTGCTATTTTGACGATTATTTATTTGAAGGCATTTATTAATACAAAGAACTTCTTTTCACGGTTCACACAAGATAAGTGATATAATTAGATTTATGACAATCTTGTGATATCTTCAACAACAGTATGTCTACTGTGTGATGCACAGACTTTTTTTGTGATGGGAACTGTCCGACCAAATATGTCACAAAGCGTATATGTCACGCGTATGTGACTATACGGCTGAATTATAGGGCTGCAAAGATTTGATTCGATACACCGAAAATGGATTGCGAGAGTGCTTATTCGATTTCGATTGGGAACTCGCAAATTTCGATTCGATACCGGTTTTTAACTTGTCAATATTTTTTAAGTATTAAACTATTAACGACTTTTAGTTACAGTGATGAACTACAGGACAGCGAATTATCAAATAACTTACGATAATTTTACTACACGAAATAGAAGGATTTACGACTAAAATTGGTCGTAAAACGCTTGATAATATGGGCCCATATATATGAGGAGTAAATCAGCTTTATTGACCTTGTTCTGAAATAATTGTTAAAAATTTAAGTAACATTTTTTTCTTATCAAAATAAATTAGTTTTAAGCTCAAACGCATGTATTACTGTACATTTTGAGTAACAGTGCTGCAGACTTATATATAAATCTTTAAGTCAGAGTAGAAACATATTTATTATAAATTATATAAAACATTTGCAATAGGGTTGGGGCACAAGTTAAAACACCTCGGCAAAATGCCCTCCCCTTACCAAAAATAGTTTATATCTGGCAATTCAACCCTAAACCGACTTGTTATGTATGTCACTTTCATTTTGCTATAGACTTCAAACGGTGTACGATATAGTGGATGCTATTGACCTGAAAAAGGTTTTTAGGACGTGGAATAGGCTGCAACGAGTCTAAGTATGGTTGCTTTGTGAGAAGTTGAGGTTAGATATTTTAAAAACCTTGCGACATTTGGCGTCAACGTTGCAACGTTTGACGTCAGGCTAATTTGGACGTTTAGCGTTGGTATTGCGACGTTTAGCGTTGATATTGCGACGTTTAGCGTTGGTATTGCGACGTTTAGCGTTGGTATTGCAACTTTAAGCAACGTTGTCACGTTTAGCGGCACTATAACGTTCTTTAAGTTTCAACTTCCCATTGTATATCTTGTATTAAACGGAAAGTACAAATTAAGAAAAGTCTTTACATAATCTGTCTGAAACCCATGACAATGAAAAAATGCTAGTGATTTTAATGATAATTATTATTCTTCATGGGGGTTATATTATTATATAGTTTTTGCAATACGAAATATAAGAATATATGTCAACGTACATTGTATATAGAATGACTTGACAGTGCTATATTCAATAGCTTATATAAATACACAGCTGGATCATTATTCCAAACTTGTCCTATTTTTTAATTGTATAAAACTACAGCTCGCCTTTGATCTGTGTTTTAATATTGAAAATCCATAACTCCTCGAGTCAAGTGAATGTAATCAATTGATTTTGAAAGAAAGTATTCTTATCGTGTAGCGTACGATTGAACTTTCTCATTTTCAGAATCAACCGTTGATATGAGGAAACATTTATTATAATAGTTCATTGATGTGATCTGTTGGAGTGATTGTCATCATTTTGATAAAAAGGATTTAAAAAGGCTATTTATTGAATTGAAGGACGTTCATTATCACTTAGAAATCATTAATCGCCACGTTCTCAGGGATATTAATTAAACTGTTTTCTTCTTTGGTAAATACAATTATCGCATTTCTTAAAATATTTTATGTTTTCATCATTTTTAATTCAGTATAATCACAACATGCATAATGATAGTGATGAAGAGAATATATTTGTTTTACAATAAGTAAAAAGACGTGTGCCAATATTAGAAAAAAACTTATTAAATGAATTCTATTTTCAGCCGCGGTCGTGGCGTAGTGGTTAGCATGTCTGACTTCGAATCCGGAGATCGCGGGTTCGAGTCCGGTCGCGGTTGTTCATACCCTATACATGAGTTGTCGGCCTCGTGGTAGGGTAAGCTAGTACTGGTGATAGAAAAATGTCCAGGAAACCTATAATAGGAAGAGCTGGCCGTCGTAAATATGTGTTGAATACGACGTTAAACCCAGTTAAAAACATTCATAGATAATATCTGTCGTAAAATATTATAGGTAAACTATATTGGATGTTGCCATGGTATTGTGGTCACTAAATTTGAATTCTGCGAACCAAGTTCGAATCTCGGCCACTGTTAGTCATGCACTTCCATAAAATTAGACAAAATAATGTCAATATTCCTGCATATAGGGAGAAACTGCAATTTCCGTAAACAGATATATTATATATAGACCGCTGTCGTATAGGATCTCTTATGGTCGCTCCGAGGGTCATGTAGAGATGATCTTCGTGTTGACCAATCAATGAGTAGCTTTCGAAACAAAACTAATAGCATCTTCTTTTTTTAATTTATATTTTTAGACCGATGTTTGCGAGCTTTTTTTGACGATGATGTAACTCGCAGGCTATGATTAGACATCTCTTTTACTTTGCGTAACGTTGACGATGTAAAAGTCACTAAACATAATGAATGCGTCATAAATATTATAATGAGAAAAGGCCACCCCGTACGTGACCCTCATATCGAAATTGCCAGATCTTTAATTATCGAGTAGGCGAGCTAACACCTTTAAATCATGTTTTAATCAGACTGGTAAAATTGTAACCTCAGAGTGTTGATGAATGATAAAACTCATTACAAAGTGTCTAGCCGCCCGGCTAGCTCAGTTGGTAGCACGCAAGCCTACTGATCGAGGGGTCGTGGGCTCGATTCCCGGGCGGGGCATACTTTCATGGAGCTTGGTCATGAAATTATTTCAACGGCCATTCTCCCTTCTACCAATTATGTTTAATTATGTAGGGCAGTTGTCAGTCACTGACGAAAGTGTGCGCTTAGTAGTTAGTTAACAGCTAAATCCAGAAATTTAGCCTTTCCAGGAGTGGGTAGGTTGACTGACTGTCGTTATATGACCTATACAATGTGTTGCTACGGCGATAAATCCAACAAACAAACAAATAAACAAACAATAAAAAACAAAGTGTATACGACGTCTAAATATAACAACAAAAAGAACCAATCGTACTACTGCTAGTATCGTATTATGTAAACCAGTTCAACCCGGGTCGGTAGCGCAGTTGGTAGCGCGTCTGGATTTCGAAAATAGTGTTCCGAAGGGGGTACCGGTTCGAATCCCACCCGGAGAGGTGTATATATTGAAGAAGGGTATTTGAGTACTGGTTATAGACAAGGGTCCAGAAAAGCTAGGTTACATGTAGGTTTGCTGGACTCGAAAAATAACCTTAACATCGTAAAATAAATTGTTTATACACGTGCTTTTATTGCTTAAATAGAACTCATTAAATTAGATTTGCTACTTGCGATTGTATAGTGCGACAGTATTAGCCTGAGCTTGAACTACCTAATTATAATAATTACACACTTCACTTACATTAAATTGTGAGTTTCCATATGTGTGTATACGATTACACACGTGTTTATAACAACCTATGTGACTATAAATCAATTTAGTGAAAGTGGCATGTTATTGTAATTTTAATTTTAGAAGCATTAGTTTTTAGGGAAACACGTAAGTCCGCATTAATATGGCGCAGTTTCAAAAAGTACAAAAATGTATTTATTCTCATGAAAACAAAATTAATTTTTCAGTACGTCTATTTTGTCGAAAGCTTCCGATAAAGCGCGATTTACAAACGAAGACCAAAAATAGACTTTAAATACTGAGTTTAATAATATTCTTGAATAAAGGTCAAGCTCAGGTTAATTCTGTTGGACTATAACATTCTGTTGACAAACAATGTTATTTTAAACATAAGATGGTTCTATAGTCACGTGATCTTAAACTATAACATATAAGGTAAACAGTAGCCTGTTCAATTACCCTGAATGTTTCATAACGCTCCGTAACGTTAGGCTCGGAACAACTCAACCTAAAGACAACTCAACCCGAGAAAACTCAATCCCCCCACTAATGGGTTGAAATGTTCCAACTTTGGTTTGAGTTATCCACGGTATGAGTTGTCTCTGGGTTCAGTTGTCCCGTACCCGTAACGTTCGCTAAAAGGCCGTGACTGAACACGCTGCAGGTACATGTTTCGATTGTTAGCATAGGAATTGAATCAAGTGATAAACTAGATAATGAGCAAAGATGGGCGGATGATTCATAATAAACAATTACCATTTACAGGCTAATGTCGGTATTTTTTTAACAGAGAAATTTTATACTTTTATATGCACTACATGTATTTAAATAGTTCATACCGACTGTTGCATGAATTTAACAGAACAGAACAGAGCAAAATAATTCTTTTATTTTCACAGTTAACATACAGTAAAAACATTCAAGATAGGAGCAGCGGTCCAGTGGTAGGACGCGCGCTTAGGGATCTAGAGATCACACCCCCCTTCTTAAGTGTAAATGGGTACTGTGAGGGATCGCCTGCCTGAGGGTGGTTTCAATGATCGGGAGTTATCGTATAAGATTGTAAAGTTGGCTGAACATGTATATGGAAGCGGACTTTAAACCGCACTTTTTTTAACTTTTTTGACGAAAAGACCTTTCTAAATTCTAAAGATCATATGGCTATATACGTTGAATTAGATTTTGTATGATATTGATTCAAGGTTGTTTGTTTTCAGATATCAAGATGAATGTTCTCTTACTTCTACAATGTCTGATATGTAAGTACATGTATATACTATTCTTCTATAACTGAAAGCTTCATTATCAAAAGTAACACAGTTTAAGACTGCAAAGAAAATAGACATTTATCTATTTTAAACACCTCTAATGAACAAAATTATTTACAGTCAATTCGCATTATCTCGACTACTCTTGTGTCGACATTTCGTTGTCTCGATTGAAAATCAAAAGTCCCGATTTTTTTCCTTCTTTATCTATATGAAAAAATCATGTTTGACTCGATCTTTTTGTCTCGACATTTTCGCTCTCTCGACTATAAATTTGAGTCCCAAAGTGTTTTTTTACTATAAAAATATAATGTTTAAGTCGACTAGACAAAGAAATTATCGGCGATCCGTTGAGGTGCGAATAATAACACACGCCCATTGTGTATCGATTAGCGACTGTATAGATAATCTGTTTAAAAGAACGTGTCAAGATTGAATTAACATGTCATTGTAATATACAAACTAATTGACATGACTAAATGAAACCATTGTTAAATAAGTCGAGTGTTAATTGACAGATGTCAAAAAATTACAAAAAACACTGTTTGTGATACTCGTTACTTTTTTGTGTACATTTTAAAATGCTTATCACTCATTATATTTTGTTTAATGAATATTTTGTCCAATAAAAATAAAAACAAATATTTATTGTTATTTCTATTATTTTATTTCGTCATTTAAGTTGGTATAAATGTACGGCATCTTCTTTGCATGATAAATTAATCACTCTACAGACCTGTTTGAAAAACGATGTTTACAACTGTTATGGATCGATAATAGAAAGACACACATTTAAAAGATATGCTGACATTCTTGTAGTTCAAGTCTATATTTTTTCGTGACGTAATAGTCAACTACTCTTCACACACACAACTTGATAATATCAGCAACTACTCAAAACTATCAAAGAGAGGCCGACATACACAATGACGGTGCTGGGGTTGTACGAAATTAGTATATGACGTCAAACACATACACACACAATTTATTTGAGTGGCTTCAAATATTCAGAAGAATATACGTTTGATTAGTCATTACATCTAGATACAGTCTGTGAAATAGTAGAAACCGAAAGTAGATTTTCGGAAAATACACGATTTTGTTCAAGTACAAGTTCATGGTAAATTCCTATTCACAGGTGCAGAAAGGCGATAATGTTAAATTACACTCTCTGAACAGGTAAAACTGCTACTGAAAACATCGGAATTACCTCCCTTAGAATATTTTGTTTATTATGTTTGTCTCGACTTTTCGTTATCTCGACTATTTTTCGACGGTCCCAACTAAGTCGAGATAACGAGAATTGACTGTAATTATATGCAAATATTGCTTAAATATGTTTATGTTATTTATTGCATTTTAAAGTGAAAGTAGATCGAAACCAAAAGTATAATTTGGTTAATATAATTATGAGACACTAGTTTTGATCACAGACAGTATATCTAAGATAAATTCTTGTTTTATATAAAGATAGCAAACTCTTTTTTCAATATTTCGGCCTGAGCCTTTATCAAGAAATTGTTACATGAAATATATTACATTATGAACATAGAACAATATGGCGTCTATGTTCATAATGTAATAAATTCTTGTTATAAAAAAAACCCAGCCCCAAGTGACATAATTTAAGCTCTAACACTATTTTGGATCAGATATATTGAACATTTGCGTATAAATTAATACAGTGTGGACTCATAAAAGTATCCCATCTTTTTAAGAAATGAACACTTGGTCAAACTAAAATTCGGAATGCTAAATGGTTTGCACAGATTATTGTGTCCCTAATACATGTTGTTTTCTGATAACTTCATGTTTGTAAAACAGTTTTCAACTCTACTATCTTCATACAGTGGTTTTAAAGAAATTTTAACACAAAGCGCCCAAGATTTAACTGTGAAAAATCCATGTCACGTATTAGATATCAGATACGTGATAATCGATCAATGAAGTCCGTATGGGGGAGAACATATAAGTAGGAGCAGCAGTCCAGTTGTAGGGCCGCGCTTAGGGATTGAGAACTCCCGTGTTCGATCTCCACTGATAATGCTGATAATCTCCTTGGGCAAGAAATTAACATACAGTCGTTCCACTTCACCTATGTGTAAATAGTTACTGTGAGGAATCACCTGCCTAAAGGTTGATTTCAATGATCAGGGGTTGTCATACAAGATTGTAAAGTCGGCTGAGCATATATGGAAGCAGTGTTCTAATAAATTATCCATTATCTAATTTACATTAGGTGATTGCAACCTTTTTGTTATTACAGTGCTTGTCCAACTGGATTAATTGAGTAGCTTGGAAGAAATAATGCTTCGTTAAACCCCTTTGTATGGCCATCATATTTATAGCTTTAGCACGCTTATGACAGACATAGCTTAACGTAAATTGTCGCCATTATGATAGATGGTGATTATATCGAGGGCTGAACGAAACACTATTGTAACTTTATTTGAAAATAAAGGGACTTACAAAATTGCTTCGTCCGACCCTTGATACATGTATATTCATGTAGTTAGAGGAGAATCGACAATGTTGTATAATAGTATAAACTGAGGCATCAATGATTTGAACCTAGATTGTCAAATTCGTTGTCCACCAAACTCTAACCACCGATGCATATAATTAATTTCTTATATATACTTGTAGTGTTCAGAGTAGCAGAGTCTGTTTCTTTGAGAAAGATATTCACGTTATTTACCACAGAGAAGACTTGGAATGAAGCCAGTGCTATATGTAGAAGTCAGTTTGGTCAATTAGCTAAGATAGAAGACGAAGGCGATTTAAGTGAAATAAATGTACTAGATGCAAAGAAATGGTCCAATCAAGTACATAATGCGTACGTATTTTGTTTTGTCTTTTGACAAGTAGGAACAGTTTTCCAGAGGTAGGACGCGCGCTTAGGAATCGAGAGGTCCCGGGTTTGATCCCCAACTTGAGGCAATGCTAATGTCCTTGAGCAAGAAATTAACCTACAATTGTTCCACTTCACCAAGGTTTATATGGTAACTGTGAGGGATCGCCTGCCTGAGGATGTTTTCAATGATCAGGGAGTTATCGTACATGATTGTAAAGTCGGCTGTACATGTATTTGGAAGCAGACTTTAAACTGCACTTTAAATTTTAACTTTTTATTGTTCTTTTTATGTACTATTTTGAAAGACCGCCTTGGTCTTTGCAAAGTCATGCAATTTTGATTATGTCTATGTTTAAAAGCCCATTGTAAGTACTGTAGCAAAATGTCGCAATATATAGACTGTTATTGCGCTATTAATAGCATCAATTTTGATGGTACTAATTCGTTTAAGGGTAATATATAACATGACATTATGAAGAGACAGAAACCTGACACTAAATATTCTGTTATTAAATTCAATAGTCACGTAACGTTTTTCATGTCATGGGTGTGGTTTTTCAACTATTTTCCACTTGTCAACAAATTAACTTGTCCGGGATTAAAATGCATTTGTCCAGAGGTTCAATATACTATCCAGAAATACATTGAACTATGAAATAAAATGCATATTTTATGTAATAATAAATAATTGAATGAAATAGTTCAATGCTGAATAAGACTGAAACATTAAAAGTATTAAGTATTACTTTGTTGGTGCAATTCAAGCTAAACAGTTTTACTTGACAAGTAGGCTGAAAATATTTACTTGTCCGCAGACATAAATGTATGATTCGGGCAAAGGAATTACACACCTTGCATGTAAAGCTTCAGTCCCATAAAATCGTGGCTTGTTGCGGACCCGTACGTGCAGACAGTCGTAGGCCGTGGGACGCCTTGCGTATTAAGATGACGGTACGCACATGGCGCAAAACAACACCTTCGAACGGAGCCGTAGCTGGAAGATATGCAAGTTGAATCCATACTCGGCCACGATTTTGTTCACGATTTAACTTTGAAACTGATACGTGTACCCATGGCTCACCTCACGGACCCTGGTAAAAACGTAACAGTTCGTACGGGTACGCAAGATTTCGTACGAGTCCTTGCGGAGCTTGGTCGTACGGCGCCCGTACGGTGCCCTCGCGGCTATTTTTATGTTTATGGGACTGTAGCATAACAAGAACCATACACATTTGAATAATACATTCTGGTTTTTTTTATTTGGTAATTATGTTTATAGATATTGGTGTACCACCATATTGACGTAAAGGTCACGAACTTCAACTTATTCTTGTCAATAAAACGTTGTGGGTCGCTTCAGAATCGTTTTTTGACGAAAATCTTCGTTAGACACGAGCAGGATTCATAAGTTATAAGTGCAATGTGTGTCCTATCAATTCTAAATACATGTATGTCTAAAACAGCAGAAAATGGTATATCTTATGAGTGTCAATTTATATTCATAATCTTTAGTCATCGTACGACAAATTTATAAAATTGACTTACGATGTTTTTTATCGTAAGACTAATAGTAAAATGCTCAATGTTATGTTTGTATGTTTAGGTCCTTCACTTGGATCGGTTTACATCAACCGTTTCTGAATTCAACATGGGAATATCAGGACTGTGAGATTATGTCCCCGGATGTATCATTTGTGAATGATACCGGTGGTAAATGTGCTGCCATAGATGGTCTCAACCAAATATGGGCCAAAAGTTGTTCAATGAAAGCCATATTTGTTTGCGAGCGTTATGAAGGTATGTGATTTTGATTTTCGTTTAGAGTTTTCAAGATTTTCTCAAAGTTTGAAGGAATAGTAAACCTTTTGTTAGACCAGTGAGATCTCTATGCGTTCTATGATTACGGTCTCAGAATCCCCTGATTCAACTACCTAATGGCGAATACTCGTTTGGTGTAAGATCAGAGTTTATTTCACCGAGTGAACTCAGAAAACATATTTTCACAATTGGCAAAAAGTAATTTTCCATGCTCACGAACTGAAATAAAAAGTTGTCATTCCATAATATCGGATATTCAGTGTCTTTAATATTTGTTTGCGTCTGTTTCATTAGACATATATTTTTACAAATGTCTCCTTAAAGAATACGTCTTCTTTTTCTTAGGTGACGTCATTTTAAAGTCACTACAATGAAATATAAAATATTATATCAGATTATATTTTCATCGTATATTTTCATTGCAAAAAAATAAAAAAAAATATTGTTAAAATAAGAGAAAATATTGTATTATACGATGAAACTGTAATATCCTTTATATTACAACCAAACAACCAAACAAGTAACTTTGGGCATTTTCTATAAAGCGAGCGTGTTGTATCGCTACATAACAATTTCCTATTGAACGGTCTGCTACGATCGAGCAAATTGAATCGCTAGCTAGCATTACGAAGCAAGTTTTTTTCTTGCTAGTCGTATCATTCGGAACACTTCTGGCCGGGTTTCAACTATAAAAGAGAGAGAATCTGGAAAATGGCCACTTCTCTGTGACTCTCTGAGCAGTGAACATGTTAAACCAGAGAAAGAAAATCTAGAACTGTGACCCATCAGATTTATATGAAATTTTACTAATTGATAGTTCAATACATTTTCAGCGTTATTTGAAATTTTCAGTTTTATATGTTACTTAAAAATAGTACTTTCAAAAGAAAAAAATCAAATTTGACTGACAGGTGATTAGGGGTTCATAACCTTAACTTAGCCAATCGAAAGAGAGTTCACGACCTACACTTAGCCAGTAATAATACCTTCTCACTGACCCTCATAAAAAATTCCCACAACTGTTGATTCATAGATTATTCCTGTAGTGCAGTGTTACATTTATATACATGTATAATCTATTTTAGAATCAATCATGAAATAATTCCAGGATGACCAGTTACTGTATTTGAATGTAATTGTAGTACTAAATAAACAAAATCAGATGTTTTAGTGTCAAATAATTCGTGAAGTATTTGATAATGAAATATTGTTACACTGTAAAAAATATAAAGTAGTTTACAACACTAGATGGTTCAATACAAATATGATATCTAACTTCTCTTATATTCTTAGATTAGAAACACGTGGAGTTTTCTCTGTATAAACATGTAGTAAATTTTGTAGTAACTTTGTTTACAATCATGAAAATTCCAGCCGTTGGTAACCTCTGATAACGTAGGTCAAGCCCTCCCCCTCTCTCCTTATCGGCGTAATTGCTAACCACCCGTTTTTTTCAAGAAATGAAGTCCGGCCTTTAATTATATTTCGTCAAAGTGGTTAAATAGAATACTCACGGTGATAATTAGTTTGAATATTTTTCATTTGTTACAATTCTGAACTTTTGTATGAGAAAGTCGCCATCTTGGATTTGCTTGCTTGAAGCAAACCGTTCAGTAGACCTCTTATGCTACAAAAATTGCGTTCAAAAAGAGCTAGCTAGCGATTGCCTTGTGAAACGTGCCCTATGTATTTGTTGTCAGTTTTGATTATACACATGACACAATACCGGTATATCAATGTTTTAAGTAGGTTACATTAGTAATGCATTGACAATATTGCACTGATATTCATTCGATAAAATCTGTCCGGTTATTTCTGTTTCATTTCCGTTTGTTAAAACAGAACAATGTCTAATACTACATGCATGCGTTCCACAACATTGATTCAAGTGACTTTCCGTGAATACATTGTATTGATGAGAGTCGGGGCCATGTGATGTAACTGTTACCCAAATAATCGACTTCTAGTCATTATTACTTTGTTCAAAACGAGATAAATCGAAACAGTTCCTTTCCGCTATACATTGTTTGTTTCGTTTTAAACAAACAAATCAAACGGATAAAATAGAACAGTATTTAAAGATATGGTGTATATTATATCATAGAACAGAACTGAACTTATATTTATTCACAAAAACTATACAGTTTCTAGTGTTTAACAATAATAATAATTGATTAATGCCGCTGAGTAAACAAATTAACACCGACACTCATTTTGCCGAGCCCGGATAGCTAGTTGATAGCAAGCAAGTCTACTGATCGAGGGGTGGTGGGTTCGGTTCCCGGGTGGGGCATACTTTCGTGGAGCTTGGTCATGAAATTATTTCTACCGCCATTCTCCCTCCTACCAATGATTCTTAATTATATAGGGCAGCTGTCAGTCACTGGCGAAAGTATGCGCTTAGTAGTTGGTTAACAGCTAAATCCAGAGATTTAGCCTTTCCAAGAAGAGTGAGTAGGTTGACTGACCGCCGTCATAATACCTATACTACGTGTTGCTACGGCGTTAAACCCAACAAAAAACAAAAAAACATTTTATCGAAATTTATCGACAAATTAAAAATTTGGAAGGCATGTAGAATTGAAATATTCGTTTAATAAACAATTTGACAAAGAGTTCGTACAAAATAACAAAACGTGTTTGGGAAAACATTAAAATAAACCAACTCATTTCAGAGGTAGGCAGTATTAAAAATAAAAGTTGTATACTTCATTTTAACAAAATGTTACTTTTAATAATGAGCTTTAAGATATTAAAAACAACAGCAATACATCAGTGAAACATAGAATTCTGCTGATCTATTTTTAGTGTTGTTTTTTTTTTGTTGTTTTGTTATTTTAAATAAAAACGAGTGGAAATTTCAATTAAATTATTTGTGTGTGGGGGGTGCGTGCGTGCGTGCGTGCGTGTGTGTTAAACAAGATAGTCGCAAGATTGGAGAATGCATTGATGTAATTATAAAGTTAATGACCTGAGGCTAGTAAAAGTATAACTTAACTATCACATTATTTTGATTACATGTCGTCGTATATATGTTTTTGGTAACATACATTTGGAACACCACCATTTATTGAATGAATAATCTCAAAAGGTTCGTGCGTGTCGACCAAAAATTGCGTTTTTACTTCATACGCGAGGCAATCTGATTAAAACCCGAACTTATTTTTTTCTACATGCCTACACGCTAACGCTCTACAGGATATCTGTTTACGGAGATTGTACGCGAGGCGAAGCACAGGCAAAGCACGTAACGGTTATGCAAACTAGTTCTTGTCGTTAACACACAAGGATTTGTAAATACATTGCCTACGCTGTATATGTGACTATTTAATGTTCAATGGATATTATTGAATCGTGCATTTTATATTTATGGACAAAAACAGACATTTATCACTGCCTAAACGATCGTGGATTCGTTTATTTAAATACCGGTAGCCTGTTCAATTACTCCGAACGTTCCAAAACGTCCCGTCACGTTAGGATCGGAACAACACAACCCAAAGACAACTCAACCCGAGACAACTCAAACTCCTACTAACGGGTTGAGTTGTCCTAACTTTGAGTTGAGTTATCCGCGGGTTGAGTTGTCTTCGGGTTGAGTTGTTCCGTACCTGTAACGTTCGTTAACAGTCTTTACTGAACACGCGCCAGCTGAAGTATTTGTTTGGGCATGTGACACAAAGGGAATCACAAAATGGCGTCTAAACATGTTTGAAGTTATTCTTAGTGAATGACCGAGGAATTTTAAATGTAGTTACATAAATACTGTCAACCGTGAACACGATGTAATAAATCAGTCACCCCGCAGTGTATTATATATGTTATCTTAATTTTTGGAAGGAATTTTTGTTCAAAAATTCCTTTCTATGGCAGCGCTCTTCGAAATTTGAAAAAGAACGAACAACACATTATTGAATTCTGTTGCGACCCAGAAAATAGAGCAACACAAAAATGTGTATACAAATGTACAATCAATCGCAGATGAATTGAAAAAAACTGATTTAAACAAATACTTAAAATTATGATATTCATGTTTTTTCACATTAATCAAACATTATTCTACTGTGTACAGAGAAAAGTTATTTTGTATTATTGCTCATTATCTGCCACACGCTTGTATATGTATACACATTTAACATAACTTATTTTAGACGCTACCGTGGCGTAGTGGATAGCATGTCTGACTACGAATACGGAGATCGCGGGTTCTAAACCTGGTCGCGGTAGGTCATGCCCTATACATATTATTTTTGGTTTAGGCTACACTTTTTTGGTTTAGGCTACAAGAATTTGGTCATATGTTCGTCAGATTTACCGCACTTGAAATTCAGAAAAAATTTTTTTTGCTCAAGTTAATATTCACTTATAAAATGAATACATTAATTATAAATACAATGCATGTTTACCATAAACTTTATATTAACACATGATCACAGTTGAACACTAACGTAAACTTGATGTCTCCATCAACTCTACACAGCTCTGGATACGTGACGTCATATGTTCCCCCCTGCTGTGTAAAAATAATTTAAAATACTATTGTGACAAGCAGGTAAGACAGGGTAGAATATTTAACATTATAATTGTTAATGCCTCAAAATACTAAACAGACTTATTTTGAAATAAAGTTGTATTTTGCATAACGTACCCCAAGACTATATTTATATACCAAAAGGTTTAGTCAATTTTTATTTTAGATGGATGCTTATGTAATTGTTTTCTTCCACATAATTTAGGTATATTTACATGTTGCAGTTGTTTCTTATTTAGTCTATAGCATAGTTTGCATAAATGACAAGCCTTTATTTATTCACTTAAAAGTTAACCAGTTTGGTCCATTTTTATTGAGATGCTGGCTCTAAAACCTCATACATGTTGACTTAAGTACTCTGAGTAGTTGTTTGTTGTTGATTCATTCCCATATTATTCAAATAATATAACTTTATTGAATTCCATGTAATACGATTTATTCAATAAGGGACTTTAGTCAGTTATTTCCCCTTGTATACTCTTCAATTAGGTTGGTCCAATTAGTTGGATTACTCGGATTTTACCCTTACTTTTCAATGTCAATTTGCCAAAATGTTGCCAAACATTAACTTTGTTTGAAATTCAAACTAAGCATTTTAGGGTAAAGAACTATCTAAATTTCACCACTTCAGTAATTATCTTCATTAGCAACTAAGATATTAGATGAAATATTTTGTTATCCTTACATAGAAATTCAATAATAAAATCCGAGGATTCCTACTGTAAGGACCTACTTACCAATTGGATTGCTTCAGGAAAGATAACTGACTAAAAAGGATGTTAATAACGTATGTGTACTGTCCAATACACACGTACATTCAACAGTCTGGGAGTTCGGTGCTGAGAAATATTCCACGATTGTCGTAAGCAAAAACTCCTTTATGAAAAAGTTTAATTACAATATTAAAAAATATAACTATAAGAATTTCTTTTCACTAAACTGTATATTTTATAAATTATTGTACGTTGTTCCATGTTTACTTATATCGAAAACGTTAATTAAACAAAAACACGAACAAAATAGTTTTCGATAAAACAATTATTTACATAAATATATAATTTAAAACTTCTGTTTAAAGTGTACTCTCAATAAAACAATTGGTATTACACTGATCAATTATTTGACGTTATTTCAAAGTTTACCGATAAAATTATGTTTGAATATTTGAAATACGTATAATTATTTGTGTACTTGGTTTCGACATTCTCTTTAATTTTTGTTTCAATTTGTAATTAATTAGTATTTACATTTTATTTTAAACTCACACTTGCTATTGAACATTTATTATAAGTAGTGTATTTATATATAATTTAAACATAGTAAATTTAATATAATGATATGTTAATAAAATATGGTTAATATAGTGAAACTATTAAATGGTATACATGTAGTATGTACTAATTTATTTTAGCTCGACTGTGAAACAAGTTTTACAACTTAGATCAATCACTTTCGATTCTGCTTCCTGGTCCCCCAGTACTGAGCTAGGATAAAGTTTTTTGCCCAATGTAACAACGGGATAGGTTTTTGATAGGATTCGAATCAACGCTGGGCTGGCTATCCAATGATTACCACTCCAACATTGTGATCGCTCGGCCACGCCCGCTACATTATTAAATGGGTGTAATTATTTACCCCAAATATTGTTTTAATGGAACTGGCTATGTACCTGAACGATCTCTATAGCTTTGCATGAAGAGAAATTATATTGTAACAATATCATATTCATGAACTCTTTTTTGAAATCCCAGACTCATACGTGATCCTACTTTATATTGAACTAGTAAAAGCTATCACCACCCTGATCTAGATACGTCTATCTATAAATTACTTATTCGTTCAAATAAACATTCAAAATTTACACTAGAGAGATGATGTTTTAGTTTTTACAAGTTCAATAAAAATGAGGATCACGTACACATGTGGTTTTACACTAAGAGTTTGTGAATATGATATTGATATATAACGTAGTTTCTTTTTATCAAAACTATGCAATTGAAATATAATTTGATGCCCATGGGCATTTGCATAAAATACATAAATAAAACCTTTATAAGTTTATATAATATCATTCTAGACTACATAGAGAATATTCGCCAACTTTGGTGTTGTGAAAATATAATCTTATACTCTTCATCGTCAAATGACGTCTTCTTAGAAGATAAATGAAGTCATCTTGGAAAAGATACGACCTAACCACTGGCACTAGAGTCCTCACATTCTTTAAAAATGCACGCACATCTAATATTTTGTCAACAAACACAATTAAAAATCGCTCCCGTATTCATTATCGTGAACGAGTTATGACTAGATCTATACAATCATTATAATATTACAGAGAACTATATATATAGGGACGTACGCATTATAATCATAAAATATGGACTCTGGTGCCAGTGGACCTAACGTAGTAATTTGGGTGAAATACCTATTTTTGTTTCACCGAGTGAGCTCAGAAACATATTTTCGCATAGTCACGAATGAAAATGTCATTTTCTGAGTTCACGAGTTGAAATTAAGAAGAATATTCTGTTTCGTTAAGCATAGAGTTGTGTTTTATTTGAGGTATTTTACGCAAATCATTACATTAGGTAAAATCTTCTCCAAGATGACGTCATTTGACGATGGAAATTATAAGATTATAGTTTCACTACAGTGAAAATACATACTTTCATCGTATATTTTTTAATCGAATAATCGCGATATAACCTTTCTGTGTTGGTGCACCGTAAAACCCAAACAAAGTAACAGACTTAATCGAATAACAAGACGTTTCATTGTAAAGCATGTATGACAGAAAACACAATAGTTAACGATTTAAACCAATGTACAAACGCTTTTCAACATTTCTCATCAAAAAATATATACCATTATCTTCTTTAGGTCTAATTTATTTTTTATGTTTCCCTTTAGTTAGGCTTACGGAGAAGGTGCCAGCGTTGTGGAAAGGTGGTGGGTGAGTACTGGTTATAGACAGGAACCTAGTCCTATATATAAAACCCT
The DNA here is from genome assembly GCA_025267735.1 of Mactra quadrangularis. Lineage (NCBI taxonomy): Eukaryota > Metazoa > Mollusca > Bivalvia > Venerida > Mactridae > Mactra > Mactra quadrangularis. The sequence continues at coordinate 13,645,631 of CM046298.1, forward strand.
CCGTGACTTATTTTTCATTTGGACATTGCTTCTGTTGCCGTAACAGAATAATGTCCCAATGTGAAATGAGTTATGCAGGGTCTTATATATAGTACTAGACAGGAACCCAGAAAAGCTAGGTGAGGTGCGCTGGCAATCGTAAAATAACATTAATTGTGTTGACTCGGTGTCAAACCCAATATCAACAAACAACAACTTTTGATTCATTAAATGTATTTGATATTTCAGGAGATTGTTGGTATGAACCTCACGTTGAGCAGATGTACGCCACAGTTCCATACCATGTACAGACATTATCACCAGCAACATTACCAGCAAATGACTGCGCCATGCAGTGTCGTAATCTGACATATTTAGGTGCTGAGTGTTGGGCATTCTTTTATGATCTACAAAGTACATTTCCTTGTGAGTTGTATTTTCTAGATGGCGCCAATGCTTCGAGTATCTACACAGCAGACACGCCTATTCATAACCCATTACAGCCTGAAACTGTCTTTTATGTTAGAAAATGTTTTGAAGGTAATGCTGTTTTCATTTTAATGCGTTTTTGATATTTTCATATTATTCAATGTCGGTGGGTTCACCCTAATTTTGAACATTTAACATTTTAAGCAATTATTTGATGATGACTGGTCTACCTAAAGTTTAGACCTAGTTACAAAAAGTGTTATGAAAGCATCGTAAGGCAAACTAGTGCAGCTGTAAAAAATATGTTTAATTATGTACTACAGTGCCCAACCAAGCTTAAATTATGTCGAATACAGTGTACATTCTACGCAATTTATTAACTCTTCTATTATTTCGATACAAACTGATGGAAATGGTTCAAGATTGTTTAAACGTATTGTTTTAGTAAAAAACGCCCAATGAAGCCGAGTTTTGATGTCTTACATGTATTAGTTATTTCAAGGAGCTTATCCGTAATGTAAGATCATTCAAAGGAAATGCTCCGTGTAAAAGGACCATCCTAATGCAATAGTCTGTAAAATTGACCGTTCAAAGGAGATGCCAGTAATAAAGGGCCATTCAAAGGAGATGCTCCGTGTAAAAGGGCAATTCAAAGGAGGTGCTCTGTGTAAAAAGGGCAATTCAAAGGAGATGCTTAGTGAAAATGGACCATACTAAGGCATTAGTTCATTTAATGAGACCACTCAAAGAAGCTGCTCCGCAATAAAGAACATTCAATACAGATGCTCCGTGAAACAAGAACATTTCTAAGAAACTGGTTCATTCATATAAAGAGTTCATTCTAAGGTGATGGTTCTCATACAAGACTAGTCTAAGGGTTTTAAAAGTCAATGAAAATGTCAATTCTTAGGTACTATCTTAATATGATCCTGATTATCTTATGTTTCCATTGTAGATGCTATAGATACAAAATCCTATGGTACATATATTGACAACAGTGATGAACCAGGAACAGAATGTAACACTACAGTATATCCCGGAGATGATCCAGGTAACATAATTTCTTTTGTATGTTCTTGTGTGATTAGTATTGCTCAAGCCCTGTAATAAAGTATCTGTTCTGTTCTGTTCTTGTGGCGTTTTGTTAAGAAAGGTCTCGGTTCTACCCTCTCATCGTGACTATTATTAATTAACTGTACAATATTGGACTTAAAATTCAGGGCTTATTACCGTGTTTACGACGACATTATAACTAATATACCTGCCCTGCGTTCAGTTACCGCGAACGTTATAAAACGTTCCGTAACGATACATTCGGAACTCCTCGGCCATTCGCTGCGAATAATCTCGGACATATTTAGACGCTATTTTAAAACTACCGGTTTTAATGTAAACAAATATATGATTGTTTATGCATTGAGTGATGTTTCGTTTTTAGTCCGTTACAAATTTTGAAACATCACTCATTGCCTTAACGATCTCATATTTGTGTATTAGATTAGGTTATTCGCAGCGAATGGCCGAGGAGTTCCGAATGTATCGTTATGTAACGTTCTGTGACGTTTTGTGTAATTGAACACGCTACTGGCCAGTATCAGAAAAATACGGCCTATATGAAATACCCTGGCTAATATAAGATTCATTCATTTTGATTGGCTCCGAATCTGATAATGACCAAGTTTTCTCATAAATGCTGTGTTTTTCTTTCCACAGAAAAAATGCCACCATTTCAATGTTGGTACAATCTGATTGTTTTTTTTATAGGGACCCTATCTGCGACGATAGTGATATCCCTTTATTTATTGTACTTTTTCACAAATTGTATAGTCAAGTAATAAAATTGTCATTTTCATAATGGCCTTGTTATTTGGTTCAGGCCTCAGGCTAATATAAATGTTATCAGCTAAATAACTTGGCCGTTATGATAACACTTAATTATTACATAATATTAAAACAAATAAACAAGATACTCAAACTACAGATCGTCCACGTAAACATAGCGTATATAAACATAGACAGTTTCATTACACACCAATATTTAGGGGTGAATTATTTTTACAATTTCATAGTTTAATTAGTTTACACTTATTTTATTAACATATCATAATAAAAAATTTACTATGTGCATATACACTATTTAAAATAAATGTTACATATAAAAAAGATATGTTAAAATCAGTAAAATGCTATTCATGCATTAGCTTATACACCTATTTATTGAGCAAGTCCATTGTTTAAAGTACAAAAACACACATGACCTAGAATACGACCTGTATAATGATAATTCCACGGTTGATTTTATGACTCAAGATTTAAAGTTAAAGCGCGGTTTAAAGTCTTCTTATATATACATATTCAGCCGACTTTACAAGTTTGTACCATAACTTCTGAAATCTCGTTCAGACAGGTGATCCTTTGATAGTACCCATTTACACCTGGGTGGAGTGGAAAAATTGTAGGTAAATTTCTTGCTCAAAGAAACTAACAGTGTCTCTATTGGGGTTTAAACCCGGGACCTCTCTATCCCTAAGCGCGCTTCCTACCACTGGAATACTGCTTTTAATTTGGCTTCACTGAATTTCTTAACTTGAGCAATCATGAAATGCCATAGCAGCCCAAAGTGTTTATGCACGAATTATGTATGTGTTGCTGTCAGTGGTACACTTTTTAAAACACTTTGTGTGTACTGAATATCTACAAATCAAAGTTTAAGTCCAAAGTTTTATGCTTATGCACGTTCACTGACTTTACAGCTGTTACTCCTGGTCATCGGGCTACTGATATCTTTCTATATATCCCTGTCAATTGAGATTTCTATACCTCATAGTGCAGACAACATTTTGGCGCAACGGAGTTATACCACCCTCGCGAGTACCCATTAACGACAGGGTGGAGTGTTGAAATTGCAGATTAATTTCTACACTTCCCTCGAAGCTCAGTGAATATAATATATTCACAGAAAGTGAACGAGTGAATTTCTGAGTGATGCAAAGGAGAGTAGTTAATTTCTTGCTCAATGTAATTAGTTGTGCCCCTGATTGGGTTCGAACCCGGGACCTCTCGAATACATATAGCGCGCGCCCTACTTCTGCACCACTGTGCCTTAAAATGATATAATAGTATTCTCATACTCAGATTAAATCCCTATATCTATTTATAGCTATGAATGTGTGTTTCTGTTCAACTGAGGATCATCCTACTATACCTGAACCCATTACAGCCGAGGAGAAAGCTGCAAAACTTATAGAAGAATTGAAAATAGAAACATCTAACACTAGTTCTGCTACAAGGAAACTAATCAGCGCTGAAGATAATAGACCTAGCGCTGTTGGAATGGGGTATGTTATTGTAAAACTTGAAATACAAAATTAATTTATAAAAAAATGGAAGCTTTCAATTTAAGTTCATGTTAAGTGCTTTTTTCAACGCATGTAAGCCTGGGTAACGCGAGTCTCAAATTGTCCGCGTTATATTGCAGTATTTCAGACCTAGGTTTTTTGTCTAACAATAAATGCTGCTATATTTAAATGATGGTCTATTGTCACGTGGTCATCAGAATGTTAACGAACATTTGTTTTTCGTCAAATTTTTAACTAGAAATTTCGACGCGCTACCAACTGCGCTGCCAATCCGGGTTGTGAATATTATAAGGCGTTTATATGACATAAACGTGAACACCATTTAAAATACTATCTCAGAATAAGCTGTAATACATCGGACACGAAACAACATCAGTTCTCGTATTAGAAATATTGATTAATCCATTCTTGACATGTACTCCAGTTAATCGAAGTATCAATTAAAGATGAGTTTTAGTCTTAATTCAAACTTTAGAGTTTTTACATGAATCGTGATTGTAGGCGTCTTGGGTGGTTCTAATTAAACCTTATGACACCGGTAAATTATAAGGTGCATTGTAGTTATTATATTATTACGAGCATATACGAATATAAAAACGTATATAAAAACATTATGCTTCATAGCGATACCGGTTGTTATGCGACGTTTATTATCAATGATTATAGATAGTGCATTGATCTCGCACTTGCTACAAAGTAAAGGCAGAGCATAGTCGTTGTTTGATCTGGAGAAATGCATATTTAAGATTTTCGGGTTAACGTAACTATAAAGTTCAGGAAAGTAACCGTCAAACCATTGGTTGTGATCTACACATTCGAAACTCCTCGGCTATTCACTACGAATAACTGCGGGCATATTTATGCATGGTTGGGGGACGCGCGGGCACTGATGCTGATGGATGTTCGGGCAGGAGCCTTGGATTAGAATCCAACTTTGCACCTTGCAATCATGGATTTTCGGGGCATTGGCCTGATTCCCCATCGACCATTTGGCTGCCGTTCTACCAACAATCCATTCTCTCTCATTCACTATTTTTTACAGTTGAAAGTTCACTGGTTTTGTTGTTGTCGTCGTTTTTAAACTACTATGAGCACTTTATTGATCACAAATTCTTAGTTTTATATTACTCTTCAGTTTATGTTTTTTATATTTTATCATCTCTTAATCATTTTCATTTTAGTTTTCATTTAAACTCGTTTTTCCTAATTATGCATATGATTGTAAAGCGTTTTTGAACATATATTCAATATGAAAAGAGCGCTATACAAATGCGGTATATATATATATATTTAGGCGCCATATTGGAACTACTTTTAAAAGCGTCACGTGATTAACAAAATTCTTAATGTAATGTTGAAGTAAACAAATCTGTGATCGTTAGGAGATGATTAATATTTTGTTTTAGTTTATGAATTAGAAATACACTAATCACTGATATTTTCTAAGCACTATTTAATCAGATATATGATATGAAAGTATGTTTACGACAAAAACTATTTTGCTTAAACTTGTGCCTGCTTTTTCTTTGCTTCGCTTCGCATAATTTTATACATAATATAGCAAAAAATCAACATTCTTTTTTGAAGTCCCTAACACCCTTCAGAGATTATTTATTCGAGGAATAATCGAGGTGTTCCGAATGTAATCTACATTGATTTCATATATCACGTGATCCCGTGATCTCCGCTTTTATTGTAGGAAATAAGACCTACTTTTTTACTGTAACCTCAAGGCATAACAAGACGGTGTGATAGTTATCGTGAACAATATTGTTTGTGAATGAATAAAACACTTTGTTAAGATGAGTACTGCCACGTGTTCAATAACTACTGTTAGCTTACGTTACGGATACGGGAGAACTCAACCCGAAGACAACTCAACCCGTGCAATACTCAACTCAAAGTTGGGACAACTCAATCCGTTAGTAGGAATTGAGTTGTCTCGGGTTGAGTTGTCTATGGGTTGAGTTGTTCCGGTAATTGAACACGCTGCTGTTGTCAATGGTTTCTTACTGAAATCTATTGTCGCTTACATTTAGATTTTTTCGTTATATTTTATTATACACCAGTGATATTCAGGGTAAAATTGTTACTATGTAACTTTATGAGTTAAGAATTAACATTAGGCCGATTTTGTCACGACAAATAATTGATTGACAACAAACAGTGTATAGCACTACTATTTCTCTGTTCTGAAAAATCCCACTTGACCAAACGAGTTTTGGTGGTTAGTTCTAAATCCTCCACACCAAAATTAAGTCGATCGATAAGATATGCCATAAATATTTTTCTCAGAAGATTCAGAATAAATGAATACAGCTCACATGCTGATGTCGTCAATTTCGGACAAAGAAATTTATCAGCTAATTTATGTGCTATTTGAATCTTTTCTGAATCTATTTTGCTTTAGCTGCGACAAAAGCAAATGTTCTTTTACATTCGAAAGACCACGTGACTTGATCCCCGAACTTTAAAATCTCTAGTGAGAACTTTATATACCTTTTTTTGCTTTCAGAGTTCTTGGAATTTGTATGCTGACAGGTGTATTTGGAGGATTATTCTTGATGGACCTTGGCGTATTGATTGCTGGAATCAAGAACATGATCTCAAAATTCAAAAGCTACTGGTTAACTGAGTAACACATCATTCTAAACACTTCTCCCTTTTGTTTGAAGGATACAGCGCATAAACTCTGAGAATTTCGAACGAAATTTGCAATATTTATTTACTTTATTGAATAATTTCTTGTTTTTGGGGTTTTTTTTGGACAGCGACTACAACCGCGAGTCTATGTACGACTCTACATAGAAAGAAAGTTTGTAAACTCGTTATTTTGTGATTGCATTCTAAAGTTTGTTTAATTTGTACTGTAAATTTCCACTACAAGGATCATCATGATCGGTGATTTTGATAGTATTGTTCGTTTTTTCTCAACTGTCAACGCTTGAATAATTTCACGGTGACTGAATGCATTGTTTTTGTACTGGCGGCCTAATTGTTATTAAAAATATCTCGACTAAAACATATCATACGGCATAAACAGCTTAACTTGATAATAATACACGCTTTCGGAAACTCATGGATGTATTACAACAATGATTTTAATAAACGCATTCACCGTGAAATTATTCATGTTCTGACAGTTGAGAAAAAACGAACAATATAATGACGGTATAATCCATTTTTTCTTATCTGTCAAAGTTTGAATAATTTCACGGTGTTAAAACTATCACAATATCACGAGTGTTAGACAAAGAACATGAAGTCACCGTGAAATTATTCATGATTTGACAGTTGGGAAAGAACGAACTAAAGCAATATAGTAACTTTGGTTTTTTTTCAAATTGGGTATTTGGGACTTTAACATCGTCAATCATCACATGCTTTTGCATTGACCATGGTGAAATTATGATAGTATTTATAGCGGAAAATTACTGTATTTATATTATTTTTAAAGTTGCATTCGACAAGCCTCTTGTGAATCTATATATTCTTTACATATCGCGGGTTTGGAGCAAAACAGTCGTAACTCGATATAAGAAAAGAGTGAGTTACGCCTGTTTTGCGCTAAACCCACGATATGAAGATTGTTTTTTTTAAATTGTTTGAATTTGTTTTGAAGCAATTTCATTAAACAACTACCAAGGCCTATAATTCGTCCAAATAACAATACGTGTTTTTGTAATCATTAGAATAAACCAATCCATTGAAAATGATGCGCAGAAAATAAAGGTTGTACCGTTTATTAGGAAGGCGGATAAGTCAGGATAAGTCAGTGACAAATAGCGTAGATACCAGGAATTTAACAATACGCTATTGACTGACTTAAGGTTATTCCACAATTGACTTTGTCAGTCATACCCAAAGAGTAATAAAAACTAACTTGCGAAGTGAGGTGTGCCATCACAATGAGAAGTGGTGAAAGTAATAAACAAAAAGAAGTGAAAAGTTGAGATCTGACATAAGGAATGCAGGATGCCATGTGCTTGGTTTGCATAACTATTGTTACAGTGACTTTTGTTTAAAAAAAGATGATGTCATGCATGTTTTATTTCAAAGTTCCTATTAAATCATTAAGAAAATAAAACACGTGTCTATTGTTAACAAACTTGGTCGCCATCTTTCATTTTCTTCTGAAATTTACGTAGTAATCGAGCTGAGATAACAGAGCAAACTGTACGTGTCAGACGTATCAAAGTTATTTCGTAGAAAAAATCAGGGGTTTTACATGATATTGAGTTTGGAATGTCTAGGATGTAAGAAAATGTTTTGCATTGAAAATTGTGAAAATGTAATAACAGTAATATAAAAGATTTGAACTTAAGACGTGTATGGGGAAGTATGGTAACTGGGGATTGTTATTCTCCATTAAATAAATGAATTGATACAGCTAGCATTCCAAGTGTTACAGAACATAAATATAGTGATATTGAACAGCAAATAGGTAATTTGTCGAAGTAGGTATTAGAAACTGAAATGTTGAAGGCAGCAAATGAAGAGAAAAGATTGGCAATTGAAAATTATGAATTTCTCCAAGGAGTATAGGTCGTTTGCGTTAAAGCTGGACCCCTAAAATCATGATATATCTCAATAACTATCGGATGGAATTAACTCAAATTTTGTATGTGATCATAACTAGCACTTTCCTTCTCAAATCCAAAAATTCAGAATTTTTCTTTAATTACATAACATACTTCCCATAGACATGCAATGCAAATTTTGAAGCCAAAAAGCGACTTTTGTTAAATGGGTATGTTCCATAATCAGAACAGCCACATAACAGTAGATACAAAATAATAGCTAAATAAGAGGCCCGGTTAGAAATTTTATTTGATAACTAAGTATAACAGTATATACAAACTCAAATATCATCATCACTGTCGTCTGTATCGTCAAAATCTATACATATTCTACACGTACGATTTTAAAGACGGACCTCTGCTTTACGATTCAGTAGACCGTCGAGTGTTTATTTAAGCGACAAATTTACAGTAAACGCACGGGACTTTGTATAAATACACTGGAAGTATGACAATGTTATAATCAGAACAGCTTTTTGGGCGGGGCTTTAGCCACGTCCAAAGTTAACAAACCGTAGTTTCAGCTCCGAGCATTGAATTTAAGCAAAAAACCCGATCCACTCCGCATATCATTACTGCAAAAATTGATTCGGATATTTCGGTTAGTATATGTTATCATAATAATCGCCTGCGACTTATTTCCATAGATTAGATTTTTCATCCGGCAATAGATCAACATGAGTCATGATACGACTAAAACACGCAATGGAGAATTGGCAAGTCGACCTAATTCGGTTAATTACAGTTTCGCATTAATATGGATTGCGAGAACAGGACTTTTAAATTCTATATCATTTTTTTAAATGATGCTATTTGACGTAAATAACAATCCTAAGTAAAGAAATAACCCAAATCATGTCATAAACGCTTGCAATTACCGCATTTTCGTTCTAATAAGTTGGGAGAATAGTATCAGCCTGATCTATTTATAGCCAGGGATTTCTCCACTAGTGGGCGGACGTTATTTGTCACGTGACTCATGTGACGCATCAGACAAAACATTTAACATGTCGGAACCACACGCATTCATCGATACAGTAAGTACATGAATGTTTTTGTATTTGTCGTTATAAACGCGAGTCTCAATAAATGTTATTATTTTTACAATTTGATAAGAATGTCCATGGTTTCATCTGAACTAATTTATATAATATATTGCAAAGTGTACAAAATTATGCGTCTGTGAACAGACTAAAAATGTAGACAGAGCAGCTTAGAAATTTGATCATTTGTGGAAATTGTGAGAAGTTTCATCGCAAAAACTGCCGGTGTAACAATACACACATTTTCAAAATAAAAATTTAACTCGACCCGTCACTAAGATCGATTGTATTTCATGTAGTATGGACCTAAGTCTTCCGCAATTCAACAGCATTTTGACAGATGCAAGAGTGATGGGTTTTCGCGACCCTGTTTGTACTTTCACTTTCGTTTTTCATTTGCCGTAGTTTTCTGTCAAAATCCTTTTAGGTAATATATATTTGAGTATCTGCATTGGTCTAGGAACTACTTGCTTGGATTTGAAATGCACTAAGAAGTTCAAAAGTACTTAGAAAACTATGAATTAAAAACATGCTGTGGATAATGATAAATTACAATAAAATAGTACACTGTTGAATTTGATAGAATAAAACTTGTCCATAAACTTATGCGTTGACACTGGGTGGAAATATTTCCTTGTTAACTGACATAGATATACAAGTTTTACAGGGCAGGCACAGGAATTCAATATCACAGCTGCGTATGGCCATTTATCATGGGTGAAATGGGGTAGTTAACTGCTTTCTATGGCCTTTCACACCCTAGCTTTCAGTTGATTAACTAGGTAAATGACAATCACCAGTGAACATTTATGTGTATTCATGTAAAATTGTAAAGTTTACAAATCTGAGCCTTTCTAGTGATTGCTAGTTGTTGATTTTTTCATTTTGCTGTACTGTAATATGCCTGAAACTTTTAGAGTGGTGAAAGCACCATATAATTAAGAGGAGAACTGTATCAGCTTATTGATTTTAACTTATTTTTCAGGTTGATTCAATTTTCAGCCACTTAAAATCCTGAAGCAAAAGGACGAATGGAAGCAACTTGTTGGAAGAGTATGTGGAAACAAGCTTTGGTCTCCAGTCAAAGATTCTACAGTATGCTGTGCTGCACATACTTTGTGATGGGAACGAACATTGATGAACTCATTACGATCTCTCAACATGGGTTATGACACAGCAAAACCAGTTCATATAATGGAATTCTTTGAAAATGGAATTCATAAAACGAACAATTCAACATGAAGGTTAGTACTATTCACTGCATTAAATGCTTATAAATTAGATGTAGCAGAGGTATAATATGTTGCTTGTACTCCTTGAATCAGGCTAGCTTTTATGGCAATGTTGTACAATGTCCTCTTAGGACTCGAGAGGCTGTGGGTTTAAATCTTAGTTTGCAACATGGATTTGTATCTGCTTGCATTTTGCGTCCAACGTAAATAACCCCCTAGGAATTGTATGATTGCACTGTTAGATAAACTAAAGAGACAATGGAACTCCAAGAATTTGCGGACAAATTCTGTTAATGAGGGGATATGTGTGTAGCAGAGGTATTAAACTCGTGAGGTCGTTGGTTTGAATCTTAGTTTGGAACATGGATTTTTATCTGGTTACATAAACTTTGCATGAACAAGAACAGAACCAAACATCCTATAAGGATGCAGAAAAGTACCAGATATTAGTATGGAATATGCTACTTCTTGTGCAGTTGCTTCACCATTAGAGATCATTGAGCTGATGAATATCACATACTATTCATCTTAACAGTTAACATATCCTATATACAGCCAAGGCTATCCATGGCTCATCTGTAATCTATTTATTTGTAGTAAGATTCAAAGAACTGAACCCTTGCTTCTGGCAAACTTGGGCGAAACAAATAACACATATAGACACATTTATTACTCATTGATGGGAACTAATCTTAGTGCTGTGTGTTCTAGCTGCATACATGTAGTTAATTTTGGTTTTCAGCTTTTATCAAAATGCTTGGGTCAATGTTGAAAATATTGAAAATATTCTTTCAAATATCTAAGAAAATCAGATATCATACAAATTACATGCGCATATATTACAATAACCAGTATTCAAATCTGGCTTATTTCTTAATTGTTGTACAATTATTGTTTCAGAAAATTCATACAGACCAGATCACATAGAACAAAGTGGAAATAGTTCCAGACCCAGAGATGCCAATCCTTCTGTCTTCTGTAAAACACAATGGCATGGTGCTTTTTTAAAGTAACAACCTTAATGAAATGGAGATTAACTGGTGTAACCCGAATGTGTAAATGTGCAATACATTTAATAAAAAGTTCAAATTAGGAACATTGAAACACCTTAAACTATTAATGACTTGTTTGTCAGAAAGCACAATTATGTATGTCTCCTGCTGCTTAGCCTGAATAAATCTCAGATGAAGAAATTACATGGAATGTGGTCCAGCTTTTATGATGCCAATGACAGACTAAGGTTTTAATATAAGATCTAAGTTTGAAGAATTTAGCATATCATTATTCATGTTCCATTAGGGGAAAAGGTGAATGATTAATGACAAGTTCCTCTGAGTCCATATAACAGAAAAATATTGCATACCCCTGTATTGAAATTGAGCAAGTTATCAGGGGATTACAATTTTTCAGGTTTTAGCTACTTGAAAAGCCTTTTTATATTGAGTTATATGTTTGTAAATTATGAATGTTTTTATATGAATGAAATCCCTGTATATACACTACCCTTCATGAACAAGCATGAACTTATGTTTTGCATTATTTGCCCTGCATAATTAAGAATTATTGGTAGGAGGGAGGAAGGCGGTAGAAATGATTTCATGACCAAGCTCCTGTTAGCTCCACAAAAGTATGCTTCACCAAGGAATAGAACCCATGGCCCCTCGGGCGGGGCATACTTATGTGGAGCTTGGTGATGAAATTATTTCTAAGGTCATTGACAGTAAATAACACATAGGTTTGATACAATATAAACTGAATTACAAATAAAATATTTTAAGAGCTGTTAGTGTTAATCCATTTCATGAAATATTACACTCTATACTGATACGCACTTATGTAGGCTACTGTATGTATATTAAGATAGGCTTACAGGATTTATAATAAGATAATATACATGATGTTCACATTATGTTCACTTTTTTGATAGTCATTGTATCAGAATAATGGTCAAGCAATAAACGATGTATGAATAATTGATTTAAGGGCAATATCAAGAACATGTATACCCATTTCTATAAGAATATCTTAAAAAATAAAAAAATATAGCACAATGAACTTATGAAAAAATTAATTTCCTAAAAAAAGAGGGGATAACCCTGTATAAAATACAAAAATATTTTTCTTTTATTGAATTACCATAAATTAAGACCATATATATATCAATTATGATTATAAGAATATTCCCTGAAAATTTTTGAAGTATTATCTTGAAAAATAAAGAAAATACAGCAATTTATAAATCAAGACTTTTACAGCTCTGAATTAAGTTTTTGCACAAATTGGCCGCGGGGCCATTTTCCGATCAATATTTCTCAAAAAAGGAAGAAATAAGAATCTAAATGATTATTAAATTCAAATATTTACCTAAATTTTAGTACATTTATGGAAATAAAGGACTCTGAGAGCTCTCTTTCTTTAAAATTGTTGCCCTCAAAGATGGCTCAAAACTGACCAATTTCTTACTTCAAAAATAGTGCAATACCTACCAACTTCAAACCTCTGTATCTCAAAAACAATTAGCATTGAAGTCATCCTTGATTTGCTGTATATAACTATAGTTAACTATGTATAAAACATGAAATATGTTAAGTAAGCTTTTGTTTAATCTGTTCCAAAATATTGTATCATTGAGATGTGTTACTTCGCATATGTTTGGTATTTGTGTAAATAACTGCATTAATATATGTACATGATGTGTAACAATCTATGGTACACCATGGATTTTTTTTCTATGAGAAGTTTCTCCATAACCCTGATGGATTGTAAATGGTTAAATATTATAGTAATTGAACTAATTTAGAAACAGCCTTTTCTATTAGTAAAATGTACAGTAAGCATCATTATTTACTTCAGATTCTATCAAACCTTTTAGAATTTAAGGAAGAACTGGTTATATTTAGGCACTTTATGTTATTTTTTAATGTCGCGGCTGAAATACCTATTCCATGGAAGTGTACAAGTCATCATTTAAAAATAAGTGTACTGAGAAGATTTTGTGAATTGTCACCCTGCAGTGTTAACTTTTTTGTCTATTTACTGTTATTACCTGGTATTACATAAACTTGAAATTGTTCATTCAAAATGTATGTATATATTGTACATTTCATACTGAAGTGTTGTAATTAATAGTAATAAATAATTACAAACAAATCTGTACTGTCAATATACTTAAGCATACATTGCTTGTCAAGGTTATGCCTAACCCACTAAGAACTGTGTTAAAGTTCATGTAACTTGAGATCAGACTAAGTGCTCAAAACTTGCCATTGCATCCGAGTATCATCAAACACTGCTAACAAATGCATCTGGCCTCAAATATGGCCAGCCGATATACAGTACACACCAAAAGTTTGGAGACATTTTCACTTTGTAGGCCTATTGAATAGCTGTTATAAAATATTTCAAAACTGCTTTTAAATACTTGTCAGTTTTGCCTATTTTTTAATTTTAGTTCTACTTAAAAATATGTGATAGAAAATAATTACATTGCTCTTAATTTTTGAGGCTTTGGAATATTAGATGTTAAACCTATTAATTGTGGTGCGTTCATGAAATGTGCTTTAATTTCATCATAGATAATCTGTGATGTATTAAAAATGATTGTATTAAAAAAAATCAATTACTGGAATCAAGATATAATAAATTTCTGTTGTGTCCAAACTTTTGGTAGGCACTGTATGTCAACGAAGAACACTGGGTAAAAGAGCATGAAGTTGTTTCCTGAATTCATTAATATCGGTATCTCAAGTGCATACTCATTGTTTGTTAGTGGTGGAGTGGATGAGTCGGCAGAAATATATGACTGATACTGGGATTGATTCCAGCTTTGTAGGGACTAAGGTCTATGCAACAAGTTAAAAGTTACAAGACTGGTCCTTGTAAAAAGAATAAAAATTAATTCTATGACCATCAAGGAGGGAAGTTTTTAACAGCAATAAAGTCAGACACTATAGACTACTATTCACAATTCTTTCCTTTTTTGTTTTAAATTAATCTTTCATGATATAGATTCCACTACTGAATAGAACATCATGATGAAAAACAATGATTCAATTTATCTGACACAATCATTATGACAAAAGTTGAAAATTCATCTGTCCAATTGGAAAAGGGCAACTTTATGGCTAGTTTCTCATAACGTCATAGTAGTGTCATGATCAGTGTTTTAAAATTTTCAAGAGCCCCGCCCCATCAGTACTTTCAGTACTTTGATTTTACCTCCCGCCGGATTATTGATAAAACATTCCAAATATTTTGCATTATACCTTATGGAAAACTTTTTTATTTATCTGTTAAAAATTCTGAAAATTTAAATCCTAGAAGGAAAAATTGAAATAAAATTGCATTAATTTTTTTAGCAAAATCGCTGTTATAGTTTAAAAGATATTTACAGCAAATAGGGGTCCAGCATTAACGCAAACGACCTATACCATGTATTAGTGTCGTGTGTGATGGGGGGGATGATCCAAAAGGAGCCAAAAACATACTTATAATGCTTTTTTGTGGTGTAAGGGTAATATTCGGATGCAGAACCAAAAGGTTACTACAAATCGGAATAAGAAGTTAGATGTGCTATTTTTGTAACATATCTAAAAACCTTAATTTGTCAGCAAAAGAAAATGATTGCTTTAAAAATTGGGTCGAATCTTCCCAATTAATTGAAATGACATTATATTGAATAAGTGTATGACTTGTGAGGACAAATATGAATTAAGGTATATGTCTATGGCTGCAGGTGATAGTTCTGTATATTCTAATATTGTGAGCTAAGTGTCTGGGTGGGGTCCATATGTAAGAAAATTAGAATGTTCAAACCATGCATGCAAGTGTCTTTGAATGAATTTAGAAATTAGAGAAAGATAAGCCACATTATAAAGGAAAAGGCAAAATAAGTAAAACAAATATCCAGAGAACAACATGCGAAGTAAGGTGTGCAATCAGAATGAGACGTTATGAAAGTAATAGACAAAAAGCAATTAAAAAGTTGAGATTTGACATAAGGAAATGCAGGATGCCATGTGCTTGGTTTGCATAACTATTGTTCCAGTGTCTTATGTTTAAAAAAAGATGATGCCATGCATGGTGAGGAAGTCTGCGGTAGTTAAATATTTTACAAGTAATTTGGCGGAGTCATAGATGAGTATAGTTCTATTACATTAACCTGTCACAACTTGAATAATTACACGGTCACTGAATGTGTTATTATTTAACACCTTTTAACCATTGAGCCATCAATCCATATTAATTATTTATAAATTAACTATATATGCGACGATTTTGAATATCAGGGAAATAACAAGTTCGAAAAGGGTTAAAAATAGTAGATTCAGTGACCGTGTAATTATTTAAGTTGTGACAGGTTAATGTAATAGAACTATATCCGCTGTAAATTTTATTGCGGAAAATGTAAAACAAATGTGATAAAGGCTCAGTTTGTCTTCGATGCTATTGCGATGCTTTAAGAACATTGCTACAACCAGCATGACATCAGTGAAGAAGAATTAAAATCAAGATGTAACAACTTATTCAAGATCTCGGAAAACATGTTTAATCAATTGAAAAGCGAACAAAAGGTCAATCAGACAATACAAAATGGAAGTTTGAGAGAAAAAAGAGACTAACTAGTTCAAATTTTGCTGAACTTATGAAACGATCAATAAAATATAACAACACAAACATAAAAAAATGTATTCTAATTTTAATGGAATATTTACACAATAGGAGGTTTAAATGAGGAAGGAAATGCTAGGATTGAATATTTAGCCGAAGTTTATCCGCGCATTAAATATGCAAAACACTAATAATATCATCTTGATTCCGTAATTTCTATTTCAAGACCGAGCTATGCAAGCTAATTTGACGGCGGTGTTATTCACAGGTTGTAATCGGAAGGCTGATTTCAAATTGCGTGATGTAGGCTATGTAAATAAATTACTAAACATAATGATTGCGTCATGAATATTACAATAAGAAAAGGTCATCTGAACGTGACCCTAATAACGACATAGCCAGTAGTCAATTAGCGAGTAGGCGAGCGGAGAATTTTAGATCTGGTTTTAATCAGATTGCCAGAATACCGATGAACTTTACCATATCGCCGAATGTTATGTAGAAGAAGTGGCACAGTGGTAGGACGAGACCTTAGGGATCGAGAGGTCCTGAGTTCGATCCCCACTAGGGGCACTGCTAGTTACCTTGAGAAAGAAATTTACATACAATTGGTCCAATACACCCAGGTGTGAATGGGTACTGCGAGGGATCGTCTGCCTGAAGGGGATTTCAATGAACAAGAGTTATCGAACAAGATTGTAAAGTCGACTGTACATGTACAGTATATGGAAGCAGACTTAATTAACACCGCACTTTAAATTCAGGACTGTTACTGTTCCAATTAAGTACATTTAATGATTTATTGATCGTGTACCAGTATGAAACATCTGGGCGTACATGTATGATGTTGCTTATTAATTGTAAATAAGGTGTTATTGAGCGTAATCAGAAAAATTTCCTCGTATATGTATATATCTGGCAAGATTCTAAGGAAGCCGAACAATTGCATGGCAAACCCAGAGTTCAACTGAGATACCCAGCCGCCTTTTTAGTTAATGGTAAAACTGAACGTTACCTTTTCCCAGGTTGGCATGATATACTTATGATATACTTAATCTAGAAACTCTGATGTTACGGCACGTGTTGAAGTTAAATATAAAATCACTGTCGCAAACTCTATATCTATTACATGTAGTGACTGAAACTGAACTTAGTGATGAACTTTCTTGTGATACGGACCCCAATAATAAACCTTACATCACCAATCTTTTACATAACAACGAGGCTTCAAGTACCACTATTGATAAACTTTTTTTTTGTGTAATTTTTTATTACTCATTTTTTCATATACAAAGAATAATACACAAATAACAATACAATACGACACAATTCGTAATAATAGACAAAAAAAAACCTGTAAAAAAGGTGAATGGTTTACACTCATGGGTGACAGTTCAGAGTTTTATGCAAGTTATAATAACACTACTTAACATTTGTTGTGTTATAATCGAGATGAAAAACATAACAAGTGTTAAGATACATATGAGTAATTGAATCCGTATTAAGTAATGGAAGTAATCGTATTTTAAATGTTTAATGGTGAATAAATACCACACATAAATACAGTACTCAATCGTTTCAAAACACTTGCGGCTAAGTAATTTCAGACAGTATTAAAGTTAACGAAGACTTCGTACTTAACATGTAAACATATTTGCTACATTTGGTATCAAGTTACATTTTATAATTCACAGGGCTTGTTAAACTGTTGAGTATGTCAACATAAGAAATAAACCTGTATTTATATAGCACTGTCAGGATTTAACCAGTAATGATTATGACCTAGTATATTAACTTACACTGAACAATATGTTGTACTATTGATAAACTTAATGAAACATTAACATCTACACCACAAGACTAATTATTAAATGTACACCTACCTATCAGCAATGTTAAATTAAGCCAACCAAGAAAATCTAACACTATTCCTTCTAAAGTAAATTCTAGAGAACATCAACCAAAGGCACGTGTTAATACAGTTATGAATCAACCAGATACTGGTGATACAAGATCAACATCGGCTGGTGAAAGATAGGGAGACGCGGGGACTGTTTTCTTGTGTGAGAAATGTATGAATTTGAAGTTGTTCAACGTATACTGATGTATTCACCTAAGGTTTTTTTTTGCAAATTTATAATCCTGTTATCTCCTGAAGTTCAAGCATGTGAAGAAATTTCCACGTGTGTTTCAAATTGTGTTTCTATATGTGCTAATGATAGGCAAATATGTAATACTAAAAGTTCGATAGTGTTAAATTCAACCAAAAATTCATGATAGAACGAAGATTAGATAAATCACAGCATCATTATTCAGTGTAATGAAAGCCTCGAATCTTTAAAAAACCATTCATCATGATGACTTAAAAATTGGTAGTTTAAACATTTGTGGTCTAAAAAGATCGAAATATCCAGATTATATAGCATTTCTTGAACAATTCGATATATAATATCTATCTGAAACAAAAGGTGACCAGTATGATTTGTTTGATATACCTAACTATACGTTTTTGTCAAAACCTAGAACTGAACAATACAAACGTAAATCTGGTGGTATTGTTTTTTGTACACAATTCTTTAATTAATATAATTCATGTTCTTGAATCACCTAGCGAGTACATTTTTTGGTTAAAATTGTATGTATTGTATTGTATGTACCACCGGAACAGTTTAAACCTTTCAATGATGAAGAATTATTTTGAAAAAGAAATTTCAGGAAAACGTTCTCAGTATGAATATTTATTGTTGAGTGGAGATACAAATGCTTACACCTCTAATTCACCTGATTTTATTGAAGTTGATTATTTTTATCTCAAATTATTGATCTAGGTGATGATCTAACTAACACTAATTGTACTGAGGAATTTTCACGTTTTGATATACCTGTTCTATGCTATTTTAAATGTCACAAAATTAATCAAAGATTAAATCGAAGATTTTAAAGACATGTAGAAACAATGATTTATTTATAATTGGTAATGGTAGATTTGGGAATGATACGCTTGTCGGTAAAATGTACATTTTGAGACGTCTCTGTTAAAGGTTATTTATTCTGTACATTCCTTTTACATAAATTAGTCGTTATGTTTGACATTTTCAATATAGACTCATTGTTTTCTGATTGCCATTGTCTTTTACCCATGTCTTAACGTCTTCTTTGTACTTTCTCTTTTTTCTACGTCTTCTAACAATAAAAATGCATCTAGTACAAATCATATAAAGCGCAGAAAACAACCAAAATGATGATAATAAAGAGAACTTGATTAATAACATAGACCAAGGTATGGTTGATAGTATTAGAGCCATACTTACAATTTTACCTAGTGAATTAAGACTTCATATTTCACTCTTTCGTACTTGTAACCGTCAGTTCCCTGTTTTTGATATGTTTTCGCTGTTTGATATACATGTATTCCAATAAAAATTACCAATCAGAACAAAATTATAAACAAGGGGTCTGTATCATCAAGCCTCTTACAACTGATTTTAATCGTAAATCCTTCTATATTGTTATTCTAAATTGTTGTAAGATTTTTGATAATATGCTACCCAGTTAGATTTAATAATTGTATAAAAATGTACATACAATAACGAAATATTTCATTTTCAGTGATTTAATCTGAATTATGGCTGTTAGTGTGACATAATATGCAAACTAGTCAAATTAATAGTTCCAATCGAATCGTTTACCCAATTTCTTAAAGAACCTTTCATTATGAGGATGAAAATATTCTCTTAAACGATGCAGAGTTTCATTACTTATTTCGTTTTCATAACTCCTTCCTCTTTCATAACTAAAGCACACTTGCTCTCCGTGTAAAGATTTTAAACAATAGTATTTCTTGTCAGTGTTGTACACATATATATCTTTAGGGATGCTATGTGGAAGTTCTAAAAAAGTTTCGATTTTATAAATCACAGAATACGGATCACGTTTAAACTCCTCTGACTCAATGACTAATAGCTGATCTTTCCTGAAATATTTTATAAATCTCTCATACGATACGTCATATTCTGAATATTGTAAAAGACCTGTTATACTTCCATGTTTCCAAAATGGAAATGACAATTTTGATGCTGCACTAGATGATGCTAGTTTTAATGCATCAGATATAAGTTGATTTATTCTACCTAAATCGTAAGTTTTGTGGTTGAACCAAACGTGAGAAATGAATCGCTGAACAGGCTCTCTCACCATTAGGATCATTTTCATATTTTTGTCAAAGTTATAAATCCTTTTTGCTGTCTTTGGATCATTGAAGTAACCAGCAAATTTTGTAAATGCAATTTGATCTTTGAAAATACATGGCATCAGCTGACGATAACTTTCCATGCTAGCATTACTCTCACCATAATTATTGCTCACAAAATATGAACACTCATACGGATCATTCTTAATCATTATGTTAGGATGTACACTGAGAAAATCCATGAGTTCACGGGTACCACATTTATAAACACCTAATAAAATACAAGACGGAAATCTTTTCTTACAAGTTTCGTTTTCATGCCGACTGTACAGTTTTTCATGTATTTTAAAAGCTTCCGGGTACACACGATTTGTGTCAAATATAGTCCTTGACGTTTTGCTTGTTTCGTTGTTATCAACAGTGCTAGATATACTATTTATAGAAACTATTTTATCTTTTGTTTTAACATTTTTCTTATTCCCTACAACACTCAAATCTACAGCGATTGCATTACTATACGTCAATTTGTATTTGTTATTCTTTATTGGCATTGGAGCAAAAATTCCATTAATCCCTTTACGTGAAGAATACACTTCGGTTGTGTATATATACATGACAATTACAAAACAACACGTTGCTATAAAAGCATATAATCCGTAACGTCTCAAAAATACATTTTCGTGCGCCATGCTAGTTTTAGTTTTATGTGTCTTTTAAAAATATAAGGCTCTGAATAGTATGTTTCGTCTAACCACAGATGAGGTAAACTGAAAACCTATGTCCATTATTTGCCAGCTGTGTTATAGTTTGTAATTAAATAGAAATGTCATTAAACACCCTTCAGGGTTATTCATTTATATGAAATATCACATTTGATCATAATTAGTTTTTACAAACATAGTGACATATTGTACAGAATGGTATTTGCATTTTGTTTCTTAAAGGGAGTGTCGATGTTGAAAAATTGCATTTTTAGACTTTGGGCGATTTCGCCATAAGGCTTTAGTTATACATTTACCACAAATCGAAAACTATCGGCGAAAATGCCTGACCAGTTTAACTTGCGGAGTGATATACGTGTCTCTGATTTACTACAAAGTCAATTTCTTGGCTATAAATGTAGTTCCGTCATCTGATTTGATCAGTGGCAGGTATTTACTTATATTGATAAGCGTGTGGAAGGGTAGTAGTCATATATATGTATTGTGCCGGTAGCTGTTTAATGTAATGAGACTGCGGTCATTCATTGTACGAATTACTTGAAATTTAAGTTGTTTTACAATATTATCGCATATTTATCATATTTAACTACACTTATAAAGTTATAAACCAACCTAATTTTGGGCGGCGTTAGCTGCTAAGAGTTATAACAGTAGTTTCAGCTCTCAGCAGTGGCTCTTATGAACAAAATCGAGCCACTCCGCATATAAAACTGCAAATTTGAATCGGATATTTTCCGGTAAATATATTATCGTTATGATGTTACTAATTTCCATAGTTTTGACTTTTTTATCCGGCAATACAGCAAATATTCAGGCCTTTATTTCCTTTATTCGGCGCCTTCCCGAAACAAAATTTATATCTCCCCCCCCCCCCCCAGATACGTTTTTTCTTCTCCATTAGCATTTGATACAACTTTATGTCATGAAAACATCGGCTTTCATCAAAACTGAAACCGGAAATACTTTAGCATTAAATTACGGAAACGGCTATAAGTCGTCGACATTACGCGAGTTGGACGGACGCTTCTCAGTATTTAGTTCGACAAATGAGAGGTTCGATAATTGATCGCCACTGTATGATCAATATTTAAATCGTCCATTGGCTGGTTTTATCTTCGGTCCGTGAAGATTTTGTCGTCTATTGACACGTTCAAATGTTGGGGAATTTGAACAGCCATTTTCTTTGTTGTATCAGCTTTTATTGTATGAATGAATAGATAATGACTAAACAATTATGACTTGCAAGTTAAAGTATAGAGTCATAGATGTCAACTTTTCAAAACAAAATGCAATTTAATGTATATCTTTCGGTTACATCGTCATTTATCCAAGTACATGCTATTGTCAGGAAATTTTCGAATTGAATTGCATTTGTAAACATTGTCTGATCTTATTTTATTCCAATAATTGTATATAATTATCAAAAATTCGTAAAATTCTGGTCAAATGACTAATCTATAATCACGCAAATCGGCGATTTTCGTCAACATGTGACTGTGACGAGTTTTTTTATTTTTTTTCTATTTTTTCCTGGTTCACTTTAAAATAATTTACAGCTGACTAATGAGTTGTGATTAAATCAGATTATTTATACGAAACTTTGATAAGAGTTCATCTCAAGTATGAATCGTTTATTTAGGTCATCAAACCTGGAAAGTGAACAAATTTTCGGATGTGAAAAATTTCAAATACGTGATTTATTGAATTCATAGGTACAATACAACCCATGTACTTAATGTAACTCTACTTCTCAATATTAACAAAGTCTCCAAACGTTTCCCTTATATGAAATGAAAGAGAAATGACTACTTCCTAAGCCCTGAAAATTAAAATACTCTGTTTCAAATTATACGATGTTCTAGCACTCTGTCAACATGAATTGATTCATAAAAAATCTTTATAATGAAATATTTCTGTGACGTTTTGTATCATTGTTTACTACAATGTGAGTTAGGTAATTCTACATCCACATATTATTTCATGGTTGTGATTCAAATAATTATATCATTATTCTCTGTTCCCATAGAAACCAAAGCTTTCAATAGAGGAGAAAAGCATTTGATTGTGGACTTCATACAATTTACATCTTGGACTGAATTTCATTAAATTGGCTTATGCTGTATTGTAACAATAACTGAAACTCATTTTAAGACTGTATTTACTAGTTTAGTTTTCATGACAACCACTCGAATTTAGACAAGAAAGATATAAATAATGTGATTTTATGTTTTCATACTGATATTACATCAATACCATTTTTATTTTGACATATTTGCTTAAAAATTCTCCCTTAACAAACTTAAGAACTGGGATATTTGCAGCGTTACACGCAACCTTAGTAACCAGTAAGTCAGTCAGTGCCAATGCATTATTTTTAAAGACACAATGTTAAAATTAAATAGATTTGGTGACCCAATGTTATCATAAAAATTTTGCGACCCAATGTTACCATTCTCGCATTTTTTCATATTACGTGATAAAAATCGTGTATTTACATATGTTTGATATATATACAACAAAGTCAATCCAAACGGTAGTTGTTTTACAAATTTCGTTCAAATCCTGCCATGTTTAGTTGTTAAAATACGTAAAAATATATTTTGTGACCCAATGTTACCACGCATTTTTACCCAAAAACATCACCACTTCAAATTTCTCTGCAAGGTAATCAGAAAAAGTACTGAATGGATTTTGCGGAGTCATATACCGCTGGAATCGGCTTTTTTGTTGCTGGAACATATGCTATATGAATACCTAAGGAAAAATCAAATGAAGACAAAAAATGGCAAATACCTTGAAAATTGTGATCGCCGCCATTAAAGTTGACCCAATGTTATCATAAACAAAACCAGGTGATTACCCGCCCTGTAAGCTGTCCTGTATGATTAATGTCACAAAACAGAGTTTAATTGATGTCAGTCGTCACCTTAAAGTTTCTCTAGAACTGGTCTGATCTATCATGTTTACCAACCATAAAAACCTATAAAATGATATACTACAAGCCATGGTGACAAAATGATACGGTCTTGCATAACAAAAAGCAGCCATTTTGAATTTTTGCAAAAAGTGAACCTAAAACGTCATCGTAGATAATTTTAATTGTGATATTCAGACTCAGCACGTAAAAACACCCGTTTGATTTGCACCTTTTAAAAACAGTTAATATTTGCCCATGCAAATTTTCACCAGTTTATTGGTGATGACAGCTTTTTGTGCAATAAAATAATACTGAATTAAGATTAGACACAGATAAAAACAACAACATAAGAATTAATTTTTTTTTAATATAGTTCATTAAAAAATCATTAATCATCACTTAAGACAAAACACAATACATTCCGAATGTACAGGATTATTAAATGGCTAAGAATTAAGGAAGATCACAACAAAAATTCATCTATCATCTATACCAGATCTGTTCATTAAATAAACAAGTTTTACTACAGGTTGTATTCTAAGATATGCGTGTATTTCATAAGTAGAGCTGGCTATCCAATAATTAACAGTGTAAAGTCCTAGCCACTTGGACAAGCCTTCTCCTGAAAGGAATTATCAGGCAATGCACACTTCTCTTTTCGCCTGATTTTGTGTTTTATTATTGTTACTGCAACTAACTCATTGATACAATACATTTTTAAAGGTATACAATATAATAGGTTATCACTAAAAACATATTGCAATGTACAAAATTATAAAAAGGCTAAGAAATAAGGCATATCACAACAAATAATTTATTTACAAGAGATCTATTCATGCATGGAATTATAAGCCAAGATTCACTTCTCCATTTGCCTGATCTTGCATTTTATCATTGATAAATTGTATTCTGTCAACATAAACCCCTCTGCTTTAAATACTCAATATTTGTTCAAAAATCATTCAAATTTTTTTTAAAGATCATAAGTACAGACGTACTGTAATGGTAGTGAGTATCTAAAGCAGCAGGGTTAATGTATGCGCCCCAGACATTGTAAAAACTTAATAATACTATCAATGTTACTGCAACAGACACATTGATATAATACTTTTCAACAAATATACATCACTCAAAACATTATACAATGTATAAAATTATATAATGGCTAAGATAAAGGCAGATCAGAAAATATAAATCATCTTAGAAATATCTATTCTTTAAAGGAATTATCAGACAACATTTTCACTTTTACTTTTTTGCTTTTTATTATCATCATAGTGCTTGCAGAGATGAATTGATACATCTCTTGTCAGAATATGGAAAATAAAAAAAATCTAGAAGTTCTTTGAGAGCGTCTTAAGTAGACAGACCCATGTGGTTAAGGTTAGCTAATATGTGCTAAGATAATGAAATCGCTTTACACCACATGGGACTGTGGGATGAAGCAATATGCAAAGTATTAGGCTGCTGCATGTTATAGTTGCTGAGAAAACTGCGACAGAAATTTTGTAACGGACGGACGGACGGACGCACGGACAAGGGTAAAACAGTATACCCTCCTCTTCTTCGAAGCGGGGGTATAAAAATTTACTAATGTGAAGATACAATTAGTATTATTATATGTATATTAAAGTATAACAAGATGTAAGCATACATATCAGGAACAGCTAGCACAAAGGTACCTAAACTTGTCTCAAAATATGTACAAAATAATAAAACACAATCAATGGAAATGTCTAAAGCCAAGATGTACACCTAAAGCATATAAAATTCTTCAAATAGCTTTGAGATTCTGTCAATATCCTACTTTTGATATTAAACAAGTGAATTTTATATTCCTCATTTTGTTTAGTTCTGAGTTAAATTGAAAAAGGCTACTGGTAATTTATTGCGTTTATACTTTACATGATAAATATATCATACATAATAAATTAAGTTCTACACATCTGACTCAATAAATTGTCCGAGTAATTTCATTAAACAACAACTGACAGTTGCAATATAACAGTAAACAATGTTTAAATGTGGTCATCGAATTTAGCAAGTGGATATATTATTTCAAATCATTAAAGTAAAATACATAATTAACATATCACTAAGAATGTTTTGCTCCAGTAAACTTTCAATCAGTGCGTTAAAAATACCAAGTTGCTGTATTGAATGTCCAGTAGTGATCCAATATTGTCATTAAGACTAAAATGCTACCGACAGCACTATACAATACAATGGATCACCTAGAGCTTTAAACAATACATTATAAAGGTACTAGTAGCATACCATGAGCATAAACTAACATTAGCATCAGGTATTACAATGTATAAATCATGGGTTTAATGCAAAACGGTCATAACTCAATATAAGAAGAAATAAAGAAAAAAAGGAGTCATGTCTATTTTGCACTAAAATTGGGAAATGCAACTCAAAGGATCCATACATAGCAATGGCTTGCTATTAGTTTTGAACACAATATAAAGGTATCAATCACACACATATACTAACATTGGCATCAGGTACTACAATAAAACTAAATGTAAGACCAGCTATTGGTACAGGACCATTGGTCTTGATTGGTCGTAGTAGATTAGGTAATGTTTTATCATCCACCATATTTAATGTTACACCATTTAAATCTACAGACCTGTAATAGAAACAAGTTTAAAACTTTACTATTAACATATGGTCATCACCTGGGCCTCTAAACATTAAAGTTAAAAAAGTAAGATGCTTTTTTAAAGTCTGCTTCATTAAATCATTAAAATCACCTTTCAGCAGATGATCCCTCAGAGTACACATTTACACCTGGGTGGAGTGTAACAACTGTAGGTTAATATATTACTCAAGGAAATTAGCAGTGCCTACAGTGGGGTTTGAACACATGACTTCTCGATCCCTTAGTGTGCATTTTTATGTATATACTCATATGTTTATCAAAGCTCAATTGGAAAACACAAGTCTACTACATAGTGTCCAAGTACTAACCTAAGCAAACGCTTCTTGTTCAATTAAACAAAATAGATCAAAGTGAAAAATGAGGTAAAATTGAACTGAAAAGAGCACCTTGATTTAGTTGGTTATGGAAAAATCAAGTTTTTTTTGGACAAATTTTAAGCACCAAATGCTTAATCTGAGGAGAAAGGTCACTATATTAAGACCACCTAGCCATTAAGTCCATTGCTTTACTGTATAATTACCTATTCAAACCATAGTTTACAAAATATAAGAATCACTACTTCAGTCAGTTTTGAAAAAGAGAGCTTTAAGACTTTTCTTACATGAACTGTGTTGCCAAGCACACTTGAAAATCTCAAATGACCAAGAAAAATATTTGCCCAGTATAAATGTGTCATATTTTTACATTTAACATACTTACTGAGATAGAAGATCATCATTAGTTGGTGTAAGATTATATACATGTAAACTTTGTGATTCGTAATCTGATAAAGTCACATTAACATCTGTAGGGCTTAAATTCAATATAAATACAGTAACGCTTCCAGCTTGATAACCAGACCTGAAAACAACAACAACAAATAATATCAGCTGTTCCAGACCTGAAAACAACAACAACAAATAATATCAGCTGTTCCAGACCTGAAAAGAACAACAATAAAAAATATCAGCTGTTCCAGACCTGAAAACAACAACAATAAATAATATCAGCTGTTCCACACCTGAAAACAACAACAATAAAAAATATCAGCCGTTCCAGACCTGAAAACAACAACAATAAAAAATATCAGCCGTTCCAGACCTGAAAACAACAACAACAACAACAAATATTATCAGCCATTCCTTGTATGGTGAGGAATGCTTCACATTGAGGTTATGCTACTCATCATTTAGTGATCCAAGTGTTACATTGTAAGCTTTTTTCAGTCATCCTGGGCAGCATATTATCAAAAATCTAACCAAAAGTTAATAAGCCAAAATAGAAGGATTTTACAACTTAAATTTGTCGTAAGATGCTTGATTATGATAATACGGGCCTCTTGTGTATATTATATGGGTGGTATAATTTTATTATCCATGTCTTTCTCATAACATGTATAGTACATGTAGTTTTATGTTAACCTTGTATAATTTATACACAAATAAATCTATCTAATTAAGCTCCCACGAAGAATACTGTTTGGCTATTTTTTGTGTACTAGTAAAATATGATTCATATTGTTTCATTTTGATTTTGTCCTTCATTTATAATTTTCAATTGCTGTAAAACAGTTTTGATGCATACATGTAGTATACAAGTTGACAATACTTTGAATAGATGACATATTAGGTTTAGAGATCAAGTCAGTATATTATATACAGTACAGAAAAAAAAAGCTACATCTTGGCTGCTAAAAGTTCCCATTGATACTAGGATAGAGTCAAACAACTATATGTAAATTTCTTGCTTAAGGAAATTAGCCATGCTTAAAGTGAGGAACCAGGGACCTCTTGATCTCTAGTTGCATGTGTACTACTACTGGACCATTGCTCCTACAATTACATGACAGTTTCAGCAGGCCTAGAGTAGAGTTAAAAAAGAAAGGAAAAATTGGCCAGTTTCCTAAGCATATCTCTAGCTAGCACTTAGCCATCTAGTACCCTTGATTTGAGATCACATACATATTCTTTTTAGTGAAAGAAGGGTACCAGAGGACAAAGTGCTAGGTAGCGATAGGTAGCAATATCCATAGGAAACTGGCCGTACAATCATGTATAACATACCTTTTAGTATCTGTACAATGTGCATATGATCTTATTTCACCTTCACTGTGTGTAGATGTCACATGTAAAACTTTATTACTAACTAATAATCTGTACAGTAATGTCAACCAGTAATCCTTTTAAATAAACAATAGAAATACATCAATATAGTTAATAAACAATTTCTCGAAACATATTTTAAATTCCATGTAAATTTAGAGTATATCTTCCATCTCAACATTTTTCTTCTATTGGCTCCAAATATTTTTAAAATTTGCGCAAAATTCGAAGTATTTATTAGAGGTGGGACATCGGCTGAAAATCATAATCGATCATCAGTTGGAATCGGTTTCTGTTGTCGATGCGATTCTTTCGATTATAATCGATTCCTGATAAGTTTGCTTTTGCATGCATGTTTTACTGTGTTCATCTTTATACAATTCATGTACTGTGGACTAGGAAATAACTTTTCTTTTAGTCAAATGTGTCAAAACAAAAAAATCAAAGATACCTCCAAAATAAATTATCAATTGACTAGTTCACTTGACTAGTGTAGTAGCAGTACCTTTGGCACTTAAATAAAATTTATCAGAGTCCAATACAAGTGCCGATGATCGATTCTGATAAAGTTTAATCAATTATCAGAATCGAAGCTTCCAACTAGTGATTAATTGATTATTCCCGATCATCGGTACAACACTAGTATTTATATAGTCTGCCTACCAGTAACATAAGATCAGATTAGAAGCAGATGTCTCTCCAGATTCTCACACCATATGCATATGCTACAGATCGAGGGGTCTGAATCCCATTCCTAGGTGGGTCATACATTCTAAGAGTTTGGTAATAAAATAATTTCTACTGACATTCTCCTTCCTACCGCTGTTTCTAGATCATGTAGGATGGTTGTCAATGGCTGATTCAAGTATGCAACTAGTAACAGCTAAATCTAGAGATTAAGACTTTCCAAGAGAGTGAAAGGGTTGACTGACCACAGTGATATGACCTAAACATGTGTTGCTACAGAGTTACACTGAACCATAAAAGATGATTAATAGACTAGTAAGTAGTATAATAGTAACATGTCTTAGAGTATGAGAGGGTACATCAGATGGCTTACAATATAAAGTATTAATTTCTTCATAGTAAGAATAAACATTGGACAGGGAGGAATGAAAAAATACTCTCCAATTCTGCTTTAAAGTTAAAGTGCGGTTTAAAGTCTGCTTCCATATACATGTTCAGCCGACTTTACAATCTTGTACAATAACTCCTGATCACTGAAATCACCCTCAGGCAGGCGATTCCTCACAGTACCCATTTACACCTGGGTGGAGTGGAACAATTGTAGGTTAGTTTCTTGCTCAAGGAAATTAGCAGTGCCCATAGTGGGGAACGAACCAGGGACCTCTCGATCCCTAAGCGCGCGTCCTACCACTGGACCACTGCTCCTACATGCTTTAAAATGATGACTATCGATAAAATTGATATATAAATACTAACAGGATTGGGATCCAATGTATCACTATCTATCAATGAATAATGTC
Source organism: Mactra quadrangularis (assembly GCA_025267735.1). Classification (NCBI taxonomy): domain Eukaryota; kingdom Metazoa; phylum Mollusca; class Bivalvia; order Venerida; family Mactridae; genus Mactra; species Mactra quadrangularis. Next base: position 13,675,930 of record CM046298.1, read on the forward strand.
CACCATAAAATGTTTGTCTTATTAAAGCATATATACCATCTCTGGCAGCCATACCAAGTTTATCTAACCACCTATATAGTAAAATACAATAAAGTTCAACTATAAGACCATTAAAATTCATAGATTTAACAACAGAAAAGGGCTAATTGCTATTTATAGTTAAAGTTCTACACTTATGCATCCTCGGCAACATCCAGCCATAGGTAAGAGCTTGTGCTACCCCTGGTTTACTTCTAATGTAAGACATCTTCTCAAATTAAGCAATTGCTATTTAAAAATCATCAAACATAACATGACATTCCAATACCCAGGGCACGTTCCACAAGGTGATCATTAGCTAAAAGCAATTTTTTGTAGCATAATAGGTCTATGAAATGGTTTGCTTCAAGCTAGCAAATCCAAGATGGCGACTTTCTAAAACAAAAAGTTCAGAATTGTAACAAATGAAACATATTTAAATGGATTATCACCATGATTATTCTATTTTTTCACTTCGACGAAATATATGCATTAAATAAAATTTATATCAGTAATCTTGAAAAAGAAACACATTCCCAAAGGGGGCAGCCATTTTGAAATAAGCAGAATGTTCTGAATGATACAGCTAGCAAGAAAAAAACTTGCTACATATCGCTAGCTAGCAATCAATTTGCTTGATCCTAGCAGACCGTTCCATAGGAAATCGCTATGTAGTGATACAAAGTGCTCGCCTTGCGGAACATGCCCTCGGTGTTTTTACAGCTGAACTCTACTGAATGATGGTATAAATAAGAAGTAATGTTTGTTATGAGTCTACTACAATGTCAAACCATGAGCTTAGTCTGGCAAAGTTTATTTTAACAGTCAAGAAAACATATAACATGCTGACTAACAATGAGGCAGATAATGTTACTAGTCTCATACTAATTATATAAAAAAGGGAATAACTAAAACACTGCATAAGCTCAAATTGATTTATAGTTTTTGATTGCAGAGAGCAAACTCTACATAGATAAGTAGGTCCAGCCTAGGAATCAAACCAATGATGACTCGATCAGAGAACAAAAAAAACCAGCTTAATGAGTAAGTGCAAAATTAGTGCAAAACTATATGATGCGCAACGTGAGAAAAGGGCCCTTATGGTCAAATTTTCGAAATTGAGATTTTTACAGAAAGTGAAAGAGTAGGCTTCGTAGTTTCCAAAAATGTATAATTTATCAAAATATCTCAATTAATAACGTTGCTATGGCGATTTGGAATTCGATACTGAGTCCAAGAAAAAAGCGACGTCATGTTAAACGTCGCGTTTTTGTTGGTCATATGGCAAATGAGTAACATAGTAAACTGACTGCAAAAATCATTTGGAATTAGTTTTATCGAGAAGTTTTTTTTAATTCAACATTCTTTACGTTTATAAATACTAAAAAATATCGAATTTAAATTGATTTTCAGTTTACAATAGGCTTAAAGAAAGTCTTCATGTACGAGTCCTAATAACTAGTCTATACCGACAGTTTTATTACTAACAACCATATATTTATGGTCCCAACAAATATTTTCACTTTCATTAGCATTATTAAATCTGATTGTGGAAAAAAATGCATTGATACATGCTGCATTGTTTTATCTATGGTACAACAAAACAGTGTAAAGGTCTATTTTATCGAGGTTCATCGACGCCAAATTTCCTTTGAAATTGTTGTTAGAGCGTTTAAATTTAGGAAACTGTTATCATTGGCAATTTTGTAGGTAAAAGTTAGAGTTGTCATGAAATATGTGTACTACAGTGTATACTGATAATAAAGGTTACAGCTAACATAATTTGATATTAAACTCATTTTTATACGCCCGTTTTGAAAAAACGGTCGTATTATGTTATGCTGTTGTCCGTCTGTCCGTCCGTGGACAATTGCTTGTCCGGATGATAACTCAAGAAAGGATGAACCTAGGTTCCTCAAATTTTATGTGTTGATAGCCCTTGGGTGGAGGAGGTTCCCTATTGATTTTGAGACCCCAGGGTTAAAGGTCAAGGTCACTGGGACTTAAAATAGGTAAAACTTGTCCGGACAATATCTGAACCACCAATGTACCTAAGTTCACCAAATTTAATGTAAGAGTAGCCCATGTGTCAAAGATGTTCCCTATTGGTTTTGGGGCCCCTGCGTCAAAGGTCAAGGTCACAGTGGCATCATATGGGAAAAAAACTTGTCCTGACAATAACTTAACAACCAATCTACCTAGGATCACCAAATTTTATGTGAGAGAAGCCCATGTGTCAAGGATGTTCCCAATCGGTTTTGAGGCCCCTGGGTCAAAGGTCAAGGTCACAGGGTCATCAAATTGAAAAACCTTGTCCGGACCATAACTCAACAACGCCTGTACCTAGGTTCACCAAATTTTATGTAAGAGTAGCCCATGTGTCAAAGATGCGCCCTATAGGTTTATGGGGCCCCAGGTTCAAAGGTCAAGGTCACAGGGGCATTATATGGAAAAACTTTGTCCGGACAATAAATGAAACACCAATGTACCTAGGTTCACCAAATTTCATGTGAGAGTAGCCCATGTGTCAAGGATATGCACTATTGATTTTGGGGCCCCTGGGTCAAAGGTCAAGGTCACAGTGGCATCAAATTGAAAAACATTGTCCGGGTAATAACTCACTAATGACTGTACCTAGGTTCACCAAATTTCATGTGAGAGTAGCCCATGTGTCAAGGATGTACCTTATCAGTTTTGGGAAAACAGGGTTAAGTTTAAATCTTAAACCAGAAGATATCAAATTACCAAGCTGTGACTTCAAATGTTCTATCAATATGTTTATAAAGTCAAAACGGCAAACAATGAAACACTTGTCCAGACAATAACTGAACCACCAATGTACCTAGGTTCTCCAAATTTTATGTGAGGGTAGCCCTTGGGTAAAGGTTATGCCCTATTGGTTTTGGGGTTCCTGGGTCAAAGGTCAAGGTCACAGAGGCATCATATTGAAAATCCTTGTTTGGACAATAACTCATCAACTACTGTACCTAGGTTCACAAAATTTTATGTGAAGGTAGCCCTTGTGTCAAGGATGTTCCCAATAGGTTTTTGGGCCCCAGACCCAAAGGTCAAGGTCACAGAGGGATCATATGGAAAAACCTTGTCCAGACAATAACTGAACAACCAATGTACCTAGGTTCACTAAATTTTATATGAAAGTAGCCCATGTGTCAAGGTTATGCCTTATTGGTTTTGGGGCACCTTGGTCAAAGGTCAAGGTCACAGGGGCATCATATTGAAAAACATTGTCTGGATAATTACTCAACAATGATTGTACCAAAGTTCATCAAATTTCATGTGAGAGTAGCCCATGTGTCTAGGATGTACCTTATCAGTTTTGGGAAAACAGGGTTAAGTTTAAATCTTAAACCAGAAGATATCAAATTACCAAGCTGTGACTTCAAATGTTCTATCAATATGTTTATAAAGTCAAAACGGCAAACAATGAAACACTTGTCCAGACAATAACTGAACCACCAATGTACCTTGGTTCTCCAAATTTTATGTGAGGGTAGCCCTTGGGTAAAGGTTATGCCCTATTGGTTTTGGGGCTCCTGGGTCAAAGGTCAAGGTCACAGGGGCATCATATTGAAAATCCTTGTTTGGGCAATAACTCATCAACTACTGTACCTAGATTCACAAAATTTTATGTGAAGGTAGCCCTTTTGTCAAGGATGTTCCCAATAGGTTTTTGGGCCCCAGACCCAAAGGTCAAGGTCACGGAGGCATCATATGGAAAAACCTTGTCCAGACAATAACTGAACAACCAATGTACCTAGGTTCACTAAATTTTATATGAAAGTAGCCCGTGTGTCAAGGTTATGCCCTATTGGTTTTGGGGCGCCTTTGTCAAAGGTCAAGGTCACAGGGGCATCACATTGAAAAACATTGTCTGGGTAATTACTCAACAATGACTGTACCTAAGCTCACCTAATTTCATGTGACAGTAGACCATGTGTCAAGGATGTGCCTTATCAGATTTGGGGAAACAGGGTCAAGTATAAACCTTCAACCAGAAGATATCAAATTACCAAGCAGTGACTTCATATGTTCTATCAATATGTTTATAAAGTCAAAATGGCAAACAATGAAACTTTTGTCCAGGCAATAACTGAACCACCAATTTACCTAGGTTCATTAAAGTCTATGTGAGGGTAGCCCTTGTGTCAAGGATATGCCCTTTTGGTTTTGGGGCTCCTGGGTCAAAGGTCAAGGTCACAGAGGCATCATATTGAATAACCTTGTTTGGACAATAACTCAACAAGGACTGTACCTAGGTTCATTAAATTTTATGTGAATGTAGCCCTTGTGTTAAGGATGTTCCCAATAGGTTTTGGGGCCCCAGACCCAAAGGTCAAGGTCACAGAGGCATCATATGGAAAAACCTTGTCCAGACAATAACTGAACAACCAATGTACCTAGGTTCACTAAATTTTTTTAGGAGAGTAGCCCATGTGTCATGGTTATGTCCTATTGGTTTTAGGGCCCCTGGGTCAAAGGTCAAGGTCACAGGGGCATCATATTGAAAAACATTGTATGTGTAGTAAATCAACAATGACTGCACTTAAGTTCACCAAATTTCATGTGAGAGTAGCCCATGTGTCAAGGATGTTCCCTATTGATTTTGCGGCCCCTGGGTCAAGTTTAAACCATCATCCAGAAGATATCAAATTACCAAGCAGAGACTTCAAATGTTCAATCAATATGTTAACAAAGTCAAAATGGCAGACCATGGAAATAATGCTATATTTAATAAGTAAAATGAATTTAGTTCACCAAATTTTATGTGAGGGTAGCCCATGTGTTAAGGATGTTCCCAATTGGTTTTGGGTCAAAACTGGGTCAAAGATCTAGGTCACATGGGCATCATATGGACAATCCTTGTTCGGACAATAACTAAACAATGATTGTACCTAGGTTAACCAAATTTTATGTGGATCAGCCCATTTGTCAAGATGTAATGTGTTGATAGCTCTTTGGTATTTGATGTTCTCTTTTGATTTGGAAACCCCAGGGACAAAAGTCAAGGTCACAGGGACTTAATTCATATTGAAACATTTTCCGGACAGTAACTCAATAATAATTGTACCTACATTGTAGGTTTTCCAAATCTTATTTAAGGGTAGCCTTAATGTCTAGCATATGCCCCTTTGGTTTTAGGTCCCTGTGTTAAAGGTTAAAGTCAAAAGAAAAATCATGAGGAAAAACCTTGTCCAACAACCAACTTTACCTAAGATCACCAAATTTTATGTATCAATACTCTTTGGGTCAAGGGTGAGAACTTTTGGTTCTGAGGCCCCAGGGTCAAAGTCACTGGAAGTTTGTATGGGAAAACTTTGTGTCGGTGATAAATCAACCATGACTGTACCTAGGTTCTCAAAATCTTTGCTTTGGATAGCCCTCCTGTTAAGAATGGGACCTATTCTGAGATCCTGGGGTCATTGGTCAAGGTTACAGGGACTTTATATGAGATAGAACACAGCATGGACTGCACACGGGCGTATAATGCCCCGCCCAGCGGAGCTCTTGTTACATATGTTATACACGTACATGAATGCGTATATGCCAATTTGTACAAGAACATATTAATCGTAAAAATCAGGACCCTGCAAAATGTATATGTCCGTGAATATTTTTGAAAAGATATAAATATGAGTCTCAAAATGTTAAAATAATATTCAACATGTGAACTGCTTTTAATGACAACGACAAATACATTACTCTCATAGCCTATTTATATGTCAGCATTGTCGTAGCTTACACACACATTGTAACGCTAATTTTGATTTTTACTCCATTTTCACCATCTTAAATTTGCAGGTATTCATATAATGACGGATTTACAAAAAATATAGTCTAAATAATATAATTGACATTTTTAGAATCAGATAAATACACTATTTTTCCACAAGAGGTTCAGATAAATAGAAGTTTATTTCACATTAATACACACGTAAAATGTAACAGAATTTTCAAGCAAAGCGATGCTTACTATTACTTAATATTCTTCCTTCTGTAACATCGTATCACAGCAGAATTTAAAATACTGTTATTGAGGTAATTTGACCCTATGTAAAAATGAATACAATATTTACTAATAACTTTCAATGTCAATTAAATAGTATTTTACACATAGTAAGTCCAAATCCAGGTGAAAGATGGATAAAAATATTTAGTTAAACATAAAATGGGAAATTTACGTAATACGGAACTAGCTAACCTTTTCTTTGAAAGATCTATGAATGCCGACATAACAACGCTTTTGGTAGGCATCATTATCAAAGAAATTTGGAGTATTAAAGTTTGGAGATGATAGTCGGTAATCCTTTGATATTTCAATTGGCCCAAGGAATGCATGAACAGTAATGGTTGTAGTCATGTTGAGCATAGATCTGGAAATCTGGCTCTGAATCACGGAAGTTTCATGTATTTCAAGTTACATTAAAGTTTGACATACGTTCTTTGGATCGACGATGACCTGTGTATAAGTTGTGGGCTCTGTTAATAACGAGGGTTAATGCCATTTTATGACAAAATCAGGCTGCATGATAACGCTTCGATACCGCTAATGGGTTAAACAGAAAACAACGGGAATAAAACGCGTTTTACTTCTAAGACCTAGGCCCGGTGCTCACGTGTGGGTCAGGTTTAAACACAAACTAAGATAAAAGATCACTGTAGTACCAAATTGCACTTAATAATTATTATAATGATATTGCCACCATTTTGTTTTCAATAAACTCTTAGTAATTATTCTTAACGAAATAAAAAGTACTGACAGTTTCGTATGACGAAAATCAGTTGTAGGCCTTCTAACGAACTCGCGGTTAGTTATAATTGTAATTAAGAAAGAACGATCTTTATCTTAAACGAATTTGGATTTTTATTACAATGATGTATAGGTAGATGGAAACATTATATATATGTTTCTAATACTTTTATTTTATATGGCGATACGCCCTTAGAAAACTTATTTACGAAGACAGTCTTATTAGCAACAGGTTCAAATTGACTCACACATGTTATCTTGCTCGACAATTGTAATAGATTTGGTAATTAGACAGAGGTACAATTTGCTTACAATAGATCTATATTTTTTTCGATCATTGATGTTGATAGAGCTTTATTTAGAGCTAGTAATATTATGAAAAGAATAATGAATGCCGATATCTAGCCAGACCAAACCTTTATATGTACATTGTGACAGCTGGGGCGGCTATTCAAAGTAGGCTTATAGACTGGTGATCAATAATTTGGTCACAAATTCCATATTTCAATTTAAATGACCGATTTAATTATAAACGACAGCAATACATTAGAGCAATAACATATATAATGGTTAATGCATGATTGCATTCAATGCATATTTGTCTAAGAAATAACAGACCTAACTAAAAGTCTAAAAGCCCGAGGGCATTTCAGTTTAGAAAGGGACGAACTTTTTCTAATTTTGCAGTTCCTATTCACAAAATTTCCCGATCAAGCTAAGATTATATGATGAAATGAATAAAAAATCAGAATAAAAAGTACAAGTCCGCATTTGATATTATAGCGTGTGCTGTATTCATGGGTGTGCATGTGTACCCGTAGTAACGAGTAAACAATGTGATGGCGACGCGTGTAGAAGCTGTATCCATCGTCAATTTAAATCAATGGTACCGAAATAATGCGTGTAATTCTCCCGAAAAATCTGATTGTAGGTCTTGCTTATCTTTTTAGCAATCTAATTTTAAAGCACAAATAATACAGAATATTCTAAATGTCAAGTAACAAGTTAGTCTAGTTTAAAAAGACTAACACCCCAACACCCCACGGCGGCTCAGCACGTTGACGAAAGTTGGATAAAAAACAACTCATGACGGTCAACAATCCTTATTTTTACGCTATTTGATATTGATTTCTTGATACATTGATAATAAGTCAGTCATATTTTACAGAACATAGATTTATTCCGTTAAAATAATGCAATAGAGCCAATTAAATCTTCAGTATAAACAATGCAATAATCACTGACGTGACACGTGTACGCTAAAATTGACCTCGATAACGTTTTTGACGTTTACCGCAAACGACGTCGAAGAGCTTAAGGGCCCTTTTCTCGCGTTGCGCATCATATGTAAATAAAGATGAACATGCACATGTAGACTAGTTTCGCACTGAGCCATCCAGCTGCATTAAAATACAATAATGGGTGAGAGCAAAACATGTCTACATCTTATTTAATTAACATGTAATTAGACTAGTTTTGCACTGATCTATTAACAACAAATACTAGGTATACATACAAGAATCCAGCTATGTATCTGTCCGATAGACCTTTAGCCCCGCCACCCCAAGCTGAACTTGTCTCACCAAGCCATACTTTAGCTGGGGAACCAGACTCCTTTGTCAAGTTTAAACCAGTCTGTATCTCATCATATAAAATATCGAGAACATCTGGACTATAAAACTGTTCCTCAGTGGCAACCCTTCCATTTAGATAATATCTGAAAATAACATTATTATTATCATCATTATCATCATCATTATTATTATCATTTTTATTATTATTATTATTATTAATACAAACTGTATTATTATTATTATCATTCTGGGTACACTGTTAAACATAAGCAACATTTCCTAATAAATAAAAAGGTAATAATTCAGTCAAAAGCCAAGTGTGTGAAGTTTCAAACAAAAAATTTCCATAAGAAGTTATGAAGATACCAGGGAACTATAAAAAAAACTATACCACATGGACATTGACATGTACACTTCTAAAGGTGAGTGCAATAGTTTGAATATTCTATATAGACAAGTTAATGATAGATCTGAACTAAGTCCAGGACTCTAAAATTCTAGAGAAAGTCTAACTTTCTTCAGGTAGACAGGCTGGAAGGTGGGGTTTAAATCCTGGTTTTTAACTCTATAAAGTGTTTTGATCTTAATGATGGATGGGTCCATCTTTTCATAAAATATATCTTTTTTTTCTTCATCAGAAAATCACTTAGCAAATCCTAATAAACATACATGTAATGCAAATGTGATTTTTAAGAATGGCAAAGTCCCACAATATGCATGCGGAGGTATATTATCACATTGCTTAAACAGAAGTTATACACCTTGTACCTTGTATTACCACTGCTATTTGAAATGGTTATACATGCACAAGTGGTTTAAATATATAATAAGTAGATATAGTATACATACTGATGAAAGGTTGCTGCTGTAACAATGTCACCTCCACCTGACTTTAAGAAACTGAAATATAAAGTTAGATAAGTATACAATCTATCGTTGATATCTAGATATAGCATAGCCACGCTCAGAATTCAGTTTTGTAAATAGAAGAACAATATTCTTAAAAACCTTGTACATGCATATTTGAAAGCAGTGTTCAACTATATGTGAACCTCCGTCTACTTTAGTTGTAGGTTCAATTACCGGTTGGGACCTAATAACCTCATGGAGTTTGGTCATCAAATATTTTCTACTGCCTTTCTCCCTCCTACCTCTATATCAAATAGGGTCGTTGTCAGTCATTGGTAAGGATATAACTACTGAGTATGCTTAGTAATTGGTTAAAAGCTTGAGACAAGAGATCTAAGCAAATTTATGGACTGTGAGTAAGAGGACTGATCATTCTTTTAAGTGGATTTAACGCCGTATCAACACAGTCATTTTACGGCATCCAGCACACCTAACCTAGCTTTCCTGGACCCTTGTCTATAACCAGTACTCACCTACTCTGCTACAATGCCAGAAACTTCTCCATATTATCTTATCAATGGAGGAAAATTGACATTATAGTCTATTTTTCATGGAAGGGTATAACCTCCCCGGGTAGGATTCAAACCCATAGCCCCTTCGGGACACAAGATTCCAAATCCCGGCGCACTACCAACTGCGTTATCGACCTGGGTTGAGGACTGACCATTGTTATAGGATTGAGGAAAGTGTTGAATTTTAACATCAAGACATAAAATTACAAAATACAATGGTATCAGGTGACAAGGATTTCCATGGTAGTTAATGCTCATCATTCTATATCACTGATACATGTAGGTAGTATTTCTCAATCATACTCCAACAATGGTTACCCCAGCAAAATAAAATCCGAACAACATCTACATCTATATCCAATGTCAATATTTGAATACCATTTTAGGATGATTGCATGAAATGGTGAATAATAAAAGCCACAAACACCATAAAATAAGCATTCCATAAAATATGGCAACCATCTTGGATGCCATCTTAGATTTCGATGTATGTACCAACTACCAAGTGTCATTAAAAATGAATGTCAGTTGCAAACATTTGAGACTTTAACAAACATTTTGGCATTATATCACAACACTTTGTTCTAGCCTATGGACCCCCCTTCCCTAAAATTCAGTCAGTTCTCACTGTAGCGTTAGACATACATTATATCTGCATGCAAATCATAGCCTTTCATAAGAAGTGTTAGAAAAGCCACAAAAAGTTCACACAAATAAATTCACCTTTTAAAATATCTATCTGTGTGCCTTTTATCTAATTGAGTAACAGACGGACCAAGGATATCCACATCAGAAAATTCTGGAAATTTATTCAACACTTCTTTCAGCTTGATATAATCCCTGGCAAGTTGTCTTGGGTCTAATCTAAACTTTACCAAATGATAAAATGCATTTGGTTCTGAAATGTCAATAAAATCTATGTTCAAAAGCAGGCTTTATAGGTCAAAGCTGAAGATCAGAAGGACCATGAAGGTCAAAGTTGAAGGTCACAAGAATTTCCTACATGATGATTATATCTGATGGTCATAAGGAATAAGCCCCATGAAGGTCAAAGTTGAAGGTCACAAGAATATCCTACATGAAGGGTCATATCTGAAGGTCATAAGGAATGTAACCCACAAAGGTCAAAGTTGAAGGTCACAAGAGAAAATTTCACCTGTAGTAATAATCTGTTCTTGTTTTTATACTCATGGCAGCAATAGAAGGTCCTAGTATATCACAGTTATCAAACAGTGGATATTGTCGTACAATGTCTTTCATATGCTGGAAATCTTTAACCAGTTGTTCTGTGGGTACTATCTGACGTTTGACATCAGCATTATCATACTCATCTGGTTCTTAGAGGACAAAACATACAATAAAAAAAACATAATGATAGATCTAATTGCAAGATTTTTTGGGGCACTAAGTGTAAATGTGACTATTCACTGTTTGCTTACTGTTTTCCTTTTAGTATTTTTGGTTGGGTTTAACGCTGTCGCAACACACTTTATTGGTTATATTACATCAGTCAGTCAACTGTCAACCTTCGTTCCTGGAAAGGCTAAATCTCTGGATATAGCTGTCAACCAGTTACTAGGCACATACTTGTATCAGTTACTGACAACTGCACTACATGATTCAGAATCAGAGGCTAGAGGGAGAATGACTGCAGAAATTATTTCTTGACCAATCTCCAGAGAAGTATGCCCCGCCCAGGAATTAAACCTATGACCCCTATATCAGTAGTCTAGTGGGCTATGACAGAGCTTGCCGGGCTACTGACTGTTGGTAACAAGATCAGATGCTTCTTTTACTTATTTTCATGGCAGTGAAGTTTTTAAATGAGATTTTCTCAGGATCAGACTTGAGAACATTCATCCTCCTTATATTAATAAAAGAAATGTTATTCGGAAACCACATTTAAGCCGGATTTAAAAACTTTAACGCAAAAATTACTAATGGCAATAATCCATAATAAAGCCAGGTAGAGTTGTGGTTACTGTCTTATTCTTTTGATCACATGGTATGTTATCATTGTATGATAACAATAAATATGACAATAAATGGCAGAGATATATGCTAAATTAAAATCTTTAACACAATTGTTAACGACACCGAACGCCCGCCTGTCCGCCCCCCCTACCCCCCCCCCCCCCGCCCGTGTTTCGCTAAACTATTAGTTGAATTTTTTTGGTGAAAAATCCGGCTCAAAATGGAATTAACAATAAGTGAGAAGGGTTTGTCATGATCAATGTTGTCAATTTGTTACACAAGCAAAGGCTAGTAAAATCATTAAATGAAAAATTAAATTCACTAACTGCAAAACAATGAAGTCACAGTTCTTTGTGTTGCATTATAAGTCATTAATGTAACACCAATATCAAGTTTTTATATAATTTGCAATATTTTCTGCTAGCTTAACACATTCATAACATTCACATTCCAGAAGGCTTTAATCTTGGCTTTTCTACCTTGAATCAAAACCATTGTACAGTAATTAATGACACGATACTTTTAAAAAAAGCACTAGATAGTGACTTTCTAACGCAAATGGCTCCATATATTGTTTTTCTAGTCTTGAATTCAGGGTAAGTAGAGTCGATTTGCAAGCAGAAGCAATGGTTTGTATTATACTATGGTGCTTTTCCCAAAAATTCCTACGAAAAAAATCTTCGTAAGTCAAAAGCAGGAAACATTATTAATACGCTCATTTTTTGGCTTATCAATTCCAAGTATTATGGAATTGTGTAGAATATTGTATACCTTTTGAATATCTTATCATAGTTATGCTTATTATCCATATGACTTTGAACTGCTAATTATATGAGATTGACTTACGAAGATGTTTTTCGTAGGAATTTTTGTGAAAAGCACCACAGGTCTTTAGGCCTTCCCAAAAACTAGGTATTCTCCATTCACAAGTAATCGATACTTGCTTGAAATGCACATGCATGAAAAACATATCTACTACCGAGGGTAACATATTTGAAATAGACTATACTCTGTTCATTTATACATACATGCACATGCTTAGAAATATAGTATCTTACTTCAGTATTAAAATACATGTAGTAGTCTAAGAACACACTTGTGTTTGTTATCTCATTTGAGTTATTATATATTATAGACTATTTATAACATTACCAACCAAAGAAATATTACATGGTGACAGAAGAAATTTTATTAATATTAAAAGTTACTTTAGTTAAAATTCAAATTAACCTACTGTGGTATGGTAAAGATTTTACATGATTAATCAACACTCTTTTGCAAATTGTGACAGAAGAAATTTTATTAATATTAAAAGTTACTTTAGTTAAAATTCAAATTAACCTACTGTGGTATGGTAAAGATTTTACATGATTAATCAACACTCTTTTGCAAATTGTGCAAATTGAGCAGATGCAAATTGTGGTCCGTTATCACTTAGGCATATGTCTATTAACCAACCAAAGAAATATTACACTGAGGACTATCTCATTACAGTCTATATTTTTTACGGCAAGTAGCTGTAACCCGATAAAAATTCATGGTCCGAACTAGGATTCAAACCCACGACCTCTCGAGTCGTAAGCGGACACTCTACCACGTCGCCATTAAAGCTAGCTTGAAGGCAAGGTAGTACAAGTGCCGTATTATACCTCTGCTACACACCCCCCCTCCTTAACAGAATTCGTCCTCGAATTCTTGGAGCTTGATTGTCTGTGGGACTATCTAAGGGTGCAATCAAACAATTCAAAGTGGTTTATTTACGTTGGGTGCCAAATGTAACCCGATAAAAATCCATGGTCCGAACTAGGATTCGAACCCACGACCTCTCGAGTCGTAAGCGGACACTCTACCACGTCGCCATAAAAGCTTGCTTGAAGGCAAGGTAGTACAAGTGCCGTATTATACCTCTGCTACATAGCCAATAGTAAAATTTCCACAAGTCAAATTTAATACAAACCATTTCCAAGCTCCCAGCCAGCCATTTTGTATCCACATGTAGCAGTGTAGTTGATAAGTTCATGAGCATTTGTTGAATTCCAAGCTTCTGCACCAACCCTTAGTAATGAGTTTAGATCAAATATTAAATCCCATCCAACTTTTGATACAAAATCATGGAGCTGATCATAAAATGTGGCTGAAATAAGAAAATATGGCATAGGTGCAGAGCAAAACTTCTTTGACTATAGTAAAAGTATAAGTGCATTTTAAAGTCTGCTTCCATATACAGCCAATCTGATTAAAACCCGATCTAAAATTTCACCGCTCGCATACTCGCTAATTTAGATCTGGCCTTTTCCAAACGAAGGTCACGTTCAGGTGACCTTTTCTCATCATAATATTCATGACGAAATTGTTATGATACGTAACTTGTTTACATCGTCTACGTCACGCAATTTGAAATGAGCCACCCAATCGCAGACTGAATAATACCGCTGTTAAATTTGCATGCAAACCTTGGTCTAAAAATAGAAATTACGAAATCAAAATGTGATTATAAGTGTTTTCATCTAGATGAAAGCTACGCATTGATTGGTCAACACAAAGTTCATCTCGACGTGACCTTGCATTGACTAAGTAGAGATCCAGTACGACAACGCGAGTAGAACAGGATCTCTGTTTACGGAGATTGATATACAGCCAACTTGACAATTTTGTACAGTAACCACTGATCATAGAAATCACCTTCAAGCTAGTGGATCCTCACAGTATCCATTTACACCTGGGTGGAATGGAACAACAGTAGGTAAAGTTTTTACTCAAGGAAATGCTAAGGAGCCCAGATTGGTGGTAACCAGGCCATAATCATACTATATACATATCAAAGGGCTAATAGCGCTGTCGAACATGGGGTTTTAATGGAGTATATAAACAAAGGATAATGCATCAAATGATAGCTATATGAATGGGAACTTACATATTAAAGACGGATAAGATAAACCTCAATTGCACAAACAGCACATCATCTGCTCGTTAAAGGGTAATGGGGACAACATTAATTAAAGTAGTAATTATCCCTTTAATTGCGTATATGAGGACCAATGTTATCGTCTACAGCACATTGCATTTAGGGTTTGCTACAGTCCGCTACTAAACAAGGGGAAACACTATGTTAAAAAAGATAGAGAACTACTTACAAGTCATAGTAAAATTAACATGATCTTCATTGACATCGTATTCAACATGTCTTTTTAATCTTATATCAGTATCTTCATCATACGTTCTTCTATAAGGTTTGTATCTCAATGTTTCATCATCATCATCATCATTACCAACAACATCATTATTGTCATTGTTACCAGCGATGTTGTTTCTATCAAATTCCTTGATAAAATAATCAATTTTCTTCTCATTCATAATTTCAGTGGCATGATCATTTTTGAAATATTGTTTAAATCTTCTATAAGAGGCTCCTTTACAATCACTGCCATCATTCCTGAAACAAATAATAATATAATAGTTATAAGCTCTTCCCATAGTTTAATGATTTACTTTATAACTGCCAGTAGGTAATACTTCCCATTTAGGAAACAAAGGGATTCCCCTACAGTAATTCTTGATCAGGAAGCAAATGTCAAAACTTTTCCTGATCTGGAAGTATTTTGGCCATAGAAAAAATGGCCACTGCATAAAAGTATTAAATCATCAAAATAACAATATCAGCAAAACGGCATCTTATACTTAAGTGCTGTTTAAATCGCACTCTTTTAACCTTATACTGAAAAAATATATCTGAAATCCTATTGAAATCCAATTTTCTGGTTTCTTTTTCTGTTTCCTGTTTTCTGACTGCTATCAGAGCCCAGAGCCTCATACCAGCAAACATTGATTTGGGCTGATGAAAATAACTTATTTTAAATAGCAAGGCTAGTTGATATGTTATTCCCTTTACTACACAACTTACCGGTGATAAATGGAACTAGAGCTCAAAAAAGATTAAGGCAATGTCAGTCATTTCAGAGGCTGACAAGAAACAGATTTTCTTGTCTTCAAGTTAGCTAGCTTTAGTGCTAATATAAGGTTTATATGCAAGCTTCAACTGAAATTCAAGTACTTTTCAAGGCTAAATTTCCTCTTTTCAAGGCACTTTCAATCCAAATTATGATCCTTGAATTGAAATGAAAATTCAAGGCTATTTTACAAATTTCAAGAGCTTTTTGTACAATTTAAGTACAGTTTAAGAATTTTTTTCAAGGCTCAGACCAAATCAAGTACTTTTAAAGGCTGAGTCTGATTTCAAGTACTTTTCAAGACCGGTGTGAACCCTGTAATGTGATAGACCATAGTCGGTTATCCCACAATACAATCTGATTAAAACCCGATCTAAAATTTTACACTTGCATACTTGCTAATTTAGATCTGGCCTTTTCCAAACGAAGGTCACGTTCAGGTGACCTTTTCTCATCATAATATTCATGACGAAATTGTTATGATACGTAACTTGATAACATCGTCTACGTCACACAATTTGAAATGAGCCGCCTAATCGCTGACTGTGAATAATACTGCTGTTAAATAAGCATGCAAATTTTGGTCTAAAAATAGAAATTACGAAATCAAAATGTGTTTAATAGTGTTTTCGTCTAGATGAAAGCTACGCATTGATTGGTCGACACAAAGTTCATCTCGACGTGACTTTCAACAGAGGAAGTAGAGAGCCTGTACGACAACGCTCTACAGGATATCTGTTTACAGAGAGTGCCCACAATACATAATGGAAGAAAGTACTGTGGTTGTCAACTATGATGATAGACCGACAGTAGACTAAATTAATTAAAGGGATAAAA
Organism: Mactra quadrangularis; assembly: GCA_025267735.1. Lineage (NCBI taxonomy): Eukaryota > Metazoa > Mollusca > Bivalvia > Venerida > Mactridae > Mactra > Mactra quadrangularis. Next base: position 13,692,470 of record CM046298.1, read on the forward strand.
AAAACCCAGTCTTGTTAAGAATACATGTTTATGTGTTTCCATTAACAACTGTCCATACACAGCAGTCATTTACCCAAGAGAACATAAGTACATAGTAAGAAGTCAAAAGATAGTTAGAAATACCTATTATGACCACTTACTTGAAAGTCAAGAAATCAGCATCTGTGCCACCCACTCTAAGATTACATGGTGCAAGCCCTCTAGCCAAGGTTATCACTTTATGTGAACTGAAAAGAAACAAAAAGTGCATTTATAATAATTCAGGGCTGGCGAAAGGAATCATCTATATTGTCCGTGTTGTCCTAAGGCAAGTACAGACAAGTGGATTTTTTTAAATAATTTTTTTAAATAATTTTTTTCTATAATGTTCATACTGACAAGTTATTTTTACCAGTCGGCAAGAACAGGCAAGTGAAACTTTTAAGATTTCGCCAGCCCTACATTATAGTAGAAACCATGTCAAGTAAAAAGGTAACAATTTGTGACCCCAGATAAATGGTTTTCTTTTTCAGTCAGAATTAAACTTGAACTCCTGGAATAGGTCCAATGATGTGCCTAGTGCAGACCTAGGACAGGGCCAATGATGAGCCTATTGCAGACCTAGGACAGGGCCAATGATGAGCCAATTGCTGACCCACTAAATTAGTCAGGTGATATGACCAGAGATTGGTACCCTACTTACAGACTCTCATCCTATTTCCTAGACACAATCAGGTTATGGAACAGATCTCAGATAGTTTCACAACAGCACTGTATTTCTAAGTGGGCGTGGCAGAGTGGTTACGACATTGAACTGGTAATCATTGAATAGCCAGCTCTGCGTTAGTTAGAATCCCTTCTAAAATCTACCCATTGTTTCCTTGAGTAAGAAACTAAATCCTATACTAGCAGACTCGAAAGTGATCATTGTAAAGTTGTAAGAACTTCACAATCAAACTAAAATTAATTAGTATAAACCCTGTATTGATTATGTAGGGTCATAATTTGAACATTCTCTGTAACGCTACTGCAGTAAAGTGAAAATATATGAGGAAGTAAAATAATCTAAAATTTCAGGACAATAAAATATTAAGAGATGACTGAGCATTAAAATTAAGCCACTTCTGGCGATTTAACAAATCAAGAGCAGTACCAACTACAGTACTAAACAATAAGTGAAAACAGGTTACATCTTCTAAGTTATTAATAAATTTGTAAACAAACCATCTTACTTAGGGTGAAATTTCTCCCAATGTCTACGAACAACTCCTGTGTCAATTGCCACTCCAACGAATTTTTCACTGACTTCGGCATGAAGACTTGATGTTTTAATTGAGATGCCTTCTTCCAAACCAAATGAGAACTCCTGACACCTCAAAATAACGAATAAAACAACAATTAATTGAACCATTTTGTCAATTCATTCTTTAATTTCAGTACTTCCTTATTAACCAAGGAGTTCCGAGTGATTAAACACTCAAGAAACCGTATCTACTCGGCTGCACCCGTAACATTTGTTTTCAATTGACGGACTAAGCCGAAGTTTCCCGATCAAGTTTAACGGTTAGAGTTATCGTTCCTGAATGAGTAGGCTTCGATTTCGTTTAAATTCAATGATATGTATGTATACAACCATTGAACTGGAAGCCATGAACAGTGATGGAGTTAACTATTTATTTATCTAGACTTATTGTCGTTATTTGTTTGATATATTTTATACGTGTTGAATCTGAAGATAAAGTTAAAGGTAAGTAAATGAACTATTTCTAATTTACACGGATGTGGGACGAAAACAGATCGACTTTAAAATGTTGCTGATGATGGGGTGATATTCGGAATTCTTCGCTATTTGTCGTTCAAAATAAAATGAATGTCAACAATAAAATTGTAATTTGCAGTTTCCTGTGTTTTTGTTTATCAATTTAACAAGTTGTTTATGTCCAAACACTGTACCACTTAGCAGTCAATTATAACTATGTTTGTTGATAGCATTTTACTGATTACAGTGGTCTTTTGTATTTAATTCATAATTGCTTAAATTTATTAAGTTCTGAACTAAATTAAGGCTTGGTCCCTGAAGTTGATTCATTAGAACTAAAGACTAGGAGTGTCTTAGACTCTTAAAACTATGGAATTAAATAGAAACATATGTTCTTTGAGTAAATTATTGGAATATAACCATATTTTCTGCTTGGGAATCAAACCCTTGTCACCCTCAGGGATTCTATGATTGATGATAGCTTTAAAATCCATGCAGAGTCTCCCAGGTAGTAGACGAAACATTTAACCGTAAGTTTTACCATGTCAGAGGCATAGAAGTATGTGTCTGACTATGTCGCTTATGTTAAGCCAACAACTAAGCAAACTACCTACGATCACCGCACCCAACCTATCAAGGAGTATCGAAACTTGTTTACTCACAACTATCGTCGGCTATAGCACCGATAGTTATCTGGGCAAACTCAACCAAGGCTCAGATTCCAATGGACTTTCCAGACCTGTCTGTGTGGAACTCTTCCCGGCAGGCAAGCACAGGTGACTGAACGGTTGTGTCTATCATCCAGATTTCAGCCCAAATCCTGGTATCACCACACATACTCTCTTTACTTAATAGCTACAGAACAACTAGCTAATGATTGATGAACCATCTAACATGGGGCTTGACATGGATATACAAAACTGAATTAAATGTCTCTTTTTTGTCAAAGACAGCAATCATGTACCATACCAGATTTTGTACATAGAACCTCATTTTTCTAACTCTTTATTGTAGCTTATAAAAATGTATATGTTGTGTCTGCTGATAGTTAAATCAGTTATGCCTTAATTTTAGTTTTGCTGGTAATCCATGGGTGAAAGTTTTCAGTATTAATACTGATTTCAGTATTTTAAGAAGATTTTTCTGTATGTTATTTATATGAAATCTGTTTTTCCAGTATTTTGAATTTAGGTTTTCAGTATTTTCAAAACTTCCACTCATGTTAATCTGGTTTAAGATTATATCAACTTGCAAAATTTCCTTTGAAATTAAAAATTTGATCTGTTTTTAATGCCAGTTACTTTCTCAATGTGAAATGGATGCAAAAATGAACTGAATCTTTTATCATGATGTTTAAAAGCAAATCAACAACAAGCACAGATTATTGAGAGTGATCATGTGTCTTGTTAGCTATGCCAAAATTGCACTAAACTTTAAATTTTTTGTCTGTGTTTTGAATTATTTTTTATTTGTAACTTGTATCATGAGATTCATGACTACAAGTTTACTGTGACTATGACTATTTTCATTTATTGTCATAAATAATTAAAATTAATTGATTTGGTTTCAATCTAAGATGAGTTAATCCCATGAATTTGCTTCAGTATTAGCCCAATTTATTATGAATATAATATATTGTAAAATGCAAAATTATCAATAAGCCGGAGTAGAATTGTGTAAAATAAAAAAGTCCAATTGACCAAATCAATTATCACTGCCCCAGTCTTCAGACAAATAGTTTAAGGCAGGCAATGACTGTGAGATGGGCAACCTTCATGTACTGTGAGATGGGCATCCTCCTTGTACTTTTTGTCTCTCATGAAACCAGATTCATATTTATCTATTGAATATTTTATTTCAGGAAAATTAAAGCCATTATTTAATCCTGCAGTCTCGGAGTTTTCACAGCATGAGGTTGTTAAACCCATTGCATATAAAGATGGAAAGTTATTTGATCTCTACAAACAAAAGGTAAGACAAGTTAATGTCTTTATAGATACACAACTTGCATACTTTCGTGGAGCTTGGTCATGAAACTATTTCTATGGCCACTCTCCCTCCTACCAATGATTTTTAATTATGTAGGGCAGTTGTCAGTCACTGACAAAGGTATGCGCTTATTAGTTGGTTAACAGCTAAATCCAGAGATTTAGCCTTTCCGGGAAGAGTGAATAGGTTGACTGACCGCCGTTGTATGACCTATAGAATGTGTTGCAACGGCGTTAAACCAAAACCAAACAAATAAAGATACACAACTTGAAGTTCAAGTTCAAGTTGATATAAACCCTTCCTTAGCTCAGGTGGTAGAGAATCTGTCTATGGATTCAGGAACTGTTGGTATATTTTGGAGGGATCTACATACCTTCAGAGATTTTTGTCTTGAAATATTATTTTCTCGTATTATTGAACTGCTTACCTCTGTATTGTTTAGAGCATTGTCAGCCATTGGCCTGTGCATCATATGTACTTAGTGCTTGGTTAATTCATTATGAATACAGCATATGACCTTTACTGTATTTCCAGAGGTCCACATAGAAGATTGGATTTATCAAAATGTATAGCCTTGTTAAATAAACTTGTTATTACTATTATTATTATTTTTACTACTACTACTATTATCATTATTATCATATAATTATACTATAAGCTGCTTTTACTATGAATTCTGAGTTTTCTCTACACATAAGCCTGTGAGCATACTAGTATAATTATTTTAATGTAGTACCATTGTAGTATGGAAACTTAATCTGACATACTTTAATTGTACAATGGGAACCTAGTCACATAGTATTTAGATACTTAAGTATACTTCCTGATACACTTCTTATCAGACACTAAATGGCATCTGGTATAATTGTTTCAATTTAAATCATTTATAAAACAAAGAACTCCCTCACTAGTGTTTGCTTATATTTTCTACAGCTGTGTGTTAGCATGAGGCTGATAAGAACCAAGATTCCATGAACCAAGATTTTTTCTTAAGGTCAAGACAGGGTAAAATCAACCCTTTAAATTGCAGTCTACGAAATTAGTGGGTGTCCGGTTGCCCAGGACAACCAATTTCTAGTTCGGGCTACTAAAAATTTCTTTAGGGCAACCAAACATCTACAAACAAGATATAGTACCAGCTGCTAAAATGACCAGTTTGGGCAACCACTTTCATATCCTAATTTCGTGACTGAAATTGTCATCTGAAGTTTTTACCTGTACTTTAATATCCTTTAAAACATCAGGGTAATTATTAATATTAAGCCTTAGTAATTAATTACTAATTAATAACTAAGGCTATTGGTGAATGGAGGCGGTAGTATTTACACTGCCAAAAAAGTAAGTTCTCTGTTTTTGGCTAAGTCATTTGCCTGTGTATTCCTTTAATGGTTTATGAGTTAAGTTGTCTGACATGCTTGCACAATATTGATTAAAACATGTTTGATAGAAATTTATAACAATTAAAATGCTGATCTTTGTTCTTTATTATGAATGAACAATAATTGTTTGTATACTGTTAAGTTTAATTACTTCAATTTATTAATTAATGCTTATTGTTTCCACTCATTCATCTGGAAATTTTAAGGTTATGTCAATTATGGCATGTACTTTAAAGACTTAAAACAATAGTTTCATGACAAAATAGGTTGCACTACAGAATATTATATTATTTACAAGCTTGAGTGATATCTTGAGTCATAGCTTCTGGTGCACGTGGGTTGTAACTTGTAGTCATTGCCTTAATTTTGTATAGGTACGAGTCTGTTTCAATGTAAACGCATGGCAAAATATTATTTTTTAAAGTAGGCTGCAGCAGTGCCCTGTTGGACAACTAGCTATATATTCCTCTTGCCCTAAGTGTTTACTGGCAGTAACAAGTTGCTCGAACTCAAATATAGGTAGTCATCGCCTCATTGGCAATCAGACAAATATTAATATTGAGCTGTGAAAGGTCCAAATTATCAACTTTTTGTATTTGCTTATTTTGAGGTCTCAAGTGAGTAAACCCAAATTATCAACTTGTAATGTAATTTATGTATCTATGTAATTTCACCATTTTCACTAGCCCAAAATTATTTTCACTTGTGTTGGGCTTTTGGCAAGTGGGTGAAGGTGGTGACTGTGGTTTTGTCTTCACAAATGAAGTATTCGTAATTGTTGGCAACAGAAGTGAACAAATTATTAAAATGAACTTTATGAAGAAAAAGACAAAGTATGCTTTCACTAAATGAATGCTGAAAACATAATAATCATATGCATACTTAATGAATAGATGATAAGAATGGGTTTAGATAATCTAAACCCATTCTTATCATCTATTCATAAAGTATGCATATGATTGTGAAGCACTTTTGAACACAATTTCAATATGAAAAGAGCGCTATACAAATATGGTATATAATAATAATAACTCAGTATGTGTGAGTATGCATGCGATTAACTTATTCATTTGTATATGGCTGGGTACATTAGTCCAGTCTTTATGACAAACTTTTATCAGAACTGGTCATTTCTCCTGGCAAAATAGAATTTTTACTTGACCTGAAAAAATTCTTAGGGATTTGTTGAAATATGGTGTCCATTTTAATAATTTAGCATAATACATCCTAAAATCAAATAAATAAGACTGGAATTGTCAGTACTACAGCGACTATCAATAGTTGCTAACTATTAGACAAACACTCACATGTTATACAGTATTTTTCTGTTTATTATGTTGAGATAAAGGATGTCAAATCAGGTGTATATGACGTAACCCTGTCTCGATTTATTGTTGAGTATTATCATGTATTATGTTCACTCTATGTAAGGAAACAACAACAACTTCATCGTAAAAATGTTGTTATACACATAGTTGATTTACTACAGAAATATACATTTTATATGTGTCACTTATAATATTGTTGGGTCAGGGCAAAACTAGTCTAACTTTATCATTCATTGCCTTAACCCAATAGTCTGATTTATTTATACTGGGTTTAAGCCTGTGTCAACACAATTTTTAGGTTATTTTACATTGTCTAGTGCACCTAACCTAGCTTTCCTGGACCCTTGTCTATAACCAGTACTCACCTACCATTCTCAAGGCTGGAAACTTCTTCATATACCTTATTGATGGAGGAAAATTGACATTATTGTCAAATTTTTATGGAACGGTATAATCTTCTGTGTGGGATTCGAACCCATATCCCTTTTTAGACCCTAGATTTGAAATCCAGGCTTGCAACCAACTACACCTGGGTTCAATGTCAGAAGCCCAGAACATGTGAAAATTGATTCACACTAGATAAATTACTTATTTCATTCAGCAGAGCTAGTTGATTATTTTAACTACATATTACCAGTTTAGCGGAAAAAAGTCATAACTCAATATAAGAAAAGAGTAAGTTACAACAGTTTTGTGCTAATCCTGCCATACATATAATTGAATACCATAACTAATTGGGCTAGTGCTTCAGAAAATGTAAGGCGAAGACTGCTAGATATGTAAATAAAGTAGGATTTATGATTATAATGTAGTCTAGTTTAGCACTGGCTGACTCGTAGATATGTATACAACTTATGAATTACATACTTGGCTGTGTTTATTGGCTGCTGTCAACTGAGATTCTTATGCATTATATTTCAAATTAACAAAATGTCCACCAAAATTGCATTATCATATCTAACGTTTTTTGGAAGTATAATAACATTGATATTTTTTGTATGTTGTTTATTCAAATACAGTATGAACTGTCTACATTGGCTTGGAGCCAGTAATCACTTTACTGATATCAAATTTATTGAGAGATGACTTTATGCTTTGAGGGTAATTTTCTAGGGAAATTTTCAAAAAGGGTGGGGCATTTTAAGAAGCTGTTATTGGAAGGGTGCTGTTGTTGAGTGGTGGCTTCTGTCATTGGAAGATAACTGTCATTGGAAGATAACTGTCATTGGAAGATAACTGTCATTGGAAGATAACTGTCATTGGAAGATAACTGTCATTGGAAGATAACTGTTGTTGGAAGATAACTGTCATTGGAAGATAAATGTCATTGGAAGATAACTGTCATTGGAAGATAACTGTTGTTGGAAGATAACTGTCATTGGAAGATAACTGTCATTGGAAGATAACTGTCATTGGAAGATAACTGTCATTGGAAGATAACTGTCATTGGAAGATAACTGTCATTGGAAGATAAATGTCATTGGAAGATAACTGTCATTGGAAGATAACTGTCATTGGAAGATAACTGTCATTGGAAGATAACTGTCATTGGAAGATAACTGTCATTGGAAGATAACTGTCATTGGAAGATAACTGTCATTGGAAGATGCCTTGTGTGGAGCTTTATGTTGTTTAGAAGTTGCTGCCTTTGAAATATGCAATTGATGGGAGATTGCTGTTGTTTAAAGGTGGCAGTAGTTAAGAAGTGATTGTTGTCACAGGTGACTGTTGTTGTTGGAAGATTTGCTGTGGTTGAGAGACAAATCATGTAGAGAGGTTTTAGTTTATAACTTTATATAAAGGTGTACATATGACTATATACAGCTTCAGGGCATTGTTACAGTAAGTCTAATTGTCATGTGAGATTGTCTTATATAAAATTTAATTGTATACCAGCATGACACTTAGTCATTTCTTGTAAATGATGTGGTATACTGAAGGTAAAAGGTAGTTGTTTAAAACATGGTAGTAACTATAACTGCTGTTGTATGGCTACAATAAAATGGACACTTAATTACTTTGAAGTATGGATTCACAAATTACTTTCCGCCCACTACCCTCTGTAATGTAACTGCCAGTATCCCAAACTGGTTGATTAAGTTTACTTAATTATAGACTTGCATTTCTGTACACAATCTTGATTGAATATCTGTATTAGATGTAATCTGGAACACTAAATATTTATACCCCCGCTTCGAAGAAGAGGGGGGTATACTGTTTTACCCTTGTCCGTGCGTCCGTCCGTCCATCCGTCCGTCCGTTACAAAATTTCCGTCACAGTTTTCTCAGCAACTATACCATGCAGCAGCCTGAAACTTTGCATATTGCTTCATCCTATAGTCACATGTGGTGTAAAGCGATTTCATGCTCCTTACTCATCTACTTCCTGTTTGTCGCATATTTTTAGATTTTTTGTTTTTTTTTCACCCATATTAATGATTAAGAGAGATTTTAATACATGACTGAAACATATGTTAAAGGGGGCATTTTAAGAAGCTGTTAATAGGAGATACAAACAAAGGTTTTTATCTGTTTAATATTGCATAACAATCATGATTTACCCAATAATCCTAATGTTGTCTATAAGTTTTAGCAAAGGGTATGGGGCCAAGTTATTGTCCCATAATGATTTAAAGAAGGGATTTGCTCTATTATAATTTCATTGAAATGCACAAAATGTAACTGATTACATTGCCTTACATGACAATGTCAAAATAATTGTAAATGTTTTTTTTGAAAACCTGATCATCTGCCACTTTATCCCTATAAAAGAACCCTACTCTAGTTGCTCTTTAAATGTGTTTTTTTTACAAACATTCCATTTAACAGTCTATAGTAAATATGTTATTGAGTCCTGCCTATCATATTCTATGGATTTAGTTGTATTATATTTGATATACTCATCCAATAGGACATGTGATACGTATTTCTGTTAATTATACTATTTGTAGCTATTATCAAATTAAAAGTACCATTTATCATTACTAATGGTCCATCGCAGGTGCTTCACTATGCTTGCCTCACATAGTTTGTTTGTTGCTTAATAGTAAAAGTTTAGGTTTTATAAGTAGGTTTCTTATTTCTATAAAAAATTGTTGTTAGTGCACTTAAGCTCAAAATACACCTATTATCAACGGATCTGCGCAAAATTATTCCACTTCCTTCTTTGTTTGTATAAAGTTAGACTATTTTTGCTCTGTCCATTGATGTGGCCTATCAAATCATTAGAACAAAATTATTCTAACTACTTGTAGATTATAAATGGATGAAGACTAGTTTTGCACTGACCCATCAATAAATTAGGGCTGTCACAATATACCTGTATACCGGTATATTGCAATACGTAGCTGCCACAATACGTACCGCGGTACGAATTTAACGTACCGGTATTTGGCGATATTTTTTATTTCATTGGAAAAATCCAATTTCTTCACAAAATAAAAGAATCTAAACGTCAGTTTTTCCATTGTTCATTCAATCTAAGCTTAAGTTACAAGAATTTAACTGACTGGGGCGGATTCGATTGGTTATACAGAACTTGTGCTAGATATGTTCCTAAATCGAAAACTCCGTGACGGGAAGTTGTGAAACAAGCATGGTGTCAAGGAACTTGATTGCTAGGATGTTCTGCAGCTAAGAGGACGATGGTTTCTTTCAACTAAGCATCTTTTTTTATATGCAAAACATATATTACAGTCCTAAATGACTGTGTAGACCTAGTGAAACTAGATTCAAGTAGTTGCATATAAGAGTAGCAATGTTTCTGTTGAATACAGCAGAGACACAATGAATCTATGAACCCACAATATATCGTGGTACGTATCGCAATACGATGCTAACGTATTGCAATATATCGTGACACGCTTCTGGTGTATCGTGACAACCCTATAATTAATACACTTGTACCACCTTGCCTAAAATGTAACCACATGCATTTCAAAAATGAATTTGTTGGCTAAAAGCCTTTGCAACAATAGGATTTAATCTTTTAACTGCCTTTTCAACAACAAACCTTCGTAAACAAACTAATACTCTTGCATCGCAGACAGTTACAAAGCAGCCAGGCATTAAAGCTATGCAAAAACTTTGTAATTGCAATAATACATTAGATCATAATGAAGACTCATGTATGAATGAAGTACTTAATGTTTAGTGTTTACATCATTCCACTTACAGGTCCCAGGCTTTTTTTATTTACTCTTAGCACAATTATGTGATATAAGGTACAGAAATTATTAAACAGTACTTAGGGAGTAAACTTACCCTTAAAGTTATAAATGAGTGGGACCACTGATATCTTTCTGAAATCAAGATCCTGCTCTAACTGACTGAAAGGAGATAATCACAAGGATGGTAAACTTTGTCATTGTAAACAAAGTTTACTGTTTTATAAGAGATTTCAAGTTCTTTTTTAAAGGTTATAGAACTTTGTTCTATTGTTAGTTATATTTGCAGGTCATTCAACTTGATGGTCAATTTCATGGTAATCCCTTATCATAGAAAGTCACATGATCTTTTTTATACTTGGTTCAACGCCATGTCAACACAATTTAGGTTATTTTATGGCCACTAACCTAACCTAGCTCTACTGGACACTTATAACCAGTACTCACTTAACCTTCCACAACGCCCAGCAACTTCTCCATATACCTTATTTATGGAAGAAAATTTACATTATTGTCAAGTTTATGTGAAAGGGTATTACCACCCCAGCTTGTAGCACTACCAATTGCTTTTGTACGATTATATTGAACTGTCCGATTGCATAAATTAAAACGTAACATAACACAGTATATTTAATGCTTGGGTAATGTCGGTAGTTCAAGTAGAGCTTATAACACAGATGTATTATATCTGACTTGTTATGATTATCTCAGCTTGTGTGGTCGAGTGGTAAAACGGTCAGTGAGCAAACCTTTTTGTCGTGGGTTCGAATTCCGATAGAAACTTTTATTTTTTTCCCTTGCTTTTATCATTGTCGGATTGAGCAAAACACAATAATGTTTCTAAGTTTATTTTAACAAATAATAAATTTTGTCGATTCCCCTTCAAGTGACGATAACAGTTGCGGAACTGACTCTGTCAGTGAAACTGATTGATTTTTTAATTATTAGTTTTATAGTATTTTAATATTTCTATTTCCAGAAAGATACCGAATAAAATAAATCAAAATTTTCAGAAAATAAAAAGGATGCTAACAATGCGAAGAAAACAATTGAAAAATGGCATCCTTAGATTCAAACTAGCACCCGGCATTTCAAAAGTAGAAGTTCTGTAGCGTTTCACTTTAACCGCACGACTATTCAGTCATGTGAGAAATTGATGCTAAATTAACTTACTAATTGTATTTTTATTGCAAAATTCTATAAATAGAATGCGGAAATTAATATATGCAGTGTGTGATAACCATGTAATTATGCAATCGGACAGTTCAATAAAATCGTACAATTTACATGCATTGGTTTCATATGATTTTAGGCAACAATACAGTATTCATAGTCACTATCAACAATTGATAGAACTTGGTACACATAGCACATAAGAGCTTCTATTCTTCTAATAGTTTTGAAAGTTAAATGCAGTTCAGACTAAACCAGATTTATAAAGTTCACAGATTTTTTCCCACTGGACATGTATACGCCAAAAAGTTCATTGTCAACAACCGCAGTACTTTCTTCTCTTACACTACATAATGCAGCATAGCGGAGTAATGTATTGTGGGATAATTGATGAAAAAAGTTTAGCCTTCCAATTAGAAAATGCTTCCAACTGTCCTGCAGCCAAATCGCGGGTTTATCGTGCAAGGGTCGTCGTCGTAACTCACTCTTTTCTTATATTCAGTTACAATCATTTTCCCCTAAATCCAGGAAATAAGTTTGATCTCTCTTCTGGTTGTTGTAGTGAGGTGTCACTGTATTTCTATGTTGGTCATCAAATCTAGGAAGTGGTTACCTCTGTCATGTTTAACATGGTTTCTTTTGTAAGTAAATTATTTGATTTTTGTAAAAGGCCTTTAGGAGAGGTTTTGTGGTTTAATGCAGTTATTACTTTTTTATTAAGGTTGTTTTTGCCTGTATTTAGGTCATTAATGTGTAATTTACATTTTGTGGTAAGTTTACTTTTAAATGAGTCAGACATGTAACTATGAAAGCTGTTCTGCCGAATTACAGTAATTGCCATAGCCCACTAGCCTGAAGCCTAGGACTTGTGAAAATTGATTTGGGGTTGTGAAATTAATTTCATATACGATGAGTCTGTGCAAAACTAGTCTACATCCTTCCACATTTACATGTAGTTAAGACTAATTTTGAGCTGACATGATAAATCATTATAGTCAAGCTAGATAATAATTTTGCTATATGTCCTATTGACAAAGGGCCAATCCACATTATTCTCCATGGGTTGAAAAGTGGGTCCACCCAAGATTTTTCTTGGGGGGGGGGGTGATAAACTCATTTGGAACCCATTTAAATGTGCATGTATCATAATTAAATGTAACTTAAATGTATAAGTCTTTAGTATTTAGACCTGTTCCCAACCTCTCATATCCAAAGTGATTCACCATAGTCATAATAATACTTGTAGAATAAACCATGTGTTATTTTATACATTATATGCAGTGTGTATCTGATTAATGCATTTTCATGCAGTGCAGTGATAGTGGTTAATAAAATTATGCAATACAACTCTGGTTGGATTTTTATGTCAACTTTTACCAATAGTTAATTAAGTTATATTGTCTCTTAAAAGATAAGTCTGCACTTGGAGTTAATTTTCTTCAACTCAGAGAGATTATTTATTTACCTTGAAATTTTCGATGACATCACATCACCTTCTTCAGCTGACTGATTTTGATCACATGACTGGTGAAGGGTCATGTGATACAAGGAGACTGTTGTATACCAATAGTACCTCCAGTCCCTCGTCCCGGTGAGATGGTCTGCGTTGTTTGATTTCAATAGCTTCCTTAACTATCCTATTCCATAAATTCTCCTCAGATGTTATCACTTTTGAAGATGGTGACATGATGTCACCAAAAATTTCAAGGTAAATAAATAGCTCTGAGTTGAAGAAAATTATCTCCATGAACTATCCAGAGCAGAGAAACCTCTTTGGACGTGGGGCATACTTTCGTGGAGCTTGGTCATGAAATTATTTCTACAGCCATTCTCCCTCCTACCAATGATTTTTAATTATGTAAGGCAGTTGTCAGTCACTGACGAACGTATGCGCTTAGTAGTTGTTTAACCCAACAAACAAACAAAGCATAATTATCAGGCTAGTGTTTGATACAATATAAGGTGATGACTGTAATTTTGCATTCAACACATGCATGTATTTAATAATTTGCTTCGTCTTATACAAAGCATAAGGCCACAACAAATTGATCATATGTTCTATGGATTCGCTCGCTCCTTAATTTTGACGGTTTTTACAAAAAAAATTTTTTATTTCCTCGCTCGCTCATAAAGATTTGGTCAAACCGCTATATAAAGCAATTGAATAAAGACTTTTATATTTTTTTCTTCGCTCGCTCGCCCCATTTTTTTTTTTCAGAAAAATCCATAGAACATATGATCAACTTGTTGTGGCCTAAGTATGGATAAATCACTACTGTTTTTTGTTATTGCAACAAGCTATAATACGTTTTATTGTTTTTATTTGCAGGAGAATTATCCAAGTGATATAAATATTGTTATTGGTACAAAACAAGGACAGATCAATCTGGTCTTAAATAGAAATGAGTGAGTATTTTAATATTTTTTTATATTAGGTTTTAATGCGGTGTCAACATGATTTTAAAAGGTTGATTCATGGCAGCCAGCATGTGTTACGCATAACCCACATTTCTTGGGCCATTTTCTATAACAAGTACTTGCCTTAACCATTCAACAAGGCTGGCAACGTCTCCATATACCTTATTAATGGAAGATAATTGACATTTTTGTCAAATTTCATAGAAGGGTATTTTAGTATGGTTATTACATAAGTGAAAGTTTTCAGAACTGATTCTGAAGTTTAGGATTTTAGGGACTTGCAAAAAGGGTTCATTATTATCATTATAATTCTTATCCTAAGAAAAGACTCATGAAATCTTAGAATTCAAGATTTTTAAAATTGACTGTCTATTCTTAAAATCAATCTTAAAATTTTGCGACTAGTCTTACCCATTGTATAGAATATTGGTTTTTGCTGTAAGTAGCCTGTAGAAATTGGTTTCATACTGAGTCTTTTGCTTTAAGTCTTTAATTATTACTTGTAGAAAATTCTGTGAGCAAATATTTATTTGTTTATTTTTCATCTTTTTAAAATAAGCGTATTGTGTTCTTCATTCTAAGAAAAAAAAATCTATGGATAGTTTTTATGTGATTCTATTTCCAGCTGTAGTGAATTCCTTGATGCACATCCTGATTAAATATTTGGTTTAGCCTGAAATCAATATATTTAATTTTCAATTATCAAGTCTTCAAGTTTTAGATCCATATTACTGTTTAGCATACTAGCACTGCATACTATGACATATATTGTAGGCTTACTGCAAAACTGTTGTAACTAACTCTTTTTAAAATTGAGTTACGGCCATTTTGCTCTTAGCCTTGGATATTATGAAACTGTATCCCAGGTTTCGGAAAGTTCAGAAGTGTAAAAATGATATTAATACAGCAATATTATTTAATCAATGGGGAAACTTCTCATACAAAACTTAGTAATTCTAAAACCAGATTTGTTTGTATAGTGCTTACTTATTAATATATTTCTATGAATACATGTAACTTGGACTGATAACATTACTTCGAGATATAACTCATTCACTCAACAATATCATTTATAGAAGTTCTATATTTTAGCCCTTTACTGCATGTGACCTGTGTGAAAAGTCAAACCCCAGCAACAAAAGGGGGCACATCCTCCTATGGGACCCCCCTGGAGACATCTTTTGACGGGGGAGGCCCGCAAAAAAAGGTCATTTTTAGGGCAACTTTCCTAAAGTGAAATTCACTAAATCCTGGTAAAAACACCAATTTCAAGGCTGTGGCGGCCATTTCAAAGGGAGGTCCAGATGCAGGTTTGACCAGTTTAGGGTTTAAGTTAACTTTAAAAATTCTCTTCATTTGTGTTATTTTCAACCATCAAAGCAACAATCTTCAAAAACTTTAAAAAAATTGTGGTGCAATGATCTTAACTACTGATGTCATTAAAAGTATTTGACTGTGATAGAAAGTACTTCAAGAAACATTTTCATCTTGATACAAACAGAGAACTAACACTGACAATCAATATTCATGGTTTTTTACTTAGTGCCCCCAAAAAGCTTGCTGATTGTGAAGCTTTGGTAATATTTCTATGAATTTTAATCATTTTAGCAAGATTTTCAACAAAATTTGGCTTATAGTTTGGTGAAACTCTGGTTGTCAGACAGGCCAAGGGGTAGGCATTAATATTGCATTGAAGTTTTTTTTTTCAATTGTGAAGAGGCAGAATATAAACCCTCATATAGAACAAAAAGTGATCACTGATCTGTTACTTCCTGGATCTATGTAATTGATCTTTTATTTACACCAGTGATTTGTTATTCCAGTATTTACTCTTCTAAGAATATATCTATGTTGTATTTACCTAGATGTATATCTACATGATTTCAGATTATAGATTTATATCAGTGCATTGATTGGATTGTTTGTTTCTCCCCTCAGTAGTTGTTATCTTAAGTTACTTGTATAATATTAATAAATCTGTATAAATCTTGCTGGTAGTTTGAAACATCTGTTTTATTATAACAAATTAATGTAGTACAGGTGTTTACAAATCTAGAGTGGATCCAGTTGAGGGGATATGGGGTCCAGTCCCTAGAATATATTCAAAATACAGTGTATACTGTGTTCAGTATTGTTTTTTCGTTACCAACACGTCACATGATCACTATAAATAAACTGCTTGTCAATTCCTGGACTTGACATCAATTATTAAAGTTGGTTACCCAGATGGACAACCAGCTATATCTTTCACTTGCCTGAAACAAATGTTTACTAGCAGTAACAAGTTGCACGAAGCCCAGAACCCAAATACGGGTTGTTGGGCTATCAGACGACCTTTTATGCTGAGCCTTGCAATTTACTAGCATGTTTTCAGTTTAGTTTTATGTCTGTATTGCTTTAATACAGTATCTGGCAATAAACCAACTCAAATATTTTATTTTAAAGGTTGTTTATAACCAACTGTAGGCTTTAGGTTATTTAATAACCAAAAACAGATTTACACCAAAATTAAAATTAGCACTAAAATACTAGCAGACACTTAACTTTGCCTATAAAGTGAAATTATGATTCAGATTATATATATTTTTGAAAATTTGGTATCTGTTCCCTGCCCTGGAACTATGGGTTTACCTCCCTCTCTTCAAAGATGATTATGGTTTCTACCCCTGTGTGTTTCGTGAAATTCTAGTTCAACTAGAAATTTATGTGTAAAAACAGTAAGTGTAAGTGTGCTGAAGTCTAGACTTGTACATTGTAACCTGTCTGCTGGTAGCTGCATGTTAATTCTTGTAGTTAATGGTTATCTAAATTTAGATAACCACAATTTGTAGCATCATATTCAACATATACATCATAGATTAAGTCATATAAATTTCAAAATGGATAATTATTTATTATACCCCCGCTTCGAAGAAGAGGGGGGTATACTGTTTTACCCTTGTCCGTGCGTCCGTCCATCCGTCCGTCCGTTACAAAAATTTCCGTCGCAGTTTTCTCAGCAACTATAACATGCAGCAGCCTAATACTTTGCATATTGCTTCATCCCATAGTCCCATGTGGTGTAAAGCGATTTCATGCTCCTTGCTCATCTACTTCCTGTTTGTCGCATATTTTTAGATTTTTGCGGGGGTATCACTAGTGAGCATTAGCTCACAGATTTACTTGTTGGTTATGCATCCAACTAAAAAAAAGTTAGTGAATTAATTCAAATAGTTGATCATCTTAATTATGCACTATGATTCATTTTCTTAATAATGGTTGGCCTACCAAAAATTAATCTGATATCTGAAGTGGAATAGTTGACGATAGTTTGGGCCTGCTGGAGCAACTCGATCAATCTTCTTGATAGTAGGACAATACCATTATTTTCATTGTCTCATTTGCTTATATGAAAACAATTAGTTTATACTAATTTATTATAGCTCAATTGTGAATTAAGTTCTTACAATTAAGATTAATCACTTTCGAGCCCACTTCCTGGTACCCCAGTACTGAGCTAAAAAGGATAAAGTTTCTTGCTCAAGTAAACAATGGGGTAGGTTTTCGATGGGATTCAAACCAACCCGGAGCTGGTTATCCAATGATTACCAGTTCAATGTCGTAACTACTTGGCCATGCCCGCTCCAACTACTAAACAATTGTATGAAATAGACTATTTTTATTTCAAAAAGGTATTCACAGTGTTAGGGGTATTTCTTAAAATCATTCTTACAATTTATGTCTGCATGTTTTTTAACTAAAACCACACAAACTATAATAGTTACTTCATCTATCAAACAATAAAAATATATTGAAATATACCCTTAAAATTAAGAATTTTACCTGACTTTTGTTTTTATTGTGGAAATTCAGACATTATTTGTAGGATATTTATTTCTCCTGTAAACTTGAACAATGTAAAATTTTGCACTTCTCAAGTTTTGTTCCATGTTTTGACAAAGTTGATGATGATAAAATAATGACCATATCTTACCCCTGTAATAATGATAATAAAATAATGACCATATCTTACCCCTGTAATAATGATAATAAAATAATGACCATATCTTACCCCTGTAATAATGATAATAAAATAATGACCATATCTTACCCCTGTAATAATGATAATAAAATAATGACCATATCTTACCCCTGTAATGATGATAATAAAATAATGACCATATCTTACCCCTGTAATAATGATAATAAAATAATGACCACATCTTACCCCTGTAATAATGATAATAAAATAATGACCATATCTTACCCCTGTAATAATGATAATAAAATAATGACCACATCTTACCCCTGTAATAATGATAATAAAATAATGACCATATCTTACCCCTGTAATAATGATAATAAAATAATGACCATATCTTACCCCTGTAATGATGATAATAAAATAATGACCATATCTTACCCCTGTAATGATGATAATAAAATAATGACCATATCTTACCCCTGTAATGATGATAATAAAATAATGACCATATCTTACCCCTGTAATGATGATAATAAAATAATGACCATATCTTACCCCTGTAATGATGATAATAAAATAATGACCATATCTTACCCCTGTAATGATGATAATAAAATAATGACCACATCTTACCCCTGTAATGATGATAATAAAATAATGACCACATCTTACCCCTGTAATGATGATAATAAAATAATGACCACATCTTACCCCTGTAATGATGATAATAAAATAATGACCATATCTTACCTCTGTAATGTTGATAATAAAATAATGACCACATCTTACCCATTTAATCTGTAAACATGCTACATGTACATGGTAACTCTATTATAGATAGAAAACTTGTTTATAAATCTGTATTAGATGATACATCATTTAACCCCATGTCTTAAGTGGCACTTGTAAAAAATCATAATGCCAGTGACTGTTATGAGTCATTCTTCTATGAAAATGGACTTTATTATAAAAGTACACTATGTAGAGTGCTAACAAATTTCCTTTGAACTATTCTAATGGACAGTACTTGATGACTCATGGACTGTATTATAAAAGTACAGTTATAATGGACCAACTTGCTTATTGTATTTGTTGGCGACTGTCTTTATGACTGATTCTTAAGTTAAAGAGTTTGGAACAGGGGAAAGTGCACTTTCACTCATGTATAATGAACAAGCTTGTGCACTGTACTAGAAACTAGTAATAAATGGTGCTTTACAGTTACACCACTTGTTGAAGTCGCCCAGCTAGCTCAGTTGATAGCAAGCAAGTCTACTGATCTAGGGGTCGTAGGTTCGATTCCTGGGCAGGGCATACTTTCGTGGAGCTTGATCATGAAATTATTTCTAAGGCCATTCTCCCTTCTACCAATGATTTTTCATTATGTCAAAATGTTCAGTTGTCCGGTACTGACAAAAGTATGCTTATTAGTTGGTTAACAGCTAAGTCCAGAGATATAGCCTTTCCTGGAACAATGAGTTGGTTGACTGACCGTTATATGACCTGTAGGATGTGTTGCTATGGCATTAAACCCAACAAAAACAAAACAAACAAAACCACTTGTTGACAATTTGTTTTATTTAAGTGCGGTGATGAGTTGTCCTATATTGCCCTGGATTTACTTAGATATTTTGTCCTTTGGTTTCAATCAGTACTAAACAGTAATGCTTAGCAGTCCCATAAACATAAAAATAGCCATGAGGGCACCATACGGGCGTTGTGCGATCAAACTCGGCAAGGACTTGTACAAAATCTTGCTTACCCATGCAGACTGTTACGTTTTTACCAGGGTTGATGAGATGAGCCATGGATATACATTTCAGTTTCAATGTCAAATTGTGAACACAATCGTGGCCGAGTATGGATTAAACTTGCATATTTTCCAGCTACGTTTCCGTATGGGTGTGTTGTTTTGTGCCATGTGCGTACCGTCACCTTAATACGCAAGGCTTCCCACGGTTTACGGCTGTCTGCACATACGGGCCCACAACAAGCCACAATATTATGAGACTGAGGCATTACATAATATATTATGTTTTATAGTAATCGGCCATATTATTAAATAGCCTGATCGTATGGAATCAGTGAATTCCACTTGCCCAATCAATTTACACCTGTCTTGGACCCTTGCCTTGTAATTTGAATCAATAAAATCTTAAAATTTACTACTCTTAGAATTTGTTAATCTAAGTCCATGAGTTTTCTTGACTCTGGACTGCTACTATATTGTTTAGACTTATATAAGTCTTGAAAATGTCCTTAAAGTCTTTGATACCATTGAAGTCAAGTGGTTAATATTTTTGTCACTTCCCATAAGGAGTGGCCGGTATATCTTAAAAGGTCATATTATCTAACAATCACTTCACTTATAAAAGAAGGATATATACAATGTACATTAACATTTGTAATATAATACTCATTGTAAAACCCATTTAATTTGATAGCTCGGTTTTACCAGTTAAATAATGACTGAGTTCAGTGATTTTTTTACTTAAAAATAAAGATCATGTTCTGTCTTTTCACAATTGGAAACAATGAAAAAAATACACAAAAATTTCATAACCAGCAAAATTTTTGGAGCACAAAATGTAATGGTGGCTGTTCAGCATTTTTGTTTTCTGTTTAAAGCAAAATCAGAATACTTTTTTATTTTTAGATGGATTTTTCAACGAAAAAATACGGCTTAAAATTTGGTGAAACCCGGGTCGTAATTTTTGCCTTAAAGTTTTTAATATGTTGGATATTTCTGTCATTTATGGTCAGATCTTGATGAAAATCAGGCTTAAATGTGGTTCCCACATTACATTTCTTGCTTTTTAATTATATGTTAGTGAAACTTGTCTAAACATGAGTTATTTTCAAAATTTTGGATGATTGTCTCAAATAAAGCAGTTGGAACTTAAAAATCCTATGATTTTGCTATTACCAATTTTGTCTTTATTAGGGCTGCGTACCTTGAGCCAAGTCGCGGTATGGTACGTACCTAGGTACGGCAGTTAAGGTTCACAATACGTACCTAGGTTCAATTTGGTAATGTTATTTATAATAAAGATTCTTTTGTATAATTGTGTTTAATAAATCAACAAGTAACCATAACAGTATTTTAATTTGCTAACAAGTTTATACAAACATCTTTTCTGTTCTTTGCCTATTTGAAATACTCATTAAACAACAAACTGAACATTTTCATAAAGTCATGCATACTAGCAGGTGTTAGTTATCTTAGACTGTTTGTCAATGATTACCATTATAATACAATAGTTTTGATAAATACAGTGTAGCTATGATAGCATCATAAGAATTTTTAATTGAATTCGTAAATTACATGAATATGCATAAAATTTTACCATTACAAATGTCAATATCGACAAAAAAACGTCTGTTGTTTGAAGATTTGTTTCAACTTTGGGTGCCCGAAAACAGTGACTTTTGTTTGAATTTGTTGGTTCCTGAAGCATTTTTGTTATATTAGGAAGAACAATTAATAAGCTTTTTACATTACTTATGTAAATTTAAAAATGTTTCAATTTAATATGCGATAGCGTGGGTCGCGAAAATATATTACATTTAGATTATATCCATATGACCATAGGGATTCATTTTTACGAAAAATATTACTAATTAAGACATAATTAAGTTGTAAAATGATGACAATGAGGTTTGTTTTGACAATTACTTTTGTTGAGTTTTAAAGTTTTGTTTATGATTTAATAAGATTCACTTGTTGGGAGTTTTGGGCGTATGTGCCAAAAATGAGCGCGATTTTAAATTGTAAGCGTTAATCGTACAATTGCACGTCTTAAAACCACCAACACATTTTAATCTATCAATATCAATACACAACATAACGCTTTTATTCCTTTCACGATTAGCAAACGACATTTTGATTACACTTGCATCGGTAAAATACGAAAATTCGTTGAAAAATAGTTTTTTTTGTTTTTTTTTTCCAGAAAAATACGAACGGAAAAATTAATACGAACGGAAAAAAGTAATGTTTGAATTTTCTAAATATAAAATGATAAAATATCGGGAGTCATAGTTAATTTTACGTTAGTCTAAAAAATTGATTTCCTGCGATCGTCGATTTTGTATCTTTTCAAAACCTGCCAATAATTTAGCGTATAGAGTCAACAATTAAAAAAACTAGGTCACACTTGTTTTAAAAATTCCTTAAAGTAACAATAAAATTATAGAAGAGTCTATGATTACACGATGAGACATAGCAATTATGACATTGTATTATTAGGCTATCAAACATCGACAAACTGTGAAAAATGCCGACACATATATTAAATTGTTTACATCAGTTTCAATTCAAATTTACAAACACATGTTCGTCATCAAACAAAAGATTAATACACCCGGTGTACATGGCAGTTTGTTACATAATAATTTAGGATTACTACAGAAAATTAATATGATATACACACATATACGAAATTCAATGGCATATAGTAACTGACTATCACGACTAATTTTTTTAATTTGTGTTAATTTGATTAACTTGTGTTCGTCGTCGTCTTGAAATGAGATTTTGATTTAAATTTCGTTGTTAATGACCAATAGGAATATATGTTAGACAATATTTAAAAAGACCGCGGTTCACTGGGATTTTTAGGTCACGGTACGGTACACTCGTACCGGCCACCTTCGGTTACGGTTTCACGGTAGTTCGGTGAACCGTTGCAGCCCTAGTCTTTATTGGTTAACTTCACTGTTTACTGTTAATTTAATGTTATATTTTCTTGTTTATCTTCAGAAATTTATTTTCCAAGAGATATGTTGAGAAAAGTTATACAAGTAGCAATAGATATAACCTGAAGAGACCACATTTTAAAAAGGTTTGTTTGTTACAACATTGGTTTTTTCTGGCCATTTTCCCATTCCCCATTATAAAAAATTGTATTCTCAAATCCTTGCATTTTTGTGTTTGTACTGAAAGACAGACATACTAATCTTTAAATAAAACTCTCATTGTTTTAAGTTATTTTCCCTGATTTCATTGTTATTGCTGCTGGGGAGTTATGGGGTCTGGACGGGATGTCATGCACAGCTTGGCAGATGAACATGCTCTTTCATCTCTGCTTGGCGTCAGTGACTGTCTCTGTTTCATTCTTGTGTTGGCCCTGCACATGTCCTCTCCTGTTCAAAAGTGTTTTTAGCATTGCATTTCAGTGGTACTCCCTGCTTTCATAAAACATGTTGAGAATGTGAGGTGCTTGCTGAGGTTGTTGATTTCACCTTGTAGATAAACCATGTTGTATGATAAATACCATTTTTATTAATTTAAATCAAACAAGGCTGTTTAAATGTTTGTTCCTGTTTTAGG
Organism: Mactra quadrangularis; assembly: GCA_025267735.1. NCBI lineage: Eukaryota > Metazoa > Mollusca > Bivalvia > Venerida > Mactridae > Mactra > Mactra quadrangularis. The sequence continues at coordinate 13,715,957 of CM046298.1, forward strand.
AAAGTGGGTTACTATCATTTTCCAAGTAGCAGTTGATTTCCTGTATTATAAACTGTTTATAATACATGAATTTGTTTAGTAATGACGATGGTAGCAACAGATATGACATATAAGGGAAAACAATTATACACGTATTGTAATTATACTTTTGAAGTATTTCAATGGTTATTGACACTAGATGAATATCCTGTTTATTGTGTATTACATGTATATGTATCAATGGGTTAGCATAAAACCAGTCAAACTACATGTAAATGAACCTGGGTCGATAGCGCAGTTGGTAGCGCCCCAGGATTTGGATACTTGTGCCCGAGGGGGTGCGGGTTCGAATCCCATCCGGGGAGGTTATACCCTTCCATGAAAATTTGACAATAATGTCGATTTTCCTCCACTGATTAGATAATATGGAGAAGTTTCTGGCCTTGTGGAAGGGTAGGTGAGTACTGGTTATAGACAATGGTCCAGTAAAGCTAGGTTAGGTGCGCTGGACGCCGTTAAATGACCTAAATTGTGTTGACACGGCGTTAACTCCAATAAATAAATAACATGTAAATGAACAATGATGTAGACTGGTTTTGCACTGACCCATTGGCTTGTATTTTTGATACTAGTATTAATTACAACAATGATTTAGTATATTGACCTCTTCAATTGCTGTGGTTATTTAAAAAATCCATCTTATTATCTCAGTTGGTAGTGCATCTGGCTTCAAATCTAGGGTCAAGGGTTCAATCTCTGGGGTCAGACCTACGTTGAGTTTATATGGAGATTGGTAACGAAATATACCTACTTTGTACAGCCATTCTTACTGTCTTACACCAACCTCTGTACCTGTGTCTGTATCTGTATTAGCCTGTTAGCCAATTGTCAACAACAGATGTGGTTGTTGTCAAGTCAAATCTCAAAACTTCAATCCCAAAAAGTAAAGTTATGAGGATTTGATTTGACAGGGATGATTACTAGTATGTTCTTAGAATTTATTTTCTCAAGTGACCAAAATGGTGATGCTCTATTTGTGAAAAGTTAGATCTTTGACCTTGCTTTAAACCAGTAGTTTAATTTGACTGTTCATCTTTATAGAGTGTTACAGTATTTTGTATTTATTAGGTTTTACATGATGAGGAAAATGTTGTATAATAGTTAGCGGAAACTGATACATTTATAAGTGTTTTGTTGACATTTAGTTATGACGGTTGTTTGTTGCATTATACTTCTTGATAATTTGAAGTAATTACCTTAATCTACTAGCCCATGACGTGTTTTGTAGATATGTTTACCCCTCACATTCAAAATCTGGGAGTAAATACTTTATTAGGGGTATTAAGTGAGTGATGAACACTATATTCAAAGATGAATTTTTATTGGTCTATGATTGCAATTAAATTCAAACCTGTGAACAAAGGCCACTTTAGGAATTCCCTAAACCTGTCCTTTGGTCACAGATTTAAATGCAATCGTAACCACAGACCAATAAAATTGTACTATTTCTTGCTCCCAGTACATAATGTAACCTTGATTTCTTCTGGGACTCCTTGTGGTATATTTAAATTGGAGGCATGAAAAATAGTCATTGCTTTATGGCAGCTTTGCTTATATGAAATTCATTTAATGCTGTTATAAAAGAAGTCTGAAGTCCAGTGGTGGCCATTTGATTGAAGGGGTGTGTAAAACTTATGATTGATCAGTTTTGGGTAAAATGTGTTATGTCTTTCAATAGATATTGTATTTGTAATCATTTACATGTATTTATATTTTCAGTTATTAAATCATTGTTACTATCATGGTCATGTGAAAGGTTACCCACATTCTATTGTTGCCATTAGTACTTGCCATGGTATCAGGTATGTTGACTTTTATTTTCTTTAGCTACAGTCAGGGCCAGTATTCACGAAGCTCCTTAGGACTTTTTCCCTTACAAATCTTTGTCAATATATTTTAAATGTACACAGCTTGTGAAGCAAATTGTTTAGTATGTCATTATACACTTGTACAGCATTTGTTTTCATGACCAACAAGTCAGGTCTGGCTTTGTTAAGGTTACCCACATGTCTGTGCTTGTTATACATAAAATACATGTATATGGATAATATTATATGTTATATTTTTATGTACTCACAAGGCTCAACATTCATTTTTAAAGTTGGTTGCCTGATTGGACAAGCATCTATATCTTTAACCTGCTGAACCAAATGTTTACTAGCAGTAGCAAGTTGCCTGAACCAAAATATAGGTCATCAGGGTCAATCTGACGACCTTTAATGTTGAGCTCTGGTTTTATGCAGATATCATAGAAATTGTGAAGTAAAATACAAAAAAAAGAGACATCATCAAGACACGACACTACAGGTAGTCCAATGACCCTGTATTTGGTGATCTACTTTAAAAGTAAATGACTTGCCCTGCTCATTATTTTATGTAAAAAATATATCTTGTATATTTCAGTGGTTACATACATTATGGTAAGAATGTATATCATATAGAACCAGGTTTTGATATAGATGATAAATCACATAGATTATATAATGATGTACATAGTTTAGAAAAATCTGATAAATGTGGTAAGATTTTATTTTATTTATAGTAGAATTACCCTTAAAAGATGTAAAAAAAAGTTTAAGTATGGTGTAAAGTCTGCTACCATATATGTGTTCAGCCGACTTAACAATTAATGATAAGCTCTGATCATTGGAATCACTTTCAAGTAGGTGATCCCACGCATCATTCAATTATACCTGGTTGGAGTGGAACTACTGTAGGTAAAGTTTTGCTCAAGGAAATAAGCAGTGCCCCTAGTGGGGTTCGAACCCAGGTCCTCTTGAACGCTACCTTTGGACCTCTGCTTTAGCAATAGATAATTATAATAATGCCCTGAGAGTTTAAAGATTTTCAATGAGTTTTCAGTGACTGCTATTGAAGTTTAATGATTGTCTTAGACTGAACATCATCATATGGACATCATCATATATAGTTACATTATGTTAAAATGCAATGCTTTTAGAAATTATTACAAAAATAGGTCCAGATCAGCAAATGTCTAATTATTTATTGATCAACCCTTGTATTTGAATGATTGTTTCAGGTGCTCAACATGGCGTTCATACAATGAAACAAAATAGTACTCTAGAAATGGAACATAAATATGAAGTATTTAAGCGAGTAAGTAGTCATTTTTTGTTCTAGATTCTGAGGGCTTTAAATTCTAAATGTGTTGGTTTTGTATTTGGGGGACAGTTTGCCACAACTCTTATGAATACTGTTCAGACTGTTAGATTTTCATTTGTGTTTATAGAAAGTTTTCATATATATAATGTTGTCAAGACTGTAATTTTTATCTTTTACAAGTCCAAAATGCTTCATTTGAGAGAAAAAAGGTTTCACTATTAAGTCCTTTTCGGTATTAGAACCATCAATCTTGATGATCCTTATAGTTGTACTCACTGCTATAGAAGACTATAGCAACACTAATAGGGTATTAAAACTACAACGACAACATTGAAATGTATATATTTTATTTCAGATGAAGCGTTCCATACCACTGTACCCATATGATAAAAGTCAGAAAACACGTTATGTTGAAATGTATATAGTCAATGATTTAAGAACAGTAAGTATATAGTAGTCTTTATAAAGCAGAATAGTAAGGTGCTGCAGTCCTACATTTTTCTGCTCTCCTTCCTGCCATTTATCATTCCTTCCTGTCTCTTTTCCCTCCTCCCTGTTCCTTTTCTCTTCCTGCCATTTTTGTTCCTCTCTGTGCAAAAATAGATCTTCTGAAACATCAGCTTTCTGAAGCACCCTGTCCCTTTGTTTTGCCTCCCTGCCTTTTTCTGAGTTCCGGAGTAATCACTATAGATGAACTTCAATGTCACACTTCACAAAATATGTGTGATAAGAAGAATAAATGTATACTCTACGAAACTTCTAAGTACCCCGATTTCAATGTTGTAGGAATTTTTTTATTTTTTAACATTTATGTTGGGGTACTTAAAAGTTTTGTTAAGTATATAAACACATATAAGATATGATTACTAGGCTGTATTAACTACCATAATAAACACCAGTGAGAGAAAATATAGGAAACACAAAGAAAGAAAAAAACAAACAAGAAGAAAGAACCATTTATTAGTTATAGTTTGTTTTTTTCTCAACTGTCAAAACATGAATAATATCACGATGACTTTGTGTTCTTTGTCTAACACTCGTGATATTGTGTATTCAATCAGCGTGAAATTATTCAAACTTGGAAAGTTGAGAAAAAATGGACTATAACTCAAAACTGACTAAGATCCTCTATAGTAACCTTACACATAATAAATTATGGAAGTGGACTATATTTTTTATTCTCAGTAACCCTTGATAGCATGTTCTTTGTTTTATTTTACAGTATGAAAGCAATGGAAGGGATTTAGTTGCTCAAATAATTAAAACGAAGAATATTATAAACATTGTCAGTAGGGTAAGTACAGTATTATTTATGTTGATTACCATACAATGTTAAATTACAATAAATAACTTGTTCACATTGACCTGACACTAGAAATACAATTTTAACACACAATTTTAATCACAAGCATTTATTATACTCCCGCTTCGAAGAAGAGGGGGGGTATACTGTTTTACCCTTGTCTGTCCGTCCATCCGTCCGTCCGTATGTTACAAAATTTCCGTCGCAGTTTTCTCAGCAACTATAACATGCAGCAGCCTAATACTTTGCATATTGCTTCATCCCATAGTCCCATGTGGTGTAAAGCGATTTCATGCTCCTTGCTCATCTACTCTCATATCCTGTTTGTCGCATATTTTTACATTTTTGCGGGGGTATCACTAGTGAGCATTAGCTCACAGATTTACTTGTTTAGCTGGAAAGACCCATAAATTTGAGTTCCTAGTTTGAACTATTGGAACAATCTTTACAATATGGTATCAAGTCTTAATTAATTATTTAATGTATTTATTGATGACAATGTTTATGTATCATGAATTGAAAATCAATATTTATTGTGGTAATATGTTAGTTACATAATGACATTAATATTTTATCATATTATGTGATATACTTCATTAATTATCTGTATAGATGTAAACTCTATTGTTAAAGACAACCACAGACAACTGGTTAAAGAATTTCAAAAAGTAATGTAACATATGGTGTGTTTTGACACATTTAACAGTTTTTAGTCATACCCAGGTGGCCATTTGTCCTGCTAACAGTCTCTGGACTCATGCTTTCAACAAAGTACTTAGCACAAACCCTAGCCAGTGACTGACAACTGTCTAACTTGATATGGAGGCAGGTGGGAGAATGACTGTAGAAAATATTGCATGATCAAAGACTATGATGGTATGTGGATCTGGCTAGGCAATAGAATCCATCAGGGTATGACATAAAAGGTTGTCCTATCGCCCTGACCATCTATATTTTGGTTCTGGCAATGTGTTACTGCTAGTAAAAGTTTGGTTTGTGGGAAATGAAATATACTGCAGATTGTCCAACCATGCAAACTACATGTACGTTAAAAATTAATGTAGAGCCCTGCCATTATCCCTGGATAGGTAGTCAAATAGCAGGTTTAGTGCAAAATGGTCTAACTCAATTTAAAAAAGACTGAATTATGACTGTTTTGGGCAAAGCTAGTTCTGGCTTCCAAAACTTAATAAGCCACTTTTTTACATTTTGATTTTCATCAGATGCGGCATTAAACCCGTTCATTAACAGTATACACAAGGGTTCACAGAAGACCTATTAGCTCATGCTAAGCCTGCGAAAAGCATTAACAACTGAGCGAACTGAGTAAACATTGTCTTTTTGTAATTAAAACAGCTCTACTGTAAACACTTCCTGTATTGTTGTTTATGTATTTTTACAGCTATATCAACCATTTAATATATTTATTGCATTGGTTGGTATTGAAAACTGGACTAAAGTAGAAATGTTTAAAGTTACCACGGAAGCTGACACTACACTAGAAAACTTTCTACATTATAGAAAATCTGTTATAAATCCAAAACATCCTAATGATAATGCTCAACTAATTACGTAAGTAGAGTTTCCTAGTCTCTGATTTCACAGCATTTAGTGACCTTAATAGACTTGACTAATTTCTGATCTCTTGAGCTGTTAACCATTTACTAGGCACATTCTTCTGTTAGTGACTGACAACTGCCCTACATGATTAAGAATCATTGGTAGGAGAAAGAATGTCCAAAGAAATTATTTCATGACCAAGCTCCACGAAAGTATGCCTCTCCCAGGTATCGAACCTACAAACTGAGCTAGCTAGACAGCTTTATTTTTATATCAGCCAATATATAGCAGTAGATGGTCAACATGTTTTTCTTCTAGAAATCTAAATTACAAACTTTTCCAGTACCATCTGTCCACAAGCTATTTAACTCTGGAATTCCTTATCCCTTTTAGTTAAATCTTGCCCTGCAATTTTGATTATTTACTAAGAGACTGATTATTTTTTACAAAGAGGCATGATAGACTATATCCCAAACTCCATGCAGTACAAACAAACAAACATACGTTAACCGTTGCAATAAAAACATATGTACAAAGAACAATATGATTTAAGCCATATTTAGTGCTTTTCATCAACAATGTGTTACAAACCTTGTTTGTACCACCTGCACATGCATGGAAAAACCCAGAAATAGGAGTTTCATATATAGTCTGATAGAAGATTGGTCTTTTCCTAACTGTGTTACCTTTAAAGATAGCATGTTTATAATGATTAATTTTTTTTCAGTGATACAACATTTGCTAATGGTGTTGTTGGTAAGGCTATCAAAGGAACTATTTGTACTTTCCAATACTCAGGTGGTGTCAATTTGGTATGTATACTTCATCTTGCAGAATATGTTTTTTTTGTTCATATCATGGGAGAATATTGTGTTAAGATTGTTACCAAGTTTTTCTGTTCATTGCCATGCTAGCATTTTTGGTGAAAATCTTTACCAATGGTACACTCGATTAGATTTCATATACTTATTCCTTTGGTGTAAGAAGGGTATCAGGGGACAAAGCGCTACATAGCGATATACTTAGCCAACTGACTATAGTACTTATCTATCCTTTCACAAAGCCAGCAACACCTCCATTTATTTTATTAATTGAGGAAAATTGATATTATTGTAAAATGATCATGGAAGGGTAAAACCTCTAGTGAGATTTAAACCTGTATCCCCTTGGGAAATATAATCATAATGATGATAATTAGATAAATGTATTTGAATCTTTTTTTATTGGGTTTAAAGCCGTGTGAACACAATTTAGGTCATTTTACAGCGTCCAGCGCACCTAACCTAGCTTTCTTGGACCCTTGTCTATAATTAGTACTCACCTACCCTTTCACAAGGCGAAACACTTCTCCATATATCTTATTAATGGAGGAAAATTGACACTATTGCCAAATTCTTATGGAAGGGTATAACCTCCTCGGGTGGGATTTGAACCTGTACCCTCTTCAGGACACAAGATTCCAAATCATGGTGCGCTACCAACTGTGCCACTGTCCAAGGTTATATTTGAATCTAAACAGTTGTAAATTTTATAGTTGAGATTTGTTTAAAGATTTTTCAGCCAAAGTGGTGATTTTAAGAAAGATAATTTTGGTTTATATTTCAGAATCTAGCTACACCAGGACAGACTGCTAGCGCATGAATTAGGACATAATTTTGGTTTATATTTCAGAATCTAGCTACACCAGAACAGACTGCTAGCGCATGAATTAGGACATAATTTTGGTTTATATTTCAGAATCTAGCTACACCAGAACAGACTGCTAGCGCATGAATTAGGACATAATTTTGGTTTATATTTCAGAATCTAGCTACACCAGGACAAACTGCTAGCGCATGAATTAGGACATAATTTTGGTTTATATTTCAGAATCTAGCTACACCAGGACAGACTGCTACCACTATAGCTCATGAATTAGGACATAATTTTGGTTTATATTTCAGAATCTAGCTACACCAGGACAGACTGCTACCACTATAGCTCATGAATTAGGACATAATTTTGGTTTATATTTCAGAATCTAGCTACACCAGGACAAACTGCTACCACTATAGCTCATGAATTAGGACATAATTTTGGTTTATATTTCAGAATCTAGCTACACCAGGACAAACTGCTACTACTATAGCTCATGAATTAGGACATAATTTTGGTATGGATCATGATAACTATACTGTATGTCAATGTAGGGAAGATAAATGTATCATGGCTGCTACGAGTGGAGGGTAAGATTTCTTATAGCGCAGTTATGATATGTATATTACAATCATGAGTCAAGGCAAAACTAGTCTATGTCCTTATTTATTTATTTAGTTAGACTAGTTTGCACTGACCCATGTACATACATATGAAAGTCAGTTTAATTGGTCAGCTCAAAACTAGTCTACATGCTACTTTTTTGCAGGAACTTAAACTAGCTTTGTTCTGATCCATTGAGTTGGTTTCGGTCAATAGCAAATACATGAAAATTAATGATTGATGAATTATTCCATTGTTTCAAAAGTGATTTTTAAAGTTTCTGTATAAAACTATTGGGGTCCTTCATAATGGAATGTGATTTTATGTAAACTAACATAATAGCTATGTGGTTTTACATGTGCTTAATGTTATTTTACCATGTGGTCAAGCCTGAATTACATTACTTTCAAGATTGAAGAGGAGATGACCCCCTGTAAGCTTCCCCTGTTCTTACTGGCCTAACTTATATGAATTACATATACAAAATGTAGATGTATGATATAACATAAGGGAGATTGGTTGTTGACAAGAAGTTGCTCTGATATTAGGGGTGAAATTAGGGGTTGTGATATTATGAAGGGGGCATTGTAGCCATAGGGTACTATTTATATAACACATTACTTGGTGACTTGTGCAAGTAATATATAGCAACATAATATGGTAGAATATACATATAGATTAACACATGTTACTATGACGATTGTTTTCAGTTCTAAGGACATGAGGTAAGGATTGGTTTGTTGAGTGTAATGTTCAGACCATGATAACATAAATATGCATTCTTTTGAAAGAAACTGTTACTCTAGATGGCTGACAGGGCTTGACATTAAATTTTAAAGTAGTTTACCTTGTTGGACTATCTGCTATATACATTAATTGCCCACACCAAATGTTTACTAGCATTGATTAGTTGCTTGAACTCAAGTATCGTACAAACACCTGTTCTCGAACCTCACCTGATCTCGTACCTTTCATAAAAATGTTGTTTACTTTGCTACATAAATGCGTATGACGTCATCAACTCGTGTGCACAAATGTTTGGTCAACAACAGACCCAACTACAGCTGTCAAACGAGAATAATGCGCAAGAAACAGGTAATTAGAATGAATATTTTGTGATGGTGAATATTTTTCAGGAAATCCTTATTACCTTTTTCCGCTCTGTCGGTACAATCCATCAAATATTGTTTAAAAGTATGTTATTGCAAAAGAAGCACATGGCAGGTAGCCATTCCTGTCTTCTGCCCATAAAGTCATGTGAATGCTAATTATAACCTCACAAATAGCCAAATACGGTAGAGGTTCGAAATTAGGTCATCTATTTTTAGCCGCCATGACAGTTTTCAGAAAATGGTCTTGTTTTTTCTGGAAGAATTTGGATTTGTTGCAAATATAAAATATCAACAAATATATGATAGAAAAGTGGAATATAAGTTAAAAGGTGTGATTTTAATGTATTTTTCTAAAAAGATTGTTGCATTAATTAGAAATGGCTCATTGAGTCCTTAGAGGTTCGAGAACCGGTGTGTCCACCATATAGGTTGTCAGAGTCATTCAGACTACCTTTAATGTCGTGCCCTGTGGATATATGAACTAAACAGATTAAGAAATATTTTCATATCCTTTCTCATATTTGTTTGAGAAATTTTTAGTGAGTCAGTGGGCAGGGTTCTTAAATTTACTGGTCATTTACAGTAACTTTCAAACAAACACAGTAACAACGTAACACTTTGATGTATTAATATAAAATGTATGAGTGTAGTTTTTAGTTTAAATACTGATTTCAGTATTTTAAGAATACATTACTTCTGAGTGATTCATGTGAAATCTGTCTATTTCAGTATTTTGAAAGTAGGTTTTCAGTATTTTAAAAGCTTTCAACTTTCACCCAGAAAGTGTCATCTGACATGACAGCTACCAGATGCAAGCAATTCATTGATTGGATGTATATATTATATACTGACTCTAAAGAAAGATGCCCATCAGATCTTTAGATTTTTTAATTAATATAAATGTTTTGATAAGATTGAAATCTTGATCTGTTTAGTGTATAACATTAGCAAGTGTTATGTATTTCAATGGATCAGTGCACAACTGGTTTAAATGTTTCTATATTTATATATAGTTAGACCAGTTTTGTACTGATCCATTGATATGAGAGTTCTTACATTATATACAGAATGGAATGCTGGTTATGGCTTTCTGATTGAACAATGTTTTACAGCTTTATACCACTCAGTGCATACTAATTATATACATATATAATTCTGCTTTGCTCTACTACATGTTTGATCATTATACCCCCGCTTCGAAGAAGAGGGGGGTATACTGTTTTACCCTTGTCCGTGCGTGCGTCCGTCCGTCCGTCTGTTACAAAATTTCCGTCACAGTTTTCTCAGCAACTATACCATGCAGCAGCCTGAAACTTTGCATATTGCTTCATCCTATAGTCCCATGTGGTGTAAAGCGATTTCATGCTCCTTACTCATCTACTTCCTGTTTGTCGCATATTTTTAGATTTTGGCGGGGGTATCACTAGTGAGCATTAGCTCACAGATTTATTACACTTGTTTGTTTTGTTTGATATAATATACATGTATATGATGGGTCAGGACAAAACTAATCTACATTCTTCTGTATTTACTGAAGTTTGGCTAGTTTTGTGTTGACCCTTATTTTTCTTTATTTAGAGAAATTAAAACTCCTTGCTATTCCCTTTAAACTATTTGAAAGTGATACAAAGACAATAGCATTGTTAGTTGGAGCATTATACACTCAGAGCATGAGTGGTCATAAATGACCTTTGCCCCCTGATTGACCTTGACCTTTGGGCTACAGACCTAGAAAAAGTCTCAATGTGTGTATGATTTGTGACGAGTAATTTGAAAACTGCTTCATCATTAACATAATTATGGTCTAGACACAAAATTGGTTGCGGCAGACAGACAGACTGACTGGCAAACAGGCGGACAGATGGACAGACAATGCAGAAAATGTCATAATCTGACTTTTGAGGCGTATAAAAAGGACATTTTATAATTGTTTTTGTGTTTGACTTACTATTATTAAAATTTTGTTTATACCCTTTAAGATATAGTTTTCCTTCATATGAATGAGACATGCATCATTGACAGCTTTCATGTGCTAATGTATGCATTGTTTTGCAGTTTCTTTTTACTCTTACTATAAGCAGCTGTGTATTTTTCTCCTTACTCTGTTTGATGCCAAATTTTTAAACTTATAAGCATGTGTCTTCTGTTTTTGAATACTAGATCAAATTCTCAACTTATACAGGTATGAAGAAACATATTTGTACAAAATTTCTTAATACTGTGGCTTTGAATGTAAGAAAAATAAAGATATATACATTTTGAAACTTGTGTGAAATAATCTTTCAGTTATAGATTTTAATAATGAGGAATATGGTTAAGTTAACTTATTTTTGTGTAGAATATAATGTCCTGTACTTGGTAGAATATAATGTTTAGTTAAATGTTTTTGTTTATTTTTATACCCCCACTTCGAAGAAGAGGGGGGTATACTGTTTTACCCTTGTCCGTGCGTGCGTCCGTCCGTTACAAAATTTCCGTCGCAGTTTTCTCAGCAACTATAACATGCAGCAGCCTAATACTTTGCATATTGCTTCATCCCATAGTCCCATGTAGTGTAAAGCGATTTCATGCTCCTTGCTCATCTACTTCCTGTTTGTCGCATATTTTTAGATTTTTGCGGGGGTATCACTAGTGAGCATTAGCTCACAGATTTATTATTTTCATGTTTAACAGCTTGTTCGTATCAACCTTGTATTTTTTGTGTTCAATTTTGTGTAAGAAATTGTTGACAAAATATCCTAGAAACTCTCAATGTTTACCAGAGATTCCAAAATATTTAAGATGCAACCCCCACCCACTATGGATTCCTGCATATGCAAAAGTATCACAGTATTGTGCATCAAAAAAGACCCTAGCTCTGGCACAGAACATATAAATCATTGTCTCTGGTCAATATGAACAAGCTATGAAAAAAAGTTACAATAAGCACAATGTAGCAAAAAAGTGCTTTGATAATTCAGTTCTCATAAAATCTACCATATAATTTTATTGACTTACTTATCTACTGCACATAATTATGATTATATCTGTAAATTTATAGTCTCATATGGGAACTTAAAGTATGACTGCTATTGTAAATTCTCAAAAAACATTGTTGTTACCTAGCTAAGTCACACTGATAAGTTCTCACATTAGTTATTGTTGTCATACTTGTATCAGTCATTGCCTTGAAGTTCCTAAAACACTAGCCTGAGTTTTATGTGATATTGTATAGGGCAAAATTAGGCACTAGCCTGACTATAAGGAATAAGTAATTTTCACAAGCATAAATCTATTTCTACTACTCTGGGGTCTTCAGTTAAGTGGGTTAAGACAACATAAATTATTTTTTACTATTCTTGGACTGCAGGCTAGTGAGTTAAGGCAATGACTATATAATATATAAGATAGGAAACAAATTTCTCAAATTGAATTATAAAACATATATATTTTCAGAATCAATACACCAACAGAATGGTCTTCGTGTTCTATGTTAGCTTTACAGGAAGCATTTGAGATGGGTATGGATTATTGTTTACGTAATATACCAGAGAAGTTATATGATGGTCCTGTATGTGGGAATGGTTTTACTGAAGAAGGCGAGGAATGTGATTGTGGTTTACCGGAGGTATAGTAGATAATTATAGTGTCTTTGATATATTTGTTACTAAATATTATTTGTTGCTAAATATTTGGCCATTCTCCCTCCTACCAATGATTCTTCATCATGTTGAGCAGTTGTCCGTCACTGACAAAATTATGTGCATAGTAGTTGGTTAACAGCTAAATCCAGAGATTGAGCCTTTCCAAGAACAGTGGGTGAGTTGACTGACCACCATAATATGACCTATACAATGTGTTTTTACAGCATTAAACCCAACAAAAAATGTATGTATAGAATTTACAAAATCCGTGCACTTTACAGACAGTTATAACAGTCTCATTTGATTTCCAAGTTGGGAATTCTTTTGTGTAGCTTGGTCATGAAATGATTTCTACTATGGCCATCCTACCTCCTACCACTGATTCTGAATAATGTAGGGCAGTTATTAGTCCTTTAAGCCTAGTTACTGGTTAACAGCTAAATCCAGAAATTCAGCCTTTCCAGGAACAGGGAGTGGGTTTACTAACTGCCGTGATATGACCTATACAATGTGTTGCTATGTCGTTAAATCCAACCAAAGAATATTAATTTGTCATAATTATACCCCCGCTTCGAAGAAGAGGGGGATATAATGTTTTACCCTTGTCCGTGTGTCCGTCCGTTACAAAATTTCCGTCGCAGTTTTCTCAGCAACTATAACATGCAGCAGCCTAATATTTTGCATATTGCTTCATCCCATAGTCCCATGTGGTGTAAAGCGATTTCATGCTCCTTGCTCATCTACTTCCTGTTTGTCGCATATTTTTTAGATTTCGTTAAATGAAAGTTACATTATGATAGTCATATTTCTCACTGCGGGGGTATCACTAGTGAGCATTAGCTCACAGATTTACTTGTTTGTCATAATTTTTAATTGATAAACTCTAATGTTTAGAAATCTGTGTTATATTTGCTAGGTCTATTATTATTATAAATGTAAATATTTCTCACTATTTCAGAAATGTAACAGTAAATGTTGTAATGCTAGTACATGTCGTCTGACACCTGGGTCTGTATGTGCAGCTGGTGACTGTTGTGATCTCCATACATGTAAGGTAGGTTGACCAGCGTGATTTTATACTCTTATGCTTTGTATAAGGTAGGTTGATCAGCTTGATTTTCAGCTTTATTTTACATATAAGGTAGGTCTGCCTGGGTGGTATTTTGCCTTTCTTTCTATTTAGAGTTATGAAAAGTTTAGCCAGTGTGGTTTTAAACTTCTTTGTATGTAAAGTAATTGCATTTTACTGTAAGTTTCATGCTGATACACATTTACTGACTACAGCTATTACCCCTGGTCAGCAGGTTATTGACCTCTGTCTATCAGTCACCAGTTTTGTTTAGACTAGAATATTCTGTTTAGACTAGATTTTTCTAGCCATGTCTGCTCAAACAGGTTGTGTACCAGTAATGTTAAATGGCAGTCGCAGTAAGCTGTGGCCAACAGTGCAAACAGTGCCAACAGAGATAGTCATAACAATCTCAATTGTCATGAAATAAATGTAATCAGAAATCTGAGTTGTTGTATTGTAAAATATACCTTGTACAGGTATTATAACTCTATAGTAAGATTTCTTTCACCTTACGAAGGTCAAAGTGCATTGAATATTCATGAAGAAGATCCCAATGCGGTGAACAGGTGTGCAATACAATACTAGCAAGTGTTAATTACAATTAATTTGACGAATCTCACTAACTGATATCCTTAGCCCAGCCGTCAGACCTAAAGGTTTAAGGTTCAAATCCCAGTAGCATAATATTTTTTCAGACTAAAACCTTGCTACGTTATTTTCATCTTATTTATAATATGGTGTCAGTATTATATAAATTATCCAAATTTTTCTCCCTCGTGAATCTCGTGCACACAAAGAGTGTATATAACGACCAATAATTATGTCTTTAAAGTGTTAGTTAGGTCATCATGTCTGAAACATGTTTACAAGCACGCGAAAAATTGTCAAAAATGTAAAGAAATTATTTATAATGTTGCTTAATTCTTTTAAATCGGGTGTATCAACCTCTTTAATAATGGTTTAGCCCATATTTACAAAGGTAAGCGCCGTGACCTTCGTAAGGTGAAAGAAATCTTACTATACATATATTTTTCAGATAAAAGAAGCAGCAACATTATGTCGTGCTAGTCAAGGTGAATGTGATTTACCTGAACATTGTCGTGGTACTGATCCTTATTGTCCGTTAGATGTCTATCTTCAAGATGGTACTGATTGTAATAACGGACAGGTAATATATCTAGCTGTGTATTTTGGGGAGGGGGGAGGGGTTAAACTCCATAGCAACACCTTGTATAAGACTCATTTAGGTAGTCTGTCAACCTACTTAAAGTTCTGTGAAAGGCTTAACTTCTGTATTGAGCTGTTAATCAGTTATTAGATGCATACTTCAGCTAGTGACTAACAACTGCCCTATATGATTTAGAATCAGCGGTAGGAGGAAGATTGGTGGTAGAAATCATTTCATGACCAAACTTCACGAAGTATGCCCTACCTAGAAATCAAATCTACGATAATTCAATCAGTTGACTTGTGTGCAACCAATTGGACTAGCTGAGTGAATTAACCTCAGCTGTATAAACCTTGTGACCTGTCTGTCTGTCCATCCTGTGTCAACATCTTGATATGCTGTGGGAACACAATAATTGACCATTCCTTGTAGGACCTTTTTATTCAAATATCAAAACATTGGCCAACATGTCAAACGCAATGTTCTATTGTAAACAGCTTGTGTATTGGACAAAATAGAACTGTTAACCTTTGTTAAATGTGATAACAGGCTATGTTCTGGATAGGTCTATCATTGGTAATTATTCTAAAGCAGAAAAGTAGGGTGCTGTTCCCTGCTCATTTTCTGTCTCCCTGCTCTTTTTGCTCCTACTTGTGCAGTTAAAAGTAACTTTGGAACATCAAACCTCTTATGTGCCCTGACCTTTTTTCTGCCTTTGTACTATTTTCTGGGTTCTAGAATGATCAATAATTTTACAAATGTATATGTATTCATTGATATATTTTCAGTCCTATTGTCTAAATGGTACATGTAAGACGCATACAGGTCAATGTAAATTGTTATGGGGTAATACAGGACGTGTGTCAGATCCTGTATGTTTTAAACATTTAAATACTAATGGTAGTAAACATGGTAATTGTGGATATAACTGGACAACACAGAGATATGTTCCTTGTCCTAAAGAGTAAGTTATTACATTATCACCTTTATATGTAAGACCATCAAGACCATCATCAGTTATGTGGCCGTTGTCCGCAGTTGGTTATTCCCGGCCTATTGAAGGGCTTTTTTGGTCGGGGGGAATTGGAAAAGGCCTCTGTCAGCAGATGCCAACTATTCAAAGGTAGCTGTAAGCTCAAGCTGGACTGTATTTTTAAAAAGTTCATGTGCAGTTTAGAGTCTGCTATTTTATGCATGTTTAGTGGACTTTAAAATTGTGCAAGATAATTTTGTAACATATTGATATTTTACTATGTACTTGTCTGTGGTGCTAAGGCATTTCACATTAGAATTATATACACTGGGATGCTAACTTTTCTGTCAATCTCTGTGTACAGATATCCTATACACTGCTGTCATATGTATACAGATATCCTATACACTGCTGTCATATGTGTACAGATATCCTATACACTGCTGTCATATGTGTACAGATATCCTATACACTGCTGTCATATGTATACATATATCCTATACACTGCTGTCATATGTATACAGATATCCTATACACTGCTGTCATATGTGTACAGATATCCTATACACTGCTGTCATATGTGTACAGATATCCTATACACTGCTGTCATATGTGTACAGATATCCTATACACTGCTGTCATATGTATACAGATATCCTATACACTGCTGTCATATGTGTACAGATATCCTATACACTGCTGTCATATGTATACAGATATCCTATACACTGCTGTCATATGTATACAGATATCCTATACACTGCTGTCATATGTGTACAGATATCCTATACACTGCTGTCATAGGATCTCCTTACTTTGCATGGGTTGATATTTGTCTCAGTCTGCAAAATTTAATTCATCGGTAAAATTGACTACCTTATCTATGTTGATTCGAATCACATCTGAAGCTCATTGTTTCTGTGAGCAAAAAAACTTCACCCTACTAGGTTAGTACTGGATGACTAGAATGCAGGCTTTAGGGTGGTTAATCCAAGTTGTAATAACTTGTTTCACGATTGAGCTAAAAAATTGAATAAGGCATTATGTGATGATATATGAAGCATTGGTCTTAACCCACTATACTGAAGCTTGGTGAAAATTGATTTTAGTTTGTGAAGTTTACTTATTTCCCATAGTGAGACTATTTGATAAGTTTGCCCTTTATCAACATAATTATGTATAACAATAAATTGGGCTATTGCTCAAGAAAAGTTAAGGTAATTAATGACTACATGTATTTTATTTACAGTATTTTTATTTAAATATTTGTATTTTTTGTTCTACAGTGATGTTATGTGTGGACTGTTACATTGTGTACATCAGAATGAAAAGTTAATGTTCTGGAAAGATAATTTATCCCACGCTACACCGGCTACATTTCTAACTATTGGACCTACAACCTATGTCTGTAGAGGTGCTATACTAGATGTTGGTCTGGATATGCCTGACCCTGGTATGGTCCCTGATGGGGCTAAATGTGGAGATAGAAAGGTATGGAACACTTCATTGTTGCATTCTGTTAAAAAAACTTCTGAAGGTATCAGTCAGCCAGGCTTCTAAAACAGCTTACATGTATTTGCCTGATTGGTAACTTGCTTAGAATTCTTAGAAATCTCACTTTTAAAAACATGGGTCTCTTAATAAAAATTGGGGGGGGTCAGAAAACTTGTTATTAAGCTTAATAATATGCTTTTTGCAACAGTAACAAAATGAAACAGACACATAAAGATTGTTTGTTGAAGTTACATATAGGTATATTATATCATATTGGTTTCAGTGAATAAAAATTAACATGAATGAAAGTACGGTCATGCCTTATAGATAGCTTTTACACGCAATTATTTGATGTTGAAAATTTGTCATAGAAACCATGTTATTATACTACACATGTATATTTACAGATGTGTTATAACCATCAATGTATGGAGATAAGTCATATGAGATTTTCCTCATGTGTAGAGGGATGTAGTGATCGTGGTGTATGTAATAGTAATGGTAATTGTCATTGTAATGAAGGATGGGGTGGACATGATTGTGATATGGCTGGTAATGGTGGTAGTATTGATAGTGGTCCTATCAAAATGAATAGTAAGTTTAATACTTAGAGGTTATTAAACATGGCATGTGTGCCTTACAGAAAATATCTGCACACCTGAGGTGCCAATATGGGTTTTTGGCACACTTCCTGTAAAAAATTTGGCACACTTGCTCAATACTATGAAATATATTGATGACATTGAGGCTATATCAGCACACTTTCATTGTAACTTGGTTACTTTTTTTTAAAAACATATGCAATAATTCTAACTATAGTCCAGGTCTGTGGCATGATGGCTACATGCAGGATTTCTAACCTAGTGTCTCAAAGTGTTTGGTGGTTTAAATCTTATCTGGGCTGATTAGGTTATACCCTCATTGAAAATTTGACAGTATTGTAGGGTTTGATTCCTAAATGGGACATTGTAACTTTGGTCTCGTAGAACCACATAAAAAAGTAACAATCTATTCGAATAACCTTGGACATATTTAGACATCATTTTGGAACTACCTTTACATAACATGCTCAAACTAAATACTTAAACCGGTGTTGAAGTAAACAAATCAATGATGGTTTAGGCGATGTTAAATATCTCGTTTTTAGTTCATAAATTTGACATAAACAATTTAATGACATTGCTTAGCAATACTTAGTTTAATATTTTAGATAAAAATATGTTTTAACAAAAAATTTTGTGTTTAGGACAATTTTTAATAATTGTTACATGCTTTGCCTCGCGTATGTAGTAAAAAATTATTCATTCAATGAATGGTAGAGGTGTTCTGAATGGCAGCTTTTGAGTCCGTCTCCTGGCTTCCCAGTCCAGTACTGAGCAAGAAGGATACAGACTCTTGCTAAAAGAAAAATCAGGGTAGGATTCCAACCAACATGGACTTGGCTATCCATTGATTATCAGTCCAACATTTAGTAGTAAAGTTGATGTATACAGTGTGTATTGAATTATTTTGTTTCAATTTTAGCCTTCCAAAATAATACTTATCAATATATGAAGGATGAATATCTATTGTGTCAAATTATAAGTCACCAGATTATAGATTTACATTCTTTAAAACCGTTGTTTTATGTTTGTATTTCAGATAACAATGGTTTAGTCGTGGCATTAGTTGTTGTGTTCATTATAATTATATTGTTTGTGGTACTTGTTGTGCTGATATACTATTTTAGAGATAAATTATTGGCTTGGTGGAATAAAAAACTACAGAAAAAACATAAGTAAGTTTTACTTTGACATGACTAATTTAATGCTAAAACATATGATAAGTCATGGTGATATACACCCAATACTTGATATTGAACTATGTTGAATTCTGGTTAAAATGTTAAGAGTTTTTTTTAACTTGATGGCTTGATTGGTACATATATGGTGTACTCAATTGGAAATTTCGTCTGTTAGAACCGGGAGAACTCCAATCAAGTGCGCCGGAAGTGTGTTCTGGCAGCGTTCTAACCATTCCATCGAAATAGGAGGTGTGAAGGGAATCATTCTCAGTTTATTCATACCCAAGATGGCAGCAGCATCACTGCAAACATATGAGTTTGGTGTCTTGAAAGCAAATGTTGTTAAAATTATACTTTTGCCCGATTGTTTGCAATAACAATTTAGCTATTTGCTGTAAATAAAGTGAGAAGCGAGTATATTTGCTATGGAAATTGCCTTCTGATTCTTTTCTGACATCCAATTTCACTTGATAGGCAGATTCTGTGGAAGAGTCGGAATTTGATTCTGGCTTAGTTCCAACAGCCCAATCGAGCTCACCCATGTTGTCGCCTGATCTTATTACCTGCACTCCTTGAATAATACCAGGGCATGCAAATCAAACAGTCATTTTGTCTTAAATGTTTCCAATTGCATGTGTGAAAATTTTTTTAGTATTAATACTGAGTTTAGTATTTTGAAAATACATTATATTATTATAATAATAATAATATGTTATTTATATAATTTTGTCCATTTCAGTATTTAAAAAAAAATTACTTTCACCCATGCCATTGTTAAAATTATCAATTAGTCAGTACACATGTATAACACTAGTCTTACTATATGTAAATTTATGATACTGACTGGTTTTGCATTAACACATTGATTTGTTCTGCACTAATTGTATGACAAAATAGAAAAGACAACACATGCAACTTTTATCAACAAACTATCTTGGTCCATATATGATGTAGGTTTTGATGTAGGGAAGTATTTTTTATGTTAGACTGGTAATTATAAAATGCAGTCTATGTAATTATGAGTCTATCTCATGGTCCATGGTTTAGGGATGCGCGATAATACCGGTATACCGGTATATTGCAATACGTTTCAAACACAATACGTACCGGTGCGGTCCTGCAATTTTACCGCGATATTTTTATCTTAATTTAATAGACTAATAGTGCATACTGAAACCTGTTTTGCATTATTTGTGACAGAATTTGACTGGAAACTATTTCACTTTTGGTTTTCCTTTAATTTAATTTAGCATAATGGTCTAGTATGCAGTTTTGCTCTTATCCTTTGTTGACTGCCTTTTCCCTCTATATCTATATCGTCTACTTTACTTTACTGGACAAAAGTTGAGTCTTAAATATTTGCAATAGCTTAAATGAAGCTTTCACTATGTATAATTGTGTTAAATCTTCATATTGTCAGTAAAATACCAGCATGGTTGCTGAAGAAAGCTTATGTTCTAAACTCCCAATATATCGCAATACATATTGCAATACGCTGTTGCGTATTGCAATATATCGCAATACGAAATTTCCGGCAATACCCATCCCTACCATGGTTACAATTTTCTAGTACAGAAAACTCAATATCTTGTTTTGGGTAACCAAACATTACCAAGAATATAATATAGTGTAACCAATGAATTGACCAATTTGGGCAGCCCTTTTAATTTCCTAATTTTGTAGACTGTAGATGGTTAGAGCAAAATTAGTTTTAATCTCATTCAAAACCCATTTTTATGGTTTTATGTCTTTAGGAAGATAATTTATCCTTTTTTGTAGGAGGGAATTGTGGCTTGCTATCAGTGTTTGAAAATTGTTTCACCATCAAATTACATCTTCTTTTCATTCATATAATTTCAGAGAACAAAGTCAACCTCTCAGACCTGTTCATCCCCCACCAAAAAGAACCCCTCCCACAAAGAAAAAAGAAAGTAATGGTCAGCCTCCATCTTATGATATGTCAGTTGGTGCCCAGCCTATTGTAAAGAATAAAGCCACAAAGCCGAGTACCAACAAAACAAGAAATCAAGGAATATCTATGAAGATTTCAGGACCTGTTTTAACAGGAAGTACACACAAAGAATCAAAATCTGATGTCACTGTGAGCCCTAAACCAGCACACAAACCACCCCCACCGAGACCGAACCAGAAACCATTGCAACCACCAAAACATTCAACTGATCAGTCTCCTGAAGTCAAGCCAGCCAGTAATCCACTTCCCAAGTTTCTAAGTAACATGAAATTAATTGATAGCCAGCCAGAAAAAGCAAATGATGTTAAACCAAAGCCTGATGATAATAATGAATCAAGCAATGATGGAAAATCAAGATTCGGAAATCTGTTTAAAATGCCAAGTTTCTCTAAAGCTGACAATAAAGCAGCTAAAGTGGATTCCAATAAACCTGAAGAAGTTCCAGCAGTTGACATTGTGAAAAAACGTGAATTGACCAGGAATATTTCTAGTCCTGTATTGATAAGCACGACAGATAGACGATCTAAACATCTGATAAAATTAGAAAATCTAAATGTAAACTCTTCACAAGCGGAGGAAAGAGAGGTGTCACCTCCTCCACCAGTGCCTCCTCATGTTAGTCTAAACAAGAATCAATATGAAAATATTAGAACAAATCGCCCCTTGCCACCCCGTCCTGTTTCGATGCCTGGTAGCGAAGTTGACGATGATCATGTCCATGAGGTTGACAGGCAGACGGCACGGAAATCGGCCGTGATGTCATCGTCATCTCCCAGGATGCCAGAGAGACCGCCGCCCCCACCGGTGAAACCAAATGTTGATAATACTCGGAAAATGTTGGAAGATGAGTTAGCTAAGTTGGATAGTATCAATGTTGAGATACCTAGAGATTCGCCTGATAAACAATCTGAAGTACCGCTACTTCATGATAATAAGAAACCCAAAGAGATGAAACCAAAACCAAGAGCTACTGTCTCCAAAAGTGCAGATGTTCATAAAAAACCGATGGTACCAAAAACTGTTGCAAATAAAACAAAATCAGATGGACCTAAAGTTGTCCCTGCTAAACGTACTGACTTAGATAAACCTAAATTTAATGCAAAATCTAGACCAGGCTTAGCTACTGACAATAAAGACGGTAAAAGTTCAAATTCTAAAGGAACAGACAGATCATATGGTTTAAAACCATCAGAGCCTTCAAGAAAACCGTCAACTGAGTCACTAGATGACGATGAAGACTCTGAGGAACCTAGTGTAGCAGGACTGGCTAAAAGGTTTGAAACCCAAAAGAAGCCATTACTTGCTGATCGTAGTGTAAAAAGAACACAATCTGCAGCAAAGGCTCCTATGACCCCACCAAAACCAAAACCTGGAGCAAAGCTAATACGTAGTGTAGATGTTTAGTTTTGTTATATTGTAGTCATTGCTTTAACCCACTGCCCTGTCACATTACTTGACTCAGTCATGTAAAATTGACTTATTAATTATCTCAACCTTGATGAAGACTAAGATAAGGTTGAAATATCAGAAAATATGTTAGTTTTTCTTTTGTGTAATGGAATTTAAACCTAAATTCACTAACCTTAAGCCCAAGACTAGAGGAAATTGAATCTGGGTATTCATGTAGCAGAGCTAGGAGAAAATATTGCTGTTTACTGTGTTACATGAATTGTGCTATAGCTTGTTTAGGATTAAATGAGACATTGCTTACATAGATTATTGTTTAAATTTGTCTCAAGTTATTCTAAATAACCTATAGTGCTGTATTAGGGTGATGACTGCATTGATTTTTGTCACAATGTATTGTTCATTTATTTATGTTCATATTTATGTTATGAAATAGTACGTTTTAATTGAATATGAAAAATGAAATTGCAATATTTTCATAAACTTTAACTACTAAAACTGAAAGTGGCCGTAAGCGTGTTTAACTACTCAAAGCATAGATCTAAATTATATACATATATATATGTCTATTTATAATCTACAGTTATATTTCATCATTATTTTAGTTTAGTAGACCTCATTCCTTATGTAATCTTAAAAATATGTGTACCAATACCATGTATCTAGTATACTCAGCCTCTGGTTTTCATGTTGAATATTTCGCAGGTTTAGCGGAAGATGGTCGTATCTCAATATAAGAAAAGATGGAGTTACAACCGTCTTGCACTAAACCTGTGATTTTACCTTTTGCTCCATTTTTTGTTGTAGTATTATGATGACATTTTGTATTATTAATATCATTTCCAATATTATATCGTATCACTGTGTTGTTGTTATTTCATGCCATTTTGGGGCTGAAATTTGTCCATATTCTCTCAAAAAGTAGATTTATTTCTTTTTGTGCAATTTTTGGTCTTGTACAACATTCTAGAAAAATCTCAGAAGTAGCTATTGCTAATTTTCAGCTTATACATTATGACCACTGAAAAATGCATTAATATTTAAAGTTTTGTCTCGTCTAAGTGACCAACATGAATCTCAGTCAGTTTAAATACAGTACATGTACTGTTTTAAAGTGTATAAAGTTGTATCTGATGACTATTACATGATATTATTATACCCCCGCTTCGAAGAAGAGGGGGGTATACTGTTTTACCCTTGTCCGTGTGTGCGTCCGTGCGTGCGTCCGTCTGTTACAAAATTTCCGTCGCAGTTTTCTCAGCACCTATAACATGCAGCAGCCTAATACTTTGCATATTGCTTCATCCCATAGTCCCATGTGGTGTAAAGCAATTTCATGCTCCTTGCTCATCTACTTCCTGTTTGTCGCATATTTTTAGATTTTTGCGGGGGTATCACTAGTGAGCATTAGCTCACAGATTACTTGTTGTTTATATAATTATAAGGATCATTCAAAAACGGCATAAATTAAGAGAGAATTTAATATCTACTCTGTACACCCACTTTACTACATGAACATTTTCATGATAAACTGTGTGTATTGAATCCCATAAACAATGTTTACTAACTTCATTTTGGCTGTCACCATGTGGGCATTATAATGTGAAACCAATGAAGTTTTTTTGAAATTGTTGCAGTATAGAATGTCTGTTATAGCCTTATACACTTTAATTCTTACCATGACTTATAATTATTACTCTGTGTTATTTTAAGTCAAGAAATACTCAGTTTTGGCTTTTGAAACATACTCTTTTAATTTGCTATGCACTCATATATTTTGATCTCCATGTTCGAACAAATTAAATGCATTATGTTAGGGCTTAATTTTTGTTTGAGATTTTAGATATATTTTGTTGTGGAATAAAATACATGTATAGACAAACACTTGATAATTCTGTACATAGTATTCAGAAAAACAATACTGGACTATTAAATAATGACTATTATGTGATTTTTATGTGCTTAGATAAATACTCAAGAAAATAGTCAAAATATACCACAGAATTTGCTCTATTCATTGTGCTTTTTATGGACAAACTGTGACTATTACTTGTTAGTGTAAATAGTATTTTTGAAGAGAGCTAATACCTTGATAATTTTACACTGTGATAATTTTTGTACTAATGTTAATTCTTGCCTTTTTTTTGTTTTCATTTTTAATCCGGTAACTTAGTCTATGATAAAGAGAAACTGAGTTAATGCACCTTTTTGTGTGAAATCATAATATTCAGAATTTTGAATTTTAAGTAATGTACATTTTTTCTTAACTGTCAAAGTTTGAATAATTTCACTGTTATTTAATATACACTATCACAATATCACAAGTGTTTGACAAAGAACATGAAATCACTGTGAAATTATTCATGTTTTGGCAGTTGAGAAGAAACGAACTATAGCCATGTTTGTCCTAGTTTTCAGTCAATTAATTAAGTTCATCTTTATTTGAAAAATACAAAACTTTGTTTAAATATAAATAAGATTGTTTTTTTGCATGATTTATATGTAGTTTGATAATGGTCACTAGTCTCATACATGTTCTTGGTTACTTAGGTGTGGTTACAATTGTAAATTTAACTCTATGAAATGACCATGGTTATTTATTTATATTGCTATTATTTGTTTGAAAATGTGTTTGGGTGACAGTACTGAATCTAGAGGTAAAAATTGTTGGGACCTTACAAGGGGTTCTTTTCTAACATAAACATGGTAAAATGATAAAAGTCAAGAATTTCAGGACTTTGGTACCTGAGAAAGGGCTTCTTTCATAATTATGGAAACACTCTTAAATTAATAGAATTTTGGAATTTCAGGAATTTTGATACCTCAGATTGGTTTTGTTTTCTGCATATACATGTAAAAAACTGGAATAATGAAATTCCTCATAAATAAGGCATTTCAAGATAACGAAAATTTTTAACTTTCACACATGAATGATTATTTTATATTAGTTTACTTTAATCATTAATATTTATAATTATAGCCACACCTCTAAATACCCTACATGAGACTGTGGATCATTGTTGCATTGAAGTTGCTTGTTTATATTGTTGTAAATATTTTGTGCCATATTGATTTATGTTATCATGTTAGAAATTTATTGTAAAAAATTGTTATTATTATTTTATTACTTTTTTTAATTGCTTGGACTTTCAGCACAAAGTGAGCTTATGTTTGTTAGATGTCGATCTTGAACTCTATGGAGGTCACATTTTTGCTCCAATTTTCACCAAACTTGGTCAGTTGATTTATATTAATGAAAACTATCACAAATTTGATAATTGTTCATGTGGGGTTAAAATCTAGGTCAAACCTGTGGGAAACTTGTAAACTAATTCAACTAGCCAGAGGTCATATTTTGCTATAATTTTCACCAAACTTAGTCAGTAGTGTTATTATGTGTCATATGGAGGCTACATAGTCATAAGGTCATTTCATATTTAGGCTTAGTCTAAAATGTAGATCACATTTTTGCACTAAAGTAAGTGATCCTGGGCCATCTTAGATGTCTTGTATGTTTTATTTATCTATAATTGTATTCTGTTTGATATATTCTGTCTGATATATTTTCTACAACATTTTGTTATGTTTTATATTGACTTTTGTTGCTTCTTGTTGTTTATAAATTCATACTGTAAACGAGATGATGATACCTGACCTTTGAACTGACTGTATCCCATGGTTACATTTAATATTAGGTCAAAAGGTCAGGAACATGTGTTCATAATATTTGCTTCTCTCAAGAAATAGCTTACATTTGTCTATGAAGCATAATTGATATGTATTTAAAATTATAGTACACATTGTGAGATGTATATTTTATTAAGTGCAGGCAAATGAGTGTCTGTTTTTCATTTCCTGATACAGTCTACAAAATAAGTGTTGTCTGGTTGCCTGGGACAACCAATTTTTAGCTCCGAAAACTAAATACACTAACGAGATATAGTGCTTGTTACTACAATGATATGTTTTGGACAACAACTTTAATATCCTAATTTCGTAGACTGTGATAAATAATAGACAAATTAAAGTTATTTTTATTGTAAAATATACACATGTATATTAGTTGGTATTTTATCATTCAATTAGTCATTGCCAATTCTACTAGCTCAAAGCCCCGGTAGTGATAATTAATTTGTGCTCATGGAAATTACTTATATGATCAGGCTAGTTGATATCGTAAAAAGTTGGGCCAGTGGTCGAGGTCATATCTGCATTAAATAAACGTTGTGACATTGTTTGCTCATTATACATTGTATTTTATTATTCTAAAATGGGCATAAATAGTAGTTAATATTGGGCCAAGTGAATTACTGCAAAATTGGCTTCAGATTCTCTTTCATTTTGTTTTAAAGCATTCATTACATGTATATTCATCTGTTAATTCAATGTTAATACTTTTTAGCCCAGTGATCCAGGTCTGTCCAGATATCATGAGTAGGTCAATGGACAGCCACAATATGACAGAAATAATATTGAAATTTGGCATAAAAAAAACTAAACATTACATTTCTTTTTAATAAGATGTTGCAATCTTATGCACTGTTGTTTATAAGAACAGCTTTTGTGTGTACAATGGTAAACAGGAGTTATTAATAAGCCTAATTCTTTCAAAACTTTCATGTGAGTAAATATTTTAGATATCTTTTTCACTCAAGTATTGAAAAAGAAGCAAAAGTACCCAATACAAATAATTGTTTAGATTAGTTTTCTAGAATGTACAATAAATTTCCATAGGGATTCTACAATTCTATACAACAGTATTTAGTCAGTGAACTCTACAGTTATAGGGAAATTGTGCAATATAACGATAGATTTTTGTTCTTTGATTTTTGTATTTTGTTGTAGTTTTTTTTTTTTTTAATGTAAATGTTAGACATTGATCATTAGTCTCATATTGGTACATGTAGGCGTGGTTTTTATCATAATAGCCAATGAAATTCAAAGGTTGCAATCAAGACTGTAGTAAGTGCATTACATTAAACAGTCTTGAAAGCAACCCTCAAATTGTTGTTGTTACCCTGTAAAAACATATTATGGGCTGGAATGGAATCAATGACCTTCTGAGTTATAAGAAGACGCCACCATGTCACCTTAAAAGCTAGCTTGAAAGGGGTACATGCACTGTCATTTGGAACATCCTCGGCCATTCGCTACGAATAACCTCGGACATTTTTAGGCGCCATTTTGAAACTATGTAAACAAATTCACGATCGTTTAGACGATGACTGAAGTTCCGTTTTTAATCGGTAAATTTAAAATTACACAGTTCAATGATACCGATGAACAATATTTTCTTCAATTTAAAACAAATAAAGATGTTTAGACAAAGATCTGTGTGTAAACTACAAGAACTATTTTGCGTAACCGTTACGTGCTTCGCCTCGCGTAGGTAGTAAAATCTCCAAAATTCAGTGAAGACCCACCACGAATCCTTCCGAGATTATTCATTCATGAAAGGTCGAGGGGGTTCCGAATGCATGCACTGTATTATATTGTTAAATTTTATTCGTCTGTCAATGGTGCATTCATTAAGGTTACCGGTAATGTTTGCACCACTGACAGTTGAATAAATTTTAATAACATCTCTACCATCATACGCTACCATGTCACAATAAAAGCTCATTGGAGGGGGCTTTGCCAAGTAGGTACATTGTTGGACTGGTAATCATTGGATAGCCAGCTCCGCATTAGTTTGAATCCCATCCATAACCTACCCTGTTGTTTCCTTGAGCAAGAAACTTTATCCTTCTAGCTCAGTAGAGGACTAGAAACTGAATCATTTAGGCAGTAAAAACTGGTTTCTCAATCGAACTAAAATGAATTAATATTAACTAAAGTTAAAATAACAAAGCTAGCTGGAAGGCAAGGGAGTACAGGTACTATAGATTTATATGCCGATTGTAAAATTTTCTTTTTTAAATAGTTATATCGTCAATATATAATGATAGCCATGCCTTCAGGTACTGATATGAGACTACGGATCGTTGCAACATTGTTCAATGTTTGTCTATGTACTATTTTGTTAATGATCTCTCATCAAAAGATTTTAATGTAGTAAATGTAAATAGATTCTTTTAACTTTGTGACAATAAAATGTTTTTAAACTGTGATCAAAATATATTACACTTGCAAGGCTACTTTTACATGGAAGTTCTCTACGTAGGTCAGAATTATCTTGAGATTATTATACCCCCGCTTTGAAGAAGAGGGGGGTATACTGTTTTACCCTTGTCTGTCCGTCCGTCCGTCCTTCCGTCCGTTACAAAATTTCCGTCGCAGTTTTCTCAGCAACTATAACATGCAGCAGCCTAATACTTTGCATATTGCTTCATCCCATTGTCCCATGTGGTGTAAAGCGATTTCATGCTCCTTGCTCATCTACTTCCTGTTTGTCGCATATTTTTAGATTTTTGCGGGGGTATCACTAGTGAGCATTAGCTCACAGATTTACTTGTTGTATATCTTACTCTGGCGCATAAACTAGAAACCTGCGCTCATTTTCACGAAAATTCTTACGAGAAAAGTTATCGTAAGTCATTTCTATTTGCAGTTCAAAGTCAGATGGATGATAAGCATAACTATGATATGATTTTCAAAAGGTATACAATATTCCACACAGTTCTATAATATTTTGAATTGATAAGCCAAACAATGAGCGTATTATTAATGTTTCTTGCTTTTGACTTACGTAGATTGTTTTCGTAAGAATTTTTGTGAAAAGCACCACTGGAGTTAGATAATTAGAGGAAATTTAGTATATTTAGATTGTTGAAATCTCCAAGCCATTTTTACATCAAATGTAGGTTCCAGTCACATGCAGGGCCCCAATTCAACACTTGCTCTTATATTTCAAATTTGCCTTATAGTTGACCTAAGATTTGAGATGATTGTCCAGTTGATGAGAGTAAATGAGACTACATGTATTTATATTGATTCTTGTTAGTTTTAGATTCAGATACTTTTATTTTTGAAATTTAATACTATGCTAGCAAGAAATATTGTCCATCATCATGTAGTGTTCTTAAATCTCTGGTGTGTGATAATGTGCAACTCATGTCACCACAAGAGTTAGGATGTGTTAAAAAATAATGTCTTCTACCTTGGGACTCCTGAGATATGGCCTTTATATTGCAGGAAATTTCACACATTGCAGCATTTTGAAGTCTTATTCATCTATAGATCTATTCCTGTGGTGCTTTTCACAAAAATTCTTACGAAAAAAATCTTCGTAAGTCAAAAGAAAAGAAACGTTAATAATACGCTCATTTTTGGCTCATCAATTCCAAATATTATAGATTTGTGTAGAATATTGTATACGTTTTGAATATCATTATCATAGTTATGCTTATAATCCATCTGACTTGGAACTGTTAATAATATGAAATTGACTTACAATAACTTTTTTCATAAGAATTTTGTGAAAAGGGGTCCTGGATTCTAAGTTAATGTGCCAGAGTAAAAGATTACTCGTATACTTACATACATTTTCTACTGTTATAAAAAGTACAAATGATTAGAACATACCAGTTAGATACTCATATAATGGTTGGCAATATTTTATAGGGGACAATTCTTACAATTAGTTGTGATCCAGTTAAATCTACTGAGAATAAATTTTGTTTTCAGAACTTTAAGACAAATAACTGCCAACTAAATAATGCTATCATATTGGTTATATCATTATACCCCCGCTTCGAAGAAGAGGGGGATATTCTGTTTTACCCTTGTCCGTCCGTGCGTGCGTCCGTCCATTACAAAATTTCCGTCGCAGTTTTCTCAGCAACTATAACATGCAGCAGCCTAATACTTTGCATGTTGCTTTATCCCATAGTCCCATGTGGTGTAAAGCGATTTCATGCTCCTTGCTCATCTACTTCCTGTTTGTCGCATATTTTTAGATTTTTGGGGGGTATCACTAGTGAGCATTAGCTCACAGATTTACTTGTTTTCATTTAGAACTGTTGTGTTAACAGTTATTAGTTTTTACCCAAATTTATCCAGCAGAGCTAGTAGACGCATTAAATGCATTTCGTCCTTTTAGATTTTTATAGTACATTTGTTATATTGGCCAGTTAATGTGTGTAATCTCCTTATTTTTAGCTCACATGAGCACTTGGTGCTTAGGTTTAGTTATTGTGACTTGCCTTCTCTGTCTGTTGGTGGAGCTTTAGAATTTTATTTTAAAAATATTGTCAAAAAGTGTTGTTAAATTTTATTCAACTGGAGTGAGGCCTAAACTAAAAAATACTTTGTTTGCCCTTTACCGACCTTAAATTTTTGGGTTGGTTCAGTAGGTAGGAAAAATGTTTATTTTTTTTCAATGATTTACACATGGAACCTAAAGCAGAATTATTAGCATTAAGAAACTTCCAGAATAATAAGATAAATGGTCGTGACCAGTAAAGAGACACCACATATATTTTCCAAATAATTTTTTTTGAGTCTGCGGCATTTGTTCGGGTCATGTGGTAAAGGGCAAACAAACTTAATTTTAATTTAGGTCTGAAGCATACATTCACAATTTGAATACACTGCAGTATTTCTGTACTCTTGATTAATAGAGTTAACTTTAAATCAGCTGGACAATGTAGACACCACTGACAATTGAATAAAATTGAACAATATAAGACATAGAAAAACCTATTTAGGATTTGCCATATAATATTGGTCATCTACAAGATTGTTTGTATTTGCCATTTAATAAAACTAGTCCCAACTCGGTCAGAATTTTGCATCAAGATGTAAAAAAAATATTTTTGTATCTTCTTGTCTGAATACCATTCAATTTCATGTGAATAATAAGACTCCCTGCAGGTATTTCCCTTTATTGACGTCACTGCAAGGAGTTAGGTGAGTGATACAGGGTGCTGAGGACCCTAGTGTATGTATCTTTACATATTCAATCTATAGTTAAACCTATATATATAATATATATAACTATGTATGTAAATTATTATGATTTCATGCTTATGTATCTTTGTTTATTCATTATGAATTAAAACTATAAACAATATTGGCGTTGTATTGTATTTACTAGTCTATCAAGAATAAGTCCATACTTAACCTGAATTTACTGCAGTTGAGAAGTAGTCTTAAGTCGGCTCGATTACAGCTAACTAGATCAACAGCTGTGCTCTATAGGGCTCTATATCTGTTAAATGATGGATTGATATTATAATAGACCTAATCCGAGTTCAAATTTAAGGGTTTTTCTGTCCGTGCACAGGCGGTACAAACAAAGTTTTCTACACATTATTGCTAAATAGCACGAACTATGGATTAGTTGATCTACTGGTATTGTTCTTTGTACACGTGATTTCATTATAACAGTGAAAGTTTGTTTGTACCTGGAGGGGAAAACCCAAATATTTAAATTCCGGATATAGTCTATTGTATTGGCATGATTAGTATGAAACACAAGTATTGTGAAAGGATGTTTTCCCACAGCAGTAATTTCCCCTTGATTGAAAAAAATGGCCTGACTGAATTAAAGTAAGAAGTTAGAATAAAGTAATGTCATATAATGAAATTATGTGTCCATTGATTTATCCAGACTGGAGACATTAAGTACCATGACAATTTGGGCATACAAAGTCAACTGATACGTAGGATCCAAATTTTACGAGTGATTATCGTTGTTTGATACGGAAATTTCCTATCTGATTTATCTATCTAACCTACCAATGACATAGAATAACATGTTATATTACTATGGAACCTACCATACCGGTGTAACAGGCCAGTTTTTCCCCCAGTCAGTTTTTTTCCCCCTGGGAAGAACTGGGCGGGCCCGGTTTTCCCCCAGAGAAAGAACTGACTAGTCAGTTTCTTCCCCCCCTAGTCAGTTTTTTCCCCCACACAAGTAAAAATTTTATTCACAATTTTTTTTATAACTTCTCTAAATATATCCTTACATCAATGAATTATGTTACAATAACAGTTTATAATGCCTTTGAACTTATTTATTTTTCATACCCCATTTAATTTTAATTCTTCAACCAACCTCTTGAACCTCCTTCACCTGATTTTGTTTTATTAATTACATTTCTGATATAAAATTACTAACCTATACTGCCCATTCATTGGTTTAAATGAATTTTTTGGACATTAAATTCATTGGACTTCCATAGCCAGGTGGGGGAAAAACCAGGCTGACCCAGTCAGTTTTTTCCCCCACCCTAGTCCAGTTTTCCCCCCATGTCTTTTTTTCTACAAGGAGGTTAGTCTTGTTTTAAATGTCATTTTATCTTAACAAGTTACTTTATTAATACCTTATCATGGGTTTAAATGAATTTATATGATATTGAATATATTGGATTTCCATAGCCAGGTGGGGGAAAACCAGGCCAACCCAGTCAGTCTTTTCCCCCACCCTAGTCCAGTTTGTCCCCCATGTCTTTTTTCTTCAAGGAGTTTATTCTAGTTTTAAATATCATTTTATCTTAACATTTCACTTTAAAAATGCTTTTTCATAGGTAAAAATAAATTCCTTGGACATTTAATTTATTTTCCGTCCATAGCCAGGTGGGGGAAAAACCAGGCCGACCCAGTCAGTTTTTTTCCCCGCCCTAGACCAGTTTTCCCCCATGACTTTGTTTAATGGTTAGTTAAAATGACTATGAAACAAAACAAAAAAGAATACCTTAGGCAAGTGGGAAAACTGGACTACGGTGTGTGTGGGGAAACTGAATGGGTCGGTCTTTTTTTCCCCCCGTCTGACTCTCACCATGTTTATGGTTTTATGTCTTACTTATTGATATAAAAACCTTGATGAGTAATATTTGCTTTTAATTATCATTTGTAGCTAGTTTTATATTAAAATGAGCAAATATAATGATGGAAATAGGTAAAGAGGTGTTGTGAAGTATTGGAATTCAGTGAAGCATGAAAAGACTAAATTAGCAGTTCCGAGACAGTAAAAAACTGATTTAATAACATAACTATTTAATATAAATAAATTATTTTAGAAAAGATGAAAACATTATGTAGACAAAATTTTAACTTGGGTGGGGGAAAAAACTGACTGGGATAGGAAGAAACTGACTAGTCAGTTCTTTCCCCGGGGGAAAAACTAGGCCGGCCCAGTTCTTCCCCGGGGGAAAAACCAGACCGGCCCATTTCTTCCCCGGGGGAAAAACTGGGTGGGGGAAAAAACTGACTATTAAACCGGTATTAGATACATGTATACATAAACATGTACATCCTAAACTGATGAAGAGTCCTTGTGCTCTATAGAATAGTAATGTTCTTTTGTCTGTGCAGTATGGCTAAGTAGATGGCGAGTGATCTTTATTATTTTAGATTTGGATAAGAATGAATGATAATTCTAATGCTAAATTGTCAGGACGAAATACAAATAGGGGCCTTTTATAACTAGACTATTGCTGCTGCGTGTAAGAGCCGCTACAATACTTCATCACATAAGGATCTACTTTAGACTTCAGCAAACATCTTTGGTAGTACTTTTTTTGAACTCACAATAAGACTGGGAGGCAGAAAAAGGATCAGAGCACTACTTTTGCATAGGGTGGAGCATATAAGGGCAGGGAGAAGATAAAAAGGGCAGGGTACAGTGCCCTGCTATTCTGTGTATGAATAATCACTTCCAAAGGGGACATAATAATAATAATAATAATAATAATAATAATAATAATAACGACTTTATTTATTGTGGATAACATATTTGGTGTAAACCAATTTTCAATATGGTCCACACAGACATTTACAATGTACATACATAATAACAATAATAGAGAAACAATAGTATTAAATTGAAGTTCAAATATATAAACATACAATAGAGGTAATTGAGTATCTTATTATGAGAAATTTCATGAAATATGTGAACTTACCATTTCATTTGAAATGACAATTATTACTAAGTACTTATTTTGAAAATTGATAAACATTTGTATACCAATGTGGTGCACTAGTTAAATATGGAGTTAAATATAATTATAGTTCTATTACATTGACCTGTCACGACTTGAATAATTACACACTCACTGAATGTGTTATTATTTAACCTCTTAAAACATTGAGCCACCAATCAATATAAATCATTGATAATCTAACAATGTATGCGGCGATTTTGAATATCGGGGTTATAACTAGTTTGAAAGGGGTTAAAAATAACAGATTCATTGACTGTGTAATTATTTAAGTTGTGACAGGTTAATGTAATAGAACTATACATATATACAAACATATTTTAGTAATAATAAAAGCAAACAACAAAACAACAACATACATTTACATAGCACTACCAGAGTACTTCCACCTAAGAGAGTTAGTCTTAAACTTACTTAGAGAGTCTGACTGTCGAACATTTAAAGGAATAGAATTCCAAATCACAGGGCCAGAATAACTAAGGGATTTACGAAAAAATTCGAGCTTAGGTTTTGGGACAGGAATTATCTCTTGGTCATTAGATCTTAGAGTATGGCCATGTTTGGGGTTTTAAGAGTGGAACATAGAGTTCAGATACTCTGGACCACTATCATTCAGGGATTTAAACATTAATATTGCTTTTTTGTACATAATTCTATCTGAGAAAAGCATCCATTTAAGCTCCTTAAAAAGCTCAGCTGAGGGAGTTGTTAAATCTTGATCCAAATTAATTCTTGCTGCTCTTTTTTGAAATTTGATAACAGTATCTAAAAGTTCAGTACTGCAGTTTCCCCAAATAGTGAAACAGTAGTCTAGATGGGGTAGAATATAAGCATTGAAAAATAATTTACGGGAATGAATATTAAGAAAAGTTTTAATACGTAGTAGAAGATATAAGTTCATATTACATACTTTAAGTGTTTTTTTTCAACTTGGGACTTCCAGTTAATATTATGGTCAACATTTACCCCTAACAATTTTTCAGTAGAAGAGTACATCAAATTTTGGTCTTTCATTTGTAAAGGATTTGTATTTGTGTGAGTTAAAACTCTATTATTATTTGCAGATGTGGCTATGAACATTGCTTTAGTTTTCGACACGTTTGGTAACATTGAATTTTGTTCACACCATTTAGAAACAATATCAATATTTGTTTGAAGATTACTATGTACTTCGCTGAGGGTTTTACCTTTTGCAGACAAAGTTGTATCATCAGCAAACATATCAACATTAGTGTGTAGTATTTGTAGGGGTAAATCATTTATATATAAAATGAACAGTATTGGTCCAAGTAATGAGCCTTTGGGTACGCCAGCTGTTATTTTTTGGGCATCAGATAGGCATCCTGATATACATACTTTCTGGGTGCGATTTGATAAGTATGACTTAAACCACTCAACTGTGGATTCGCTAAAGTGGTAGAGTTTAAGTTTACTTATAAGTAGGGAATGATTTACAAGGTCAAAAGCTTTGGTCAGGTCTAGAAATATTGTTCCTACGTAGTTCTTGTCATTGATTGATGTAAGCCAATCATCTATAATAGAGGTCAGTGCCGTCTCACATGAATGATTTGGTCGAAACCCAGATTGTTTTGGGTGAAGAAGTTTATTTTCTTCTAAAAATGTTTGCACATAAATTGCTACATGTTTTTCAAAGATTTTGGATAAAACTGGCAAGACTGATATTGGCCTGTAGTTATTTTTTCAGATTTTGAACCTTTCTTAAAAATAGGAGTATTTTTTGCTTCCTTAAATTTAGAGGGGAATTTACATTTTATGATGCTAAGATTAATTATTTTAGTTAGGGGTTTTGCTATGACATTGGAACTAACTTTAAGTATTTTAGGACCAATATCATCTAGACCTGTAGACTTTGTGTCATCCAAAGCTTTTAGTTCTTTAATAATAACATTTTATGTAACAAAAGGTATATCAAAAATGTTATGATCAATTTTACTATCAACAAAATGTTTGACAATTTCTTCACTAGCTTGATCAAGGCATTGTGGTGGATCAGGAACCATTTTAAATATATTGGCAAAGAATGAATTAAAAGTTTGTGCAGTACATAACATAAATACATAACGGACAAGCTGGGCAACTGTGTCAACTCCTGTTCTAACTGCCAATCAGAAAACTAATTCTAGACTCTAGTAAGTCTTAGATCAACATGTATGAACTTATCTTTTCTCTTCAAGCCTTTCAGGGCAAACATGAATCATTTATTTTCAATAATTATTTCAGGAAAATAACACACTCAAAAATAGGTATGCCTGGACAGGTTCGGTTTATATCCTCAATATATATATGTTTCCCTTGTCCTGTCTGAAGCTTGAATGAGTTTTTAAAACTCAATGCATGTAAACCTACTCAATAGTGCATGTGAAAATTAAGTGTATTTCTCCAATAAACATCTTACATTCAGCCAAAAATTAACACATAATTCCTACATATTCAGCCATATTACCTCGTTGATGATCATCCTTCAGCAATTAGTATAAAAATATTGTGCCTTTGTCATTCAGTTCTTGGGTTCACCAAATGAGTTTCATATATCATAGTCCTGCAGTATATGAGGTGAACCATGCACTTGAGTCCCCACAAAGTTTTTTTGCAGTTTCTATATCTTAGAAAGGTGCTGAATAAGATTCCGAGTGATGACAGGGTGTCATCACTCGGATTCTTATTCAGCACCTTTCAAAGATATAGAAACTGCAAAAAAAACTTTGTGGGGACTCAAGTGCATGGTTCACCTAAAATACGGCATTTTACTGCAGGACTAGCGGTAGTTCCGAATGTTAAGCCACCAGACTAGCCCAGTTGGTAGCAAGCAAGTCTACTGATACAGGGGTCGTAGGTTCGATCCCGGGCTGTGCATACTTTCGTGGAGATTGTCAAAATACAAACATGTATTATTTCTACGGCCAAATTATGTAGAATTCGATAACTCTAACCTTGCTATAGAGTTGTCCAGGATAATGGAAGTTACATTACTGTTAAGCCTTGCCACAGAGTTGTCTTGGATAATGGAAGTTCCGTTACTCTATTCTTGCTATAGAGATGTCTAGGAAAATGAAAGTACCGTTACTCAAGCCTTGCTATGGAGTTGTCTAGGATAACGGAAGTTCCGTTACTCTATTCTTGCTATAGAGTTGTTTAGGAAAATGAAAGTACCGTTACTCAAGCCTTGCTATAGAGTTGTCTAGGATAACGGAAGTTCCGTTACTCTATTCTTGCTATAGATTTGTCTAGGAGAATGATAGTTCCGTTACTCAAGCCTTGCTATAGATTTGTCTATGATAATGGAAGTACCGTTAGTCTAGCCTTTTTATAGAGTTGTCTAGGAAAATGGAAGTTTTGTTTTTGTACATTCGCTCTAGAGTTGTCAATTAAAACGGAAGTTCCGTTACTCTAGCCTTTCTATTGATGTGTCTAGGATAATGGAAGCTTCGTAACTCTAGCCTTGCTACATAGACTTGTCTAGGATAACGGAAGTTTCATAACTCTGGTCCTGCTATATAGAGCTGTCTAGGATAACGGAAGTTCCGTTTCTCTAGTCCAGCTATATAGATCTGTCTAGAATAATGGAAGTTCCGTTACTCTAGTCTAGCTATATAGACTTATCGAGGATAACGGAAGACCCGTTTCTTAAGCTTTGCTTTAGTGTTGTCTAGAATAATTGAAGTTCTGTTACTCTAGCCTTGCTACATAGACTTATCGAGGGTAACGGAAGTTCCATACCTCTACCCAAGCTGGGATAATTGAAGTTATGTTACTCTAGCTTTGCTATTGAGTTGACTTGAATAATGACTTGGTTCTGTTACTGTAGCCTTGCTACATAGACTCGTATATGATAACGGGAACTCAGTTACTCTAGCCTTGCTATATAGAGTTGTCTAGGAAAGTGGAAGTTTTGTAACTTTAGCCAGGCTATAGAGTTGTCAAGGATAATGGAAGCTCCGTTACTCTTTCCTTGCTATAGAGTTGTCTGGGATAATGGAAGTTCTGTTACTTTAGCCTTGCTATATAGAGTTGTTTAGGATAATGGAATTTCCGTTACTCTAGGCTTGCTATATAGACTAATTGAGGATAACGGAAGTTCCGTTACTCTAGCCTTGCTGCTGGGTTTTCTTGGATAATGAGAGTTCCGTTACTCTAGGCTTGCTATATAGACTTATTGAGGATAACGGAAGTTCCGTTACTTTAGCCTTGTTGCTGAGTTGTCTAGGATAATGGAATTTCCTTTACTCTAGGCTTGCTATATAGACTAATCGAGGATAACGGAAGTTCCGTTACTTTAGCCTTGCTGCTGGGTTTTCTTGGATAATGAGAGTTCCGTTACTCTAGGCTTGCTATATAGACTTATCGAGGATAACGGAAGTTCCGTTACTTTAGCCTTGTTGCTGAGTTGTCTAGGATAATGGAATTTCCTTTACTCTAGGCTTGCTATATAGACTAATCATGGATAACGGAAGTTCCGTTACTCTAGCCTTGCTGCTGGGTTTTCTTGGATAATGAGAGTTCCATTACTCTAGGCTTGCTATATAGACTTATCGAGGATAACGGAAGTTCCGTTACTTTAGCCTTGTTGCTGAGTTGTCTAGGATAATGGAATTTCCTTTACTCTAGGCTTGCTATATAGACTAATCGCGGATAACGGAAGTTCCGTTACTCTAGCCTTGCTGCTGGGTTTTCTTGGATAATGAGAGTTCCGTTACTCTAGGCTTGCTATATAGACTAATCGAGGATAACAGAAGTTCCGTTACTCAAGCCTTTTTGCTGAGTTGTCTAGGATAATGGAAGTTCTGTTACTCTAGCCTTGCTACTTAACTTTTCTAGCATAACGGAAATTCTGGTACTCAAGCCTTGCTAAAGAGTTGTCTAGGATTATGGAAATTTTTACTTTAGCCTTGCTACATAGACTCGTCTAGGATAATGGAAATTCTGTTACTCTAGCCTTGCTATATAAACTTATCGAGGAAAACGGATAACGGAAGCTCCGTTACTCTAGCATGTTATATAGATCTGTCTAGGAAAACAGAAGTTCCGTTACTCTAGCATGTTATATAGATCTGACTAGGATAACGGAAGTTCTATAACTCTAGTCCTGCTTTATAGATCTGTCTAGGATAACGGAACTTCCCTTACTCTAGTCCTGCTATATAGAGCTGACTAGGATAATGGGAGTTCTGTTTCTCTATTCCAGCTATATAGATCTGTCTAGGATAACGGAAGTTCCATAACTCTAGTCCTGCTATATAGAGCTGACTAGGATAACGGAAGTTCCGTATCTCTAGTCCTGCTATATAAAACTGTCTAGGATTACAGAAATTCCGTAACTCTAGTCCTGCTATATAGAGCTAACTAGGATAACGGAAGTTCCTTTTCTCTAGTCTAGCTATATATAGCTGACTAGGATAACGGAAATTCCATAATTCTAGTCATGCTATATAGAGCTGACTAGGATAACGGAAGTTCCGTTTCTCTAGTCCAGCTATATAAAGCTGTCTATGATAACGCGAGTTCCATAACTCTAGTCCTGCTATTTAGAGCTGTCTAGGTCAACGGAAATTCCGTAACTCTAGTTCTGCTTTATAAAGCTGTCTAGGATAACGGAAATTCCGTAACTCTAGCCCTGCTTTACAGAGCTGTCTAGGATAACGGAAATTCCGTAACTCTAGCCCTGCTTTACAGAGCTGTCTAGGATAACGGAGCTCTGTAACTCTAGTCCTGCTGTTTAGAGCTGTCTAGGATAACGGAGGTTCTGTAACTCTAGTCCTGCCATACAGAGCTGTCTAGGATAACGGAGCTCCGTAACTCTTGTCCTGCTAAATAGAGCTTTCTAGGGTAACGGAGGCTCCGTATCTCTAGTCCTGCTATATAAAGCTGTCTAGGATAACGGAAGTTTTGTAACTCTAGTTCTGCTATATAGAGCTGACTAGGATAACGAAAATTCCGTAACTCTAGTCCTGCTTTATAGAGCTGACTAGGATAGCGAAAATTCCGTAACTCTAGTCCTGTTATATAGAGCTGACTAGGATAACGGAAGTTCCGTTTCTCTAGTCCAGCTATAAAGAGTTGTCTAGGATAATGGAAGTTCTGAAGCAACTGAAGCGATGTCTCATGTAGTTATGTTGGATGACGGAACTTCCGAAACTAAAACCTCGCCTCAGATGGGCGTGTACGAAAACGGAGGTTCAGTAGCTGTAGTCTCGCCTGATATAGTTAACTAGGATTAGAGAATTTCCGTAACTCTAGATCCCGCTAGATCAAAGTTACCGAGGCAGCAGCTTGTGTCAATTACATTTGGAGCTCCTCGGCTGTTTATTCTTACATTTAATTAACAGTCAAAGTGTTCCGAATGTCACTACTTTTTAAACACAACCAGTAGCATGTTCAATCAAACAAAACGTTACAGAATGTTACATAACGATACAGTCAGACCTCCTCGGCCATTAATAATCTAATCTTATACACAAATATGCGATCGTTAAGGCAATGAGTGATGTTTCAAAATTAATGGATTAAAGACAAAACATCATTCATTCCCTACACGACCATATATTTGTTTAACACCGGTGCTTTCTAAATAGCGTCTAAATATGGAGATTATTCGCAGCAAATGGCCGTGGAGTTCCGAATGTATCGTTAGGGAACGTTCTGTAACGTTCGTAGTAACTAAACCCCCTTCAGATATTGACGAATCGTTCATAGTTAAATTGTATTCAACTGTCGGTGGTGCATACATTTATTCCGAATTCCAATCATTTCTATACTTGCGATAGTTAACAAATAATAAACCGGTAATTAAGAACGAATATTATCGAGTATCTAAATAGGTAGGGTTCATGTATGAGGCACCGACAGAAAAATAAAATTCAACCATGGACGATGCAAACATCTGTACTCTAAGATGCACAAGTAGTCACAAATATCTGCCGTTTGACTCCGTGCAACAAATGTTGCCAGGGGATATGGTTGTGATACTTATGAATGTGTTCTAAGTAAAACGCAACACCGAAAATTCGAAAATTGTACTTGGACAACAAACATCTCAAGGACAAAATGTCCGAGACGACTTGTTAGGTATGAAAAGGCCAAATTATAACATGAAAACGGAGATAATACAAAAACTTTGTAATCAAGACATTTTATTTTGTAGACAAATGACAAATAATGTTGAATGTGAACATAACATGATGATGTTGATGTATACAATATTGATTTTACTTCATTGATTAAAATATAACAATAAAACAACACATCTTGTTGTTTAAATATAAATGAAACAAAGTTTCGATGATTGTGTTCCTTATAAAAAGTTGGGAATGAAAATGTCACACCAATGTAGATGATGTTAGTAGTTAAAACATTTTTACTCCAAGCTTATTACATGCAAAACCCCTAAAAGTGTATAAATATATACAGGCAAAACACCTAGAAATGGAGTAAATCTATAACTGATTGAATATGTGTGTAACATTTATTTCAAAATGTACAAATCATCATTGGTTATACATTCATACAACCAGACCATTAAGAAATTTGTGAAAATGACTGTGATTCAATAGACACAGGTGATCATGGATAAATAATAAACAAGTAAATCTGTGAGCTAATGCTCACTAGTGATACCCCCGCCAAAATCTAAAAATATGCGACAAACAGGGAGTAGATGAGCAAGGAGCATGAAATCGCTTTACACAACATGGGACTATGGGATGAAGCAATATGCAAAGTATTAGGCTGCTGCATGATATAGTTGCTGAGAAAACTGCGACGGAAATTTTGTAACGGACGGACGCACGGACAAGGGTAAAACAGTATACCCCCCTCTTCTTCGAAGCGGGGGTATAAATATTGATCAACTGAAATTGATCTATATATAGAAGCACATGAAATATGCTACATGTTTAAGATGAGTGTTTATGTACATGTGGTGTACGAAATTGTTTTGGCCTTACGAAATGGTTCTTATCAATATATAAATAGATATTTTGTCAAACAAAACATCATCAGAAATAGATTTATACACTAAAATAAATGATCTAAAATAGTAAAGATATTCTGTACACAAAATTGTTATAACTATGCTTTCTTTATGATATCTAGTAAAATACATTGGACAACCATGGACCATGTTCCCTTCCAGGGCATGAAAATACATGTATTCTTATATCAGCAAGAAAATGATTTTTTTAATTATTCACTAAGAAAAACTAATTGCAGAAAAGCATGAACTCTAGCAAAAGCTTAAAAAATTGCAGACTTCTGTACAATACATACAAAAATAAATATTGGTGGGTAAGCACAAAACAAGTCT
Source organism: Mactra quadrangularis (assembly GCA_025267735.1). Lineage (NCBI taxonomy): Eukaryota > Metazoa > Mollusca > Bivalvia > Venerida > Mactridae > Mactra > Mactra quadrangularis. Next base: position 13,759,035 of record CM046298.1, read on the forward strand.
ACATCCTATATTTACATGTAGTTAAGACTAAACTTGTGCTCACCTATAAATATGCACCTTCACACAATGGGAGGTGACATAAAAATCAGTACTTAATTTAATGCACAGCTATGATACAAGCAAACTATATTTTAGTAACTACTAGTATGAAAATGCATTAGAAATACAATAAAAAGTTACTAGTCTTTGTCACAAGCACTAGCCAATTTTACAGTAACTATAAATGACAAAATAATCAACTAGCCTCATTACGTGAAATAAGTAATTTTCACTAACCAAATCAATTTTCCCAACATCTTAACACTTAATTATAGAAAATCACAATACTTCCCAACATAAGAAATCACACTACATTATTTCATATAAAAATAAATTCAAATTGTTCAATGTATAAAATCACTAAAAAAAGTAATAAAAGACAAAATGAACACATGATGTGTGAGCCCAATGATTACTTACATGAAATTATACATACATTTAAATTGTCCTTAAAGAGTGTAAATCTATATCCAATGAATGAAGTCATATATACCATACTTCAAAATTATATATTTCTGTATAAGATTTTACATTTTAACTGATCACTGTGTAAAGATTTTTTAAAATATTAATCTCTGTGATTACATAGGCACAACTTAACATGACAAAGTTAATAAAAATATGATTAAGAGAAAAAAAGCTGAGTACAAAATGACCTAAAATATACCACATATTTAAAATATCGGTGTAGTATAAGTCAGAGTACACACAGTGCGCAATTAAATTTTTGTTGTCTTAATTTTGGCCAATTGAAATAATTTTGAAATATATGAATACCTATATAGTCAAATTATATTTCATCTGATATAGATTTATACACTTTCAAATGTTAACCTGAATCTTAAGTGATACAAAACTTCCTGATTCTAATAATACTAACACAAAATGTGACCAATAATGTTTTAGCACAATCACAATTTTAACCAGTACAAACACAGTTTATCTATATTACATGTAGTATAGTCCATTCACATTGACTCAAGACAAAAATATATATTTACTGTATTACATGTAATTTATAGCTAGTTCACACTTAAACATGGCAAAGATGAAACTTTTATAAATACAAAATATATTCACAGGGGTCGATGCCCCTGATGACCTAATATTGGGTTCAGGCAACTTGTAACTGCTACAGACATCTAATTCGAGCACATAAACATATAGCTGGTTGTCCAACAGAGCAGCCTCCTTAGGAATGAATGTAGAGCCCTAATTCATTAACTGAAACTAGTTGTCTTACTTAAACTAGTTGTCTTTACTAGCCGTAGTATAGGAGTTGCAAGTACACAGCCAGTTCACATTGACTGGAGAAAGGATGCAACTTCAATATCAAGTAAAATTCATTAAATAATTTAGTCTTAATGTAATCACTACATCCTATAAACTTTTTTCAATATCAATTCAAGGTGAACAAGCTATTGTATCAGGTACAAGAATTATAACTGATTTCATCAGTTGAAATCATCATCAAAACTTCATCTAAAAACTTAAAAAGTTTATTTAAATCAAACAGATGTAACTGAACATAAAATATCTAATCTCATGTCTGATTACAATAGGTAAAATGTCATTAAAAACAATCTGCATATTTTAATTAAAGACTACAGTAAAATATTTGAGAATTAACTCAACCATACATGAAGATTTTACTAAAATTTGTAAAGAAATTTTACTCTAATACATATTGAGATTTGAGATATTTACTTCAAACAATAACACATTGTTGTATTCAGTAATTTCAATAAAATGATGCCGTGCTGAGCAACATCAAGTATAAAAGTTCACCTCAAAACAATACTGAAAACAACTCTATTCATTGTATAGACAATAGATACAATGAGATTTTTAAAGTATCTAGATCAACTCCAAGTCCCCTTCAATGGTTTGACAGAGCATAGATATATTACACAATCTTCTATACACTAAAATCTCATTTCACATTTCTTCGAGAAGGTTCGGAGGCTGTAGGTGGTGGGGGAATTCCCTTCTTCTCCAAATCGTCTATATAAGACATTAATATTTTCTGTCTCTCATCTGATACTGGCTCTAATGTTAAATATCTCTTGTCATTCTGTAACATAAACATATTGTATAATAACTGAAGCCATTTCCAGGTCCTAGAGACAACTCTTTACATGTTATCTTCACCTGAGGTCTATATTATCAACAGTCTGATCCTGTTTTAGTTGTAAAGCTTACTTTATTGTAATATTGTAAGAATTTTGAAAATATGTTGCCCTGAGCCATTATCGTTAAAATTCTAGTTGCCAAGTAAAACACGAGATTCAACACAATACAGTACCATGAGTAATAGAATTTTCTTTTTCAGTTAGAATGATTACAGTACCTTGATATTCTAATGCTAAAACAATTTATGCCCCGCTAGCTCAGTTGGTAGCATGCAAGTCTATTGAACTAGGGGTTCGATTCCCAGGCGGGGCATACTTTGGTTATGAAATTATTTCTATGGCCATGCTCCCTCCTACCAACGATTCTTAATTATGCAGGGCAGTTGTCAGTCACTGACAAAAGTATGTGCTTAATAGTTGGTTAACAGCTTAATCCAGAGAATTAGCCTTTCCAGGAAGAGTGAGTAGGTTGACTGACTGCCGTTATATGACCTATACAATTTGTTGCTACAGCGTCTAACCCAACAAAAACAAATAAAATATTTTATGGGAATATATCCAGTGGTCATGACATGTCTTATATTAACAAATCCAAAACAGCAATGAATCATAAACCAACTAACAAGCATCAATGTAAAAATCGTGTCTCAATTCAAAGACCAGCAGGTCATGATTTCAAAATCTTTGGTCAACCATTGGAAATTATAGTTACTATGGACAAAGACAGTAAAATAAATTAAAAATTGGCTCAGAAAAATATTCAAGCCGTCAACTAACCTCCAGTATTTTAACAATGTCATTCATATGACTATCAGATTCCAGTAACTTTACTTTAGAATTATATGTTATAAGTTTGGTCTCTTTTAATAATTCTCGGAACTCAGCTTTGGCTTGTACATATTTCTCTCGTAGATAATCATCAAACTCCTTCTCTCTCTTCTGTAAATAACATACAAAATACATTAATGTATATTAACACAGTAGCATTCGGAACTACCTTGGCGATCTTCTACGCAGATAAACCTTGGATAGCACAAGGTGAAAAAGTAGATCTGGGAATTTGGTTTCTGTGGTAATATAGTCTGAACTACTCATAAGTATGACATGAGTGAAACATTGCACTGATGAAATGATGTGATTAAGGGAGTGACCTTATAACCTGGTTGTATTCCTACTATGTCGAATTTCTGAGGTATATCTTCGTAGATGATTGCCGAGGTTGTTCCTAATGACACAGTAGAAGCAGAGGTCCAGTAAAAGGGCGCATGCTTTTGTACCAAGAGCTTCAGGGTTCTACCCCACAAGGGGCACTGGTAATTTTCTTAATTAAGGAATTTACTTATGGTTGTTCTACTCCACCCAGGAGTAAATAGGTACTGTGAAGGATCACCTGCCTAAAGGTGATTTCACTAATCAGGGAATTATCATACAAGAATGTTAAGTCAGCTGAGCATCTATATGGAAGCAGACTTTTAATTGCACTTTAACAAAAACATACAGGTTGGCATTAATCTAAGCTAAGATGCGCCATCATCAATCACAGCTTGAACACACTTAAATACTCATTTTTTGTCCATGGATGTGGATGCACAAAATATGTTCACAGTATCATTTTTAGCATATAAGATCACAATCCAATGTGATATACTGAAGCATGATAGAATCCTAATATAAATGTAGGTAACAATATTACATACTCTATCACTTGATGAAAACTTGGAATATCTTGGATCTTCTTTTATAAGTTTCTTTATCTCTTTCCAAGAGGACGATAATGTAATCTAAAACATAAAACAAACACTTCAATATAAAGATTGTCAATGCTCATTGTTGAAAAAATCCTGAATTTCATAATTTCAGCACCTTTTACAAAGCCAAAAGCCCGTTAAAAACTCCTGTAAATCCTTAATTTCATGACCTATCTTGAAATCTCCCATCCACACATAAGCATCATGATGTATAGTTTGTGATACTTCAAATAGAATGGCACTGCACCATGGCATTTTCCGCCTTCCCTATGCAGAAATAATTACTTTAAAACATCAACTCTGATGCCTCCTGCACTTTCTTTCACCTTCTTGCTAATTTCTGATAATTGCATAATACTAGAATAGTCTATTCAGTGTCTATGTAGTTCTAAAATGCCTCTTGGCATGTTTTTATGGAAAGAATATTAATAACGTATCATTTCTTTAAAGTCCGTTAGAGTCAGTTTTCACAAAATATAAACACATATAGAAAGATTCCTAAGCGTAAAAATTGTGCATGTTACCAGAAAAACATCAACTAGTAAAATGATGCTGCTAAAAATCTTAAGCTGTGAACCATAATTCAGAAAAAAACTAAGAATAATCAACACAAAAAAAATTAAGACAAAACAAGTAAATCTGTGAGCTAATGCTCACTAGTGATACCCCCGCAAAAATCTAAAAATATGCGACAAACAGGAAGTAGATGAGCAAGGAGCATGAAATCGCTTTACACCACATGGGACTATGGGATGAAGCAATATGCAAAGTATTAGACTGCTGCATGTTATAGTTGCTGAGAAAACTGTGACGGAAATTTTGTAACGGACGGACGGACGGATGGACGCACGCACGGACAAGGGTAAAACAGTATACCCCCCTCTTCTTCGAAGCGGGGGTATAATAAATGGCAATCAGAACTGCCATACCTAAACATTAAAATATAGGATGACACTAAAAAGGAATCATATCTTTTATTCATTGTTATCCCAAAATGAGGCTCATAGGGAAGACTGGGCTCTGCCTAACTGTATTGCCATGTAACTAAAGTCTTTATCATTTTAACAATTTTTTTGGTCAAGTTTAACGCCCTAGCAACACATTGTAAAGGTCATATAACGGTGGTCAGTCAACATACTGTTCCTAGAAAGATTTAGCTGTTAACCAACTACTAGGAGCATACTTTTGGTCAGTGACTGACAACTGCCTTACATGATTAAGAATCATTGGTAGAAGGGGGAATGGTCGTAGAAATAATTTCATGACCAAGCTCGAAAGAAAGTATACTGGGCGGGGAATCTAACCCGCAACCCTTCTACCAGTAGACTTGTGTGCATTATATTTCTATTATAATGTTTCCGTACCTCAGTTGTTTCATCAAGTAGCTTATGGAACATTTCTCTAGATTTCTTAGATAAAGCATTAATATGTTCATCAAATAATGTCTCTTTCTCTTCTCTCTCTAATAAACTAGCCAAGTCCCATCTGTGATCTTTTCTTAACTGTTTCCTAGTATCTCTCCATGTAGCTTCTGAATTACGCACCTAAAATACATTAGAACAAGGTTAAATTTTGGTTCAGTTTAGCTATGAAACCACTGTCTCAACATACATGTAGGAAGTGACTCTTCTAAAGACTAAAGCAGAATAGCAGAGCACTGAACCTGCCTATTCATTCCCACCCCCCAGTCCCTTTTTTCTCCTCCTTATACAGAAATAATAACTTTGTAACAGCAAACCTCTTATGTACCCAGCTCTTTTTCTGCATCCCTGCCATTTCCTTAGCTCTATAATAATCCAAACATGTGACCATAACAGTTAGGGGTGTAACGGTTAACCGATATACCGGTTAATATTGCAATACGACTTCTGACGGTTTTTAACCGGTTCGTTTTTCTCTGAACCGGTTTTTCTACTTATGTTCCATACTGATTGTTTTTATCAGTATGAACTTTAAATGTTTTAATTAATGCTAAAATGTGTTTGGAAACTTGAAATATTTTTCAGTGAGAGAATAATTATCTTTGACAGTCCATTCAAAACCTTTTTTCTAACTTATTCAAACATTTGCATAATACGTGTAGATCATTTGAAAATACAAATATCTATGTACAATGTTGATGAAATTAAGACGATGCTCGTGCATTAATTTATGCTATGCATGTATACGCTAAGAACAATATGTATTGCAATATATTGCAATACGGGTTTCGTGTATTGCAATATATTGCAATACGTTTTTTACCGTATTGTTACACCCCTAATAACAGTTGGTCATTGTTTACACAGAAGAATTATACTGAGATGATCCTTGCAGCTATTATTCTACACAATACTTGCCATATGAAGATCATTTAATTGTGCAATCACATCACATATTAGAAAATAATTTGCTCAGAAATATTTTGTTAACATCATATATAATATACATCAAAGGTGTAGCATGTTTTTTCATCATAGCAAATTTTTAAAATACATTTAATTTCTATTCTAAAAATGAGTTTTAATACAAGATTTCACTCAGGAGAAAAAATAAATTATTTATGTAAGGTCACGATCATTTTTTTCACCCATCAGCAGTTTTTGTCACCAATCGTGATATGATACTTGACACCATAAATAACCATAGTTATAAAGACAATGACCCCTGGAAAAGAAACCACAACCCCTAGATTGATAGTCCAGGTAAGCGAGTCCCAAACTGAACCAATAGAATGGATATTTAAGAGTAAAGATTAAAAAATCTTACCAAATCAACAAGTAAAGCATTAAATAATTGTATAGCTTCATCTTTCTTATGTTGTTCTCTCTCTTTTTCTCTTTCTCTCAATGACGAAGATAATGAACGTTGTACTTCCTCCTCACGATTTCTAATACTTGCTGCTATACGTTCTTGTTTCTCTCGAGTTTTACGATCTTCATCGTCGGAATTATCAACCTACAAATATAGGACTGAAGGTTACAACTGTTGACTGGTAGTAGATGAGAGTTTAAATCTAATTTGTTGTTTTCTTGAACAAAAACATACAGTACAGCATTTTTATACCGGGTTTAACTCCAGTCAACACAATTTAGGTTATTTTATTGTGGCCAGCACACTTAACCAAGCTTTCCGGGACATATGGAGAACTCATCTTCCCTTCCACAAGGCTGGCAACTTATACATATACCTTAAAAATGGAAGAAAATTGACAAGATTGTCAAATCTTCATGAAAGGGTATAACCCCACTTGTTGGGATTCATATCCCCTCAGGACAAGACTCAAAATCTAGATGATCTTTCAACTACGCTACAGACTACAGTAGAGTAATTATTTTCACATCAAGGAAAAAGATGTATAAAGTTAGCTCATTGCCTTAACCCATTACATTCGGATTACTCGCGTGTGCGTATTTACCCTTTAAAATCGGGATACTCGTCCGTGCGTAGTTTCAGGTCGTTTTACACTAGTTGTCTTTCTCATGTCATACCGTCAAAATCATTAAAGTTAAATGTATTAAACTATACATTTTTGGAAAGCTTATTAAATTCTGAATTCAATGAACAATCTTTTATTGTTGTGCTATTTCAATTAAAAAAAATAATACAAGTTAAAAACATGCATGTTACGTAATTATTTATTTTTTTGAATAAGCATTTTCGTATTTTATACTAGTTGTCTTTTTCATATCATACCGTCAAAATTATTAAAGATAAGTGTATATAAATGTACATTTTTGGAAAGACAATTAAATTATGAATTCATTGGTAACAATTTTATAATTGTGCTATTTTAATTTAAAAAAATAACACAAGTAAAAGACATGCATGTTACGATTTTTTAAGAAAAAAATCAGAGCACTCAAAATAAATAAATTTTACTGGAAAAAAATCAATGGTAACCCTAAAAACTGAAATGTACATTAGTTGCAGAATTTAACCAGCTTTTTAATATTGAAAACAAAATTAAAATATTCCAGATAGAAAAAAAGTTACAGTCATAAATATCAGAAAGAGTAACTAACGGACTTCACTAATTTTCTCAAGGCAATTATGACTTACTATCACTGACATAGCACTGCATTGAAAAGAAGCTCTATAGACCAGTTCACGGGTGACGTCACAAGCACCTGCTACCTATATTTTGGTTGATCTACTGGTTGGCAGAAAGAAACCAATGTTGACATAGAATTGATAGTAGCAGAATTTTTAAATCATGATAACTTTTTTATTTATAGGCCGATTTTTATGATATTAATGTTGATAGAAAGCTTTTGAAATTCATATTTTTAAAATGAAAGAAAATTGCCATAATTTTGATTCAAAAAAAAAATATGAGATGATTTAAAGCTGTCTTTTGAACTATCTTCTTGCCGGTTTGAAGCACTAGGGTTAAAAACTCGCCAATAAAAAACAATTCTTTTTTGACAAATAATTTTTAAATATTCAAAATATGAATTTCAAGACCTTTCTAGTGATATAAAATACTAAATTGTTTGATGAAAAATGACTTAGTAATTGCAATTTTAAAATTACTGTGTTTTCATTTTATTTACTCGCTATCATTTCTTGCCAACCAGCGGAACGGTTACCTGTAGTCTTTATCAGCTCCTTGTTACTATTTATAGACATCATAACAATAACAATGAACTGGTCTATAGACCAGTTAACGGATGACGTCACAAGCACCTCCTACCTATATTTTGGCTGATTTACTGGTTGGCAGAAAGAAACCAATGTTGACATACATTTGATAGTAGCAGAATTTTTAAATCATGATAACTTTTTTATTTATTGGCCGATTTTTATGATATTTATATTGATAGAAAGCTTTTGAAGTTCATATTTTTAAAATATAAGAAAATTGCCAAAATTTTGATTTAAAAAAATATATGAGGTGATTTAAACCTGTCTTTTGAACTATCTTCTTGCCGGTTTGAAGCACTAGGTTTAAACACTCGCCAATAAAAAATAATTCTTTTTTGACAAATAATTTTTAAATATTCAAAATATGAATTTCAAGACCTTTCTAGTGATATAAAAAACTAAATTTTTTGATGAGAAATGACTTAGTAATTGCAATTTTAAAATTACTGTGTTTTCATTGTATTTACTCGCTATCATTTCTTGCCAACCAGGGAACGGTTACCTGTAGTTTTTATCAGCTCCTTGTTACTATTTATAGACACCATAACAATAACAATGAACTGGTCTATAACACTCTCATGTTATGTGTTAACTCTTATCTTGTTTAATCATTTTCTTACCACATGTTGAAAGAAGCTGGCACTGGTCCAAATTTTAATTGTGACTGGTATATTGTCCCCATAATTTTATGACCCCTTGATGATTGATGTTAATAGTTTGTGGCGATCATAGTGTCATAAACTTGCAATTACAAGCAAGTGCTAGACATTGTTTGGTCTTATACCTTAGGGTTTTATCTTAATCTTATCTCATTAAAATCAAAGATTAATATTGTATATCATTATGTGATTATGAAAGTAATGTTCATGTATATATAGGGTGTTTTAGAGCTCTCTCCAATGCGTGTGCTTGGTGAATTGTTTGTCATGAGAAAATTAGCAAAGTCCGTTTGTTACCTGTCCTTACATTTATAGCTGTAACTTTTTTTCCGGAAGGAATAATTTAATTTTGTTTTCAATATTAAAAAACATTAAATTCTGCAAAAAATGTACATCTTAGTTTTAGGGGTTTCCATTGACTTTTTTTCAGAAAAATTCAATTATTTGCAGCGCTCTATTTGTTTTCCTTAAAAAAAATGCAACATCCATGTCTTTAACTTGTATTTTTAAAAAAAAATAAAATAGCACAATAATAAAATTGTTATCAATGAATTTGTAATTTAATTGTCTTTCCAAAAATGTACATTTTTATACAGTTATCTTTAATAATTTCAATGGTATGATATGAAAAAGACAACTAGTGTAAAAATAAGAAAATGTTATCAATTACAGATAAATCTTCAGATATTGGGAGGACTTTATCTGATGAGGTCATAGAATGAAATGGGTTAATTCACCAGCCTAAAGCAGGGGACTTGGAAATGAAAATGTCATGGAAAAGAATATTACTTATTCCATGCAGATCGACAATTAGCTCATTATACCCTTTACCAAACAACATGATTAACTGTAAGAGCTTAAATAAAAGTAGTACTAAATAATTTGAAGAAATAATTTTGTTGTTATACATACTTGACGTACCTCATCTAGATTTTTCACATAATCTTTAAACCAGTCTTCTCGTCTAGAGCTACTATCAACAGCTTTATATCTAGAATCAGAGTCTATTTTACGTTTGATATCACTCCAACGAGAATGTCTATCTATATCCGATGTCTCCTTTAGTAGCGAGATGAAATCAGCTTTTAACTGTAAAGGGGAAACGCATAGAGTGAATATTGGTTGAAAATAAAAAGTTTTTTTAAGAATCAGACAAAAAAGAAAAATAACAACACAAGTGTAAAATGCAACAATTTTTCAATCATGATTGAAAACAGAAGTTCAATAAATCTCCTAGTTTAGAAATGCATGCATGAAAATAAATGACTATATAAAATCTTTGCTTATTAATATTAAACTTATCTTTTATTATATATGTAGAGACAACTTAAGTTACATATAAGACAATTTTCACAAAATATATTTATCACATACTATTGTGTTCTATAGAAAAATGTGTGCTCCTAATAATGCTTGTTTTCATAAACATGACAGCCAAATACGAAGCATAGGCAGGCAGTCAACATATTTACAAAATGAACAAAAAGTTTTTATCCCAGTTGGGAGCTTGTCCAAATGGGAGCAATAAGTCCATCTGTGGGTGCTGTAGGAGTCCATCAGATTTAATAAACACAGGAGCATACAAATTTAATCAAGTTTCATAAATTTCATATTTCATTTTTGGTTCACTTTTACAACAGTCATGGAACCATACAATACAGTAAATATTTTAATTTATCAATGAGTCAGAGCAAAACAAGTCTAAATCCATCTTATTTACATGTAGTTAGACTAGTTTTTACGCTAATCCATTGATATGTATCCAGCTTCTAGTTATATACATCACAGGTATTTGTAACCCTGAAAAAAAATGTGGTGTGTATTAAATTATTACAATCCTGAAATAGAAGGTGGCTATTAAAACATTCATAGTTACAAAAACCTGTGATGTTTCTGAGTTTCATATTGTTTTCCTCTTTTTTTTTGTAAAAATTACTATGATAATAATTTGAACAGGCATGACTTTTTTCTGCCATCACCTAAACCCACTAGCCTAGGACTAGTGAAAAAACTTATTACACATACCACAAGTCAGGCTTGGGCTCGAGAAATTCAATTTTCTATGATAGTTAAGACACACAAAGTGAATACAGATTTTTTTTATACTTTCTAAATATTACATGTCACCTAGAAGCTGAGATACCTTTCATAACAAATGTAATAAATAAGCAAACAGCATCAATCATAACACATTTTTATATAACTGGATACATATTCCTTTCTTTAATCATTGTTTGTTTGTAAATATATTTGGATTCATTTTTTAGTTATAAATGCCAATGCAGCTAACCAGCCATCTGGAAGTCTTACACAAATATACCAGAAATGGCTTCTCTTACTCTTCCACACAAAAGCAGACTATTTCCCTAAATAATGGAGACAGCATCAACTTATTTGTTAAGCCTTAGCAGAAGAGCATGACCAAATCGGATCAGGAAATATGACCCAGATTGCCAGACTTAGTCCAGCCAACCTACCACAGGGTCATGACTGATTGACACAAGACTCATAATAAAACCATTATAGGAATATTTAACACATGAAACAACAAACATTATCAATGACATCGACAACTTCACACAGGAAGTTATTAACCAATTGTGATTCAACATACAAAACAAAACATTAACACTTTTTATAAGATACTTGAATGTAAGTTATGATACTTTTCGGGAATCAAAACAAAGACTGAAACAATTTTTGTTATGTTTGATTGGGAGTGACAGCACATTATCTTAATTACAGGGTATAAACATATCCCTGGTCTATATAAACATATACCTGGCCAAAAAAAAACAACATATCATATTTGTTTTTTAATTCAATAGTTGACCAGTAAATAACTTTGTCTGTGAAGTTGCGACATACAATAAATGATAAAATTCATGTTCCAAACAGTTTTCGGCATTCACTAATCTAGGTCATGTCTTAACGTAGCATGCACCTCAAACATTGTACATAATTTATGATTATATATAGAACAAGAGTCTTGTATCATGTACCATTTGGTTGCTATGGATACAGTACCGTTTTCAAACAAAATATTTTAATCAGATATAAGTTCAATGGTTTCAGGTATTCACAAATATTACATTAATGTATGTACATGGTCCAATTTTTTTCAAATGCCATCACCTTAGACCAAGACAATGCCTTCCTTGCAGTAACAAACATTCAAAATTATAAAAACAATTTCACATAGATTGTTTCATAATTTATTCCTGGAATTTACAACCAGTGTTGGGTCCAATCACTGGTAGGACCCTAATCAAATAGGTACAACAGACAAGTTGGATATTTCTAGCAAGCAATGGTCAAATGAAATCATGTACATACATGTCAACACAACTAATATAATATGCATTCAAAATGTATAATCACACAGCAAATGTATTCTAAAATCATTTATATATAAACTGTAATCAAATACAAAATATCTACTTATTCTTTACATAAAAAATTGAAATTATAAAATTACAGCTTTAATGAAAAAACTACAAAGTTGAATTGAAACTTGCCAAGCTACTTACCCCCACACAAGGTCTTACACCTTGATCAATACAGAGTCCGGAGAAATGAGACAGCTAATACATCCCGACATCACATTCAACGTAACTAACACTTTGCATGAATAGAAGTATAACAATTTTATATTCCTGCAATTCCAGAAACCCATGATTTCAGCATTTTCTCAGCTCCAAAAAAATCCTTTACCTTACACCAATTTCTGACAACTTTAACATATGAATTTACTCAAGCAACCTACATATCAATACAACTATCATGTTTCATTAAGTTCAAGTAACTAGAATATATTCTGCGGGTCTTCAAAGAAAATTAAACAAACAACTTTTAAAACTATGTCTTGCTATTTATGGCCAATGGTTAGCTTACTTTATATTTCATGAGAACCACATCCCACAATTGCCAAAAACTCAATTTTGGCTGGCACTTTGCAATGCTTTTTAACAATTTTAGTCACATTGCAAAGATCAGTCAACCATCTCACTATCCATGAAGAATCGTCAGATCTTATGACGTTGACCTAAGATATCTTTAAACCAGTACTTAGCACATACTACCAGTCAGTAGCTGGCGGTTACCTTTTCAATACACAACCCAAACCCAACAACAGTTTATGATCCACCTAATACAGGAATGATTAAAAAAAGCTAAATACCTTCATATGACTTACAGAAAAACAGTAGTTGATCTTCAAGATAACATATACTGAGCCCTCTAACCAACTAACAGCCCAACATAATTCTGTGCCAAATTAGATTTCCTGTCCAAATCAGTTTCACATCCATATGAGATATTTCTAGCTGTTTATATAATTGAAAGCCACTGAATAAACTTTCTAGCTCAAGCCTTTCATATGTTCACAATGTACTCAACAAAGGAGCATTGAAGCAACATCCATGAGTATTACTATGTTTAACAAAAAGAAGGTCACCAGACACCAAGATAGATCACACAATTATACAGAAATAGTTCTCAAGAGACCAAAAACTGGAACATAATTATTATCATCAACCTTTGGTATTGTTATTGTATTTCTGTTCTAAATTTGGATGAACTTCCCTTAATTATCACCCCAAGAACAAACTGCAATCCTTTCAGTCATCCAATCAAGACCAGAAGCCAAAGAAATGAGACCATGATCACAAAAAACCACTGGACACCAGTGCAAGTTTCAATTCAAGCAATGTAGACCTTTAATTTAACGATGATAATAGAATGTTTTATATATCTACATAATATATATAATACTTAAGTTCATGAATCCTTTAATAGAAAAAAAAAATGAAATACAAATAGTTCAAAATGTTTAAACTTAAGATTTGTACCAGTGGTTAACTAACCAGGGAAAGTATCGCCTCTGTTCAAGAACGCTTTGATTACTGATTGCTGGTAAAATCCCAGTCATTTGACTGCTGAAAGGGCTGTGTATCGTATCAACCTTCGGGTCGCTATAGTGACCTGGACGTGTTCATCTTTACAAAAGTGATAAAGCAACGTGGTTAAAAACAGGGCACAGAAAATAAAATATAAATTATGAAAATATTTAAAATGTAAAATATTTAAAATGTATAAATTTAAACGTTAATAAAAAGCTTTTAAAACTTTAAAATGAGAACATGTATGAGAAATATAGTATCTTTATATAAACATATATCAATTTAAACATCAAGGAAAATTATCCAAGCATTTCCTTGCGAAGATGATTTCTTTTCATCTTTTAAACTCACAACATGAGTTGAATGGTATACATTATCAAGTGTTCACATTGAAAATAATATATTCATTTACTTAAAAAGCAAGAACTAATTGAAAGTTGAAATATGATATAAAATCTCTTGAAAAGTAAAACATTCTTTACTTAAAATCTTCACTGAACATGAATTGAAATATTAATATGATAAGTACATCAGCAATGACATAAACAATACACTGAAAGTTATCACTTTAAAAAAAACATGGCTGTTGAAATTATTACCAAAAATAACCATTAATTACATTTTATTCCCTAATACTTGGAAACTATACAGACTGACGGACCTATACTAGTGTGCTTATTCAGTTCTAAATTCAAGGAGTCAGCTAACCCCCATCCCAAGTAATAAAATAATGTAAGATGTTTTATACAATATTTCAACATTTTTTCAGTCACATTGCTGCTGTCAGTTTTCCTACTCACAGTCCCTGGAAGGCCTACATATCTGGACCCAAGCTTTTAACCAAGTATGATGCACATCTTGCCAGTGGCTGACACAGGTCTGTTTAAGAGCAATACCCAAACCCTCAAGTCTCATTTTTTACATAATTTAGAAATTTTCAATAGCCATGTTATATATACATATTGATAATATAAAAAAACCCTGAAAAGTTATGTTATTATTTAAAATGCTGAAAGAGTATTAATTAAAATGATTTTTCTTCAAGGAAATTATATAAAAAGACAATAAAACAAATAATGTTAATGTTGGAATCAGACAATAATAGAATGATTAAAGTCATCAAGTAAGTACTTTAGTTATCTTAGTTAAACATAAATGTATACAGAAATGACTTGAGTGCCGGGGGCGTGCCGGAAAATTATTTTTCCGTTAAAATAACTCCATCATTACTCATCGTGTTTAAGTCATACATAGTTAAAATTGGTAAAGTAGGTGGCAGAAACAACATTCAAGCATAATACATGTATAGAAATTCCTCAAAACATAATGTTCTAACTTGTAGTACGTAGCATAATAACATTACACAACCCCTTAAGGGGTTTAAGAATAACAAGGTAAGCCCTCAGGTGACAATATTCCTGAAATAAATATTATAATCAAACCACAAGTACACAATATATTTCTTCTTACTTATGTCTTTATCTTTATGAAAATCATGATACATTGTCTTCATTTATACTGGTGTGTGGAGGTTCATATGAAGAATTAAAGAAAATTAAATTTTTATTTTCAAAATAAACTTTCAGATAAAGTTAAACTAAAGATCCATATATGACATCTAAGATAGTGATAGTTTCAATTATAAAATACCTAGACTTAGTATTTCATGCGATATTTTTTAAACTGAACAAATTTCAGTACATAAACCACAGACTAATTAGCAATCATTGACAATGACATTCTACAATCAGCAAAATCTATGGTCACAATTTCAGAAAGGCAGACAATTCAAACTGATGAAATAACCTCTCTATCAGTTCTCCCTTCTGACTGAAGAAAAAATGTTTACTTTCGGACTAACCATATACAAGGCTCCTATATTCGACCTCTCCACAGATCAGTACTTCAGAGACATATATTATCAGTAATAAACAAACCTGTCTTCATCAATCCAATACATACCTTCTCTTTTTGATAAGACTTTTCTTCTTTTTCTTTACGACGCAGATCCGAGACAAAATCACTGAAGATGCCTTCTCTGTCACGCATCTTCTCTATAGCTTTAAATCGTTCCTCTTTACCATACTTGCTTGCAAAGTCACTGAATGAGGACCTAGAAAAAAAAGACAACTTGTAAACAGTGATTATTGTAACACAGTGTAAAAGGAATCTCCACAAAGCCCTTTTACACATCTACCAGTCCAATTTTTGCTTCTCCCTATGCAGAAAGTTACATAAAACATAAACCCTGATGGGTCCATCCCCTTTTTCTGCCTCCCTGACCCTTTCTAAGTTCTGAAATAATCACCATGTAGATACATACACAAAAAAATAGTTTACTAAGGGAGTTTACAAGTGCCCCCTGGGGCAGTGTCAATATTAATCCAAGGACATAATTTAAACGATCTTTGTCAAAGACCTTAAGGCTTCTTATTAGGGATATTTCTGGCAAGTTTTAGCAAATTTGGCCAAATGGTTCAGGAAATGATTGTATGTAGGGACAAACCAATCTTTAACAAGAATCTATTACCCATAGACAACTGTTATCTATTGATAACTCAACCTTTATTATCCTTTATTTTTAAATTTAAAAATTCAGGAGTTCTTGTATTATCATAACAATATAAAAATATAAGAATTGATACTCATGCTATGATTTTTGCTATCCAAAAAAAGTTAATTCTCATTCGAACAAAACCATGCGGATAAATCCTAACCAGTAGATAAAATTACCAATCAGTGAAATATGTTACATAAATAAAAGTAACCTACTTTCCATGTAGTTTAGCTTCTTCTAATAGTTGTCTAAATGCATCTTTCTTCTCTCTCAGTCGACGATGTTTCTCTCTTCTTTCTTCTTCTGCTCTCTCCTTCACATATTGTTCAAACACCTGGTATTATAAAACATATGATGGGTACAGGGTTAAACACTTGCTGCTTTACTAGCAATACTAAAGGAATCCCTGGTCAGTTATTCAGGGCTACCTCCTTAACATTATGGATTCCTCCAATAAATGACAACAAAAATAGATACAGATTTGCAGTCACAAATTGTGATTATCAATTTATGTGAACTCAAATTCCTGCTAGGACAGGTCAATTTTAAGGGTTTCCTGACAGAGTCCCAAGCTAAGCATCACTGGGACTCCCTAAGTTTTTGGGATCCTCAGAATTCAGGGACATTGTTTGTGTTTAACTTTTGAACACAGGTCAATATCATTTTTAACATAAACATTAGCCTTAGTACAGAACCAATTGGTTGAAATGTTGGTTCTAGCTCATAGTTAACACTAAAATCTTCAATTTGCACATTTTGAAGTTTATATTTTACTCTCCTAACATTAACAATTTATATCCTACATACTCGTTCATACAATTGGAGAATTTTCATTTCACAAGAAATATAGTTATAATACTCATACCTGTTTACGCTCTTTTGAAGTCAGTAGTAGATATCGTGGGTCAAAAACAATCTTGTGTAGTTCTTTCTCCCACGTAGAGAATGCCGACACCTAGAACATCAATCACAGACTGTCAGTTATGGTTGTTAAAAGTTTAATTGACTCAGACAAAACATAAAATCATCATGATGCATAACAGAATGAGTGTAAAAAATATTGTAAACATTAGGATACTATTTTTCTAAAGATTTACCATTTTAAAAGTTAGAAACCTAACAAATCATGATATTCCTACATTTTAACACCTTTTACATTGAAGAATACATTTCTTTGGTTAAAAAATCATGAGTTTCAAGACTAGTTTTATAAAAAACCTTCACCCATGAGTCACAAAGATGTCATAACAGCTCAGATAAAAGTAGTCAACACTGTTCTAGTTCATTTATAACTAAAACAAATACTGATGACGAAAAATAAAATCCATCATAGCTATCTTAACAAATTAGGTGTAATCCAGAGCATAAATATCCCCCCCTGCACTGACAGCTTCAACGCTTTTTACATATTATTGCCAAAAATCTCCAAACACAAAATCAATCCTATTGTTCTTTGTCGTCTGTACACTTTTTTCATAGTTACAGTACATGCTTATTTGCACTGCAGGTAAAAAACCCATAAGTTAAAATTCAGCATGAAGCCTTTTCTAACACTCTACAAGTTAGGATAAATGTTGCTGCTAACATTATGGTCAATTATATGGCTAAGATTTTACGGGTCAAAACTACTTAAATTTCCATCTTTTGAAAAACAAAACACAAAGTTTAAAACATTGACATACAAGTATATAAACTTACATCTTTCTCTGCCAGCATATCTCTAAATTGTTTCATCCTAATTTCTAAAGGTACCACAGCACGTTGTCTAGCTGCCTGAACCTCAGCTTCTATAGCTGCCTCCTTACTATTATCTATAGGTTTCTTTTCTTCCTCGGATTTCTCTTCATTAGGTCTGCAAATACAAATATTAGAATGAGTTCGTGTGAGTCTTTTCCACAGCCTTCAACATTAATCTTTCAAGTAAGTTACCAATAATACAAAAAGCTATATATCTTTTACTTTCCCAAACCATATGCTTACAAGTAGTTGCCAAAACCCAAATATAAGTCATTAGGGGCAATCAGGCAACCTTTAATGCTGAGCACTGCACCAGTATCTACCAGATCCTGACTTGTATAATTAAACAATAGCAGCCCACGGACAGTGGAATGAAATTTCAAGTGAATTTTATATTGCTTGAAAAGCAGAAAGCAGAGAAAAAATTGCAAGCAAAACTTCAAACTAAAATCTTCTCAGCATAAAACTAATAAAAGGACCTCAATCTAGCCTATGCATACTAGAGTTGTGAAACTCTAGAAGACCTCCAATAGTAAATCCTTACTTTCGAGTCAAATCTTCGTAACTTTACCTTTTGGGACTGAAGTTATGAGGTTTTGATTCGACAACAACGAAATGATGAATTTAGGGACCTAATTAATATTTAATCTTGCCAAACTACAGTAAGTTGTTTTCATGTGGATACATTTACCATTTCTAAGCAAATGTAATAGCAAAGTTGATAACATCACATCAGAGGTAAAATATATTTTTGCTAATAATAATAAAAGATTGATATCGACTAAAATCAGCTGATCTAGAAAATTGACACTATAGAATGTTGTATGTAGAACTTCAAACAATTTAAAAACAATCTAACTTACTTTTTCTTCTTAGGTGCTGGCTCATCACTTTCCTCTTCTTTAGTAGCAGCAGGGGTAGATGCAGCTGTAAGTAGAAATATAGATGAATGTTGAAATATGACAAGTTTTAACAAAACGGAATTGTTATTTGGGACTGATAAATGGAAAAAAGCTTAAGTAGAGATGTCATTGATTGAGCTCAAAGCGTCTTGAGGATACCAATATAACCAGAAATAAATATCGACAATACATCCATATCTATCAATACATTCACTGCAGTACTATACAGACCATTTATTATGTCATAAACTCACAATATATGTATATTTGTCATGAATGTTATACCTTGGTATCCAGCATTAAATTGGTAAATAGTGGGTAAAAAGAATTTGTATTGATAATAAATAAACAAAAAGATATATCACAAATTAATTGTTCATTTTCTGTTCTTCTCACAGTTTTATGGTACAAAGTTTGCAAATTTTCACACTTTTACTTATTTACCCATATAGGCTTTATTATCGAAATTGCAAAATGCATATTGATCAATGACAAAAACAAAATAGATAGTCAATACATTTCTATCATTGGAATCCATGATGGCTCGAGGCATTAGGTATATCAGAACAATTAGCAACTTCTGATCCAACTGTGACTAGTATTAAAATCTTTGTATGTTCATCAAAGAAACAGACATTTTATTGAGTCTAATTGATTTCTGAAATATTCTAATTAGTGTTATCAAAATCATGACATCATTTCTGCACACATGTTCAATCAGTAAGTGTGATTATCAATAACAATCAATTAAGAAAAAAAAGAAATGACTTGTCACATGATAGTGGCCAAGAAATGCTAAAATTGTGTACCTATGCTTAACAACAAATGCATTTATTTGTTTATAGAGCACAGAAATAGCTCAGTAAAATATTGTCAACATAGTTTTAGTTATAACTAAAACATATACTGATGACGAAAAATAAAAACCATCATAGCTACTCTATGCTTCATTAGAGTTTGATACTCTACAAAAATACAGTCATATTGAAACTTAAGAATGGTATCTAAAATTTTATGGATATCAATATTTTGAGGCTAACCAAGTATTGACAAATTTTATTCAACTGTGAGAGGTGCATACATTACCCTCACTACTTTAATTACTTATTACAGTACTTCTGTTCTCATGATCTATAAAAATAAACAGCTGTATTTATGTACAGCAGCAGGGTTAATGAATGCACCACTGACAGTTGAATACAATTTAACAATAGAAACTTCTAATTAATAACTTGGATAAAAAAATAATTACACAGCACATTTAGTTATTATTGATCAATATAGAGACAACTAATTCAAAGTATTGGAAGATTTTAGATAAAAAAAAGCTATGTCAACATTTGTTTCAGTCAAATATTTGACCATAACATACTGATGACGAAAAATAAAATCCATCATAGCTTTGAGTTAACATGAGCCACAAATTTAGAAAAGTTACCACCTAACTACATCTCAAGCTGTAGATATCCATGATAGCTATGAGTCAATTGAAGCAACAAAGACATTTTTAATAAAAATTCTATGCATTGTTGACATTTAAATGTTAGATCAAAAAAGAGTTTGAAAAAAGAGACTGAATCTGTCAGTTATTAAATTTACGCTTTATCATGGCATATTCAATTATTTTCAGTTTAACATAGAGACAAATGAATCTTTATAATATAAATGACAGAAGATTTTACATAAAAAGCTCAGATAAAATATGTCAACATTGTTTCAATCAAATATTTGACAAAAACATACTGATGACGAAAAATAAAATCCATCATAGCTTTAAGTAAACACGAGCCACAAATTAAGAAAAGTTACCACTTAACTATCTCACAAGCTTTCGCTATTTTATACAAGAGTAATTAAACATTCATATACTATTATGGCCATTATTACACCATTATCACACAAATTTAATAGCAAGCAGTCATCAAGTTAGGGTTTGTGATTAAAGGGTAAGGATATAAGAGGAATGTTCAGGGTTTCTTCTTCAGAACTCTCGGTGATTTCACACTGACATGTTTTATTCCAGATGTTACAAGACTTACTTGTAAAAGACTATCTATAACTAACTGAAAAACATGTATAAGTGACACCCCTGACTGTAGTAAAGTATAAGCTGTACATAAATGTATCAATCTCCGTAAACAGAGATCCTGTTCTACTCGCGTTGTCGTACTGGATCTCTACTTAGTCAATGCAAGGTCACGTCGAGATGAACTTTGTGTCGACCAATCAATGCATAGCTTTCATCTTGACGAAAACACTATATATCACATTTTGATTTCGTAATTTCTATTTTTAGACCAAGGTTTGCATGCAAATTTAACAGCGGTATTATTCACAGTCTGCGATTGGGTGGCTCATTTCAAATTGCGTGACGTAGACGATGTAAACAAGTTACTTATCATAACAATTTCGTCATGAATATTATGATGAGAAAAGGTCACCTGAACGTGACCTTCGTTTGGAAAAGACCAGATCTAAATTAGCGAGTATGCGAGCAGTAAAATTTTAGATCGGGTTTTAATCAGATTGTAAATGTATAAAAATTCAACTGACCTTTTTCACCTGGTGGACCAACAGTAAGTTTATCCACATCAGCTCTACCAATCAATTCTTCAGGTCTCTCCCACAATGAAGTTCTAGTACTAGGATTATAAAAGAATACTCTACCATCACCAGTCCATACAACACACCATGGTGTACCAGACACAGGTGTACTAGATACAGGACGAGATTTCTCTGCTTGTTTCTCTTGTTCTGATTTCTCATTCTTATCTTCTTCTTCCTATAAAATAAAAACATATTCTTTCATGCTTTACGGTGAAACGTCACGTTATTCGATGAAAATAAACGATGAAAATATAAATTTTATATTTTCATCGCAGTGAAAATATAACCTTATATTTTCATCGTTCATGACGTCATATTAGATGATAAATGACGTCATCTTGGAGTAGAAATGACGTCACGTTATAATTTGTGTAAAAAAACACACCAAATAAAACGCAAAACTAAGCATGCAAGAAACAGAATATTCGTCAACTTTGGTGTAAGATGATTTTTATTTCAACTCGTGAACTCAGAAAGTGACATTTTCACTCGTGGCTATGCCACTCGTGAAAATATGTTTTCTGAGCTCACTCGGTGAAATAAATATCGATCTTACACCAAAGTTGACGAATATCCTCTATTTCTTAGTTAGATATGTATCACATGATAACCACATAGGTCATAAGTGACTACAAGAAGTGTGTTTTGCCAAGGTAGTAAATTGCGCATGTAAAACCAAAATGGAGCATGCTAACCCTTTTAATGCTGAACTTGGCGAGATATGGGTTTCTGAGTTGGCGTGCATAAAACCCAAACAAACAAGAGCTCTGCTGGGCGGGGCATTATACGCCCGAGAGCAGTCCTTGCTGTGTTTTATCTCATATGAAGTCCTTGTGACCTTGATAAATGACCCCTGGATATCAGAATAAGTCCCATCCTTAACTGGAGGGCTATCCAAAGCAAAGATTTTGAGAACCTAGGTACAGCCATGGTTGAGTTATCACCGGCGCAAAGTTTTCCTATACAAACTTCCAGTGACCTTGCCCTGGGGCCTCAGAACCATAAGTTCTCACCTTTGACCCAAAGAGTATTGGTACATAAAATTTGGAGATATAAGATAAAGTTGGTTATTGGACAAGGTTTTTCCTCATGATTTCCTTATGACTTCATGGGTGAAAGTTGTGAAAACTGAAAATACTGAAGAAAATGCTGGGGGCCAGGGGGCCGCTAGGACTCCCGGTGGGTCCAGGGCAACGCCTTGGCGGGAGTTCAGGGGGCCGGAGGCCCCCGAAAGCCGACAGTGTAGAAGCAAAATAAAGCAGTAAAATCAAGCATTCATGGAAGCTAGCAGGAACTTTCAGGACTTCTGAGTAAAATATCTATGTATATATATTAAGCATTTTGGTACTTCATGAGTATACTTCATAAGTTCTTAACTTGACCCCCTCATCATTCAAATTACAAATTGTATGGTATATAACTATTTTAATTCTTAAACATGCCATCAAATCATTTAAAGTTAGTGTATAAGACCAAGCTGAATGTACACAGAGAATAATTTCAATCCACTTTGCAAGTGAAATTGATAGATAAGTCTTTTTTGGCAGCAGGTATATCTTCATTGAAGAATGATCTAGTTGCTTTCTGATTGCATGTAAAATATTTTTTCACATACCAATGTCATACTTAATTTGCACTAAGAACAGAACAAGAGCTGTCAGAGACAGCATGTTCGACTTAGTAAGTATTTGTCACAGGAGATGATGTTGATGATAAGGAACATACATATTTTAAAATTTGAAAATATAACCTTAACAAATTTAAAGTTAATAAATAAAAAAAAAAAATAAGTTCTAGCAGCTTCTATTACACTCCTTGTCTGACTTTATATTTTGATGTATCACCAATAACTACTGTTCAATATATTGCTACAAAATTTATATCAATGGCAGCTCTTTTGGCAAACATACCCATGTATTAAATTACATACACATTGGTAATGCCTATGTTGTTACTCAAATCTTGTTTTACATGTTGTCCAGCTGACGAAATGACACCCAAGTTCTAAGACTCACAAGATATAAATTTTGAATGTAAACAAATTTGTCTATTTAATCTATACATATGCTGTTCATACAATATGAACATTCAATTTAAAACTTCCAAGATTACTGTATAAATTTAGAATCAGTTCTGCTAACATCATCATGGACCAAACCTGTTAACTTTGGTGTATAAGTAAAGTCTCAATGTTATTGGGTAAATTATAAAGAGATAGGCTCAACAACATACAACTGCTCAATATAATTAAGTCAAAATGTGTACCAGCATCCCTATAGAACAATTATGGACCAGTCCTGTTGACTTTTTTGGAGTATAAATAAAGTTAAAATATTATTTGTGATTGACTCAACAAAAACAACTACTCGGAGTTCTTAAGTCATCATGAATGAGGATTTTATAGTCAGCACCACTATAAAATAATAATGGACCAAATCTGTTGACTTTTGAGTGCATAAACACAGGCTTGTCATTTGGGCAAATATGCTATAGACTAAACAAGAAAGAACTGCAACATGCTAACATACCTAAGTTATCCAGAAGATTGCAATTAGAATCTGCTCACCCCTTAAACGAAAATGGACTTAACCTTTTGGTGTTATGCAAAATACAGCTTTAATTTAAATGAGACTGTTTGAGTATTTTGGGGTATTAACAGTAGAATGTGAAATCTTCTACCCTGTCTTAATTACCTGTTTGTCATCAGTAGTAGTGTTAACACAGCAGGGGAACATATGACGTCACGTACACAGAGCTGTGTAGAGTTGATGCAGACACTAAGTCTACGTCACTGTTCAACTGAGTCTGATTTTAAATCAATTTAAGGTGTATCATGTGTTAAACTCGGTGTTTAAGTTAAAGTGCATTGCATTTACGTATTCATTTTGTAATTAAATATAAACTAGATAGAACTTCTAGGATTAAAAAGAACAAAGGAACAGAGGCGTGTGTCTTTATCATTGCTTATAACGTATGTTAACATGACTGTTTTGTTACAATTTTAGTTAAGTTATAGTGATAAATGTTGATATTTAGACATCAAATTATTGAATTACTCCATAAAACTTCTTGGTCGAGTGACAAAAAATGGTCTTTGAAAAAATGTTTGTTACCACGATTATTTTTCTGTGGCATTTTATTATTTTGTTTACTCTCAAAATAGAGTAAGTGTTTTTCCCCAAATCGTTTTTTTTTCATTTTCGTCGATTTTTTGGTCGGTCGGAACAACAACAAAAAAAAACTGGTGTTTCTCAATTTTATTTTTTTTTCCATTTTCACGAAATTTACGGTCGCCGGTTTTGTAAACCAATTTATATAAAAGTAGTGGCCTTAATATGTAGTAAACATTCTGCAAATTTACATCAGGGAATCGCTGATTTACAAATATTTTGTGTATTCTAAATGTCTCAGTTCAAGGGTTTGAAATAATTCAATAAAAATCGCAGACATTTCTGAAGAAATCGCCGAGTATTAAGTTGTATAAAATAACCAATTTAAACTGTTTAAAAGTAAACAATTTAAAGACAGTGCTATTTTAAAAGTAGGTGAATGTAAACAAAGGAACATGCCGATCTGCATTTGCCAATATTTGTTTTAATCGATTATTTTCTTTTGATCATTATAATCTAGCGGACAATTAAAAAAACTAGGTCATTCTTGTTTTAAGCATAACTAATTATATAAACAATTAAATCAAACTTAACGCTATGATGACACACTGAGACGTTGCATTAAAGAAATTGCTGTGTAATAAAACATCAAAGAGTGTGAAAAAAGGCGACAGGACACACACCTTAACAATGTCAAACATGAGTAAATTTGTAGCCAAACAAAGGATTAAATTGAATTCAATCGCTGGTTAATAATGAAATATAAAGACGATTTGAGACAAATGGTAAAGTAATAAGACAAGATCTCTATTTTAAATTGACACCTCGTAACCAAATGCCTGCGTCGTATGCAATATAAAAGCCGTATTTAGTGATCTACTGATCACCGAAAAAATGACTTGTAATTCCGTCAAAGTTATTTTTAGCAGCATATATTTGTGTACTGTTGTTAAATTAAATTGAAAAAGTTATGTCAAATGACGCATGCTATTAGATACATTTTAACGTGTCACTGACATTGGTAAATTCCGTATTTCCGTCAAAATTACTTCCCTTTTTCGTGATTACGATCGCCAAACACCGATTTTGACACCCTCACCCCCTACCCCCCCCCCCTCAAATTTCTCAACGGATTTACATGAATTGGAAAAATGGCCTTGGCGGCCGTCGAAAATACGGAATTCCGTCAAAATACGGAAAACTTTCACCCATGTGACTTTGACCTTTGACCCAGGGGCCTAAAACCAAAGGGGCATATGCTAGACATTTAGACTACCCTTAAATAAAATTTGGTGAACACAGGTACAATCATTATTGAGTTATTGTCAGGAAAATTTTCAATATAAAGTAAGTCCCAGTGACTTTGACTTAAGACTCTAGGGTCTCCAAATCAAAAGGGAACATCCGCTACCAAAGAGCTATCAACAAATTACTCCATGACAAATGGGCTGATCCACATAAAATTTGGTTAACCTAGGTACAAACATTGTTTAGTTATTGTCCTGACTATGTTTCTCCATATGATGCGCCTGTGACCTTGACCTTTGACCCAGGGGCCTCAAAACCAATAGGGCAAATCCTTGACACATGGGCTACTTGCACATAAAATTTGGTGAACCTAGGTACATAAGTGGTTCAGGTATTGTCTGGACAAAGTTTTTCCATATAATGCCTCTGTGACCTTGACCTTTGAACACGTAGGTCACATCCTTGACACAAGGGCTACCTTCACATGAAATTTTGTGAACCTAGGTACAGCCGTTGTTGAGTTATTACCCGGACAAGGTTTTCAATATGATGCCCATGTGACCTTGACCTTTGACCCAGGGGCCCCAAAACCAATAAGGCATACCCTTGATACATGGGCTACTCGCAAATAAAATTTGGTGAACCTAGGTACATTGGTGGTTCAGTTATTGACTGGACAAAGTTTTTTCATATGATGCCTCTGTGACCTTGACCTTTGAACCTGGGGCCCCAAAACCAATAGGGAACATCCTTGACACAAAGGCTACCTTCACATAAAATTTTGTGAACCTAGGTTCAGTCGTTGAGGAGTTATTGTCCGGACAAGGTTTTTCAATATGATGCCCCTGTGACCTTGACCTTTAACCCAGGGGCCCCAAAACCAATAGGGCATATCCTTGACACAAGGGCTACCCTCACATAATATTTGGTGAACCTAGGTACATTGGTGGTTCAGTAATTGTCAGGACAAGTTTTTCATTGTTTGCCATTTTGACTTTATTAACATATGGCATATATATGATATATATGAGATATATGAAAGGGGAAGTAATTCAAAGTCGAATGAAAAAAATTGAATTATCTCCACTTTATGCACAACTAGACATCAATGTTTATCATCAGAGGGAGTTTGAAGAAAATTGGCCAAGAAATGAGGGAGGAGTTGTCTGCACAAGGAAGACGGACGGACGGACAGACAGACGGACGAGCGGCGCCATAACATAATACGACCCTTCGGGCGTATAAAAATAGTGCTGAATTTTCACTATGGACTAGCCCGTCTTCAATTTTTTTACCCATCCATTGTAATTACTTGGGATTTTAGAATAAAAATTGGACAATGAGCAGCCAACAGCAGAAGGCCTGGTCTGACAGCACATGTTGTGTCAGCTAACCTGGCTCTTTGCTAGTGACAAAGGCTTTTCTTATTTGGCTCCGGCATAGTTAGTGTTAAATCATGTTAGTGCTCAAAGGTGCAGTGCTCAATAAAGCATTAAGCTCGATAAATTTAGACTTGATGACATATTTTGTGAAAGTAATTTTGATTGGTTCTATGACCAATATATTATTCTTTATTTTTGGAAAACACATGAATGTATAAATAATACTGAATTGCAATAAATCATTGATATCATTTTGGCTGAGTCAAATGTATATACTAGCCTACAAAATTAAGAAAATTAATATTATGAAAGTGGTTTTCCGAATAGATCATTTTAAGAGCAAGCATCATATTTATCTCATTCGCAGAATATTGGTAGCCTAAAAGAAATTTTTTTGTTGCCCGAACTAAAAATGATTGTTCTGGGCAACCGGACACCCACTAATTTCGTAGACTGATATACACATGTTAAACATATGTAATTTATTAGAACAGTAGGCTATTTCAAGCTTTACATTAAATAGACCTATAAAGTTTCACCAAGGAGCCCTGCCATTATAGATCCTGCCTCCATTAAACCCTTAATATAAAAGAGTAATGTAAAAACCCTTAAACTAATTTCAGAAATTTACCTGTTTTTCTTCTTCTTCATCACTACCAGAACTAGAGTGATCATCACCACCTGTTTCCATAGCAACCTGACCATTTACTTTACTAGGTTCAGGCTCTGTTACAACTGGTGTTTGTAGAGCTGCAATTTTAGCTTCCCAGTCAGCCAATTCTTGAGGTTTATCCCATGTTGATTCCATAGTTTTAGAATTGTAATAATATGACCGACCCTCTGTATTCTTGTGCTCAGACCATTCAGCAACCTCAGCTGGTTTAGGAGGCAACTGTAACATGGAATTCATTAATCAAAGTACTTATACTTAAATCTAATAATTATGAATTATAATAAATAGATGATGCATAACAAAAGTCATGTGTTGTAAACATAAATAAAATATGATGCTAAAATCAGAACTTTTCTATTATTAATTATACAGTTCAGTTTCAAATAGGCCTTTTTACACTGTTCAATGGCCATAAATTTAGCTATGTTTTATTGATTAAATCTAAAACCAAGTATGCTTAATAGATAGCAGCCTCAATCCTCTATTACAGGGCACAAAAAACAACACAAAATAAAACTCCATGCAAAATATAGACAAAACCACTATGAAAAATTTGACAATTAAGGGAAAAAAGGCAATTTATTAACTGATAATTTTTTTTAAGTTTTGATCATTTAAACAAGTTAGACATAAATAAGAACTCTTTCTAGCATAAAAAATTCAGGACTAAAACTTCTCAAATGTCAGAGCTAGTCCTATAACCTTCACACATGTATAACAAGTACATAAATAAGACAAAATAATTAACATACCTGACTAGATGGAAGCTTGTGAGCAACAACAGAGTTATCAGGTCCAGTCTGTGGGGGAATCTGTTGTGGTACCGGCTGCTGACCTTGACCTCCAGGTAACGGTCCAGGAAAACCTCCCATTCCTGGGGGAACCATATTAGGAGTGAATCCACCAGGCATACCTGGAAAATTGTTTGGTTGCATGAATGGTGGCTGACCAGGCGTTCCATGTTGTGGGCCACCAATAGGTGCTGGATGCATATCTGAGGGAGTGCTAGCCTGAGCTGTAATCAGAATTTGAACAATATTTTGCCCAAAATCCCAACAACTTAAGCTATCATTCTTTACATCAAATATCACGAAAGTTATAGAACTGATAGAAGAGACATCATGAATTTTCTCTTACACTAGTCTAATTTGTTAATGAGTAATGTCAATTAGTAAAGGGACATTAATCAACTAGCCCACCTATACCAGTTAAGAAATTTAACTAGCCTAAATCGATTTTATTACTCTCTGGTCTCAGGAGATGACTGGAAAAGTGACTGCAAATGATGAGAAATATTTAATCCTAGGCTTATTTAATGAATTACTTTTTGTTTAATGGCTTGAACAGTTAGAACATGCTAGTTCCCATATTAGTTAGGCCAGAATCTCTAAATTTGAATCTAAAAGCAGTACAGGATTACAATCCCTTGGAATACAGTGTTGCATCCAGGATGAACCCAGAGAGGGGGAGATCCCCCACCGATTTAAATTTAAATTTGCGGGATTGAGATTAAAAACAGCGAGATTCGCGTCATCACGCGCCCTGGATGCAACACTGGAATATGTAGATGCCAATCAAGTCATGACTGAACAAAAATTGTTTACATATAAACTTACCTTGAGCCTGAACTGGCTGTGCAGCAGTGGTAGGACCTGCTGTAGTCGATGCAACTTGTTGACTTTGTGCAGCCATTTGTTCAACCTCAGTTTGTGTGATTATTTTAACATTATCAGGTTTTGTCCAAGCTGACTCTCTTGTTTTGGCATTATAATAATATACCTGAAATAAATACCACATAATTTACCAAAGTGGCCCAAATGCAATTCATAATCACTTCATATCAAGAGTTTTGAACAAAATTTTTAGGCTGAAATTTGCCAGTTTACCACATATTTTTTATTTTCTCTTCTAAGTAGCAATATTCCTTGGCCTTGAAATTGTGAACTGTTTTGTTTGATATACTCAATATCTTTAATATCAGGAAAAAACTTGACAAATACAGTGCTTCTATTTATGAAATTCTCTAACAAGAAGACAAAAATATTCTGTTGAAAATATTACTCAGATTCATAGAGATGTTCAATTAAATTTACATGGTGCTGCCATTTAAACTATAGAAATTTAAATAAATTATGATCATACCTTTCCTTCGGCTGTTTTTGTTTCAACCCAGAGTTCTTGTAAACCAGGATCTGGCTGAGCTGGTGGTGGTCCTCCAGCCATTGGTGGAGGCATAAAACCTGGAGGTGGAACACTGAAGTTAGGTGGAGGTACTGATGGTGGCATAGCAGGGCCAGGACCTGGAGGTCTCTGAAATGATACAAAAATTTACAACTTACAAACATTGGTAGAAATATTTGACTTGAGTTCTTTATTTTTAGAACTACAATATCAAGGAAAATATAAAGCAATGTCAAGAAATCAAATCCTACTCGGTTTGTGAACTTTACCAAAGTATAAGTGTAATCCATCGTTATTGCTAGCCACTTCAAATACATGTTCATAGTATTGTCAATTTTTCCAATAGCTCAACTTTACTATGAAGACCATTAGTCAAAACATGAAAGACAAAACTTGCTAAAAATCTAATTTACAGTATATGAAACCTTAAATATTTACCATTCCAGGAGGTGGTCCCATGCCAGGTGGTCCCATTCCAGGAGGTGGTCCCATTCCAGGTGGTGGTGGGCCCATAGGTGGCCCCATTGGTGGACCATGTGGCCCTGGTGGTCCATAATTAGGATCAAATGGTGGTCTTCCTCCAAAGTGAGGTGGTGGAGGTCCTCTGGGACCTGGACCTCTCATTGGTCCTCTCATGCCAGGAGGTGGTCCTCTCATTGGTGGACCTCTGAATCTTGGTGGAGGGCCTCTTCCAAATGGCCTGAAAGAGATATTAATGTTTCAATAAGCAAAAGCGATAGCTGCGATACACTTTGAGTGTGACACCCATGACTTGTATTGCAAATAAAACCTGTCATGAGCTGTTAAAAGTATCATTAGAACATAAATTCCATTCACTTTTCTAGTTGAACATCAGGCCTTAGCTCAACTCAAGTGGAATGTTGTTTAAAACTATGTACATGCCTGTTTCACAGATCAGGGTAATAAAATAAACAACCCTGTACAGTAAAAATAGAAAACCTAGAATCTTCAGACTATAAAGTTAGCTAAATAACATAACATAACATAACATATTCTTTATTTGGCATCAAATATACTATTTATAGCCAATACAATAATAATATTACAAGTACATGCCCTCTGAAGCAGCCACGACAGCTTGATTTCTGATCTATCTACCAATGACATTGGAATCACATTATTAAGTCGGCTTTAAAAGCACTTCAGAGCTTTAGTCCTAAATATAAGACCCTACATAACTATTTTATCATATCGGTGATCGGACGTTCTTCTGTTATGTAGGGCCTTGACGGATTGCTTCAAAAACGCATAGCAACATATTTTTTTCTAAAAGTTAAGGAATGTGGGTCAAATAAGCACCAATCGATAGATAAAAGTTTACTTTTATTCTTGCCATAAAGCAAAAGATAATAATCAGTTTTTTCGCTTACGAACACACTAATAACGTTTCCTGCTATCCAGGGTTGTTGCCGCTCACTGCAATTTTGAACTGAATTCGTGCCGGTAAATAAAGTGTCGCTTTGCTTTAACGAATTTTAGTCTCTCCAGAGTAGTAGTTCTTACTGCAGACTGTTGATAGTTTACACGGAACGGTCCGGATACTAGCTTTTATACTGTGCCCAATATATATACGTTCAAAATCAATTTTTACAAATGATGTGACCCAATTTAAATTCGGATTGCCTTGGCTTTTATTGCACGGTTATTGTGACAAACTGAAAGCACTCGTTAATAAAGGATTTTAAATGGATTATTTGACTGTTTAAGGTTAGAATTTGAAATAATTATACTTCTATCATGTGTATTTTTCGTTTATCTTTCCATTGGTGTATCGTTATATAGCATATTTTTCGAATTCAAACGACTAGAACGTTCAGACCTGAATCGATGTCTGTACACTTAAATTTTTGCTATGCCTTTTTGAAGCAATCCATTAAGACCCTACGTAACAGAAAAATGTCCAAATGATAAAAAAGTTACATAGGGTCTTATATTTAGGACTATTCAGAGCTTGTGTTTTGAATCATGTTATGCTCCCCAACTTTATAATTAAATATTGTTTACTTACTTACTGTAATGCATAAGAAAAAGTAATAAATTTGGAAGGAAAACAGTTGTCAGAGTTTTATTTCACTCACTGACTGAGTCAGGTCAGGAGAAACAAAAAACAAGATTTTTTGGCAAGTTGTCAGGACTTTCGATAGCATGGACAATATTAATAAAGTTGCAATAAGTTAAAATCAAGCACAAAATTGACTCAAATGCGATTTAATTTTGGTAAGCGATGAAATAAACACTATTCATGATCATAAAAACGTTGTGGTTAGCTTCGGCGAAACAATGAGAGTTGTCTACCTTGGCGGCATCCGCATATTGTATCCTCTGGGGCCAGGGCCTCTTGGACCTGGAAATCTGCCTTGTTTATCGTAATCATTATATCCCTGGCCATCACCATACCCACCGCCATAATCGTCTGATCTGTCAGGATGATCAGGTTCATCAAAACGGTCAATGCCTTCCTCGTCCATCGTGCACGCTCTGACTGGCCTCGCTTTCGATTACATGTCACGTGATCGCATGGGACAAGGCTAATGTACGGTATTTATGTCGGTACCATCCCTTGTCGGACTGGGTGACCGGACTGGTGTCGTTTTTTGTAAGAACATTTATTTTGAAAAATTCACGAAGAGAAATGGTATATTAGGATGTGTTACTGATTAGATTTATATGTACTTATTTTGGTGCATAAAATATTGACTAAACTAAAATCAAGTTACACAAAAGTAATATGAAGTAGAATTGATTATCAAGAAATATTGATGCAAAGATGATCATCATGCAAACCGTATCATTAATCAAAGATCTTATGTAGGGTCCTTGCATTAATTCAAGTCTGTATAACACGATATAACATTAACACCATGTTGAAAACTATCTTACAACTGCAAGTCATACAAAATAACTGACATAATTTTAATACACCAATGAACAGGTCAGATAATTGTGCTTTGTTGAACCTCATTTTTCACAACCCGTGTTTTTCACAACTTGTGAAAAACGCGTACGCAATTTTCACAACTTGTGTGAAAAACAAGTTAGCATACAAATTTCATACGAGCACAGAAACGCATTTTTCACAACTTCAAATGTTACAAAAAAGTGTTTTGAAAAATTTGGTTTTTTAACGCATTTTTCACACATGTATTTTTTTTAGTTGCCAGCGGTCAGTAATTAAGTAAATATTTTTTTCATGACGTGTGTTATGGCAATATTACAAACATGAAAACACCATGAAGAGTATTTACATATGAACACCTGACATATTGGGTCTATAGGTCACCAAGTGATTCACATGATGGGTACTTGTATATACCATATAAAGTTAAAAATATGATATAAATATAAAAAATATTAATATAAATATGATATTTAAAGATTTCTTGAACAGAACAGAAGTTCTGTTCTGTTCTATAATAATGGTAAAACCATACAGTCTGTTTTTTGTTGTTGTAAAAGTGACATAATTTTAGCAAACTTTTTTTTAAAAAGAGGAACATGAAACTATGCTATTGATTGAACACCAACGCTCTAGGCTTAGAGGTTTTAGACGAAAACAATATTTGATTTTTATATTGTCCATTATATTTTTTCTGTGAAAAATGAGGTTCAACGTAAAACCTCATTTTCATAAAGCGCGTTTTTCACAACCTGTAAAAAGACAAATTTTGTGAAATATGAGCTCCAACGTTTGTTACAACCCGTTTTGTAATTAAAACCTGAATTGTAATAATTATTACCAAACGGATTATTACGAAAGTAATTGAACATACAAACCCATTTTGTAATAAAACCCAAAATGTAATAAAACGTCTAGTTGTGTTAATTTTATTATAAAATATAGTTAGATACTTTAAATTACTGATAAAGAAAGACAATAATGTTTAAAAAGCAAACACAAAATGTTCAAATAGACAAATTACTTACATTTCGCCTTGTTAATTTGAATATTTCGACAGAAAAACAGAGTGTCATATTTTTTCGCAAAACGAGTTATTACTAAAGTGGTTGAACATACCTACCCGGTAATGATAAATTATTATTTCAATTAAGGTTTTTTGTAACAAAACGAGTTGTAACAAACGAAAAAAAAACGAGCGCAATTTTTACAGGTTTCACAAGTAGTGAAAAACTTGGTTTGTGAAAAATGAGGTTCAACGTTGAACCTCATTTTTCACAGAACGCGTTTTTCACAACCTGTGAAGAACACGTTTGGTAAAAACGAGGTTCAACACGGCAAACTTGCTCAATACTGGAATATATTGCTCGCCTCGAGGTTTTATCGGCACTCTTTCACAGCAATTTTGTTACTCTTTATACAACATATGAATTCCAGTATTGAGCGACGGTAAAAAATCCGACAATGAAATCTTTATCAAATTCTCTGAAATTGACCACTGTGTTACAATTCGCAAAATATAACTCACAATTGACAAATGTTTGCATAAATAAAAAAAAAATGACCTTAAATTTTATGTATCAATTATATAAGCTATACATTTGTAATCATATTTATCTAAGTTTAATATGCATGCATCTTCCCAACATGAAAACTTTTTTACCAATGACATATCTTATCAAATATGTTATACTGTAGAATCTTCATGTTACCATCTATGCATAATGAATAAATATTAGTGTCAGGGCGGATAATGGGTAATGTGCTTTATGCTTCGTGCCCTGAGTGTCGCTGGTTTGAATCCCTCTCATCCGCTTAAACGACTAACGCTCGATGGAAGTTGCTATGGACATAAATGTCACCATGGACCTTTGTGCTGTTGCTAGGGAGGGTAACGATGATGCTAGGCCTAAATTGTTTGTAGGAAGCATTAGAGTAATTACTATGGGCAATGAAACTGTTGCTAAGTGTGCTTGAGCAGCTGCTATGGACCTCGAGGCGGTTGCTTTGGATGCGAAACTTGTTAATATGGACATTATAACAGTACCATGGGACATGTGTGCTCTCTATGTACCTTAGGATGGCTTCTCAATGTGCGAAAGTGGTTGCCTGTACGTATAGGGGGTGGTTAAAGAAGGCACAATACTGGCTTGTTGAAGACCTTAGGGTGGTTGCGACATTTTGCGTCCATGTTGCGATGTTAACCATCTAAATACAATGTAAAATATTTGAAAAAAAAATGAAACATTAATTTTGTTTATCATATTCGTTTTGATATACTATAATATTAACTAATGTTGTGAAAATTGCGTTAGGACTAAAAATCGAAAAATATGTCTAACGTAATTTTCACATTGCTCATTTGTGAAAAACGCGTACGCAATTTTCACAACTTGTGAAAATTACTAACGTGTTTTTCACAAGTTGTGAAAATTGCGTACGCGTTTTTCACAACTTGTGAAAAACACGGGTTGTGAAAAATGAGGTTCAACAAAGCTACACATAACACTGACGGCAATCTGCATAAATTTGTAGGTGATATAGAGGATAAAATATGAATTATTTTTATTTTGAATCGCAAACGCATCACCATTTTGGGATGCATAAAATACTGTTTTAACTATCGAAAAGGACATTCGAGAGATTCCTTGGGAGGATTAACATTGAGGAAATCGACGGCCTCTTAAATAATGTTCTATCTTTTTTTCACAGAAATTTTACACTTTTTTAATTTGAACCTCTAAAAAAAGTTAAAGCAAGGTTTTTGAAGTACTTTTAGTATCACTATTCAGCCGACTCTTGACATTAACTTCCCCGATCATCCAGTCACACACCAATTGTTAACATACCTCTAAAGTTTCCTTAAAACGACTAACAAGCTTGCATGCATCGTCGGTAACCCACGGTACTCATACATTATGAATATTATCGTTGACGTAATACCCTGGGTTACCGAGGATGGCTTGCATGTTGAATATTCTATACGGAAGTAATGTACTAACGTTTTACGGATAGTTTGTTAAAACATCCCAAGATAATGAATGTCATATTTTCTCGTAAATATGAGTATATAACATTCTACAGTACCCACCGAAAGTTTGGAGACAAAAGAAATTTACTACAATTCTTGAATCTGGATGATTATTTTTTGCTGAATCATTATTTTTGATATATTTAAGTATGGTTTGTTATAAAATGAGAACAAATTTCATGAATGCAATACATTTATAAAGTTCAGCATCTGACTACCTAAAGTCTCCAAAATTATGTTTATTGTAATCATTTTTCAAAGCATAGTTTATTTGCTATTTATTAAGTCTCAGTTATAATTGTAATAATGACCAAAAAATAATGCAAAACTACAAAGCATTTAAAAATAAACAGTTATCAATTTTTAGATAAAAGTTATTCAATTGGCCTACAATCTGAAAATGTCTCCAAACTTTTGGTGGGTATTGTATGTAATTTGATACACGGAAAATTCCTTCAGGGCAATGAAATGACAGATCAATTATATCAATTAGAAATATGTATCTAATGATTAACAAGGACTAATTTAATATTTAAGAAATAACTTACAGTTGTCTATATTTTGTTGTCTAATAAAATATAGGCACGAGTTGTGATGCGCGTATGATTTAATAAGCGCATCAAACGAGTGCCTATATTTTACTAGACAACAAAATATAGACAACTGTAAGTTATTTCGATTCTAACATCGTAAAATACATCCGTAGAAAAGATATATTTATAGAACTATTTTTAACTGTCAGAAACGCCATGCTGTTGAAATCCACCCCAGTGCAAAGGCCGAAAATAGCATTTATTTACACAATTCTCACAGATAGGTGTTTCTTATTCCGAACAAAAAATATTAAAATCTTAATTATAGAATAGAAACCAAATTGTAAAAGTCAACCCTTATAAACTCGGGCGCCATTTTCGGCTTTGCGCATTTAACGTGGGGAGTAAAATTTCAACAGCCGTCACGAGCTATATTTTGTTGAATAATAAAGCATAAATGACGTCACATTAAATAGAGAGTGAAAACGCACGTGCCTATGTTAGAATTATTAACAAGACATACACTGGGATCCAAAAGTTTTTTTACACATTTATTTTCTCATACTTTCTCTAAAAACTTGAATATTTGTAGAGAGTTCAATAAGCATAAGATAAAAGCCATTTTTCAACAAAAACTATATTTTTACAAAAGGTAAATATGAATGAACATATTTGAAGGTTCATATAAAAATGTATTTTATTAGTGAAACTTACTACAAGATATGAAGTATATCTATGTATATTCTAAAACATCAAAATTTAACATGTGTAAACAAACTTTTGGACCCCAGTGTATTTCCGTACTGTTTTCTACTTCATGGAAGTTTTTAGAAATTATGGAGCCTTTTGGGTAAAAATTTCGCTACACTCGGTACACCTCGGCCATTCGCTACGAATTCATTCTTGAAAGGTCTAGGTGCTCCGAATGGGTATCGCTACTAAGCACCACAAAGCGGTTTCCTATTTATCGGTTTGGTATAATGTAGCGCACAGGCACCGTCTGGAGTCCATAACTTATGATAATAATATAACGTTTTCCTTTATGGTCCATCATATACATGTACAATACGTTTAATATGATATTATACTGAACGATTTTTTACAGTAATAATGAAAGAACAGTTGCAACTCTAAGTCGGAGTACGTGATTTGTATTTAATTACGTGAATCTCGATTTTTGGCTTTTTGAAATGACTCTAATCAATATTTGAATAACTACATGTAATTTGTTTGCTAGTTAATATAACTTTAGAAACAGATTGATCTATGAATTTCTACGCCCCATTTATTTCCGCCAAAACTTCGATAATTGCATAATTATTATATTATATTATATGTATTGAATCAACCATCTATGTAATTGTAACTATTCTCAACATTTTTAATGATGAATAATATAATTGCCTCGAGTCACAGTCATTGCTTGATTGAATGTTGTATAAATGTATGTCAAAATTTATACTGACTAGTATGTACATTGAAAGCCAGGGGCGTAGCTTGGACCTTAAAATATGCATCACTATTACTTTTATAAAACTTACAGTTTAGTTTAAACATATTTTATTGCCCGTAAATACATTTTTCAATTACATAATTACAACAAATATAATTATAACACATAACTAAATGTATATACGGCAATCGGGTTGAGCCACAAGTTCTACAACTTGTCCGATAAAACTTACAAGTGAGAGATAAATGTGTTAGGGTGACCTCCCCCAAGAAAATTGGGAAAAGTAACTTTAAAACGCGCTTTTCTCTGCAATTACTGATGTAATAGGGGGAGACATGGGGTCCTCACCCAGAATAGTTAAAAAGGTTATCTCGAAAACGTATTTTCTGTGCTATTCTGTAAAAGTTTCCTCACTCAATATTAAACACGAGAATAAACATTTTAACTAAATAGCAATTTGTAAGATATTTTACTACAATTAACTCCGACCTATCCTTATGGCTTCATTTTCAATGCCTTTTTCGAAGAATACCTTTTTTACTTCAATTTTTTATTTTTCTCCCCACTCTTACACAAGTGAACACGTGAGTAAGCCGAGCTACGCCGCTGTAAGCATAGTTTTATGAATACCCGATATATGATGTAGCGACCAAATATTCATACTTTACAGATGACATATTTGCGAATGTATTAATTAGCCTGTCATATTAATTACGGTTATAGAAAATAAAATTACGAAGCGACAATAAGTTCATTATTAAACCTTTTCCTATGTTTGCTCAACGGGTATTTTAATGGGGACTTTACAGAGCTCAGTTTGTTCGAGTTTACATATGTGAGACTATTGAACTAAAGTTGACGAATCGATTTTAATAGCAAACCTTTTACAAAGCAGTTTTATATGTTAAACAGAAAACGGACTATTTGTGTTTGAACATGAACCAATACATACATTGAGTGTCCACGATTTGTCATTATAAGTGTGTTTTATACGTTTGTACACACATTTTTATACCTAGTCTAAGAAAACAAACTTTTAAAGTATTGTGTGAGATTTTTAGCTAGTTGTGAAAAAGAGGGATACATTTGATCCACTATATTCGAGGTAAATATGAATTTCACACATATTATTTACATTCTTTTTCGATATTCTTTTATTTTACGACGATATAATATTCACATTTTATTTATGGGTCAGTGCAACACTACAGGTCGTATTCTAGGTCATGCGTGTTTTTGTACTTTAAACAATGGACTTGCCAACTAAATAGGTGAACAAGCTAATGCATGAACAGCATTTTACTGATTTAAACGGACCATTTTTTATTTTTAACATTTATTTTAAATAGTGTGTACGCACATTGTAAATTTTATATAATGATATGTTTATAAAATTAGTGTAAACTTATTAAACTATAAAATTTTAAAAATAATTCACCCCTAAATATTGGTGCGTAATGAAACTGGCTATGTTTATATACGCAATGTTTACGTGGACGACCTGTAGTCTTAGTATTTTACATGTAAAGTATTTATTATACATGTAAACTAAGAAGGACGTCGACTAGTTTTGCGTAGACCCTTCGATAATTTCATTGTTTGAAGTATGACTTTAATAGAGACATTCAAAGTAAAAAGGTAAACATAACTATGTTATATCTCAATAGTAAAATATTTGAGGATCACATTTGTTGTGAAATAAACTATTAAGTATTAAGCATAATAGCTTATGTGACAAAGACTGTGTTCAATCACGACGTACGATATGTCAAACCGAGCGTACCGTATCGTAACGGTTCTAGTTGAATAGACTGTAAGTCTCTACTATTTGCTATCACTTGATTGACTAATTCGGGAGATAGAGTGCAAGTATGTAAATAATGTCATTTAAATTGGTACAAAACTTAACGATACAATATTAGCCTATGAGCCAAGGGTCATTTATCCAAAATTGAATTTTGTGGCAAACATTTTGCCGTTATATTCTGTCAACGTGTGTTCAAACATTTTATTTAGTAATAGTCAAATTGTACGCTTATAGCAGTGAAAATTATATAATATAATTATTTTAGGGCTTTTATTAAAAAAATCATGTTTGTTTCAAAATAAACATCTTTAAGATACATATTAGTTTTGTGTAAAATTGCCGACCATATTGGACGCCTTCTTGAATTCTAAAGCATTGTGAAAAGTGGAAGTTTGTAAGATTTGAACTTTCTCACATGGTGGATCTTTAACTAGCTCTGGTGTTAATTTCAAATTTGCACAAAAATTTGATTGACCATTGAATTTCAGGTTTTACGTGACGTGTTGAACGTAGCATGGCTGATGGGTGCCATTGACCATAGGCGACCAGCAAAGTTAGTCCGAGTCAAAAACACTCTACATGTACATGGTACTTAGATACATGTTTACATTTTGTTTTCACTCGAAACTGTGCTGACCTCCTATGCCAGTGACACTATAAACTTGATCTCCGCTCGCTGTACGGTCTATCTCTGTGTTAAACAGTAGCTAGTCTGGATTACCTGCACCTTATCAATATCGTTAATGGATCAGGCAAAGCGTAATAATGGCGGCTCTCACACAGGGCACCTTCAGGTTACAAAATTTTCTTTTATTTTGCATGAAAACATTCTGACGATGATCAATTTAATAGGTGTTTGGTACTTTATTGGTCATTTGAAGTCGATTCCTTTGATTTAAGCCTATATAGTGAGAAATGTTAATTTGAAAATAGAATTATCCGATATCTTGTACAATTCATCGGGCGCCGCCATTATTCTGCTTCACCTGACGTTCTTTTACCTATTAAAGTAAGACTTGGAACCAGACTCAGCTACACAGAGTCATGGATCTGGTTAACGACACAATGTAAAACATGTAAATAAATCATGAAGTTTTAAAAGCC
Source organism: Mactra quadrangularis (assembly GCA_025267735.1). Taxonomy (NCBI): domain Eukaryota; kingdom Metazoa; phylum Mollusca; class Bivalvia; order Venerida; family Mactridae; genus Mactra; species Mactra quadrangularis. The sequence goes on from CM046298.1 coordinate 13,800,382, forward strand.
TTCTCAAGCATGACACTTGGAATAACTTAATCAATTATTTATCTAACTAATTACCATTAGACTTACGTGTTTCAGGCTGATAAGAACCTGTAACGTTAACTTACAATCCAATGGGCACAAGTATGATAAATTTGAGTCTAACCGTAGGCGAACGGCATGGCACCGAGTCAAAACATAACAACCCGCCTGGCTAGCTCAGTTGGTAGCACGCAAGTCTACTGATCGAGAGGTCGTTGGTTCGATTCCCGGGCGGGGCATACTTTCGTGGAGCTTGGTCATGAAATTATTTCTACGGCCATTCTCCCTCCTACCAATGATTTTTAATTATGTAGGGCAGTTGTCAGTCACTGACGAAAGTATGCGCTTATAGTGGGGTCGATAACTGCAACAATCTTTCACTTGGTGATACAAGCACCAAATTTGGCACAGATAACCAGCATGGTCTACCATTTACAAAAAGCACGATTTCCACTTCGAAATTCAAGATAGCCGTCGTTTATGCGCATGCGCCTGGGAATCAGTATCCCAAAGCGATTAAACTTCTTTTTGTCGTTTTAAATGTAATATAGGATGGTATATTATAGTGTTTTTGCATACTACAAATGTTAAACACGTTAAGACATCGATTTATATCATGTGATATAATTCCAAGGTCAAGGTCAAGGTCATGGTAAAGGTAACATACAAGAGAAAGTTGTTTCAAACTTTTTGAATCATTTTAATGATCATGTAGGGTTTAAGATGCAATTAGAAAAAAGGTATTAATCAAATTAAGTTGATACAATCTTCGGCAAATATGAGGGCATAATTGACATTTACCGTGACCTTGACCTTGATCCAAGGAGGGTTTTAATACCCCGTAGTACTAATTAGATAATCAATCAATTAGTTTATTTGAGACTATTATTTTGACAATGAAATATGAATACATGTTCAAATATTGGATTGCCTTCATCAAATGTTTACTATGTTTATGCTTAATGTTGTCCACATGTTGTGTAGGTCAAAGGTCAATTCAAATATAAGGTATATGCATAAAGTAATTTTATCAGACATTTAACACAATTTACAAAAATGATGCAAGGATTCTTATGATCATTGATAAAAACTAAAGTTTCAACAATAATGCGTGATGCACACATGTCTAGAAGTCAACAATTCAGGTCAATGTCGTATAGATAGTTCAAATAATGTTGTGATACTTATATGAATGCAAACAATACATGGTTGTCTGTGTGATGATCATTATTTGCACATGCAAGCACATAAACGTGTTCATTTAAAACTGACTCGATAGCATTTGCATCGCTCATGACATCCCCTCTTGTCACCACATTTGGTTAACTGATGACAACTTTTTGGCAATTGGTAAAAGGTTGGCCAATAGCTCTTACCATTCGCTTTTGTTTTACCAGAGCCAGTCGACTGGATTTTGACCTTGATAACCATCAATTGACCCAAAATACATGCAGCGTGGAAGACAGAACCGTTGACATGTTGATAGAGACGCCCTTGTGTGTGGAATTGCACCATAAGATGATATCTGCTGTTGGGCAGACAAGTCAATCTAACGTCGCAACATTGTCTAAAGACTGTTCTAATTGCACATAATTATGACAAATATGTGGAGTGTTTTGAAATCTTGATACTGTTTGGTAAATATTGACGTAGCTTTTTCAAAGACTGACATAAATGACTACCAGTAAAGTCGTAAAAGAACAAAATTCTATAATATTTTTCAGAGCCGTCATTTTTTGTATTGGTAACCTCCTTATTAACTACCCCAGACCAAACTTAATCCAATATTTATCAAATCTGCACATTTTTAGTGATACAAACACGTTTATTTCATCATCATCAGTCACACATGCTATATTATAACAGATTTTGCCGTTGCTTTATAGTATAAAGTGGCTTGAATCTTATCCTTCCTGATTACAAGTATTCATTTATTGTAAAACTTATGGATGCATTGATAGTGAAATCTCACATTTTGTCACAACAACAACATGACAAAACACACGGTTAGTATTTTATCAGATCAGAACCCTAAGTAGTTCGCTCTTGTTGTCACTATCACGTGCAACTTTTTGCCAATTGGTGGTAACTTTGGTTTAATTGTTACTCTATGGCGCTCTCTTTTGCATCTAATTGACACTCGCAAACATCAAAAACTAATGTGTACGTCCTTATATATTTGATTCATACGCATGCACCTATGTAATCAAATCTTTAACAGCATATTATCCAAAGGCCCTTAATGTTTTCTAAGAATAAGAATGTACGGGCAAGAATCCATAAATAAAAATTGCATCGGAAATAGGTTGATTGTCATGTATTATGATCGTAGTCTGAAAAGTATTTCTGACCTGTATAGAGTTTGCTGTTTGTGTGGCTACAATAACTATTCTATTAGACTGCTCGTTTTCTAGCATGTTCAATTTTGCAAATTGTAATCATTTGATGAAGGAAAATTCGTAATACTTTGCACTATTGCATTACGAAGATTCATTAACACCAGCTCTATCGTCTAACAAAGATGGGTTGAACCTAAAACAATATGAATTGTCCCATGAAGGGGTGATAGATTTTGAGTTAATATAGAATATTCATTTGGGCTACTAACAATTGGGAGGGAGACTTGAACTTTGTATGTGTCTGATAGAGACAGCAGCACTTCTCCAAATCGGTTTTTATAGAAATACTTGATGGATTTTGTAGACATTTTCTGCTTTATAGTGAATCTTTTTACTGCTTTACCGTAATAGCACATTGAGATAATGTGATACAACTATCGATATACAAATGTATGTTTTTAAATATCTTGGCCACACATTTACAGAAGAAGGAAATCGGTTGAGTACTGACTAAAATAGATATGTAGCTACTGAGATATGTAGTACTTTTTGAATATGTTAAAAAGTAGTTTTGATTCAAACCGTAGTCATGGATGATAACGGATTAATTTCTGAATTGTACTAATTGATACGAACGCCACTGAATAGTAGTCCGGGGTCATCATTCCTCAATGTCACAAATGTGTGTAAATGGAAAAAGTATCCTACATCTAACCCAATAATTCATTCAGTATTATTTGAATTCCGTGTGAGCTGTACACTATTGTGGTAAGCCCTGTTAACATTGGCTCCTTTACGTCGACTAACGACAGTTATATAATATAAAAAGGGGTTGTTAAGGTATCATTTGGGACACTTAAATATAGTTTGGAGAAAACTATTTTAGTTTAACGGCACGCAAACAAAGAAAGATGTCCTGTGCCAATACAGCAGTATGCATACTATAAACTAACACTGATCTACATGCTGAGTATCACAGCACAGGCGATCATATAAGTATTGTTTTCGATCCGATACCGTGCCGAATGCCAATGTTTAACTGTGGTGATGTCACCAGATGCATTGGTTTTACTTCGAGATATATTCTTATGAATAAGAAATGTTCTAAATCAATTAAATGCAATGAATTTCATCCGAGAATAGGCGTTAGTGATAAAATTATTTGGCGTCTTATAATGGCCGCCATTTTGAATTGACAGCCATTAAATGGATTTTTTTAAGGAATTTAACAGAATTGTTTATTAGTCATAAAATATTGAAATTAATTTGATAAATACGTTAATAAAAATGATTAAAAAATACTATTTACGATGAGCAGGACAAAAATCCCTATAATCGGCGGCCATCTTGAAAAAATGGCGGCCATCTTGAATTTGGAGGTGGAAATCGTGCTTTTTGTAAACTACACACTATATTCAACAACTGTACCAAATTTGGTGCTTGTATCACAAAGTGAAAGATTGTCGTGAAAAATGACACTTATCGACCCCACTATTAGTAGTTGGTTAACACTAACAGCTAAATCCAGAGATTTAGCCTTTCTAGGAGGAGTGAGTAGGTTGACTGACCGCCGTTATATGACCTAAACAATGTGTTGCTACGGCGTTAAACCCAACAAAAACAAAACAAATCAAAACATAACATATACAATGACTGATATATGATAGTGTTTTTGATTCGGAAACGTGCCAATCGTCTTTGACTCTATTATGTTTGAACTAGCATGATTATATTTTTGGAGGCATAATTCACATATATGATATTAACAGTATATATATATATATAAGTCATGGACAAAGGTCTAGGAAAGCAAAATAAGGTGCGCTGTTTGTCGTAAAACAATCTGATTAAAACCCGATCTACAATTTTACCGCTCGCATACTCGCTAATGTAGATCTGGCCTTTTCCAAACGAAGGTCACGTTCAGGTGACCTTTTCTCATCATAATATTCATGACGAAATTGTAATGATACGTAACTTGTTTACATCGTCTACGTCACGGAATTTGAAATGAGCCGTCCAATCGCAGCCTGTGAATATTACCGCGGTTAAATTAGCAAGCAAAACTTGGTCTAAAAATAGAAATTACGAAATCAAAATGTGATTAATAGTGTTTTCGTCTAGATGAAAGCTACGCATTGATTGGTCGACACAAAGTTCATCTCGACGTGACCTTAAAGGGAAAAAGTACAGATCCAGTACGACCGTGGTCTACTGGATATGTGTTTACGCAGATTGGTCGTAAAATAACCCAAGTTGTGTTCACACGGCGTTAAACTCAGTATATCGACGCAAGAATCAAAATCTACATTATAATAGCATGACTGTCATATACTTTCTTGGTTCATGCAATACTTATTACAGTACACCTTCGAGTGTTTCCGTATCCATCAATATGTATATTTATAAGTATGATAACAGAGGTGATCGAAATGCCACGTATATTAAATTGACTGCTCGGGTACTTCCGTATTCTTCGTAAATTATGTATATTTTGTAAGCATGTTAACGGAGGTGATCGAAATATTCATCGTCGGCAACCACAGTATACTTTCTTCCGTTACGTGTACTCTATACGTACCTTGGACAATTTCACTGACGAAATCTCATTTTCATGAATATGCACGAGGCAGGGGAGACCAATCTTCGTCCAATAAAATCGCGTGTTACAATTAAATACTCTTCAATAACAATAACGTCATGTACTGGGATTTTCTTCACCCGATTTAAAAATATCACTCATGGAGGCCACCATTTTGATTGGTAAACCAAACCTAAGATATAAAACGTAATTTCATTGGCTAGTTTTCCGCAGTAGTTTCCTTGCGGAACCAATGAAACTGACTCATTAATTTTTCATGAATATGAGATTTTACTAACCAAATGGCACACAATACATAACGCAGTATAGCGGAGTAATGTATCATGGGATAACCGACGATGCGAAATATCACGAATATTATATTTACTACTCGGGTACTTCCGTAATCTTCGTAAATTGTAAAGCTTAGTAAGCATAATAACCGAGACGACCGGAATGTAACGAATACTGACATGCCTATTTTGATTTTTTGATAAACCGATATTTTGGTAATGAGACATTTGAAGCTAACAGGGTTCCGTTGTAAACCGATATTTTGGTAATGTGAATTTTTAACCCAAACAGCCCTCCATAGTACTATAGTGCGAACAAAAAAACAAAACACTGTTTATAATAAAAATACAATGAACTAATCCACGACGAGGGATGCCCAGGATGACTTTAAAATAAACAATTATGAATTGTTTTTCTTGTGTCTTAGTTGTTGGAGTAATGGAAAGCGTTCTACCATTACAAGCATGATTTACCAAGTGGTGGTGATTTATCAACCATGCTAATTTTGTTAAAATGAATTACACAAATTTTATTCAATTACTGCCTACCCCTGAAATGAAATGTCTCATTTTTAATGTTTACCAAAACACGTTTTGTTTTTTTGTACGCACTATAGTAGATCCATATTTTGCAATATGACTACGATCGTATAAGCTTAAAAGTACATAAAATGTAGTGAATATAAAGTTGGGTATAAAATGGAATTCCGGGTATTAATTTAATAGATCTAACCTTGATTTATCGTTTATTTTTTGGTATACATGTACATGTATATACATGTGTACGTTACTTCTATTTATACAGCGTGGATTAAACTAAAGTTGCGTAAATAGAGCATAAAATCATAAATTATTAAAGTTTAAAATTCTCTTCTTATAAAAGTGAAGTAAAGTAGGATTATAAGGCGATTGAAAAATGGACTAAACTGAGAAAAACAATTTAAAACCATTCATATCACAGACTGCACAGCTATATAGTATACTAACTTTCTTACTTCAAATACATGCATGACTTCACACATGCAGGGACGTTTATAGTTTATTGAAACTACCATGTATGTTTTTTACAAATGATTTGTGAGTTTTTTGTGCAAATATAGATTTAAATGATATACAATATTATGTTAAATGTTTAATTTACTGAAGGGTATATACATATTTAGAGGTACATATTTAATGTAAATTATATACACGCGATTTTGTGATTGAATACTATACTAATGGACAAAAGTCTTGTCCGGTATGGTTTTCCATAATATCTTTTCAACACGTGAAGTTACGATCTTGAAATTTGGCCTACTTTATATCGCCTGTTTTTCAAACCGGTTTCTAAATTTTGACTGTCGTCCTTGCTCTAACAAAGGAGATACACTTCCGGCCACGTTTTTCACGTGCTCTCTCGTGTATACAGTGTTGCGCCTAGTTTGATAAAATGATTTACCTTATTCTCTTGTGTAACGATATCCCAATCGGAAGACATCAGAATATTTTAATAAAATATTGAATTTTATTCTTAAATGAAGCTTTCAAATGAGCAGCGTGCGCGCGCGCTATAGGCCAACTTGAGACTGATGCAACTGCTGCACATGTAGCCCGTCAATTCGGGGTTAATGAGAAAACCATTAGTCGGTTACGTACAAAATTCGCAACGCAAGGCTCCGTGGCAGATTTTCACGTTCCGGACGGCCGCGCGAAACGACGTTACGTCAGGACAGGCATATTCAGCTTACCCACTTACGTAATCGTTTTGCCGCCCCAAATGACAAGGCACGAAACACAGCTGGTCGTCATCGGCCTTGCATTAGTGCCAAAACGGTACGGCGACGTCTCAAGGCAGCCGGGTTATGTTGCCGACGGCCATATCGTGGAGTTAATATTAACTCCCAATCACAGGCGTCTACAGGTAGCATGGGCGTTACGTCATCAAAGGTGGCGCTTAAAATCAATGGCAAAACATTCTGTTTACGGATGATTGTAAATTTAACATTGATTCAGGTGACCGACGTCTATCGACGCCCTGGTGAGAGGTTAACGGACGCCTGTGTCATTGAAAATGACCGCTGGGGTGGGCCGAGCGTCATTGTTTAGGCAGGGTTTACACATCATCATAAAACCCAACTTGTATTCCTTGAATATGGTCGAGGACGTGGTCGTGGCTGAACGTTACGTAGACCAAGTGTTGCAACCGATTGTGTTGCCCTTCCTTATACCCCATCCAGGCACAGTCCTGCAGCAGGACAACAACCGGCCCCATGTTGCAAGGTTCACTCAAAACTTCCTGTTGGCCAACAATGTCCAAACATTGCCATGGCCGGCATTATCGCCTGACATGAACCCAATCGAACACGTTTGGGACTACATGAAACGGAAGATTAGGGCTCGGAACGTGTACAACGTGCATCAATTACGTGACGCTATTGTTCAAGAATGGGGCCAAATTCCGGCTAGATTCCTTCGCAAACTTGTAGCATCGATGCGTAAAAGGATCACTGAACTCATTCGGGTTAATGGGGGTCACACACACTATTGAAAAAAATGTTTCGATTAAAAACTGCGTCGATGCAATCATTTGTTACTTGCAAACCCTCAATGTCAATTTTCAACACATTACTGTACCGACAGAACTGGCTCAAATTTCACAATTCTTTTTTTATTCAATGCATAATAACATTCTCTTTCTAACGATACCAAATTTATGAGTGGGCAATAACAAACAAAAGAGATATTATGGTTTTTGAAGACCGGACAAGACTTTTGTCCATTAGTATATATAGGAAACATTAGGTAAGGTAAAAATTTCTTTATTTGCATGTTAGGTACGCTTGTTTTTTTATACATGTACTGGGTTTAGAGCCGTGTCAACACAATTTTTAGATTATTTTACGACGTTTAGCGCACTAACCTAGCTTTCCTAGACTCTCATCTATAACCAGTACTCACCTATCCTTCCACATGACCGGAAACTTCTCCATATACCATATTAATGGAGGAAAATTGACATTACCGTACATATGAAGAGTATAACCTCACCAGTAGCGATTCGAACCCGTACCCCCTTCAGGTTACTAGATTCGAAATCCAGGTGCGCTACCAACTGTGCTACCGACTCGGGTTCTGCTTGTTTTACTGTGTTTAAATGCAATTGATTTGGAGCTCAAGTTGATGGGATTTCCAGTAAAAAAATTGTTTGTGCCGCATGTATCCTTGCACAACAAAGTTGATATCAAATTGTATGTGCTCAAAACAATAGGATCTAATCTGAATTGCGTGTCTTTCAGCAATAATGATTGAAATGACTTTGTTCCACACTGATGCTCCTGGTAAGAACAAACCTTTCGTTTGTAAAACATAAATTCGAGTTCCGAATATGACCTTTTAATTTTATTAAAATAGAATAATTTAAATAACATATTGTACCGTTTGATTGAAAATGAGAATTGTCTTATAGAGACAGTAGCTTAAGGTTATATCTATACAGCGGTTTAAAACATGGGCGCTCTTTGTTTAAGCCTAGAAGATTGTGATAGGTGGATCAGGTTCGTGTCGTGTCGAACTATACATATCATAAAATGTTCATGTTTGAAACCATATTTGAAACCGTATAAAACAGTATTGCATTAAACGTTTGACCTGAACTGAAGTAGAACAGCAGTAAAGTCTAAAGAGTGAGGAACATCCTTAAGATTTATTGGACATATCAGTAAATATATTAAAAGAAACAAGCCCCCAGTCAATAACTACACAGTAACGGTCTCATATTGGTTGCTTTATTAAAACGTAAACAGAATACTGATGTACAAGAGAATATTAAAATGTAATATAACACTATAAAAACCTACAATTTAGGCAACCTAATATTTGTGTTTGATATTACCATTGTATGATAAAAGACAATCCTTCTTCACGTTTGGAAGTTGTCCGTCTGTGACGAGGGTAAGCGCTTAGTATATAGCTTGAGAAAATTGACCTGAAAAAAAAAACCAACAAAAACAATTGACCAATTCGTGTGCGACCTTTTTATTTGAATAACAATACATCTCCTCACAAATATAATCACATTTTGTTAACACATTGTTTGTGGGATAAAATTGTAAACTTAAAACCTTTATTAAATATGCTTATAGGTAAAGTCAATGAAAGGTCCATCTCTTTATCATTTGCATTCTCTAAAGCGTGTCTCAGGACACTTTGCTACAATAGCGCATAGGCGGATCTAGCGGGAGGGGGGGGGTGTTTCAGGGGGTCCGGACCCCCCATGGAATTTCCAAAATGTACCTGTCCATTAGAGTATTTATTGACTATGAATCATTTTTAAGTAGCACGAAGCTATTTTTCTTGGTGCTTAACATAGATTTAATGGTCGTGTAGTTTTTATTATTAATGTGTTCCATTATTCTCCAAAATGTGTATAATGTGGTTGTGATTCGAGAGTGTGAACCCCCCAGAGAAAAAGTTCGCCCCCCCCCTTAGAAAAAATCCTGGATCCGCCCCTGATAGTGCTAGGTTAAAAGCTAAGTTTCATAGATCTTTGTCTGTCCATTGACTATGAGAGAAGATCGTCTGACCCCCGGTGATATGACTGAAAATATGTCGAAAAGCGGCTTAAATCACCATAGAATTAGTTATGTAAATTAACATATTTTTAGCATCAAACATGACTTATCACGTGACAAAATCCTGGTCACGTGATCAACTCCAAGAATACATATGTTCAAAGTACTCGTCATCTATGAGAAATATTGATAAGAATTATGTTTTTTATACTTGCAGGTTATGTTGACGATGATAAGATGAACAACACAAGCCCTTCATTGGATACCATCTTGGACATTTTCAACACCATGTTTCTCCTTCGCCTTTTTCAAAATGGATTAATTTTCACTTTCCTAGTGGCTGGATTTCTTTCAATTGTCCACATATTTCGATACCGGAAACGACTATGTGATAATGCAATCACTGTGCTAGTTATACTGGTGTCAGGATTCACTAACATGCTCATGCTGGCATATCTGACGCACTTGTCCGAGCAGACGTCGTTTCTCTTCTTGACACGCGGAAGCACCCCGCAATGTTATGACTTTAGTCTACCAGCGACATTAGCAAACACTGTCGTACTGTTAGCGGTATTGAGAAGTGTTATAACTCAAAATGTACGTCCGGTTGAATCTGCAAGAGTTGTTTGGTACCTGATGGCCGGGTGTATCACCATTGGACTTTTCTTGGTTTATTTCATAAAATTTACAAGTTCAACTACAGTGTACGATGACAGATTTTTAACTATAGGAAATATTAACAACGCTCATATAGACGTGTTCTGGTCAGTGTGTCCTAATAATATAAGTGAAAGTGGTGACCGTCTATGGGCAGAGTATGGACTTATATATTTTCCTATGATTGTTGCTGTATTGTTTTCATCAATAAACGAACGTGAAGGTAAGGCAATTCACAATCTCAATATAGGTAGACTACTTAATGCTCAATTACATTTACACTACCGTAGATTTGATGTTGACCGCCCGGCTTGCTCAGTCAGTAAGCACGCAAGTCTACTGATAGAGAGGTCTTGGTTCAAGTCATGGGCGGGGCATTCTTTCATCGAGCTTGGTCATGGAATAATTTCCACGGCCATTCTCCCTCCTACCACTGATTCATAATACTGAGTGCCAATTGTCAGTAGATGACGGAAGTACAGGCTCAGTAACTGGGTAACAGCTAAATCCAGAGATTTAGCATTTCCAGGAACGACGAGTAGGTTGACTGACTGCCGTGATATGACATTGTTTGTTTACTGGTCAATTCACGTGACTCGTGATGTAACAATCTACCCTTGTAAAGATAGACGTTCAAATTGACGTCACATAGTTATATTTGTTAACAGATCGATATCTGGTTCCACATGTTTACCATTCATCGCGGCATACTGCCTTAATATGGCAAAGTTATGATATTGATTAGAGATGCACTTTTAAAATCAATCAAAGGACCATGCTCACGTATACCAAGTTTCAAGTTATTCTGGCTTTAGGAGACAAAGTTTTGTACCGGAAAAAGAAGCCGCCCGTCAGTCCATGTAGACAGACGAACGTCATGATCATGAGTGATCTCATAAATCGGGTGTATAGAATTGGTCGAGTATATTACAGTTACTTCCCTTGTCAATAATAAACGATGGACCATTCGGAAAAAACATTCAAGTGATTTCGTATACTGCCTATCTGATCGGGTGATTTCGTAAACTGACGATCGGTATGTAGCGTAGTCGAGGGATTCTGAATGCGGTTAGAAATGAGTTCAAAATATCAAAGATGAACCATAAATTCCGAGTAATAAATATTCAGCCCTACGATAAATACTTACGGAGCCCCTAAAAGGACATTTTGAAATACTTTTTTATTTTCACAACTATTTCGTTTAAACGTAATAATTATTTCGTTTTAACGAAATATTATTTCGTTTATTCGAAATATTATTTCGATTAAACGAAATAATATTACGTTTAAACGAAATAATTATTTCGTTAAAACGAAATAATATTATTTCGTTTTTTCGAAATAATTATTTCGTTTTTTCGAAATATTATTTCGTTTAAACGTAATATTATTTCGTTTTAACGAAATATTATTTCGTTTAATCGAAATAATTATTTCGTTTTTTCGAAATAATTATTTCGTTTTTTCGAAATAATATTATTTCGTTTTTTCGAAATAATTATTTCGTTTTTTCGAAATATTATTTCGTTTAAACGTAATATTATTTCGTTTAATCGAAATACTTATTTCGTTTTTTCGAAATAATTATTTCGTTTTTTCGAAATATTATTTCGTTTAAACGTAATATTATTTCGTTTAATCGAAATACTTATTTCGTTTTTTCGAAATAATTATTTCGATTTAACGAAATATTATTACGTTTAAACGAAATAATATTTCGTATAAACGAAATAATATTTCGAAAAAACGAAATAATTATTTCGAAAAAACGAAATAATTATTTCGAAAAAACGAAATAATATTATTTCGAAAAAACGAAATAATTATTTCGAAAAAACGAAATAAGCATTTCGATTAAACGAAATAATATTTCGTTAAAACGAAATAATATTACGTTTAAACGAAATAATATTTCGAAAAAACGAAATAATTATTTCGAAAAAAACGATATAATTATTTCGAAAAAACGAAATAATTATTTCGAAAAAACGAAATAATATTATTTCGAAAAAACGAAATAATTATTTCGTTTAAACGTAATATTATTTCGTTTTATCGAAATAATATTTCGAATAAACGAAATAATTATTTCGAAAAAACGAAATAATATTACGTTTAAACGAAATAGTTGTGAAAATAAAAAAAGTATTTCAAAATGTCTTTTTAGGGGCTCCGTAAATACTTGATGCATTCTATGGTTATTATTTAAGTGTGTGTGTGGTACTTTTTGATCACAGACTCAGACACAGAGCTTAAGTTTATTCGTTCCCTGACACTTTCGTATATTATGTCGTGAGTAGCTGTTGAACTAAAGTATAGTGTTAAAATGTAAGCAGTATTAAAATCGTAAAAAATATTAATATTAAGTTCTGATTGTAGCTATTCAATACATCTTGTCAGTGGGCGCTTCGTTTGGGTGTTACAAAGCTACTTAAGTCGTAAATTATTCCAGAACTGCAGTCTCTGAACCGTTGTATGATAGACGTATACACAGGCACCAGAGTACGTAACTTTTGAGCATGTTATATCAATCTTGTCCCTATACATGTACATTATCTTATAAAACATTATTACGACTCGTTAACAATTGAGTTAACAGGGTTGTTTTTATTTGTGTTCGTTGACTATATACATATATTACCAGGGGCGGATCCAGGATTTTTTTTCTAGGGAGGGGGGGGGGGGTCCGAACCTTTCGAACCACAACCACATTATACATTTTTTTGCAGAATACTGTAACATATTAATAATAAAAACTAAATATCCATTGTATCTATGAAAAACATCGAGAAAAATTGCTTCATGTTACTGAAAAATGACCTTAAACAGTCAAGAAGTACACGTATGGATAGGTACATTTTGAAAATTCCAGGCGGGGGTCCAGACCCCCCTGACCCCCCGCTAAATCCGCCTATGATTACTATTCAAGCATATTTGTGCGTATTTTACGAATTTATGAACTCTGATGCCAGTGACAATATACAACTTAAATTCACTTATGTCCAAATCATACATAAACAACAATTCAAATTTTTGTACATATGTTTTCAGGTATCAGTTTGCGAGGGATGAAGATAATTAATACCCAGTGCTGTTCAGAAGAAGATGATGTGTGCGTTTGTTCTAAATTTGGACCTCCTTTAGCCGCTGTTATGTTATACTCCTTCGTTTTGTTGATTATAATACGACCCCTACATTTGCTGACGTCACTAGCAGACGACGGGGTATTCAGGGATATTTTACCAAGTCTATTACATACTGTGTTATACTGTTTCACGTGCTCAGAATATTTAGGAAAACTTTTATCTCAACTCCGTCCACGTCACAAAAGTGACGTCATATTTAAAAAAGAACATTATAACATGCTACATGTTTGAGTTCTATGTGTAGGCTAAGTATACGAGCGTTCAAATGTTGTTATAGAATTGAAATCCTGAGTATGCATAATAATCGTGATATAAAAACTAATGGGTACTTATCATAATGCAAAAAAAGTTTTTGTGTTGCGGAGTCTGATTTGAAATCCAGACATTTTCTTAAAGATATGATATTAAGCTTACGTGATAGGTCAGTACAAGTGCGTTATAGTTTGTTAACACTCTTCTGAATCACCTTAATTCATTATGTGACTCTAAAACACCAACTATGCAAGTTTAATAACTGTTATTTGTGTTTCATTATTTTTTGTTTCAAAGCAATTTGAACAAACTACAGTCAAACCTGTCTATAGCGGTCAGCTAAGGGACTGGCTGAAAGTGACCACTATAGACAGGTGACCACTATATACAGGGTCTCTAGAAACAAACAAATGCATTCAGGATATGTTTTTTTATCTATGTAAGTTCATCACAATATTTTTACTATAGTCGTACATAAACAGTATATTTCATTTTAGATATAAAATATGGTAAAGACATAATATTTATTGGACAATGAATTGTTTTGGAAATGTAATTATAAATCATGCTAGTTTAGTATTTAGCTAAAATATTAAGCTGTATTATTATATCAAGCCGCATATCCACAGATGTACCGTGTAAATGATGTAATGATTGCTATGTAAATATTTAATATTTTGTCATTTTCCCTTGAAAATCATATAAATACATGTATACAGATATTGCTGGTCATGTCGACGAAAAATCAAAACTTATTGCCCAGCAAATAATTTCGAAACGCAAATATTTCCGATGTTGAGATAAATAATCAAAATAAAAACGTGCATTAACATTATAATTGTCTTATTAGATACATAACGTTCACTTAATCTTGTTTGTTAGAACACACAATACTCTCTAAAACAGATTAATAACAATAATTGTCATAATCTATTGTAATATGATATCATAGTATGTTTTTCACGCCTTTAGCGGGATTAAATGTTATCATTCCGTCAATTGTTGACGGTGATCGTTATTTTTACACATCCGTGAAAATTACTTGTTCCGGTCAATTGACCGTTATACTGACCGCTATACGACGCATATCGGTCCGAAACTAGTGGCCGCTGACCGCGTTGAAGAGGGTCACGCTATATAAAGGGTCAAAATAGAACAAAACTGTTCGGGAGGACCCTGAACTGACCGTTATGGACAGGGTCACGCTATATAAAGGTGACCGTTAATACAGGTTCCACTGTATATGTATGTATGAAATAGTACATACCACTGAGGGCCTCCTGGTCTAATAGTGGCCGACAAGTCAGCCCTATAACATATAGTGGACCGAAGCCGAAGTCGTAATCTAAGGTTTGCCCCTCTGAAACCATTCTCGTTCCCAGAGTCTAGTAGGATTCTCAATATTAGCTATATATTGAGAATCCTACTAGACTCTGGGAACGAGAATGTTCTGAAACAATCTCGTTGCATAGGACTCGGCTTACACAAACAGCACCATTTTAAAGCGCTAGAAAGCAACTTCTTGGCGCAAACGGCTATATAATGTATAAAATCCAATCCTTCAGTTGACGATTTGTTATAAGCATAATGTTTTATTTGAAGAAATGCGACTGGTGGAATCCATTTTTTCAAATTGGAGGTATACGTGATACCACGCTAGACCTTTTCATTAGGGAGGTTTAGGGACAAAGAAATATAACTTTTTGTATAAATATATCTTGGAAAGTTTTATGCATTGGACATGACCCCAAAAAGCTCCCATGATCAAGCTGTTTTGTCGACTGTTGGACGTGGATTGTGGATGTGGCAATGAATCGTTAATCCATATTTTTTTGTGATATTTTTTCCGTTATACTTGTAAGTTTCGATTTATCCATACAAACATTCCGTGTTACTTGTTTTAAAACATTTTACGGGCGTACGGTTATTTGGTTATTTTTGTTTTGATGTTTTAGAATAACATGACAATGTCTGTGACTTTTGAAGAAAATGAATTCTTCTGAATCTTCCATTTTGTTCAAGAGTAGCTTGTATTTTTGTTTTATTTTTTTATACAATTTTAATTCATGCTAATTGCATAATATACATGTATTTGAAAATAAACATTGAAACATTTATGTAAATTTTTTATATAGGACCCAAACTTAACACTTACCAAGACGCCCATGACCTCCACAATATCTACTTGGCACCCAAAGATTTTGTAATGATGACCAAGGTGGATATCTGAAAGTGAGACTAAGTGTATTTGTATTGATAAATGGTGCTTTTTGTCAGATACAGATACTTGTATCACTTATTATTGCAAACAAGACGCACCATCAGAAAACAAACACCATGTTATTTGAATTTTAAATGGAATGTATCTTATAACATGGAATAGATTACATCAGGAGATAAATATTTGTGTTTCTCCTGCGGCACATTCAAACCAGGGGTAATAGCTGTAAAGTCGGTGAACGTGCGTAAGCATGAAACTTGCAATTTCCTTGTTACTTTTTTGTATAATCTTTCTTGCTCAAGTTCGCTCAACAATCTTCCATATAAAAAGGTTACCCGTATATAAGGTCTCAAACTTTCAAAATTATTCTATACGGCATATATGAATAAAACTCTCATTCATGGTGCATCACATACGTTACAGGTAAATAGAGATTATTTTTATTCATGCACTGTATAGAGTAATTTCAAATAATTTGAAATTTTGAGACCTTATTTACAGATGAACTCGTGGGTAGATGACATACATCAGTGAATGACTACATGTTTTATTAAAGGAATGATGAATAGATGTTAAATTCAGTAAAAATATTACGTAAATAATGACCTACGCTGGGGTCCAAAAGTTTCTTTAAACATTCTTTTTTCATATTTTCTCTGAAAACTTGAACTTTTGTGGAGAATTCAATGAGTATTCAATACAATTCATTTTTCATTAAAAAACACATTTTTACAAAAAAGGAGTCACCATATCAGAACATGAATGATGGTTAATGACAAAATATGTGTTAGTTGTGAAACCAACAACATGTGAAGTATGTCATTGTATATTCTAAAACATCAAAATTTTAACATGTGTAAAGAAACTTTTAGACCCCAGTGTATATATTTGCTGTTACATGTATATTGAATATTTAAGATATTGTAAAGAGTTTGCCAATACTAATTCTCACACCCGGTAACCAACTAAACCGGGCGCGTAATTCTGTCGGGTTTTAACCGGTTTGTTTTACTCTGGAGCAGTTTTTGTAGTCATGAGAAACACTGGTTGTTTTTATTAAAATCAGAAATTTCAAGAATTTAGTAAATTTCTAAATTATACGTTTTGCAAGATATTGCAATGTACGGAGTATACCGTATAACCCCTAGTAAGAAAAGTGAATTCTATAAATTATAGAACAATATTGCCATAATCAAATAGAAAAAATCCTTAATCAATTTTAACATTAGAATTTTAACTTTTCAAGGTATTATATGTCATAAATGGGTAAACACAATTCTACTGTTAGGGTGTTTAGTTACAAGTATTTTCTGTAAGGACTGAAAAATATTACTCTATTGAATATATATATTTTTTATCGAAACCTTTTCATTGTTTAGGAAAGATTCATAGCATGTGACATCGTGACACAGTGTAACTCATGGATTCAAAAGGATCTTTAAGTGTTTTTCTCAAGGAACAATGAGGTGGACTTAGAATAGGATTCGAACAACCACTACCCTGACTATACATTGTTGATTAGACCAAATCTTAACCGCTAGACAATGCTGCTACAACAATGGAATATAAGTAAAGGCTCATACAGTTTGTTCAAATTTAGCAGAGACAGATTAAAACACACGTACATTACTTATTTGTATTTCCACGTATTGTTTAATGTATGTACACTTTGCATATGTTAATATGTTGTCCACTTGCTGCCCGGCTAGCTCAGTTAGTAGCACACAAGTCTACTGATCGAGGGGTCGTGGGTTCGATTCCCAAGGGGGGAATATTTTCGTGGAGCTTGGTCATGAAATTATTTCTACGGCAGTTCTCACTCCTACCAATGATGTTTAATTATGTAGGGCAGCGGTCAGTCACTGACGAAAGTATGCGCCTAGTAGTTGGTTAACAGCTAAATACAGAGATTTTTGCCTTTCCAGGAAGGAGTGAGTAGGTTGACTGACCGCCGTTATATGACCTAAATAATGTGTTGCTACGTGTGTACGGCGTTGAACCCAACAAACAAACATGTTGTCTAATGTCTACTTGCACCTAAAGGTTTGTAGGATATTTGAACATTAAAGCTAACGTTATCAAGCTTCGGTAAATTCACTTATATTAACTTATATCATGTATTCAAATGATATTTAAGTAATGTGTTTATTGTCTCATGTCAGCTTTCGCTAGCTATATTCGGTATTAAATGTGAACCTGACAAAGGGAAGTAATCCATGCGAGTAGTTTGAGTTAATAGGTATTTAGTGTAGATTCTAAACCTTAACTCTGTATGTGTAACTCATAAATATTGTCGGAGTTACCTCCCTTTGTCATGTGAGTGAGCTAATGTCAGAATAAGGCTTCCGAAAGAAGGCAGTTGTCAGCAATTTACTTAACTGTATGGGGCAGTAGTCCAGTGATGGAACGCGCGCTCAGAGATCGAGAAATTCCGGGTTCGAGCCTTTTCAGGGTCAACGCTAATTTTACTGAGTTTGAAATTTGCTCGTAATTAGGGACTTTAGTCAGTTATCTTTCCTTGATAAAATCTGAAGCAATCCAATTGGTAAGTAGATCCTTACAGTTGCAATCTTTGGATTTTATCATTGAATTCCTATGTAAGAATAACAAAATATGTCATCTAATGTCTTTCTTGTTAATGAAGATATTTACAGAAGTGATGAAATTTAGATAGTTCTTTACTCTAAAAATACTTAGCTTGAATTTCAAACAAATTAAATGATTTACAAAAAAGTTATTTAAGATTAATTTTGGCAAATTGACATTGAAAAGTAAGGGTAAAATCCAAGTTATCCAACTAATTGGACCTACCTATTTGAAGAGTATACAAGGGGAAATAACTGACTAAGATCCCTTTTTGTTTCACTTCATATGCGACTGGCACGGTTGCGAGGCAAATACACTGTACATACATGTCTTTTGTCACGGAATCGTGCTGGCATCCTATGTTTTATTCAGTTCAGGTATAAATCAGTGACGGTGGCATTATTCCTTTGCAGCTGTTGTTGACTGTACGTAAGCAGAGTAAAATACTTACAAGGGTGATGATTGGATATTAGTAGCCCAATTACCTAATGTAATATAGCTCACGGTTTTGTATATTCATATAGTGTTTTGTATTGTACAGTCATAGAAAATATATCAAGGGTGTGTCTTACTAAACATCGTACTATTTTGTAACTTTAAAGTAGTGTTACCTCGACAGTAAAGTATTTGTACTGGTTTGTTACACGGCAATTAAGCAGTTTATATGCAGCGAAATGATTGCCCTATCATTGTTACAGAGGAGTACTAGTCTACGCATGGCAGTGCAGGTTTTAGTAGAAATAAACAAGTGAACCTAAGTCATGTGCTCCATGTTGCAGTATGCAAAGAGAATCTAATATATTACAAACTACATGTATTTTTTTCAAAATGCAAATATGTTTATTTTTCGATCTAAACTCAATTCACAAATTAAAAGTATAAGAAAAAGATGAGCACAGGTCCAGTCATAATCCGTTAAACGTATCATGTTTATATCGTCAATGGTTTGAGGAATATCAGCAGAGGTCCATTTAACCTTTCTTGAAATATCCTCCGTAACCACCACCCCATCCACCATATCCACCGTAGCCACCGTATCCACCGTAGCCACCATAGCCTCCCCATCCGCCGTATCCGCCGTAACCGCCATATCCGCCACCGTAACCGCCATATCCGCCATATCCGCCACCATAACCTCCGTAACCTCCCCATCCACCATATCCGCCGTAGCCACCTCCGTAGCCACCGTAGCCACCCCATTTACACCATTTGCAAGGTCTCTTCCAGTAGCCTCCCCATCCGCCACCCCAGCCTCTTCCCCATCCACCATAGCCACCACCCCATCCACCTCCGTATCCACCATAGCCACCACCCCATCCGCCACCCCAGCCACCTCCCCATCCACCTCCGTATCCACCATAACCGCCACCCCAGCCGCCCCACTTGCCGTAGGCGGCGACTGAAGCAACTACTAAGGCGAGAACAAGAAGTACTTTCATTTCTAAAAAGGACAAAAGAAAGCAAGTTTAAAAATACATGTGTAAGTTGTAACCCAAAGTGCTTTCTTACAATGTTTACAAAGGGTGGTTATTTTAGTCATATTTAGCTCGTTAAGGCTGACATGATATACACTGTTCATTTACATGAATAATACAGTTCAGATTTGTTTCAAGCTTATGCCCCCCCCCCTTGCAGCTTAGTGAATATACTACAGTTACTACACAAGCTGCCATGCGATTAAAACGCGTTTCGTCTCTGTCTAATATTAGAAATATCGCTTTGCACTTATATTTATAGCAGAGGTAGAAAGTGAAAGAGTGAAACTGTCGAGCCGATGCACAGGAGAAGATCTCAAGATATCCTAAACGACTTATAACTATTATCAATCATTGTGTATGTATTAAATACAACATTCTATTTAATAAAAACTCAAAAGTCAGTTATTACTTCTCTTTGATATGAAAATGATTCTTTTTCATTTAAATTAGAAGCTGGTGTTATCATTTATGTTGTCAAAAATTTGTTAGCATATTTAAAAAAAACTTGCACAATGAAAGGTTTAAAATACAATATGCAATCAGATATCAAACGTCGAAAATGTTTCCAGATATTTCTGTGGCCAAAAATTTGCGAAAGTGTATTACAGGATTTGCATACCTTAACACAGTAGTGTTAGTTTAACAACACAAAACTGACATCATCTTTTATAAAGCCCAATTTACCATTAAGTTGAAAAAAAAACCTGCAGGCACTGGGAGTCAATCATTCTGGTATACGCAGAGGATATCAAGATTTAGGATTCATAGATAGTTAGAACAAGAATATTGATAATCTTAAAGTACATGTACCAGAATTGAAATAAATATTACAATGTATAAAATAAAAAGTTGACACAATATCTAACTCCAACAAATAAAAAAATAATTATTTATTAATTAATAACCTCCTTTTAATTTGATTTTAGATTATTTTCAATCTGATATTCAAATGTTGACATAATTTATACATGTAAGAATCTAGCAATATTTACTGAATGTACAGTTTTACAATAGTTTATGCGTTTGGCAAGCCGTTTTTAGTTGTACGACTTAGTCGGACAACCATATAAACCACATTTGAGAATCCAGCATATCTTACGACAAAAACTACTTTTTGAGGTACATAAAGGAACTCAACTTTTAAAGCATGTATATTACAGAGAAAATTTCAAATAAAGAATAATGTAATAACTTCATTTAACCAAACACTGACAGTGCTTTACATGGAATTTTAGAAGCACAGCGAATCATTATGATATCGAAAATAAAAGTTTTTACAGCGGTGAAGATTTCCTGCGGTGAACCCCAATTTGAAAGGGTGGTTATTAGTCAAATAGTTCCACATTGTATTGAGAGATCTCACTATGATACATAAAGCTATCACTTTTATCATGATATCTTTCAATTCTTGAAAATGTAGGACTAGCCTTGTCTGTAACTTTATGAGATTTCTTTAAATGCGTAACAATGGAGATTTATATAATTTAATCAGATAACTCTGTATTTACACAACTATCAATGACAGAAACAAAGAGCTTCAATCATTGAAGAGATGTCTCACAACGTAAAAGAAATAATGGTATTTTAAAGCTATTTCAAAACTGTGTACATAAAAAAATCAAAGCGCTGAAGGCACTGAATCTGTTCGGGTTTGAAAAGTGGAATTAGATTACCGGCTCCAACAAAACGGTCGTTCACATAGAACAGTTCAGTGATATTTATTTGATAGGTAAACCAGCACTGTTCCGGTTCAAAACACTTTATACAATCGACCCATAAATACAACAGATAAACCGGACGTCCCGAGCAAATAAAAATGGTGCTTACAAATTCACTAACATTTGATTATTTAGATTATAAAAAAATATATCGAAAAAGATTTTTTTTAAAAATCTAGATAAACTGTTTCAAAATACAATAGTGTTTATAAAATATAGGTTATAAAATAGATTGAAAAATAAAAGAGTTCATTTGAAAATCTAGATTTTTAAATAAACATGTGTAAAAATTAGAAATAAAAAAGTGTTGTTTTTGAAAATTTTGATTTCGATAGGAAAATACGTATAATCTTAAATAAAAAGTGTTTAAACAAAAAAGTAAACTAAATGTACTTACTTGTTAGGGAGTCTTGAGATTGACCAAGTCTGATTTGAAACAAGTGAATGAAGGGCTTATATACTTTTTGGCAGATAGGTCAAGATTGCCTGGTGAATACATAATGCATTTGATTAATTTCTCCAGGAAAAATTTGAATTGATAAATAAGATAATTAACCTAATGATGTCAATTAATAGATGAATATTTGAGTCTTTACACTATATTTTCTATAGTATTTAATATTGGGAGAATTCTCGACACGTTTAAAATCCATATTAAATTGTGATTCATTGAAGTGATTAGCGATTAATTTTGAAAATTTAATGTACGTAATGATAATTCAAAAACATTTCTGGACGATTCAAACTCATACATCAAAACCAACGAATCATTTTTGACATTAATAAGTGTAATACTTTGTGTCAAATGGTTTAAAAACGTTAGTTTTCATACATTTATCATGTTTTTCTTAACTTGTATATTTTATTATGATTAAAACACTCACGCATTTAATGTTTTTTGTGTCGACAAACAGAAGTTGTGTCCTACAATTATTTATTAGTTCACTTATGTCAGAGATATCGTTAAATGTGCTTGATCATAGACTCAGCTGTTCTGAAGTCTATTAATTGTATAGAAACCTTTTGGAAGTACAAGTAGTGTTTTGTTGATATGTACTTCACATTCGGAACTCCTCGGCCATTCCCTACGAATTATTCATTCATGAAAGGTCGAGGGTGTTCCGAATGATGTACTTCAGTGCAAATATAAACACCTTGCGATTTTATGTATATTTTCTATTACTTACTTGTAATCTAAATGTCAGTTTCTCTTAAAATATCAAGTAGTCATTTCCTAAATACAATGATCTTATTGCTCTACATTTTAAACAGTCGCAAAAATCTAGAACAATAGTATTTTGCTTTTACATTTACATATTTTTTGTAATTTTTGCACCAACACCCCCCACACTTGACTATCCTGTAACTTGCATTTATTATGTTTGTATTTATTAGCACTGTCGCGTACATGTCACGTGTACATTTACATTTATATCTAATATATAATTATTGTACTGTATACTCTTTTATCTTACCTCGTACAGAATACTCGTTTTTCATTGGCCGAGAGCGGTCACGTGCTGACCATGTATTATCCCATATTAGGTCAGTAGATTCTAATATCCAGTCAGTAACAAAATTTATAAATGATAGCACTGACGAAACCTTATTTTTCTACTCCAAAATTAATTCGAACTAACTACATCGATAAGGGGAGTTCACTGTGTCAGTATTGTGTGTCCTTTTCGTCAATAACAGTCGCGTTTCGGTTCCTTTCGGTCAATAAACAAGATGGCAGCCAAGCGACGATCATATCTCTGTCTATATTGTTTTTTCTTTGATGCTAAAATTCAGATGGGGGTACTCGGTAAGATAAATTCGTTACACAGTCAGTTACTGACCGGATACGGTGTGATACCGGGTCAGTGAATAAATATTGGGCTCGAGCTACGCTCTCACCCAATATTAATTTACTGACCCGGTATCACACCGTATCCGGTCAGTAACTGACTGTGTAACTAATAATATTGTAACACAATTAGAGTTAATAAAGTTTTGTTATGTTATGTTATTATATAAAAATCAATTCTTAACTTTTGAAATTGTACCGTCATGTTGTATTCATGTATTTATGTTTTAATTTGTTCACATGTTTTTACTATATAAACTGTGACGAAATAAAAGATATGTTCTGTTCTGTTCTGACAACAAATTTTAAATTTAACAACATGTGTAATCGAGTAGCTATAAAAAAATTCGAGAGTTTTCCCGTATGTTTATATTCAAATAAAACAAAATCACGTTCTAAAGGTTTGATCGTGGTGCAGTGTTAAGTACCATGCCACTTAAACTAACAACGCTTGACGTGTCCAGACGCGTTCAGGATTTAGAATTTGAACGCAGCGACATTCAAAATACTTACGTGCTAAAATAGTTGTAATTGTATTTTGTATATGCCAAGTACAACCGGAGACACCATTTAAATAATGTTGCCACCTTGACCTCTGGCATTAAATTTTGGTCCCAGGTTCGAACCACACTAGGGTGCTCATTTCACTGGGCAAGAAAAAATACCTACAATTGTTTCACTCCACCTAGGTAAAAATGGTCACTGTGAGGGTCACCTAGAGGTGAATTAAAACATCACGGGATGTCGGCTGAACATGTTTATGGAAGCAGACTTTAAATCGTACTTTTACTCAAACTTGATTAAAACATGTAATTTGGGATTTTTTGGTGTAAAACGTCGTACTCATTGATTGGTTATGCGCACATGAGAGCAAATTTTTATTAAGACTTGCAGTTTATGTTAAATCATCGTACGGTATTTAATTAACCCAACCTTTATAGTAGCCCAAAGCATCAACTATTAAGATCAGTTTCCAAAATAGCCGAAAGGATCAATAATTATTG
Organism: Mactra quadrangularis; assembly: GCA_025267735.1. NCBI lineage: Eukaryota > Metazoa > Mollusca > Bivalvia > Venerida > Mactridae > Mactra > Mactra quadrangularis. The sequence continues at coordinate 13,825,077 of CM046298.1, forward strand.
ACCCAAGTTTTCCAAGTAGCTAAAAGTATGAACTATGACCATAAAGCAGCATAAAGCATCATTTATAAACCTAGGTTTCCATAGGAACCAGTAGAACCAATTCATTGACTCAAGTTTCCCAAGCATCTAATTTTAAGTATCGAACAAATTTATGAAACTCTATCACACTGACCTAAATAAATACGACCAACAGGAACCATAATCGTTTGATCTAAAAACATTACACGATACAGTCTAGGTCATATACTCAATATTTACTCACCCGTTTTGAATTTTGTATGAACTGGTTTTAATAAGTCTTGAATAAACAGTAGTTAAAACTAATTACAGTATTAATTACTCCAGATTAAATAATTGATGACAGTAGTAATGCATTGTCGAGAAACTATGGTCTGATTATTCTGAAATACGCGAGAAATATGTTGCTTTGTTTGGATGGTGTTATGCTGTTACTGTGTGCTTTAAAAATCTAATTTTTAATGAAAATATAATTATAACTTTCATTAGTTAGTTTAAACATATTTGATTGCTGATTAAGGTAGGTTATCCTTAATCCTTAAATACAAAACTATATTTTGTGTTTACTGGAACAAATAAGAGCAATGGGTATTTACGGGGGTCTAAACACAAAACGGAGTAAAATTCTACTATAAGGTCCATCAAAATCGATTGTTTCTTTGAGCAAGATACTTTATTCTACAATCTCAGTACTAGGGGACCAGAAGGCGGTCTCGAAAATGATTGATATATCAAGTTGTAAGAACTTGTTTCACAATCGAGCTAAAAAAATTTGTATATTTGATCACCACTTAGATACACCTATAATTATACAAACATTGTCGGGAACCCAAGCTACTCCTACGCCATCGACTACAGTATCAAATGGTACAGAGACTTCGTACACATATCTTGTAGCAAATAAGCATTACCATGTCTTGGATTAATTCTACATTTTTCTAATTTGGTTTGACATTTAATGCTGATGCACAAGATTACATCCGTAGACTTAGTTACAATATTTACCTAGATCAGGGATTTTATATAACAGGGATATTTAACGATAAGTAAATGTAATAGATTTTCATCAAATTTCATTGTCATCGCTATTATTTCAGCCCATACGGAAAACAAGTTTAACAAGTTTAAATAAAGATATTCACATGAAATTTTGTACCAGTACCATTCAAATTGACGTAAATGTTAGAAAAAATGTGTTTCTATATGATTTTAAGGTAAATTACGCTCACAGACTGTTGTCAAATTATGATCTATTATTCAAAATATGTTAATGTAGAGGACAGTAACTAAGTTAGAGAACTTGTGGTTCAACCCAATTACCTGTATTATTGAAATTTATATGTAAATTGTAATTTGTAAATAGAGGTAATAAAACTATGTTTCATCAGACTGTTTCACAAATAATGTATTTTCCCGCCGATCTGCCATTTTAGCCCGATTTTACATCACTTAAAGTCATATTTTCGGTCACAATTGCAACACTTTTTTGTCAAAATCTCCAGAAACATTCACAAGTTGCATGGACGACTTGTACAAAAACATAAACCAAGTTTTTAAACTCTGGAATAGTTTGTACAGCCTGCTTCAGCCAGTTTAGACCGTGACGAACTTGAAAATTCAAAAAAGCACTTCGTTACAAATCTCTGTTATATAGAATCCCTGCCTAGATCTAAGCTCTGATATTGGCACAGAAGCTTTCAGTGGGGCCTTAGACTGTTATTGTTGAACATTATAAATCTTATATGATATATTGATAACATAACTATTTCTTGGAATTACAGTAGACCCAATACCTAGTTAAATTGCTACAAAAATCGCAATAGATTTTTTAAAGTCTACAATTTTGAATCCGATGAAGCTACAATATGCTGTGAACGTAAAAATACATTTCGCATGTTAATATTCTTATTTGACGATTACCTTTCCGTTTGATATCTTTTTTATTGTCTAAATAAAGATCTTCTGATTACCATAGACGGGCTTGATGTAAGCAAATGATGAAATTATCCTATTCAAATACTATTTGGATAAGAAGGAATGAAATCCTCAAACCTCATGACCATTCATTTAGGCAATGAGTAAAATATTGAGGTATTTGTCCAGGCATTTTGTAAATTTTCTAGAAATTTTATCATTTTACAAAATGCTTAAAATGGCCAGACAATTTACAAAATGCCTAAAAATTCAGGCATTTTACAAATTGCCTAAAATTACGAATTGCCTGTAACATATACATAGTATATTGGTCATTAAAATCTCCTTCAGGCAGGTGATCTCTCACTGCACCCGTTTACACCCGCGTAGAGAATGTAACAATTGTAGGTAAATTTTTTGCTCAAGGAAATTAACAGTGAGGAGCACTGTGGGGTTCGAAACCGGAAACGCTCGATCACTAAGCGCGCGTCCTACCACTAGACCACTGTTCCCACTTGTTTGATTTCTGAAAGATTTTCTCGAATCTAGATAAATCTGGGGTCATTGTTTCTTCACATATTTCTTGAACCCTGGGCAATTTGGAATCCTTGTTTGAATTCCAAACGATTGTCTTGAATAACTGTTAGAAAACTAAAACCTTTATCCTTTAAATAAGGGAAGTAACTACTGCGGAAAGTTTTGCAATCAATTGTTTAATGAAACATAACCTTTTTATGTTACATAACTTTAGTGTCAGATATGTCATAAGAAAGGAGACAATAGAAAAGTTGTTCGTAAATCAAGATGACGTTGTCGTAATGTTGAAGCATAAACATTGAGTTGTTAGCCGTTTATAAAGTAGGACTTGTCCACATGATTTTAAAGTAATTATCTCAATATATTTAAAACTTCTGACAATAATAACTAAATACATAAATCAACCACAGGTTAACGTACACAATATCCATTCAATAGGCCGCTCATAACGTTAATATCAGTGCTATAATATGGAAAGCCTTGACTGTCCTATACGTACATTAATGAATGTTGTTATGTTGAAATAACATTTTATTAAGTAGTTTCTTCATTATATTGAGTGATTTCTTCATTAGACTCGTTGGATTGATCATTATATGAAGTGCATTCTTTATTATACTCGGTGGTTGGATCATTATATAGAATGTACTTTATACATGTATAATGAACAAACCACCGAATATAATAATGAATGCACTTTATGTAACGATCAAACCACCAAGTACAGTAAAGAATGCACCTGATATAATTAACAAACTACCGAATATAACGAAGGATCCACTCAGTATAATGAACAAACTACTTAATATAATGTTATTTTAACGCAACAACATTTTTATGTACGAATAAGACAGTCAAGGCTTTCCATACCATTAATGTGAACAAGTTGTATTTGTGTCTATGTGCCAAAGATTGTAGAACACATGCAGTTTCCCTTCAATTTTTAATTGAAAATGAATTCTGACAAAAATAGTAGAATTGTTTTGTAACATAACAATTAGTTGAATTCATGCTAGTAAAAACTAAAATTTATTTAAATGCAGAATTTCTTCATACATGTAGGTTGATTTTGACATTTCCCTTCAAATTTAGCATAAGCTTTTTCAACACAAACGTGTTTTTAGATTGAAACAGTTAGCTAGCATGGAGGCCATATTTATGTAAATGACAAAATTATTCTTCCTTATTAAGAACAAAAATCCCTCTGTAGTAAGACCGTTCCGCGTTTTAAACCATCTATTTTTATCGCTGCCTAGGCAGCGATAATAACAATTATCAAGATTTGAGCATTTTTATGTCGACACCGGTTGCCTTAAGCCATTCAGAACGATGCATTTGAGGTCACATGATGAAAAAATGAACGTCGAACAGTCAAAAAAGGGGTGCGTGTATAGACTCGTCGTCGCCATGTTTTGTCGGGTTATACGTTTGTATTACCAGAAAATACCATTATTAATGTATGAACTAGTACCAGTTTCAAGAAAGTTGCAATATAACACCAGAAAATACGCATATAGCTAATTGAAAATGTGTTTTTCTTTTTAAAACTAGCATTTTTTGAAAAAATGCAAACCTATCTTCCCTACTGCGGGGCTAATCTAAATCAATGGCTTTACATATCGTTACCAGAGCGCGCTTATTCCTGGAATTCTATAAATAGACTCAATGGTTTTAGCTGGGCACGCTAATTCTTGTATTCTATAAATAGACTTGGGACGGTTTGAAATGCTGAGAATACACGGCTAAACAGCGATTTTAAGCATTTTTGGAAATGCTAATACTTGTAGTTTAGCTTAATTGTATTATATATACAGTACCCACGAAACGTTTTGAGACAAAGGCAATTTAATAAAAAAAAATTCATTGACTGTTTTCGGTAGAACCATTATTTTTAATATGTTTAATATTTTATTTTTTATAAAATGAAAACAAATTTTGTGAATGCAACATATCCATTAGATTCAGCTGCTAATATCCAAAAGCCCCCAAATCCATTTTTATTTTAAATATTTTCGATTACATAGCTTTTATGCTATTTTTGTAGTATCAGTTATAAATCTAATACTAACTAAAAGATAAAGGAAAACATTCTATTTCAATATAAACAGTTATCAAATTTTAGATAAAAGCTATTCACTATCCATACAAAGTGAAAATGACTCTACACTTATGGTGGGTACTGTAAGTAGACTGTAGAAATAATAGGCGACCGGCACGGCTCCGAGACAAAACACTAAAAATATACACTATATATACATATAAGGTATATTACTAAAGAAGTGATATTTCATAATGAAGAATCTTACCACTTATTGAACCTTGGTAAAAAATCTACCCTTTTTCAGTATCATACCTTATACGTTTTTGACTTGGAACTGTACCGGTCGCTTATGGTAGAAAGGGTTATTTCACTTTGATGCATTCACCTATGGAATTAACGTGATATCAACTAAGCATATCTATACCAGTACAATACCTTCTATGTGGGTGGCTGGTGACTGACTTTATTATTTAGTGTCGTGATTTAAAAATGATCGATGAAATAAAACAATGGACGGTTTAAAATCTAAGTGAGGTGAACGACTGACGTCAATGAACAATGATTAACAATAGCTCGAGAAGAAGCTGTATGGTGTTAATGTTCAAAGGTGACAATGATTTCATAATTATTAAATATGACACGCCTTTCAGTATTTAACCATTCTTTTTGTTCTTTGGTAGAAAACGTCGTTTTTTCAACATTTTTGCAAGTTATTCTTAGCGTCATGCTCACAGGCATGCAGCCAGTACGGTCCCAAATATTAACACCATATACTACGTATGTATATAAAGTGTTTTTTTATTCGGGACCCTTCTGGCCACATGAGGTCATGCTTATTGCATAGTTCGTACTTTTATATATATTACATTTGCATTTTATATACATTTTCAATAAATATGAAATTAGGTATATGGGGCCCATACTATCAAGCGTCTAACGACCGAATTTTGTCGTAAATTGTTTTTATATTGCAATAGTTATTATACATATATTATGGTAAGATTGTTGATGTAATATTGCCATGAATTGTAGAGTACACATTATAACTGTGGAGGTACACTTACGAGTTATGTATATAAACAAAACAAGTATATCTAAAAATATGAAAATATGCATTGTTAATTTGACGAACCAAATTGTAGTTTATATCCTTTGCTATGTTTGTTTATCTAAAGTTTCAAGTTTGCTTATTGTCATTTTGAAGGTTATTTTCAAAGGTCTGTTGATCTACTTAACTTTCATCACATTCTATTTTTAGAAACGTAGATCTAATCATTCTAAGGGCTTTCAATCTCTCGGACCGCGATTATAATAATATTATCCGAGTAATCCGCATGAGATATTTGCAGTTTTTTTAATCGGACTGCTTTGGTTTTGTTAATAAAAACAAATGCAATTTTTTGAAACTACTAATTGTTAATTCTGTCCAGTTACCTGATAGAACACCGTCCAAAATCAGAAAAGGGTTATAGTTAATGCGCCATGAGAACGTTGTTTCCCAAGTGACTGAAAGTTAACGACCGTGGCTAGTTAAAAAAAATCAAATAGTTCCGTAATCATAAACTTATACGTAAGAAAGATACTTATTTAAAGCCATTATGGTAATTTACGATACAGAACATCAATAACAATACAACAATGTATTCATAATGCATGACATACTGTATACTTGTTCTATACGGCTACCGTATACGATTTATCAATAATATGGAAATGAATGTTTTTAGCAATGCCTGATTTTAGTTAATGATTGAACGACTGCTCTGATATGAAACATACAGGGACTTTTTTAACCTATGTGAATGGTATTAATTTTTTTGGTTAATTTACATAACTATGTGCTATTGAACGTATTGCCTCATCAATTGTTCTTGTTTTGTTTTTTTAACCTCATATTCAACATATGTTTAGGTCAAATATACGACGGCCAGCTCTTCCTACTATATGTTTTCTGGACACATTTTTATCACCAGTACTAACTTATCCTACCACGAGGCCGACAACTCATGTATAGGGTATGACCTACCCCGACCGGGCTCAAACCCGCGATCTCCGGATTCCAAGTCAGACATGCTAACCACTACGCCACGGCCGCGGCTGTCATCAATTGTTTACTTACTGAATATATCGATGGAACAGCTCAAAACTAGTCTAATTACATTTAGTTAAAGAATGATGTACACTATAGTCTGATTTTATTCGGTGAGCCGTGACTGCACTTTTGTATTTATAGATTTTTGGACTATTCCTACAAAAAGGTAACACAGCTTATTTAACCAACCAATAATTATTCAAAATTGATTTAAGTGACTCAGTAGTCGTGGCGGTAAGACACTTGGATTGTTAGACATTGCTTTTGTTACCCCGGGTTCGAATCTTACTATGTATCCTTTATTCTTTTATTATTTATTTTTTTATTTTTTTGCCATCATGGAAACGTGCAACTCGAAATATGTGTGCAGCACGAAGCCACATGTATATAAAATAGAATATACATATTTGCCTGAGTTTGTGCTTAGTTATTACTTCGATGTGATACATTTAACTGTTTCGACCGTGTCTTTTAGAAATTATTCTATGTACATATGTACACGCATTTTATAAGAAAGAAAAGTGAATTGGGATGCATGTAACTTTGGCTCATTCATTCCGGATAGTATCCCAGTTTGATTTCTATCCAGCCACTGCATTTGAAGCCGAATGTATAATATAAATGTATTATTATTAGGTACATCATAAATTGCTGGATATAAAAAAACCAAGGAAATAAAATAAATAGAAATTAAACAAAATCAATTTATATCACAACAATCGGTATATGATGCGAACAACTATGTATGAATTTAAGAATAAATTAAAAAATATGGAGGCGGTGAGGTTCGAACCACTGCAGCAAAATTTATGCATTGGCCATATGTTTCCGACTCGTTACCGACTGCGCTATTTTGAAGAATGATTTTGATTAATTATATCATGCATATATACTTGAGATATTATAGTTTGTATTGATTTTCGGGGTAGTATTTACTGGTTATACCTATCGTCATGGTTATGATTAGACTCATCCAACCTGTCACGGCTCACCGAATAAAATCGGACTATAGTTTTGCGCCGATATAACTGTATTGATATGATTTTATATGGTGCCATCAATACTTGCTATAAACAATATAACATAGCATGAAACATAACAATGGAAATAAGGGGTTCCTTTTGTGTGGCCATTGATGTACTTTGACATAGATCTTTGCTTTTCATTATTGATAATATTTATTGTTTTTATCATGTTTTATGTATATTTTAAATTTGTTAGCCGAATAAATCTATCAATCTATTTACAACTATCTATAATAAAACTATAGTAAATCATTTGAAACGTGCTTCAATCTATTTTAAGCGTTTCCCGAAGCCACGCTGTTGAACTATTGTTCATACGGGTTTTTTTGCCAAAAAAAAAAACAACACATTTCCTGCAAACACTACTGTTATTTCCATTTGTAATCTGGCAACTTCTCTATTTACCTTATAGATGTATATTCACTACGCACATAAACTTTATATATACACTCTTTTTCTATTGTTTTACGGCATTTATCAAAGCTTTGTGGTTGTTTACATGTATTTGCGACAATAACTACACACTTCAATTCGTCTTCAAAATAAAAGATAATTGAGTAGCCTTTGTACTATCACAACAATTCTGTCTATACGTGTATATCTTTCGTATCAAGTATAAACCGAATCAACTCTTGAAGGTAGATCAAGAGCCAGTGGCGCAATGATAGCAATACATAGCGCTAAATAGCGATTTTCAACACAACCGTTTGCTACATCGCAGCGCTTGCTGACATATTTTTGCCAGCAGAATACATTTAAAGCATCCAATCTGATTAAAACCCGATCTAAGAATCTTCGCTCGCCAACTCGCTAATTTAAAATCTGGCTATTTTGTTTTCTCATCATAACTTTCATGACGCAATCACTATTTATGTCTGTGTGCAAGAGATTTTTGTACTTTTTGTTCAATTGTATGTTTTTTTTGAAATTTCATATTTTGGTACATGCCTTTTAATTTCTCTTGAAGGCCATTTGAAATTAAGGCATATGTTGTAATATGTCTAAATGTTACCTTCAGAAAATAAAGTTATTATTATTATTATTATTATTATTATTATTACTAGGTTAAGTATCTCGTTTACATCGCCTACGTCACGCAATTTAATAATTGCCATCCAATCATAGCCTGTGAATAACGCCATCGTCAAATAGCTCACAAACCTTGGTCTAGAAATAGAAATTACGAAAAGAAGACGCTAATTAATAGATTTCCGTCTAGATGGTCTAGATTGGTCGACACAAAGGTCATCATCGAAATGAAATCGACCGCCTCACAGTCGTTGCAGCCCTAGTCAAAGCACTTACTTGCTTCAACGGTATCTCTGTTGTGGGAAAGTAGTTGAGTGCGAAAAAGTCGTACAGATAATTAAATGAGGTTTTGCATTCATCTTGTTTGAACAAGTCTCAATTTGTCTTTAGTGTCAATTTGACATTTAAAGTGATAAATAGTTAAGTAAGGCACAAAAATAATTGTCTTTCTTGATAGGTGCAATTAATTATAAGTGACTGATTGCCGCAAAATAAGTAAAGCAATAAATCGCTGACTTTCACCTAATTTTGCAAAAATATCCCCATTTATCAACTGCGATATTTTATTACTTGTTCGTGCATTATATTATAATGTGCGTGCATTCACGCAAGAATAAGCTTTTTATCATGAAAAACTTTATGAGAAAAAAATCGTAAGTCAATTGTATAAATTGGTCACAAGCGGTTAAAAGAAAATATAGCACTACAGTTAAATCTCGATTATTCTAAATCATTTAGACCGAAAATAAATCGGATATTTCATGATTTTGGATACCGTGGATTTTAGAGGGCTTCGAAAATGATATCCACTATTTCTTAAAGTTATTCGACGAAATAATTAATTATAATTCGGATGAATATATAAATGCATTGTATAACGTGTTGCTTCATTTAAAACTCTGTAGTTGTTTTGATTCGATACGATTTATCATTCCATTTCATCATAAAACAATTTAACAGTTATTCGAGTGCTTATTGCTCAAAATTTACTATAGGACATGCATTTTGTTGGTCCGAGATGAAGAAATGCTTAATATCCTCTAATCGATTGTGCGTAGTTGATGACTGTTACGACATATGACCATCCGTGATGCACGTCTTAAAGATGTAAAGAACTTGCAAAATACCGGTAAATAAACAAACAAAATAGTATGTAGTTTAAAATATTTCATTCGTTCATTAGAATCACTAATGTTTATAACAAACAACACTTAATATTAATGTTTGTGCTGATTTCAATGAAACATACATGTATAGTAAATGTTTGATCGACTATCTGAAATGTTGGTTGCCATGGGCGATAGGACGAGTGTCAATTTTAAGCACTGCAATCTCAGAACACTAGGCTTAGCCGATGATTGTTAAAACAAGTTTAACTGTATGTATGTGATGGGTATCGTGGATACAAAATATTTATGCTCCTTTTTCTATTCATTATAAATAATAAAACTGTGATAAACTATAGCGAGCATCCTTTTATTAGGGAATATATACGATTAAACAAATTAGTTGTATCAAAATGTATCACTATATAGAACACACAACGAACCTCTTTTTACTTCATTATGGTTGCATGAACGGCGGAGTGATAAAGGTCAAACAAAAATCGATCTCATGTTTCAGCGTTCGAAGGCAAGTAGGTTTTGGACCTTGGAACACATCTAGTTTAGCGGACCCCGGAAGTAAATATAAATATGCCTGCGCAGACTCGCGAAGGTACATGCCGCTAGTTTACTGTTATTATGGGGGCTGCCGCCCCCACACTCCCGCTGATATTAAAAATGAATTACAAAAAAGACATTTTAAAATAGTTATTGAAAATAATTCATTCAAAAAATGAATAAAAAACTGCATTGTTAAAAACAAAATGGCGTCCAAAATTTGTAAACAACGCAACGAGCATGCGCAATAGCGGGGTCCGCTAAACTAGATTCTATCCTGGACCTTTTTAGCAAACAATTCCTGGACACATGGTTTTATTTGGTATGGTCTTATTTAAAACTCGTTCTTCTAAGAGCAATTCATTGAAAAAGAACTGGACAGCTTATTTCCTTGAGCAAGAAAATAACCCACAGTGGTTCCACTCCATTCAAGCGTAAATTGGTACAGTGAGGTCATCTACTTGAAGGTGATTACAATAATCAGGAATTATAGAACAAAATGTTGATGCAAACTTAAAACCAATATTCTACTTATTTAACTTATATCGCATGGCTGTAAACGACGTCAGAATAACACTTGTAAGCTGTTTATATTGAATAGCTAGGAGCTGTGTTTTTGGATGTTTATCCATATGTGGACATTTGTTCAACTAAGTATGATCTGAAAACGAAAACAATCAAGTGTAATACAGCGTAAATAAAGTGGAGTGAAAACATTGGAGTGGGAGAGGTCACATGATATGTTGATGCTATACACATCAAGTAATGTCCACTGAATGTATTTGTTCCTGTAATAGTATATCATTTTGATTCCACTATGAAGTGCTTTATACATGACAATACATGTTAAAACACAACAAAATAAAAACATATTCATTAGAACAAACAATGTGAAAATAATAGCTAGTTAATATACAAAGAATAATTTGAAGCGATTTATTTTTATTTTGAGACGGAAAAATAATTACTGTTAAAATAATATCATAAACTTGGTAAAGATAAGATAAAGAGTACTAAAACTATTATGTACATGTATACATTTATTCGACCAGTAAAAGTTCAAACTAATCTCTTTTATAACCCTAAAAAAGAAATGGAACATGTTGAATCTGTACAAAATCATGTATTTACTTTATGCCCATAAACACCGGAAGTGACCATTTCGCTTATTGTCTTACTTCCGGTAAAACTGACGACATGGAAGCGAAACTATAAAAACAAAACGAGCGATTGTTGGTGTATTTCATTTACCAGAAGTATAATTGCTTTGATAACATCAAAAGAATGCATCAATATATCTAAAACGCCAAACTATACGTACAAATATATGATCATATTAAAAAGGTTGGTAAATAAAGTCGATTGGTTTCTATTTAAAAGATTGACGTCATTTCCGGTGTTTCGCTAGTGAAAAGGTTAAATGCTTACAGAACAAATCGAAATAAATGAAGTCACTGTCCAGAAAAGAGAACCAATGCGGATAACTTATATTACGTATATAGATTGTCTCACGAGTATTCTAGAACAAAATTTAGATTAGTTTCATGATGACGTCCAAAGTAAGTGCAAATATTTATAAGTTGCTGTAACTCATTGAACATTAACTGGTTTGAACTAACATTTTCTGGTTTGAAAAAAACACTGGCGCAAGTCACAGTTTTTTTATTCACAATGAATATAAAGATTATTCTACCTGTTCAATTGCCATAGTTTTCAAATCGCCACTGCACTCACACAAAACGACAAATTACTTCACTATCTTCTCTTGAAAGGGTTATTCTATTCAAAGACACTTTTATTTAAAGAAAATCTAAAAGGCTGGCTTGAACCTAACCGTTATTTCAGCAATATTGTTTTTACGCATTGTATAGTTATTTTTCCATGGTTCATCCGAAGATTGCGAATCTGAACCCCAAATTTTGAACTATGAGTTACAACAAGGTCACTACACAAATCATCTATACAAACAAGTAGATGCTTGAGGTATTTGATTTTGTTTGTTTTACGTCCCGGTAGAGTTTATAGTCAGCAAATTTGATAGACATAAAAGTTAAAGATAGTGATGATGATGAAAATGATGACGATTACAATAACATGACATGAAACCTCATAACGTGCTACGACCATTCTTCCACCTACCAGGAGCAGTGAGTAGGTTGACTGACCGCCGATATATGACCTATACAATGTGTTACTACGGCGTTAAACCCACCGAAAACAAAACAAGCAAACGACATGACATGACATGACATGACAAAACTTTTATCTCTAATTGTGAGTATTACAACATAAGAGTATACAAAAAATCAATTATTGTTCAATATAATAAATATACACAAGTGAAATGCATGAACAATATTTAAGAAAACAATATTGATAATAGTTGTGGCAAGTACACAATTTTATTTGAATAAAATAAAAAAGTATGCAATGAATGAGTGACAACCATTAAAGCAGCAATGAGGCCCCAGTCAGACAAGGATGACTACCACTACCTAGACAGGAAGGAGCAAGTGACCATCTTCAGGCTCCGCACAGGTCATAACAGGCTGAACGCCCATATGTTTAAACTGAAACTAGCTGCCTCTCCTACATGCTCCTGTGGGAATGCATATCAAACTGCTGAACACCTGCTACAAAATTGTCCTCTCCTAGACCAACAGAGAAGAGTCGTGTGGCCAGTGGAGACCGAGATAAGGAGGAAACTGTACGGCGTGATGGAGGACCTAAAGAAGACAGCAGCCTTCATCGATGTGGCCGGAGTGAGGTTGTAGGGGAACGAGAAGAAGAAGAAGAATGAGAAGAGTTTTTAAGCATACATGTATATATCTTAATTAAAAGATGTAACACTCCTTGAACATAAGGCTTCATGGAGACCATCTATCATTGCCATAACAAGGATTATATCAATCATAATTATGAACAATATAAAAAATATATGTGAATAATGTGAAATTATTACAAATTCTTAAAACAAAAACAAAGAAAAATACGTGATTTGAATAATAAAAGCAGCAAATTGGGTTATAAGATTAAAACGAATATGTGTATATAAAGAGAGAGAAAACCACACACACATTAAGATTAAGTAGCAGTTTAACGTATTTAGAAAATATGCAGTTTTAGACATCTCGAGCATCTCTTGGTATGAAAACCTAGGTTCAAATGATTGGTCATATTGCCCTTAGCCTGGATTACCTGTCCCTTATCACTATCGTAATCGGACCAGGCAAACGGGAATCATGGCGTCCTCCTCAGTTATTATACATGTATAACGTTTTCTTAATCCTGCATGATGTGCTGACGATAGTTACTTTAGTAGGAGTTCGGTACAATATAGGACATTCGATTTTTGATTTTTCAGATTACACGTATATTAAACCGTCGATTTACAAAAACATGTCTTAAGTGAACACAATTTGGACGTGGACTGGTCTCGTAAGAATTTCGGATACTTTATTTTGCATAAATTAATGTAACCAAACAACTAAAAAAGTATCCACTGTCATTCTTGTACAATGATCTTTGATTTAAGTCTGTGTAGTAAGAAATGCTCTTTTGAAAACATAATTATCCAATATCTAATTCATTACATAGAGCACGGACATGATCATGGTTTGCCTTACGTACTTTTACCTGCCAAAGTACGACTGGGAACCAGACAAATATTGCCCTTGGCTGAACGAACCGCATATCTTTAATAGGTAGGTTATAAGCCATTTTCGTACCCAGAGGTTATCAAGAGTATCGATCTAAAGAATCTTGATAACCTGTGGATACGAGAATGGTTATAAGCTAGCGCAGTTTAAAGCAACCACATTTCTTACAAGAAAGATTAAAACGGTGCTATCAAACTTCGTGTAGCAGTTACTTCCCCTTAAATGATTAATTTAAAAGTATAACAGCGCGAGACGTAAATGATGTGAAGAGTTTACTGAATTACAATCTATAAATGATAAGATTTAAAATACTCCATTCAAAAAGGAATTCAATTTACTTAATGAGTATATAAAAAGATTTTAATTACATAGTTGACGTAAACGATAAAATGAATCGTGCGCACATCCGGGTGTTACAAAGAACCAATTAGAAATGCACATTTGCAATAAAGATCAGCAGATAAAGTTTTAATCAAACAAAATTAAAGATATGTACATGTCTTACGTGGTGTAGTACCAATTACATCAAAGGTTGAGCACTGTGATACGAAGTCGGCGTAGGTGGGTGTTATATATAAAGACTGGCATTTAATTACATTTTTCCTGAAGTAAAATGGATTTTACTGCTGGTTCAGCAAAGCGAATGAGGCATTAACCAATAAAATGCCATGTATAATTTGTACTAGATATACACGGTGCCAACACCACGTGACATTTTGTCATCAGAGTTAAACAGTAAAAATTATTTAGAAGCCAATTCACTTTACAAAATAAGTCTGGATTTTCCAATGAAAAGTCTACATAATTACTCTTATAAATAGGAACGATTAGTTGTAGTCCAATACTCCAGTGGTAGGACGCACGCTTAAAGGATCGAGAGTACCCCGGTTAAAACCCCACTAGGGGCGCTGCTAATTTCCTTGAGCAAGAGGTTTACGAAAGTATAGAATCTTCTGCACAAACTTATTTTTGCGAATGAAAAACCGCTCGATTCAATTTTTGTACTATGCATTTGAATCTAAAGACAGAATTCACTGGACGTATTGAACAGTTTCGGGGAGAGAAGAAAGTCAGTACATGTAGATACTTCATACGCTATATTATGTCATTCGATTTTATATTTCTAAAGAAATCGCCGAAAACATGTGTTTGTTTGCCTTATAGACCAGTTCATTGTTATTGTTATGAAGTCTATAAATAGTAACAAGTAGCTGATAAAAAATACACTTAACCGTTCGCTGGTTGGCAAGAAATGATAGCGAGTAGGTACGATGAAAACACAGTAATTTTAAAATTGCAATTACTGAGTCATTTTTCATCAGACAATTTAGTATCTTATATCACTAGAAAGGCCTTGAAATTAATATTTTGAATATTTAAAAATTATTTGTCATAACAGAATTGTTTTTTATAGGCGAGTGTTTAAACCTAGTGCTTCAAACCGGCAAGAAGATTGTTCAAAAGACAGGTTTAAATCTCCTTATATTTCATTTTCAAAACAAAATTTTGGCTTTCTCCATATATTTAAAAAATATGAATTTCAAAAGCTTTCTATCAACATAAATATCAAAAATCGGCCGACAAATAAAAAAGTTATCATTATTTAAAAATTCTGCTGCTATCAAATGTATGTAAACATTGGTTTCTTTCTGCCAACCAGTAAATCAGCTAAAATATTGGTAGCAGGTGCTTGTGACGTCATCCGTGAACTGGTCTATTACCGATTGTTGTAGATCACGTGATTATAGACCATGAATACTTTATGGCGCTTTAATTTCGCGAGGTATTTTTTCCGTGATTTTAAAGGTATTAAATTCGCGCGGTTTAGATTTCGTGCTTTTTGCGTTCATCCTATTATTACAAATATGATATGTATTCGTGGTGATACTGATATAATCGCGGGGTTTAGAATTCGTGTGTCGCTGTTGTCCGGGAAAACAGAGAAAATTAAACCTCTAAGAAAACTACCCGCTATACATTATAGTTTCGTATTGTTACAGTGCTATGATCATTAGAGTCTTGAACGATCACAATCTGTAAAGATCATTCAGGCATATGAATGTTGTATTACCTATTACAAGTCCAGTCATGGTCGTCTGGTCATAGAAAATGATATATTTACGACCTCCCTAGGGAGTATTCGACATTGTGCTTGTAAACCTTAAGTCATTATTGACAACAATGTAAGTATATTGATTTCAAAATAAAAGCAACTCGCTCACATATTTGGTTAGGTTGGTTTTGGGTATTTTAAAATTTCTTGTCAGTGACTGTTATTTTTAAAATTATTCTTAATACTTTATGGCGAACTGGCTATTAGATTTTGAGAAATATAAAATAACTGTCACAAAATCGCATTATAATTGTGTATAATGTTACTTAAGGGGTAGCTTTTTTACATAGAAATGTCATTTTTCACATTAGTAGACTCTATGTCAATTCGCCCTTAATTGTTTATTATTGTTATAATACTAATTTATTTTAACTGGGTTATGCTAAAAGTTCAAACAACTAAGATTAATCACTTTCGATCCCACGCCCTTGTCCCAATATTGAGCTAGTGGGATAAAAATTCTTGCTCAAGTAACCAACGAGGTAGGTTCTGGACGTGGTATGAACCAACACGGAGCTGGCTATCCAACGATTGCCAATCCAACGTTGTAACCACTCGGCCACGCCCACTTTTTGTCATAACCAGATTACTACTATACTGTTCCCAAAATGTTATTTTTTATTTTGAGGGTTTTGGAAGCGTCGATATTTCACCCTGAAATATGTGAACGAGTGGCTTAAACACAAAAACAATTAATCAATCAAATTATATATTACTTTATGGTAATAATCAATATACAACAATTATGTTCATTGGAGCGAAACATTCTCTCCACCATTCCATTTCATTACATTCAATTCTATCACAACGCATATATTCATTTATATTGGTTAAATAACAAGCTTGCTGATTCCGCCTGTATTTAGAATCAATTCGAAGATCGTAACGTACCGATATACACTGGGCGATGTGAATTTAAAGCGCTGTTGGCTGTTTAAATATGACACAGTGTTATTTTGATAGCAATTTCGTTGTGGGTGTTGAGAATTGAATGTGATGTAATATAAAAAAAATCTGATGGATGGAAATGGAATATTTTAGATGAAATAGTTTGTTGAATCATAAATCAAAACAATGGATAAGAAAAAGAATTTTGAGAGTTACGCGAAAAGCTTGTTTGGAAAAGCTTTTGGTAAAAAGAAAACTAAGAATCCACTGGGAAAGGATGAGGATACGGACTTTGACCAACAGCCATTTAGACTAAGAGCTGACACTGACTCTCCCGTGTTCACTATATTCAGTGAAACCCCACTTCACCCATCACCTGATAGAAATACTAATTCATTATCACAAGTAGATTTAGTTTTTGATTCCGGTGGTGACATAGTTGATTTTGACGACGACAGATCTGAAAAAGATCTGAAAAGTAGACAAAGACAATCTAGAGAAAAGAAAAAAGCACTTCGTGATAAAAATGAGAACACTGTCGATGTTCCTTTTGAATTTCATCGGACAAAATCTAGTGACACGGACAATCCATATGATTTTAGTGATAAAAGTGATAGGAAAAAGTCACGTGGGAATAAGGATAACGACAGAAAAGACAACGACAGAAAAAACAAGGATGGGAAGGATAAAGATAAAAAAAGTAAAAGTGAAAAACAAAATAATTCATTTACACTAGGAAATGAACGCAGTACGAATCAGAAGCCAAATAAGAAATCAGACATTAAAGAGAACCTGGAAGACACTTATAGTCTTGAAGACAATTCTAAACCACAACATTATTCAAAAACAAGAAGAAAAGCCGAATCGAAACATGGTAAAGGAGTATTAGAAAAACAGAATTCTGAACGCGATTCTGGAATCAGTCTAAACGATGAAGAGGATAGTTTTACTTTCTTTGGAGATGAAACGAATAACAATAAACTACAAAAAGGCCATAAAACAGAACACAGCAACAGTCAAATTTTAAGACCAGAGAGTGATTGCGATTTGTCCGCGTTTTGTGTAGATCATATGAAAATGTGCACATCCCGCGCTGAAGTTCACAAACATGAAAATGGGGAAAGTGGCGAAGGTCGAAAATCTTCCAATATCATCAGAATTTCACCGACGCCATCTGGACGGAGAACAAGAAATAGACCCCTGAAAATCGACGTTGAAGAAAGTCCTGATCCTACCCCAGGTAATGATACGCACTTCGTTTTTATAATAACAGTTTAGTACCGGGTTTAAAGCCGTTTTAAACCAAATTTATTTGATAGTACAGAGACAAATGCATCAAACCTAGCTTTCCTATACACTTGTCTATTACCAGTGCTCACTCACCCTTCCACAAAGCCAGCAACTTTTCTACATTATTACCTTTTTAACGAGGGAGCTTGACAGTATTGTCAATTTTAAGGAAGAGTACAAGCGACAAGATCAAACTTCGAACAGTGCCCCTTCGAAAATATAGATTCGAAATCCTAGCGCAGTACCAACTGCGCTACTGACCCCGGTTATATTGAAACCATCGTGAAGTAATAGTCATACTTGTTGGTTATCAATACTTAAAGTGATCTCCGTCTTGTTCCATAGTTTCAATGACACAGTGTCTCTGTTAATTAGATAAATGATTTGACAAACGTTTATGATCATTATTTTTTGTGAATGTAACAATCATTCATACCAAATAAATAATCAATGTAATTATCTTATTTATATCTTAAGGGACCGTATTATCAAAGGTCGTACGATCGTTTTATATCGTAACAAAATCTTAACCCAGCCTTACGATTTTTAAGGTGTATTATCAAAAATCATAATTTAAAAAATTCTTAAAAATGGTAAGTTGGCCCATGGTGAATATTCAAATACTTAATCACACCATAGGCGACCGGCACATTTTCCAGACAAAAACACCATGCATACATAATTATATAAATATACATACATACATGTATACGGTATATTACTTTAACACATGTTAGATTGTTGACACAAACTCAATTGGTAGCCATGTACATGTAATACAGGGGCGTGTTCAGTTACCGCGAACATTACAGAACGTTACATAACGATACATTCGGAACTCCTCGGCCATATATTTGTTTACCTCAACACCGGTAGTTTCAAAATAGCGTCTAAATATGTCCAAGATTATTCGCCGCAAATGGTCGAGGAGTTCCGAATGTATCGTTACAGAACGTTCTGTAACGTTCGCGGTAACTGAACTCCCAACAGTAGTAGCGAACGTAATGTCTGATTTTTATTAAGCTGAAACGTACAAAAATCTGAATATACTCATCTAACAGGAATACGTGTTTGTGCACTGTTCTTACACTATTCAAACCCTTTTGTGAAACGTCGCCCTGATCAATTGGAAATGTTTGTTTGTGTGGGTTTCTAACATGAATACCAAACACGTTAGAATATGTAATAAAGTATTGAATATTGATGGCTTATCTATGTAATTATTTGTATATGGTTGACTTGTGTTTCTTGATGACAGCCACAATTATAACTGAAATTATTCATGGTACACTAGTCAATACTTGCATGCAGATTTATATTGATTCTATCGAATTATCAATGTTCAACAACAATGATGATGTTGCCTTGACTTCATACATAAATATCAAATAATTGCCGGATAGTACATTCACCAGACGAAGCATTCAGTATCTATAGTTGTCTCTGCCTCTCTATGAAAATTCCTAAATGAAAAAGTCATGGATAATTTTCCACTGACATTTTATTGCACATCTCTGTATTAAGTCCAAGTCGGGCAGTTAGCAGCCACTGGCGAGGGTATGTGCTTAGAACTAGGTTGTGAAAAATTTAGGACCAAAGGTTTTGGTCTGTCCAGGAAGAATCGAGAGTAGTACTCTGACCACCACAATCTGACTGAAAAATTATGACTATTCTAAACTGACTATTAAATAGCGAGAAAACATCGTCCCCTTAGAGCAAAAAGGCACTATCTTATATAAAAAATAAGAACAACTTGATACCTTTTTGTGTTATGGGAGCGATATATTTGTTTGGTATGTCTTGATGGAGAATCAAGATCAAAAGTTAATGGTGAGTAAATAAGAATTTGAATCAGATGCCTAGAGTCAATTCTTTGTCGTTTCAAGTCATTCCTTTTTCATGAAAATAACTTTACTCGCTATTTACTTTTTTACTAAGTTTCAGCTTCTAATGAAATTATTGGCAATCAGTGGTCACTTACATAAACTCATAAAAGTTTATTCGTTCAACCGGCCACTTAAAATATGTGGCAAAATGTTTGAAAATGGTATGCAGTTAAATAGTTATTTTCTGCACAGTTTAAACAATTTTTTGATGAATAAAATTGAATGCAATTGATTGAATTTCATTACATTCCAAAATAAAATTCTGTTATCAACGTACAGTTGCCGCGTGAGACAGAAATGTGATATTTATTTTTGTAGTTCAAATCATACTGCTAAATGCAATTCCAATAATAAATTTATGCCAATAAGGCAAACAATCTTATCGCATATTTCAGTCAATAGAAAAATCAAATAAATATATGTAACCGTGTCCTAATTAGGGTAGGTCGTGTGTGGGTCAGTCAGTCAAATCTTGTTACGTTTATTATTTTTAATTGGGTTTAACGTCGCATCAAACACATATTTAGGTCATAATTATATACGACGGCCAGCTCTTCCTACTATCGTTTACCTGGACACTTTTCTATCACCAGTACTAACTTACACTACCACGAGGCCGACAGCTCATGTATAGGGTATGACCTACCGCGACCGGGCTCGAACCCGAGATCTTCGGATCTTCGGAAGTCAGACATGCTAACCACTACGCCAAGGCCGCGGCTGTTACGTTTATTAACAATGTTTATAAACTAGAAATCCGGTTGCGTAAGGTATCGCTACCGAGCCATGCGCGGCGTTTTCATATTTAGAGGAAAATTAGCCATGTAGTACTGAATACATTCGGAACTTTTAGACAAAAGAATCTTGGACTCGCCATCTTGAAGCAAAATTGTACAGTTCTTTTCTTAAACAATTAAGTATGACAAAGTATTTTTTTCGTATAGATGTAATGATAAGAATTAAATTGAGAGACTTCAATCCAGACAAATATTATAACTGTATTTTGAATCCGAATCTGACTTTTACAAAACTCTATTACCCTATAATCGTTAAAATTAATCTAATTAGTTTTATTCGTTTTAAAACTTGTCCTACACATGTGTAATCAATCAGTGGTCATAATCTTAACCTTCTGTATTTAAAAAGGAAAATACTTACCTTTTTGGAAGGGTTTGCTATATATTGCATAGGTTATATAACGGCGGACAGTCAACACACTTACCGTTCCTGAAAAAGTAAAATCCTTGGATTTAGCTGTTCATCAGTTACTAGGCGCATACTTTCGTCAGTGACTCACAAATGCCCTACATAATTTAGAATCAGCGGTAGGAAGGAGAATGGTCGTATAAATATGACCAAACAACACGAAAGTATGCCCCGACCGAATCGAACCTCGGCCCTTCGGTAAATAGACTTGTGTGCTTCGGACTGAGTAAACCAGAATGACAAATACTAACTCCAGACGCTGCTCAAACTATTTTTCTGATACAAATATTGTTCGTTTTCAGGATCACAGAATTCCAATGTGGCATTTACTGGTATGGTAGCGATACATCGCGAACCTTTAGAGAAGTTATATAACTATGCAGGGATTATGATACAAGACAGGGAGAATACAAAAGAAGAATTGAGGATTAGAAAGGAAGCAATGGAAGAGTGGATCATGGATTATGTTCAGGAAATTACCGCAATTATTAACAAGGTAAGCAACATAACACGTCTATGAAAAAAATACGTCACATAAGAGGTTTATCCTGATTTAGTATAAGCCTAGCAATAATCATAGCTGCAAGTTAAAGATTAGCAATGTCGTCGGTAGTTTAGTTTACTAACTGAATATACATTGTCATTCAAAACACTTTGGACAAAATCCATTTTTAAGGATTAACCGACGCACAATTATACCCATATAGAAACTAAGCAAAGAGCCATCGGAGAAAAATCAAAATCAGTTAAAATGATCATAAGGTTTCTCAAAATGTTATTAATTTTTGTCCTATAAATTCTAAAGGGCATTGCCATTGTAGGTAGGTAATAAAAACAGTGCATTTTTTTAATTGTTTTTTTTTTGGGTTTAACGCCGTGTTAATTCAATTTAGGTCATTTTACGCCGTCCAGCGCACCTATCATAGCTTTTCTGATCTATAACCAGTACTCACCTACTCTTCCACAAGGCGAAAACTTCTCCATATATCTTATTAATAGAGCAAAATTGACATTATTGTCTAATTTATCATAGAAGGGTATAACCTCCCGGGATGGGATTCGAACCCGTACCCCCTTCGGGACACGAAATTCAAAATCCCGGCGCGCTACCAACTGCGCCACCGATCCGGGTGCATTTTTAAATAAAATATCCTTGTTTTCAGATATGATTCTGCCGGGTATCTGTAGATTTGATAGGTAAACTAAGATTCAGTGTTTACATATCAACTATAGTCCAACAGAATTAACCTGAGCTTGAACTACCTAATTAAAATAATTACACACTTCACTTACATTAAATCGTGAGTTTTCGTATGCGTGTATACGGTAATACACGTGTTTATAACAACCGATGTAACTATAAAGCAATTTATTAAAAGTGGCCTGTTATTGTACGTTTAATTTTGGACACACTACTTTTTGGGAAACAAGTAAGTCAGCAATATTATTGCACAGTTTCAAAGTATTTATTCTTGTGAAGACAACATTAATTGTTCAGTACGTGTATTTTGCCAAAAGCTTCCGATAAAACGCGATTAACAAACGTAGACAAAAATAGCCTGTAAATATTGAGTTTAATATATTCTTGCAAAAAGGTCAAGCTCAGGTTAATTCTGTTTGACTTTATATAAACATAGACTAATTTCATTATGTAATAGATATTTTCCAAGAACTATATAATGACCTTGCACTGGTTAAGCACACACTTTGTAATATTTACGAACATGGCTTAGTTCAAACTCCCCGCAGCGGTTATTTCCCTTTTTAAATCAATAACCACTGCCACCACAAGTAAATTCGTCCCTCAGAGAGCCGAATATTTTTTTCACTTTTTGTGTTACATTTCAATATTTTCTACAAATTTAGCCTTCTTGTTGTAAATCATGATGTTCAGAGTACATATAGATAAAAAATAGTTTTAATTAATAATTTGTAAACATAACAAAGCATGACGTAAGCACTGTGAGAAGTTAGGGCATTCTATAAATAGATGGTATTACTAGCGTCACGTGATTTACGTGGTGGCAGTGGTTAAAGTAGCAAAGCGTGACGTAAGCACTGTGAGGAGTTTGGGCTTAGTTGGTGGATTTTTACAACTTATATCTTCATAATATTATATTGAAAGAACTCCAATGAATCGATGAGGAAAAGCCGCACCATTCTGTTCCCTATTGTAACGGTTTGATAGACAAAAAAGTATTACAATCGTTGTGAAACGATATATACGTGACCGAGTAACACACAAAACAGAACAAACAAACCATTACTTAACAAAACAAACTTTCCATTACAGCAGTTAGTTAATTACCCTTTTATAGAAGTGAAAATACATTTATATATTTATTCCATTCATTGAAGTATGAGCCAAAGTACTTGAACTACAACTTGAGTTTTTTAAACCAGAGGATTGGCTTCAAATACAGTATCGCGAAATGACCACTATCAGAAAAAAGGATTTGCTCACCGACAACTACCCCGAATAACATTTTGTATGGATTTCCATATTAGTATACACTGGGATCCAAAAGTGTCTTTATACATGTATTTTTGTATCATATTTTCATTTTATTTTTTTATTGCAAAAAATATTGCCGACACATTTTGTTTTACATGTTTATTGCATATTTAAATAATTTTAATGCATTAAAGAACATAACTGACAATTCATGGTAAACTGCACATTAGTTGTGAAACTATTTGCGACATAAGTACATTTTGTATATCAAAGTATTTCCAAATAACATCAAAATTTAAAATGTGTAAAGAAACTTTTGGACCCCAGTGTATAGCCACTTCTCAATGAAAACTGCTGTAAATTGCAAATTTTATAAATTTCCAAGTAGTCTCCGCTTCGTAACAATCAAAATAAGATGGTCCTACCATGTGCACTGGTTATGGCTGAGAGGATTATTTGTAAATTTAAAAATATGCAATACGTGACACAGTTGACTATAAATGATCGAGAGTTATTGCCATCTGCAGTTATGTCTGAGGAACAAAGCAGAGAACCTCCAAAAGTAAAGGAATGATATAGATGGCATAGAGAGTAGATTGTTTAAACGGTAACTTGGAGCTCTTTAAATCGTTCAAAAACTTACAAATTAATTTGCTCAGAGCATTCAAAATGATATCTAGGATAAAATGACATTTCGTCAAATCAATATCACCAATAATTATCACCACCGGTGCTCATTTATTGGAAAATATTTTTTACAAATTTTTTTACAAATACATTTTTACACTGCTGTCTCATCATGCATTAATACATAAACAATTATAGCACAGCTTTATAAATTACTCAATACATTAATTTGATCAAATATAGAATTATTGAGTTACACATGTATCATATTAATTAAGATAAATAAAAGGATTGTTCATTATGTATTAATGAATTTGGCCTAGCGTCATTTGAAATCCCTTTGTAGGCCGGAATTTTTTATTTTTGTAATATTTCATGGAAAGACAATTCGAAGACTTGAAATCTATTTTTGAAATACAATAGAAATATAATATGGAAATTGGATGGGGTTAATTGGTGTAATTAAAAAGTTTGTCAATTTAGTCACGTTTCATGAGCCGGCAATTGAAAAGCATGATGACTTGTTTTATTGGTTTCTGTTACGGAAATTTCAGGTTAATGACGTCATTGGTATGTCCTTGGATGATGGAACGCGTCTTTTGAAATCGATATTCATGCCATTTTAGACAGTACGCGTTGTACTGTTACAATTTAAGGTTTTTTTTTGTCGTTTTGTCCGTTCTTTTTTGTTCTCAGAATTAATTCAAACAAAAGAGGCACCCGTCAGTCAATTTCGTACCCAGAGTTTATCAAGATTCTCGATAACGTTAGATCGAGAATCTTGATAACCTCGGGGTACAAGAATGCTCTCAATGTGTACGTGCATATGGGTAATTTTGACGGTATCTAATGCGTTGCCTCATAGATGTAACGTGGTGCTTAACACCACAACTCGTATTTATTCAGCTTGTATGAGTCTCTAGTTCATAAGGTCATTTATAACAATATAAGTTATAAACAATACTAATGTCTGTATATGATATTTTAATTGTGGTTTCCATGAACAATTTAGTTCAACAATAGTAACATAAGTAATTCATGATAGTTTTAAAATTAAGTGTATAGTTTCTACATTGTATATTGGCTTTCCTAGGTCGACTCCTTTTCGTCACAGGATTGAAAATGTGTAGAAGTACTGCGTAGAGCACAGCAGATTTCCTCACTGAATCTTACCTCGGCACTGGATTGATTATAATGATTATATTTACGTATTTATTAACATTTCAGTTAAGAGGTCGAGTAATACCACAATTTGAAAAGTTGCATGAGCAGACGACAGAAGATATTTCACAAATGGTTGCTAGGTTACATAAAATACGTCATGAGTCACGTAATGTTTTACAAGGTCTTCAGGTAATACTTAGGTTATATTATAGTCAAGGTCGTTAGCACCTGTTGGTTCCTGCAATTTTAGTCTTGTTCCGGTAACGGCTAATCAAAGTCTGACTGTTTGACAAAAGAGTCTAATGCAACAACAACAGATAGACAAAGTATTCATAAACATTAATTTTAAAAGACTGACCTTTTTTATTTTATGGACTTAATAAAAAACAAACTTTAAATATAAAGAAACTACAATAAAGCTACCACTGCGTTATTTGTTCCGATCATTATTCATGTACTGATGTTGCTTCTTTTTTTTATTTCTTAAAAATGTTAAAATTAGGGATATAGTCTGCTTTTATAAACAAAGGCATGTGCAGCCGACTTTACAAACTTTATATGATAACCCCTGATTATTGAATTCACCTTCTGGCAAGTGACCCCTCATTTACTCCTGGATAGAGTGAAACAACTGTTGGATTTTTTACTCTGGGAAATTAGCAGTGCCCCTAGTAAGGCTCGAATCCAGGAAATCTCGAGCGCAAACTACTGCTTCTATCTAGTTTATTCGCAAAGATCTACTGTTTTTATTTAAATATATTATTATATTTAATTTCATGTAGACCTGTTATTATCATTTCACGCGTTAATTTCTTTATCAATTCTGATAAGTGATTTCGTCTATTCGCTTCTATATTCATAAAGACTTATCATTATTTCAATACTTTCAGGTTCCTGATGATTTCAATGACTTTGATAAATATCGAGATATTATTAACCACGGTACAAGAGGAGCACGTGTAGTGGAGAAACAATTAAGAGACAATTATGATCAAATGGAAGACCTTCACTATGAGATTGAGTTGTCTCCTGAAATACAACATTTAAAAGACACTGAAACTATCGCCAGTGTTCAAACTATTACTGCCATACCAAAGCTTCCACCTTTTCTGTCTAATCCAGACGAAGTGAACGACGATGCAGACGGCTCTAATTTTACGTCAGTGAAATCTTTAAATAGTTATGTTAATGTTGAAGGCAACCAGTCAGCCAAAGGAAATAAATATTGCTTCACTGGATGTGCTTATGTTCTGTCTGACGCATTTGTTTTAACAGACTGGTTGGGAGGTACATTAAAAATGATCAATTCTTACGGACTTGTTTCGGATTCTTTAAAGTTTGAGCAAAGTCCTTGGGACGTTGTACAAACATGTTCAGGGCAGGTAGCAGTCACTGTACCTCGTATGCGATCAGTGTACTTTGTTGAGGCTGAACCTCACCTGAAAATTAGTAAAAGTTTTGCCACGGGGTGTCAATGTTTTGGTATATGCAAATTAGGTGACAAATTCGCTATGACATGTGATCCATGGAGTCGGACGCCATCTGTCAGAATCTTCGACCAGATTGGGAATACTCTTTTAATCGTGGACAAAGACTCCATTGGAGAAAATATTTTTAAATGTCCACTTCACATTTGTTCAGATTTCTTTAATACGGTACTCTACGTGTCTGATTCCACTGCGGATTGTGTGTACGCCTTATCTCCAACAGGGGATATAATATTTGCTTATGAACATTGTGAAATGGATTATCCGGCAGGCATAGCCACGGATAGAAACAATTGTCTTTATATATGTGGCAGGAAATCGGCAAACATACAGAAAATTTCTAACGCCGGGGAGCTATGTGAACGATTTATTCAGAGTCGACATGGAATCGGTAGTCCTTGTGCGATAGCTTTCCATCCTGACGGTGGTCACGTGATCATTACGGATCTTGTAGGAAATGTATCTACTGGGTTTTGGAAAGCTAAGCTGTCATAAAAGTTAAAAACAGTATTTAAAATATACTCAACAAAAGACACGGGCTGGCCTGCGTCTATTCATATCTGTGATCTGACTTTGTTAAGTTTTATTGGACATGTTATGTATTCGGAGGAGGAATTGTTAAACAGTCAGTTTGAATACTATATTATACAGTTCATATTCTATTTAAATTGACCTTATGTACCTGTCATTTGTAACCTGCACCCCAGAAGCGGGGACTTTAACTTTGAGCCCATCAACTCTCTAGTGAAATCTCCGCTTTGTACTGAAATCGTGTGATACGTTTGTAAAACGACTCCATTATAATATTATTATACATCTAAGACATTGTTTAACGTAATTAAGATTGATTAATGCACTATTTAGTTTAAAAATGTTTGGCTTATCAACTCATTTTCACATCAACTAATAACCTCATGTTGTTTTCCTGTCAGTAATTTTATTGTTAATAATAGTTTCATTCGGAACACTTCAGCAATTTTCTACGCAAATTAATCTCAGTAGAAGATCGCTGAGGTGTTCCAAAAGTAAAAGTTTGTCGTGTTTTGATTTGCGCGCGATCACCACGCGCATGCGTCCTCTGTGATACAAACTATACAAAAGTCTAAGTACATGCATGCTATTTAAATATTCAAAATTAAGCCAATGTACATAGCCTATATTTTTTCACCAAAACTTGTTTTAAAATCAAACGCTCCAAAAGTTCTTTTGCAAATGGATTTTTTGTGAAATACTGATCATGGCTGTCGCAAGTAATTTTACTACAATTAATTGCTGGGTAAAATAGCTTGAATAATTTGATGATAAGCTATTTAATGTTGAATTTTGAAATCGCCCAAATGACTCAAAGTTCCGGTTTTCGCATTTCTCAGTGGTAAATGTGCGAATGTTAATCATTAAACAAGAGTTTGTTCAGGGGTTTTTTGAGGGCATTGTAAATTCATTTCGATTATAAAATTAACTGACAGTCAGACGATGTAAATCCTTATGTTGCGGCTATGATCGTTGCTAGAATAATATTGGACAATCAAACTCATGATAAACCTACCACGTGACCAAAATTTTCAAGCAAAAAGCGGATAATTATAATCCCCCCCTTCTGAAATGCATGAAGGGATCTGTTTTTCTTTTTTTTATTATGCATAATATAAATTGTACAATTTAGTTTCGATTTTAATTTGCATGAGAAAAGTTGTTTCAGTTTTATAATGCATAGACATGTCTCCCTCTGTATGTCGTTAATATTCAAAGATATAAGAGGGAAGATATTACTTTTTTCAGCTATTGTTCGATTTAAAGCGAGGAACTTTTATTCTCGTGCTAAGGAGCAATTTGGTCACGTGGTATGCTCGTCCTGATTTTGCTCATATGGCTAAATGCTTGATTTTTCTTAACGAAGTGGACTGTCACACAGCACCATTTGATTCATGTAGCTATTGACTGAAATTTGCATATTGGCGCGCGCGCGATGTTGTATTTATAAAGCGTAGCAAAATGCGTAGTTCTGTTGCAAAGTTTTAAAATCAAGGTATTTCCTGTCATGCAATTTGTTAGAAAAAAGAAAATTACCTTTACTCATATCGTATTCCTCTACATTTTTTTATTTTCATCAACGTTCTAGTAGATTGCTTTGGATGAATAAATCATACGATGGCACTGAATTCATGGGCGTTGCATTGCAAATGAATCAATACCAAACACGGAACATGTTACTTTTCTATTTTAAAAATTTATTCATTTTCTCGAAAATAGGTCAAGCCTACATCGTTTTCAATCACAAAATGAAATTAAGCTTTGTGAAGTTTCACTAAATATGCAAGATGCTCATTATGATGGGAATAATTTACAGTTTTAATTCACTTTTGTTTCTTTACCTGTCTGCATCTAATTGATAAAATTTGATTAGAATTAAAACAGTTTCCTTGCACTTATGTGATATGTTGAAGGTTATGACAATTATTTATGGAAATAAAACATTTATCCATTCATGGCTTGTTCTGTTGTTGTTATTATACCTGTCACATTTGATCTTTTTACTTGGATACTTATTAGAAATGATAAAGTGTAAAATATAATCGTCCTCGTTCTGCACGTTTGCACACGGTATATTGTTTGGCAATTATAGTTCCAAACATGTAAATAGATTAATTTTACTTCGTAACGCCACACTAGTTTGAGAATCTTTAACCTGTGGGTATGGAATAGACCTATTTCGGAATTTATGTTGATGTTTTATTCAGTTCAAAAACATAGATTAAAATGTATTGGTCTCGGTACACATATTCTTATTCCAACTTTTTCCATATTAGCGTATTTCCATCATTTAGTGTACATTTAGGTTATGTTAAAAGAATCTTGATTACCTCTGGAGACTATGGTGACTTGGATATAACATTTATCAACAGTTTATAGTTTTATTCGTGGAGGGCGGTGTCACCTAAGATCATGCCAAATCGGAATTTTGTTAAGCGTCAACATAAGTTTGACAAACTTAGGTACCTATTCACAGAAACACACAAACCGAAAACGATAACCCATGTCAATTCTAGCTAGTATTCACACAAATAAGTACTTGGTAGTACATGAATGTTTATGCCATTAATGCGTGATTAAAGTAATTATATGAAAAAGTATATACAACATACACATGTACATTTTCATTTATCAAATACACAGAAACAAGGAACTATCAGTATTTCCTGAGAAAAATCAGTTATCGAATCCCGGAACAACATAATTACTTAAGAAAATTTCACTAACATTTTGTTTTTATGGATTGATTACTCTAACCTATATGCGCACGCGGACGCTTAACAAAATTCCGGTATGCCATGGCCTAACCCGCTTCCCAGGACTCTTTATCACCAGTACTCGCTTCACCATGTCATACAGGAGCCAACAACTTTTTCCTGTTCAAGAGGATATTCGATATCAAAATTATTTCAGAATGAAAATTTCAAGGGAAGCATAACATCGAGAATGTAAGGGATGAAATTAAATAAAGTCTAAGAGTCAAGCGACATTCAATATGTATGTCCTTTATTGTTTTTTCCCCATAAAACTACAGTCCTATTACTCTTAGACTAGAAAAGACACGACAATGAATGTATTGAAAACTGTATGTCGTTCTTGAACACATAATACTTGCCTACACTATCAAATGTTATAAACAAAAAAACATTATCACTGATAAAATTTTGTTCATAACGTTTACTCAGTGGATGTAACTCATTGTTTAGAACTCAGACGTTGATAAGTTGATTGCTAACTTGTATATTGGACCTGGGCCCGGTTTCACGAAAAAACTTAAGTCCATTAGTGAACTCTAACTCTAATAGAGAGCTCATTTTGAGTTGTGTTTCACGAACAAAGTAAGACTCATTAACGAACTTAACAATTGAGATGAGTCTGTTAATTTGAGACTGATATAATGCAAACTCAAAGCAAAAGATCAGACTCAAAAATGGCTGCGTTCGAGTAGAGAATAATGAGGACTGAGCGATTCAGTCAAGTTATGCATTGTTCTTGTGTGGGTTTGCATGCTGTTTTATATTTGCCGTCCGAATGATCAGCAGCATAAACAGCGGACGACCATAAGACAAACAGACAATGGGGGGGGGGGGGTCCCAGCCCGATCATGAGCACTTACACTTATTTCTTTTTAAACAAGAAACTAGCAAATAATTGATTTATTTCACCCGGTTGTCAGAACTGAAAAGAATTGAACAGCACAACACCTTTGACTCTCAAATTACATAATCATACTATTTTATTAACCTTCTAAGTCTTGACTCAACTTCCTCCAAATACATATGTATACAAAAATTACGAGTACATTTTTAGAATCTACATCCGTTTTTTCACATATATATGACTGAATGTTCGTCAATTATTGACGATTTTCAACATAGATATTTGTATTGTTATCAAATCAAGGACACGGCTTAATATGGTTGCTAAGCTTTCTTTGGAATCTGCAATTTCAAGAACCAATGAAAAACAAGTAAATATAGCCATGAACCAATTAAAATAGACCACAATAGATGACGCTTATACAGTTTGTAATTGGTTTTTAACTGCCGGAAGTTGGGGAGTAAGGTTTATTTGACTTCCGGTGACCAGTCACAATTATCAATTGATTTTATATTATTTTCAAACCCATTAGGTTTAGTAGATATATAACATAAGTGTTTAGGTATGATCGAAACAATGAATGCAATGGTTGATATTTTCGTTAGTATTTAATTATTTTAGTTGATTCTTAAGTTATGTAGATCTATGGTGTCTTGTTTAGAACATAGTTTGTGTTTTCGCTTTGTCGCTCTCAAGGCAACACTACGATTGCACGATACAAGGTCGCGAAAATACAATGCAAGATCACAAACACATGGTATAATGGTGCGAAAGTACGATACCACATATGCATGCGCTATTGTTTCGCCCTTGCACCACAACCTCTCATCTAGTTATAGTATGTTCGACTATAGGGTGACAGAACAAATACAAGATTGACCAATAGAACGTGGTATTTGTGTGAAAACTACTATCTACAAAAAACAAGGAAAAAAGTTCGCATCTCCGTTCTATTATGTTTTTAGACTACCGGGTATCGTTGCATTTCAGACTGTAATTTAACGTTGCTTCTTATACATACTCGTACGTGTAATCACTTTCTAATCGGCGTTTTATAAATGTTTACTGTTTCCACATCCCGGTTTGTCTGTTTGCGAATGTTGGTAAGGATTATACAGCGATTTTTTACATATTTCAATATATATATAATGTGAGAAACTACGTTTGGTTACGGTTCGGTTCTATTCTCTATAAAATGACATGCTCTTGGATTTGTTCGGCGATGTTCATTGATTATTGTGCAGAAATAGTGTATAAACAGTGATCCACGCAGCAGTGCATATTTTATAAGTGCCCCAGCATTATATTACATTAAAATTTGTTTGCGCCTTGTGTGAGCATTGCTGAGCCTAAAAAAAGCTATCACTAATAAATAGATACAATGTATTGACAACATCCTATGGCGAAATAAACACTACACTTACAAAAACGCTTTTGTTAAAGTAAGTTTATTCTGTTTGGAAGGCGTTTCTGTCTTACTTGTTTATCGACATGCTCAAGTATTTTTATTAAGTATAGTGAACCCTTCTTATTACGACCACCTACTTCTACTAACTATCTCTATTTTTAAATTTGGTTTAACGTCGTATTCAACAAATATTTAGGTCAAACGACGACCAGCTCTTCCTACTATAGGTTTTCTGGACACTTTTCTATCACCAGTACTAACTTGCCCTACCCCGAGGTCGACAGCTCATGTTTAGGGTATGACCTACCGCGACCGGGTTTCGAACCCGAGATCTCCGGATTCCAAGTCAGACATGCTAACTACTACGCCACGGCCGCGGCTACTAAGCATCCCTCTATGGAGGAGAAGTAGGCCTTGTGGTAGGGTAGGTAAGTACTGGCTATTGACATAAAAGCTAGGTTAGGTGCGCTGGTCGATATAATACGACCATGAATATTTGTGTTGACACTGAGTTAAAGCCCCCAAAACTTTAAATATGTTGTAAAATTGAGTTGACCAATTGAGAAAATGTGGTTTATTTAATTAGCAAAGTATCTTAATGTCAAATTAAAGATGGTTTAATGGAGGATAATTGGAATTATTGTCGAATATTAATGTAATGATACATGTTTAACTAAACCGAGAGAGATTCGAATCAGCAAACATTTCCGGTCACTAGATTCAATTCTAACGCATTTACCTCTAGGCCACGGACCCGGATTCATATTTATCTATGTATAAAAAGACTCAAAGAATCAACTGAGGAAATTTCAAAATTAACATTAATTAGATTATAATCATATGATTAGGGTTGTTTTAGTAAAAAAATGTAATTGCATTTTATAGTCTTAGTTTCATGCTTACGCACGTTCACCGACTTTACAGCTATTACCTCTGGTCATTGGGCTACTGGTATCCATCTATCAATCTCCCTGGGGAGTCTTTTTACTCCACTTATTAGTGCAGCCGACAAATTGCCGCAACGGAATTATACCACCCTCGCAGGTACCCATTCACACCTGGGTGGAGAGAAGCAATTGCAGGTAAATTTCTTGCTCAAGGAAATTAGCAGTGCCCCTGGTGGGATTCGCAGCCAGGACCTCTCGATTCCTAAGCGCGCGTCCTACCACTGGATTACTGCTTCTGAATAATTGTTTAAATGAATGAGCTTATAGTAAAGTTTTTTGCGGTAGGCAAGATCGGTTTTTCAGAAAATTGCATTAGTCTAAGAACTTGTAAACGGCACTGTACATATATTACAACAATTTAATTCTTTAGTCTATTTTTAAAAATAAACTTATGTCTTACAAATTGTAAGTCAATGAGAAACTTTTCCTTTGAAATTATTTAAACACTACAGATCCGTGGGGGAGTGTTTGTTGATCTATAAATGTATGGAGCCCAAATCTTTAGGCTTATATCATTGATACCACCACAGTAAGTATTGTGAATTTTAATAGGTAAATGTCTGAACTACTTGACATTACATGCTTTCTTTTGATAACAGTAATAGGGCAAATCAATTAGTATAGTATATAGACCTAAGTAGTTGTATTGTTTGCTATGAATAAATAAAATAATATTGTGACTTCTTTAATAAAATAGATCTCATTTAATAAGCTAATTTGTATTGATTAAAGCATGTTTAATAAGTTATTTATAAAACAGATTAGTCATCTGTGCTAATTAGCCTATGCATTGCAACCACTGCTGATTTATTCATAGTTAATCAAACAGGTTGAATCTCAACTGAAATGTTGTTTGTGTTTACTTCTGTGTTTGTCTCTCTGTCTGTCTGTCCGCTATCATGCCTGTCTCCCTATCAGTCTACATGTACTTAACTGACTGTTTGCCTAACTTAATACCTGCCAGCTTGTCTGCTTTATTTCTTCTACATTTGTACGTCAGTCTGTCTGCCTGTTTGCAAGCCTTTCTTCATAACTTGCTACCTGTCAGCTTGTCTGCCTACCTACCTATGTAATTACCAGCCTGTCTACCTGTGTGCCTGCTTAACAGCCCAACTGCCAATCTGCCTGCATGCTAGCCTGTTTGCCTGCCAGCCAAGATGAAATCGGTATGTGAAGCAAATAGACTAAACTTCCAAATAATATCAGTTTCCCGACACCATCGGCCTATGGCACATACGCTACCCAAAGTCATCTTTATTATGTTTAAACACCATCTGTAATTAACACGGCACGTAAGCTTGGTTCAACGTTTACCGAGAAATGTAATACTTGATCAGTGTTTGAGCCAAAGTTAGACAAATCGATTGATTAATAAATTTAATTAGAAACGGATATTGTAACAGCATTACACCACAGTTAAAGTTTCGAACGTCAATAAAAAGGCCGCTTGTAACCTTATGATTAAATACTATAAAGATATAAAGCTGTATTTATGTTTATTGTTAAAAGATTGTGGAACAGACATTTTCAATGATTTTTAACTAAACGAGAGTTCTGACAAATAATTGCTGATTTTGACGCTGTCTATTCCATGGCGGAAACTCATGAGGTTCTAGTTTACGCTATTTGTTTGTGATGTCCTACTAGTTACAACATAAGTTTAAAAAGTCTAAAACATCTCCTATTTGTCTTTATAGCTATTTTGGAATGTTTGTTTGTTAACTGTTATCATGTTATCCCTGTAGCCTGCTCAATTACCCTAAACGTTCCAAAACGTTCCGTAACGATACATTCGTAACTCCTCGGCCATCGCTGCGAATAATCTAATCTTTTAAACAAATATACGATCGTTAAGGCAATGAGTGATGTTTCAAAATTTACGGACTAAAAACGAAACATCACTCATTGCCTAAACGATCGTATATTTGTTTACTTCAACACCGGTAGTTTCAAAATAGCGTCTAAATATGTCCGAGATTATTCGCAGCGAATGGCCGCGGAGTTCCGAATGTATCGTTACGGAACGTTTTGTAAACGTTTAGGGTAATTGAACAGGCTACTGGTATCTTTCACACTTCGTTTTTACTTTTTTCTATATGAAAATAGGTTAAACTCATGTAAAAACTGAACATATCACTATACTATGGTATCCGTCATTATTGAAGTTTTTTAGGTAGATTAAACGTCAAATTAGTGTTTTTGGACAGACATATATCTTATTAACGTAATAATAATAATAATAATAATAATAATAATAATAATAATAATAATAATAATATCTTTATTTAGAGATTAAAACTCCTTAAGCGCAATGCTTATCTACTAAAAGGTCATCTAACAAATGATGCAAATAATACAATATAAATAACAAATATAAGAGCATTAATCAAAACGCACAAAAAATAATAATGAATTAAAAACACACAAAAAAACAACAACAACAACACAAACACAAAAAAACAACAGCATCATGCAGCAAACTGGAGTATTTATATTTTTTTAAAATAAATTACTGGTACATTAGGAGATGATATTAGATTCTAACATAGGCACGTGCGTTTTCACTCTTTATTTAATGTGACGTCATCTATGCTTTATTATTCAACAAAATATAGCTCGTGACGGCTGTTGAAATTCTACTCCCCACGTTAAATGCGCAAAGCCGAAAATGGCGCCCGAGTTTATAAGGGTTGACTTTTACAATTTGGTTTCTATTCTATAATTAAGATTTCAATATTTTTTGTTCGGAATAAGAAACACCTATCCGTGAGAATTGTGTAAATAAATGCTATTTTAGGCCTTTGCACTGGGGTGGATTTCAACAGCATGACGTTTCTGACAGTTAAAAATAGTTCTATAAATATATCTTTTCTACGGATGTATTTTACGATGTTAGAATCGAAATAACTTACAGTTGTCTATATTTTGTTGTCTAGTAAAATATAGGCACTCGTTTGATGCGCTTATTAAATCACTCGTGCTAAAGCACTAATCACAACTCGTGCCTATATTTTATTAGACAACAAAATATGGACAACTGTAAGTTATTTCTTAATTAGAGAATGGGTTAGGTTAGAAAACTTTAAGGATTCATTTTGAAATAGGAATTTTTTAAGTAAATAGCGGAAGTTATAAAGAGACGGTGCATTTTTTATATTCAGATGTAAAATATTCCAGACAGATGCAGATTTGTATTGAATTGTTTTTTTTACTAAAGTTTGAATTACAAAACGGTTGAGTTAGCATGAAACTGTTTATTGAACGTAGAGAATAGTTATCGTTTTTAGATAGACAAATTAGACTTTGCATATACAATGTAGTCAGGCGTCAAACCATTAATGATTTTGTAAAGCAGTACTGCCAGATGAAATTGACATATCTGTAACAATGTAAAGTCAATTAAAAAACGTCATCGGCAAATATACAAAGTGACGGTATAGTAATGTTAAATTTTATTCAGCTATTATCGGAGCTTACATTGACCCCATCGATTTAAATATTCACTTCAGCGCTTTTGTTTATTTATCTATTGGAGTTATTGCCGTATCAACACAATTTAGGTCATTTCACGGCGTCCAGCGCACCTAACCTATCTTTCCTGGACCATTGTCTATAACCAGCACTCACCAACCCTTCCACATGGCCGGAAACTTCTCCATATTATCTAATCAATGGATGAAAATCGACATTATTGTCAAATTTTCATGGAAGGGTATAACCTCCCCGGGTGGGATTCGAACCCGCACCCCCTCGGGCACGAGTATCCATATCCCGACGCGCTACCAATTGCGCTGTCGACCCGGGTTCTCAGCGCTTTTGTACACAGGATCGATTTAAATCAGCGAGATTAATTTATGCACCAATGACAGTTGAATAGAATTAACAATATTGCATTATACTACTATAGCAGGCAAGTTCCATTTTGATACAGTCACCAGTGTATTATAAAACAAATCAATCTTTCACGGTGCCTAAAGATCAAATAATTGATCTGATTGAACGCGAATGGGACAAATGAATAACAGAGAACACAATTATCATATTTATTAAGCATCAATGTTCACAATATGATTCAAAAACAGATTGTTTCAGGAAAAATATTTGGTTGCAATCAAAAATTCATAGGATGGCACCATCAGACAGTCCACTAGGGACCTAAATTGCATAATCGTTAATAACATAATAACGAGGGTAGTTTGGTATCGTAAGATTGAATTTTATACAGTGGCATTTAAAAGTATAACGGCTAAATCCTGATTTTAGTTTAGGCAGACTCATATTTAACGATGAAAAAGAAACTAAGAGTCACCTGAGAAAAGTCCTGAATAGCAATTAATCAGTTTACCAAGATATGTTGTTAGTTTTTGTTGGGTTTAACGCCGTAGCAACACA